>JAQOWZ010000035.1:0-1400000 GCA_035578165.1 Stenolophus ochropezus
ACATTCTTGTATAAAAATCAATGTTTCCAATACTAAAATAAATTGTTAGTTTTTTGAAATTAGCTTTTTTTTAGTAAAATAAAAGTTAAATTTGTTGTAATCAACGTATTTTTTAATAAAAACCATCGTTTAATTTGTTGAAGTTAACATTTTCTTTATTAAATTTAATATTCTTGGACAAAAATAATTTTTTTCTTATTAAAATCAACTGTTATGTTAATAAAATCCAAGTTTTTTTCTACTATAATCAAAGTTGAAATTATTATCATCAAAGTATTTTTTGTTAATTACCTAACTTTTATTTTTATTATATTATGTTGAAAATAACTTTTTTACTAAAATCAAAGTTAAATTTATTGAAATCAATGCTTTGTTTTACAAAAATCATTGTTCATATTATTTATTTTTTACTAAAATCATCGTTTAATCTGTTAAATTAACATTTACATTACTAAATTCAACATTCTTGTAGAAAAATCAAGATTTTTACTATTGAAATCAACGGTTAATTTATTAAAATCAAGTTTTTTTCAAAGTTAAATTTGTTGTAATCAACGAATTTTTAAATAAAATCATCGTTTAATCTGTTAAATTAACATTTACTTTACTAAATTCAACATTCTTGTAGAAAAATCAAGATTTTTGCTATTGAAATTAACGGTTAATTTATTAAAATCAAGTTTTTTTTCAAAGTTAAATTTGTTGTAATCAACGAATTTTTTAATAAAATCATCGTTTAATCTGCTACATTTGTAACATTTTCTTTATGAAATTCAACATTCTTTTACAAAAATCAATGTTTTTGTTATTAAAATCAACGGTTAAATCAACTTATTTTTATTAAAATCAACGTTTAGTTCAATTGATTTATTTAGTAATATAAACGATTTCTTGAGTAAAAGTAAATCAAATTTGTTGTAATGAAAGTTTCTGTAGTAAAATCAACTTATTTTTTGAGTTATCAATATTTTGTTGACAATAAAATATTAATAACTCTTTGTAAGCTACATTTTTTTATATGAAATAAAAGTTTCCTTTGAAATAATCAATTTTAAATCAACATTATCATGATTTAAAGTAATACTTTTTTAGCATAAACGGTTTTCTTCAACAATTTTGTATAAAATTAGCATTTTCCTGGTTATTTCTTGTTATCAAATAAGTCAAAGTTTCTAGTAAACAATGATTTCTGCATAAATATCAAACAAAAATGTTAAAACTAACACCACTTTTTATATAAAATCAACAAAACTTTTGTTGTAATTAACATTTTGTTCCTAAAATCATCTTTTAGTTTGTTGAAATCAACATTTTTTATATTAAAATCAGTGATTTACTTATTAAGTTCTATCGACGACAACCAACAGCAACAAATGTGCCTAATTTTGCAATAATTTTTATTTATTATTGCAAGTATTTTGTGTAACTATGTGAATGTAGTAACTAATATTTCGTGTAACTGTATGGTGGGTGTGCAAAATTCCTGTCCTGGAAAAAACAATACTTTAGTTGACATTTTTGCCGCTACTTTTCTATCTATTGTTATTAACTAATTACGAGAATGTTCAATGGTATAACAATAAACTACGTATTGTTGTAGGTACTTTGTGTAAATGTGAGTATATTTAATATGGTATAAAATAAGTGAATAAACAGTGTCTTATGGTTTTAGGTTAGATGCAACAGAATAATATGTATTTGTTGCTAATTCCAAGCACCTGGAAGAACAGTGTTCGGATGAGATGAGACAAGTGTGGAATGTTTATATCAATTACAGATGTCAAGTAAATTGTCACAGTTGTGAACGAACCAACTTCACCGAGTTGTGGTGAAACAGCCTTTTTTTTGACAGGAGGAAAAAATATACTCAGATAATTAAAACATTGTATTATAAAAGTACGTGCCCTTTTATTTGGTTTAAGAATGTAACAGCAATAAATGAACATGCTAATAATGTTATTTATCTTACAGATAGCATTCATATATATATGCGAAAGAATTTTACAAGAACCTGAACAACAGCATATAAAATTGACTAGATTGTTTAATAAATATGTATAAACATGTAATGTGTGTACTATATTATTATAAATAAAGAGTTATACAATACTTGCAACAAATATGATGTGTTTGTGTTTTTTTTTTATTCAACCAACCTTGAAAATCCTTTATTACAATATAAACAAGTTACAAGTACCTTTAAACAATATAATAAACAAATGTTTAATGTAGATGAATGTATATAAACAAGATTTATATAATATAACCTATAACTGTCATTAGGTACCTGTTTATGTCAATTTTCTCTCTTTTTACAACATTTAGTTTGTTGAAGCCCATTTATTTATTATTATTTATGGTCCAGAAATAGGGATTAAGCATTTTCACTGTGATTGTTTATGCTGAAAAGAAAATTTATTAAAATTACAACTCATGATGTCAACCAGTATTCAAATGTTTCTAATAAACTTGTGACCCGTAACATGACTAAGAAACTTAGTAAAAATTATCTTTTTTATTACATACAGCTCATTAAATATTCATATTTACAAATAATATATAAATTTAAAAGTTATTTCTTGCTAACTAATTAGAATTACGAGAAGTTAATAGTTTTTAAAATTATCAGCGCCATCTTACGAGCATAAATTGAACTACTGAAACAATATGAAAAAATATCTTACTATTTATTACATTATATACACAACACACATACATATGTGAAACCATAATATGTTTCACTTTTTTTTTTTTTTTTTTTTTTTTTTTTAAGTCCACAAATATATACTGTTAATAATATCATACCATACTTTTACTACAAACGAACATTATATAATAATGGAAAATTATAAATCTTATTGCATTCTCTTTTATTCCCTTTATATTATTTAACAGTATTTTTAAATAAATAAACAAATGTCTTATTAAATAATTAATTTATTTTGTTAGTAACATTTTGAGAAATCATATTGGTAATATTGGTAATACCGTAACCATATATTTCATCTGTCAAATGTATTTTAAGTTTGTTGTTCTCTTATAAACAAACATAACACAGTGAAAACATTGTTAAGTTTTTATTTATTATTATCTAAATACATAGAGTTTCATTGTATTTCAACATTCTGTTGCTACAGAAACAAATACTCTTTTATGTTTAATATTTTCAGAGAAACAACTACTAAATGTATGTGATTTTTTTATTAAATATACTTTCAAATATGTTACAGTAAAATACGTTTATAACGAACAACTGGACACTAGTCGTGGTCGAAAAAATATTTACAAGAAACATAATAAAACGCAATCTATTACCACAAAACTACAACGAAAAGTTAATTGATTAATAGTATTTTTTAAACCCGTCATTCGTGATTACAATAGCAATTTTATATATTAAACGTTTTTCGAAGTAAAAATTCTAAATGAAACTTAGAAAATGTTTCAATGTGTTTATAATTCCATAAGACAGTTATACAAGGTTTCAAAACGTTTAAAACAATTTTAAATAGTTTTATTTCACATACAGACATATAGATGTGAGGCTAGCAACTTATACGCTGAAGGCGGTAAATTCAAACATTAATATTATTATATTACTCACATATAAGTTATGTTATTATTTTCATAACTTCACATCACACTTCAGATTCTTATTTTATAATTCCTACGGAATATGAGAATCTGCAATATTATATATATGACAATTTGTTGATTATTTAGCACAGACAGATGTAGCATGTGTTGATTATCAGTCCGGGATTAATCTAATTATATTTAAATGAATTGAAGCTATCTGTATTCGTATAATAAAAAGAGAAAATATAATGCATCCTTGCATACAACCAAAATAATATTCAAGAATGGATTATTAATGCAATAAAACCAAATTAAAAGCGACCTAAAATGTATTCTTAAATATTCTTATATTGTTAAAACATATATCCTTCTTCGCCTTTTAACTCTAATTATTGTTGAACACGTTCAATTCGTTCAATTTTACACAATGCATAAACCTTATTAAAAAATTATTTGAAATAACAAAATATAGAATGTATCTGTCTGCTCTGTGTGTGAAAACCTTAAAACAAGGTTTAAAACAGCCCCAGCCCTGTTTTAAGGAAGTGTATGAATTACCCCAGCAATAAATACACGTGTATTAAAATAAGTGTGGAAAAAAAAACTTAGTCAATCGGCGCAACAAGATGTACTTACTTTAAGTATTTTGAATGGTTCACAAGCTGTAAAAGAACAAGGAGACAAATAAATAGAAAGCAGTTTATTTTTGAATGTTTTTATTTGTTATGTAATATGAAACATGTAGGAGTCGTCCGTCCCTAGAACCGCAGCCTGTGAGGGTACTGGGAACTTCTCAGACCGAACATAGCGGACAGGTAGGTGTATAACATCTTTCTGTCTGGGTTCTTCTTGATAGCTCCCATGATCTGTAACATTCACACTCGGTTACAAACTCGTCTTTGCTACTGCTGGCTGAGGTGAACACAATCCTTTACGAATAGCCCCTAGTCTGTGTCCGTTTTAACCGTAAATCAATCAAATAAATATTAAACTATATACTAGTACAAAACAGTACTTGCAAATATTATTTAATATATGGAAAATAAGTACTCAAATAGAAAAAAAGTTATTAGTTTAATAAAATTAAAAACCGATTCAATTTAGAACTTTGAATCACAATTTTAAAATTTCTTCTACGACTGCTCAAAATATAAGGAAAACGTTGAAATATTAATAAACATGTACAAAATATATAGAAATAAAAGTAAAAATCTCCTACAAAAAACCCGCAAATTCGGCAGAATTTTCCCGGCGAATGACGCATCACTTGCTGGCATTTTTTTTCACATTTTCCCGGACTTTTTAATTGCAAATTTATACAAAAAAAGACAAATATCTTACTTAATTAAAACCAGGTCATGTAATCGGTTAAAAAATCGGTAACCGACATTTTGAACAAAATTTGTGAATTTTAACCGTATCTTTAATCGATATTTTTAAGATCGAAAATACCGATAAGTGTTAACCAAAAAAACCTGTTTTAGCGAATATTAACCCTTATTTTAACAAAATCATTTAACGCGAAAAAAATTTAAATATTTTTTTATCTGTTAAATATGTTCTTGGATATATGACTATATGAGTTTTGACAGTTTCTAAAATTTATATTTTTTACAATTGAAAAATGACTTGCATTTCTCTGAATGTATTGGAGGAATTTTTTTTTATTAATCGATAATTAACCGGTTTCCCGTTTACAAAATGCTGTTTTCGAACTAAAACCGTTATTATTATAACGTTCTCTATACGGGTTAACAGTTAACCAGTATTTTTTCAGTTACATGGCCTGCTTAAAACCCTTCAAAAATATTTTTAAAAACCCCACAAATTCGGCAGAATTTTACCGGCGATTGACGCCTCGCTTGCTGGCATTTTTTTCAAATTTCGCCGGACTTTTTTTTAGTTAGAAATTTACCCCGCAAATTCGACAAAATTTAACCGGCAAGTGACGCATCATTTGCCGACATTTTCTTCCACATTTCACCGGTCTTTTTAAATTGCAGATTTAGACAAAATGAAGGTAAATTGAAACAGTTTGTAATAGGGAAGACAGTGAGAAGTGTCCATCATACAACTTGCATAGACTCTTCATCAAAATCAGAAGTGTCCTAAGGCCTTCATAGCAAATAATCATTTGAACACTTTCACTTTTACTAATAGCGCTTTGAATTGCTATTGTTTAATAGTTACAGGGTAAATAATATTACCCCGGACTTTTTTTTAGTTACAAATTTATACAAAAAGAAGATAAAATATACTTGTTTAAAGTTTGTAAGACAGTGAGAAGAAGAAGAGAATGAGAAGTGTTAGAAGTGAAGGTAGGTATAGGTACCTGTTGGTCGACTTGTTTCTGTAGCGCCTTCCGCTCGTCGGACACGCGGTAGCTCTGCTTGTTGGCGGTGAAGATGTCGCCCTCGTCGCGCTTGGCGCGCCGGGCTCGCGAGCGCCGGAACGTGGTCTCGGGCAGCTCGGGCAGCTGGCAGCCGGAGATGTCCACGCGGGTGCACGTGCCCATCACGTAGCGCTGCGAGATGCGGCGCAGCGGACACGCGTTCAGCAGGAACGGCCCTAGCATACACCAACCCTCATTCAAATCTCAAGCCCCATTCACAGCCCCAAATTTGGTGAAATTTGTTGAAATTTGTGAAGTTAGTCATATGGCAAACCTGTATAGTAGTTCACATCAATCTAATTTCGTCTACTTTGGTGAAATTTGAACTGAAGTTTGCAAACTCCAAACTTTTTCGGCTAATTTGGGGTTCTTTCTACTAATATACAAAAAAACATTGTAGTTTGGATGAACTCATTTATGCTTGGTTAGTGGAAGTTAGCATTTAGTTTGAACTGAATTTTTATAAATTAGTGATTTATCATACAAACACGGATAACGTGCTACTATGTTTACAAAATCTTCTTCAGTAACCATTTTTACTTTTTTAAATTACAAATTTATAAAGTTTAATAAAAACTAACGACTCCAACCAACATCAACAACAACAAACAACACAATTCTGACATGGGCGCTATTTGTAAACAACTTGTTAGAAGATTTTTGTACTAGATGGCACTACTCCGAAATTAGGAGATGTGAACGGTGGACGTAATTTCACGAAATTTGTCTGCTGCTAATTTCACCAAATTAGGGCTGTGAATGGGGCTTCACTCTTATGGACAATTCACGATAGCAAAGTATTTTAACGATTCTTTATTATAACATAGGGTTTTTTTTATATTCTAAAACAATACTCTTTGCTTTCAAAAGTACAAATAAAAGAATAAATTAAGAAAAAAATGATTTTTAAGAAAGTAGTATCGCAAATAGTAACATATGTCGTTACTTGATGCAACAGGTTCAAGTGACAGGTTCAACTGAATACTAAGACAGTTACGATATACGTTTTCAAAAATTTGCACCTACTGTTTAAATTGAAATTTATTAAATAATACTATGTTTTTTGGGTGTGTATATTACATTAGAAGGTAGATACAACATTAGAGCTTAGTATTTATAAGGTTTTATAGTTAAGATTTGCATTTTATAATACTTTCCAGCAGTTTAAAGATAGCATATTTTTATTGCCATAAGAATAACATGGGCGTATAAATCGACAAAGGCGAGTTTGAATTTGGCGCCACAAAATGACCGTTACACTAATGCAGTCTATAATTAAACATTTGTTAAAAGGGTCAGTCTTCGAAATACCTGTCTTCGCTATATCCGCTGTTAGAAATACAACAAAAATTTATTAACAGAATTTATTCGTCCACTCAAGCAGCATAACAGAGTGTTGTATTACGGCTCGCCCAGAATTCTAGGCCTTTCTTTAAATGGAACACCCTTTTTTTTCAATTGTATTTTATTGTCCTATACGGACATATGAACTTTGTTTTAGGTTTCCGCGGCGTTGCCAAGTTATTACGTTTATTCACTAAAAAAGACCAAATACACGTATTGCTTTATTAAACACGTACTCAAGTTATTTTAATAGCAAAAATTAAGAATTCTTTTCCTGTACAACTGTAACTATACTCTATTTTAATGGCAACGCCGCAGAAAACTAAAACAAAATTCATACGTCCGTAAAAGAAAATAAAATACAATTAAATAATGTAAAAATATATAGGGTATTCCTTTAAAAAAAGACAAAACAATTCTCGCCGAGCCTTAATGCAACACCCTGTATATGTGAAAATAATTTTTCGTACTCACTAGCTAGAAACTAATGTTTCCCGCAGCCAACTCACAATCAGAAAGGCCATATTCCCGCTATTGTTTTATTTTTACGCACTAGTGTCTCAACGGAAACTACTTTCATCCACTAGCTTCAAAGTGATATTATATTTTTAATTTTTTGCACATTACAACAAATTTAATATAAGAACAAGATAATTGAGGACAATTAGTTAAAAGAATGAAAATTATGTAAATTAAATTAGAAATTTCATTGGTAATTTTGACATTTGAATACTACTATCTATTAGCAACAAACAATAAAAACGGTGAACAATGGCTACAGTCCATAGCAACGAATGTTTATTCGCTTTATTGACGATTAAATGACAGTTTTATATTTTTATTAATTACGTTTTATAATTAATTCGTTCGTTACAAACAATCTTGTACAATACTTATGCGGAAATACCTTCCGTGCATTCGCCTAAATGAAATACTTCAAACAAAAGCTCATGCACGGAAGTTCATGTTTCCGCATTTGTATTGTAAATAACTATTACGTTATGCTCTTTGAGTGAACGAATAAATACTTTGAAGTTTAAAAGACAGCAATAAGTGTTCATTATACTTAAAACCCTTAAAAAAACATTTCCAAATACCCCGCAAATTCGGCAGAATTTTACCGGTAACCGACGCATCAATTGCCGGCATTTTCTTAACATTTCCCCGGACTTTTTTCATTGCAAATAAAAACAAAAAATAGATCAATTAAACCAGTTTAAAGCTTGTAAAACAATGAAAGGTGTCTATCATACACCTTGCATAGACTCTTCACCAGAATCAGAAGTGTCCTAAGGCCTTCATAGCAGATAATCATTTAAACACTTTCACTTTTGCTAATTTAGTTTTTCTTTTGTCAAATTCCGTTTCAACCCCAAACAACATTAAGAGTGATTAATTTTTAAAAATTCAGAGGAATACCTCAAGAAATTTGCTGTTTTTACCTTTAAACTATTTGTAATTAATCTCAAAACTGAATTTAAATAAAACTTGTATATGTTCTACTAGAGTTAAAATGCAAGTAAAAAACTTACCAGTAACAAGCAACAATCCGCTAGGCAATTGTTTCAGCAAGATAACTCGCTTTCCCTTGTGTAAACCCGCCAATAGAATACACAAGTGCCAGGTTTTAAACTGGGCCTTAGCGACCGCTTATGTTGCTTGAACGCTTTCTTGGAGCGGTTGTTACAGATTTTGAAATAAATACACAACTTATTATTCTATATCTTACTTCCATCCCTAAAAAAAAACCATAAACAAAATCCCGCAAATTCGACAAAATTTAACCGGCAAGTGACGCATCACTTGCCGACATTTTTTTCACGTTTTTCCGGACTTTTTAAAATCCCGCAAATTCGACAAAATTTAACCGGCGAGTGACGCATTTATATTCTAAAAACAGAAAATCCAGAGAAAAGCTAAATTATTTTATTCTTAATTTTTTAAACATTATTACTATTTTCCTTGTCTGTGTTTTTACAAACTATTCTTAAACCGATTTTTTCATCATTTGATTTTAAAGTAATGTGTAAAATAAATATGTATATAATTATTATTATTTTCTTTCCATATTAATTTTCCGAAATTTTTGTGGTACTTGTAAATATTGATGTAATATTTTATGAAAAGATTAGTATAAGTACAAACATGTACATTTGTAGATAAAATGATTTAAAATGTATTTAAATAAAGCATTTTATTTTTAAATAAATAAATTAGAATGTCGTGACACTCTGGCTGTCTAAAAACAACTGAAAAAATGTAAATAATGAAAATAAAAGCTGTATATAAACATATTTTATTTTATCTTCCATCTTAATAAGCGAAAATAAAACCAGAAAATATTTTGGAATACAAAATTTTTTTCAATCGAATTTCGAGAAATTAATTTAAAAAATGCATATAATATAAAACAAATGTATGAACCAAATAACAAATAATAGTAACAAAAATTGAAAACGGTGGCAAATTATTAATCCTCATAGTTTCTTTACCGTATCTACTAATTTTGATGAAAATACAACACAGACAATTTGTAAATTGTTCCACAAGAAAAATATAAAAAATTAATTTGGATGCTTGTAACTTGTACACGGTTAAAAGTACAGACTTGGGACCTCAAAATTATTAATCCCCATAGTTTCTTTACCCTATTTACTAATTTTCATGAAAATACAATACAGGCTTTTAAAATTATACAACAATTTGTAAATTCAACATTCTTGTATAAAAATCAATGTTTCCAATACTAAAATAAATTGTTAGTTTTTTGAAATTAGCTTTTTTTTAGTAAAATAAAAGTTAAATTTGTTGTAATCAACGTATTTTTTAATAAAAACCATCGTTTAATTTGTTGAAGTTAACATTTTCTTTATTAAATTTAATATTCTTGGACAAAAATAATTTTTTTCTTATTAAAATCAACTGTTATGTTAATAAAATCCAAGTTTTTTTCTACTATAATCAAAGTTGAAATTATTATCATCAAAGTATTTTTTGTTAATTACCTAACTTTTATTTTTATTATATTATGTTGAAAATAACTTTTTTACTAAAATCAAAGTTAAATTTATTGAAATCAATGCTTTGTTTTACAAAAATCATTGTTCATATTATTTATTTTTTACTAAAATCATCGTTTAATCTGTTAAATTAACATTTACATTACTAAATTCAACATTCTTGTAGAAAAATCAAGATTTTTACTATTGAAATCAACGGTTAATTTATTAAAATCAAGTTTTTTTCAAAGTTAAATTTGTTGTAATCAACGAATTTTTAAATAAAATCATCGTTTAATCTGTTAAATTAACATTTACTTTACTAAATTCAACATTCTTGTAGAAAAATCAAGATTTTTGCTATTGAAATTAACGGTTAATTTATTAAAATCAAGTTTTTTTTCAAAGTTAAATTTGTTGTAATCAACGAATTTTTTAATAAAATCATCGTTTAATCTGCTACATTTGTAACATTTTCTTTATGAAATTCAACATTCTTTTACAAAAATCAATGTTTTTGTTATTAAAATCAACGGTTAAATCAACTTATTTTTATTAAAATCAACGTTTAGTTCAATTGATTTATTTAGTAATATAAACGATTTCTTGAGTAAAAGTAAATCAAATTTGTTGTAATGAAAGTTTCTGTAGTAAAATCAACTTATTTTTTGAGTTATCAATATTTTGTTGACAATAAAATATTAATAACTCTTTGTAAGCTACATTTTTTTATATGAAATAAAAGTTTCCTTTGAAATAATCAATTTTAAATCAACATTATCATGATTTAAAGTAATACTTTTTTAGCATAAACGGTTTTCTTCAACAATTTTGTATAAAATTAGCATTTTCCTGGTTATTTCTTGTTATCAAATAAGTCAAAGTTTCTAGTAAACAATGATTTCTGCATAAATATCAAACAAAAATGTTAAAACTAACACCACTTTTTATATAAAATCAACAAAACTTTTGTTGTAATTAACATTTTGTTCCTAAAATCATCTTTTAGTTTGTTGAAATCAACATTTTTTATATTAAAATCAGTGATTTACTTATTAAGTTCTATCGACGACAACCAACAGCAACAAATGTGCCTAATTTTGCAATAATTTTTATTTATTATTGCAAGTATTTTGTGTAACTATGTGAATGTAGTAACTAATATTTCGTGTAACTGTATGGTGGGTGTGCAAAATTCCTGTCCTGGAAAAAACAATACTTTAGTTGACATTTTTGCCGCTACTTTTCTATCTATTGTTATTAACTAATTACGAGAATGTTCAATGGTATAACAATAAACTACGTATTGTTGTAGGTACTTTGTGTAAATGTGAGTATATTTAATATGGTATAAAATAAGTGAATAAACAGTGTCTTATGGTTTTAGGTTAGATGCAACAGAATAATATGTATTTGTTGCTAATTCCAAGCACCTGGAAGAACAGTGTTCGGATGAGATGAGACAAGTGTGGAATGTTTATATCAATTACAGATGTCAAGTAAATTGTCACAGTTGTGAACGAACCAACTTCACCGAGTTGTGGTGAAACAGCCTTTTTTTTGACAGGAGGAAAAAATATACTCAGATAATTAAAACATTGTATTATAAAAGTACGTGCCCTTTTATTTGGTTTAAGAATGTAACAGCAATAAATGAACATGCTAATAATGTTATTTATCTTACAGATAGCATTCATATATATATGCGAAAGAATTTTACAAGAACCTGAACAACAGCATATAAAATTGACTAGATTGTTTAATAAATATGTATAAACATGTAATGTGTGTACTATATTATTATAAATAAAGAGTTATACAATACTTGCAACAAATATGATGTGTTTGTGTTTTTTTTTTATTCAACCAACCTTGAAAATCCTTTATTACAATATAAACAAGTTACAAGTACCTTTAAACAATATAATAAACAAATGTTTAATGTAGATGAATGTATATAAACAAGATTTATATAATATAACCTATAACTGTCATTAGGTACCTGTTTATGTCAATTTTCTCTCTTTTTACAACATTTAGTTTGTTGAAGCCCATTTATTTATTATTATTTATGGTCCAGAAATAGGGATTAAGCATTTTCACTGTGATTGTTTATGCTGAAAAGAAAATTTATTAAAATTACAACTCATGATGTCAACCAGTATTCAAATGTTTCTAATAAACTTGTGACCCGTAACATGACTAAGAAACTTAGTAAAAATTATCTTTTTTATTACATACAGCTCATTAAATATTCATATTTACAAATAATATATAAATTTAAAAGTTATTTCTTGCTAACTAATTAGAATTACGAGAAGTTAATAGTTTTTAAAATTATCAGCGCCATCTTACGAGCATAAATTGAACTACTGAAACAATATGAAAAAATATCTTACTATTTATTACATTATATACACAACACACATACATATGTGAAACCATAATATGTTTCACTTTTTTTTTTTTTTTTTTTTTTTTTTTAAGTCCACAAATATATACTGTTAATAATATCATACCATACTTTTACTACAAACGAACATTATATAATAATGGAAAATTATAAATCTTATTGCATTCTCTTTTATTCCCTTTATATTATTTAACAGTATTTTTAAATAAATAAACAAATGTCTTATTAAATAATTAATTTATTTTGTTAGTAACATTTTGAGAAATCATATTGGTAATATTGGTAATACCGTAACCATATATTTCATCTGTCAAATGTATTTTAAGTTTGTTGTTCTCTTATAAACAAACATAACACAGTGAAAACATTGTTAAGTTTTTATTTATTATTATCTAAATACATAGAGTTTCATTGTATTTCAACATTCTGTTGCTACAGAAACAAATACTCTTTTATGTTTAATATTTTCAGAGAAACAACTACTAAATGTATGTGATTTTTTTATTAAATATACTTTCAAATATGTTACAGTAAAATACGTTTATAACGAACAACTGGACACTAGTCGTGGTCGAAAAAATATTTACAAGAAACATAATAAAACGCAATCTATTACCACAAAACTACAACGAAAAGTTAATTGATTAATAGTATTTTTTAAACCCGTCATTCGTGATTACAATAGCAATTTTATATATTAAACGTTTTTCGAAGTAAAAATTCTAAATGAAACTTAGAAAATGTTTCAATGTGTTTATAATTCCATAAGACAGTTATACAAGGTTTCAAAACGTTTAAAACAATTTTAAATAGTTTTATTTCACATACAGACATATAGATGTGAGGCTAGCAACTTATACGCTGAAGGCGGTAAATTCAAACATTAATATTATTATATTACTCACATATAAGTTATGTTATTATTTTCATAACTTCACATCACACTTCAGATTCTTATTTTATAATTCCTACGGAATATGAGAATCTGCAATATTATATATATGACAATTTGTTGATTATTTAGCACAGACAGATGTAGCATGTGTTGATTATCAGTCCGGGATTAATCTAATTATATTTAAATGAATTGAAGCTATCTGTATTCGTATAATAAAAAGAGAAAATATAATGCATCCTTGCATACAACCAAAATAATATTCAAGAATGGATTATTAATGCAATAAAACCAAATTAAAAGCGACCTAAAATGTATTCTTAAATATTCTTATATTGTTAAAACATATATCCTTCTTCGCCTTTTAACTCTAATTATTGTTGAACACGTTCAATTCGTTCAATTTTACACAATGCATAAACCTTATTAAAAAATTATTTGAAATAACAAAATATAGAATGTATCTGTCTGCTCTGTGTGTGAAAACCTTAAAACAAGGTTTAAAACAGCCCCAGCCCTGTTTTAAGGAAGTGTATGAATTACCCCAGCAATAAATACACGTGTATTAAAATAAGTGTGGAAAAAAAAACTTAGTCAATCGGCGCAACAAGATGTACTTACTTTAAGTATTTTGAATGGTTCACAAGCTGTAAAAGAACAAGGAGACAAATAAATAGAAAGCAGTTTATTTTTGAATGTTTTTATTTGTTATGTAATATGAAACATGTAGGAGTCGTCCGTCCCTAGAACCGCAGCCTGTGAGGGTACTGGGAACTTCTCAGACCGAACATAGCGGACAGGTAGGTGTATAACATCTTTCTGTCTGGGTTCTTCTTGATAGCTCCCATGATCTGTAACATTCACACTCGGTTACAAACTCGTCTTTGCTACTGCTGGCTGAGGTGAACACAATCCTTTACGAATAGCCCCTAGTCTGTGTCCGTTTTAACCGTAAATCAATCAAATAAATATTAAACTATATACTAGTACAAAACAGTACTTGCAAATATTATTTAATATATGGAAAATAAGTACTCAAATAGAAAAAAAGTTATTAGTTTAATAAAATTAAAAACCGATTCAATTTAGAACTTTGAATCACAATTTTAAAATTTCTTCTACGACTGCTCAAAATATAAGGAAAACGTTGAAATATTAATAAACATGTACAAAATATATAGAAATAAAAGTAAAAATCTCCTACAAAAAACCCGCAAATTCGGCAGAATTTTCCCGGCGAATGACGCATCACTTGCTGGCATTTTTTTTCACATTTTCCCGGACTTTTTAATTGCAAATTTATACAAAAAAAGACAAATATCTTACTTAATTAAAACCAGGTCATGTAATCGGTTAAAAAATCGGTAACCGACATTTTGAACAAAATTTGTGAATTTTAACCGTATCTTTAATCGATATTTTTAAGATCGAAAATACCGATAAGTGTTAACCAAAAAAACCTGTTTTAGCGAATATTAACCCTTATTTTAACAAAATCATTTAACGCGAAAAAAATTTAAATATTTTTTTATCTGTTAAATATGTTCTTGGATATATGACTATATGAGTTTTGACAGTTTCTAAAATTTATATTTTTTACAATTGAAAAATGACTTGCATTTCTCTGAATGTATTGGAGGAATTTTTTTTTATTAATCGATAATTAACCGGTTTCCCGTTTACAAAATGCTGTTTTCGAACTAAAACCGTTATTATTATAACGTTCTCTATACGGGTTAACAGTTAACCAGTATTTTTTCAGTTACATGGCCTGCTTAAAACCCTTCAAAAATATTTTTAAAAACCCCACAAATTCGGCAGAATTTTACCGGCGATTGACGCCTCGCTTGCTGGCATTTTTTTCAAATTTCGCCGGACTTTTTTTTAGTTAGAAATTTACCCCGCAAATTCGACAAAATTTAACCGGCAAGTGACGCATCATTTGCCGACATTTTCTTCCACATTTCACCGGTCTTTTTAAATTGCAGATTTAGACAAAATGAAGGTAAATTGAAACAGTTTGTAATAGGGAAGACAGTGAGAAGTGTCCATCATACAACTTGCATAGACTCTTCATCAAAATCAGAAGTGTCCTAAGGCCTTCATAGCAAATAATCATTTGAACACTTTCACTTTTACTAATAGCGCTTTGAATTGCTATTGTTTAATAGTTACAGGGTAAATAATATTACCCCGGACTTTTTTTTAGTTACAAATTTATACAAAAAGAAGATAAAATATACTTGTTTAAAGTTTGTAAGACAGTGAGAAGAAGAAGAGAATGAGAAGTGTTAGAAGTGAAGGTAGGTATAGGTACCTGTTGGTCGACTTGTTTCTGTAGCGCCTTCCGCTCGTCGGACACGCGGTAGCTCTGCTTGTTGGCGGTGAAGATGTCGCCCTCGTCGCGCTTGGCGCGCCGGGCTCGCGAGCGCCGGAACGTGGTCTCGGGCAGCTCGGGCAGCTGGCAGCCGGAGATGTCCACGCGGGTGCACGTGCCCATCACGTAGCGCTGCGAGATGCGACGCAGCGGACACGCGTTCAGCAGGAACGGCCCTAGCACACACCAACCCTCATTTAAATCTCACTCTTAAGGCCTTATCACACGTATGCACATAACTGCAACTTGTCGCATATAATCTGCAACCCCAAGCATTTCGGGCAACTTTTGACGTGTGATAGTGCGACTATTTTCATGCAACTAGTTTTACATTTTGTTTGAAAACCAGTTATATATATATATATACATTAAGAGTGATTAATTTAATTTTAAAAAAAATAGGGCCGAGGTGGTCTCGAACCAGGTCTTGTAGATTATTTATATTATGAATCAGCCCTCGTATCCACTCGGCTATGGAGCATTTTGTTTTTGACGTTTCTTATTCGAAAATATGAAGGATAACCTTCAAAATACAATTTATTTTATCAAATATTTCAGTTAGAAAAGGCCTTATTACACAACATTTAGTTTTATTAGATGCAAAATTAAGTAATCTAACTAACGATACCATATACACCCGATTTTATTTAGCGGGACAGATGGAAACAGCAAAGAACTGTTTCCCATGTTATTTCCCTATGTCAAGGTTTTCAGTATTTACCCTGTATATAACTTCTAGCTAAATAGAAAAAAATATATAAATTATAATAATTTTACATATCGTTTAGGCTGAGGAATTTCGATAAAACAGATGAGTTATTCATATGTTCACAAAATTTGACATATGATGTCAAATTTGATGTAAGTGTAAAAGATAAAATAAGTAAAAATGAAGTAATTTTATTGTAATATTTAAAAAGATGGAAGAAATATATTAGGAATGTATTTGCATGCGTGAATCAAAGTAAGTTCGGTTCCGGTTTTAGTAATGTCATATTGGTCATACAAATTTTATGAAGGAAATTTTAAGTATGAAATGAATTAAAAATATTTTGAACTGCAATAACAAACTACTACTACAGTGGCGGGAGGTATTGTGTTGGACACATCAGATTTTTTATATTTTTTCAATTGTATTTTATTGTCCTATACGGACATATGAACTTTGTTTTAGGTTTCCGCGGCGTTGTCAAATTATTCCGTTTATTCACTAAAAAAGACCAAATACACGTATTGCTTTATTAAACACGTACTCGAGTTATTTTAATAGCAAAAATTGTTTCCTGTACAACTGTAACTATACTCTATTTTAATGGCAACGCCAAAAAAAACTAAAACAAAATGCATACGTCCTTAGAGGAAAATAAAATACAATTAAATAATGTAAAAATATATAGGGTATTCCTTTAAAAAAAGACAAAACAATTCTCGCCGAGCCTTAATGCAACACCCTGTATATGTGAAAATAATTTTCCCTACTCAGTAGCCAGAAACTAATGTTTCCCGCAGCCAACTCACAATCAGAAAGGCCATATTCCCGCTATTGTTTTACTTTCACGCACTAGTGTCTCAACGGGAACTACTTTCATCCACTAGCTTCAAAGTGATATTATATTTTTAATTTTTTGCACATTACAACAAATTTAATATAAGAACAAGATAATTGAGGACAATTAGTTAAAAGAATGAAAATTATGTAAATTAAATTAGAAATTTCATTGGTAATTTTGACATTTGAATACTACTATCTATTAGCAACAAACAATAACAACGGTGAACAATGGCTACAGTCCCTAGCAACGAATGTTTATTCGCTTTATTGACGATTAAATGACAGTTTTATATTTTTATTAATTACGTTATATAATTAATTCGTTCGTTACAAAAAATCTTGTACAATACTTATGCGGAAATACCTTCCGTGCATTCGCCTAAATGAAATACTTCAAACAAAAGCTCATGCACGGAAGTTCACGTTTCCGCATTTGTATTGTAAATAACTATTACGTTATGCTCTTTGAGTGGACGAATAAATACTTTGAAGTTTAAAAGACAGCAATAAGTGTTCATTATACTTAAAACCCTTAAAAAAAACATTTCCAAATACCCCGCAAATTCGGCAGAATTTTACCGGCAACCGACGTAACAATTGCCGGCATTTTCTTAACATTTCCCCGGACTTTTTTCATTGCAAATAAAAACAAAAAAGAGATCAATTAAACCAGTTTAAAGCTTGTAAAACAGTGAAAGGTGTCTATCATACACCTTGCATAGACTCTTCACCAGAATCAGAAGTGTCCTAAGGCCTTCATAGCAGATAATCATTTAAACACTTTCACTTTTCCTAATTTAGTTTTTCTTTTGTCAAATTCCGTTTCAACCCCAAACAACATTAAGAGTGATTAATTTTTAAAAATTCAGAGGAATACCTCAAGAAATTTGCTGTTTTTACGTTTAAACTATTTTTAATTAATCTCAAAACTGAATTGAAATAAAACTTGTATATGTTCTACTAGAGTTAAAATGCAAGTAAAAAACTTACCAGTAACAAGCAACAATCCGCTAGGCAATTGTTTCAGCAAGATAACTCGCTTTCCCTTGTGTAAACCCGCCAATAGAATACACACAGTGCCAGGTTTTAAACTGGGCCTTAGCGACCGCTTATGTTGCTTGAACGCTTTCTTGGAGCGGTTGTTACGGATTCTGAAATAAATACACAACTTATTATTCTATATCTTACTTCCATCCCTAAAAAAACCATAAACAAAATCCCGCAAGTTCGACAAAATTTAACCGGCAAATGACGCATCATTTGCCGACATTTTTTTCACGTTTTTCCGGACTTTTTAAAATCCCGCAAATTCGACAAAATTTAACCGGCGAGTGACGCATCACTTGCCGGCATTTTCTTCCACATTTCACCGGTCTTTTTAAATTGCAGATTTAGACAAAATGGAGATAAATTGAAACAGTTTGTAATAGGAAAGTGTCCATCATACAACTTGCATAGACTCTTCATCAAAATCAGAAGTGTCCTAAGGCCTTCATAGCAAATAATCATTTGAACACTTTCACTTTTACTAATAGCGCTTTGAATTGCTATTGTTTAATAGTTACAGGGTAAATAATAAAAACCTTGACATTGAGAATATTACATAATATAATTTAAAGAATTGTTCTAATCAAAATAATTTAGATAATCAACGAAAAATATGACTAATAATCAGAAAAATGATTTGATTACATTTAGGAGTTTTTTTTTACAATAATAATAAATTAAAATTTGAGTTTGTAATAATTAACTGCAATTACTGGTGCAACAAAATTTTGAATGAATTCTTGCACGATTTTTCATTTTTAGCTTTAATTGATAGAATAATGAAAAATATTAGACCCGTATTTTTTATTTTTTCCTCAAATTGACTTTTAAGACAAAACTGCGATTAAAACTGATATCTATGAAAACTTGACTTAATTCCCCCACTTCGCCCCTGTCCAGTGACGTACCAAGGTTCCTACCCAACTTCACTTCGTCTCAACCGTCACATATAATGTTTGAACTTCCAAACTGAGTTATAGAAAGCAGTGGTGCTGCATATAGTGGCAGAGAAAAGCCTTCCAATGCTTTGAAGCACAGCCTGGCCACTTTACCTACTTTCAAACGCGCCAAACCACAAGATTTGGGTCTGGCATCCACACGTGGCTAACTTCACTCCACAACCTACCCACCACTACATACATCACACTTCTTAAAAGTATCAAACTTTAAAACGATAGTATGTAACAGAAAATGTAAATAAAAAAGACTTACAACATATAAAGCAACAAATTACACATTGTAGATTCACTTAATTTTTTTACAAGCCCTCATTGAAAAATGGCGAATATTGAATTCAACTGTTTTAAAACTTGTTTGAAATAAAAGATTCTTGATTTTGTTTCCAGGGCACACTTGACAGAAATGAATAAAAAAAATAATTTTCTAATTTTTTTATTAATGTTATATACTTAATAGTATTAAAGACGAAAAGTGTAAGTTAAAAAAAATTGAGGGCCATATTATAATTATGCAAATTAGAAACTTGTATGAATTGAAACAAAAAAGTTATTGAATTTAATCAACTTCATATCTCTACAATGGATTTAAAAAACTTTTCCGAACACAAAATCGCAATCTCGACACAGAAAAATGTAGAAAACTTACTTGTCTTGAGTGGGGTAATAATTCTTGCGTTTGCGAACTAGAACAATTCTCTTCCCACCGTTCTTTTCGCCCCCGATGGGTTTTTCGATAGTCAGAGGCTTCCTTTCTCTCTTCACAGGCTTAGCTTTACGTTTAATGAACTTGTAAATGGCCTTCTTGTGGTACATGCGAGCCCTAGAGAACCGATAGATTCCGTTTCCCAAGTCGTAGTTTCTGGGCTTGCCAGATTTAGGTTTGGCGACTTTGCCCTCAGCAGGCTTGGCCGCTGGGGCTGGCTTCGCAGCTGGTTTGGCTGTTGGGGCCATCTAACACACAACATAAAGCGTGTTCACTTTTAGGTTAACTTACTTTCATTGCACAAAACACCACAAAATTTTACCAAAAAATATACAAAAAACTACGTAATTATCATTTTTAAACATTATTTAACACAAATACATAGAAACATTAAAGTAAAAATCATTAAAAACACAAAACTAAACGTATGTAGACACACATAAAAACATTATGTTTTACATACAAAAATTAAGAAATCTGCCCAAAAATATTAATGTATATACATAAAACAATGTTTGTACTTACGTTTAAAACAATTATTAACAAGAATTATATAAAATTTAAGTAAGATTACTTACGATAACTTAAAAATACACAAACACGACTTACTTCTATTCCAATTCAAGATGAAAGAGGTTTTCTGCCCTCTACACGAACATTACCGAACTAAAATTGGTATAAAATTTTGAGCACACGTCAAAATTTTTATGATTACAAATAAATAATGAATTATCATCAACAAATTACAATTAAATACACATAAATTTTACTTTTAAAATATACATTTTTTTTTTGTATAAACAAAATTGAAAATTGAAACTTAAAGTAGACAAATTTATCTTTACATTGTGTATCTCTCTAACTTAAATAAATATGATATAACATTGAGACTTTATTATTCTTAATCCTTATAGTTTTTTTATGTTTTGTAGCAATTTTTATTAAAAACTCGTAAGCAGTTTTGAAATAAATAAATAAAATCTAGAGCGTTTCCATGCCACGTATAACAGAAAGAAATTTTGATAACATTTTATATTTTCTCTCAAACCACTGCATGGATTTAATAAAAATTTGTATACACCATATATAAACTATATAGATTTCATATTTCCTAGTTTGCAGTTTGTATTTTTAACCGTGTTCGAGTGGTACACCCTAGAACTTCCTTAACTTTTTTTTTATTTTTCTCGTATTATTTCTCCTTCAACTTTAATTAAATTGAAGTCAAATACGCTTTAAACTTTTCTAAATCGAATACCGTTAACTACAAGTAAATATCTTTAAACGTGTAGAAGTTTGGAATTATTTTGTAAACACATCATTCATGTTCATTTCTACTTCTTGCACCACTTTTTATTATCTTATTTTGAAACCACTTGACAGTTTTTAAAGAAAATTAGTACAAAGGGTAAAGAAACTATAAGGATTAAGAATTTTGAGGTTTCGACATTGTATTTGTAACCGTGTAGGAGTTACAGACATTTAAACTTTAGTAAAGAAATTGGTTATATGACCACTGCCAAATTCAAGGAAAAAAGGATAAAAACTAAAACTAACCATTGTAACTTCAAATAATAATGACAAAACTGTATATTATCTTATAATTTTACTGGAATTAGCATTTGAAATTAAAATTCATGTAACGGCGCCATATTTATGACGTCACGTAAGAGCAGAGCAGTTTACAATGCCAAAAGTTAGAGTTTCTACCATTTTTTTTATAATTTCATTTTAAAGTATGAGGGACACACTTTTGGTGAAAGTCCGATGAGAATGTTTATATTAATAAGAGTTTCAGACTTCCAAAGTTTGAAATAATCAAGACGTCAAGAATATGTTTTTACATTATATTTTATATTACAATAAAGTACAAGTCTACATTCTTAAAAATTGCACGTGTATTTAACTTATACAAGTTTAAAAATGATATTTATATTGAAATAAAAATAGTTTGAGAATAGCAGTGGCGCTAGTGATGTAAACTTTTAACAACTTCCACATAAACAGGTAATTGATGCACTCATCTCGTAAATATTCCTGTCTCAGATGTAAAAGAAATAATACGCGTGAATATATAAGGCTGGCATTCAAGTAAAAACAGTTTAAAAGTGCACGTGTTTTGTTTAGTGTGAGTCAAGGCCACGCCCCTTGGGTTCTTCAAGCTCATTCGCCAGACTTGAAGCCGGGATGGTTCACTTGCCAACCTAAACATTCGCGGGCTTTTAAACTCCCCAATCTAAACATGTAATTCATATAGGAGAAGGCATGATATAACAAAAGCCCCCGGATTTCCCAAGTATTTTAATTATTTATTATTATGCATACCAGAGATCTCTGTGCATACTATATTTTTTAATTTCTTTAAATTCGATTGAGCTACAATCTTTCATTACAGATAAAATGGACAAGTAATTTATATTTATTATTATATAAATTAAATTAAATATAAATTAAAGTGTCAGCATTATATTTGTTATTACAGTTTTGAAATAAAATGTTGAAATTTATGTTGTAAGTTTTATGAGTTGAGTCTACAAAATGACGCTCAAAACTTCATTCTAAAAATGGCTACGGAGTCAGATGGGTACAAAAGATTTTCAGAAGATATTAATGTTAATATATCCTACGGTTCAAACGATAGTAGTGAGTTAAATATTTATAAAAATGCACTTTAATTTCAACAATTTTAATTGCACGCATTTTTTAGTTACATTGCTTTTTATAACCTAATTTTCTAACATTGTATTAAGACACTGCTTCAAATGCACTAAATTATTATTATATATTATATATACTTTCTTTATCGTGTTTATAAATTTTTATTAAAATATAAGAAAAATATTAGGAACTACACAAGAAAAACCAACTCATAAACTTTGACAACAAATTGTCAAGTTTGCAAGCTTATAACTCCTACGCGGTTAAAAATACAATCTCTAGACTATGTTTTTTTGATTCTACAGTGTTTCTTTACCATATATACCAATGTTTATATAAATCCTTTAAGGGGTTTAGCTATAAGTTAAAAGAAACTAAATTTATGTTTGACAGTTTAACTCTTACTATTGGAGAAACAATTATACTCAGTTAGAAATAACCATCAATAACTATTACAGCAGGCGTTCGATTTTTAAAATTCATACATCACATTAAAGCCTGAACATTCCTCTTTAATATGTGCAAACACAAAGCTATGTTACACTGTGTCATGTTGGTTACATAAATACACATTCAAAATCATCAGAATTTATACAACTTATTCTTTCTTACATGCTTATTTAACTTTATATTGTTCTTCAACGCCCAAACAAATTTTGATATATAATGGGGTCTATTCTGTAACACAATGGTTAATTTTTTAACACATGGTTAAAATTTTTGTCCAATAAAAATTGATTTGACAACTAAAAATCTAATTTTTTGTTATATGTCAACATACTAGATTGGTTAAAATTTTTAACCATGTGTTAAACATTAACCACTCTGTTACAGAATAGACCCCATTATTGTTTATACAGAATACTTTTAGACAGTACATTTATAACTGTTTATTTGACATAATTATAAATAAAGTTTATTCGGAAAACTACTCAACAGGTCAACAGTTTTAAATTCAAATATGTTATGTCAAACATCAAATCTATATTTTATTAATTTCACAAAAAAACGAAACTGTTTTAAATAATAATTGACACGGTCGACACATTTCATTAGGTTACAATATAATTTAAAAAATATGATTCTTGTAAGTCAAGTATATTTTTCATATTTTATGTTTAAGTATGATTAAAAATGTGCATATTAATCAAATATTCACGTTTAAAAGCGATATCACCAACAATAAATGAAATGCTGTCTTTTTTTTTATATAAACAATTCTATGACATTTTTTTACTTTCTGTTTGTACATTCCTTTCCAAAAAGGTGTATTTATAATATTCTAAAATTTGAATGTAATCGTACAACATGTTCCTCAGTAATTTAAAGTTAAACTTGCTCAAATTCAAATTCGTATGAAACATGCTGTCTCTTTATACATTTATTCTATTATTTTTGAAATGGCTGTTTTTAAAATGATATACCGGACGTCCCAGCTCGACCGACACATGAGAGATTTACATAGGAAATCAGTTAATTATGAATAGTATCTCCCCAGTGCAAGATATTAACTTGAAATTTTGTATGCTTATTGGGGAATATTATTTCTATGGATTACAGTTATTTGAAATATGGAATTTCGTCTGCAGGACGAGATTTATTAAATTATAAAATCTAACATTTTCGTTCAAAATCAGTTAGCCATGGAAATAAAAGAAAATATCTATGTGACAGTTCTGACAGTTAATGACATGCCATTGTAGATATTTATATTTTTGTAATATTGGTATATTATTTAACAAAAAGAAACTAAATTTAATGTAAATAATATTAAAAATCAGTGAATAAGAATTAAAATCAGTGATACTTCACTAAACTGTCAGATAAATATTTTCTTTTATTTCCATGGCTGTCTGATTTTGAACGAAAATATTAGATTTTAAATTTAATAAATCTCGGCCTGCAGACGAAATTGCATATTTCAAATAAGTGTGATCCATAGAATTAATATTCTCCGATAAGTATACAAAATTTCAAGTGAATATGTTGCACTGGGGAGATAGTATTCATAATGAACTGATTTCCCATGTAAAACTCCCATGTGTCGGTCGAGCTGGGACACCTGGTATATCAAGAAATGAAGGATGATCATTTTAAAGTTTACCACATTTTTCTATATGGATTATTATAGAATATATTCACGTTCAAACTTAACAAACTATAATTATTTCTCCAATAGTAACATTTTAATTTATTCTGTATGGTTTAAATTTTTACAAAAAAAGTAAGACACGAATTAGATAATTTTTAATACAGAGCTGTTATACTGGTGGCCTAAGTTTTTGTTTTGGTGATATTGTTATATATTTTTTATACTTTGCATTAACAATTGCTCTATTATTATATCGAAAACAATTTAACAATACTGTGAAACTATTTTTGGTATTTTTGTTGTTGTAAAATTGGTTTTTTTAATATAATTTATATTATTTCTGAGTAGAAAATTAAATAAACAAAACTAATTTAAAGGATATTAAAACTTCATAACTCATAATGTATAGATTTATAAATATTTTCATAATATTTAAATGCATATTGACAGATAAGTGTGCCCAACTTCATTCAACGGAGTTACCATATTTCACATTTATATCCCTAGATTATAATCTGTTATTTTTTAATTGAAAATTTTTAGATTTTTATTAAATAAGTGAAGCAAAGTATAACAACTAGTATATGACAGTGGTTTTATACGACGTATTGTTCCATTCGTGTTTTTGGAGCCCCACACAACTCATGGAACAATATACCGTCTTATAAAACTTGTATAATAATATATTATGATTTGTTATTCATTTGTAAACATTGTTTATTTAAACTATTTATTCACTAGGGAAACTAATTTTTACAAGTCACCAACCTGAAAAACTTTACCAACTTAGCTGTCAGTTTTAAAGGTTAGGTGCAATTGTTTACTTTACGTTTTCACTGTCATTTGTCATACAAATTTCTGACACAAATTTAAATTTTATTTTTCGTCTACGATAACTCAAATACGATACACGTAAAAATATAATATTTGGTATTTAAGTGTTATAGTCATATATGATGAATTGATTAGATTTTGACTACAATTGGTTAACCGGAACTAGTACTTTACTTGAAACTTCAAACTGTTTTTCTTAAAAACACCCCTCTAAATTCAGATTATTTAATTTTCTACCGGCCTGCATAATTACACTTTATATATAATTTCTGGATAAACAGAAATAATACTAATTATATATACAGGGTGATCATGCGAGAATGAACCAGCTATTATCTCCGTTATTAAGGGAGATAGCGATTATCTTCTTATAAGCTAATTTACTATAGACAACATGGGCTATAAGATGCGGTAGTTAAAAGTATTCTATTACTTCCGGTTCCTGAGTATCTGATATCAACTTTGTAATTTCAAATGGCACATACTACTTTGTTTTATATTTTTGAAAAATACACAAAATTTTGTTTACAATGGTGGTAAATAAGTAGTATGTTATGTTACCAAAAAATAAAATGGCGGGCGTTTAAAATTTATTAATTAATATATATAATTAACTTTACACATCGTTCAAGCTGAGGAATTTCTATAAAACAAGTTATTCATACGTTTACAAAATTTGACATATGCTGTTGTCAACTTTGACGTAGGTAAATAATTTTCAAAGATAAAATAAGTAAATATGAAGTTTTTATTGTAAAATTAAAAAAGGTGGAACAAATACACAAGGAATATATTTTAGTTACCCCAAAAATAACTGTTTTGTTCGGTTTCCGATACAGTATTAGAAATTTGAGGCAAGAAAATTTCAGGTGTGAATTGTATTAAAAATATTTTGAATAAACTAATTTTAAAACTAAATATTTAAAGGACTAAAAAACGCCTGTATCTTGTTTTGTAATTTTTGCATGCGTTAAATAATCAAATTTGTTTTTTTATTTATTGCATAAATAGTTGTATATTTTTTTGGATGTTCTGGATTTATACAATGTATACATTTGTAGATGTAAATATAAAATGTAATAAATATTATTCTTTTGTATTTATTTGATATATGACTTTTCTTTATCTGTATTGTTATCTTAAACGTCATGAGATTATCATATAATTTTGGCTGAAACTAGTTATAAATTCCAGAAATAAATGAATATAAAATGGATTTTCCAATGGTGTCTGCTTACAATAATGGTGCGTACAAGTTGTGAACGTTCTAAATTATTAAATAAGTACACGGCTTACTGCATTATAACAAGTAAATATTAATTATTTCACTATTACTTAATTGCTAAAGTCATTTTACTAATATATACTCATGCATATCATTTCTTAACAAAACTTGTGTACAAATATTTGGAATCACAAATAGCTTGAAATATTGTCTAAACTTTAACACCCAGATTCATAAAGGGATTTGACAGTAACCCGGATTAGTGACACTTCTTATTAACAACCTGAAATGTCACTCCACTGTCCACTCCCAATTCATAAAAACAATTCACTATGTTATTCAGCTCCAAACATAACAGCACTAGTTTGCTGGAATTAGTAATAGACTGCATTAGTGTAAAGCCCCATTCACAGCCCTAATTTGGTGAAATTAGCAGCAGACAAATTTCTTGAAATAGACCACGTTAGTGAGGTTAAGATTTACAGTTGGCGCGAAACCCTAATTCAAATCTGAGTGTATGCATTTCTTATGGGAGTACATTTTCAATTCACCATATTCAAGCATTTTGGCGATTCTTAATTATAACATAGGGTTTTTTTATATTCTAAACCATTACTCTTTGCTTTCCGTACAGAAAAAGTACAAATAAAAGAATAAGTTAAGAAAAATTTGATTTTAAAGAAAGAAGAAATGCAAACAGTAACATATGTCGTTACTTGGAGCAGCAGGTAAAAAACGCCGCGTTAAAGTGACAGGGTCAACTGAATACTAAGACAGCTACGACATACGTTTTCAGAAATTTGCACCTTCTGTTTATATTGAAGTTTATTAAATAATATTATGTTTTTTGGGTGTGTATATTACATTAGAAGATAGATGAAGCATGGGAGACTGGTATTTGTAAGGTTTAATAGTTAAGATTTGTATTTTATAATACTTTCTAGCAGTTTAAAGATAGCATATTTTTATTCCCATAAGAATAATATGGGCGTGTAAATCGGCAAAGGCGAGTTAGGGTTTCAGTTTAAATTTGGCGCCACAAAATGACCGTTACACTAATGCAATCTATTACGTCCACCGTTCACATCTCCTAATTTCGGAGTAGTGCCATCTAGTACAAAAATCTTCTAACAAGTTGTTTACAAATGTCAGATATGTCAGAATTGTGTTGTTTATCGTTGTTGATGTTGGTTGGAGTCGTTAGTTTTTATTAAACTTTATAAATTTGTAATTTAAAAAAGTAAAAATGGTTACGGAAGAAGATTTTGTAAACATATTAGCACGTTATCCGTGTTTGTATGATAAATCGCTAATTTATAAAAATTCAGTTCACACTAAATGCTAACTTCCACTAACCAAGCATAAATGAGTTCATCCAAACTACAATGTTTTTTTGTATATTAGTAGAACGAACCCCAAATTAGCCGAAAAAGTTTGGAGTCTCCAAACTTCAGTTCAAATTTCATCAAAGTAGACGAAATTAGAATGATGTGAACTGCTATACAGGTTTGCCATATGACTAACTTCACAAATTTCAACAAATTTCACCAAATTTGGGGCTGTGAATGGGACTTTACGGTCATTTTGTGGCGCCAAATTCAAACTGAAACCCTAACTCGCCTCTGCCGATTTATACGCCCATGTTATTCTTATGGGAATAAAAATATGATATCTTTAAACTGCTGGAAAGTATTATAAAATGCAAATCTTAACTATTAAACCTTATAAATACTAATCTCTAATGTTTTATCTATCTTCTAATGTAATATATACACCCAAAAAAAAATATTATTTAATAAACATCAATTTAAACAGTAGGTACAAATTTCTGAAAACGTATGTCGTAGCTGTCTTAGTATTCAGTTGAACCTGTCACTTTATCCAACGACAAAATATAACTAGACAAAACTTCTCTTGGTTTGTTATGTTTTCGGTAAGCCAGAAAGAGAAACCTAGAGATAGATATAAAATGAAAGTATTGTTCGAACATTGCTCACTAGAGGCGCCCGTGCTTTTATGATTAACATTAGAATTGGAAGTTTTAAATTTATGTGTTTCAAATATAATCAAATCTAACGCGTCATTGACAAAATAAAAACGTAAATAATGATAAATAACAAAAATAATGACAACTACAGTGACGCCTCTAGCGAGCAATGCTCGAACAATACTTTCATTTTATATCTATCTCTAGGCTTCTCTTTCTGGCTTACCGAAAACAAAACATTCAATATGGAAGGATAGGGAATGTTTTGTCTAGTTATATTTAGTCGTTGACTTTATCGCGGCGTTTTTAACCTGCTGCACCAAGTAACGACATATGTTATTATATGCGTTACTACTTTCTTTAAAATAAAATTTTTCTTAATTTATTCTTTTATTTGTACTGTTTCTGTACGGAAACCAAAGAGTAATGTTTTAGGATATAAAAAAACCCTATGTTATAGTTAAGAATCGCCAAAATGGTTGAATATCGTGAATTGAAAATGTACTCCCATAAGAAATGCATACACTCAGATTTGAATTAGGGTTTCGCGCTAAATGTAAATCTTAACCTCACTAACGTGGTCTATATTTGTACATGATTACCAGCATTTCTAAATGACACAGGGAGATTTGTACTGATATTTCACAACTTACAACTCTAATACTTTGATTACACGCATGATAGTTTTAAGAAGTGTGATGTATGTAGTGGTGGGTAGGTTGTGTAGTGAAGTTAGGCACGTGTGGATGCCAGACCCAACGACAAATTATAACTAGACAAAACTTCTCTTGGTTTGTTATGTTTTCGGTAAGCCAGAAAGAGAAACCTAGAGATAGATATAAAATGAAAGTATTGTTCGAGCATTGCTCACCAGAGGCGCCCGTGCTTTTATGATTAACATTAGAATTGGTAGTTTTAAATTTATTTGTTTCAAATATAATCAAATCTAACGCGTCATTGGCAAAACAAAAACGTAAATAATGATAAATAACAAAAAATAATGACAACTACAGTAACGCCTCTTGCGAGCAATGCTCGAACAATACTTTCATTATATATCTATCTCTAGGTTTCTCTTTCTGGCTTACCGAAAACAAAACATTCAATACTGAAGGATAGGGAATGTTTTGTCTAGTTATATTTAGTCGTTGGCCAGACCCAAATCTTGTGGTTTGGCGCGTTTGGAAGTTGGTAAAGTGGCCAGGCTGTGCTTCAAAGCATTGGAAGGCTTTTCTCTGCCACTATATGCAGCACTACTGCTTCAAATTCAAAAATGAAAAATCGTGCAAGATCTCATTATAAATAAACCTACAACTCTAATACTTGATTATGCGCATGCACAAGCCATTCATTTAACTTTGGTTGTAATCAATTTTAAAGTAATTTTATTTATTTTGCTTCAAAATCAATGTAGGTTCAAATCACTGATGTACGTATATACAGTGTGTAAATGAAACTAGGGAACGCGATTTTTCTCGGAGGTTGTAAGGGATACAAAAAAATCTTTCAAATAAAATTGTTAGAGTTTTTAGTAAGCTACATAAATTAATGTAAATCACAAAAAAATATTTTAATTTTCGGAGATATACCAATTTTTGACTTTTTTTTTAATGGAACGCCCTGTATATTTTTATACTTTTTAGTACGAAATAATTTTTGCTTTAAAAAAGTTTTATGAGTTATTCCTTCTAAACTTAATAGAATTCCAGATATTAAAGAAAATATTAAAATAGTTTTACTCGAAATTAAAGCTGGCTATGAAGACAAAATTATTGAGTTATGACACATTTTAATTTACAAATGTACATGAAATTATCTACCTTCTCGTTAATTGAGTATTCTTCCATTTTCACAAGAAATAATAGTCTAAATTATCAATTCAATTAATTTTTTTACAAAGTTATTACATTAAACTAATACAAATGTGAAATTTTGTTACCATAACTTTAATTTCCAGTAAAATTATTTTAATAATTTTCTCAATATCTCGAATACTATTAAGTTTAGAAGGTATAACTTAAGAAACTTTTTTAAAGCAAAAATTATTTCGTACAAAATAGTATAAAATATACAGGACATATTATTAAAAAAAAAATCAAAAATAGGTATATCTCCGAAAATTAAAATATTTTTTTCTGATTTACATTAATTTATGTAGCTTACTAAAAACACTAACAATTTTATTGGAAAGATTTTTTTGTATCCCTTACAACTTCCGAGAAAAATCGCGTTCCCTAGTTTCATTACACCCTGTATACATGTGGGTAGGGCATAGCATATGAAAAAGTGAAGCCTGCGGCGGCCATTTTCCTCTCCTCTCAATCTAATCCAATTGGCAGCAAATATCAATCAACTCACTATCTACAACCAAATATCACTATAATCTTACAATCTTTTACATTTGCCTTGTTTTAGTTATTTAACTTTGATTTGTATAAAGTACCTATTTATTTAATTGAAAGAATGTTGAAAACGATTAAAATATGAAAAAAATGCTTTGTGCAAAAAAATTATAGAAATATTAATATTGGATGTAAAGAGAAATCTAATGAAATATTAAAAATCACAAGTAAATATACTACGCGTAAAATTCATAGAATATCATTTTCAGCACATTTTATTTTTACACTTTGAATATAAAGTATGAGGAAGGAGGATTTAAGAAATAATCTTGCGACCGGGATGGGTTTTGCATAAGGCGGATTATTCATCATTTCCGTTCGACAGTGGCGTGCCATCCTAAAAAAAATATGGGATACAAGATTAAAAATGCTCTGAATTGTGTAGTAATAATTTACAATTTAATAAATATAATTGTGAAATACAAAAAGTAAGAGGTGAAATAAAATAAAGAAAATATAAAAATTGAAGTTTTTGTTGTCCTTTAAAGAATATAATTATAATTGTTGAAATAAGTATAATACATAATAAGTATGAATAACAGTTTCCATTGACTTTTATTTAATTAAATAATAGTATATTGTGTTATTAAGAGTAAAAGTGATAGTTTGTGTGGCGAGCATGGAAGTTTGCACGACGAGCGAAGCGAGTCGGACAATGGGGGTTTCCAATACAACGCTTTTTTAAAATATATATTCTGCATATCAATTTTGGTCGTGAGTATATTGTAATAAAACTAAAATAATATATAATTGTTGAATACTTTATTTAAAAATTGAAATTAAAGTTTTATTTAAATGACCTTGTGACGTCTTTCCCCTGATCAATGTTGCCAACTATAAGTATATAAGTTTTAATTTCACCGGTTCGCAACACTGCCCCCGATAGCTAGCTTCATGTGATAAAATGACAGTGCAAGCTCGATTTCATTTATATCCTGCCTGGATTTCAAAATATATGAGAACACACACACGTGGTAACTGGTAATGCATCTATCGAAAGCATGAATCACGAAAGCAGGTTATGTTTATATTCAATGTTTGAATTTACGCGGTACTCGTAGCCTGACTTCACTTCAGTTTTTTAGCTACTTATAGTTCTATCTCATAGCGCACATGGACTATCTTTTTCTAGTCAGGGGAATGACGTCACACCCATTGTCCGTAAACTTTATTAATTTTTTTCTCGGATACTATCAACTTTTTGGAAAAATAAAAAAATATGGGTCGAATATTTTGTTTTAAAGTTTATCATATAAAAAAATCAAAAAATCTTGGAAACCCCCATTGCATGCAAGGCACACAAAGACACTTTTACTCTGAATAACACATGCTATTTTTTCTTCAAACTTAGAAATTTTAAAAAATAAATTACTATTTGACGTTTAATATGTAGGTTACCTGTCAGTTATTCATAATTTTTAGTAACTTTATTCTTGGGTTATCTAGTTTTTATAGTGACATTTAGGGCGATATTACAGATTTCTATTGTACAAGTTACTTCTTATTGGCTATACGGCGGCGACAATATTATAAGGCGCTTCTTATTGGCTATACGGCGGCGACAATATTATACGGCGGCTAGAATAAAAAATTATATTACGTTGGCATAGAAATTAAACTTCAACCTTGTCAATCACATCACAGAAGATGTCACTTTTATGACGTTTGAAGAAAAAGAACTTTATGAATAGTAGAAATGTATATTCTGACCTTTTATTTAAATTCCTATGATACGACAATGAAATTATTTGTTGACATTTAAGTTACACACGACGGGGTTCATTCTCATTTGGCAATATGCAATATCATTCATGATATGTATATCAATGTGTAGTTTCACTATTCATTATAATAGTTGTACGATGCAAAATACTTACTGATGAAATTAAATTCCTAAACTCTTGTTGTTCATGGTTTGGGAACAACCACAAGCAACACAACTGACCATCATTAATACTAGGAATGGTAAATATGCAAAGAAAATTAAATAATTGCGATACAGTTTGTTTGTATTTGTATAGAGTGAAGAACGCGCAGCTAAATTAGAATTTTCTGCAAGCACATGCAACTCAAATGCTCAACAAAAAATAAGTCATACTTAGGCTTTCAAAATGGCGTTTTTAATTTAGCCACTAGATTACAACCCACCTTCCTCAGATTTTATATTCAAAGTGCTACGCCTTATCTAGAAGTATATATAGAGATCAGCAAATTTGACCGTCAAATGTGTGATTGTTTTGCCGGCGACTGACGCATCGCTGGCCGCCATTTTCACATGACAATGTTCGGACTTTTAAGGTTAGTAATGTTTGTATTTCAGATGAAGTTCGCGTGGAAAATGGGCAAGATAACTTGAACGAAATAGGCAGTAGATCAAGTTTAAACAGAGATACAGATGAGTCTAACTTGGAATTTGACCATTGGCAAATGAATTACCATGAAGCTGCTATCTATTTAGAAGAAGTACGTAAGCATTTGTTTATAGTTTACAACATTGTATAGTCGCCGGCAGCCCATATAGGAGTGACGTCACTCGATCGTCATGTCAATGTTCCTATCAATAAACATTTCGTATTAGATAATATTAAGCTTCAAACATGTCACTACCACACTACCATTAGTAAATATCATTATATTTCATTCTAAATATTTAAATTTTAATAATTATTAGTAATATAATTTCATTTAAAAATCAATAACATGGGATATTAAAAAATATACAAACAAAACAAAATAAATAATCTAACTGTCACATTCACATAAATAGTATAAAAAACTTAAAAAAAATTAAAATTAACTGCTGACACGTGCTGTTAATAATATTTTTCGGCATTTTTACTAAAATAAATAAAAATTAGAATATTTTAAGTATAATAGTATATATTGGGGTCTATTCTGTAACACAGTGGTTAATTTTTAACACATGGTTAAAATTTTTGTCCAATAAAAATTGATTTGACAACTGAAAATCCAATTTTTTATTATATGTCAACATACTAGATTGGTTAAAAATTTTAACCATGTGTTAAAAATTAACCACTCTGTTTGCACGACGAGCGAAGCGAGTCGGACAATTGCATGCGAGGCACACAAACACACTTTTACTCTGAATAACACATGCTATTTTTTCTTCAAACTTAGAAATTTTAAAAAATAAATTACTATTTGACGTTTAATATGTAGGTTACCTGTCAGTTATTCATAATTTTTAGTAACTTTATTCTTAGGTCATCTAGTTTTTATAGTGACATTTAGGGCGATATTACAGATTTCTATTGTACAAGTTACTTCTTATTGGCTATACGGCGGCGACAATATTATACGGCGGCTAGAATAAAAAATTATGTTACGTTGGCATAGAAATTAAACTTCAACCTTGTCAATCACGTCACAGAAGATGTCACTTTTATGACGTTTGAAGAAAAATATTGTTATTATTAATTAAAAAAATAGACATAACCTTAAAAACAAATAAGCCCCACCCCTTCAAGTCATAGACTTATACGATTGTAATGAGTAAGACAAAGACAAATAATACTTTGAATGTGCATGATCAAAATCAACCAAGTGACGTCACTCCTATATGGGCTGCCGGCGACTATACAATGGGGACTTCTGCGTTGCATATTAATTCTATCTTCAAATAAGTTCGTATAAAGTTAAAAAATATATAAAATATTTATTAGACTTAAACATTTTTTAGAAAAACTAATACAGCAAATAGGCTTGTGACGTGTTAGGTGTTACCCCTGAAACCAATCTGACTTAGCGCGCATGTCTCGAAATCACTTAAATCAGCAGCCAGTTCAAGCTTGTTTCATACTTCATATTTATATACTTGTGTTTTGAGATACATATACAATAAAATATTACCTGATAACATATTTTGTCCTTCAATAAGCACTTAATTAAGAAAATATATTAATAAAAACAAGTTTTTGATAATACATGAGTGAAATTCACAAACAAGCGTGATTGAAACGAGAGGTTATGTTTGCACTGGCAATATGTTTACATACAAGTTTGAATTTGACGTTACGCGCGGCATTTGTAATGCTATGTTCACATTGGTTACTATATCTATCTCTTTCTAACATTTTGTCTTCTTTATCTGTCAGGGGTAAACGTCACAAACCTATTTGCGAACATTTTTTAGCAAAACTATTAATTTATTTGCAAAATAAAAAAATACGGGTCTTTTATTTTTAAATTTAGATTCATTTCAAAAAATTAAAAAAAAATGATGGAAGTCCCCATTATGTTAATTAATATACTCATATTATATTAATCAATAGACAATATTTGTTTAAGTTCTGTATTGATTATGAGTTCTGTAAGCTTCTTTCATATTATATTCTTTCTATTTCATTTTAGGGACAAAACAATGAAAAATTCGATTCTCATCCTCAACATCCAAGCGCTCTGCCTGCGTATTTGTTGGTGCACAACAGTTGGTACTACGGGTTGGATTTGTCCACTTCTATTTTGCTTCTTCTGTTGGCATTAGTAGAATCACCCGCTGTTCCTTTATTTGAGGTACGTTTTTTTTGCATTTTATTGTGTTTAAATGAATACTAGAAACCTTGACATAAGGATTTTAACGTGGGAAATAGTAAATAGTTATTTGTCAAACTAGACATGTTTCCAAAATCGATTTATTCGGACGAAAAGGCGCAAAAACATAAGCTAAGATAGATTATAATTTTAGAAGATAATCTTAAAAAAACTCAAATTTTCTTGTAAATACATCTTTTAATTACCTGGGAAAAAAATTTCAAATCTAAGGAATTATCTAGCAACACTGTGAGATGTTATAACAATAAGCCCCCTTATTTGGGAAGGTTGTACGACAGAAAAAAAAGTAGCAGAAGTGAACCAGTAAAATTTATGAATTTAGTGTGTGTTCGTCCGATTAGACAACAATTGCGTGAATTCGTTCAGTTCACGGATATCACCGTCTTTCGTCCCAAATCTAACTTAACCAAACTTTATCTAACCTAACAATCAAAATAGGCTCATCAACCATATTTAATTTTTTTTTTTATAAATCTGCATAAAGAAATATGTTTATAAGTGCAAATCCGGTTTGAAAATTTTTAGTATTACGGGTGAAAATAATTATTTAATGTACAGCGCTGCAATGTGACGTCATCAGTACTAAACAGTGGTACTCAACCAGTAGGTTTTCATGTGATTTGCATTTCCTTCATTTTATGTTTGATAAAAAATTAAACATGTATTAAATGCTATATTTGTTAATAATTTTCTCTAAAAAGATTAGCAAATATATTTTTATGGAAAGTAGGTAAATATTGTTGTACATTTTGACAACTTTGTCAAATCACTTGTAAAATTTGCACGTGTTTTTTGTTTCATTTCTCTTTTTGTGATATTTCATTATTAAAACCAGTTCTTTTTAGAACTACTAGTATTTCACTAACGTTGTGGTGTAAATGTGACTTCGTCTAGTGCTGTCTATAGTTTAAAAACGGAGTATAGATGTAACCTAACCTAACTCTAAATAACTAAATGTAATCTAACCTAACTAGATGTAACCTAACCTAACCTAACTAAAAATAACTTAACTAGATCTAATCTAACCTAATCTAGATCTAATCTAACCTAACTTATCTCAACCTAATCTGACTTAACCTAACCTAACTAGATCTAACTCAATTTAACCTAAACTAACCTGACTTAATATATCGTTATCTAATTTGATCTAACCTAAACTAACCTAACGTAATCTAACTTAAACCTATCCTACCCTAATTCAATCAAACGTAACCTCACCTAATCTAATCTAGCTTAACCTAACCTAACCCAACCTAACCTAATCTAATTTAATATAGTCCAATTAGGCAGTCCAGAACAAATGAAATAGGCAGAGGGCAGCTGTCAAAATATTATTTCAAATTTATTAAAAGTTTACTGGTAATACAATAAAACAATTTTATACATCTGTATTGATATTTCGCATTGTAGAGATATTGTTTAAATTATATTTTCACTCAAACTGTTTAAAGTTTGTCAAATATATCTAATAGTGAGGTCAGACTTCACTATTATATATATTTGACAAAGTTTTTGACAGTTTGAGTGAATATATAATTTAAACAATATCTTTACAATGCAAAATATCGATACACATGAAAAGAATTATTTTATTCTATTACCAGTAAATTTTTAATAAACTTGAAATAATATTTTGACAGCTGCCCTCTGCCAATTTCATTTGTTCTGGACTGCCTAATCAGACTTACCTTAACCTGACTTAATCTAATCTAATCTAATCCTAACTTAATCTAACTTAACCTAACTTAACCTGACCTAACCCAACCTGATCTGTGATGACGATACATAAAATTATTATATATAATTGCTTCTTTTCCTCTATTTGAGACCGATCTTACAATTTCCCACATTTTGTATCAAGAAGAAAAACAAACTGCAGGTTAGCATGAAGCAAATTTCATACGAATATAAGACATAGATTTACAAATCTAGACCTGTTTATTCTATTCTGTAACAAAAAATACAATGTGGTGCGCTTTTTTGAATTATATAATTTGATTCGTTTATAAATATTGGTTATTATGAAAAATCATTTCGTTGGAATAGACTGCGTTAGTGTAACGGTCATATTGTGGCGCCAAATTCAAACTGAAGCCTCTGCCGATTTATACGCCCGTGTTATTCTTATAGGAATCAAAATATGCTATCTTTAAACTGTTACAAACTATTACAAAATGCAAATCCTAACTATTAAACCTTATAGATACTAATCTCTAATGTTTTATCTATCTTCTAATGTAATATGTACACCCAAAAAACATAATATTATTTAATAAACTTCAATTTAAACAGTAGGGGCAAATTTCTGATAACGTATGTCGTAGCTGTCTTAGTATTCAGTTGAACCTGTCACTTTAACCTGCTGCACCAAGTAACGACATATGTTACTATTTGCGATACTACTTTCTTTAAAATCAAATTTTTCTTAATTTATTCTTTTATTTGTACTTTTCTGTACGGAAAGCAAAGAGTAATGTTTTAGAATATAAAAAAACCCTATGTTATAATTAAGAATCGTCAAAATGCTTGAATATCGTGAATTGAAAATGTACTTCCATAAGAAATGCATACACTCAGATTTGAATTAGGGTTTCGCGCCAAATATAAAACTTAACCTCACTAACGTGGTCTATACCGTAAAGCAACGACAAAATATAACTAGACAAAACTTCTCTTGGTTTGTTTGTTTTCGGTAAGCCAGAAAGAGAAACCTAGAGATAAATATAAAATGAAAGTATTGTTCGAGTATTGCTCACTAGAGGCGCCCGTGCTTTTATCATTAACATTAGAATTGGAAGTTTTAAATTTATGTGTTTCAAATATAATCAAATCTAACGCGTCATTGACAAAACAAAAACGTAAAAAATGATAAATAACAAAAAATAATGACAGCTACAGTGACGCCTCTAGCGAGCAATGCTCGAACAATACTTTCATTGTGCTTTCATTATATATCTATCTCTATTTTTACTTTCTGGCTTACCGAAAACAAAACATTCAATACGGAAGGATAGGGAATGTTTTGTCTACACCTTTTCCAGTTATAATTCAGAAATGGTCATTTTAATTTTAGAAAGCGTCATTTGTAATTCAGTATAATCAATTTAATTTCAGGAAATGTCATTTGTAATTGAGAATAGTGAATTTAATTTCATAAAGCGTCAAATGTAATTCAGAATAGTCAGTTTAATTTAAGAAAGCGTCAAATGTAATTCAGAATAGTCAATTTAATTTCAGAAAGCATTATTTGTAATTCAGAAATCATCAAATATAATTCAGAAAGTGCCAGTTGTAATACAGAATATCATACGAATTGAGAAACTTGCTAGCCTTGATATAATTTTATTAAATATATCTTCTTATATGTTTGTTTAAAAAAAAATCAACAAAACAATTTGAAATATCAATAATTCATTGTTCACGCATGAATAGTTTGCTTTGTTTCTTTACAAAAATGGAGCTGAAAGATAACTGTAGAACTGTGAAAAATTAAAGAAATTTTTTGGCTCATTTCAACATTGATTTTGAAATAGAATTGACGCTTTCTGAATTACATTTGACGTTTTCTCAAATACAATTAATGCATTCAGAATTACAAATGACGCTTTCTGAAATTAAATTGATTATTCTGAATTACGTTTGACCAGTTCTCAAATTAAATTGACTATTCTGAATTTCAAATGATGCTTTCTGAATTACAAGTGGAAATGGTGTAGTTATATTTAGTCGTTGGTCTATACCGTAAAGTACAACAAAGGTTGCAGTTAGGGAAATGTTGTTCCAGTTACCAGTTGGCGTTCACGGAACCTTAGAATTGGTTGCTTTGGCAATTATAGGCGTGGAACTCGCCTTGAAGCTTCGCTGGATTGGCTGGTTCACAATATTAAAGCACAAACGGACTATGTTAAAGTGTCTCACTCTAGGAATCATGTTCTTCGAAGCAGTGACTGTGCTAATTCGCCAAAGTAGCCACTTTAGAGTGACCAGAGCACTCCGACCCATATTCCTAGTGGACACTAGGGCATGTGGAGGAGTTCGACGATTTATTCGGCAGATATTTCAAAGCCTCCCGCCGATTTTAGACATGATGGGGCTATTATTCTTCTTTGTTTGTAGTTATGCCCTTTTGGGGTACTTTCTGTTTTCCAGTCAAGTTAATAATCAGTATTTTTCGACTTTAAGTGATAGTTTTGTAAGCATGTTCGTCTTGTTAACAACTGCAAAGTGAGTATAAATTTTATAAGGTTGTAAGCAGAGCATGTAACCGGTTAAAAAAACCGGTTAATAAAAACCGGTAACCCATATTTTTAACGAAAATTTCGAACTTTAACCGTAATTTTAACCGATAATTTTCAGGCCGAAAATACCGGTAACCGTTAATAAAAAAAAAAATAAACCGGTTTTATCGAACATGAACCTTTATTTTAATATCATTTAGCGAGAAAAAAATTTAATATTTTTTTTTATATCTGTGTTTTCTATTTGTATTTGTACATGAGTCATGACAGTTTTTATAATTAACATTTTATTGGAGAGTCATAAATGTAGGCAGTCTCTTTGGCCGTTAAGGTTACTTAAAAAGTCCCAAATAAATACGGCCTTTGTCAACACAGGCAAGTTTAAAATTGAAAAGTGTTTTTTTGAAGATATTACGAGAATTTTTGTGATTTTTCATTAATTAAATTGCTTTTTTTTAATTGTTATATTTTTCTCAGATGGTATTTTTTTAAAAAAAAAAAATTAATTAATTACCTATTCTGTAATTTTTTTAATCAAATTTTTATAATTAATTTTAATTATATTTTTAACCGATATATTAACCGGTTTAAACCGGTTTTCAATTTTCAAAAACCGGTTTTCGAACTAAAACCGTTATTATTAAAACGTTCTCTATAAGGGTTAACCGTTAACCAGTATTTTTTTCGGTTACATGCTCTGGTTCTAACCTTAGATGAGGTATAACAGAGAGATATGGCACACTCCTACAGCTGCGTACTACTGAGTAAGCAAAAGATGTATGGTCGAGAATCGCCTAACAGTCAGCTGCGTGAGAACAATCCGCCAGCTGAGTAGTGCACACTTACAGTTACACCAACCAAATATTGGTCATAGTGTTAGTCACCTATCCTCATTATTTGTGTGGCTGAGTTTTCCATATAACGACTCCACTGGTCCACTGTTCTCATACAGCTGGCTGCAAGCGATTTTAAACCTTAGATCTTTCCACAATATATTTGAACAATGCCATATCTCTATGTTATACCTCATCTAAGGTTGTAACTCCTACATTGTTAAAAATATGAAGTTATGATCTCAACATTCTTAATCCGTATAGTTTTTTACCCTCTGTACTAATTTTCATAAAAATCTATCAAGCAGTTTCATGAAAATATAATTTCTTTTCTCTCAGATTCATAAAAAGATTAGACAGTAACTCGGATTAGTGGTACCCCTTACTAACTGCAATGTCACTCCGTTCCCAATTCGTACAAACAACCCACTAGATTATTTAGTTCCAAACATAACTGTACTAGTTAGCTGGAATTAGTAATATTTGTCCCTGATTCTCAGCATTTCTAAATGACACAGGAAGATTTGTGCTGCTATTTCACAACCTACAACTCTAATACTTTGATTACACGCATGCGCAAACCATTCTACCAACTAGGGTTGTAATCAAGTTTTTAATGTTTTTTTTTATTAAATTCGTATTACATGAAACACAAACGTTCAAAAAGTTAATCTTTTTTATTTTGTAATGTAGTAATTATTTTCTTTTCTGATTTTTAACGTTCACTTCAATGTTCCACTGGACACTGTAAAAATCAAATCATTTTGAAGTCAAATAAATAAATATCTATATTAATACGAGTATATACTCAAAATATACAATGTATAATAATATAACATTCTATGTATTTTAATACAGAATTTCTCTGTATAATAATGAAAATTTTCAAAGTATTTTAAAATTTTTAATGCTCTATACAATTAATAGAGGCTTGTCGAATATTTTATTCGCATGCTAAAAATGGCAATAGCTATTTTTAAAAGAAAGTAAAGTATGATTTATGTACCTTATTACCTAACCTAACCATACCAAAACTAACGTAATCTAACATAGCCAAACCTAACTTAACCATACCAAACCTATCTTAACCTAACCTAACCAAACCAAGTCTAACCATACCTAATCTACATTAACTTAACCTAACTATACGAAACTTAACCTAACCCTACCAATCCTTACTAAACCGAAGCTAACTATACCAAACATATTTTAATCTAACCTAATCTAACAATACCAAACCTTATTTAACCTAACCATATCTAGCCTAATCTAGCCATACCACACCTAATTTAAATTAACTTAACCATACCAAATCAAACTTAACCTAACCTAACCATACCAAATCTAACTTAATTTACCCTAACTATACCAAACCTAACTTAACGTAACCTAACTATAGCAAACCTTACTTAACTTAACGTAATGAACCTAATCTATCCTAAACTAACTTAACCTAACCTAACCTAAACTAAACTAACCAATAGTAAAAGAAGTAAAAACAAACAAAAGTATTTATTTCGCCAAATGAACAAACTTCGCAATAAAAATTCTATTATTTATGGAAAATATCATAAATATAGTTTAAACTATTATGCATTTATTTATTGAACTGTGCAGCTATTATTATAAAGCTAGCTTCTACTATTTTATTGTACATCTATTATATATTCTTGACGTTTATTACTTTACTGAGTATTCTATATACAAAACTATTTTTACTAAGAGAAATTATTATTAACTCGACAAAAAAAACATAGAAAGCAAATTGATTACTATGACAAATATTTAATTTCATAGTAGTACCAAATTTAATTTTAACAATGTAACTTTGCAAAAAATTTTAAATGACTGAAAATAAAACGTAATCCAATTTTTCAAGTGACAATAACAACTCAGAAGAGATCTCATGACTTCATCAGTATTGTGACAAAAAGAACGGTCACATTAAGTGATTTAACTAATGTGAAGTGATGTTTTAGTGAACAAGAAATTAAGGGGATTAAGAATTTTGAGGTTTGGACGCTGTATTTTTAACCGTGTAGAAGTTACAGAGTTGTAAACATACCATGGGACATACATTTAGTTGTGACTGGTTTTTGTGAATTTTTTTGTAGTTTTCCAGACGTTATGATGCCAAGTTATGCTGTATCAAAATGGTACGCTGTATTTTTCATTTCGTACATAGCAAATGTCTTATACGTACTCATGAATTTGGTAAATATATTGCCATAAATATTTATAATCATATCTAAATATTCTGTTTGATTTTTTATAGATGTTGGCTGTAGTATATGAAACATTTACCCGAATAGAACGAGACAAATTCCGAAAGCTCTTTCTGCATAAAAGAGAAGCTTGCAAACGAGCTTTTAAGTTGTTGGTTAGCAAGCAAAGCCCCGAAACTGTTCGTTTTAAACAGTTTGCTGGTAAGTCTTCTAAAAATCTTCATTGCTTACATTTTACGAAAACAAATATTCCTTATTACATTTCACACTGAAATCTGCATTATCGACATGTGACAATGAAATCTACATTACCAATATTTATAATGAAGTCTGCTTTATCGACATTATTGATTAAAGTAATCTGCATTACCGACTTCAATTGCAATGACCTACATTACCGACATTATTAATAAAGTAATCTGCATTACAGACATTAATTGCAGTAATCTACATGACCGACATTATTAAATGAAGCGATCTGCATTATCGACGTCAATTGCAGTAACCTACTTTACCGATATTTGACAATTAATTCTGCATTACCGATATATCAATTAAAGAAACTTTAATTACCGATTTTTTTATTTAGTTGAAGATTTGGCTGTCAAATGTTTATATATTTGAGTTTTTTTTTAATTTATTTCGAATTACTTGGCTGTGTTTTTTATTAAAATTGGTACAGGGGGTAAAGATCAATATTTTTTAGTTCTTTAGTTCAGTTTTTATTTTTAACTTTGTAATACCGTGAGTATTTTTAACATAAAACATGTAATTGTATGTATTTACTTGTCTTATTTAAAATTAAATATAAAAAATGAATTTCACATATGCATAAAATTTTAATATCGCTAAAAATACAAAATAACTATTTTATTTGATATGAGATCTTTCAAAAAAATTAAGTGAACCTGTTTTTTGTTTAAATGGAGTCTACAATGTGTAATTTGTTGCTCTATATGTTGTAATTCTGTTTTACTTACATTTTATATTACACACTATCGTTTTAAAGTCTGATAGTTTTAAGAAGTGTGATGTATGTAGTGGTGGGTAGGTTGTGGAGTGAAGTTAGGCACGTGTGGATGCCAGGCCCAAATCTTGTGGTTTGGCGCGTTTGAAAGTAGGTAAAGTGGCCAGGCTGTGCTTCAAAGCTTTGGAAGGCTGTTCTCTGCCACTATATGCAGCACTACTGCTTTCTATCACTCAGTTTGGAAGTTCAAACATTATATGTGACGTTTGAAACGAAGTGAAGTTGGGTAACAACCACTGTACATATATCTTATAGTAGGGACAAGCAGTCGAATTTTATGATAAAAACTTATATGCGCGTGCGCGTAATTGGCTGGAGTTTCATCATAAATCTCAATAGAGAGCAGCACTGTTTGTTTACAAAATACCAAGTTTCTAACCTTACATTCATTAGATTGGGAAGTCCGGTATTTAACCTGGTGATTACAGATTACAATTGTTTGATATATTGAACAAAATTCATTACGATATACCTGTGGTTACCTAATTTTGAAAAGTGTGCTTTAGATAAAAATGTTATGATTAAGTTTTTAGATTTGTATAAAATCTGTTCATTTAAACATCCATGTAATAAATTTCCTCATTTATATCTTATGCGATTATATAGTAGAATGAGATTTTATTATTGTTTAAAGTTTATAAACAAAAATTTTAAAACAATTCATTCAACAGGTCAAAAAACCCATAGAAAAATTATAATCTGGAGGCATGATTGAATTATAAATTGTATTTTTGTATTATTAAATTCTGTACTACAATATCCATATATTCTATTATTTTAGTCCTTCTCTATAAATCTTATAAAACAGTTGCATCCAGAACTGGAAATATTGGCTTAATTATTACCACTTGTATTTTTAAAAGTTGCGGAGTTACCGACAACAATTCTCGTATTTTTTTTAATTTGTGATTTCCATGTTATTAAATCAAAGTGTGAGTTATGTAATTTAAATTAACAGCAAAAAAAATTCAAAAATTTCTACAATTACTAGTAGCTCCATCTATTAGCACTTTTCGGAAACTCCTGCCAACGTTACTCAAGGTCATTCGATCTAGCCATACGAACTTCAAAGGTGCCGACGTACTTTGTCCCTACTATAAGATATATGTACAGTGTAACAACCTTGCTACGTCACTGGACAAGAGGGGAAGTGGGGGAATTCAATCAAGTTTTCAACGATATAAGTTTTAATCGCAGTTTTTTCTTAAAAGACAATTTGGAGAAAAATAAAAAATACGGATCGAATATTTTTCATTAATTGTGCAAGACCTCATTACAAAGTAAAATTACATGAAACTTTTTTTAGGGCTTATGAAATATTACGCGCCAAGAAAAAGTAATTTAGACGTGTTACTTATGTTTAAACAACTTAACCAAACCAACACTGGTGACCTCACTGTAGATGAATTCGCCAATGTGTATGACACAGTGAACCTTAAATGGAACCTTAAGGACCCTAGTGAACCTTGGTACGCCAAAACCTGGACACCAATTCGTTACATTTGCAAATATTCAAATGTTTTGGTGTCTTGGCCATATTTTGAACATATTGTATGTAAGTATTCTCTTAAATAATTTATTGGTAATGGTTTTACAAGTTTTTAATATTAACAGAAGATTTGTTGATGTTTGGAAGTAAATTAATGCAGTTTGGAAAGAAATGTAACAGTTCAAAATAGTTTTAAATAAATTTAAGACTTGTGAGATGAATTTAAATTAATTTGGAACTTAAAAAATGTATTCAGTTGTACAAAATTTAAAGATTTTGCTGTAAATATGATATAATTGTTTATAGTTAGCTATGATATTTTATATTTCAGATGCGTTTATAGTTGGGAATGGTTTGTCAATGTTTATCAGAGTTCTTGAAAGTGCTGACAGCTTGGAACAGTCTGCTAGAAACTTGTGTGCTTCGTGGGATACATATTTATTCCTTACAAGTAAGTTATGTCTTTATAGAGTTTCTAACACTTTGGTTTCCCTTAATACTATTCTTCTACAAAAAATATATTGGAAACAAAATTAAATAGTTAAAAATAAAGGAAGTTTTAAAAAGGTTTATTCCAACAATTTAAAAACTTAATTGTGCTGGTTTACTTTTATTATATAATTATTTTAAATTACTATAGATATGTTATCTTCAACCTGTTTATCATTTTATTGCTTTATCGAAGAGAAGTATAAAATATAATTTTAACATTTGTAAATATTATAGGTATTCCTATAAGATATTTTTAATAGTTGCAAACTTTACTTCATTGTGCTTCCTTTATTCAAAACGTCACGCTTCACCACCGTCGTGTCCAGGCTGTTTAACTGACAGTCCTCACATGGATCCTATTCTTCACAGTGTTGAACTGATTTAAATCATGATTTAAATCAACTGATTTTTTAATAAAAATTTAATTATTTGCTGCGAAATTATTAATAACAACCAACATATATTCTGTATAGTTTTGTAAAATGGTGGTTCTTTGCTAATTTAACCAACCTCGTAGTTTTTATACAGAATGGCCCAGTGAAAATTATCAGCGCAATTTTTGGCCACTTAACATTAATTTTGCTAAAAACGCTCGAACACGTCAATTTTAGTATAAAGGGGGACACCTGAATGGATTAGTACCAATGGCATAACTTCAACCCTAAAATGGGTGTGGACTGCACCTCCAAAATTTTAAATGGAAAAGAGTGTCAAACATGACACAGTTCGAAAGGCCTTTCAATTCTCTTTTCAACAGTTTTTTTATTTTTCAAATCCGATCATTAGTTCCAGAGAAATATCGTTTAAAACAAATTTTATCAGGTTGTGCAAAACTGCAATCAAGTAGGCTTAAACAAATGACAGAAACTCAAATATCAGTTTATGAGGTGTTCAAAATGACTTACCACCAACTTCCATACGATAATAAAGATTTTTCTCAAAATTTTGGAGATACGGTACGTTACTGTAAATCTTCTAAAAATCCGGGTAGCATGGCATAAACTTTAGACTTCAAATAACCCCACAAAAAAATCCAACTTACAAATCACTTGTTTATTACAAACAACTTGTCGAAAGAATCTTTTATTTAGTTTCTGTCATTTGTTTAAGCCTACTTGATGGCAATTTTGAACACCTGATAAAATTTGTTTTAAACGATATTTCTCTGGCACTAATGATCGGATTTGAAAAATAAAAAAAATGTTGAAAAGAGAATTGAAATACCTTTCGAACTGTGTCATGTTTGACAGCCTTTTCCATTTAAAATTTTTGAGGTGCAGTCCACACCCATTTTAGGGTTGAAGTTATGCCATTGGTACTAATCCATTTAGGTGTCCCCCTTTATATTAAAATTGACGTGTTCGAGCGTTTTTTGCAAAATTAATGTTAAGTGGCCAAAAATTGAGGCCACTGGGCCAACGTGTATACAGGATGTCCAGGATAACTTTTCCAACATGGGGATCTCGAGAACTATAAGAGATACGAGGTCGGTTAAATTAGACCAAAGTTGCCGCATTAGGGGGCCATTTTAGTGGTGTTTCATTTGTTCGGAAAAAATGCATAGGTCACTAGATATGGGCAAAAATGTAAATTTCTCCATTTTCGTTTTTTGCTTGTAACTTTTTTATATGAATTTAAACTAAATTTTAACTTGCACTTTCTACAGGCACTTTTATGCGAGGAATTCATAGGCGTCGTCAAAAAAATTTTATCTCTTACCATTTTCGAGAAATTCATATCAACTTTCAATTTTCATATGCAGCTCCAAGTAGGCTGTGACACCATTAAATAGGCATTTTTTTTCTCTTTTCAACGATATAAAATACTTGTATTTTATTTTTTAAATTATGTAAGAAATTACAAAATTAATGATATTTTATAACTTTTTCATGTATTTTATTCAAAGAGGCTATGAAAAACATTGGAATATTTTGTTTTTAGTTCTCTTAATTGTCATTGTATAACAAATATTTTATTCTTGTATTCATTGTGCTCAAACTTCGTTATTTTCATTGTTAATATTATCATTATTATTTTGTTCCGTTTTGTGTGATTTGTATTTTTGAAAATGCTGCAATATTCAAATCAAGAAAAATTTGATATGATTAGGTGCTTAATTCTTCGTCAAAGTAATTCAACGAATGCTGCAAGATTGTATTTAGAAAGCTATCCCGAGAGAAGACAGCCAAGTAGTCGACTTTTTAGAGGATTAAAATCTAATTTAATTCAATATGGTGCTTTTGTGAAACCAAAAAAGGAGCCCAGAGAAATAGATCCGGATAAGGAAAATATTGTTCTGGGCTGTGTACAAGAAGAACCTACAACATCAGTTCGAGAAATTGAAAGAAACACGGGGATACCAAAATCAAGTGCGCAAGTTATTTTAAGAAAACATAGATATCATCCTTACAAGTTTCATATATGCCAGGGACTTCAACCAGGAGATACTGAAAGAAGACTAGAGTATTGCCGTTGGTTACAGAATATGAGCCAAAACACTAGAAACTTTACAGAAAAAATTTTATGGACAGATGAAGCTCGCTTCACAAATAACGGACTTTTTAATAGACACAATTGTCATTATTGGGCTACAGAAAATCCGTACCAAGTAAGGACACTTCGACACCAGGTACGATTTGGAGTAAACGTATGGTGTGGTATTTTAAACAATCGAATTATTGGACCAATTTTTTTCGCCGAAACCCTCACTTCTCAAAGATATCTTCAATTTTTACAAGTTGAAATAGAAGATTTTGTAGACAATTTACCATTGGCCCAAATACAAACTATTTGGTATCAGCAGGATGGTGCTCCTGCGCACAATTCAAATGTTGTTCCGCAATATTTGAATGAAAAATTTCAAAATAAATGGATTGGAACACGGGGACCTGTTTTCTGGCCAGCCCGGTCCCCTGATTTAACCCCACTAGATTTTTTTCTTTGGGGATATATGAAAAAAAAAATCTATTTTAGGACTTACAATACAATAGACGACCTGCAAGAAGCCATTGCAATGGAATTCCGAAGAATTCCTCCTAGGATGATTAAGCGAGCAGTTCGGGCGAGCTTAAAAAGAGCTCAAATTTGTTATCGACGAAATGGCGAATTAATTGAGGGTCAAAATTTATATTAAATAAAGCTTTATTGTATTTTATTTTACATATGTACTGTAAAATGACTTTGATTTATGTTTAAGTTTTTTTTTTTTAGTAGTATAAGGTTATAATTCATGTAAATTTTTTAAAAAAGTGATTGTAAATTGAAAACAAAACATTCCATTGTTTTTCATAGCCTCTTTGAATAAAATACATGAAAAAGTTATAAAATATCATTAATTTTGTAATTTCTTACATAATTTAAAAAATAAAATACAAGTATTTTATATCGTTGAAAAGAGAAAAAAAAGGCCTATTTAATGGTGTCATAGCCTATTTGGAGCTCCATATGAAAATTAAAAGTTGATATGAATTTCTCGAAAATGGTAAGAGATAAAATTTTTTTTAAGACGCCTATGAATTCCTCGCATAAAAGTGCCTGTAGAAAGTGCAAGTTAAAATTTAGTTTGAATTCATATAAAAAAGTTACAAGCAAAAAACGAAAATGGAGAAATTTACATTTTTGCCCATATCTAGTGACCTATGCATTTTTTCCGAACAAATGAAACACCACTAAAATGGCCCCCTAATGCGGCAACTTTGGTCTAATTTAACCGACCTCGTATCTCTTATAGTTCTCGAGATCCCCATGTTAGAAAAGTTATCCTGGACACCCTGTATAAACGTAATTATGCTGATCGGTAGAAAATTAAAATATCTTTATAGTTAATAATAACGTATTTTGTGAGAAAATTGTGTTTAGAGTAATTTTTTAAGAAAAACGTCAATCAGTTTCATATACATCTACTTCTACTATAAAAACGTTTTTATCCTACACATATTGAAAGTAAGATTTTCCTGCGTGTGCGTGCGCAAGAAAGTAGACATTTGCCGGTCTAGACCTACAAAATCTCACTATTCCCTAGGGAAGAAAAAAACAGTTCGTGTGCGGACTAACAGATGGCGTTTAATGTGTTAGAACTAATAATCAGAATGAAATATGTGAACATGCTTTTAAAATATTGTAACTTTAGATAATTTTGATACTTACGTTAGATTCAAGGTATTTTTATTATATATTCTGTAAATAATAGAACATAGTAGTTAACCTTATTTATATGTCAAAATAAAATGTTTGTTTTTTGTTCTTATTATGTTGGTATTCAATTTCAGAAATTTCTTTGAGGTTAAGTTAAATGTCAAATTACATAGTATTCGTAAGATGTTTATATTATTTTATTATGTTGTGTTGTTGTGTAGGATAAAAAATAGTGTGTGTAGTATGGCAGTAAAGTTGTTTTCTGGTCCTCAAGAAGTATCCAGCCTCGACTGTGTCTCGGCCGTATACATATCCTTCGGACCAGAAAAGAACAACTTTCCTACCTAGCAGCACAAATAACTATTAACTACGTCGCTTAATATAAGCGATGTGTTAGATGATAGAGCCGTTATTCAATCACACTTCACCTGCTCCTGTTTCAGTCTTCCTCCTCGAAGCCCTGACCCGCGCTCTGGCCCTCGGCTGGTGGGACTACGTCTCCTCGGGGTGGAACGTGTTCGACCTGATCGTGACGGTGGCCGCTCTGCTCGGCGTCATGCTGCTGGAGGTGGCGCCCACCGTGACCGCCGTGGTGGTGCTGCGGCCACTGCGGCTGCTGCGACTCTTCAAGCTCAAGAAGCGCTACCGGGATATCTTCGGAACTGTGGTCATTCTGTCGCCCCTGATGTGCAGTACGGCTATTGTTATGTTGGTTATGTACTACTTCTTCGCGATCATTGGGATGGAGTTGTTCTCGCATTATGATATGAGGAATTGTTGCAAGTAAGTGAAAGTTGGAATGTAAGTTAAGCCCGTCTGACACGATACAAAGTTTGGTACTAAATTTAGTTTTAAATTTTAATATAAAATATAATGGATCGTGTATGAGCATAAATGTATGAATATTTGTACGAAGTCACTTTGTATTAAATTTTTGTACGAAATATTTAGGACAAGTTCTAATTTCTTGTACTGAATCTGCGCAGAAGGTAGCGTAGTGTGCGCATGTTTACTGTGCAAACTGCAAAGTTGGGTTACGTTATTTTAGTGATTCTAACACTAGAGTGAGATTTGTTTGAAATGTCGTGGACACCATTTTCGTGAAAATATATAATTTTTCTTCACTTTCTTCTTTTTAATAGCAATATTTTGAATTATTGCTACTACAGCAGCAGTTGTTGCAAGTAATAATCGCCTTCTGCTTCTTGTACCAATATATTCATTTTCACTTCAATAATGTTCAGCTCATAAAATCTTTTGGATGTAAAAGGTTAAGAAAAAGAAGCAGTCATACATCAGATGTCATATTGATATCTCTAATGTACACATGCGCATATATAAAAAATACATACTAAAACTTAGTACCGTTGCAGACAGAAATTTTAATCTTCTATAAATTTCAATAAATATTTATAATAAGTTTATTACAATATTCTATATTAAATTTTAAAACTAAATTTAGTACTAAACTTTGTATCGTGTCAGACAGGCTTTAAATGTGTGTGGGTAATAATTAAGGGTAGTTACAATCTTAGATGAGGTATAACAGAAAGATATGGCACACTCCTATAGTTGCGTACTACTGAGCAAGCAAAAGATGTATGGTCGAGAATCGCCTAACAGTCAGCTGCGTGGGAACAATCCGCCAGCTGAGTAGTGCACACTTACATATAACTACTCCACTGGTCCACTGTTCTCGCACAGCTGGCTGCAAGCGATTTTAAACCTTACATCTTTCGACAATATATTTGGGCAATGCCATATCTCTATGTTATACCTCATCTAAAGTTAATTAACGGCAGTTAGAACTCATTGAAACAAGCAATTTTTCTTAGATTAAATTTTTTATTTGGAGCCCCAGTTCATAGTTATTAGCACTGTTTTTTCGAAAAATCGTCATTACTCCCTTATATTAAGGAATATTTAAAAAATACAAAAACTTTTAATATTTGCTTTCGGTTCTCTAAAACATTTGTATTTACAATTATTTCGATTCTTGGAAATAAAACATTTATAAAATTCTTAAACTATCTTCTAACATTTGTATAAAATAATATAAACAAAAGCCTAACAATAAACGCGAACTTCAAACTTAAAGCATATGTTTTCTAATTTGTAATTCTTTAGATAAATTTTTATTGTATCTTGCAATTCAATTTAAATAAAAAATCCGTTTCGACAGAACTTTCAGACAAATGTTAATAAATAGTTTAAATATTTTATAAATGTTTTATTTTCAAAAATCGATCGACTGCTTTTCAAAATATCTTGTTTTGAAATTTCCTACACCTTTAATTAATTCAAATCAATTTTTCAATATTTATATAAAAATATTTTCTAAACATTACACTCTATATATATTTATATATTTATATATTTTTAATTATATTTTATTCCCCTATACGGACATATGAATTTTGTTTTAGTTTTCCGCGGCGTTGCCAAGTTATTCCGTTTATTCTCTAAAAAGACCAAATACACGCATTGCTTTATAAACACGTACTCAAATTATTTTAATAGTACAACTGTAACTATACTCTATGTTCTCACATAATTCTTTTAAAATATTATTATACAGGGTATTCAATAAAGCGAATCAAATTTACTCAATTTCAAATGACTTTAACTCGTCATTTTCAAATGGAACAGTCTATATTTTATAATTCAGTTGAGTGTCTTTTTGTATTATCTTCATATGTTATGAAGGGTATCCTATGTCTAAAACTAATAATTTCGGAAATATTCATTATTTTTTTCTAAAATTATGTTTTAAATTAAAAATGAAATGTAGTATACTTGGGATATTATCGGGAGCTTGTGGTTCCAACATGATGGTGCACCAGCTCACAACAGTCTTCGAGTTAGGAATTATTGAAATGAAGACTTTCCTAATAGATGGATGGAAAGAGGTGGTCCAAGAACTTGGCCCGCTAGATCTCCGGATCTTACAACATTAGATTAGAATTCGTAACTGTTTTGAAACTGTCCACGCAAATATCTGCGAAGAGTAAATTACTCATTTATAAACCGTCTGCAAACATGTTTCCGTGAGAATGGCGCCAACATTCAAAGTCTTTTGTAATTTAATTTCTAAAAATAAATTTAAAATGGTGCAAAATTCCAAAATTATTGGTTTTAGGCATAGGATACCCTCAATAACATATAAAGATAATATAAAAAGACACACAGCTGAATTATAAAATATAGGGTATTACATTTGAAAATGAGGAGTTATAATCATTTGAAATTGAGTAAATTTGATTCGCTTTATTGAAAACCCTGAATAATTACATTTAAAAAATATATGTGAGAGCATAGAGTAAAGTTACAGTTGTACAAAAAAAATCCTATTTTTTTCTATTAAGATAACTTGAGTACGTGTTTATAAAGCAATGCGTGTATTTGGTCATTTTTAGAGAATAAACGGAATAACTTGGCAACGCCGCGGAAACCTAAAACAAAATTCATATGTCCGTATAGGACAATAAAATACGATTGAAAAAATGTAAAAATATATAGGGTGTTGCATTTAAAAAAGGCGTAGACCAATAAATTCTGTTAATAAATTTATGCTGTATTTGTAACGACAAGGGAGATATCGAAGACGGGCATTTCGGTGACTCACCCTGTATAATTTAACAGGTGTAATTTTTAAGAATGTTGAACTTTCAGCGGTACAACAGTAGAAGATTTCTACAAATATTCAGCAAATTCAAGTACAGCTCTTGGCTACTATTACCTCAACACCTTCGAAGACCTCTTAACCTCGGGTGTAACGTTATTCGAGCTAACAGTGGTCAACAACTGGTTTATCATAATGAACGCCTACGCAAGCGTTGCCAATCAGACAAGCCGACTGTATTTCATGTGTTTCTACCTTTTTACGATGGTGGTCTTGACTATCGTCGTAGCCAGCGTTCTAGAAGCCTTCCGATTTAGGATTCAGTACAAGAGACAGACTTCCAAAAGAGAAGGTTAGAAAAATGGAATTTTGCTTAAAACTCTCTTTTATTTCCACCTTCTATATAATTGTCACTTTACAGGCTTCTTGGTAATTAAGTAAATAAACAATTACACTAACTAACCTGTAAAAATTTACAAGGCTAGCCTCGTAAAATTTTACAATGCTCATAAAAAATAATAGAAAATAAGTAAGGTTTTTTTTATGCATTTTATTATAAATATTACAAATTTAATTGAATTAGGTTTATGTGAGTAATTACCAGGGCATGTAACCGGTTAAAAAAACCGGTTAATAAAAACCGGTAACCGATATTTTCAACGAAAATTGCGATCTTTAACCGTAATTTTAACCGATATTTTTCAGGCCAAAAATACCGGTAACCGTTGATCAAATAAAAATTAACCGGTTTTAGCGAACATTAACCGTTATTTTAATATCATTTAATATTTTTTTTTATCTATGTGTTTTCTATTTGTATTTGAACATGAGTCATAACAGTTTTTACAATTAACATTTTATTGGAGTGTCATAAATGTAGGTAGTCTCTTTGGCCGTTAAGATTACTTAAAAAGTCCCAAATAAATACGGCCTTTGTCAACACAGGCAAGTTTAAAATTGAAAAGTGACCTGCGTTTTTTTTGAAGATATTATAGAAATTTTTGTGAATATTCATTAATTAAATTGCTTCTTTTTAATTGTTATATTTTTCTCAGATGGTAATTTTTTATTATTTTTTTTAATTAATTTTAATTATTTTTTTAACCGATATATTAACTGGTTTAAACCGATTTCCAATTTTTAAAAACCGGTTTTTGAACTAAAACCTTTATTATTATAACTTTCTCTATAAGGGTTGACCGTTAACCAGTATTTTTTTCGGTTACATGCCCTGGTAATTATACACATTTATAGTACATTTTGATTCACTGGCGAAACTCATTTGACAACGTCTAGCTGTAAATTGTTCTACCACCGCCAACTACCTTTCATTCCAAAATAGAGTCAATCTTTTTTTGAAGAATAAAGTAAATTAATAAAAAAAAAAACGTTATAAAGGTGGAAATAAAATGTTATACTTGGCACGCGTGCAATTAATGTTTACTGGGCTCAGTGGATTATGAGTGATTAAGATTCACTTACACCGCTGGCCACGTAAATAACTTTAAAAATCCTAAACATAAAACTAACTGATTTGAGGTTTCAGAGGAAAAAATGCTACATGAAGATGTGACGCTTCAGTGGAATGAACTTCAAGCGATAGTCCACGACTTTCATTTTATGGAAAGTATACGACAATATCTAAATGTTGGGGTAAGTTTCTTAAAATTACTAATTTATACGTGTCCGTTTTAAAGGGCTGATTGGGATGTGGAGTACGAGATACGAAGTTGGTTAAATTGGGGCAAAGTTGCCGGTGTAGTTGCCCATTTCTATCATGTATTTGTTACTATACTCCGTTTTTAAACTATAGACAGCACTAGACGAAGTCACATTTACACCGCTAGAAGTTACCAAAAAAAATCACTAGATTTATTTGGCGGGAGAAATGAAATGTCAAAATGAAGGTCACGTCAGAATTTATATTTTCCAGGCTATATTTTCATCATCCAAAACTATGATAGATAAACTACTTACACAGAGTTAGTGAAATACAAATAGTTCTGAAAAGAACTGGTTTTATTCGTGAAATGTCACAAAAATAGCAATGAAATGAAAAACACGTGCAAATTCAACAATTGATTTGACAACTTCCGAGAGTTTGACGTTTCAATTACGTTTGAGAAAGTTAACCTGAAATTTCGTCTGGTTAAATGCGGCTTCATGAAATGGCGCAGCAGCCAATCAAAGGCTTTGATTTTCTCACTAGGATTCCTAGTTACTGTCTATAGTTTAAAAACAGAGTATATAATCTATTTAATAACTAGGAGGAGTGATCTGAAGTTGGCGCATTAAAATAAATACTTCTGATTGGCTGACGTAACGCCAATTTTACACTCAACAATATTTGTCACATCATCAATCGTGTAAAAAAGTGCTTCAAATTCCGTTTCACGGTTATCAGTTTTTTTAGTTCATTGTTCTTATCACGTTATTATTGTATTTTATATTTATTTGTAATATTTCACAAGTTTTATGTGCTTTAAACTTTATTATGAATTATCACAGTGTAAATGTGACTACAGCATTCACTCCTCGTAGTTTTTAAATAGAGTATAGATATGAGCAAAATACTGATTTTGGCCAATTTGCTTTTTGACTTATAACTTTCTTGTTTCAATTCATAAAGTTTCTAGTTGGCACATTCTACAGACCTTTTTTTTCGAGAATTGGCAGCGGTCCTCAAAATTTTTACACACTTTTCTAGAATTTCATACTAACTTTTAATTTTCATATGGGGCTAAAAGTTGTCTTTAGTATTATTAAAACTTCTCTGAGCTTCTTCATTGCACTTTACTTCGTTTCACTTTACTTTTTTTTATTTCACATTACTTCACTATATTTCGTTTCACTTTACTTTTTCGTTTTACTTTATTTTATTTCATTTCAATTTACTTCACTTCATATTATTCTTTCTTTCAGTTTAATTTATTTTTTCTTCAAACGTCATAAAAGTGACATATTCTGTGACGTGATTGACAAGGTTGAAGTTTAATTTCTATGCCTCCGTAATATAATTTTTATTCTAGCCGCCGTATAATATTATCGCCGCCGTATAATATTATCGCCGCCGTATGTAGAATCAGCCAATAAGAAGTAACTTGTACAATAGAAATCTGTAATATCGCCCTAAATGTCACTATAAAAACTAGATAACCTAAGAATAAAGTTACTAAAAATTATGAATAACTGACAGGTAACCTACATATTAAACGTCAAGTAGTAATTTATTTTTTAAAATTTCTACATTTGAAGAAAAAATAGCATGTGTTATTCAGAGTAAAAGTGTGTTTGTGTGCCCCGCATGCAATTGTCCATGCTCGCCACACAAACTATCACTTTTACTCTTAATAACACAATATACTATTTTTCCGCCCACCGGTTATTAATAGGTTATATTACGTGCCTCGAACGTACCAAAAATTGGTCATTAATAACATCCATTAATGCCCTGATTTTTATTAATGGCCAATTTTTGGTGCGTTCGATACACGGAATATAGTTGCCGAAAATGCTAGATAAAATTAAAAGATATGATTTTTACGATTACTAGCTAGGTATATTCACGTAACATACATTTAAAATTAATTTGAACCCATAATACTTGTCAAATAAAATTAAAAAAGTATTTGTGCTACGTAGCGTTCAGTAAACTCAACGCATTCACTGAAAACAATTGACAAATTTGTTGATTTTTGACGTATCAAGGTTGGTCAGTCAAATGTCAAATGTGTTACTTACCCTAACCTAAAAAAATTATCATGAATAAAATTGGAATTTAACAAGAAACGCTGGACGGAAAAGTATTGTAATTACCTCGGATGTTAATAAGCGATTAATGATCTCAAAGATTAACGCCCTCGCTTCGCTCGAGCGTTAAAATATCTCAATCATTAATCGCTTGCATTAATATCCTAGGTCATTAAATAACTATTAATTCATTTTTCTTCACTTTATTTTATATTACTTCATTTCACTTTACATCATTTCACATTACTTTATTTCATTTTTCTTCATTTCATTTCATATTATTTCACTTCATTTCAAATTACTTCACTTCATTTTATTATTTGTTTTACATTACTTCACTTCATTTCACTTTACTCCATTTCATTTCACTTTATTTCGTTTCATTTTATTCTTTCTTTCACTTTATTCTTTATTTCATTTTTCTTCACTTCATTTTACATTACTTCATTTTATTTTACATTACTTCACTTCATTTCACATTACTTCATTTCATTTCACTTGTTTTTTAAATCAAAATTCCAGTTTTATTTTCACTATAAATAGAGGCTATTCTAGCAAGTTCACTAAAATGTATAATTGATGAGGTCTCGCACGATTTTTCATTTTTAAATTAAATAACTTGTAATTCAAATATGTTATGTGAAGCATCAAATGTATATTTTATTAATTTCACAAAAGAAAATAAAACTGTTTTAAATAATAATTAACACGGCCGATGCATTTCACACGTTATAATTTAATTTAAAACATTATTATACATTTAAGTCAAGTATATTTCTTTATAGATTTTTGTTTAAGTATGATTAAAAACGTGCATATTAATCAAATATTGATGTTTAAAAGCGATATCACCAACAATAATTGAAATGCTGTCTCCTTGTGTTTATTATTATACAGGGTGAGTCATCGAAATGCCCGTCTTCGATATCTCCCTTGTCGTTAGAAATACAGCATAAATTTATTGACAGAAGTTATTCGTCAACTCAAGGAGCATAACGTAAAATTATTTTCACATATTCAGGGTGTTGCATTATGGCTCGGCGAAAATTGTTTGCCATTTATTAAATGGAACACCCTGTATATTTTTATATTTTTTCAAGTGTATTTCATTCCCCTATAAGGACATATAAATTTGTTTTAGTTTTCCGCGGCGTTGCCAAGTTATTCCGTTTATTCTCTAAAAAAGACCAAATACACGCATTGCTTTATAATGACGTACTGAAGTTATTTTAATAGTATAAATTAAGAATTGTTTTTTCTGTACAACTGTAACTACACTCTATGTTCTCACATATATTTTTTTAAATGTAATTATACAGGGTGTTCAATAAAGCGAATGAAATTTACTCAATTTCAAATGACTAAAACTCGTCATTTTCAAATGGAACACGCTATATTTTATAATTCAGTTGTGGGTCTTTTTGTATTATCTTCATATTTTATTAAGGGTACCCTATGCCTAAAACCAATATTTTTGGAGGTTTTCACCATTTTAATAGCCCAGTCATATAATACATTAAAATCGCAAACTAACGGCTAGTTCTGATTTTTTAATATGTTGTTAGGATCACTACCAGTAGTGTATATCCAAGTTTGCAGCTTCGAAAGACTTGTGCCAATTTCGTACCACTCGAAAAACCGCGAAATTTTTGCACTCTTTTCGGTATTTTCACTATATCTCCTAAACTATGCTTTTTTTCATTAAACATCTTATTTATGTGTTGAAAGTAGATTAAATTTGCGACAATTTAAGTCTAGAATCAGCTCTCTAGGCTTAATAGTTACCAAGATACGGCCTTCCAAAAATTGACATTATTTTTCAAAAAAGTGAAGTTTTAAGATTTGGTCAATTTTTGACCCCGAATTCGAGGAAAATACTTATTTTACGGGAAAAGTTTTAGGTAGAGATGTTGTAGCGAATGTAATTAGCTTTAATTTAAGCACAGAACAACGTCCGTAGGCCTGATAGAGTCCTCAAAATGTTAAAAAATCCAAAAATTGGGAAAACTGCATTTTTCGCAAATTTGCTGTGTTGAGTTCTCACAATGGTTTGAGGGTAGTTTGAAAGGAAAACCCATGTACATCCACAAAAAATGTATATTTGGCCTATTAATAATGTATTTACAATGGTCCGTATTCAGTTCTTCTCTTTATTTCCTTCTTTAAGCTTTCTTTAGTTGGAGACAGTCTAAATGTATAATGAAAGTGTTAATTATAATCACATTCGGCAACCATCTCTAAGCTTTGTTTAACAGAAAGTAGTCTTTTACTAAACTACATTGGGCAACATATATTTCATATTTATTTATTTATATGTACAACAAATAATTCCCGAATGTTAACTATGTCATCAATATCATGCACAAATTCTGCCATTTTCATGACTAAACAAGAGACGGCCACTGACTATCTTCCAGCGTTTGTGTATCATCAAGCAGTCGGACAATGAGTTGACGGAACATTTCAAGTACGAGTTGGCTCCATACCCCATGGCATTGTTCACAAAAGAGGGTATGCGCAAAGGAACGAAATCAAAGTTCTACTGAGCTTTTAATCCTCCCTCTAAACATCTCAGTAGGAGCCAACTAGTTTGTTGTGGTAGATGGGGGTTACTTATTGTAAAAGGTGATATGGCATCGTAACGACTCTGTGAGGGGTATTGTCGCAGGATACGTCAGCTACACCTTCAATAAGTTCGGACGGAACGTTGCTGAGGTCTGATATCCTGAGGATGGGGCAGAGTAGTACACAATAACTGCCAAACGCGTGAGGCTCTATGATTCTCTACAGGGCAGCGAAGTCATCTTTGAAGAATCAAATATCATAAAATTGGCCCAGGAGAAGTTACTGGCCAACGACAACAACAAACGACGACTAATTGCTCTAATATGCTCCGCATTCTAATGCCAGGGAATTGAGATAAAGCAGTCAGTCGAGGATGCTGACTGAGACATCGTTAAGGTGGCACTTGATAAGAGCACCTCTTTTCAATCAGTGCTGTGGACCTCCTCGTCCTTCTCAATGATTTAGGATCGGCTGTGAAGAACGTTTTTTTCCAGAAAAGTGGCAGAGGTGACTCTGGTCCTTTACAATATTCTTCAGTCATTCAATCGTGGAGATTTAGAAGTCTCCCAAGGATTCGAGTTGTTTCTCCACGCCTTCAGTGGGTGCGACACCACCTTTGCCCTATTCTGGTATGGGAAGAACAAACTATGGAGCGCCATCTAAAAATACCCTCATCTCATCACCACAGCTAAACTGTTCCTTCAGCCTACTTCAACTCACCAAGCCATCGCAAATGCCGAAGCAAAGTGCCTAGTAGCTCTGTATGGAGGAGACTACACCGACGATACCCTCCAAAGTCTGTGCTATAAAATTTTTGTGAAAACAGCCGCCTCCGCTGGTCTTGTTGACCTCGCTCGTTTGCCTCCAACAGAAGATGGTGCAACATTCCACGCCTACCGAACTTACCACCAAGTTCAGAAGTGGTTGGGGGTGAAAAAAGGTGCTACTCAATAGGGATGGAAGAAGGCAGATCAAGGGCTCATTTTAACAACAATGATGACTGAAGTGGCATCCCCCTCCCTTCTGAAATTTCTATCATGCCGGTGCAAGACCATTGGTCACTAATTCTTGTAAATGATATAAATGTTGTTACACTATGTAGTTTTGTTGAATATATGATATTATTCGTTACATTTCCTTCAGTAAGTTTAGGTCTGCTAGACAATTAACAAACGACTGCATGATCGGTATTTTGTGTTTTGCTCTATATGTTGTGTATTTGTTACATTCTTTGATTATTTGTTTGACTGTGAGTTGGGTGGCACAGATGTCACAAATTTTGGGCTCTAATATTATTAAGCGCACAATTATTATTATTTTTGCACAAAATTATTTTTAAATAGTGTAGATTTTTAATATAAAATATACAAATACTTAGACACTGCTAAAAAAACATCCACTAACTACCAGCTACTTACTATATTTTGAGACAATCGAATAATATCTTTTGTAAATATGCAAATACATATACATCAGTAAATAAAAATGTTGCATTAATTTCATTATTAATAGGCTAAATATACATTTCTTGTGGATGTACATGGGTTTTCCTTTCAAACTACCCTCAGACCATTGTGAGGACTCAACACAGCAAACTTGCGAAAAATGCAGTTTTCCCATTTATTGGATTTTTTAACATTATGAGGAAACTATCAGGCCTACGGACGTTGTTCTGTACTTATATTAAAGCTAATTACATTAGCTACAACATCTATACCTAAAACTTTTCCCGTAAAATAAGTATTTTCCCCGAATTCGGGGTAAAAAGTTGACCAAATCTTAAAACTTCCCTTTTTTGGAAAATAATGTCAATGTTTGGAAGACCGTATCTTGGTAACTATTAAGCCTAGAGAGCTGGTTCTAGACTTAAATTATCGCAAATTTAATCTACTTCAAAAACGTAAATAAGATGTTTCATGAAAAAAAGCATAATTTAGGAGATATAGTGAAAATACCGAAAAGAGTGCAAAAATTTCGCGGTTTTTCGAGTGGTACGAAATTGGCACAAGTCTTTCGAAGCTGCAAACTTGGATATACACTACTGGTCGTGGTCCTAACAACATATTAAAAAATCAGAACTAGCCGTTAGTTTGCGATTTTAGCGATTTCTAGTGTACTATTTGACTGGCCTATAAGTTTATTTCTAAAAATTAAATTCCAAAAGATTTTTAATGTAACAGCTATTCGCACGGAAACATGTTTGAGACAGTTTATAAATGAGTAATTTACTCTTCGCAGATATCTGCGTCGACAGGTTCAAAACAATTACGAATTTTAATCTAATTTTGAAAGATCCGAAAATCTAGCGGGCCAATTTCTTGGACCACCTCCTCCGATCCATCTACAGCAAATTCTTCATTTAAATCATTCCTAACCCGAAGACTGTTGTGAGATGGTGCACCATCATGTTGGAACTATAATCTCCGGGTAATATTCATGGTATACTAGATTTAATTTTTAATTGAATAAATAATTTTAGAAAAAAATAGTTAAAATCTCCAAAATTATTGATTTTAGGCATAGGGTACCTTTACTAAAATATGAAAATAATACAAAAAGACCCACAACTGAATTATAAAATATAGCGTGTTCCATTTGAAAATGACGAGTTTTAGTCATTTGAAATTGAGTAAATTTGATTCGCTTTATTGAATACCCTGTATAATTACATTTAAAAAAATATATGTGAGAACATAGAGTGTAGTTACAGTTGTACAGAAAAAAAAATTCTTAATTTTTACTATTAAAATAACTTCAGTACGTCATTATAAAGCAATGCGTGTATTTGGTCTTTTTTAGAGAATAAACGGAATAACTTGGCAACGCCGCGGAAAACTAAAACAAAATTTATATGTCCTTATAGGGGAATGAAATAGACTTGAAAAAATATAAAAATATACAGGGTGTTCCATTTAATAAATGGCAAACAATTTTCGCCGAGCCATAATGCAACACCCTGAATATGTGAAAATAATTTTACGTTATGCTCCTTGAGTTGACGAATAACTTCTGTCAATAAATTTATGCTGTATTTCTAACGACAAGGGAGATATCGAAGACGGGCATTTCGATGACTCACCCTGTATAAGCAATACTACGACACTTTTTTACTTTCTGTTTGTACATTCCTTTTCTAACAACATGTATTTATAATTTTTTGTCTTACTGTTCTTAATAATTAAATAGTATTTTTAAGGAAAAGTATGTTTTTATTTACAGAAGAATGCAAATGCATTTCCAGTAATCCAGTAGTACAAAAAATGTTAGCTTCATGAAAACTACCCTTAAATATGCAAATTTTCAAAAAATTCTTTCACTTTCGTAATCTACTCATGTCATACTACCTTTAAATTTATGATATTAAGTTCATTTTCACCCTATACAGGGTGGTTATTTTATTTTGTCCACTATTGCTATCTAGAGAACTATAAGAGCTACGAGGTCGGTTAAATTAGCAAACAATTTCTATTTTACATTACTATTAATATGAGATAAACAATATTTTTATTAAACCAGTGTTTCTCAAAATAGGGGTTCTAACTTTTTTATTTTATATGTGAACCTATTTTTTTTATTTGCTTATTCAATAGAGAATTTTATTCTGAATTCAATTATATAATATTATCATACCCTAACATAACGATTTTTCTGAGAAAAAAGCAGCTGAGGTTTTATATTAATTTGATTAAAATATGACAATAATAAGAGTGTCATGACCGAAAAAACGGAATACAAGTCATTTTTTAACCTGGAATCAGAGTGCCTTGTATTAAATATGTGAATACTTTGTTTTGTTAAAAGATCATAACTGTCAAATGAAATTTAAAAATAGGTAAGTAATATTAAAAATGTATAATTTTACGCACATTGAAAAAATTATAAACTGTTTTATTACATTCATTATACTTTTATTCACTTCTTTCTGTCAAGGCATTCAAATCCAGGGTAAAAAATGACTTGTATTCCGTTTTTTCCGTCATGGCACTCTTATTATTGTTATATTTTAAACAAATTAATATAATATTATATCATTGAATTCAGAATAAAATTCTCTATTGAATAAGCAAATAAAAAAATTGGTTCACATTTAAAATAAAAAAGTTAAGACCCGTATTTTGAGAACCACTGGTTTAATAAAAATATTATTTGTCTCATGTTAATAGTGTTGTAAAATAGAAATTGTTTGCTAATTGAACCAACCTCGTAGCTCTTATAGTTGTTGAGATAGCAATGGTGGCACACTTAAATGGAACACCCTGTATAACTATTGTGTGGTCTGTGTTTGTTTCAGGGCGCGACCACATTCATCGGTCGCCGGCCACGAACTCGAGACGTGCTACAGAAACGCATGTACAAAACTGAGATCGAAGGTTGGCTTCAGGAATCAGAGAAGCCTGAAAACCGCTCTGAACTCGACGAGGCCAATGAGCGACTCATACCTACGTAAAAACTTCACTAACCAAACGATATTATTGTTTAATACTCAAATATTATTTTAATATTTTAATTTTTAATTGCACAAACGGGTTTTAAATATTTTATGTATTTAATATTTTATTTATTTTTACAAACGCAATACGTTTTAAAACCAAACAAGTTTTTTTGTAGAAATAGTTCATGTGATGTTAGGACCAATAAATATAGAGAGCAGTTAATATATAACTATTTGTAAGTACTAGATGCTTCCAGTATTTGACGTATTATTAATTTATGTAATAATAGTTGTAAATAAATATATTATAGTTATAAAACTACTCGCAGTGTTACATTTATTTCTTACAAAAAACCTAATCATAAATGACAAAAAATGAAAGTAACATTGTAAAAATCAAATCATTTTAAACTCAAATAAAAAAATTACATACAGTAGCTCACAGAAATATTCGTACACCTAAGTTTTCTATTTAAAAAGTGAAAAATAGAGTACTTTCAAATATAATATTGACATATTACTGACGGGATCATATTCTCTCTTATTCCAGAAATAAAACGCAATGGCCAATTATGAGAAAAGTATTATTTTTCTTAAGTAAATTAAATAAAAACAAAATGTATACAAAAAATAGGTACACAAAATTATTCGTACACTTATGAAATCTTTCATAAAACGAGTCAATATTTATATTTATAAATACAAAACATCTATGATTGCGTAATTATCATTTGTTTGAGTATTTCGTATAAGGTTTTTTCAAAAATAAGTAAAAAAAAAACAAGTAGTTACGGTAGTTGAAAGGCGAATCTGTTTGAAATTTCTTTGCCAGTGTAAATGTTTAAGGGATGTTGTCCAAATTGAACGAAGATCGCACTCAAATGTTGAGAACCTTATAAGTAAATATAAAAATGAAGACCAGTAGAAAAATATTTCCCGTGGAGGCCGTAAAAAATTTGTAAGTCAACAGAATGAACGATATATTGAACGTTAAATGACATTAAATCCTAAAAATCCTCTTAATAAATTAAAATTATGAATATCTGAAATATTTTAATGGTCTATTGAAACATAGACTATTCGAAGAACTTTAAGAAATTTTGGTTTTAATGGTGTTATAGTAAAAAACGAGCCCTATAATACCAAGCAAAATAATATAAAGAGAAGCGCCTTTGCAAATAGTACATTAGCACGGATTGTGTATTTTGGAAAATGGTAATTTTCCGGATGAAACTAAATTTTACCTATTTGAGTGGAATGGCAAATCTTTTGTTTGGAGAAATCCAAATTCTGAGCTTAATTACTACAATTTATGGAGTACAGTGAAACACAGTGGTAGGCACATAATAGTTTGGAGCTCCTTATGACTATACGGCTATTAAAACCAAAATTTCGTAAACTTCTTCGAATAGTCTATGTTCCAATAGATCCTCCAAAATTTTTAGATATTAATTTATTCAGAGGTATTTTAGGATTTAATTTCATTTAACGCTCAATAAATCGTACATTCTGCTGATTTAAAATTTTGTTACGGCCCCTGCAGCAAATATTTTTCAACTACTTCTCATTTTTATATTTGCTACTAATGTTCTCAATAATAGAGTACAATCTTGTACAATTTTGATAACTTCCCTTAAAGATTTATACTGGCAAAGTAATTTCAAACAGATTCGCCTTTCAACTACCGTAATTACTTGTTTTTTGTGAGCTATTTTTGAAAAAACCTTATACAAAATACTGAAACAAGAGATAATTACGCAATCATAGATGTTTTGTATTTATAAATATAAATATTGACACTTTATAAGTAAGATTTCATAAGTGTACGAATAATTTTGTGTATCTATTTTTTGTACACATTTTGTTTTTATTTAATTTCCATAATAAAAATAATATTTTTTTCATAATTTCCTATTGCATTTTATTTCTGGAATGAGAGAATATGATCCCGTCAGTAATATGTCAATATTATTTTTATAAGTATAAAATTTTTGTTTTTTTAAATAGAAAACTTAAGTGTACGAATAATTCTGTGAGCCACTGTATATTAAATTACTATATTATAAAATAAAAAGATTAACTTTAATATTTTTATTCTATGTAATACGAAATTAATATAAAAATAATAAGTAAAATTGATTACAACCATAGTTGTGTGAATGGTTTGCGCATGCGTGTAATCAAAGTATTAGAGTTGTAGGTTGTGAAATATCAGCACAAATCTTCCTGTGTCATTTAGAAATGCTGATAATCATGTATCTAAATATACAGGTGTTCATTTTAAATGGTACACCATTGCTATCCCGGGAACTATAAAAGCTACAAAGTCGGTTAATTAGCAAACAATTTCTATTTTATAAGACTACTTTAATGAGCGAAACAATTTTTTTTGTCAACCAGTGGACATTACTTTTATTATTTTCTTATTCGATTCAGCATTTTTTCCGAATTCAACGATATGCATATGTAATATCCTTACATAACAAAATTTTTGAGAAAAATGCAAAATTATGTATGTATCGTTTTTATTTAAATATGACTATTCATAGAGTGCGATGGAAGAAAACAAGTAAATCAAATGCAGAAATAATAGCAAAAATTTTAATAATTTTCTTCAAGTTATGAATAATTATCATATTACAGAAAAAAATTCTTAATTTTTACTATTAAAATAACTTCAGTATGTCTCTATAAAGTAATGTGTGTATTTGGTATTTTTTAGAGAATAAACGTAATAACTTGGCAACGCCGCGGAAAACTAAAACAAAATTCATATGTCCGTATTGAAAAAATATAAAAATATATAGGACAATAAAGTACAATTAAAAAAATGTAAAACATTTAAAAAAGGTGTAGAATGGGCTATATGACCACTCTCGAATTGAAAGAAAAAAAGTATAAAAATTAAAAATTAACCATTGTGACTACCAACAATAATGATAAAAACTAAATATTATCTTATAATTTCACTGAAATTCGCAATTAATATGTAACAGCGCTCTATCTCTGACGTCACCTAGGAGAATGAGAGCAGTTTACAATGCTAAAAGTAGGAATTAAATGAACTTATTTATTTTACTTAAATGGTATCGAATAAATGTTGCTAATGATAAATTAGTCATAATTATTAGTGAAACAATATATGAGATATCAATTTAGGAAATTTATAGAATAAAATTAAAATATTTTGATACTACACAACAAATGTTATAATGTAAATCTGGTTGGCATTGAAGTCCCTGACGAGTCTCAGTGTGTTTATTGTTTGGTTACCATGGTTACGGGTTAGAATCAGGTAGCAAAAGGTTCGCGCGGGTCGCACTATATCTTTCTCTTTCTATTAGCATCTATCTTTGTCTAATTCTCCTAGGTGACGTCAACATATCCCTTCTCCTAAACTTTATTATTGTTTTTCTCCGGAATTATCAACAATTAAGCGATTTAAAAAAATACGGGTATTTTTATTTTTGGTATAGAATCATAAAATGGAAGAAAAAAAAATGGTCATATACCCCATTGTGTGCGAGTCGTAATCACTGAACTATACTCTAAGTTAGAGTATAGTTCAGTGGCCGTAATGCAACACCTGTTATGCTCCTTGAGTGGACGAATAAATTCTGTTAATAAATCGATGCTGCATTTCTAACGACAACGAAGATATCGAAGACGGGCGTTTCGATGACTCACCCTGTATATTGCTTATCTGACATAAAAATTTAGCAAACTAAAATTATAGCAATTTAATTTATTTAATTTAAAAAACATTGTAAAATACTTTTTAACTCCTTTTTATATAAAGGCAAGAATTATTAAATATTACAATAAAAATAATTATATATAAGTTACTTAAGAAACAAACTGTTTAGTCTGTTAAGTTGGTATTGGTGCATATAACCTAAGAAATTAAGTATTATTAACAGTTATTTTCAGTAAAACAGTTATAAAATGCCATATAGTGAGGAATATTTACAAGATAAACTTCAAAAAGGCTTGGATGCTACTTTTGTGGTGAGTTTTAGTTTTTTCTGATTATCAAATTGTAAGATGATATTGTAAAGCCACATCACATCTTATGTACAGCTATCAATTGTTACTGAGAACAGTTTAAATATAAAAATATGTTTACAAGTCCTTAAAAATTATTAAAAGTGTACAAAAAATTAAATAAACACATGTAATACAGGGTTTATAAGGTAATAAATATTATAAAATTAAAAACAAATATGTTTATATTTATTTTTACAGAATAAAAACAAAACAATATTCAAACAATATGTCGCTTTATGGAGAAGTATGGTTGACAGTTCTCGGCGTTCTTTTGTCTTTACTTCTCCGTTGTATTATTTCCTTATACCCTTATTCCGGCATGGGTATTCCACCAATATTTGGCGATTATGAGGCGCAACGACATTGGATGGAATTAACAGTCAACATACCGCTGAAAGATTGGTATAGAAATACCACCCAAAATGATTTAAATTATTGGGGAATTGATTATCCACCGTTAACTTCGTATCATATGTTTATTTGTGGCAAAATTGCACAACTTATAAACCCGCAATGGGTTGAATTACATTCTAGTCGTGGATTTGAAAGTGAAAATCATAAAATTTTCATGCGGTATACTGTTTTATTCGCGGATTTGTTAATTTATATACCGGCTGTTCTGTGTTACTATCTTCATACTTGTAAGAGGAAAAAATTCACCTACAGCATTTGTGTTTTATTAAATTTATTATACCCAGGTCTAATTTTAATAGATCATGGTCATTTTCAATACAATTGCATCAGTTTAGGATTTACTATACTGTCTATAACTTTAATTTCTTTAAAATGTCACTTACTTGGAGCGATTCTTTTTTGTTTCGCACTAAACTACAAACAGATGTCCCTATATCACTCAATTCCATATTTTCTGTATTTGTTAAGCCATTGTGTCCCAAAACACAACGAAAAACTACATAAATCAGTCTTAGAATTGTTAAAAATAGCATTTATTGTTATTTTAACATTTGCTGTGATTTGGTTACCGTTTTTTGTTGAGAATTCTGCATTTGATGTTCTTGTCAGACTGTTTCCTCTTGGAAGAGGGATTTTTGAAGATAAAGTTAGTAATTTTTGGTGTTTTTTTAATGTTTTTTACAAGTTAAAACTTAAATTTACAAATATAGAACTAGCCAGGTTATGTTTATTATCAACTCTAGTTGCTATTATTCCTACAAGCATTGACTTGTTTTTAAGACCGAATATTAAGAAATTTGTTCCCTCTCTCATAAATTCTAGTCTAGCTTTCTTTTTATTTTCATTTCAAGTGCATGAAAAAAGTATTTTATTGGTTTCTTCGATGGTTTTACTGTTTTTACCAAACAAACCATTTCCGTGTTTTTGGTTTTTGATTATTACAAACTTTTCAATGTTGCCCCTTATTGTAAAAGACAAATTATGTATTGCTTTTATTGGTTTAAACATATTTTATTTCGCATCGTACAAAATCGCTGTTGAACACACATACAAACAAAAACAAAACTTTAAGGTTATGTTCAAATTAAACTTCTGGGAAAGCAGTTTTGATAATATAATCAAACATTTTATTAAACATAAAAATGTCGTAAAATCTTTACTTTTAAACATTCTATTCTGTATTTCTATGACAGGTTGTGTTGTTATTTACATTTTGTTAAATTTTGTAAAACCACCAGACCATTTACCAGATTTATTCACTTTAACATGTTCTGTTTATTGCTGTATTCATTTCTTACTATTTTTTGTATATTTCAACTATTGTCAATTTAAAATTAAATATGATTATAGAACAAATGTAAAATATAAAGATGAATAAAATACTGATTCAAATGTAATATTTTTTTGTTATGTACGGTAAAAAATACAAACCTGAAACTATGATCTTTGTATTTTGCTGTTTTTTTTTATCTTGTGTAGTAATTTTTGATAAAATCAAATAAAGGTTTTGGAAATGGTTTTAAAAAATCTATCTGTGATCATGTGTCAAATTTAAGTTTAAACCTCTGTAACTTCTACACGGTTAAAACTACTATCCTGAAACTATGATTTTTGTATTTTGCTGTCTTTCTTTATCTTTTGTAGTAATTTTTGTTAAAATAAAATAAAGGGTTTGGAAATGGCTTCAAAAAATCTGTCTGTGAATTTGTGTCACATATAAGTTTGGACCTCTGTGACTCCTACACGGTTAAAAATAGAATCGTGCGACTATGATCTTTGGATTTTTCTGTTTTTCTTTATCTTGTGTAGTATTTTTTGTTGAAATCAAATAAAGGATTCGGAAATGGCTAAAAAAAATCGATCTGTGAACATGTCGTATTAAAGTTTGAATGTCTGTAACTCCTACACGGTTAAAAATACAATCTTAAAACTATGATTTTTGAATTTTTCAGTTTTTCTTTATCTTGTGTAGTAATTTTTGTTAAAATTTAATAAAGCGTTTTGAAATGGCTTCAAAAAATCGTTATGTGAATTTGTGTCATTTTTAAGTTTGCATCTTTGTAATTCCTACACGGTTAAAAAAACAATCCTGTGTCTATGATTTTTATGTTTCGCTGTTTTTCTTTATCTTGTGTAGTAATTTTTATTAAAATAAAATAAAGGGTTTGGAAATGGCTTCAAAAAATCTGTCTGTGAACATGTGACATATTTAAGTTTGAACCTCTACACGGTTCATACTACAATCCTGAAACTATGATTTTTGTCTTTTGCTGGCTTTCTTTGTCTTGTGTAGTAATATTTGTTAAATTCCAATAAAGGGTTCGGAAATAGCTTCAAAAAATCGATCTGTAAACATGTCGTATTAAAGTTTGAATGTCTGTAACTCCTACACGGTTAAAAATACAATCCTGAGACTATGATGTTTGTATTTTGCTGTTTTTCTTTATGTTGTGTAGTAAGTTTTGTTAAAATAAAATAAAGCGTACAGAAATGGCTTCAAAAAATCTGTCTGTGAACATGTGATGTATTTAAGTTTAAACCCCTATAACTTCTACACGGTTAAAAAATACAATCCTGAGACTATGATTTTTGAATTTTCTGTTTTTCTTTATCCCGTGTAGAAATTTTTGTTTTAATTATATAAAGGGTTTGGAAATGGCTTCAAAAAATCGATCTGTGATCATGTGACATATTCAAGTTTGAACCTCTGTAACTTCTACACGGTAAAAAATACAATCCTGAGACTATGTTTTTTGGATTTTGCTGTTTTTCTTTATCTTGTGTAGTAACTTTTGTTAAAATCAAACAAAGCGTACGGAAATGGCTTCAAAAAGTCTGTCTGTGAACATGTGCCAGATTTAAGTTTGAACCTCTGTAACTCCTACACGGTTAAATATTTATTTATTTGCGGTTAACGCCATTCGAATCAGAAACTTTTACAATATACGTGTACTTAATTTTATTTATTACTGTTGACTGGTTTAATTTTTATTTAGATAGTAAATAATTTGTTATATTTTTGTGATAAAATTTAAAAGTTTTTTGACTTTTCTAAATTAATTTCAAGGACATTTTTTTATCTTTTAGTGTAATATTATATTAAAAGACATATATTATGTTTTGTAATAATTTCAACAACATATTGTGTTATTTTTAGAAAAAATACATTAACATAAATTATTTTTCAGAAAGTAGTTGACGAATCTGACGGTTGTGGAGGAAAATTTTCTTGTGTTATAGTCTCAGAAAAGTTTGAAGGAAAGCCCCTTTTACAAAGACATAGGTAAGTCTTAAAATGGAATCCTCGAGTATTTTTATTTATTTCTTGTGAAAGAACAGAATGAAAAAATCTGATGTGTCCAACATATTACCTCCCGCAACAGTAGTAATATATTCTATATAAGTTTTTCAGTACATTCTATTTGTAGTCTTAAAATTAGTTTGTTATTGCAGTTCAGAATACTTTAAATTCATTTCATAACTATAATTTCCTTCATAAAATTTGTATGACCAAAAAAAGCTATTTTTGACGTTACTAAAACCGGAACCGAACTTACCTTGATTCACGCGTGCAAATATATTCCTAATATATTTCTTCCACCTTTTTTAATTTTACAACAAAACTACATCATATTTACTTATTTTATCTTTTAAACTTTACATCAAATTTGACATCATATGAATAACTCATCTGTTTTATAAAAATTCCTCAGCCTAAACAATATTTAAAATTATTATAATTTATATATTTTTTCCGTTTAGCTAGAAGTTACATATAAACGTAATTATGCAGATCGGTAGAAAATTAAAAAATCTTTATATTTAATAATAACGTAATTTGCAGAAAAAAGGTATTTAGAGGTATTTTTTTGAAAAAACGGTTTAAAGCTTCAAGTAAAGTACTACTTCCGGTTAAACAATTGTAGTCAAAATCTAATCAGTTCATCATATGTGAATATAAGTCTTAAATACCAAATATTATATTTTCTACATGTATCGTATTGGAGTTATCGTGGACGAAAAATCGTCCCAGACACATACACACACACACACGGACATACAGACATCACGATAAAAATAGCAAAATCGAATTCTAGAGACCCTAATTCGTGCTCATATGTTGAAAACTCACACTCGAGAAATTTGACCGAAAACAATACCTCCCTTATTTATACAGGGTGTTGACTCGAACACCCGAACATAGAGATTTAACATGTAAAATCATATTTTCGTAATTTTCTGCTTCCCTAATTATTTTAGTTAAAAAAGCTTCAAATAAAGGTTGTAGAGCATACTATTCTGCATCTGAAATAATCTAACAAAATTAATGTTACATGCCTTGTAAGCGCAGAAATTAGGTATGAGAATTACATAAATCACCGCAAAAATAGCAGTAGCATGAAATTGAAACAAAAATTAACAAATGTTTAACGGATTATCTGTCAAGTTAGCTGCGTAGTTTATTTTCATTATTATTTCAAATTACTGCTGAAGTGAACAATATTACATAAATTAATTTTGAGTTTAAAAAATAAAAACAAAATAAAATTGCTATATTTTTCAGCGTTAACTTGACAAAACAGTAATTACAAATAATAATAATAAAAATAAACTCGCTGCTAATTTGACAGATAAAACTGTTGAACATTTGTTAATTTTTGTCTCAATTCCATGGCTAATGCTATTTTTGGGATGATATAAGTCATTCTCATACCTAATTTCTGAGCTTACAAGGCACGTAAAATTAATTTTGTTTATTGATTCAGATGCGGAATTGTATGTTCTACAATTTTTATTTGAAGTTTTTTTACATAAAATAATTAGGGAAGCAGGAAATTAAGAAAATACACGGTGGCCCAACGAAAATTATCAACGCAATTTTTGGCCACTTAACATCAATTTTGCAAAAAACGCTCGAACACATCAATTTTAGTATAAAGGGGCACACCTTAATGAATTAGTACCAATTGCATAACTTCAACCCTAAAATGGGGGTGGACTGCACCTCAAAAATTTTAAATGGAAAAGGGTGTCAAACATGACACAGTTCGAAAGGCCGAACAGTTTTTTTATTTTTCAAATCCGATTATTAGTTCCAGAGAAATATCGTTTAAAACAAATTTTATCAGGTGTTCAAAATTGCAATCAAGTAGGCTTAAACAAATGACAGAAACTAAATAAACAATTCTTTCGACAAGTTGTTTTTAATAAACAAGTAATTTGTAAGTTGGATTTTTTTTGTGGGGTTATTTGCAGTCTAAAGTTTATGCCACGCCACCCGAATCTTTAGAAGATTTACGGCAACGTACCGTAACTCCAAAATTTTGAGCAAAATCTCTATTATTGTATGGAAGTTGGAGGTAGTCATTTTGAACACCCAATAAACTGATACTTGAGTTTCTGTCATTTGTTTAAGCCTACTTGATTGCAGGTTTGCACACCTGATAAAATTTGTTTTAAACGATATTTCTCTGGAACTAATGATCGGATTTGAAAAATAAAAAAACTGTTGAAAAGAGAATTGAAACGCTTTTCGAACTGTGTCATGTTTGACACCCTTTTCCATTTAAAATTTTTGAGGTGCAGTCCACACCCACTTTAGGGTTGAAGTTATGCCATTGGTACTAATCCATTAAGGTGTGCCCCTTTATACTAAAATTGACGTGTTCGAGCGTTTTTTGCAAAATTGATGTTAAGTGGCCAAAAATTGCGCTGATAATTTTCGTTGGGCCACCCTGTATGATTTTACATGTTAAATCCCTATGTTCGGGTGTTCGAGTCAACACCCTGTATGATATGTATGACTGTAGGCGGGAGGTAAAATTTATTTATATTAAAATATATTTAAATTTATTCTATTATTTTTGAAATGGCTGTACTTAAAAATTCGTATGTTACATATCTAGAAATGAATGATGATCATTTTAAAGTTTACCACAATTTTTATATGGATTATTATAGAATATATTCACGTTCAAATTGAACAAACTATAATTATTTCTCCTATAGTAGCCACTAGATTGCAACCCTCCTTCTTCAGATTTTATATTCAAAGATTTTTATATTGTATTAATTTTAGGTTAGTAAACTCCATTTTACAAGAAGAACTCAAAGACATTCACGCGTTTTCGCAAAAAACTTTTACACCAGAGCAGTGGAAGAATCAAGGCGAACAATAAACCAAAGTTAAAATGTCTGGGGAATTAACACAAATATCCCTAAAAGTTAGCGCTCCTGGCAAAGTTATAATAAATGGAGAACACTCAGTAGTTTACAATAAATTAGCAATCGCAGCCAGTATTGACTTAAGAACGACTGTCCACTTACAAGAAACTAATTCAAAAGAGTTGGAAATCACTTTTGAGGATTTGAACTGCCAAGAAAAATTCCCAATTCAGGTAAGAGTTTCAGAGTTTCGTTAATAGGTTATAGTTATTTACGATATAAATGCGGAAACATGAACTTCCGTGCATGAGCCTTTGTTTGAAGTACGAGCGAGCAACGCGAGCTAGTATTTCATTTAGGCGATTGCACGGAAGGTATTTCCGCGTAAGTATTGTACATGATTTAAATTAAGAAAGTTGTGCCCCGTATTTTGAGAACCAATGGTCGAAAAATAGTATATTATTTAACAAGCATAATATGTAGGCTATATTACACGAGGATGTAATTAAAAATACGAGCGGTAGCGAGTATTCTTAATCATCCGAGTGTAATGTAGCCATATTATGCGAGTCAAATACTATACTTTATCTACAACTATCAAGCATATAAAAAATCTGATATTATTTCTTAAATATTCAGTTAACTGTGAGTAGTTCGTATATAGCTTAACAGATGGCGCCACAGTAGCACTTAAATGTCAAAAAATAACTATTCAAATTGTATTTATTATACTTTTATAATCATTTATATTGATATTTATAATAAAAAATATATTATTAATAAATTAACAGTTTATGAAAATGTTATGTGTTAAATTATATGCTCAATTTATTACAAAAAAGTGTAGCGTGTAATATAACATTTCATATTACACTTGTGTAATATGAGTAGTATATTATATGTAGTATCACACGTATAATGTACCCATATTTCAATAGTTGTAGATAAAATAATTTTTTTTGCTCATTGTATTAGTGTGGTAAAATGGTGGTTCTTTGCTAATTTAACCAACCTCGTAGCTCTTATAGTTCTCGAAATAGCAATGGTGGCACACTTAAATGGAACATTCTGTATATCATAATTACTATACAGGGTGAGTCTGGGAAGACGCCACCCCCTTTAACTTTTTATTATAAGTAAGAGAAAACAATGGCTCATATAAAAGTTTTATTATTTTACATATGCTATTTGATGGCAGATGTAGATATTTTTTATAAAGTCAGGTTTACAAGATACGACTATCAACTTTTATTTTTCAAATGGCAACCTACAATTATTTTAATAAAATAGAAACCGCAATTTTTTTCTCTTTTCAAGGATGTATTAATTTTTATTAATGTATTTGAAAAATTTCGAGAAAATTGAGATAATTTATAAATATTAGAAATAATTTTTAAACAAATATTATAGGTGGCTATGATTCTCGAAATCGGGTAAAAATCCTTCTCAGTGTTCTTAAACTCGGTTGCCAACGTCTAGGAAACCGCTCCCGATAAATTATTTTTGCTTTTCTTATGATGCAAGTCAATTAATCAATTATTATCAATTATTTCGTTCTTTGTGAACTATTCAAAATGTTTTTTTTTACAAAATAACTTAAATTAAGTAACAAACAAATGTATACATTTTTGACATTAATTTGATTGTTTTACATTGTTAGGTTTTGTTTTTTTTTTCACATAGCCACCTATAATATTTGTTTAAAAATTATTTCTAATATTTCTAAATTATCTCATTTTTCTCGAAATTTTTCAAATACATTAATAAAAATTAATACATCCTTGAAAAGAGAAAAAAATTGCGGTTTCTATTTTATTAAAATAATTGTAGGTTGCCATTTGAAAAATAAAAGTTAATAGTCGTATCTTGTAAACCTGACTTCTGCCATCAAATAGTATATGTAAAATAATAAAACTTTTATATGAGCCATTTTTTTCTATGACCTATAATAAAAAAGTTAAAGGGGGTGGCGTCTTCCCAGACTCACCTGTATACTTAGAAAAGTTTTATTCTAACCTGTTTTTCTTACTTTTTAGGACATTCAAAACATTATTAAATCCACTGAAATTACTGAATTGTTAGAAAATATAGATTTTTCTAACCCTGAAAATATTAATTATGAAAAAATTATTAAAATTATTACTTTAAAATTACAGTTAAATAAAGAAAAATGTGCTAAAAATTTAGTTAGTTTATCAGCTGTGCTATTTTTATTTATTTGTATGTTACATGTCAATAAAATAAAAGTTGTACCTTTAAAAATACAAGTAAAAACGTGTTTGACAATTGCTAGTGGCACCGGAAGTTCAGCTTCTTTAATGGTGGCAACAACCGGAAGTTTGCTACAGTACATTAAACTTAAAAATAATCAATCACAAAATAATTTCAATGAAAATGACTTAAAGATTATTCAAAATTGGTCATTTTTGGGAGAAAAAATATTTCATGGCACCCCTTCAGGTATTGACAATACAGTAATAACTTATGGGTCAGTTTTATCTTATCGAAAAAACAGAAAACCAATTCCGGTAAAAATGGCGGCAATTTCTGCCATTTTGATTAATACCAACGTTGAGAAAAACACGAAACGAATGGTTTCAAATGTCGCCAATTTAAGAACAAGAAGAACACAAGTCGTGGATGCCGTTTTGGATGCAATGGATTCTATAGCAAATGATAGTTTGGAAGTTTTAATGAAGTTAGGAAATCAACAACTGACTTCAGAAGAAATGGACAATTGTTATGATGAGTTACTCGTAAGTATCAACTAGTTTAAAAAATAGAATCAATGTGCATAATAATAAATATTAATAAAGAAATAAAGTGTTATAATTAAAATACTTGGGAAATAAGGGGCTTTTTGTTATAGCGTGCCGTCACAAAAGTATTTTAAATAATTGTAAATAAAATTTAAATATTTTGGGACAATTCGGAACTATTTTAAATCAATAATGAAGTGTGTGAAACAGCTTTAAACGTTTCTGTTTCGTGTAACACGAATCAAATAAAAAAATATTTAAAAAAACGGATTATAACTATAGTTGAATAAATGGTTTGCGCATGCGTGTAATCAAAGTATTAGAGTTGTAGGTTGTGAAATATCAGCACAAATCTCCCTGTGTCATTTAGAAATGCTGATAATCATGTACAAATATTGCTACTTCCAGCAAACTAGTGCAGTTATGTTTGGAACTAAATAATATACATAATTTTAAATAAAAATAAGTGAAACTTTTTTTTGTTTATATCGAACCTATAAAGTTTAATTTGTTGCTCTATATGATGAAATTCTTTTTTATTTACATTTTAAGTTCCATACTATCGTTATAAAGTATGATAGTTTTAACAAGTGTGATGTATTATATGTAGTGGTGGGTAGGTTGTGGAGTGAAGTTAGCCACGTGTGAATGCCAGACCCAAATCTTGTGGTTTGGCGCGTTTGAAAGTTGGTAAAAATCTTTTTTATGAATCTGGGTGTATAATTAACTTTAAAAATTGATATTATGCTTATCACGATAGATTTTTTAAATAATATAGAAACGTTGATTGAAAAATATATATATAGGCAAGCTTTTATGAGAAAATTCGTTTCACCTACATAACTTTGTGTCTGGTTGCATTTGGGTTAATATCATGCGTTTCTGTTAAATATAAAAAAACAGCAAAAGTCAAATAATTAATAATATAAATTAGTTCTATTTTAAAATATTCCAGTGAAATATTGAAAGAACCATTTTAATAGATACCAAAAAATTCAGTAAATATGTAAAACATGTTTATTTATCTGATATTTTAGTCTGTTTAATTCCGCAAAGTCTCTGTTGAATTTGATTCCAAAACAGCGGTGCGCAAAAACATACAGGAGCGCCTATCTATATATTTTTCAATCAACGATAGAACCCTATTTCTTTTAGTGTCAAATTCAAATCAAAAGATTAAATTAGATCAGAAGTTTAGCCTCTATAACTATTTATTTTGATTCTAGGAGCTGTTTAAACTGAACCACAATCTATTAAACACTTTAACAGTTGGTCACAAACAACTAGACACTGCTTGTTCAATTCTCTGGTCACAAAATCACCCCTGCAAAACAACAGGAGCTGGGGGCGGAGGCCTAGCGCTTGCCTTGCTTCGCCCCGGTGCCTCTGTGGAAGATTTGCACCCAGAACTCACTAAACATGGCTTGGAAGTCCAGAAAATCAACCTAGCTTGCGAGGGAGTAAGAGTTGATTAGTACCGAGAAAACTGTAAAATTTAACCGGCCGGTGACGCGTCACTTGCCGGCATTTTTTACGCACATTCCCGGACTTTAGTTTTTAGTACATTTTGTATTTATTTGTGTAATAAAGGGTATAAGTGTTATTGACTTATTTACTTAAGACTGTTAGACAATGTTTTCAACCTTCACACCCAAAAATAGGTAGAATATACTATTTTATTTACAAAAACAAAATTCTTTCTGTCAATGTACGAATGTCATGCAATATTGATTAGGATAGAATATTGATCAAACAAAATTTACGTGTTGAACTAAGTTGAAAAATGGAGAAAACAATCTCCAAACCTGTTCTGGATAATTCCTTAAGGCCTTGTGTGAAGAAAAACGAAAATTCTGCAGAAATATCTATAAAGGAATTTTTAGATTTTTTGAGAACTGCCTATCAAGTCACAGACACGGTTGAAGAAACGCTTTCAAATGTCGAAGGCGCGTCTGAAGTAGTTAATTGGATAAAGTTAAAGAATACGGATTTGGTACAACCAAAAACTATCAGTAACCAAACTTCACAAATTAATTTGGGTACGTAATTTTATAAATTTACTATTTCCGAACCTCATATTTAAATATTGGATTACTTTTGGACCATATCATACTTTATTTTTAATTCTACATGCTTTCTTAATAAATTATATAAATTTATGTTGAAAAAACGTATTTAAAAATAAAATAATTTGTAAGAAAAGTTTGGATGTTTGTAGCTCCTACACGGTTAAAAATAGAGCTTCCAGATCTCAAAATTGTTAATCTTCATAGTTTCCAGAAGCCCTGTACCAATTTTTATAAAAATCCTCCTAGTATTTGAAGAGTAAATTAATAAAATGTAAAATGAGAGCCTTCAATGTCGGAAAGTAATTTTGATAACATTATTTTTACACATCACATTACATCAGTTAATTCACTTATTGTGCCCGATCTTTTCATCACAAATCAACTGTAATGAAGTTCTTGTTGATCTTTTAATGTCTCTTAAAGAATTGGGTTATAGCGCTGAATATAAAATCTAAGGAAGGAGGGTTGCAATCTAGTGGCTAGATGAAAAACTGCAACGAAAGTCGCCACTTTGACAACCATAATTTCTTGTTAAGAATTTGAATAAGTTGCTTGTGCCTGCACTAAATTCTAATTTAGCTGCGCTTTCTTCACTCTATACAAATAAAAACAAACTGTATCGCAATTATTTAACTTTCTTTACATATTCACCATTCCTAGTATTAATTATGGTCAGTTGTGTTGCATGTGGTTGTTCCCAAACCATGAACAACAAAAGTTTACGAATTAAATTTCATCAGTAAGTATTTTGCATCGTACTACTATTATAATGAAAAATGAAACTACACATTGTATACATATTATGAATGATATTGCATATTGACAAATGAGAATGAACCCCGTCGTGTAACTTAAATGTCAACAAATAATTTCATTGCCGTATCATAGTCATTTTAAATAAAGGGTCAGAATATACATTTCTACTGTTCATAAAATTCTTTATTTTAATTAAATAAAAGTCAATGGAAAGTGTTATACATACTTATTATGTATTATACTTATTTCAACAATTATATTTGTATTGTTTAAAGGACAATAAAAACTTCAATTTTTGTATTTACTTTATTTTCTATTTGTAAATATTTTACCTCTTACTTTTTGTATTTCACAGTTATATTAAATTGTAAATTATTACTACACAATTGAGAGTATTTTTAAGTTTGTTGTATCTCTTAGTTTTTTAGGATGGCACGCCGCTGTCGAACGGAAATGACGAAATCCATCCGCCATATGCAAAACCCATCCCGGTCGCAAGGTTATTTTTGAAACCCTCCTTCCTCAGATTATATATTCAAAGGGTAATAGTTTGATTGAGAGTCAACAAAAATTCCTAGTAAATTTGAAATTGTTAAAAAATGAACAGTAATATTAAAAATTGTGTTATAAGTTTTATTTTTGTTTGAAGAAGGTTAAATTAAAAATTGAAAGCCGCTAATGATAACAGATGGCAGAACCAAAAAGTAAATAGTATGGTAAACGTTAAGTTTCATTGCATTTGACATGTTTAATTTATAAAGTTTATCTGTCAATTTAATATTGTTACCGAAATTTGCACTGAGATATATTGGGGGAGTCATTTTAAGTAAAAAATATTATATGAAGGTATGTCTGGAAACATTTTCTTACAGTGCACCTCAAAGTTCAAAGTACACCTCATCAGACACATTTTTATTAATAACTCTGGTACTAGTTGGACAAAACCTTTAAAACTTGGTATAATAATATTTCATATTTAGATGCATATTTATACTTTGTTTTGTTTCTGTCTCATATGGGGGAGTCATCAAGATTTTTTATCGTTATTTTTTGACCTATTAACATTTTTTAATTTTTGCCTACGAAATATAAAATACAATACAAAAATACACAAAAAGGTACTCTTGATAAAACTTGATAAACGCTGTAGTTTCTGAAATATTTTAAGTTTTAGAAAAAATCAAGTATATAAAAAATAGTTCTTTTGGCTGTTTCAAATTAGTTCCATTCATTTGACTTTAAAAAAAGTGATGCAATAGTTGTGCGAAAAGAAATCACATCATTTTAAGAACAATTTAATATGATTTTTTATAATATTTTTCTATTTTAGCCTATGAACCAGATAATCCAATTAAAACTAAATTAGACGATGTTTTAAATGACGGATTATTGGATTCTGTTTTACCTTATTTGGTCCCTAATGCAAATAAGAAATCTACTACAAGTTTAAGAGGTAATGTTTCTTTAAATTATACCGGGTGTTTGCTTTAAAACGACCAGAGTCGAGAGAAAAATGTTATATACAACTTATTTCGTCTTATTTGATTGAACTTTAAGGTTATTATTTAAAAAAAGTTAAATTTATTCTCTTTAGGCCGTTTTTTGGCATTGTTTGTGTATAACTTTTTTCTCTAAAGTCATTAGTTTGTCCACAAATGTTTATTATGGTTCGCTCAGAAAATATACAATTTAGTTTGAAGTTATACCACAGAATAGTGATATAGAGAAGCAACACTCCGTGTTGATGTTTCCCTAAACAGTTCTAGGCCCTTGCAGAATAGGCTGCATTAGTGTGAGGGTCATTTTGTGACGCCAAATTCAAACTAAAACCCTAACTCGCCTCTGCTGATTTATACGCCCATCTTATTCTTATGGGAATCAAAATATGCTATCTTTAAACTGCTACAAACTATTATAAAATGCAAATCTTAACTATTAAACCTTATAAATACTAATCTCTAATGTTTTATCTATCTGCTAATGTAATATACACACCCAAAAAACATAATATTATTTAATAAACTTCAATTTAAACAGTAGGTGCAAATTTCTGAAAACGTATGTCGTAGCTGTCTTAGTATTCAGTTGAACCTGTCACTTTAACCTGCTGCACCAAGTAACGACATAGGTTACTATATGCGTTACTACTTTCTTAAAAATTATTTTTTTCTTAATTTATTCTTTTATTTGTACTTTTTTTGTGCGGAAAGCAAAGAGTAATGTTTTAGAATATAAAACACCCTATGTTATAATTAAGAATCGCCAAAATGCTTTAATATCGTGAATTGAAAATGTACTCCCATAAGAAATGCATACACTCAGATTTGAGGGTTTCGCGCCAAATGTAAATCTTAACCTCACTAACGTGGTCTATTGTGTGGACCTTTCTATTTGTTGGCTGATTTAGGCGCGATATTTAAATATTTCTTTGAATGATAAATAATTTTTGAAATGTAAAAACTCTAAAATTATAAATTTATCAATGTAATAAAAGTAAAATAGATTAAATAAATAGGTACAGATATTTTGTAAACGTTTTTATTAAACAAAATGTGTGTATTTTGCAAGTTCATCAATACCACAATTTCTTTCTATTTGATTAGATTTAAAATTCATATTTTTTAACATAAAACATTTTGAGTCCTACATAAAAAAAATTAATTTTTATTTAGCTCGTATAAGCAATATCCTATACCTTTAATTAATACAAACCAATTTTTTTTAAATAGTATTTTCTAAACAATATATGTAATTCGCATGTTGTTTTTAAATTTACAAACTCAGAATTCTCCAAATTATGATCTTTATAATGTATAAATATATTGATTTGTAATTCGAAATTTTGTTTCCAAATCATATCAAAAGCTTCACATTTGTGTATTTTAAACAATGATTTAACGCGTACAAGTTTGAATGAGGCAGTATCATGGTATACATGGACGGCGACAAAGCGTGGAAAGCTGATACAGCTTCTTCCCCTTTTGGAGTGTGTGAAATATAATAATTACTTTTTGATAATTATTTTTTCTAACTTTTATCATAGTGATGACATATTTATTGCTCCTTTGAAATCGTTTTCTGTATTTTTATATTTTTTATTATTGTCCTGTTATTGAAAATTTTGATGATTGATAAACAGAGAAACTCGAGCCACGAAAATGCCCTTTAAATTTGTTAGCATTCCCCATCTCTCTCTAATTTTCGTTTCTTTGTCTTACTGTCGCTTCTGTATACAGGATTGGCCAATGAAAATTATCAGCTCAATTTTTGGCCACTTAACATCAATTTTGCAAAAAACGCTCGAACACGTCATTTTTAGTATAAAGGGGGACACCTGAATGCATTAGTACCAATGGCATAACTTCAACCCTAAAATGGAGGTGGACTGCACCTCAAACATTTTAAATGGAAAAGGGTGTCAAACATGACACAGTTCGAAAGACCTTTCAATTCTCATTTCAACAGTTTTTTTTATTTTTCAAATCCGATCATTAGTTCTATAGAGAAATATCGTTTAAAACAAATTTTATCAGGTGTGCAAAACTGCAATCAAGTAGGCTTAAACAAATGACAGACACTCAAATATCAGTTTATTAGGTGTTCAAAGTGACTACCACCAACTTCCATGCAATAATAAAGATTTTGCTCAAAATTTTTGAGTTACGGTACGTTGCCGTAAATCTTCTAAGATTCGGGTGGCGTGACATAAACTTTAGACTTCAAATAACCCCACAAAAAGAAATCTAACTTACAAATTACTTGTTTATTACAATCAACTTGTCGAAAAAATTGTTTATTTAGTTCTGTCAATTGTTTAAGTCTACTTGATTGCAATTTTGAACATCTGATAAAATTTTTTTTAAACGATATTTCTCTGGAACTAATTATCAGATTTGAAAAATAAAAAAAACTGTTGAAAAGAGAACTGAAACGTTTTTCGAACTGTGTCATGTTTTACATCCTTTTCCATTTAATATTTTTGAGGTGCAGTCCACTCCCATTTTAGGGTTGAAGTTATGTCATTGGTACTAATCCATTCGGGTGTCCCCCTTTATACTAAAATTGACGTGTTCGAGCGTTTTTTGCAAAATTAATGTTAAGAGGCCAAAAAATGCGCTGATAATTTTCACTGGGCCACCCTGTATAACTATTCTGTGGTTATATATCAAAGTTGACCTTTAGATGAGTATATGTGTATGTTATGGTTATCAAACGGATTTTGAGTAGAGAGAATAACTCTAAGATTGTTTGCTTTTGGGGTAAATATATGTTATGGTCTTCACACGGATTCTGTGTACCCCCATACGTAAAATTTCGTATATTTATTATTAATTTAGGGAAATATTTTAGAGAAAGGTAGTAATTCTTCTACAAAATCTTCATCCAGTAGTAAAGAAAGTCTAATTCGACGAAAATCAACAGATAATTCATCAGTTAAATCTGTCAACCGAACTGAGTAAGTTTAAATAGTTATTGAAACCAAAATAGAACATATTATTCATTATTTTGCAGGTCTGAAATTGAGATACATGTTTGTGACGAAGTGAAAAATGTGAAAAAAGATTTTATCTGTTCTCAAAAGTTGCTTGTGGAAAAGATGGGATATTTTGCAGAAGTTACTTCAGGTAATATTCATTCAAAACAGTTTCTGACAGTTTAAGATTAAAATAAAGCTATTGTCACTTGTTTATAAATAGGTTTGTATTTTTATAGTTATTTATGCTACAAGTGTGTTACATTACAGATAAGTCATGTGGTATTTTTTCAAGTGACTTAGGTAATTAACACACGTGTGCCATACAACATTTTATCCAACACATTTTAATCATTCATATAAAATACATATAAGATTTTTGGCAGATGGAATTTCGAAATGACATTTAGGAATAAAATAGTGTAGAGAAGGTTTTATAACGTAGTTACTTTGATACGAACCAAAAAACAGTGAGCTAATATATTTTCAGACAACCACACATGAAAGTAGTCATATTTACACTGTAATTAACACCAGAAAATGTAACATAGCACACCGCGTGTGTTATAATAACACACTAGTGTGTTATATAACAAAATTAATGAAAATTTGCTTAAAACTACTATTTAAAAATTGGTAGTGAATTAATAACAAAAATAAAGTGTCAAAATATACTGATAGTTTTATTAATTGTTGAAATAATACGTACTAGACTTCCAAATCAGTTTCCGGTTAACTAGTAATACTTAACCTCAAACCCAAACGTCAATGCTTTCGTGAGTTGTGTTTGACATTGACACTTCTGTATAAACCCTGTTTTTATTATAATATTTTGTGTTCGTCTGAAAACTAGTGTACATAACTCGCTCGAAAGTGCAGAGCAACGTGTATTAAATCAACCTCTACACACGCTTGCTATTTACCACTTTCCACGCTTGTTATGTAAATAACTATTAGCTCACTAGTGACTTATGACCTACTTTATTTATCTAAAAACAGCATACTTATATCGTTATAATTACACGGTGTTGGATAAAATAAATTTAAATCAGCTGACAACCATTTTTTGTTTAATTTAGACAATTCTACAAAGTTTAAAATAATGTCACCCAGTTTAGAAATATATAAATATGTTTTAAACTATTTAGGATTAAATTAAAACAGTTGAGAAGCGTTTTAACAGTCTCAAACTGTTTGGAATTCAGTTGCCACAGTTTGAGAGTTTAATAATTAACACTCACTTACCTCAAACACACTTCACTTCACTTATTCACTTTTAACTGTATCCGAAGACTGACTCTTTTTTCTTTACGTATTCATTGAACATATTAATTATCCCCTCTCAATTCTTACCTCATTATAATAATTTTTAAGTTTATTTTTTATCAGTTAATAACCATTGTGCAATTCTAATACCACTTATTAATAACAATTCATGAATTCATGATACTTCTGTTTTATAACACTCGCGTCAATATTGGCTACATACTTTATTCTACTTTACTTCACTTTATTTCACTTCATTTCAAATTACTTAACTTTATTTCATTTCACTTTAATTTATTTCATTTCATTTCACTTTACTTTACTTAACATTTTTTCACTTCATTTCATTTTACTTCATTTCACTTTACTTAAGTTCATTTCACTTTACTTCACTTCACTTCACTTTCTTTTTATTTCATTCAAAACAAGTTGGTTGAAATCATGTTTAACATATTTCCATCAGAGTATGGTATTTATATCTATATCTATAATTTGTTGATTATTTAGCACAGACAGATGTAGCATGTGTTGATTATCAGTCCGGGATTAATCTAATGATTTTTAAATGAATTGAAGCTATCTGTACTCGTATAATAAATAAATCATAAAAGGAGAAAATATAATGCATCCTTGCATACAACCAAAATAATATTCAAGAATGGATTATTAATGCAATAAAACCAATTTAAAACCGACCTAAAATGTATTCTTAAATTATATTGTTACAATATATATCCTTCTTCGCCTTTTAACTCTAATAACTTGTTGAACACGTTCAATTCCTTCAATTTTGCACAATGCATAAACCTTATTAAAAAAAATATTTGAAATGACAAAATATAGAATGTATCTGTCTGTTCTGTGTGTGAAAACCTTAAAACAAGGCATAAAACAGCCCCAGCCCTGTTTGAAGGAAGTGTATGAATTACCCCAGCAATAAATACACGTGTCTTAAAATAAGTATGAAAAACAGGTTAAAACAAGCCAGGGAATTGAATATTGAATACAAGTGTTAATACAGACCTTAAAACACGCTAATACAACCCGTTGAATACCACCCAATGTGAGTATACAGGCTGGCCCAATGAAAATTATCAGCGCAGTTTTTGGCCACAATAACAATTTAGCAAAAAACGCCCGAACACGTCAATTTTAGTATAAAGGGGGACACCTGCATGGATTAGGACCAATGGCATAACTTCAACCCTAAAATGGGGGTGGACTGTACCACAAACATTTTAAATGGGAAAGGGTGTCAAACATGACACAGTTCGAAAGGCCTTTCAATTCTCTTTTCAACAGTTTTTTTATTTTTCAAATCCGATCATTAGTTCCAGAGAAATATCGTTTAAAACAAATTTTATCAGGTGTTCAAAATTGCAATCAAGTAGGCTTAAACAAATGACAGAAACTCAATTATCAGTTTATTAGGTGTTCAAAATGACTATCTCCAACTTTGCTCAAAATGTTGTCGTATGTTCTGCAACTTTTGTGGAGTAATCTGACGACACTCAGTTACGATACGTTGCCGTAAACCTTCTAAAGATTCGGGTAGCGTGGCATAAACTTTAGACTTCAAATAACTATTATTGTATGGAAGTTGATGGTTGTCATTTTGAACACCTAATAAATAGATACTTGAGTTTCTGTCATTTGTTTAAGCCTATTTGATTGCAGTTTTGAACACCCGATTTTATTTGTTTTACACGATATTTCTCTGGAACTAATGATCGGATTTGAAAAATAAAAAAACTATTGAAAAGAAAATTGAAAGGCCTTTCGAACTGTGTCTTGTTTGACACCCTTTTCCATTTTAAATGTTTGAGGTACAGTCCACCCCCATTTTAGGGTTGAAGTTATACCATTGGTACTAATCCAGTCAGGTGTCCCCCTTTATACTAAAATTGACGTGTTGGAGCGTTTTTTGCAAAATTGATGTTAAGTGGCCAAAAATTGCGCTGATAATTTTCATTGGGCCACCCTGTACAGTCATGCTAATACAAGACACTCAATACCACCCAATGTTAGTATACAGGGTGTCCCATTTAATATACGAATGCATTGGTATCTCGAGAACCGTAAGAGCTATGAGGTTGGTTAAATTAGACAAAAGTTGCCCCGTTAGGAGGCTATTTTAATAGTGTTTTGTTATTTGCGAAAAAATGCATAGGTCACTAAATATAGGGGAAAATGTAAATTTAGCGATTTTCTTTTTTTGCTTATAACTTTGTTATATGAAATAATACGAGATTCTGGTTTGCACTTCCTTAAGGCACTTTTGTCTGGTGAATTTGGAGTAGTACTCATTTTTTTTATATCTAACCATTTACGAGTTACTGATAGCAACTTTTATTTTTCATATGGAGGTCATATTAAGCTATGGTATTTTTAAATAGAGATTTTTTTTAGCTTTACAATGATATAAAACAGTAATACTTTATTTTTATAATTAACAAAAAAATTAACAAAAATTGTTATTTATACTAAAATTGCATTGAAAAAAGTAAATTAAAGGCTGCAATCTAAGAAAATAACTATTTCATAACATATATTGCAACAAGTTTATTTAATTAAAGTTAAAAATTCAAAAATAATTTGTGAAAACTTCACAATAAATTTAGTTAAATTCTTTCACAGCAGCCTTCGATTTACTTTTTTCTAACTAAATTTATTGTTAAGTTTTCACTAAATATTTTTGTATTTTTAACTTTAATTAAATAAGCTTGTTGCAATATATGTTATGAAATAGTTATTTTCTTCCATTGTAGCCTTTAATTTACTTTTTTCAATGCAATTTTAGTACAAATAACAAGTTTTGTTAATTTTTCTGTTAATTATAAAAATAAATTATTACTGTTTTATATCATTGTAAAGCTAGAAAAAATTTCTATTTAAAAATACCATAGCTTAATATGACCTCCATATGAAAAATAAAATTTGCTATCAGTAACTCGTAAATGGTTAGATATAAAAAAAAAATGAGTACTTCTGCAAATTCACCATACAAAAGTGCCTTGAGGAAGTGCAAACCAGAATCTCGTATTATTTCATACAACAAAGTTATAAGCAAAAAAAGAAAATCGCCAAATTTACATTTTCCCCTATATCTAGTGACCTATGCATTTGCGTAGCTCTTACGGTTCTCGAGATACCAATGCATTCGTACCTTAAATGGGACACCCTGTATTTACCAATATAAACCTCTTCAGGGCAGAAGCTAGAAGATATGGACATCTCAGTTCACTGCGACATCGGAATATTCGAGTGGTTAATGTCATGGGTTAAACAAGACGCCATTCCCGAGGAAGACAGACCCAAACTAGACACCAATTGCGTCGTTCCAATCCTAGTCAGTGCTGCCTTTCTCCAAATGGAACCCTTGTTGCAAGATTGCTTGCTGTTTTGTCATCAAAACATGAATGAAATTCTACACAGCGCTACTAATCTTAGCTGCTTGAACGATAATATCATCACCAGGTGTGTATCTCAATATAGTCTAGTCCTTAGAAGAGATATAACATAGAGATATGCCACACTCCTATAGACCACGTTAGTGAGGTTAAGATTTACATTTGGCGCCAAACCCTAATTCAAATCTGAGTGTATGCATTTCTTATGGGAGTACATTTTCAATTCACGATATTCAACCATTTTGGCGATTCTTAATTATAACATAGGGTTTCTTTATATTCCAAAACATTACTCTTTGCTTTCCGTACAGAAAAAGTACAAATAAAAGAATAAATTGAGAAAAATTTGATTTTAAAGAAAGTAGTGACAGATTCAACTGAATACTAAGACAGCTACGACATACGTTTTCAGAAATTTGCACCTACTGTTTAAATTGAAGTTTATTAACTAATATTATGTGTTTTGGGTGTGTATATTGCATTAGAAGATAGATAAAACATTAGAGATTAGTATTTATAAGGTTTAATAGGTAAGATTTGCATTTTATAATACTTTCTACCAGTTTAAAGATAGCATATTTTGATTCCCATAAGAATAACATGGGCGTATAAATCGGCAGAGGCGAGTTAGGGTTTCAATTTGAATTTGGTGCCACAAAATGACCCTCACACTAATGCAGTCTATAGCTGCGTACTACTGAGCAAGCAAAACATGTATGGTTGAGAATCAGCTGCGTGAGAACAATCCGCCAGCTGAGTAGTGCACACTTACATAGAACTACTCCACTGGTCCACTGTTCTCACACAGCTGGCTGCAAGCGATTTTAAACCTTACATCTTTCCACAATATATTTGGGCAATGCCATATCTCTATGTTATACCTCATCTAAGGTATAGTCGAATTAGACGATAAGTCGTCAGTTAGGAGAAGAAATCCCTAAGTTTTGAAACTTGACCACAGAATAGTTATACAGGGTGTTCATTTTATTTTGTCCACTGTTGCTATCTCGAGAACTATAAGAGCTACGAGGTCGGTTAAATTAGCAAACTATTTCTATTTTACAACACTATTAACATGAAACAAACAAAATTTTTTAAAACCAGTGGTTCTCAAAATACGGGTCCCAACTTTTTTATTTTAAATGTGAACCTATTTTTTTTTTATTTGCTTATTCAATAGAGAATTTTTTCTGAATTCAATGACATAATATTATCATACCCTAACATAACGATTTTTTTGAGAAAAATTCATCTGAAGTTTTATATTAATTTGATTAAAATATGACAATAATAAGAGTGCCATGACGGGAAAAAACGGAACACAAGTCATTTTTTAACCTGGAATTAGAATGCCTTGACAGAAATAAGTGAATAAAAGTATATTCTTTTTGTCAAGACGCTCTAATTCCAGGTTAAAAAATAACTTGTGTTTCGTTTTGTTAGGGTATGATAATATGAAATCATTGAATTCAGAATAAAATTCACTATCGAATAAGCAAATAGAAAAAATAGGTTCACATTTAAAATAAAAAAAATGGCACCCGTATTTTGAGAACCACTGGTTTTAAAAAAAAATTGTTTGTTTCATGTTAATAGTGTTGTAAAATAGAAATTGTTTGCTAATTCAACCGACCTCGTAGCTCTTATAGTTCTCGAGATAGCAATAGTGGACAAAATAAAATGAACACCCTGTATACAGAAGCGGCAGTAAGATAGAAAGATGGGGAAAGCCAACAAATTTAAAGTTTCCTCACATCTTCCTGCCTCGACACTCTCTCTTTATCAACCATTAACGCGCCTACAACATTCTCAATAACGGAACAATCATAAACATACACAAATCCATTTCTAACAAGCAACAAATATGTTATCACTTTCATAAAAGTTAGGAAAATAATTATCAAAAAGAAATGATTATATTTCCTCCAAAGGGGAAGAAGCTGTATCAGCTTTCCACGCTTTGTCGCCATCCACGTACACCATCATACTGCCTCATTCAAACTTGTACTTACTAAATAATTATTTAAAAATACACAAATATGAAGTTTATGAGACGTTTTTTTAAACAAAATTTCGAATTAGGCATTTATACATTACAAAAATCATAAATTGGAGAATTCTGAGTTTGTAAATATTAAAACAACACACGAATATTTTTATAATTACATATTTTGTTTAGAAAATACTTTTTATATAAATATTGAAAAATTGATTTGTATTAATTAAAGGTGTAGGATATTGCTTTGGATTCCAGCTCGTGAAATTCTCCACTAGATTATTAAGAAAATTCTATGTAAGACACAAAATATTGTATGTTATGAAATAAGTAATATGAATTTTAAATTTAATGAAAAAAGAAAGAAATAGAAAGTTGTGGTTATTGATGAACTTGCAAAATATAGACATTTTATTTAATAAAAATGTTTACAAAATATAATTATGTACTTATTTATTTCATCTTATTTGCTTTCATTATATTGATAAATTTATATATTTAATATTTTTACATTCTAAAAATGATTTTATGATTGAAACAAAGATGTATAGGGAGTGCGCCGCGAAAGAGTTGGCCCCTGGCGGAGAAATGAGGAAGTTGCTAGTGGTGATCAGTGTTCTGAGGTGCCATATAACTAGCTGTAACTTATAGTTTGTTTTACGTTTTTGTATTATTTAAACCATATTTTTTTACATTTAACACAATATGGAAAGCCGGAGGTATTGTTCAGTACCTCAATGTAAAAGTTATGCCATAAAAGATATCAGTTTGTATTATTTTCTCCACAAAAATAACTTGCGAAAACAGTGGCAGATTGCTTTGGGAATAGGTAAAAAGGTTAGCAAATATATGACTGTGTGTTGTAAACATTTTAAATACAACTTTAAGAATGAAGATCATCCAATAACATAGAAATTGTTTATGACAAATAACATGCATTGTAATAATGATGCACATGCACAATACTAAATTCTAAATATACGAATCCCATATATAAGGACACATTATTGCTGTCCAGCTGTAAAGGAATAAATAAATAAAAATAAAACGAATACTTCGTATGGTTTTCCCTGTTTAATATTTTGTTCAATTATTACACTCCAGCAAAAGTTGAAAATTCTTTCTGCGAGTCTACTGACTTATTTTAAAACTTTGTTGCTTTTTTTTAATGTGGCAAAAATCTTGAATTCTTTTTGTCTGCGGACGTTTGCAATACATAGGATAATATATTGAATTTGTCTAACAAACCACAACGAACTACATGGCCAGCTAAAAATACGGCTTCTCCTTCTCGTACGGGTCTGACTCTTTTACCGATATATTGAAATATGTCACTAATATTTATAGCCATAGTTATTAAAAAGGAAATATATTAATAATACTGTCATATAAAAGAAATAAACACAGGAAAGTTCGGACAAATAAATTAATATCCACAGAAAACTTTGCACTCCCTATACGTGTTGGGTAAATGAGGCAACAAATAGAAAGGTCCACACAATGCGCCAAGGGCCTACAACTGACCAGGGAAACATCAACACGGAGTGTCGCTTCTCTATATCACTATTCTGTGACTTGGCTGTTAATACGAGTGTCCTGGACTTTTTCTTAAATATCTTGAAAACTATTCAGTTTATTGAAAAACTAATCATATACAAAATTAAAGTAGAGTAAATTCTCTACAAAAAAGGTCCTATTTATTTTTGTCGTAGCATCAGTAAATTTGGAGATAGAGTTAGGGAAAAATATGAAAAAAATAAAAACAGTTTTTTTTTGGAAATTAGGACAGTTTCAAAACTGTCGGAATTTTTTCTCTTATTTTAGCTAATTTGGCTAAACTAATAAAAGACAGCCATGATTCTGCAGGTATGATATTAGCGGAAATAATGTGAGGGTTTTGGTTTTTGTCTTATAGGTTAGCTGCAATGTATACCAATTCAGAACTGGAACTTATAAAGGACAAAAAGGATAAAATCCTGTCGAGGTTGTATTGTAAAATGATACAGAGTTTGTGTGATCCGGTTTCCGAATCTGTTCGAGGTAAGATTTTTTTTACACAACTATACCTTCTTTTTCAAGTTACATAATAAACACAACACAATACATTTCTACATTACGTTAGCTTAGGTTAGATTACGTTATATTAGGTTAAGTTAAGTAAGATTACGTTTAGTTACGTCAGTTTAAGTTAGGATATGTTAAGTTAGATTACATTACATTAGATTAGGTTAGGTCAGGTTAAGTTAGGTTACATTACGCTAGGTTCCGTTATCGTTAGGTTAAATTATGTTATGTTTAGTTAATTTACATTACATTAGGTTAGGTTATGTTAAGTTGGGTTAAATTACGTTAGGTTAGGTGAAATTACGACATGTTAGGTTAAGTTAAGTTACATTACATTAGATTAGGTTAAGTTAGGTTACATTACGTTACGTTAAGCAGATTACGTCAGCTTAGGTTAGATTAGATCTAGTTAGATTAGTCAGGTTAGGTTCGACCAGGTTAGATTAGCTTATGTTAGATTAGGTTAGACTAGGTTAGATTATATTAGGTTAGGTTAGATTACGTCAGGTTAGTTTAAATTAGGTCGGGTTAGATTAGTTAGGTTAGGTTAGATTACGACAAGTTAGGTCAGGTTAGATTTAGTCAGGTATGGTCAGGTTTGATTAGTTTATATTATGTTAGATTATGTTAGATCTGATTAGATAATGTTAGTTTAGAATACGTTACAAACTCACGCGGTTTTTTATTTAGTTGGACGCATGTATGTGCACATTTACTAAATTCTTAAATTTGAATAATGCGCTTTTACTATTTTTTTTATTATGAATGGTTTGCTTTATACAGCCATTATACCAATTCAATAAAATTACATAACTCAGACAACTCCATAAAATTATGTAACAACCAATCCTACATTACACCTCTATGAATATCTCTAAAAATAAGCGCGATTACAATAACAATGGGAAAGTTAAACGTATTTTTTTATTTTATCAAGATTGTCCTCAAAAGTGATATTCTATATTTTATTTCACCCAAAGATGCCTAGATTTCCCAAAAAATGAAATTTTATATAAAAATGACGTGAGAGTGGCTCGCGGAGAACGTATCGTCTATGTTAAGCAGCGCGCGCTGGGTTCCCATGGCAACAGAGAACCGTGTGGTGTAATGCCTCAACAAACAACCTACGTTCAACAAGTCAGGTCTCACCATCCCTTCTGCGCAAGCGCATAACTCACGTGTGACGTCAGAGTGGCTCCAACATGAATCATTCATTATAAATAATTGGCAACATAATTTTATCTTTCAATTACATTTGAAGTTATAATTATTCATATACTTACGACTAAAAGATATTTCACATGTAATTTCAACCACGCTAAACTTCCCCATTTTGTTCTTAAAACAGTATAAAATTAATTTACGATGAACTACACCTCTAGGTCAGCTATAATCTACTTCATCACACCCTTATAAGTATCCCTAACACTGACCCCTCATCACACAATCTTGCTTTACACCACTTTAACCCTAACCCCTCTAGGTTACTGGAACAACTTGGCCCGCATCTACAAATGCCTGAAGTTCAAAATGGCAACTGATCAAAAATTTCAAAACAAGATATTTTTAAAATTATTTGGTCGATTTTTGCAAATAGAATATTTATAAAATCCTTAAGCTATCTTTTAACATTTGTATAAAATAATATAAACAAAAGCCTAACAATAAACGCGTACTTCAAACTTGAAGCATAGGTTTTCTAATTTGTACATTTAAATTTAAATACTTTTTGATCTTTTTCTTTAGATATATCTTTATTTACAAAAATAAAGTTATTTGCATAATTTATGTATAAAAATGCATTGCAGTTTGTAAAAATGTATCTTACAATTCAATTTAAGTAAAAACTTCGTTTAGACAGATGTTTCAGACAAACGTTAATAGATAGTTTAAAGATTTTATAAATGTATTATTTTCAAAAATCGATCGACTGGTTTTCAAAATATTTTTTCTTTAAACGTCATAAAAGTGACATCTTCTGTGACGTGATTGACAAGGTTGAAGTTTAATTTCTATGCCTTCGTAATATAATTTTTTATTCTATCCGCCGTTTAATTTCTTCGCCGCCGTATGTAGAATCAGCCAATAAGAAGTAACTTGTACAATAGAAATCTGTAATATCGCCCTAAATGTCACTATAAAAACTAGATAACCTAAGAATAAAGTTACTAAATATTATGAATAACTGACAGGTAACCTACATATTAAACGTCAAATAGTAATTTATTTTTTAAAATTTCTAAGTTTGAAGAAAAAATAGCATGTGTTATTCAGAGTAAAAGTACTCTTAATAACACAATATAGTATTGTTTTTAAATTTTTGATCGGTCGTCATTTTGTTATTTCATAAAATAGAAAATAATTGTGAATACAAATGTTTTAGAGAACCGAAAGCAAATGCAAAGTTTTTGTATTTTTTAAATATTCCTTAAAATAAGGGAGTAATGACGATATTTTGAAAAACAAAAGAACGCCAATAACTATGAACTGGGGCTCCAAATAAAAAATTTGATTTTATTGTTTGTTTTACTTAGAGATACTCCAGTCAGAGTTTGGCCGATGTCGTTGAAAATGTGCGTCAGTTTCTGATTGGTTGCGCCATTAATCTCTACAACTGTCAGTTTAAAAAAACGCGCGAACACGATTTTGTGCAATTTGGTTCCTACTATTATTGACGGCTAAAATAACTGCAAAATATTAATTATATTATAGAATTAATAGTATTTATACGATTTTATAAAGTATTCTTGTAATTTAGCAGCTATATTATTAACTTCATTTTTGACATTTGACATTTTGATTAAAATTTCAATGCATTTTTGTTTTATGTCCGTATGCATAGATGAAAGTTAAGTCCTTAAACTTAGATTACATTAACCCTTGTATATTTTCGTATGCATAGAGAACATTGCTTATTTATCGCGAGTTTAAACTCAGATTATCTTAACTTGCCAATTTTGCGTGGTTAACCGATTTGATCTGAGATTTGCGATCATTCATGTTTGTAGCTGTCACTTGTGAAATGTTACGAGTATATTACATTTGAAGTATTACAAGTTCGTCATCATCAAGTTTATCAAATTTATCATCATCTTTGGAATCTCTTGCAGAGCTGGAAATTTTAAATGATCGAATTCGTAAACCCAAAACTTACAGAGCGCATACAAATCCATTCGAAATGTATAATGAAGATGAATTTAAATTACGATTTCGATTTATGAAACATTCTGTAATGCATATTTTAAATTTAATAGAATCTAAATTAAAACCAGTTAAAAGTAACCGTGGTTTACCTGTGTCAAAATTTTTTTTTTGCACTGTAGTAGCATCAGTTTTTTTATTTTCCAAAATATGAAGAAAATTTTCTACAATATACAGGAGTGCAAGTTTTTCTGGTTAAGAAAATTTTTTCGCCCTTGCTCATTTTATTGCTTTTATGACAAATATAAGTAACGCTTGTCACAGGAACGTCAAAAAACCAAAATAAGTAACGCTTGTCACAGGAACGTCATAATCATAGATTATTATAATAGATTATTACATCTCAGATTTAATTATGACTATGCATATAAAGCAATAGTAACCTAAGATTAATATTTTATCTAAGATAAGTTAATCTAAGTTTTTCCCATTGTCTATGCATACGGGCATTAGTGTTACATATATCAATATTATTAAGGCCTATATCATGTAATTATTATATTACAAAAACTATTAAATAATTTTCCCATGAAATATTATTAAAATAATATTTCGCTCATATGCGTATGATTACCGAAAATAACAAATTCGTCAGTAATACATATTCAAATTTTCCCGCCAGAGAAAAATGGCGGCACATCGGCCAAACTCTGACTTGAGTATCTCTAGTTTTACTGAGTTGTAACCGCCGTTTTCGTATGTCACAACTTTGTATTAACACCCTTTACCCCTACCTCCAGGTCACTGGAACAGCTTAGCCCGAATCTACAAATGCCTCAAGTGCCAGCAACTAATCATGCCGGAGGTCTCCAAGACCCTGCCGTGCCACCCCAGCAGCATGACCGTGACGAGACACGGCCTCCTGGTGGCCGAGCACGTGCGCGACGCGCAGTGGAGCATCAACGACTACATCCTGGGGCTGCACCAGCGGTGCAAGAGCTGGCGCAGGGTGTACTGGCTGCTGTGGGGCGACTGCCACTTCCTGTTCTGCCTCCAGTGCGGGAGACCCTTCCCGGCGCATAGGTTGAAATGGTGTCAGTATCATCCGGATGCGCCGCAGTACTTCACGGTTGATAGTCAGAAGTCGCCGTTGCCTGTCGGGAGGTAGGTTGTGGATGTTGTTGTATTGTAGATCTGTGAAATTATATACGCATTTCAATGTTCTATGCTTAATCTGTATTATGCGGGTTAGTATAATGAATAAGGACTTCTGAGCTTTAGTATCAAATATACAGGGTGTAAATGAAACTAGGGAACGCGATTTTTCTTGGAGATTATAAGAAATCTTTCAAATAAAATTGTTAGTGTTTTTAGTAAGCTACATAAATTAATGTAAATCAGAAAAAATATATTTTAATTTTCGGAGATATACCTATTTTTGACTTTTAAATGGTACGCCCTGTATATTTTTATACTATTTAGTAGGAAATAATTTTTGCTTTAAAAAAATTTCATAAGTTGTACCATCTAAACTTCATAGAATTCGAGATATTGAAGAAAATATTAAAATAGTTTTATTCGAAATTAAAGCTGGCTATGAAAACAAAATTATTGAATTAAGACACATTTTAATTTACCAATGTACATCAAATTCTTCACATTCTCGTTAATTGAGCATTCTTCCATTTTTACAACAAATAATAGTTTAAGTTATCAATCTTTTTCACAAACTTATAACATTAAACGAATACGAATGTCAAATTTTGTTTCCATAGCCAACTTTATTTTCCAGTAAAATTATTTTAATATTTTCTTCAATATCTCGAAAACTATTAAGTTTAAAAGGTATAACTTATGGAACTTTTTTAAAGCAAAAATTATTTCGTACTAAATAGTATAAAAATATACAGGGCATACCATTTAAAAAACTGTCAAAAATAGGTATATCTCCTAAAATTAAAATATTTTTTTTCTGATTTACATTAACTTATGTCGCTTACTAAAAACACTAACAATTGTATTTGAAAGGTTTTTTTGTATCTCTTATAACCTCCGAGAAAAATCGCGTTCCCTAGTTTCGTTAACACCCTGTATATTGGATGTTAATTGTAAGTTGTAACACTCGAAAACGGCATTTACAACTCATTTAAACAAACAACTTTCCTTAGTTCAAATTTTTTATTTTTCAAAAAAATCGTCATTACTCCCTTATTTGAAGGAATATTTAAAAAATACAAAAACTTTTGCTTTCGGTTTTCTGGAACATTTGTATTTACAATTATTTTTTATTTAATCAAATAACAAAATAGCGACCAATAAAAAATTTCAAAACAAGATGTTTTTAAAACTAGTCGATCGATTTTTGAAAATGAAACGTTTATAAAATGCTTAAACTATCTTCTAACATTTGTATAAAATAATATAAACAAAAACCTAACAATAAACGCGTACTTCAAACTTGAAACATATATTTTCTAATTTGTACATCCAAATTTAAATTCTTTGTATTTTCTATTTACTACTTTATTTTCAAAAGTTATTAGCATAATTTGTGTATAAAAATGAATAATTAACAAAACATTATTGCAGTTTGTAAAAATGTATCTTGCATGTAACCGAAAAAATACTAGTTAACGGTTAATCCTTGTAGAGAACGTTATAATAATAACAGTTTTATTTCAAAAACCGATTTTTGTAAATCTAAAACCGGTTAATATATCGGTTAAAAAATTATAAAAATTTAAATAAAAAAATAAAATTAATTAGAAAATAATTTAGTTTCTGAAAAAATATAACAAATAAAAAAAATGCAATTTAATTAACAAATATTCGCAAAAATTCCCGCAATACCTTTAGAAAAACGCAGGTCAATTTTCAATTGTAAACTTGCCGAATCTGACAAAGAGACTACTTCTAAGGACTACATCTGCTTTTATAACTCCAATAAAATATAAATTGTAAAAACTGTCGTTACTCAAATTCAAATACAAATGATAACATAGAAATAAGAAAAATTGAAACATTTTTCGTGCTAAGTGATAATAAAATAAAGGTTAATGTTCGCTAAATCTGTTTTTTTTTTGTAACTGTTACCGGTATTTTCAGCCAAAAATATCGGTTCAAGTTAAAGTTCGCAATTTTTGATAAAAATATCAGTTACTGATTTTATTAACTGGTTTTTTTAACCGTTTACATGCCCTGATTATAAAAGTTACTATGATATTTTCGCTAGATACAAGTATATTTTTTTTTCTTGATTTCCGCTATAATTTCTGGACAAATTATTATAAATATTGTTTATTTCGAGCGTGAACTGTATTCTTAATACATTTGAATGACTGAAAAGTAACGTTCTCACGTACTAAAAACACCTTCACGCTCTTAATACAAAAATGATTATTTTGTGCTAATAAAATCTATTAATTCTGGTCATGTAAAGCACCGTTGGAAATCTCAATTTCCTACGTCCTCAGATTAGCGCGCGGGAAATGTAAAAAACTCGCATATTTCTTCGGCATTTATTAAAAAACTATACATATTTTTAATAAAAAAGTATGTCACAATCATTCTTTTGCCCAATACTATGTATAAAAGAAAATAGAGGGTTATTGAAAGAAATTTCATTTAGAAAAAAATAATTTAGTTCATTTGATTAACAATATTGGCAACAACTGCCATCTTGTTGATAGATTGATAACAAGTGGCAGTATTGAAACAAATAATCACAAAACAGTGAATGTATAATAATAATTAAAAATATTATATAAATATAAAAACTATTTATTGATTTTCTTTCGTATAAAAATATTGTTGCGTGAATATTTTTTCCGGATTCGTTCTATTGCAAGCTCACGCTACATTATACTCATTAGGGAAATAACGTTCCCACATCCATCTCATATCAAGATATGTAAATAACTATTTCAATATATGTAACATAAACAATAATCTACAATTATAAAAATGATAATGAATTACGTAATAACTTCTGTTTGTTTAGATACCCATGTTGTGGCGAAAGAGCGTACAAATTCCAACTTCTGAGCAGCTATTCAGGATGCAAGTTTAAAGAACATATACCCAAAAAAGTGAAGCCACGAGATGCAGCAGTTTACGCCATTCTAGAGAAATTCAGGGACGTTATAGACATGGAACCCCCAGAACTCATTTTCCCTGAACGGTTGACTCGCTTGGTAGCCAGGGGTGAGTACAAAAAGCTAGAAATGACATATAACGTAGGAAACCTACAAATACATACAATTTAACCCACTTCGTAATGCCTCTTTCACACTAGATGATTACGATATACTATCATTACGATACTCTGTCGTAATGATAGCTGTCTATTCACACTACAAACTATTGCCATCTATTGCATTTATAAGACATTACATTTTTTTTGAAAATTGGCAATCCTGAATTTCCTAGGTTTGTTTAAATCTAGTTAGTCCGTGGTTAAATTCTACACAACAAACAACAACATTGTATTGTAACTTGTCTATCTCTAATCATTTTGAGATTATGTTTGGTTTGGTTTATTTGTTGTATAATAAATTTTAATCTTCGTCTACGACTTTTTCTTGCAGTTTGATATATTTGATATAATTCAAATATTTTCAAAAAATAATTACACATATTATCATCATCATCATCAAACAACTTAACCTTGTGTTTATAATTGATAACTATGTCTCGTCTATGATGACAGTTTACAAACTAAATTTCAATTTATGTTGGTACTGAAACGTCACAAACATCACGTGATCCGATCGTAATGACAGAAATCTCTGTCATTACTACAGGCGATCGTAATGTTCGATTTCATGCGTTCACACTAGGACATTACGATGGGGTAACATTACGATCCTATAGTTATCATCTAGTGTGAAAGCGGCAGTTCTCCACATCTAATCGCTTACCCTCTTAAAACGGACACCTGCATTCGCGATGAACATTACCGTTGGCGGCTCTGATGTTGATTTCAAAATAGAGGACCATTGTAGTACTTTGCTGACTTTAGTTGCCTTGTGAACGTGTGATTTTGTTTCATTTCAAAGTTTTGTGTACTTTTTACCTTTGTTATCTATCTTTTTCAAGTAAATACGAATAAAAATCATCTTACTATAATATTATTTTAGAAATAATACAAGCGGCAGAAGTATTTTAGGGCAAGTATACACATATACATTTGTATTTTTATAATCTGTCTTTTTACCTCCCGCCTATCAATATATAGATAAGGGAGGTATTGTTTTTGGTCAGATTTCTCGAGTGTGAATTTTCAACATATGAGCACGAATTAGGGTCCCTAGAATACTATTTTGCTATTTTTACCGTGATGTCTGTATGTCCGTGTGTGCGTGTATGTGTGTGTCTGTGACGATTTTTCGTCCACGATAACTCCAATACGATACATGTAAAAAATTTAATATTTGGTATTTAAGACTTATATTCAAATATGATGAACTGATTAGATTTTGACTACAATTGGTTTACCGGAAGTAGTACTTTACTTGAAGCTTTAAACAGTTTTTCCAAAAAAAATACCTCTAATACCATTTTGTCGCAAATTACGTTATTATTAAATATAAGATTTTTTAATTTTCTACCGATCTGCATAATTAGGTTTATGTATAACTTCTAGCTAAATAGAAAAAAATATATAAATTATATAGTATTTAACATTACTAGCGAGGTAAGTAGGGTTTAACTGACGGACAGAAGAATTGAACTGGCGAGTCGAAGACGAGCCTGTTATCCTTCTGAAGCCAGTTAAACCCGTTATCTCGCGTGTATTGTTCAATATTTTATTTGTTTTTCACTTGTAAATAAATTAAAATAAGTTAAAAACACATTACTCAAATTTATATTGACACGAGTGCTGCGTGCTGCCATCTCTTACGGATACTATGAACTACATTTGTCAAAATGGCTTTGATTGTTGTGCTTTTGTTATTTTATTTACTTTTGGTGCAAATCAGGAAAATGGATGTGCCCGAAGCAATAATTAGTGAAGCAAACAGCGTACTTACAAATTTATCATCGTCAAGATACGAACGAGAATATAAAGATTTCAAAGATTGGCAGAAAAAAAATGAGGTTAATATAAATAAATCCTAACCTATTTCAGTGACAGCTAATCTACTAACTTGTTAAATTTTAACAAGTTAGTAACTTGTTAAATCAAACTTAACTACTTACTAGAGTGCCTTGATAAATTGAAGTTTACAAGTGAGTAACAAATAAATAATTTTATCTACAACTATTGAAATATGGGTACATTATACGTGTGATACTACATATAATATACTACTCATATTACACAAATGTAATATGAAATGTCATGATACACGCTACACTTTTCTGTAATAAATAGGGCATATAATTTAACACTTAATATTTTATTAAACTGTTAATTTATTAATAAAATATTTTTTATTATAAATATCAATATATATGCTTATAAAAGTATAATAAATACAATTTGAAAAGTTATTTTGACATTTAAGTGCTACTGTGCCGCCATCTGTTAAGCTATATATGAACTACTCACACTTCACTGAATATTTTACAAATAATATCAGATTTTTTATATGCCTGATAGTTGTAGATAAAGTATAGTATTTGACTCGCATAATATGGCTACATTACACGCGGATGATTAAAAATACTCGCTACCGCTCGTATTTTTAATTACATCCTCGTGTAATATAGCCTACATATTATGCTTGTTAAATAATATACTATTACATATCGTTTAGGCTGAGGAATTTCGATAAAACAGATGAGTTATTCATATGTTCACAAAATTTGACATATGATGTCAAATATAATGTAATTGAGTTTAAATGATAAAATAAATAAATATGAAGCAGTTTTGTTCTAAAATTAAAAATGGTGGAAGAAATATATAAAGAATGTATTTGCATGCATGAATCAAGGTAAGTTCGGTTCCGGTTTTAGTAACGTCAAAATATAACTGTCATATTGGTCATACCAATTTTATAAAGGAAATTTTAGGTATGAAATAAATTAAAAGTATCCTCAACTGCAATAACAAACTAATTTTGAAACTACAAATAAAAAGTACTGATAAACTGATATAGAATATATTTCGACAGTGGCGGGAGGTATTGTGTTGGACACATCAGATTTTTTAAATAAGTTTAATTCATGCTTTTCGTTTATCAACTAGTTCCGTTTAACCGAATTTATTGTACAAACGGACTTTCCTTTTATTTTTTTGGGAATCAAAATGGAAACTGAATATTAACGTTTTGCTGTCTTTAGAGTGGCAGCAATTTCTGTTTTGATACTTTACTCTTATTTAGCTCGTCATAATGAAGGATAACAATTTTAGGGTAGGATTCCATAACATCGGTTGCTATCATTTGGACTTGTTATGATATCAATTGCAAATATCAACTACAAATTATACTTACTATTCTATGAAAATAATTGTTATTTGTCGTTGATACCTACGAACGTACCTACACATATAAAGTACACTCTATCTATTCTTCAATACTGATGTAAGAATGTGTTAAATTCATTGCAAATTTGAATGTGGGTAAAATCCAGAAAGAAAAGGAATAATGGAAAAGTGACGCTAGTAAACGGATATTAGAAAAATTGATTTTAACGATAGGGGTATAAAAAAATACTAACTAGGACAATAATTATGAAGAGTAGGATATACAAAGCAGTACAAACACTATGCGGCCATGTGGCTATCAGCTGACGAATACTACTTTGCCGGTTTCTAGATTTTGTCACTAGGTGGTTACGAGTTAATGTCAGAGATATAGAGGTAGGGAGAATACGCTTCGACGACTGCGCATCCAATATTCGATGTACAAACTGGAGGTAGCCATTTTGCAGGTCATCTGTCACTTTGCTTTGTTAGCACGCGGTCAGGATTGTTTATTTCATCATTTTGTTTTCTTGTGTTACTGAAATCGTTGTAATAGAACAAAATCATGGTATTATTTTAGTAAAGGACATTATTTACTGTTATACCAGAATAAGGTTTTTTAATCTGTCGAAAAGATACACAGATCTTATTTAAGGAAAATTGGTTAGGAGAGAATTAAATAAATTAATATTATTTCACCATCAATAGTTATTAGTTGAAGTTGATAATTTTATGCAAATGCATATTTTTTTAGTAAGTTTATTTTGAATTTAAAAATGCATTTCATTATATCTTGCAAAATTTTGACGTTTGGTACCGATTGTTGTGCGTCTGTTTCTGTAATATCGTAATTTAATTTTGTTAATGTACAAAAATATTTAGGATGTAGTCGTAACAAAAATTTCTAAACAACGATATATTTAGTACAATTATTATTGTTTTTTATAAACATTTATATATTTTTTTTATAAAAACCTGGTTATTCAATAAAATGTACAAATGCATATTTTGATTATTTTTTTGCATAAAATGATTACGAATGTTAATTCATAATTTTATAATATTTTTATGCATAAATCTATCAACTCTAGTTATTAGGTATTATTATTGTTATGTAATTAATAGTGTCAAATTTTAAATAAAGTTTTGTACAAATTTATGTCATAATTATATTATTTTGTAATTGTTCATTTAAAATTGCCGCCTGAATGAACCTGCAAAATGGCGCCTTTCTATTCTTGTATAGCCGCGCAGGGTGTACGATCATTCTCCCTACATCTATTTCTCTGGTTAATGTTCATCGCGAATAGTGGGTAGAAATGGGTTGTAAGTTGGGTGCGAGGGAGTAAAGGTAGGATTGTGCTGAGTTTTCATTTTAAAACTTGGGCGCGAGGAAGTAAGGGTAGAATGGGGGTTTCCAAGATTTTTTGATTTTTTTATATGATAAACTTTAAAACAAAATATTGGACCCATATTGTTTTATTTTTCCAAAAAGTTAATAATATCCGAGAAAAAAATTAATAAAGTTTACGGACAATGCGTGTGACGTCATTCCCCTGACTAGAAAAAGATAGTCCATGTGCGCTATGAGATAGAACTATAGCTAAAAAACTGAAGTGAAGTTAGGCTACGAGTACCGCTTAAATTCAAACATTGAATATAAACATAACCTGCTTTCGTGATTCATGCTTTCGATAGTTGCATTTACCAGTTACCACGTGTGTGTGTTCTCATATATTTTGAAATCCAAGCAGGATATAAATATCAGGTACTGAATTTATAATAATATTTAATGAAAAAAGAATGTACTTACACATAAAGTATTTTATTTTAGTTATGAATGAATATTATTTAGATTTTCTTGCTATCGCTGCTTTTATACTTGCAATTTTCCTTGTGGCTATTATTGTTAAGTATTGTTTTATACCTGTTGCACTGTCATTTTATCACATGAAGCTGGCTATCGGAGGCAGTGTTGCGAACCGGTGAAATTAAAACTTATATACTTATAGTTGGCAACACTGATCAGGGGAATGACGTCACAAGGTCATTTAAATAAAATTTTAATTTCAATTTTTAAATAAAGTATTCAACAATTACATATGATTTTAGTTTTATTACAATATACTCACGACCAAAATTGATATGCAGAATATATATTTTAAAAAGGCGTTGTATTGGAAACCCCCATTGAAAGAAATGTGACCTTTATGCGTTCTGCTATAGGGTATAGAATTGTACGAAATCCATTAGAATACACTGTTTGTTCCAGGTACCCAGTTAAGCACTGGATTTGGAAATCCCAAAGTAATATTAGCATACCTTACTTAATATAGATGGATTACTGTACAACCTGGAAACAACTAGACAGGGATATATTTAAAATTTTAATACCATGTTTTATGAAAAATACTCTAATAATTGTCACAAGTTGTAGTAACGTTGATGTACTCTTGGTAATAAGAACATTATGTTATAGCAGTTTCGTTTTTATGCAAAAATTGTTTGCAATTCCACGAAGATAATGATTATTGCTAAGAAATTAACGGTATTAAAATTTTAAATACATCCCTGTCTAGTTATTTCCATGTCGTACACTAATCCATCTATGTTAAGTTAGGCATGCTAATATTACTTTGGGATTTCCAAATCCAGTGCTTAGCTGGGTACCTGGAACAAAACTTTGAATAGATACCACAACCATAAAACAATTTAAACGTCAACTTGAGATCTTTTGTCGTACTATAAGGCAGTCCAGAACAAATGAAATTGGCAGAGGGCAGCTGTCAAAATATTATTTCAAGTTTATTAAAAATTTACTGGTAATAGAATAAAATAATTCTATTCATGTGTATCGATATTTCGCATTGTAAAGATATTGTTTAAATTATATATTCACTCAAACTGTCAAAAACTTTGTCAAATATATATAATAGTGAAGTCTGACCTCACTATTAGATATATTTGACAAACTTTAAACAGTTTGAGTGAAAATATAATTTAAACAATATCTCTACAATGCGAAATATCAATACAGATGTATAAAATTATTTTTTGCACATCCGGGCGTAAAAGTCGGACAAATAACATTGTTTTAAGGGCGAAATGACACTCTTTTTCGCCCTAGAACTTTTCGTGCCCAGTTAAAATAATTTTTATAATAAATTTTTGATGTGTCACCGCTTTTTTGCTACTTTGTTTACTTACTACTTGCTTGTTTTCATTGTTATCCATGACAACGTACATATGTCAAATAGACTACTATGATCTGAATTTGATTTGAACATCGTTTTACTTTGATCGCGGTGATGAAGTAATACTACTTCGGATGTGCAAAAAATATTGTATGTATTACGAGCGAAATATATTTTGGCCCTAGGTGCATTGTAACCCTCCGCTGCGCGTCGGGCTTCAATTTTGCACCACGGGCCAAAATCTATATCATTTCGCCCTTAATACATAAATAGCTATTATTGTATTACCAGTAAACGTTTAATAAATTTGAAATAATATTTTGACAGCTGCCCTCTGCCAATTTCATTTGTTCTGGACTGCCTAATACTAGACTTCCCAATCAGTTTCCGGTTAACTAGTGATACTTAACCTCAAACCCAAACGTCAATGTTTTCGTGAGTTGTGTTTGACATTGACACTTTTGTATAAACCCTGTTTTTATAATATTTTGTGGTCGTCTGAAAACTAGTGTACACAACTCGCTTGAAAGTGCAGAGCAACGCTCGTGTATTAAGTCACTCTCTACACTCGCTTGCTATTTACCACTTTCCACGCTTGTTATGTAAATAACTATAAAATACCCCTACACCATTCCACTTGCAGACGCGAGCACGACAGACGGCAAGCTCGTGTGCAAGGAAGACTTCTGGTGGTCGGGGCTGCAGATCCTTCCGCAGCGCAGCTGGACAGGACTGCTGGGGGCGGCGCCGGCCAGGGCCCCGCCCAGCCCCGCGCCCCTCGAGGAGTCGGAGGAGGCGTCGTCCGAGGACTCCAGCTCCTGCTCCTCGTCCTGCGGCCACAGCGAGGAGTCCTGCGTCAAGAGTCCCAAGCGAGTGACGAACAAGCGCCAGAAGAAGAAGAAGAAGAAAATAGGTGGGTTTGTAGATGGAGTCAGAGGTTACGTAACATTACATAACGTAACATAACGTAGCATAACATAACACAGCATAACATAACATAACATAGCATAGCACAGAATAGCATAGCAAAACATAGAATTTTATTTGGGGGTTTTATAACTTGACATAAGACATAGGAAAAACACATATAGAAGAACTGTAGGAAAAAGTACCTGTCAAGAACTTTAACTTTATTCTTGTTTCGTGTCTTACGCTATTAGCTTGTGTTTTTGTTATATTATTTAATAATGGATAGAAAATGAATAATCCATTGTGCTCTAACTTTATGTGCTACGGCCGTGTATTTTTTACTGAAGGAGAATGTTGAAAAGAAGTCCAGGAGAAAAAGACTTTGCAAAACTTATATATTTATATATTTATATTATATATTATATTTTATAATAATGAAAAAAAGTTTCAAACTTCACACATAACCCCAAAAGAAAAGAAAACAAACTATTCACATCTCTTTCATCTACTCGAACTATTCCGAAGCTTGCCGAGCATGCACGAACATACGAAAAACATAGCAAAAATTGAACTTTCTTCAATTCCCTATGCTATGCTATGCTGTGTTATGCTATGCTGTGTTTTCTATGTCAGTTATAAATGCGTATACGAAAGTCCATATGTTCAAATTCAAATATGAGCTGCGTTGTGCTATGCTATGTTATGTTGTGTTTACTATGTTATAAATCTACCTTAATAGTATATTGTACAACAAGCATGGAATGTACACATTTCATACGAGTATGACCTTGGATGAGGTATAACATAGAGATATGGCATTGCCCAAATATATTGTGGAAAGATGTAAGGTTTAAAATCGCTTGCAGCCAGCTGTTTGAGAACAGTGGACCAGTGGAGTAGTTCTATGGAAAACTCAACCAAACAAATAATGAGGATAGGTGACTAACACTATGACCAGTATTTGGTTGGTGTAACTGTAAGTGTGCACTACTCAGCTGGCGGATTGTTCTCACGCACTGACTCTCGACCATATATCTTTTGCTTGCTCAGTAGTACGCAGCTATAGGTGTGTGGCATATCTCTCTGTTATACCTAATCTAAGAGAATGACAGTTTAAGGCGAATGCTGCAAATCATACGAGTATGAAATGGACATTTCATGCGAGTTGTACACTATATTTTCCTATGACACGATATTATTTTCTAATTAATTAAATTTGGAACAATTAATTTTTGACAGAACTGTGAAATATGAATTTATACTTTATCGTTGTTTATGGTTACCGTGGGAAATGAAAATGTGTTTACAATATACTATGTATCCATAGCAATAACAAACATACAACAAGCAAATATCTTAACGGTCGTAGGAAAATAAAATATCAATACCGGTATAGGGTTTCATAGTTTACGTAAGAACATAACATAACGTAACATAACATAAGGAAATAGCCAAATTTCATTTACACTTCACAAGGGTGCCTATTCTGTAACTTATAACACTATACTCTGTTTTTAAACTATAGACAGTGTACATGGTGTAAATGTGACTTCGTCTAGTGCTGTCTATAGTTTAAAAGCGGAGTAGAGTGATACGCGTTCAAAAGTGTTATAATCTGACTGCCATCTAGTGGTTTTTGAGTGTTATATTCATTTCACTAGAGTTACACTGACGTTTGGTTTGTGCGCTTGGCGGTATTGTTTGAAATTTAAGTGGTAACATTTTGTGAAAATTACTAAAGAGAATCTTGAAATTATGCAAATGTACGCAATTGATAATAAAAAACAATTTTGCACAATTTGACAGTTGTGCCAAGGAAAGTGCCAACGGTGCCAACTTAAAAATTATTTTACTAAAACTTTCATATACAAGAGTTCCTAAGGTTACAACATTGTACATTTGACACAAGACGTCAAACAATATAACACTTCAAATCGTTGAAAAGTTACAGAATAGGCACCCAGGGGTGGGATTCCATAACTCATAAAAACTGCAAATAACAACTGTACTTGATAAAATAACAATTACAATCGTCAAATGTCATCATATCGGAAATTCAAATTTTCAATGAATTTAAGACATTCCCTCATTAGTGTAGACACAGACAAACAAACAGATGAACAGCCTAACGGCGCATTCTGTCTACAAAATTCGAAGTAGTTATCACGATTAAACTAGATGGCGTTAGTGCAGTAACTAAAGATTACATGCGCCCAGTTGTAGTTTCCCGAAACTTAAAATGACATTTGTCTGTGGTGTAGACTTTTAGAGTATTTTTTATACATGTATGAATATATGTATAGTAGAGGCATAGATACCGAGAGTTTTTTTTATCAGTGGACATAGGCGTATGTCATTACTATAGTTACATTTAAAGTGATTGACAGCAATGTATTATCCCGTTTTTTTAGAACTGGACACAGGGCATAGTTGTCAAACTCATTAAACTGTCATATTTCAAAAAGAAAAAAACTTCAATTTGTATCTCAGTATAATTCTAACGTTTAATTAAAAATTAATAAATGCTCACAATTACTACCATTAACTTCTAAACAATACGCTAATCGGTTATAAAATGAATTAATAATAGTAAATATTGGTAAATTTTATAATTTTTACCTAAGAATGGTTGCAATCAAAATAGTTGAGATAATCAACGAAAAATATAACTTAATTGTAATGAAACAAATGATTTGATTAATTTTAGGAGTTTTTTCCAGAATAATAATAAATTAAAGTATGATGGACTATGTAATAATCAACTGCAATTATTGGTGCAACAAATTTTTTTATTACTATAAGTATTTTTGACACAAGGTGTGGAATTAACATAAAATATGAATCGTTTGTTGTAATCAAATAAAATTGAATAAACGTTACCAAAGTCTCAATTAATAGAATATATACATTTTAAATAATAAGAAATTGGAATCTTTGAAGTCTTGAACTCTAACTATGCAATGAGTTATTTTTATGAAACTTTATTTACTCGGTTTTGCATGATGAAGAATAACTGTCAAAACTCAATTTATTTTATGAAATTATCTTCCCTACATCAATGTCTAGAATAGACTGCATTAGTGTAACGGTAATTTTGTGGCGCCAAATTCAAACTGAAACCCTAACTCGCCTCTGCCGATTTATACGCCCATGTTATTCTTATGGCAATAAAAATATGCTATCTTTAAACTGCTAGAAAGTATTATAAAATGCAAATCTTAACTATTAAAACCTTATAAATACTAATCTCTAATGTTTTATATATCTTCTAATGTAATATACACAACCAAAAAACATAATATTATTTAATAAACTTCAATTTAAACAGTAGGTGCAAATTTCTGAAAACGTATGTCTTAGTATTCAGTTGAACCTGTCACTTTAACCTGCTGCACCAAGTAACGACATATGTTACTACTTGCGTTACTACTTTCTTTAAAATCATTTTTTTCTTAATTTATTCTTTTATTTGTACTTTTTCTGTAAGGAAAGCAAAGAGTAATGTTTTAAAATATAAGAAAACCCTGTTATAATTAAGAATCGCCAAAATGCTTTAATATGGTGAATTGAAAATGTACTCCCATAAGAAATACATACTCAGATTTGAATTAGGAATTCGCGCCAAATGTAAATCTTAACCTCACTAATGTGCTCTATTAAAATCCAACAAGAACTCGTATTGAAATACCCCGCAACCTCGTCTTATCCCGGCAACCGACGCGTCACTTTCCGCCATTTGTCATCCACTCGGTCTTTTCCAGGGAAACTTTGGCAGATGAACCTAAGCGCCCGAAGTAACCAAGACCTTCAGAGAAGTAACGAAGAACAGGTTTTGACTAAGATGGTGAAGTATTTAAGCCAGAAGAACGTGAACATGGATGTGCAAGGGAAGTACAAAGGGTACATGAAGCACGTGGTGCCACCTGGCGGCATCTACTCGAGGCTGGAGGCGGAATGGAAGGAATCAAACGTGACTCCGAGTCTCAAGAAAATATACCACCCGAAAAATAAAATTAGAACTTCACGGTTTGTGTAATTGTTAATACGTTTGTGTCATTTGTGTAGTTGTGATCAAAATAAAACGTGACGTTTTCAAATCTTGTTTCTGTTCTTTACTGTCAATAGTTTGGGATGTCAAAGTTATTTACAATAATAGTTAAACATAAATAGTTATTTGTGTTGCTAGGTAGGAAAGTTGTTCTTTTCTGGTCCGAAGGATATGTATACTTCTTGAGGACCAGAAAACAACTTTAATACCATGTAGCACACACTATTTTTTATCCTACACAACAAAATAAAATAATACAAGGTGGCCCAGTGAAAATTATCAACGCAATTTTTGGCCATTTAACATTAATTTTGCAAAAAACGCTCGAACACGTCAATTTTAGTATAAAGGGGGACACCTGAATGGATTAGTACCAATGGCATAACTTCAACCCTAAAATGGGGGTGGACTGCATCTCAAATATTTTAAATGGAAAAGGGTGTCAAACATGACAGTTCGAAAGGTTTTTCAATTCTCTTTTCTTATTTTTCAAATCCGATCATTAGTTCCAGAGATATATCGTTTAAAACAAATTTTATCAGGTGTTCGAAATTGCAATCAAGTAGACTTAAACAAATGACAGAAACTAAATAAACAATTCTTTCGACAAGTTGTTTGTAATAAACAAGTAATTTGTAAGTCAGATTTCTTTTTGTGGGGTTATTTGAAGTCAAAGTTTATGCCACGCTACCCGAATCTTTAGAAGTTTTACGGCAACGTACCGTAGCTCCAAAATTTTGAGCAAAATCTTTATTATTGTATGGAAATTGGTGGTAGTCATTTTGAACACCTCATAATTTGATACTTGAGTTTCTGTCATTTGTTTAAGCCTACTTGATTGCAGTTTTGCACACCTGATAAAATTTGTTTTAAATGATATTTCTCTGGAAATATTGATCGGATTTAAAACTTAAAAAAAAACTGCTGAAAAGAGAATTGAAAGGCTTTTCGAACTGTGTCATGTTTGACACCCTTTTCCATTTAAAATTTTTTAGGTGCAGTCCACACCCATTTTAGGGTTGAAGTTATGCCATTAGTACTAATCCATTCAGGTGTCCTCCTTTATACTAAAATTGACGTGTTCGAGCGTTTTTTGCAAAATTAATGTTAAGTGGCCAAAATTTGCGCTGATAATTTTCGCTGGGCCAGCCTGTATAAACATCTTACGAATACTGAATAATTTGACATTTAACTTAACCTCAATAAAATTTGAGAAATTGATTACCAACATTAGAAATAGAATAAGAACAAAAAACAAACATTTTATTTTGTCATATAAATAAGTTTAGCAATTCTGGTCTATTATTTACAGAATATATAATTAAAATACCTTGAATCGAACGTAAGTATCAAAATTATCTAAGGTTACAATATTTTAAAAGCATGTTGACGTATTTTATTGTGGTTATAATTTCTAACGCATTAAACGCCATCTGTTAGTTCGTACACGAACTGTTTTTTTCTCCTCTAGGGAATAGTGAGATTTTGTAGGTCTGGACCGGCAAATGTCTACTTTCTTGCGCACGCACACGTAGAAAAATCTTATTTTCAATATGTGTAGGACAAGAAAGTTTTTTTCTCTATAATTTTTCATAAACAGCCGAAATAATCCAAAAATACCTATTTCTGGGTCCAAAATTTTAGTTTTGAAAAAAATTAAAATAGTTCCAACCTCATAAAGTTAAAGAATAATAAAAAGATTTACAAAATTGATCACTTTTTGAGTTAAAAGTTTAATCAATCAATCTGTTTGATTGATAATACGTTTGTAAAAGTTAATTATTCATATTTCCCAATAGAAATTACTATCTTCTACATCTCCACGTCATTTGCAAACATAAAAATTTATAATTTCACTCTAAAACTTTTCATATACAGTCAAAATAATTCAAAAATACTCATTTGTGGGTTTTTTTGATTTTTGAGATATTTGCTCTCAAAGTTGCACCTCAAAAAAGTGTGTTTTTTGGCTATATCTCTAAAATGGGTAGAGATACAATCTCAACGATTATACCAGTCGATTCTACAGGCAAAGTTACATAACGAAATGTTTTCTCCGCATATACGTTCTTTGGAACGATTTGGTGAAAAATGGGAAAAACGAAAAAACCTAAATTTCAAAATTTTTCTGAGGAACTTTTTTTCTCCAAAACTTTTCATTTTCTAGACTTAAGTAAATATCGATACGGTGATTTCAAATTTTCAAGCCGAATTGAATTATCTCTTCCCGTTCTTGAGATATTCTTGTTGAGTTTCGGCAATACCTAAAAAAACAGGTTTTTTAGGTATACCCCTTTAAGGGTTAGGTTTACGACTTTGGCGACCTCACTAATCGATTTTACGGGCAAAATTACATAAGTGTACCAATTTTAAGATATTTATTGCAAGGGATACAATTAGTAGAAAGGAAAAAAGAAAATGGCCAAAATCGAAAAAAATCTAAGGTGTATACCTTAGATTTTTTCGATTTTTGGCCATTTTCAGTTTGTTCCTTCTAGAAATTCTATCTGTTGGGATAAAAATCTGAAAATTGGTACACTTACGTAATTTTTCCCGTAGAATCGATTGGTGATACCTTAAACCTAACCATTTAAGGAGTATACCTAAAAAACCTGATTTTTTAGGTATAACTTTAAACTCAAATATCTCGAGAACGAGAAGAGATAATTGAATTCTGTTTGAAAATTTGGAATCAGCGGATTGATATCTACTTAAGTCCAAAAAAACGGAAAATTTTGAAGACAAAAGTTTCGAAATTGAGCCACATCAGAAGAATGACGTGCAAAACAAAGAACATGATGTACATGTTTATATTTATGTACCTATCGAATAAAATCTGTAACATTAAAAAATAAGGAATTTATATGTATTATGAAATTAATTTTTTATGGTGTATTTATATTAAAAATAAATAATATAATAAATATAATAACAAAGCAACGATTGCTTGCACTACTCTCTATCTGCATTACAGATGCACACATTTCTCGGAAGTGACAATTGTATTTAATGTTATTACGATTAATTCAAATTAGATATTTGAAGACACAGCCCAATTATTTTTATATTATTCCGTTTGTCTGCCTTGTAATCGCATAAAATAATATGTCCAGCTAAAAATAATTAAATAAGTAGTTAACAAGCACCGCAGTTGTGAATCTTATTTTTCTTTTATAATATGCTTCTATTTCGACCATAGACCGCACAGCATTACTTAAATAAATGTATATATCTGAAATTGCGATAAACAAATTTGAAAATAATTAAAAATAATAAAATATCCTCAAAACAAAGTATCAAAATAACCCTAGCACTTATGTAATATACAATGTTTTCCCTATAAGTCAGTCAGTAGTGCTGCCATCTCTAGGAAGTGGCTCTCGCGGATAGGTGTACTCAACGACTAGATATAACTAGACAAAACATTCCCTATTCTTCCGTATTGAATGTTTTGTTTTCGGTAAGCCAGAAAGAAAAAATAGAGATAGATATATAATGAAAGTATTGTTCGAGCATTGCTCGCTAGAGGCGTCACTGTAGTTGTCATTATTTTTTCTTATTTATCATTATTTACGTTTTTGTTTTGTCAATGACGCGTTAGATTTGATTATATTTGAAACACATAAATTTAAAACTTCCAATTCTAATGCTAATAATAAAAGCACGGACGCCTCTAGTGAGCAATGCTCGAACAATACTTTCATTTTATATCTATCTCTAGGTTTCTCTTTCTGACTTACCGAAAACATAACAAACCAAGAGAGTTTTGTCTAGTTATATTTTGTCGTTGGGTGTACTCATTCCGGGAAGGAAGGTTAAGGTCAACATGAGAGTGAACTTAGCAGCCGATTCAATATTGAACTGCTTGTGAACAAACTAAGCCGCGCGGCCAGCAGCGTTAGACCAAGGCCAACTGTACCTTATAAAAATTTATACAAATCTTAAATATACGTTATTCAACGTTTATACCTATATTCCAAATCTGATACTAATTGAAACTTAATTATTAAGTATCAAATGGACACTAGCAGGAAGCGTTCTTATAGATATTTTATATTATTGATATAAATGACAATTATGACCTTGAGCTCTAACGCGCTAAATTTGAATTTATATGAGGTATGCACACATAAAATATTATTATTATTATTATTATTATTAATATAAATATAAATATAAACTTTGCACAATTTCATCCTTATATTGTTACTAACAAAATGCAATAGACAATTTCTACCCATGACATGACCAGACTGAGAATAAATGAGATAGACATATAAAGAAAATAGTTTTTATTGTTGTTAATAATGATCGTCTGAGTTTCAAACTTCCCTAGATTGTTAATAACAAAATACTATAAAAAAATTCTATTCAATAGCCGTACGAACAACTAATGTTTTCCCACTCCTAACTTTCCTATTAGGCGTTTTCGTTTATTCTCTCTGAGAGGTCAGTCAGAGTTCTCTGGTGACATCAGATGGTTCAGATCGTCCAGAGTGTTTGTGTAGTATAAGAACGGTTAAGAGCGTGTCAAAAGTGGGAATCATGTCTTTTTCAAATAAAACCAACGACTTGGTACCTTTCATTGCAAATAAATTATTTTTGAAGATGATGAAATGGAAGAAATGATTTTGAAACAAGTTGTAAATGATTCTATTAAAATAAATAGAGTCAAACGTATTAAAATAAATGATTACATGGAAAAAAATGTTTCAAATTATAATGTGGACGGTAATGTTATAAATATAAAATTTCAGTTTACAATGTAATTACAGTTACAATTAAAATATTTCAGATTTCAAATCCCATTTCAAACGAAATATTAGATTTTCCAATGTGTGATTACTTATATGTATCAGCTTTAAGAAAATGAAGCTATAATAATATAAATACTTATTTTAAAATATAGTCGTAATAAAATTTGCCGATAGATTTTGGTTTATTAATCATGACCCAAATACAAAATTGGGTCGTACGAATTGGAATTGAAAACTTAACATTAAAACACTAATTATAAAATTTTATGATATTATTTTTTTTTCTAAATATTTATGAATTATTTGTTCCCAATAAAATAACGTATATTTTTATGTGATTATTTTCGTTTGTATTTTTTTAATAATAATTAGTAGAGCTGGTGATGCTCTTATCAACGCTATGAATGTTTAGGGTTAAGATGAATTTCGCACATTCCCGCGCATTTCATGCACTAACCCTACAGATTTGTCAGAGCGCTTGAAGACTCTCGGAGCGTTCCTCTCGGAGACATACGAGACAAAATACGAACGCAGATAGGTACGCTCCGAGACAATAAACGAACGCTTACGATCGTTCGGAGTTCTCCGAGACAATAAACGAAAACGCCTATTGTATGGGTGGGTTACACCTGTGGAAGAAAGAGAGAAACTGAAAGGACACATGTATTGAAACGAGTCGACCGAAAATGATCTGTTACTCTGGTACAGTGAGGGAACTTGTGAACGTTGTCGATACTAGAAACACAAAATATGAAGTTAGAATGTCTAGCTTCATCGGGAATCCTCTAAATGACTTTTTGTTTTAGACATCTCGGTTTGGTAACTTAAATCGATGAATCGTCGTTTGTGAATTTTATTTTTGGAAATTATTTAATATTTCTAAAGTTTCAGAATGAGAAATTAATGGCCTTTGGTATCGATATAAGTTATATGTTTTAAGAAGAATGCTTAAAAAATTGGCGATATTCATAAGCGTAGAATACGGGTAGTTTACTTGAAGAATTTTTGTTATTTATTTAATATTTCTGAAACTATCTATGTGAAAATATTAGCACTTGGCATCTAAGTTTTACATTATAAAAAGCATGCTTTAAAAAATTGGCAATGCTCATAGGCGTAGAATAGGGGTAGTTTACTTGAAAAATTTTTGCAAATTATTTAATAATTTTAAATTACTACTGCAAAAATACTGGATTTTTGTATCTAAGTAATATATACAGGGTGAATACTGAAAACCTTGACATAGGGAAATAACATGGGAAAACAGTTTTTTGCTGTTTCCATCTGTCCCGCTAAATAAAATCGGGTGTATATGGTATCGTTAGTTAGATTACTTAATTTTGCATCTAATAAAACCAAATGTTCTGTAATATGGCCTTTTCTAACTGAAATATTTGATAAAATAAATTGTATTTTGAAGGTTATCCTTCATATTTTCAAATAAGAAACGTCAAAAAACAAAATGCTCCATAGCCGAGTGGATACGAGGGCTGATTCATAACATAAATAATCTCAGGACCTGGTTCGAGACCACCTCAGCCCTATTTTTTTTTAATTAAATTATGCTTAAAATATCTTTATTATATCAGACTATTTTAGTAAAATAGCAATATTCATATTTTTATAAATAAAAAAAAACAAATATTTAATAGAATTATTATTTGCTGTCTGTCAAAATTAACAATTAATTCGAATTTAGTTTTTGGTGTATAATTTTGTATTTCATGTTTCGAAACATGATAATTTAAGTATAATTTAATTTTAAAAAAAATAGGGCCGAGGTGGTCTCGAACCAAGTGTTGTAGATTATTTATGTTATGAATCAGCCCTCGTATCCACTCGGCTATGGAGCATTTTGTTTTTGACGTTTCTTATTCGAAAATATGAAGGATAACCTTCAAAATACAATATATTTTATCAAATATTTCAGTTAGAAAAGGCCATATTACACAACATTTGGTTTTATTAGATGCAAAATTAAGTAATCTAATTAACGATACCATATACACCCGATTTTATTTAGCGGGACAGATGGAAACAGCAAAAAACTGTTTTCCCATGTTATTTCCCTATATCAAGGTTTTCAGTATTCACCCTGTATATAAAATAATCCTATAAAAAATTGGCAATGTTCATAGGCGTAGTATAAGGGTAGTTTACTTGAAGAATTTTTGTTATTTATTTAATATTTTTGAAACTACGAGTGTGAAAATAATAGTACTTGATATCTAAGTTAAACATATAAAGAAGCATCATTTAAAAAATTGTCGATGTTCATAGGCGTAGAGTAGGGGTAGTTTACTTGAAGAATTTTGAAAGTATTAATGTAAAAATAATTCCTTATGGTTTAAAATAGTCGGAGTAAGCATTTCCAAGAAAAGTAAATAAAAATGATTAATATTTGTACGATTACAAGTGATAAAGAGATAAACAAAATAAATATTAGTATCTAATCTTATCTATATATGACTCCCAATTTCAGATATTTCTTAATTGTTCGTCCAAAAGTGTGTATTTAATACGAAGTAAGTGATTTTATATTGTTTGTAATTGTTGCAAACAGTTTCAGCTTTGAAATGAAGACGCTGTATATAGCTTGTGTACTAACAGCTGTAGTCCAGTACAGTGTGTGTATCTCCATACAAACCTCGTCGTTCTGTTCCTCCACACAATGTCGTTGCGACACAGAAGCGTTGACTGTTCAGTGTAATGGCCAACAGAATATAACGGCCAAGGAATTTTGGGTTGATTCAAACAATGAAACTTATCCTTTCTACAAAATAAGTATCATCGGAGCTAGATTTCCTAAGTTGTCTCAATTTCCAAATTCTAGTTTGAAAATATTAAATTTATCGAATAACTTAATACAGGAAATTGATGACGAAGCTTTCAAATACTTACAAAATTTAACAGAATTAAATTTATCTGATAATATGCTGACTAGTGAACTTATAAGTCCGGAAATTTTTAAGGTAAGTTTTTTTTTTATATTTTCTACACGATTAAATATTTTCGTATACAGGGTGATTCAATTACTGTTTTTAATTTACTAATTACAAAATAAAATTAATGTATTTAGTTCCGTGTTAATGTATTAGCGTATAATCAGACAGTCTGTCAAAAGTCACAGTGGATATGGTCTCTGATTTTTTGCATCGTCAGAATTTTTCAATGCAGCAAAAATAACATCAGAAGTTCAATAAATAATATTGAATGTGATACACAAATGTATTTATTATTTATATATTTGTGTTACCAACAAATTATGCCGTTTTAACATAACAAACATATTTAAATGGTAAAACATTCAAAATATTTCTTTTGATTACTACAAACGATCAAACGAATCACATTTTATGTTAATTCCACACCTTGTGCCAAAATCACTAATAGTCATCACTATTTTGTTGCACCAATACTTGTAGTTGATTATTATAAAGACAATTTTAATGTATTATTATGGAAAAACTCCTAAAGTAATCAAATTATTTGTTTGATTACAATTCAGTCATTCAGTGATATTTTTGGTTGATTATCTCAAGTATTTTGATTGTTCATGTTTTCCCATGTGAAATCCCTATGTAAAGGTTTCTAGTATTCACCACGGAATAGTTATACATAATTTGTTGACTGATTTACGCTCTAAATTTAAATTTTTGTTTGAATCATAAAAGAATTTATGTATTAAGGGCGAAATGATATAGATTTTGGCCCGCGGTGCAAAATTGAAGCCCGACGCGCAGCGGAGGGTTACAATGCACCTAGGGCCAAAATATATTTCGCTCGTAATACATACAATATTTTTTGCACATCCGAAGTAGTATTACTTCATCACCGCGATCAAAGTAAAACGATGTTCAAATCAAATTCAGATCATAGTAGTCTATTTGACATATGTTCGTTGTCATGGATAACAATGAAAACAAGCAAGTAGTAAGTAAACAAAGTAGCAAAAAAGCGATGACACGTCAAAAATTTATTATAATAAATGGGCACGAAAAGTTCTAGAGCGAAAATGACTACTTTATCGCCCTCGGGCGAAAAAGAGTGTCATTTCGCCCTTAAAACAATGTTATTTGTCCGACTTTTACGCCCGGATGTGCAAAAATAGCTATTTTAGAATGTGAAAATACTAAAATTATAAATTTATCAATATAATAAAAGCAAATTAGATGAAATAAATAAGTATATAATAATATTTTGTAAACATATTTATGAAACAAAATGTCTGTATTTTGCAAGTTCATCAATAACCACAACTTTCTATTTCTTTCTTTTTGATTAGATTTAAAATTCATATTACTTATTTCATAGCATCAAATATTCTGTGCTTTACATATAATTTTCTTAATAATCTAGTTAAGAATTTCACGAGTTGAAACCCAAAGCAATATCCTACACCTTTAATTAATACAAATCAATTTTTCAATATTTATATAAAAAGTATTTTTTAAACAAAATATGTAATAATAAAAATATTCGTGTGTTGTTTTAAAATTTACAAACTTAGAATTTTCCAAATTATTATTTTTGTAATATGTTCCCCATTTCGAAATTTTGTTAATAAAACGTACAGGTTTGAATGAGGCAGTATGATGGTGTACATGGACGGCGACAAAGCGTGGAAAGCTGATACAGCTTCTTCCACTTTGGAGGAAATATAATCATTTCTTTTTGATAATTATTTTTCCTAACTTTTATCAAAGTGATAACATATTTTTGCTTCTAAGAAATCGATTTATGTGTTTTTATATTTTTATGATTGTCCCGTTATTGAGAAAGTTGTAGGCGCGTTAATGATTGGTAAAGAATCATCCTGTATACATAATAGTTATTTGTATATCAAGTGCTGAAAGTCTACCTTTGTCGAACCAAAATCGTTTGTGTTCGACAAAGGACTTTCAACACGTATTATACACACTATTTAAAAAATTATATTTTAAACACAATTTGACATTTATTGCAAATTTTGTATTTGTGATGCGCAAGTGATGCGTATCCATGGCAACAATAATGCAACAAACATTTATTAGTGCTGCAAAGTCACTTTCAGCACGAAAAACAAACCAGAAAATTGTATTTTCAAAGCAGGAGTAGAAATAGTTATTTGTGCTGCTAGGTAGGAAAGTTGTTCTTTTCTGGTCCGAAGGATATGTATACGGCCGAGACACAGTCGAGGTTGGATACTTCTTGAGGACCAGAAAACAACTTTACTGCCATGTAGCACACACTATTTTTTATCCTACACAACAACACAACATAATAATAGTTATTTATGGTACAAGAGTGTTACATTACATATAAGTCACGGGAGAAATGTTTAGCACACGAGGCCGTTAGGCCGAGTGGTGTATTTTTCTCAAGTGACTTAGGTAAGTAACACCCGTGTGCCATACAACATTTTATCCAAAACCTTTTACTCATTGATATAAAATATATAAAAGATTTTTTGACAGTTGACATTTTAAAATGACAGTTAATAAAAAATAGTGTAGAGAATGTTTTATAATGTAGTTACTATGATACGAATCAAGAAACAGTGTCTCATAATTTATAACTCACATGTATTTTATGATCTACTTTATTTATCTAAAAACACCATAGTTATAGCGTTATAATAATACGGTTTTGGATAAAATAATATAAACATCTTACGGATACTATGTAATTTGACATTTAACTTAACCTCAAAGAAATTTCTGAAATTGAATACCAACATAATAAGAACAAAAAACAAACATTTTATTTTGACATATAAATAAGGTTAACTACTATGTTCTATTATTTACAGAATATATAATAAAAATACCTTGAATCTAACGTAAGTATCAAAATTATCTAAAGTTACAATATTTTAAAAGCATGTTCACATATTTCATTCTGATTATTAGTTCTAACACATTAAACGCCATCTGTTTGTACGCATACGAACTGTTTTTTTTCTTCCCTAGGGAATAGTGAGATTTTGTAGGTCTAGACCGGCAAATGTCTACTTTCTTGCGCACGCACACGCAGGAAAATCTTACTTTCAATATGTGTAGGATAAAAAACTATTTAATGACACATAAAACAAGAAATAAATATGAAAGTTTAACTTTTTAATTTGACAGTAATGACAGATTTTTTTTTAGGGATTATACGCACAAGATGCGTATTTGCCTCTGAAGTCCTTAAAAGTATTAAATTTAGCCAATAATCTGTTACACACGTTACACTCAGATTTCTTTGAACATGTAATGAATCTGGAAGTATTAATCCTGGAAGGAAACCCGTTACGAGTCCTGGACACGCAGACTGTCATCGCCATCAGCGGCCTCATGAACTTAAGGGTAAGTCACTCTCTCCATCTGTGGCCAAAGGTGGAACTACTGTCGTAGAAATCAACGACCAAATATAACTAGACAAAACTTCACTTGGTTTGTTTATATAGGCGACTTTTGCTAAGCGATACTCTATCTGGTGGCGAATTTTAAAACTACAGGAGCTGTGATAGACGGCATTGTTTTACTTGCGTGTGGTGCTTACAGAATTTATTTGACCATTTAATTTGACATATTTGTTTTTGATTATAACAATATAATAATATAAGTTTCCACTATTTTACAAAAAAGGCAGAATGTTCTTTAAATATTTATAATAAATTAGGAAAATACAAAAAATAGATAAATTGAAGGCTTGGATATCTAAACTAAAAATACCCGTAAGCAGATTATATGAATGCGTGTTCTATATTTTGAAGTGAATGGCTACTTTTCTAGAAGTTAATTAATATCGTTTTTAATGTGATATTTATTACCCTTTATTATATGCAATATTTCCAATTGCTTTATAGATTTCTTGAAATATACAAATTCCTTAAAAACTAATTTAAATTTGTATAAATAATTTTAACTTAATCATTCTTGCTTACTCGTGTTTTTGCTTTATAACCAATGTAATGTTTCCAGCATCCAGCCTTACATATTGTGCAAATTTTCAGTAATGCCATAGTTTGTTGACTAGAGGATATTAGAAATGTTTTTTTTTTATTTTCTTATTTTTTAAAATGCCACCTAATAAAATATATTAATAATCTAAAAATTCTTCTCATCAATACACACATTTAAAATATTCTTTTAATCAGCTTTAATGACCCATTCATCGTATAGTAAAGACATAAAATTTAATTCAAAAACAATATCTTTTAATATTAATAACTACTAGCAAAAATTCTTATATTTTCTTTAAAAAGAATTTCAAACTTCGTTCTACGTTCTCAAATGAAGCACAGAAATCAAATAATTACTACTACTACTACTAAAACAAATATATGTATTAAAAAATGAAAATTATACAATTAAACAAAGATAAATAACTTAAACTTTATTGTATAGAAGTTAATAAAAATATTAACACATTTATAATTCAAAAAAATTAAGAAAATCGCCTACTATAGCTCGTCCAAAATAGAAAAGGACCTGTCAATCATTCTCGCGCATATAATGCAACAAACAAATTGAAGGAGACGGCAACATCAATATAGTTTTTTTCTAATGGTGTTCAATGTGCCGCACAGTACATGCTATAGGCATCGTAGACCCATGTCTGGCCTACCAGTTGCCCTGTGCAGTACTGGGTTATAGTAGCTATACCTACCTCATGTCAACGAATTGCAAAACTGCGCTGATCCAATAAACTAGGGGCGTAAACCATAAATGCAAAAGCAATCTACCAGTGGCGTGGGATTATTTCAGTAACAAATGGATTTTTGTAGATATTTATATTTTAAAATGTATAACGTTTATGAATAACAAAAGAAAATATCACATTTATGAACATCATAAAAAAAATTCTAATGAAGTAGAAGCGAATGGATTACATCGGTTTGATCATTGACAATATTTTTATTTGAATAACATCTTTAATATCTAGATTAAAATGTAGAGGAGAATGGATTACATTGGCTTGGTCATTGGCCAAATTTTTCTTTGAAATAACAGCATCTTTAATCTCTAGATTTACAAGGCAAATTATTGTTAATCCTTTTTCTGCTACATATAAGATTACGAATCACCCTTTCCATAAATGACTATTACCTGCTAATATAATTGTCGGCAAATCCTGTGCTTTTTCTGTTTATTGCAGTTACATGTTCTTTAAATCTTAATTTAGAATTTCCTTAATATATTATATAATAATTTCCTAATATAGTTTCCCCATATGAACTAGGAACTAAGTACGCCACTGGTAGAAAACGCAATGGGGGGTACCTTCTCCCATTGGTTGCTCAAAATATGGACGAAAATGTGTCTTTCGCGCAGGTTCATTTCTATATTGGACGAGCTATAAATAACACTGATTCTTATGTCAAAACAAAACTTATCACAGCTTCGTTAGTTTCACAAATTCACACTTTGGCGCTGCGAGCTTAATCAGAGTCGCCTATACCTATTAGTGATATAGCGCTGATCTCGTATCTCCCCAATGTACTGGAAACACGTTCAACAAAGCGTAGTAGAGACATATCTTGTATCGCACACAGCCGTTACAGTGCACTTGGTGCGCAGGCTCAACACGCAACAACATAGTGCTTCAAACTCACATTTAATATTTAAAATAAAATAAATAAATATAGAAATTTGAAGAAAGTAATGAATTATTGTACATAATACTATAATAATCATTTATTATTGTTTATTGATAATAAAATTACTAGAGCGTGAAATTTAAAATATTTTTCAGACGACCACATATGAAAGTAGCCATATTTACACTGTAATTAACACCAGAAAATGTAACATAGCACACGGCGTGTGTTATCATAACACACTTGTGAGTTATATAACCGGATATGACGATTAATGGTCAATAGATGGAACTTTGATAATGAAATGTAACAAAATTAATAAAAATTTGCTTAAAACTACGATTTTAAAATTGGTAGTGAATTAATAACAAAAATAAAGAGTCAAAATGTACTGATAGTTATATTAATTGTACATATAATACGTACTAGACTTCCAAATCAGTTTCCGGTTAACTAGTGATACTTAACCTCAAACCCAAACGTCAATGCTTTCGTGAGTTGTGTTTGACATTGACACTTTTGTATAAACCCTGTTTTTATTATAATATTTTGTGGTCGTCTGAAAACTAGTGTACATAACTCGCTTGAAAGTGCAGAGCAACGCTCTACACTCGCTTGCTATTTACCACTTTCCACGCTTGTTACGTAAATAACTATTAAGTTGTTTTGTATACTATGCTAATTTCTTTTATTTTATAATGACAAGTTAAGATAACAAGTTCAATATAATAAATTCTTATGCCGGGTCAGGTATATTTAGTTTCCTAGTAAATTTAATTTTAAATGAACAAATTGAAACATATTTTATTAATGACACAAATTATATTGCTATCAAAAATTCGATTGTCAATAGAAGGGTTACATATTATTAACTGGGAAAATAAATTTCGCTTTATCATATCGCGCATAGCATACAAAACATATTTTAAAATATTTTAAATTTCGCGATGTAGTAATTTTATTATCAATAAACAATACTAAATGATTATTACAGTATTATGTACGATAATTCATTGATTTCTTCAAATTTCTATATTTATTTATTTTATTTTAAATAATAAATGTGAGTTTGAAACACTATATTCTTGCGTGTTGAGCCTGCGCACAAAGTGCCCTGTAACGGCTGTGTGCGATACAAGATATATCTCTATTACGCTTTGTTGAACGTGTGGATCGCGGAGGATCAGCGCTATAGGCGACTCTGATTAAGCTCGCAGCGCCAAAGTGTGAATTTGTGAAACTAACGAAGCTGTGATAATTTTTGTTTTGACATAAGAATCAGTGTTATTTAGTAGACGATTTTCTTTATTTTTTGAATTATAAATGTGTTAATATTTATATTAACTTCTATACAATAAAGATTAAGTTATTTATTTTTGTTTAATAGTATAATTTTCATTATTTAATACATATATTTGTTTTAGTAGCAGTATATAAATTATTTGATTTCTCTGTATCATTTGAGAACGTAGAACGAAGTTTGAAATTCTTTTTAAAGATAATATAAGAATTTTTGCCACTAGTTATTAATATTAATTGATATTGTTTTTGAATTAAATTTTGTCTTTCTATACGATGAATGGTTCATTAAAATTGATTAAAAGAATATTTTAAATGTGTGTATCGATGAGAAGAATTTTTAGATTCTCAATATATTTTATTAGGTGGCATTTTAAATAATAAGAATTAAAAAAAAACATTTCTAATATCCTCTAGTCAACAAACTATGGCATTACTGAAAATTTACACAATATATAAGGCTGGAAACATTGGTTACATTGGTTAAAAATCAAAATCACGAGTAAGCAAGAATGATTAAGTTAAAATTATTTATACAAATTTAAATTAGTTTTTAAGGAATTTGTTTGCGAATATTATTTTCACTTAGTTTCATTATCTTTTTATGTTTGTTTCTAGTATATTTCAGGAAATCTATAAAGCAATTGGAAATATTGCATATAATAAAGGGTAATAAATATCACATTAAAAACGATATTAACTAACTTCTAGAAAAGTAGCCATTCGCTTCAAAATATAGAACACACATTCATATAATCTGCTTACGGATATTTTTAATTTAAAAATCCGGCCTTCAATTTATCTATTTTTTATATTTTCCTAATTTATTATAAATATTTAAAGAACATTCTGCCTTTTTTGTAAAATGGTGGAAACTTATATTATTATATTGTTATAATCAATAACAAATATGTCAAATTAAATGGTCAAATAAATTCTGTAAGCACCACACGCAACTAAAACAATGCCGTCTATCACAGCTCCTGTAGTTTTAAAATTCGCCACCAGATAGAGTATCGCTTAGCAAGAGTCGCCTATATTACTAATAGGTATATGCTTAGACTAGGAATAGTGGGGAGACAGGGCATGCTGTGTAAGTCGCCGTAAGACGGAATTCAAAATCATCAGAGCGATTTTGAGCCTTAATGATATGTCAAAATCAGCTGAAACAGGCTAATCGACCAGTTAAATACTGTACAATTACAGTTGTCTAAATAAATACTTGATTATTCATGAATCAACACATAATTTTATTTTATAGATGTAAATACATATATTCGTATGAAATAACAATAAACAATACAATACAAATTATACTAAAAATAATAAATATGTAAAAGTGTAAAATTATAAAAGTTGCAATTTGTCTAATCATTCCATAGTAGCTGGTATAATATTATCTTGATCTACAAAACCATGTTCAAACTTATTTAATGGTCAATTTTCCACAATATGCGAAATTGTTTCTATTTCGGCACCGTATTCAAAATTTCCAAGTAGGGTTACGAGATAATCTAATTGGTTGAAAGTTTTCCAGTTTTGTAGATCAACATAATATTATACCAGCTACTAGGGAATGATTAGAGAAAATGCAACTTTTATAATTTTACACTTTTACATATTTATTATTTTTGGTATAATTTGTATTGTATTGTTTATTGTTATTTCATACGAATATATGTATTTACATCTATAAAATAAAATTATGTGTTGATTCATGAATAATCAAGTATTTATTTGGACAACTGTAATTGTACAATATTTAACTGGTCGATTAGACTGTTTCAGCTGATTTTGACATGTCATTAAGGCTCAAAATCGCTCTGATGATTTTGAAATATACGCGTCCATATGCCTTGTCTCCCCACTATTCCTAGTCTAAGGGTATATGCATGCATGAGAGTATTGTTTGAGAATCACTGTTTATCTTTTATTCCGACGCATGCGCATTTTGATAATTTTTGTAGTCCATATAGTAAATTTCAATCGTTTATTTGTTTAATTTACGCTGTCCATGCTTCAAACGTTAATGTGCTTTAATGTGATGTATGAATTATTTTAAAAATCGAACACCTGCTATAAAAGTTAGTGATGTTTATTTCCGAGTGGCGCTAAAATCGCACTAGTTCTATAAACCTGCCACAGATGTCTCTAGCAGTATTAAAATTTTATTTTTACAAAATAATTTTCCTTTTTTTACAGGAATTAGATTTAAGTAACACTTATTTAAAAAAAATACCTGATAATATATTCCATACACCTAAACAGTTAGAAAAGTTAAATTTAGGATCAAACCTCCTGCAGCATATCCCTACAGAACAGTTAGAAGACGCGAGGAATTTAAAGTATTTATCGTTAAATGAAAATCCTATAAAGAATATTACCAAAGACAGGTAAGATCAGCTTCTTTAGTTGAAAAAACCGACTTTAAAAATAAATACTATTACCCTTGCTTGTTTTGCGAATATTGAACGGCTTTAAAATTATTATTATTTATTAAATGGGTTAACTTGTCGATATACTACTTCATCATTGATTTTTATGAAACTTGGCAAAAAGTTTGTACTAAGCGTGATAAATATAGGAAAAATAATAAAAAATGGTAATCAGACTGTCGGTTGACCTTGAAATCGCTGTTTATTTCATTTTAAAGCTATTTAATACTAAAGGTGTGTACACTCACCAAATTTAATTTGAGGTTAGGTTAGGTTGGTTTAAGTTAGGTTGGGTTAGGTTAAGTTAGGTTAGGTGCGTGTGTGTATGGGTCGCGTGCAGCACGTGACTCGAAGTAGGCAACCCGCCTGACTGGTGGACCAACAAACCAATTCACTCGCTTCGTTTCCATCAAGCAACAACCTGGTTCTTTGTGTTATAGAGTTTTGGAGATATTTTTCAAAGATATTAATTCATTTTTCAAATTTGTCACATTTGTAGAAGTTTCATGATCAGTTTCAGTGTAAGGAAATTTTTCGTTAGTGCAAGAACTAGTGCTAGCAATGTTAGTAATAGCCTGTTCCTTATTTACAGAAACAGGCTCTGCGGAAGAACTTACAGCTTGTTTCTGTAATTGTATAAATTTGTTACTTTCATGTATATAATAAAATAATTTACCAAAATAAATATATTTTTTCTACAAGGAAGAACATTTACTAATTATTAGTAACTTTAGTAATAAATGCATTATGAGATGTTAGGAAAAGTTATTTACATGACATATACTACTACCATTCTAAACAAGTCAGTGATATGTATGTTTATAACTAAATGATAATTACGACATATTTTTGTTAATAAAACTTTCGAATCGTAACATGTCGATCTGTTAATCTGTTATAACGCTGTAAACTTGTATTTGCATTATAACATGTTTTTGCATAGCCTATATTTAACGATGGTATCCAATCGGGATTGCTTTTATCTTCCAAATTAGCTGGTTTCTCTTGAATTTTGCAATAATTTTTGAGCATATTTGGTTACGATAACATTTATCACAACACAAGTACCTATTTAAAATTAATAAAAATATGGATTTTATATAAATCATATTTAAATAATATTTTTTCTAACTTACTTTAAACAAAAATATATATAATAATTTGTTTCGAACCATCGGGCAAACTTTCTGCCTATATTTGTCATAATTTCGTTAGGTACTTTATGAGAATTCCAAATACTAATTTATTATTATTTCTCGGACAAAATAGGAAAAATTCTTAGGAAAAATGATATCAAAGTCATCTTTAAACCTCCACAAAAAATCTCTGAAATACTCCCACAAACCAAAGATAAACGTGAACCCTTGACATCACCCGGTGTTTATAGCATTCCTTGTTCTTGCGGCACAGTATACATAGGTGAAACAGGAAGAAGTGTTCATACTAGACTTACAGAACACAAACGGTGCCTGCGCAATGGTATGGTATTAACCTCCGCTGTCGCAGAACACCAACATAATACAGGTCATAACACCCTATTTGAAAAATCCCGCATATTAGCTCCTGTTCCCCAGTTTTACAAACGTAAATACAGGGAAGCTGTAGAAATATGGAAACATCCTGATAACATAAATCGAGATGATGGTTACTTCTTGAGCCACATGTGGAAACCAGTCATTCTTGAAACACAACACGCCCAATCAACCACCACGAACTCAACTCCCATTGGTCCCTCAAACTCAACTCCCGTTGGTCCCCATTAGTTATTGCTTTCAACCGTACCCTTCGTAGCATATATAAATGACTTCTCTCGCTTTCTCTCGTCACTTGGTTTATTTGGCCTCTAGCGTGGTTTACACGTCGGGTAACCTTATAAACTGAGTCGCCCCCTTGCGCCTTATTGCTTAAACTTGGCCTCTAGCGTGGTTGACACGTCGAGTAACCTTGTTTATGACAGTAAAACTTCTCGCTTTTCACTCGCCACTTGGTTTATTTGGCCTCTAGCGTGGTTTACACGTCAGGTAACCTTATAAACTGAGTCGTCCCTTGCGCTTTTATTGCTTAAACTTGGCCTCTAGCGTGGTTGACACGTCGAGTAACCTTGTTTATCGACAGTAAAACGTTCTTGCTCCTGAAGATGCCCCATACGACTGCGGGCGAAACGTTGAGCTCTGACTCAAAAATTGACACAGTCCATTCCCGGAAATCGAATATTTCTCACTAATTTATTATTGTTTGTATTCAAAGAATTAAGGTATTAGGGACAACAAAATACCTTTAATAAAATGTGTCGAACATATTCTGCCGTATTTTATTTTATATTCTGTTAAGTCTTGTCTCTTAACCGCAGTTATCCACTTTTTCCGTCTTTCTATCGCCAAAGACATAATCCTACCTCTATTATCTTTTTCTGAGGGAAACCTATAAAAAGATATTCCATCCCCAATTCCACTTTTTTTTAACATCCCCCAAAAACACAGAATTGAGGCATTTTTGGCTATTTCTGCGTGGTGTACAATGGCATGTTGGTCCACCAGGCAGACATCTTTAAATGGCCATGACGTCACGTGCACGCGACCCATAGTAAAACATGATTTAGAAACCAAACCTAACCTATCCATACCAAACCAATTAGGCAGTCCAGAACAAATGAAATTGGCAGAGGGCAGCTGTCAAAATATTATTTCAAATTTATTAAAAGTTTACTGGTAATACAATAAAATAATTTTATACATCTGTATTGATATTTCGCATTGTAGAGATATTGTTTAAATTATACTTTCACTCAAACTGTTTTTGTCAAATACCTATATCTAATAGTGAGGTCAGACTTCACTATTATATATATTTGACAAAGTTTTTGACAATTTGAGTGAATATATAATTTAAACAATATCTTTACAATGCGAAATATCGATACACATGAAAAGAATTATTTTATTCTATTACCAGTAAATTTTTAATATACTTGAAATAATATTTTGACAGCTGCCCTCTGCCAATTTCATTTGTTCTGGACTGCCTAATCCCAAACAAATCTAACCAAACCTAACCTAGCCAAACCTAACCTAATCAAAACTAACCTAACTCAACTCAACCCAACCTAACCTAACTCAACCTAACCTAACCTAATAAAATTTAACGTAATCAATTCTAACCTAACCCAACCTAACCTAACCTCATCTAACCTAACCTAACCAAATCTAACATAATTAAATCTAACCTAACCAAACCTAACCAAACTCAACCTAATTTAACCTAACTTAATTTAACTCAACCTAATCTAACCTAATCTAACCTAACCTAATCTAACCTAATCTAACTTAACCTAAACTAACCCAATAAAACCTAACCTAACTTAATTTGAGGTTAGGTTAAGTTAGATAAGGTTGAGTTAGATTAAGTTGTATTAGGTTAGGTTAGGTTAGGTTAGATTGAGTTATGTTAGCTTAGGTGTGTGTCTGTTTCGTATTAAAAAGCTTTGCAGCAATTTCAAGGTGAACCAAATTTGACCGCCATTTTTTGTTATTTTTCCCATATTTGTCATGCTTAGTAGAAATTTTTCCTAAATTTCATCAAAATCAATGATGAAGTAGTACATCTACAAGTTGTCTATTAAATATTTTGATTTTAAGTTTAGTTTAATATACAGGGTGTTAATACTAGGTTGTACCATCCGAAAACGGTAGTTAGAACTCATTGAGATAAACAACTTTTCTTAGTTCAAATTTTTGATTTGGAGTCCCAGTTCATAGTTATTGGCGTTCTTTTGTTTTTCGAAAAATCGTCATTACTCCCTTATTTTAAGAGATATTGAAAAAATACAAAAACTTTCAGCATTTGCTTTTAGTTCTCTAAAACTTTTGTATTTACAATTATTTTCTATTTTATCAAATAACAAAATGACGGCCGATCAAAAATTTCAAAACAAAATAAAATCCTTATACTATCTACTAACAAATGCCTGAAACATTTTATTCGAAAAAAAAATTTTATTCAAATTTAATTACAAGATAGATTTTAACAAACTGCCATAATAATTAAAACAAAGTAGGCTTGCTGCCATTAAACAAAAAAATAAACAAGAAAAAATACAATGAACAATGAAACTGTAAGGGAGGTACTAAATTTGATTTTCAAAACGCAGTTTGTTAAAATTTATCTTGTAATTAAATTTGAATAAAATTTTTTTATCGACAGATCGAAAAAAATGTTTCAGGCATATGTTAGTAGATAGTATAAGGATTTTATTTTATTTTCAAAAATCGATCGAGTGGTTTTCAAAATATCTTGTTTTGAAATTTTTGATTGGCCGCCATTTGTTATTTGATAAAATAGAAAATAATTGTAAATACAAAAGTTTTAGAGAACTAAAAGCAAATGCTGAAAGTTTTTGTAATTTTTCAATATCTCTTAAAATAAGGGAGTAATGACGATTTTTCGAAAAACAAAAGAACGCCAATAACTATGAACTGGGGCTCCAAATCAAAAATTTGAACTAAGAAAAGTTGTTTATCTCAATGAGTTTTAACTGCCGTTTTCGGATGGTACAACTTAGTATTAACACCCTGTATATAAAAACTACATGTTAATAAATTTTTAATTATTATAAATTGAAATATAAAATATGACAAAAAATATTGGCAACATTGATTTTACGCAAAAAAATCAAATTTTATATTTTAAGGCACATGTATACCAAAAATTGTTAATAACTGATGAAGGTTTCTATATATATTTGAAGTTAAATATGACCGTAAAGTTAGCAATTTTTTACCGGCAACCGACACGTCGGTTGCCGACATTTCTGAGGTGGTTTTCCCGGACTAAAGGATATTTGTTTTAGAGGTTTTCCTAAACTGGAGAAGCTGAAAATTCTGCATCTTTGCTACATGGATGAACTGTTGGAAATTGAAGATGAGTCGATGTCTGGGTTATGGAATTTGGAAGAACTTCATATTAGTAATAATAAGAAATTAAGCAAAATCGGTGGTTTAGCTTTACGAAGGGTAGAAGGCGAGACTCCAAGCTGGCCTCAGGTCACGAAGGTAACACGAAACATTAAATATTTACACCCAGAGTCATAGAAAGATTAGGCAGTAATCCGGATTAGTTACACCCATATACAGGGTGAATACTGAAAACCTTGACATAGGGAAATAACATGGGAAAACAGTTTCCATCTGTCCCGCTAAATAAAATCCCGTGTATATGGTGTCGTTAGTTAGATTACTTAATTTTGCATCTAATAAAACTAAATGTTGTGTAATATGGCCTTTTCAAACTGAAATATTTGATAAAATAAATTGTATTTTGAAGGTTATCCTTCATATTTTCGAATAAGAAACGTCTAAAAGAAAATGCTCCATAGTCGAGTGGATACGAGGGCTGATTCATAACATAAATAATCTACAAGACCTGGATCGAGACCACCTCAGCCCTACTTTTTTTTAACTATTTTAATAAAATAGCAATATTCATATTTTTATAAATAAAAAAAATCCAAATATTTAATAAAATTATTATTTGCTGTCTGTCAAACTTAAGAATTAATTCGAATTTAGTTTTTGGTGTATAATTTTGTATTTCATGTTTCGAAACATGATATTTTAAGTATAATTTAATTTTAAAAAAAATAGGGCTGAGGTGGTCTCGAACCAGGTCTTGTAGATTATTTATGTTATGAATCAGCCCTCGTATCCACTCGGCTATGGAGCATTTTGTTTTTGACGTTTCGTATTCGAAAATATGAAGGATAACCTTCAAAATACAATTTATTTTATCAAATATTTCAGTTTGAAAAGGCCATATTACACAACATTTAGTTTTATTAAATGCAAAATTAAGTAATCTAACTAACGACACCATATACACGGGATTTTATTTAGCGGGACAGATGGAAACAGCAAAAAACTGTTTTCCCATGTTATTTCCCTATGTCAAGGTTTTCAGTATTCACCCTGTATTGAATATAAAATGTAACATTTTCGTTCAAAATTAGACATCCATGGAAATAAAAGAAAAAAATCTATGTGTCAATTGTGACAGTTAGTAACCTTACTTTGTGTTCAATATTTTTTAAAAATTATATTTGTACTGTTTTTTTTTAATATTAGCACATTGTTAAAGAAATGAATATAATTTCAACTTAAATAATATTAAATTATAGACAATAAGTATTACAATTAGCGAAAATTCTCTAAACTGACAGATATATATTTTCTTTTATTTCCATGGGTGTCTGATTTTTAAAGAAAGTATAACATTTTATATTTAATATATCTCGTATTAAAGGCCTGCTGTTGCAACAATTATGATCTTATCTGACGTAGAATTTAATTCTGAACAACTTTGTACTTTTGCAGTTTTGCTCTAAATCTATCAGGAGAGAGAGTATCCGCAATTGTTTGAAATCCCATGTTAAAGTCCTATGTTCCGCATTTCCTTGCACACACTGTATAGTAGAAGTTTAAATAGGGCGTTTTAGACGATCATAAGTTTACATCAATTTCTACAACTTCGTATTGTTCAATGTGATTCTGACACTTTACACTTTCAAAGAAATTTGACTGTTCATAGTTCATATGCTATGACATAGAAATTCTCACTTAGAGCATGTCCTAAATTTCAAGGTCGTTTACTTCAAATTTTAGTTAATTCTAGGGATTATGTTGTTATCAAATGTCAAAAGTGAAAAATAAACAAATGTGAAATCATATATCATTGTGATCAACCTATATTTTTCTTTTCTTTATTGATACCCATACTTTATAAGGGAAAATAGTTCAAAAATTTTGAACGTGTAAAGCGGAGCCATTTGATCAAAGAATATGATGTAAAAATATGACATAAAATAGTTCAAATTCTTTGATCGTGTAAAGCCACCTATACATGAAATTCACTTTCGGATAAGCCGATTGGCCCTTATAAAGTTTTATGGGACTTGCGGTATTGGTACTTTTAGGCAGGCAGATTTTTCTGTCGTATGATTTTAAGGGCCGTACCAGAAATTTTCTTTCAAAACGTTTCCTAATTATATACTTCTAAATCTAGGGTAAAATATTCAAATAATAATGCATTTTAAATGCCGTCTTCTAATTTCAATTTGTATATTGAAAAGAGATTAAACTATTAAAATAAATTCAACCGTAAATTTTAAATACAGACAGTTATTAAATAAATATAAGAAATACTTGGTTGTTTAAAAAAATTGAATTTTATTTTTAGTCATATTTCGACTTTTAAGGCCATTAAAAAGAAATAAGTACTAATAAATATACTTCACAGAAAATTGTTAGTATTTATACATAAAAGAACAAAGACAAAAATTAAGTATTACCCACCTTTGCAATGGTATAATATCTAAAAAGGATTAAAGCGGAGAGAACAATGGAGATTTGACTAAGTCAAGTTGTTCATTCTTAAGATTTTTCTATTCATTGAGCGATCTTTGGATTTCCAATTCCATATTCTAAGAACTCGATTATTAGTTATTAAAAAATTTCTTCAGAGGTACAAGGTCAGTTTTGGACGTCATCAAAACGTAAAGTTATTTCTGTATTTATTGTGTCTTATTTCTTATTATATATTTTCAGTTTACAAAATTTATACAAAGTAAGTACAGTATGAATATATTTAATACGGATCTGTTTTTACTTTTCAAGTGATACCTTTGAGTTGGGGTAATTTATAACACCTGACCACAAAGCTTCTTACCCATCCATAAAAGGTTGTAAAACCCGCTTAAGTCAGTTTCATATAACTAAACTTCTTATATACTATACCTACTATCTATACAGAGTGTAAATGAAACTAGGGAACGCGATTTTTCTTGGAAGTTATAAGAGATCTAGGAATGACGAAACCTGAAAATTTTGGTACCCGGGTACCCGAAATGAATACCCGGGAAGAACCGGATACTCGATAATTACCCGTTACCCGATAATTACCCGTTACCCGATAATTACCCGTTACCCGATAATTACCTGATACCCTTAAAATATCCATTATTCTTCCACATTCATCTTTTTAATATAAATTTTTGTTATTTGCATATAAATTTATTAAATGAAGAAAAAAATATTATTTTCTGGTATGGAAATAAAAAAAAACATTGTTATTTTACATGACATACGAGTATATCAGCAGTATAAAATAATAAAATTAAAACTTATTAAGAAAGAATATTTGATTTAATTATTTAAGAATATCTCATATTTCTCGTAAATATCAGCATGGATGATGTATCTGCACTCAGTCTTGATCTTCGTGTGGTTACAATGTTTGCGGCAGCTGAAAACTGTCTTTAACTGGCAACAACAGATTTTAGGTAGATTTCGGGTAACGGGTAATAAACGGGTAACGGGTAATAAACGGGTAACGGGTACATTTCGGGTAATCGGGTACTATTTTTGATACCCGGGTACATTATTATCGGGTAGGTTCCGGGTACCCGGGTACCCATCGTCATTCCTAAGAGATACAGAAAAATCTTCAAATAAAATTTTGTTTTTAGTAAGCTACATAAATTAAGGTAAATCAGAAGAAAAATATTTTCATTTTCGGAAACATAGTACCTATTTTTGACTTTTTTTTTAAATGGTACGCCTGTATATTTTTATACTATTTAGCACGAAATAATTTTTGCTTTAAAAAAGTCCTCATTGGTTAACCAGAAGTAATACTTAACTTGAAGCTTTAAACCGTTTTTCCTAAAAAATACCTCTAAATACCATATTTTCGCAAATTTCGTTATTATAAATACAAAGGTTCTTTAATTTTCTACCGATCTGCATAATTACGTTTATACAGAATGTTCCATTTAAGCGTGCCACCATTGCTATCTCGAGAACTATAAGAGCTACGAGGTTGGTTAAATTAGCAAAGAACCACCATTTTACAAGACTAATACAATGAGCAAAAAAAAATTTTTTTTTGACCTGTGGTTCTCAAAATACGGGACACAACTTTCTTATTTTAAATAGGAACATATGTTTATTTTTAGGTTATTCGATAGAGTATTTTTTTCTGAATTCAGCGATATAAACATATCATATACTAATATAACAAAATAATTGCGAAAAATGTATGTTAGATTTATATGTATTTTATTTATATCTGGCTGAAAAAAGAGTGCTATGATTAGAAAACACAGACATATTGTTCTGTCTAACATTGTTTGATTAATTTTTGTTAAATTTTATGTTCTTAAACTGTCAGTTTTAAGACGAAAATGAATTGTTTTCTATCCAAAACACTCTTCTTTCAGCCAGATATAAATAAAATACATATAGGTAAATCTAACATACATTTTTCTCAGTTATTCTGTTATATTAGTATATGATATGTTTATATCGTTGAATTCAGAAAAAAATACTCTATCGAATAACCTAAAAATAAAAATATGTTCCCATTTAAAATAAGAAAGTTATGTCCCGTATTTTGAGAACCACTGGTCGAAAAAAAAATTTTTTTGCTCATTGTATTAGTCTTGTAAAATGGTGGTTCTTTGCTAATTTAACCAACCTCGTAGCTCTTATAGTTCTCGAGATAGCAATGGTGGCACGCTTAAATGGAACACCCTGTATATGACTTCTAACTAGATAGAAAAAAAATATATAAATTATAATAATTTTACATATCGTTTAGGCTGAGAAATTTCGATAAAACAGATGAGTTATTCATCTGTTCACAAAATTTGACATATGATGTCAAATTTGATGTAAGTGTAAAAGATAAAATATGTAAAAAATAAGTAATTTTATTGTAAAATTTAAAAAGATGGAAGAAATATATTAGGAATGTATTTGCATGCGTGAATCAAAGTAAGTTCGGTAATAGCTGTCATATTGGTCATACAATTTTTAGGAAGGAAATTTTAGGTATGAAATGTGTTAAAAATATTCTGACTGCGCAATAACAAACTAATTTTAAAACAATAAATTAAATGTATTGAAAAACTTATACAGGGTGGCCCAGTGAAAATTATCAGCTCAATTTTTGGCCACTTAATATTAATTTTGCAAAAAACGCTCGAACACGTCAATTTTAATATAAAGGGAGACACCTAAATGGATTAGTACCAATGGCGTAACTTCAACCCTAAAATGGGTGTGGACTGCACCTCAAAAATTATAAATGGAAAAGGGTATAAAATATGACACAGTTCGAAAGGCCTTTCAATTCTCTTTTCAACAGTTTTTTTATTTTTCAAATCCGATCATTAGTTCCAGAGAAATATCGTTTAAAACAAATTTTATCAGGTATGAAAAACTGCAATCAAGTAGGCTTAAACAAATGACAGAAACTCAAATATCATGAGCTCTGACTCAAAAATTGACACAGTCCATTCCCGGAAATCGAATATTTCTCACTCAAATATCAGTTTATGAGGTGTTCAAAATGACTATTTCCAACTTCCATACAATAATAAAAAAAATTCTCAAAATTTTGGAGATACGGTACGTTGCCGTAAATCTTCTAAAATCTCGGGTGGCGTGGCATAAACTTTAGACTTCAAATAACCCCACAAAAATAATCCAACTTACAAATTACTTGTTTATTACAAACAACTTGTCGAAAGAATTGTTTATTTAGTTTCTGTCATTTGTTTTAGCCTACTTGATGGCAATTTTGAACACCTGATAAAATTTGTTTTAAACGATATATCTGTGGAACTAATGATCGGATTTAAAAAATTAAAAAACTGTTGAAACGAGAATTGAAAGGCCTTTCGAACTGTATCATGTTTGACACCCTTTTCCATTTATAATTTTTGAGGTGCAGTCCACACCCATTTTAGGGTTGAAGTTGCGCCATTGGTACTAATCCATTTAGGTGTCCCCTTTTATATTAAAATTGACGTGTTGGAGCGTTTTTTGCAAAATTAATGTTAAGTGGCCAAAAATTGCGCTGATAATTTTCACTGGGCCACCCTGTATAGAATATATTACTAGAGTGGCGGGAGGTATTGTGTTGGCCACCCCAGATTTTTACTTTATAATACACAATATTTTTCTCATTTCTCAACTTCTACTAAGTACTAACCCATCATTGTCCACAGCTCCACCTAAACAACAACGCGTTATCAACCCTGTCCAGCTCGTTCCTGGCCAACTGGAACCTGCTGACCGAGGTGGCCATCAGCGACAACGCGTGGGTGTGCGACTGTGACACGCAGTGGCTGCTGGACACGCTGGTGCCCCTCGTGGCCGCGCTCCACAAGAACTCCAGCCGCGCCGTCAGGCTCCACTGCGCGCAGCCGCCCGAGATGAGGAACCAGGACATGGTGCAGCTCGCCGAGGCCAAGGAGAAGCTCCGGTGTGAGGATCTGTACGGGGGCAGGCCGGAGAGGGATGCTGGCATCTTGATTGGGATCCTTATAGGTAGGGACAGTGTGTGCTTAGATGAGGTATAACAGAGATGTGGCACACTCCTATAGCTACATACTAGGGTACGTCCAAAAACCTTACTCTGGGGTACTGAGTATACACTATAACGTTCAAATACCAAAGAGTATACTCTGAGAGTTTTCCCTATGTGCGTTCATAAATTCAGAGTGCGTACTCTAGAGTTTACTCTTCGTACCCTGTAAAACTAGTAGGGTAAGAAAGGTAGCTGTCAAGAAGCGCTAGATGTTAATCTGTTATTATAAATTATTAATACAAATGCAATGGATATTAATGTAGTTGATTTCAAATTTATTGGGGTGATAGAAGGCGCAATAGTTTTACTAGAGAAAAAAAAAATAATGTACATTATATAAAATCCAGTTCACACAAATATTATTCACATACCAGTAAATATAAAATATGTTTTGCTACCACATCAAGCAAGAAACAGATATAATTTCTTTCATTCATATTCAAATTTAAAAGTAAGGTTGTGATATTGTTTGTCAAAATCAAAGTACGTAACTAGAAACGTTCAAAAACTTCTAAAACCTCAGTCATATGATCATGCTCAACCTAGAGTATACCTATACTCTTTACACTAATTTTTGAACGTACCCCTATAGTTACATACTACAATATACCTATAAATATATATACCGCTCGAAAGGACAGAGAGATGGTCCAAACATCACAGTGCAGACATATATATGTTTGCACCGTTGTCAGGTCTGTGTGCTTTGAGCATGCGCCGATTATCTGTGATTCTATTGGTCAGGAATTGTTTCTTCGAATTTTGAATATGAATATATCTATGAACTGTCAATGAGTTTTCATTATTTAGTCATAGATTAAGGAAATATATTTGTTCAGAGTATTCAAATAAAAATGAAATCGCCTGATTTTGTTGTTTCTTTGTAAAGAATTTTTGTTGTTTCGTTTTTCAGTATTACGTATGTATTTTTAAATAAGTATTATTTGCAAATTTCTAACCCTTTCTGTCCCTTTGTATGTATTCAAATTTTGATCTGTTAATAATGTACTACAGTTTTATTAATATTTCGCAGTTGTTCAAATTCAGATTTTCAAATACTTTTGTATTTTTATTCTTAATTTTAGGAAGTGTTCAATTTTTAATTATATTGCTGTAATCCTGTAGTAAAGGTTAATCTAATCTTTTTTGAAAAAAACATAATGTTAATCTTACCTGCCATACTAAATTAAGAAATGTAATTTTCTAACTTTGTGGTACTCATTTTTTTGAAGATAAAAATAAAAACAATTCTAATTTAACTAATAAATAATTCAAAATAATATACATATTCATATTTCAATACATTTCAAATATTTTAAACAGGCACGGTTACTTTGCGCACGCGCTTTTGTGTGACTACATACTGAGTGACAAGGACAGAGATTGTTATGTTGGGGACACTTTCCTCTCACGGGAGAGATAGCACTCGAGCGGTATATATATTTATAGGTATATTCATACTACAGAGCAAGCGAAACATGTATGGTCATGGTCGAGAGTCACCTAACAGTTAATACACTTACACGAACCAAATATTGGTCATAGTGTTAGTCACCTATCTTCATTATTTGTTTGCTTGAGTTTTCCATAGAACTCCACTGGTCCAAACAGCTGGCTGCAAGCGATTTTAAACTTTAAACTTCCACAATATATTTGGGCAATGCCATATCTCTATGTTATACATCATCTAAGGTATGGACAGTGTGTTGCTGGTTTGGTTTTTTTATCGTATTGTAACGTTTTATTTATTTTAATACTTTGAATTATAAAACTGATACTCAAAATTTAAACTCAATTTATACTTACCTGATATAATCATTTTAAACATTTAACCTTTTATTACACTTTTTGAATTTTCAGCGCCACTTTTGAATTCTTTTTTCTCTTCTTGATCTTACTGTTTTTCTCTCTTTCACTTCAATTAGTAGACATAATATAACCTGCCAAAAGATTTCAACCACGCTGCATGTGAATTTCGACAAATACAATGTAAAAATTTGAACAATAATTTCAAATTTAAACAACAAATGTGACTATGTTTCTTAACATCAACAACTTTATACATGTTATAACTATTGTAAGTATTTTTAACAATATTTACCCCAATTCTGTAAGGAAGTTACTAGCTTTTAGCTACGTTACTAACACCATTAGCCAATAACAATAGTAGACACTAAATAAAATATGAAAATTACAGCTTTTACAAATATTTCCATTGGTTAAAATTTGTAGTAACATTACTAAGAGCTAGCAACTTCCTTATAGAATTGGGGTAATTGTGTCAAAATGATTACTAAATTAGTGTACGATCGTAGTTATCCCTGATGAAGTGGAAAAATTATCCACGAAATATTGAAATTTAAATAAAATTAACATCAAAATTATGAGAAGTGCGTCTCTTATATAGAACCTCGCCCATAATCACCGAAAAATTCCGTTAACATTTTATCATAGTGTGTTGTGTACGTTATAATCCAATATCAAACAGCCACTAATTTTAAACTGTGTTGCAGGTTTATTACTGGGTATTCCGCTAGTCCTGGGTATTTTGTTTTGTTACAAAAGAAACTTTTTTGGAGTTTTCAACTCTGGTCCCGCGGCTTTTTCAAGAAAATTCTACAATCCAGCCACTATGGAAGAAGACTTCTCTTAATTTATCTACACATATATAAATAATAATGTATATATTATTATTACTATATTTAAAATCATTTTATGTACTACTTTATATGAATAATTATTTAAATAAATAAAAACTGCAAAAAAGTAGTTTAGAGATACTTTAGAACCTCAAAATTCTAATTTTCGAGCTGCCAAATCTGCTCCAGAATGTGGTCTGGTTTCAGCATGCCTAGAACTACAGTAAACACAGAATGATGTAATGGAGAAGCCTGTCCAGCTCGTTCCTGGCCAACTGGAACCTGCTGACCGAGGTGGCTATCAGCGACAACGCGTGGACGTGCGACTGTGACACGCAGTGGATCCTCGACACTCTAGTGCCCGTCGTGGCCGCCCTCCACAAGAACTCCAGCCGCGCCGTCAGGCTCCACTGCGCGCAGCCGCCCGAGATGCGGAACCAGGACATGCTGCAGCTCGCCGAGGCCAAGGAGAAGCTCCGTTGCTCGGATCTGTACGGGGGCAGGCCGGAGAGAGATGCTGGCATCTTGATCGGGATCCTTATAGGTATTGTTATAAGGTTTTTCCGTTTCCTATGAATCGGTATTCACTCCAAGTCCTCAATTAAACAAACACTACTTTTCATTAACTTTATTTCACCAACTCAACTATCAACTTCCTCTCTCTACATTATCTCATACCAACTCTCTTATTTCATGTATAACAAAACTAAAATTCCCTAACAGTATGGACAGTGTGTTGCTGGTTTGGTTTCTTTTATCGCATTGTAACGTTTTATTTATTTTAATACTTTGAATTATAAAACTGATACTCAAAATTTAAGCTCAATTTATACTTACCTGATACAATCATTTTAAACATTTAAGCTTTTATTACACTTTTTGAATTTTCAGCGCCACTTTTGAATTCTTTTCTCTTCTTGATCTTACTGTTTTTCTCTCTTTCACTTCAATTAGTAGACATAATATAACCTGCCAAAAGTTTTCAACCACGCTGCATTAAACAATAATTTCAAATTTAAACAACAAATGTAACTATGTTTCTTAACATTAACAACTTTATACATGTTATAACTATTGTAAGTATTATTAACAATATTGTGTCAAAATGATTACTAAATTAGTGTACGATCGTAGTTATCCCTGATGAAGTGGAAAAATTATCAACGAAATATTGGAATTTAAGTAAAATTAACATCAAAATTATGAGAAGTGCGTCTCTTATATAGAACCTCGCCCATAATTTTATCATAGTGTGTTGTGTACGTTATAATCCAGTATCAAACAGCCACTGATTTTAAACTGTGTTGCAGGTTTATTACTGGGTATTCCGTTAGTTCTGGGTATTTTGTTTTGTTACAAAAGAAACTTTTTTGGAGTTTTCAACTCTGGTCCTGCGGCATTTTCAAGAAAATTCTACAATCCAGCCACTATGGAAGAAGACTTCTCTTAATTTATCTTATAAGTACTACACATATAAATAATAATGTATATATTATTATTACTATATTTAAAATCATTTTATGTACTACTTTGTATGAATAATTATTTAAATAAATAAAAACTGCAAAAAAGTTGTTTAGAGATACTTTAGAACCTCAAAATTCTAATTCTCGAGTTGCCAAATCTGCTCCAGAATGTGCTCTGGTGTCAGCATGCCTAGAACTACAGTAAACACAGAATGATGTAATGGAGAAGCCTGTCCAGCTCGTTCCTGGCCAACTGGAACCTGCTGACCGAGGTAGCCATCAGCGACAACGCGTGGGTGTGCGACTGTGACACGCAGTGGCTGCTGGACACGCTGGTGCCCCTCGTGGCCGCGCTCCACAAGAACTCCAGCCGCGCCGTCAGGCTGCACTGCGCGCAGCCGCCCGAGATGCGGAACCAGGACATGCTGCAGCTCGCCGAGGCCAAGGAGAAGCTCCGGTGTGAGGATCTGTACGGGGGCAGGCCGGAGAGGGATGCTGGCATCTTGATTGGGATCCTTATAGGTAGGGATAGTGAGTGCTTAGGTGAGGTATAACAGAGATATGGCACACTCCTATAGCAGTACTACTGAGAAAGCAAAACATGTATGGTCATGGTCGAGAGTCATCTATAGCTCGTCCAAAATAGAAAAGGACCTGTCAATCATTCTCGCGCATATAATGCAACAAACAAGTTGAAGGAGACGGCAACATCAATATACTAGACCCATGCCTGGCCTACCAGTGGCCCTGTACAGTTCTGGGTTATGTAGCTATACCTACCCCATGTCCACCAAGTTCAAAACTGCGCTGATCCAATAAACTAGGGGTGTAAACCATAAATGGGAAAGCAATCTACCATTGGCGTGGGATTATTTCAATAACAAATTGAATTTTTGTAAATATTTATATTTTAAAATGCATAATGTTTATGAATAACAAAAGAAAATATCACATTTATGAACATCATAAAAAAATTCTAATTAAGTAGAGGCGAATGGATTACATCGGTTTGGTCACTGACAATATTTTCCTTTGAAATAACAGATTCTTTAATCTCTAGATTTTCAAGCCAAATTATAGTTAATCGTTTTTCTGCTACATGTAAGATTATGAATCACCCTTTCCATAAATGATTATTACCTGCTAATATAATCCTCGGCAAATCCTGTGCTGTTTTCTGTTTATTGCAATTATATGTTCTTTAAATCATAATGTCGAATTTCCTTAATATTATATAATAATTTTCTAATATAGTTTCCCCATATGAACTAAGAACTAAGTACGCCACTGGTAAAAAACGCAATGGGGGATACCTTCTCGTTCTCCCATTGGTTGCTCAAAATATGAACGAAAATGCGTCTTTCGCGCAGGTTCATTTCTATATTGGACGAGCTATAACAGTTAATACACTTACACGAACCAAATATTGGTCATAGTGTTAGTCACCTATCCTCATTATTTGTTTGCTTGGGTTTTCCATATAACTCCTCTGGTCTCAAACAGCTGGCTGCAAGCGATTTTAAACCTTAGATCTTTCCACAATATATTTGGGCAATGCCATATCTCTATGTTATACATCATCTAAGGTATGGACAATGTGTTGCTGGTTTGGTTTTGTTATCGTATTGTAACGTTTTATTTATTTTAATACTTTGAATTATAATACTCAAAATTTAAGCTCAATTTATACTTACCTGATACAATCATTTTAAACATTTAACCTTTTATTACACTTTTTGAATTTTCAGCGCCACTTTTGAATTCTTTTTTCTCTTCTTGATCTTACTGTTTTTCTCTCTTTCACTTCAATTTGTAGACATAATATAACCTGCCAAAAGTTTTCAACCACGCTGCATGTGGTCACAAAAAACTTTTTTTTATCAATTTCGACAAATACAATGTAAAAATTTAAACAATAATTTCAAATTTAAACAACAAATGTGACTATGTTTCTTAACATTAACAACTTTATACATGTTATAACTATTGTAAGTATTTTTAACAATATTGTGTCAAAATGATTACTAAATTAGTGTACGATCGTAGTTATCCCCGATGAAGTGGAAAAATTATCAACGAAATATTGGAATTTAAGTAAAATTAACATCAAAATTAACAGAAGTGCGTCTCTTATATAGAACCTCGCCCATAATCATCATTTTATCATAGTGTTTTGTGTACGTTATAATCCAATATCAAACAGCCACTGATTTTAAACTGTGTTGCAGGTTTACTACTGGGTATTCCGTTAGTTCTGGGTATTTTGTTTTGTTACAAAAGAAACTTTTTTGGAGTTTTCAATTCTGGTCCCGCGGCTTTTTCAAGAAAATTCTACAATCCAGCCACTATGGAAGAAGACTTCTCTTAATTTATCTTATAAGTACTACACATATATAAATAATAATGTATATATTATTATTACTATATTTAAAATCATTTTATGTACTACTTTATATGAATAATTATTTAAATAAATAAAAACTGTAAAAAAGTTGTTTAGAGATACTTTAGAACAACAAAATTCTAATTCTCGAGCTGCCAAATCTGCTCCAGAATGTACTCTGGTTTCAGCAGACCTAGAATAGGCTCATCAACCATTTTTATTTTAATTTTTTTTTATAAATCTGCATAAAGAAATATGTTGATAAGTGCAAATCCGGTTTGAAAATTCTTAGTATTAAGCAGGGCATGTAACCGGTTAAAAAAACCGGTTAATAAAAACCGGTAACTGATATTTTTAACGAAAATTGCGAACTTTAACCGTAATTTTAACCGATATTTTTTAGGCCGATAATACCGGTAACCGTTAACCAAAAAAAAAATAAACCGGTTTTAGCGAACATTAACCTTTATTTTTCATTTAGCGAGAAAAATTTTAATATTTTTTTATATCTGTGTTTTCTACTTGTATTTGAACATGAGTCATGGCAGTTTTTACAATTTCCATTTTATTGGAGAGTCATAAATGTAGGTAGTCTCTTTGGCCGTTAAGGTTACTTAAAAATCCCAAATAAATACGGCCTTTGTCAACACAGGCAAGTTTAAAATTGAAAAGTGACCTGCGTTTTTCTAAAGATATTATGGGAATTTTTGTGAATATTCATTAATTAAATTGGTTTTTTTTATTGTTATATTTTTCTCAGATGGTATTTTTTTCGAATTTTTTATTTTGTAATTTTTTTAATCAAATTTTTATAATTAATTTGTTTTAATTAATTTTAATTATTTTTTTAACCGATATATTAACCGGTTTAAACCGGTTTCCAATTTTCAAAAACTGGTTTTCGAACTAAAACCCTTATTATTATAACGTTCTCTATAAGGGTTAACCGTTAACCAGTATTTTTTTCGGTTACATGCCCTGGTATTAAGGAAGAAAATAATTATTTAATGTACAGCGCTGCAATGTGACGTCATCAGTACTAAGTAGTGGTACTCAACCAGTAGGTTTTCATGTAATTTGCATTTCCTTCATTTTACATTTCATAAAAAATTAAACATGTATTAAATGTTATCTTTGTTCAATAATTTTCTCTAAAAAGATTAACAAATATATTTTTATGGAAAGTAGGTAAATATTGTACATTTTGTCAACATTTTTCACTTTGACATTTCTGTAGCGCTAGTGGGCTTGAGTCATGTGTTTGAACTACGACAAACTTTAAAACTTCGTGTTGTATACTACAATTTCGAGTTTTTGTAATTCGTTTTTAGATAAAATGGATCCAGATTTTATTAAAGCCGATTCAGGCAATTTACCTTCTGTAGATTTATCTATGCTATTGAGTTATTTATCTCAAAATCCAATGTAGCTATGTGCATAGACGAAAAATTTAAAAACATTAAGGTATGTAAACACTTTATATTATTGTTATTACTTTATATGAAACTTGACATTATTCTAGAAATGCATATAAATTTGTATCCATTATGTTGCCTGCCTGAGTTAATGGCCAGCAGCGGGCTTTCATTTTTTAGCCAATCAGAAGCTTCATTTTAAAACTAGTACTCATGATGCGATGAATTTTAGAAACCTTAATATCTCGGAACTGAATAAATATTTAATAATTTTTTTATTGTTCATCACACTTACTAAATATATAAATATTATTTACAACACATACTTACTATAATTTGATTATGGTTGATGAGCCTATTTATAAATACTATATTTAAAATCATTTTATGTACTACTTTATATGAATAATTATTTAAATAAATAAAAACTGCAAAAAAGATGTTTAGAGATATTTTAGAACAAAATTCTAATTCTAGAGCAGCGAAATCTGCTCCAGAATGTACTCTGGTTTCAGCAGGCCTAGAATTACAACAAACACTTAAGAATGATCTAATGGGGAAGTTTAGCGTATTTTTTTATTTTATCAAGATTGCCCTCAAAAGTGATATTCTACATTTTATTTCACCCAAAGATGCCTAGATTTCTTAAAAAATTAAATTTTATACAAAAATGACGTGAGTGTGGCTCGCGGAGAACGTATCGTCTATGTTAACCAGCGCGCGCTGGGTTCCCATGGCAACAGAGAAGCGTGTGGTGTAATGCCTCAACATACAACCTACGTTCAACAAGTCAGGTCTCACCATCCCTTCTGCGCAAGCGCATAACTCACGTGTGACGTCAGAGTGGCTCCAACATAAATCATTCATTATAAATAATTGGCAACATCCTTTTATCTTTCAATTATATTTTAAGTCATAATTATTCATATACTTACGACTAAAAGATATTTCACATGTAATTTTAACCACGCTAAACTTCACCATTCTTGACCCACTGAAACCAGAGCACAATCCAGAGCGGCCAAATCTGCTCCAGAAAAAAACCCAAAAAAGAGAATTTTTTGATTATATTACCTCCCGCCACTATAGAAATATATATTCTTTATAAATTTTTCATTACATTTAATTTGTAGTTTTAAAATTAGTTTGTTATTGCAGTTGAGAATACTTTTAATTCATTTCATGCCTAAAATTTCCTTCATAATATTTGTATGGCCAATATGACAGCTATTTTTGACGTTACTAAAACCGGAACCGAATTTACCTTAATTTATGCATGCAAATACATTCCTTACATATTTACTTATTTTATCTTTTAAACTTACTTACATTCTATTTGACATCATATGTCAAATTTTGTGAACATAAGAATAACTCATCTGTTTTATAAAAATTCTTCAGGCTAAACGATACATAGAATTATTATAATTTATATATTTTTACCTATCTAGCTAGAAGTTATACATAAACGTAATTACGCAAATCGGTAGAAAATTATAAAATCTGTATATTTAATAATAACGTAATTTGCGAAAAAAATGGTATTTAGAGATATTTTTTAGAAAAAACGGTTTAAAACTTCAAGTAAAGTACTACTTCCGGTTAACCAATTGTAGTCAAAACCTAATCAGTTCATCATATTTGAATATAATTCTTAAATACCAAATATTATAGTTTTTACATGTGTCGTCTTGGAGTTTCGTAGACGAAAAATCGTCACAGACACACACACACACGGACATACAGACATGAGGGTAAAAATAGTAAAATCGTATTCCAGGGACCCTAATTCGTGCTCATATGTTGAAAACCCACACTCGAGAAATCTGACCAAAAACAATACCTCCCTTATCTATATAATGATAGGCGGGAGGTAAAAACATAACTTGAAGGTTTTAGTTTCATGTAATATGGATTTAATAAAAAAATATTTAAAAGAATTGATTACAACCATATTTCAAACAATGGTTTGCGCATGCGTGTAATCAGAGTATTAGAGTTGTAGGTTGTGAAATAGCAGCACAAATCTTCCTGTGTGTCATTTAGAAATGCTGATAATCAGGTACAATTATTACTAATTCCAGCAAACTAGTGCAGTTATGTTTGGAACTAAATAATATAGCGAATTGTTTTTATGAATGGGGTCATTTAAAAAAAAAAATGTAACTATTTTTTTTTACATATATGGAACCTGAGACACTTACTATACATATTGCAATATAATGTACGCCGACATATAATACTTTTCATTCATAACTTTGTTATAACATATTCGCGCTGCGAATTTCGTGACGTCACGAATCAAAAACTCACCCAAAGATACATCTCACACATACACGTACACCGAGGCGCTACAAGTTGAACGTGAGTGTAAAGCAAGAAGTATAATTTTATACTTTGTGATGTAAAGTAACCTAAAATTTATGTAGTTGTCAGAGGAAAAGTACGCAGGTTTTTGTTTTGTTTATATTAGTGTAGAACTACAGGTTTGTAAGAGTGAAATATAATTGAAATTACATCAGAGTGTAATATATTTATATATTTAGGTAAAGCATGGTGAACGAAGTTTACATTTCGTCCGCAAGAGTGAGCTGATCATTCTGATTCGTGATGTATTGGCAAATGGCGTCCTGTTGAGATTTGAAATCGAAGTCTAATTTCAAAAAATTACATCTACAAAACAATGAACCCAAATGACATGAAAATATTATTTACATATATTGTAGACGGTAGACTTTCAGGAAAAAAATAAAACAAAAAATGTGAAATGACCCCATTGGGATTGGAGTGACATTTCAGGATGTTAACAAGGGGTACCACTAATCCGGATTACTGGGTAATCCCTTTTATGAATCAATAACAATTCAGGGCATCTTTTACTAAATTGTTGAAAGATTTATAACAATTAGTTACATGTATAACAATCTTAAAGATATTATTTTTGCAAGCGTGATTTTTATGGGTATTTTGTGTCAACAAGATTAAAAATCATACAGAATTTTTTGGGAAGTAAAAATAACTAACAATAAGTGATGTAACTGATACATATTGATATTTTATTAAAAACATGTACGTCGGAAGAATAACTATAATGTAAAGTTGTTTTTATCTCCCGCCTATCAATATATAGATAAGGGAAGTATTGGTTTTGGTCAGATTTCTCGAGTGTGAGTTTTCAACATATGAGCACGAATTAGGGTCCCTAGAATAAGATTTTACTATTTTTAGCGTGATGTCTGTATATATATGTGTGTGTGTGTGTGTGTGTGTCTGTGACGATTTTTCGTCCACGATAACTCCAATACGATACATGTAAAAAATATAATATTTGGTATTTAAGAGTTCTATTTTAATATGATGAACTGATTAGATTTTGACTACAATTGGTTAACCGGAAGTAGTACTTTACTTGAAACTTTAAACCGTTTTTCCTAAAAAATACCTCTAAATACCATATTTTCGCAAATTTCATTATTATAAATTCAAAGATTTTTTAATTTTCTACCGATCTGCATAATTACGTTTATATATGACTTCTAGCTAGATAGAAAAAAAATGTATAAATTATAATAATTTTACATATCGTTTAGGCTGAGGAATTTCGATAAAACAGATGAATTATTCATATGTTCACAAAATTTGACATATGATGTCAAATTTGATGTAAGTAAGTGTAAAAGATAAAATAAGTAAAAAATGAAGTAATTTTATTGTAAAATTTAAAAAGATGGAAGAAATGTATTAGGAATGTATTTGCATACGTGAATTAAACTAAGTTCGGTACCGGTTTTAGTAACGTCAAAAATAGCTGTCATATTGGTCATACAAAATTTATGAAGGAAATTTTAGGTATGAAATAAATTAAAAATATTCTGAACTACAGTAGCAAACTAATTTTTAAACTACAAATTAAATGTATTGAAAAACTTATATAGAATATATTACTACAGTAGCGGGAGGTATTGTGTTGGACACATCAGATTTTTTAATGATTTTTTAAGAGAAGTTTTTACGGAAATCTACATTTTAAAGTACATATCTCTTTAAGAATCTTTTATCCTCGGATAAAAAGTAAACTAGTGTTTAAATAAAGGTTGCATAAGGGCTAGAATCCAATGTGTATTATTACCAACCCCTATTCCCAGAGCGTAGAAATCTGTGCCTTATGTACATAGCTTAAAAGAGACAGAATTGAATTCACTTCTAATGATTCAAAGCTGTCCGGAATCTTGATATATGACACTTACGCATTTGTTTGTTAAAATATACTTAACTGTGTAGAAGACCACTTTAAATTCTTTTTAAATGCCTCTTTACTCAAGTTCTTTTGTTTTAAAGTACTTTTTGTACGAAAAATTCACTTCTGAACTAATTTTCTCTGTTTCGGAATTAGAATATCATATTCCAGCACGCTTATTGATGTTAGAAGGAGCTTCATTCTTAAACGATTTTTGGTTATATTTTGTTATTTGAGATTGTCATGCCTGCATTAAATACAAAAAATATCTAGGCAACTGACAAAGTAATTCTAATTTACCTAGGCAACAGACGAAACAGAAATCACTGTCACCAACCTAACTATTCTATCAAAAAAATCCCTGAATGGAAATTGTCAAATATTATAAAAAACAATGTAAATAAAAGCCGAAACAGAGAAAATAGTATAAAACATTCGTTATAGAAGGCAATTCATGCACTCGTTCGTTCGGGCACTCGCTGCTTCGCGCTCGTTCCCGAAATTCAAACTCGTGCTTGAAAAGGTTGCCTTCTACAAATTATGTTTTAATATACTATTCTATATTTTAAACACTTCTTCTATGTCTAGAAACTGTCTGACATAATAATAATTGAAATGAATCACTCATATTTAGTTTTAAATTACTTATGATTATGATTTATAATCTGGATTTTTCACTGGACTTAATCAAAAGATTTTGAATTGAAGTAAATTAAATACATATGTTTAAATACTACATTATAAAATAAAATAGGATTCTTAAACCTTTTTGTTGTATATAAACGAATTTAATAAAAAATATATTTACAAACCTTGATTACAACCATATTTCAAACAATGGTTTGCTCATGCGTGTAATCAAGTATTAGAGTTGTAGGTTGTGAAATATCAGCACAAATCTTCCTGTGTCATTTAGACATGCTGATAATCAGGTACAAATATTGCTAATTCCAGCAAACTAGTGCAGTTATGTTTATAAGCAGGACATGTAACCGGTTAAAAAAACCGGTTAATAAAAACCGGTAACCGATATTTTTAACGAAAATTGCGAACTTTAACCGATATTTTTCAGGTCGAAAATACCGGTAACCGTTAACCAAAAAAAAATAAACCGGTTTTAGCGAACATTATCCTTTATTTTAATATCATTTAGCGAGAAAAAAAATTAAAATTTTTTGGCCATTAAGGTTACTAAAAAGTCCCAAATAAATACGGCCTTTGTCAATACAGGCACGTTTAAAATTGAAAAGTGACCTGCGTTTTTCTGAAGATATTACGGAAATTTTTGTGAATATTCATTAATTAAATTGCTTTTTTCTTTAAACGTCATAAAAGTGATATCTTCTGTGACGTGATTGACAAGGTTGAAGTTTAATTTCTATGCCTCCGTAAAATAATTTTTTATTCTAGCCGCCGTATAATTTCATCGCTGCCGTATGTAGAATCAGCCAATAAGAAGTAACTTGTACAATAGAAATCTGTAATATCGCCCTAAATGTCACTATAAAAACTAGATAACCTAAGAATAAAGTTACTAAAAATTATGAATAACTGACAGGTAACCTACATATTAAACGTCAAATAGTAGTTTATTTTTTAAAATTTCTAAGTTTGAAGAAAAAATAGCATGTGTTATTCAGTGTTTGTGTGCCTCGCAAGCAATTGTCCGACTCGCTTCGCTCGTCGTGCAAACTTCCATACTCGCCATACAAAGTATCACTTTTACTCTTAATAACACAATATACTATTTTTTAATTGTTATATTTATCTCAGATGGTAATTAAAAAAAAAAATTAATTAATTATTCTGTAATTTTTTAAATCAAATTTATATAATTAATTTGTTTTAATAAATTTTAATTATTTTTTTAACCGATATATTAACCGGTTTAAACCGGTTTTCGATCTAAAACCGTTATTATTATAACGTTCACTATAAGGGTTAACCGTTAACCAGTATTTTTTTCGGTTACATGCCCTGGTTATAAGTGAATAATATAGTGAATAGCTGGGATTTTTATTTTTTAAAATATACTTGACTTACTTGTAAAATAAAGTTTTTAATTAAACTGTAACCTGTGAAAGGTGTCGATCATGTCAATTATTATTTAAAACAGTTTCATTTTGTTGTAAAATTAATAAAATATAGATTTGATGTTTAACATAACATATTTGAATTTCATGTAAAATTGTTGACCTGTTGAGTAATTTCTCGAATACACATTATGTATAATTATGTCAAATAAACAATTATTATAATAAAATATACAATTATAAATGTACTGTCTAAAAGTATACTGTATAAACAATAATATATGTCGAAATTTGTTTGGGCGTTTAGGAGCAATATGAAGTTAAATAAGCATGTAAGGAAGAAGCTGTATAATGCTGATGATTTTGAATGTGTATTTATGTAACCAACATGACACAGTGTAACATAGCTTTGTGTTTACACATGATAAAGAGGAATATTCAGGATTTAATGTGATGTATGAATTTTAAAAATCGAACGCCTGCTGTAAGAGTTATTGATGTTTATTTCAGACTATAATTATTTCTCCGAAAAAACTCTAAAATAATTGATTGATGTATTTTACGAATTTGAATGTGAAATTAGAGGCTAATTTTATTGCAAAAGAATAAAAGACCTGATGTATCCAACACATTACCTCCCGCCACTGTGGTAATATATTCTATAAGTTTTTCAGTACCTATATTCAATTTGTAGTTTTATGATTAGTATGTTATTGCAGTTCAGAATATTTTTAATTTATTTCATACCTAAAATTTCCTTCATAAAATTTATATGACCAAAAAAAAAAACAGCTATTTTTTACGTTACTAAATCCGTAACCGAACTTACCTTGATTTACGCAAGAAAATATATTCCTTATATATTTCTTCCACCTTTTTAAATTATACAACAAAACTAATTCATATTTACTTATTTTATCTTTTAAAATTTTGTGAACATATGAATAACTCATCTGTTTTATCGAAATTCCTTAGCTTGAACGATATGTAAAATTATTATAATTTTTTTGTTCTGTTTAGCTAGAAGTTATATATAAACGTAATTATGCAGATAGGTAAAAAATTAAAAAATCTTTATATTTAATAATACCGTAATTTGCGAAAAAATGGTATTTAGAGGTATTTTTTAGGAAAAACGGTTTAAAGCTTCAAGTAAAGTACTACTTCCGGTTAACCAATTGTAGACAAAATCTAATCAGTTCATCATATTTGAATATAAGTCTTAAATACCAAAAATTATATATTTTACATGTATCGTATTGGAGTTATCGTGGACGAAAAATCGTTACAGACACACACACATGGACATACAGACATACACACGGACATGCAGACATGACGGTAAAAATAGTAAAATCGTATTCTAAGGAGTCTAATTCGTGCTCATATGTTGAAAACTCACACTGGAGAAATCTGACCCAAAACAATACCTCCCTTATCTATACAAAGTGTTCCATTTAAGTGTGCCACCATTGCTATCTCAAAAACTATAAGAGCTACAAGGTTGGTTAAATTAGCAAACAACCACCATTTTACAAGACTATTAAAATAAGCGAAACAAATATTTTTTAAACCAGTGGTTCTCAAGATATGAAGCCCAACTTTCTTATTTTAAATGGAATACCCTAATAATTTTTACATATTTGGAATCTACATAAAATTACAAATCCAACGATATCTTTGAAGTTAAATTTCAGTTAAATAATAAAATCCCTATATTAGTATTTATTTTGCATACTTTTACCTAAAACTACTAGTATGAATAAATAGAAAACAATAAACGTTAAATTCTGCGTTCTTATCACACTAATTCTACCTTTAAATTAAAAAGCTGCTATTTTCAGGTAAAAGTGCAAAATAAATGCCAATATAGGGATTTTATTATTTAACCAAAATTTAAGTTCAAACATATCAATGGATTTGTAATTTTATGTAGATTCCAAATATGTAAAAATATATAGGATGTTTCATTTAAAATAAGAAAGTTGAGCCCATATCTTGAGAACCACTGGTTTAAAAAAATATTATTTTGCTCATTGTGTTAGTGTTGTAAAATGGTGGTTGTTTGCTAATTTAACCAACCTCGTAGCTCTTACAGTTCTCGAGATAGCAATGGTGGCACACTTAAATGGAACTCCTGTATATTGATAGGCGGGAGGTAAAAACACTTAATGAAATGAAGAACAACAGACTTTTTTGAAAGAATCAATGCCTAATATCAACCCCTGTTATTTTTAGCGTATGCCTTGTGTTTCCACCCCCTTTTAAGGGGTAGACGGCGTGTCAAAGCCCGAGATTACACTTCGTAATTGAATCAAATTCCTCGGATAATACACACGTGTCTTTAATATACTATATTGTGTCCAATTAGGCCTAAATTGGTAATAATGCCTTTCAATAAGTGTCCTATATTAAGTTAGCAAATGTATTTACGTTTTCCAAACCTTATTTCTTACAATAATTGTCATACAATACAACAATTTTAAAAATAGATAAATATATTTTAAGTTTTGAAACTATTTTGAGAAGATACTACAACAAATATTGTTAATTTTTGATGAGTAGGTACTCAAATGTATGTACATATTTCACATAAATCAAAAATGATAGTCGTAGAATGTTGAAATTTTATTTATGTAGTTACTATAACATTTAGTTGTGTCCCTGCCTTTTTCATTGCAATCAACAGTGCCAAAAGGGCACTTTGCATATATTTCCATACTGTTATTTATGATTGTTGAGTGGTTTAGCTTTTATTTAAATATACGATATTCAGTATGACGTCAGCGATGACAGCGCTGTGGTAAGTTCTATAACTATTCGAACAAACAAATATGAAATAGCTGGGTAATCAAGTAGATACTTTGTGGAAATCTCTTAAAAATTAATATAAATAAATTTAAAATAACGGAAGACAATGTTCCAAGAGCAAAATTAGAACACGACACGATTTTTAGTTGTTTTTACTTTTCCGCTTACGTTTTATATTTTATTCAGAGTGCAAAGTTATTGGTATGGAGCAAGGAATACCGACAATATCGATATACCTAAGTGTAGAAAAGGGAAAATGGCTTCCAATTGCAAATGATAATAATGATAATAGAAATGCAATATTAACTGAGATAATGGGAACTGATACCTGGAAAAAATACTGAACTTCCATATATTTGAAGTTCCAAACAAATACAAAAACTATTCTTGACACCATGATTCCTGATATACTTTAAACTGATAAATTTGAAAGTTTTTGCAAAGTGTTTCTTCATCGTTATCATACTAATAATAAAAATTGTTTTTTTTTATTATCTATATCATGAATGATATACACGTTTCTTCACAAGTAATACTTGTTTTTATATTTTAAATGATCAATTTCTTCAAGATCAAAAAAATTAAAAGGCGTATTAAAAAGAGTTTCATTTAAAACACTAATGCCCAGTTGCATCAGCAAGGCTTAAATTTTAAGTAACAAACAAAACAATGATAAACGAAACTTTGACAGCAATATTGAATAGTTCATTTGACTTTTTATTTCGATGTGATATTGTCCATTTAAGGTCAACTTCCAATTTTAGTAATATTAGTGCAACCGGCCATATGTATTTAATATGTAAATATCGTATGATAATTTAAATATTGTTGATGAGATGCATGATCTTCGTATTGCAATATTTTTGAACAATTTTCTTGCATATGTTTCACCAACAGTTTATAATTACGTATATACAAATATAAATATTTACTAATATTACTAAAGTGGGACAACAATAATAAAGCTATACACATTTAGCCAGTGGTTTTGGTGTAATAGTAATGTTTGTCCGAATAGTTCTCCAAATACACGTTGGCGCCACAGTCGATTTCTTATTGAATATCGTCTATTGTAAAATTGATTATGACAATCAAAAACATTAACAAAGTTTAAAGACTTGTAGCTCCTACACGGTTAAAAATAGGGGATTGGGACCTCAAAATTCTTAATCCTCGTAGTTTCTTTACCCTCTGTACCAATTTTCATGAAAATACTCTGACTGGTTGAAGAATAAATAAATAAAATGTGATGCTTCAACAAGAAGAAAAACACGCGCACTGTCCTGGTTTTCACGTCGGACGATTTAGCATAAAATAACTCGTAGCTCCTACACGGTTGTAGATATCGACTTGCGGTTTGCACCAATCAATTCAGAAGACTTTGGAGCATATATGTCCTTACTATTATTTATTACTGTTGAGTGGTTTAGTTTTTATTTAAATTGTAAAATTGATTATGATAATAAAATACACTAACAATGTTTAAAGACTTGTAGCTCATACACGGTTAAAAATACAGCATTGAGATCTCAAAATTCATAATCCTCATGCTTTCTTTATCCTTTGTAGCAATTTTTGTTAATATCCACATACTGGTTTAGGAATAAATAAATAAAATATAACGTAAGAGGTTGCAGATGGTGGAAAGTATTTTTGAAAACACCAAAACAAATCCTTCAATAAAATCCAAAACACACGCGGTAAAAATACACAACTTGGTATATACATTCAGAAGAGTGGTTGATACTAGTGCATTAAGTTATATTAGTAACAGTTTAGTGGTGGAGGAATTATAAGTAAAAATATTTATTTTATAATCATTTTTACATCTCGTCACTCGGTAAGAGAGTTATTGTAATCAGTTATAGTAAAAGTTTAGGTACATATATGAAACTGACTTATGCGGGTTTTACAACCTTTTTGGAAGGGTGGGAAGCTTTGTGGTCAGGAGTTATAAATTATCTCAACTCAAAGGTATCACTTGAAAAGTAACAACAGGTCCGTATTAAACAAATTCATACTGTACTTACTTCGTATAAATAAATAGCTAATAATGGAGTTCTTAGAATACGTAATTGGAAATCTAAAGATCACATAATGTAAAGAAAAGTCTTATGAATGAACAACTTGACTTAGTCAAATCTCCATTGGTCTCTCCGCTTTAATCCTTTTTAGATATTCTTACCATTGAAAAGGTGGTTAATATTTAGTTTCTGTCTTTATTCTTATGTATACCTACTAAAAAATTTCTGTGAAGTATATTTATTAGTATTTCCTGTTAATGGCCTTAAAAGTCGAAATATGAATAAAAATAAAATTAAATTTTTTAAAATAACCAACTATTTCTTATATTTATTTAATAACAGTTTGTATTTAAAATTTACAGTTGAATTTATTTTAATAATTTAATCTTTTCTCAATTAGTCAATTTACAAATTGAGTTTAGAAGACGGCATTAAAAATGCATTTATTATTTGAATATTTTACTCTAGATTTAAAAGATTAAAAGTAAATAATTAGGAAACATTTTGAAAGAAAATTTATAGTACTTACGACCCTTGACATTATACGACACAAATAATTACCTGCCTAAAAGTATAGTACGACAAAAGATTTCAAGTTGACGTTTAAATTGTTTTATGGTTGTGGTATCTATTCAAATTTTGCTCCAGGTACCCAGCTAAGCACTGGATTTGGAAATCCCAAAGTAATATTAGCATACCTTACTTAATATACATGGATTACTGTACAACCTGAAAATAACCAGACAGGGATGTATTTAAAATTTTAATACCGTTAATTTCTTAGCAATAATCATTATCTTCGTGGAATTGCAAACAATTTTTGCATAAAAACGAAACTGCTATAACATAATGTTCTTATTACCAAGAGTACATCAACGTTACTACAACTTGTGACAATTATTAGAGTATTTTTCATAAAACATGATATTAAAATTTGAAATACATCCCTGTCTGGTTATTTCCAGGTTGTACAGTAATCCATCTATATTAAGTAAGGTATGCTAATATTATTTTGGGATTTCCAAATCCAGTGCTTAGCTGGGTACCTGGAACAAACAGTGTATTCTAATGGATTTCGTACAATTCTATACCCTATAGCAGAACGCATAAAGGTCACATTTCTTTCCATACTTTCACTCAGGGAAAAACTTTGAATAGATACCACAACCATAAAATAATTTAAACGTCAACTCGAGATCTCTTGTCCAACTATACCAATACCGCAAGTCCCATAAAAATTTACAAGGGCCAATCGGCTTATCCAAAGTGAATTTCATATACCTAAACTTCTATAAAATATTACGATGATGTCTGTCCGTGTGTGTGGATGGATGGATGTTGTCGTAATGATTACTCAAATACTAGTCACTAAAATGAGTTGAAATTTTGGCTATAACATTGTGACAGTGTTGATTAGATCTGATTAGATTTTGGTGTTAATCTTACAACTCGAAGTGGTGTTTTTAAAAAGATCTCAAGTGTTTTTCTAAAATATTTTAATTAATTATGAATATACGAGAATTTTTCTAAATATTATGTCATCAGCTAACATTTTATTATTACAATTAGTTTGTATCTAGGCCCATTTAACTATTACAGATTACAAGTAATTAATGATTGTGAATGTAAATTTGTTACAATTCCGTGGTTAAATGTTTTATGCTTGACACGTTTGACAGTGATAATTATTATAATTGACAGGATTGACTATGAAAATATTAATAATTATCGAATACTCTAAAAGGATTAGCAGTAGAATGTGGAAATTTTGTATATGGGACTGTTATAACATCTAGTTGTGAACCTCTCTTTTTTATTGCAATCGACAGTGCCAAAAGGGCACTTTTCTCTACGTATTTTTTTTTATTTTAGCCGTAAAATGTATGTACAAGTAAAAAGATTATTTATTTTGAGGTTTCAAGTCTTTTTCTTTAATGGTGTCGGAGTTACAAGCGTTCAAATTTTCTTATTTTTTTTATTATTGTAATCATGTGTTCATACGTCACGTTTTAATTATTTATTCCAGAACAACTCAGACAATTTTTATAAAAATTGCTACAGGGGTGGAAGAAACTACAAGGATTAAGAATTTTGAGGTCTCAACTCTGTAATTTTAACCGTGTAGGAGTTACAGCTTACAGCACTGCAAAGTTTATTAACTTCGCATAACTCAAACACGATTAGTCGTAGAATGTTGAAATTTTATTTATGTAGTGATTATAACATGTAGTTATACACACATTTTTGGTTCGAATATGTCTTTTCAAAAGCAGTTTGCTTTTGACAGAAACTAAAAACAATAATTTAGTTTGCTTTTAATTTCTGTAGGAAACATTTAATAATAAATTAATATTGACAACTGTCATATTTCGTAAGAATATGTTTTTCTTTGGAAGTTTTTGACCGATTAAAATAATTTGGTGTAATGTAATAAGGAATAGTGATAAACATTTTAATAAAATTTTCAAATAATTATCCATTTCGAAGTATAATTCAAGTGAAATAAGTTATTGGTTTAGCTTTTTGTTTGTAATTATTCCCAAACCAAATATTGGGTGTGACAAATGGTAGATATACAGGGTGTTAATACTAAGTTGTAACACACGAAAACGGCAGAACTCATTGAAACAAACAATTTTTCTTAGATCAAATTTTTGATTTGGAGCCCCAGTTCATAGATATTGGCGTTCTTTTGTTTTTCAAAAAATCGTCATTACTCCCTTATTTTAAAGAATATTTAAAAAATACAAAAACTTTCAGCATTTGCTTTCGGTTCTCTAAATCATTTGTATTTAGAATTATTTTCTATTTTATCAAATAACAGAATGGCGACTGATCAAAAATTTCAAAACAAGATATTTTTAAAACTAGTCGATCGATTTTTGAAAATAAACATTTGTAAAATCCTTAAACTATCTTCTAACATTTGTTTAAAATAATATAAACAAAAACCTAATAATAAACGCGTACTTCAAAATTAAAGCATATGTTTTCTAATTTGTACACTGAGAAAAAGGATTTTTTATAGGAAACAAATACGTTGTTTTGAGTATGATTTATTTGTTTTAAAGTTCGCCATAAATTACCCTTATGTACCAGAAATGAATCGTGATATTTAGGATTACATTATCCTTTATTTAGGTATATTTATTTAAATTTAAAAAATAATTGTTTCAAGAGAAGAAATGTGTAATTTTAAAATATAAAAATAAACATTTGTTTCTGAGAATTTAGAATAATAATTTAGAGAAATAAATATATTGTATATTCATTTCAAATACTTTTTGTTTCAAAGAAATAAAGATTGTGTAAAAATCATACGACTTGATTTATAGAAAAAATATATTATTTTCAATAAAAATAATATTTACTTCTCTCAAATAAATATAATTTTAATGATAAATATCTTTGTCTGGGAAATGTCAGTAGATATTTACTACAAGTAAAGATTTGTTTGAGTGAAAGAAATTTACAGCACGCAGGCATCAACAAGCCTGTTCTTGCATATACGCCATTATACTCGAACGTATAAACGTGTACTGTTGTAGTCGTCATAGAGAATAGTTCTGAGCTATTTTATAATTAGTAATTTATAATTTTCATACATATCGCTGACGAAAAAGTGGAAAAATTATTAGTTGAATGGCAAATGCCACAATTAATAGAAATGTTTAAAGGTGAGTACAACACATAATAGGTATTAAACAAGGTATAATAACATTTATTTGAAAGAAGGAATTACGTACGATGTAATGTATTCAATACCATACGTAAACGATCATGAAATTTTGGATAGATAAATAAATGGATTAGGACAACAAATTAAATTTAAATCAATGCTAAAAAGTCAATTAGAAAACACCCCAACTGTACCATACACTACTTCATCTCCTTCTGTTGTACTGATTCCTTCTCCCAGCACACCGTCTTCGTCGTCTTAATTTTTCGTTCCTACTAACTCCATGATTAATTTATCTTTATTCATAAAATTTGATGACTTTTTTGACAAAATACTTGCACTTAGAAAGAAAAACGTAGTCTCTGGTGCAGACAATTTTCTTTTAGATCTGTTGGATACTCCATCTTTATCACAAGCTACAAATATATGATTTGTATTATTTGTGAGAAACTTATTTATGTAATTAATTATTTGTAGGTTCAAAGTATTTTATAAAAATTTCTTTGCTCTGTACTTTGGTACCACCTAAAGGAAGAATACGTCATGGAAAAAGTTATTGGAAACCGAGTACAATAGAGTCGGGAAGGTTTAATATTAGAAGTAAAAGTAAGTTTCAAATTTAAATAATCACTTCAAATGTACTTATTTTCTTATTTACATGCATATATTTTCAAATTTTAGATTGCTGGTGACATCGAAAAAGCTATAAATGATAGACACGATAAAATGAAAAAAATAGGTCTAACTGTCCAACCATTTATTATCGTCCAAGGTCCGTCAGCACTAGATATTCAAGATATTTTTGTAAGTTTAAATAATAACTTATATAAACTAGATTCTTTACTAAAAGCTCTAGATATTTGTTTTAAAATATTTATTGTCTATAATTTAAGTTACCCAATTGAGTGTGAACAAATTTACTATTTGCTGCAACTGGGTATTTACAAAATTAAAACTAAATACGATAAAACAGTACCATCCATCATTGATCTATTAAATAGATTATATTAAAATTTATTTATTAAATTATCTCTTGTCCTCTCTGCAAGAAACCAGTAACATCTCCTAGTTTATACATATAAGACATCAGAAAGTAACCATGCATATCAGCAAAATTATACTTGCATTTATTGTCATAGAATTTGTTTTATATTTTATTTTAATACATTTATTTTATAATGCAATTTTGTACTAATAAAATATATTTTTCAATAGAATAAATATGTATTTTCTATAACCTTATTCCTTAATTAACACAATAAAACACCTGTATAAATGAATCTACAACTTGTTTGCGGGAACTTTATATTTATTTCCCATAATATATTATGAACTTTAAAGAATTAAATATTTTTTTAAGAAATAATTTTATTTATTTGTAGTAAACATAATAATGTAATACAAAAATAATATTATTTTCCTACTAACTATTCTGATTTTTGAAACAAAAAAATTATATTTTTATTAAATAAATATATAATTATAAATATTCTACGCTTATTTACTGGAAATAATATTTTCTTTATTGAAATAAATTATTTTTTTAGGTGTAATAATTATATATTTAAACCAAATAAAATTTATTTGAAATTTTAGTGGAATCCACTGAAACATCATTTGTTTGTATCAAATAAATATGCTTAAAACAATCATTTGTTGGTCGTTAATAAAGATTTAATTCGCTGAATTCAAAAGACATATTTGTTTGTAGGAAACGAACTTCGTTTCGTTGAAATAATCCTTTTTCTCAGTGTACATTCAAATTTAAATAGTTTTTGATCTTGTTCTTTATATATATATCTTTATTTACAAAAAGAAATTATTTACTACTTTATCTTCAAAAGGTTTTTGCATAATTTGTGTATAAAAATGCATAATTATCAAAACATTGTTGCAGTTTGTAAAAATGTATCTTGCTATTCAATTTGAATTTTCGTTTAGACAGATGTTTCAGACAAATGTTAATAGATAGTCTAAAAATATTATAAATAATTTATTTTCAAAAATCAATGAACTGGTTTTCAAAATATCTTGTTTTGAAATTTTTGATCGGTCGCCATTTTGTTATTTGATAAAATAAAAAATAATTGTAAATACAAATGTTTTAGGGAACCGAAAGCAAATACAATTTTTTTTGTATTTTTACGTCCCGCCTATCAATATCAATATAGATAAGGGAGGTATTGTTTTTGGTCAGATTTCTCGAGTGTTGTTTTCAACATATGAGCACGAATTAGGGTCCCTACAATAAGATTTTACTACGCGCATTCTAAGAGTACTCACTGGGCATATCTCGGTTAGTACGTGTTATTCGTGCAAGTTGTTAAATGGAAAAGGTAGGCCTTTTTCCATTAATTATTTGTACGAAAAATTCGTTTTTCATCTAAGATAGTATAAGTGCTACGGTAATTTGAATATTTTTGAATGTTATGATACTATTTTTTTTCTTATTTCAAATTGAATTTACTTTATTAGAATTATGAAATATCACTTTGCAAAGTATTTAAGGTTATTCTAAATGTCATTTTTAAAGAGTACCCAGCAGTGCATGGGAAGACATCTACCATTTGATTTGTAAAGTAAAAAAGAATATAAAATGGTAAAATATCCAAGAGTGCGCAATAGTTTGAAGTCAAGGAGTACGCGTGCGTACTCTTAGATTCTTACGTGTGGTTCTTATTTTACAGATGGTTATTTTAAAAAAAGTAATCGCGAACTTTAATTCACTTCATATTTATTAAAACAAATCAAAATTCGATCATCTCTTGTCATTCACGAGGCTACATTGAGAAAGAGATTAAAACTTGGGACTGTACCCACTTCACTAGGAAGGTTCAAACATATTTTTGATGAAAATATGGAAAATGTTCTAGTCTAGCACGTAAAAAAACTGGATGTTTTTTTTTTTGGTCTTACTGTTAAAGACATGTAAAGCCTTACGTACCAATTTGCTGAACAAAATAAAATAAACCATCCAATTAATAAAGAAACTAAACTTGTTGGCAAATAGTGGATGCAAAATTTCTGTAAACGACATAATTTGGTTACTAGACAACTAGAAATAGTCAGTAAAGTTAGAGCTTCTGGTTTTTACAAAGTACAAATATCAAGATTTGTAAAAACTTGCTGTCCAGGATGCGGAGAAGATTATAAAGATCCGTCAACACAAAACGGGATACAGTTCAAAATCTGTAAACACTGGCGGCATGATATGCATACCACCTACGTTGGTAAAAAATATTAAATTGCGATAAATGTGAACCATAAAATGTGCGTACCTACTCTTTCATTATATGTGTACTCTTCAATTATATATCTGCGTACTCTTAGATTTTTTTACATCCAGGAGTACGCATTTTTCGAACATAGTTATTTATTTTTTTATTAAAATATGGTACCTTCTCAAGTAATAATTTTGTTGTTTTCCTTAAGTATACAGTTCAAAAAAATAATGTTATTATTTTTGTATTATATTTGTATTAATTAAAAAAGTTATAAGAAAAATAAGAAAAACTGCGTACTCTTACCCTATGTCTGTGTGTGTGTGTGTTTGTCTGTGACGATTTTTCGTCCACGATAACTCCAATACGATACATGTAAAAAATATAATATTTGGTATTTAAGAGTTCTATTCTAATATGATGAACTGATTAGATTTTGACTTCAATTGATTAACCGGAAATAGTACTTTACTTGAAGCTTTAAATCGTTTTTCCTAAAAAATACCTCTAAATACTATATTTTCGCAAATTTCATTATTATAAATACAAAGATTTTTTAATTTTCTACCGATCTGCGTAATTACGTTTATCTATATATATATTCTACCTACCCTACCGTTTATGTTGAGAAATTTCGATAAAACAGAGGAGTTATTCATATGTTCACAAAATTTGATATATTATGTCAACTTTGATGTAAAGTTTTAAAAGATAAAATAAGTAAATATGAAGTAGTTTTATTGTAAAATTAATAAAGATGTAAGAAATATATAAAGAATATATGAGCATGCGTGAATCAAAGTAAGTTCAGTTCCGGTTTTAGTATCTTCAAAAATAGCTGTCATATTGGTCATACAAAATTTATGAAGGAAATTTTAGGTATGAAATGAATTAAAAATATTCTGAACTGCAATAACAAACTAATTTTAAAACTACAAATTTAAATGTATTGAAAAACTTATATAGAATATATTACTACAGTGGCGGGAGGTATTTTGTTGGACACACCAGATTTTTTAAATATTTCTTAAAATAAGGGAGTAATGACGATTTTTCGAAAAACAAACGAACGCCAATAAATATGAACTGGGGTTCCAAATCAAAAATTTGATTTAAGAATAGTTGCTTGTTTGAATGAATTGTAACTACCGTTATCGGGTGTTACAACTTAGTATTAACACCCTGTACAGTGAAAAATCTATTGAGAATTCAAATTTGGAAACGAATTTAAACTATAGTATTAGCACCCTGTATAGTGAAGAATAGACTGCATTAGTGTAACGGTCATTTTGTGGCGCCAAATTCAAACTCAAACCCTAACTCGCCTCTGCCGATTTATACGCCCATGTTATTCTTATGGGAATCAAAATATGCTATCTTTAAACTTCTAGAAAGTATTATAAAATGCAAATCTTAACTATAAAACCTTATAAATACTAATCTCTAATGTTTTATCTACCTTTTAATGTAATATACACACCCAAAAAACATAATATTATTTAATAAACTTCAATTTAAACAGTAGGTGCAAATTTCTGAAAACGTATGTCGTAGCTGTCTTAGTATTCAGTTAAACCTGTCACTTTAACCTGCTGCACCAAGTAACGACATATGTTACTATTTGGGATACTACTTTCTTTAAAATCAAATTTTTCATAATTTATTCTTTTGCTTGTACTTTTTCTGTACGGAAAGCAAAGAGTAATATTTTAGGATATAAAAAAATACTGTGTTATAGTTAAGAATCGCCAAAATGCTTTAATATCGTGAATTGAAAATGTACTCCCTTAAGAAATGCATACACTCAGATTTGAATTAGGGTTCCGCGCTAAATGTAAATCTTAACCTCACTAACGTGGTCTATTCAAATTTGGAAACTAATTTAAAATATCTGTAACCATGTGTTAGATACAGAGAGGTTTGTAAACTTGGTGGTTGACTTTGTGAAGTTTTGTGTGTGCCTGTACTTTTGTGAGGGAGTATACCCCGCAAATTGTATATAACGAACCGTATTGTTCAATAATTTTTCCGATAATGTTACAATTTCATGAGATATGACGTTCAATTGAATTTGAAAGGTAGGTATACCCTTATAGACGATATTTTATCGAGTTTCATCGATTTTAAATGCTTTTCAACCTTGTTGAAACCTTCCCACTTTAGCTAAGAGTGCCTTCTTGTATGTACACTAATAGTATTCACCTATTCACTTCAATTCTGTAATTATTGTTTCTTAGTATTAGCTGGGTGTGTCTATACAGGGTGTTCATTTTTAAGTGGCTACCATTGCTATCTCGAGAACTATAAGAGCTACGAGGTTGGTTAAATTAGCAAAGAACCACCATTTTACAAGACTAATACAATGAGCAAAAAAAAATTTTTTTTCGACCAGTGGTTCTCAAAATACGGGACACAACTTTCTTATTTTAAATGGGAACATATGTTTATTTTTAAGTTATTCGATAGAGTATTTTTTTCTGAATTCAACTATATAAACATATTATATACTAATATAACAAAGTAACTGAGAAAAAGTCATGTTAGATTTATATGTATTTTATTTATATCTGGCTGAAAGAAGAGTGCTTTGAAAAGAAAACAATTCATTTTCGTCTTAAAACTGACAGTTTAAGAACATAAAATTTAACAAAAAATAATCAAACAATGTTAGACAGATCAATATGTCTATGTTTTCTAATCATAGCACTCTTGTTTCAGACAGATATAAATAAAATACATATAAATCTAACATACATTTTTCGCAATTATTTTGTTATATTAGTATATGATATGTTTATATTGCTGAATTCAGAAAAAAATACTCTATCAAATAACCGAAAAACAAACATATGTTCCCATTTAAAATAAGAAAGTTGTGTCCCGTATTTTGAGAACTACTGGTCGAAAAAAATATTTTTTTTGCTCATTGTATTAGTGTTGTAAAATGGTGATTCTTTGCTAATTTAACCAACTTCGTATCTCTTCTAGTTTTCGAGATCGCAATGGTAGCCACTTAAAAATGAACACCCTGTATATAGTTTTAAAAACATTTTTTCTAAAATTGATTATAAAAACAATTTTAAAAATACAAAATTTTAATTTTTAATTTGTGTTTTTCTGATTTAATTTTAAAAAAGCAAATTCATTTCAAGGATTTGAGTGGTTTATATAAACGTGTTTCTTGTTTCTACTTCAGATATGAGTGCCTCTTCACTACAGTACCTTCTTTAAATTAGCTGGGAGTGTCTGTATAATTTGAAAAATATTTTAATTTCTAAAATTAATTATAAATATTTGAAAACATAAATTTTTTATTTTTTAAATTGAACCCAAGTGTTTGAGTTTCCAAATGGTGCTCTCTCTCAAGCAGCAAATTGGTGGTGCCTTCTCTGAACCAGCTGCCAGTGCCGGGTAATTTTTATTTGTATTTTTTGAAATAAAAATGAATAATTTTAGAAAAAAATGGTGAATATCTCTGAAATTACTAGTCTTAGACATAGGATACCCTTGATAACATATGCATATGAAGATAATACAAAAAGACATACAACTATTATAAAATATAGGGTGTTCCATTTGAAAATGGCGAGTTATAGTCATTTGAAATTGAGTAAATTTGATTCGCTTTATTGAACACCCTGTATAATTACACTTTAAAAAAATATGTGAGAACATAGAGTATAGTTACAACTGTACAGAAAAAATTCTTAATTTTTACTATTAAAATAACTACAGTATGTCTTTATAAAGCAATGCGTGTATTTGGTCTTTTTTAGAGAATAAACGTAATAACTTGGCAACGCCGCGGAAAACTAAAACAAAATGCATATGTCCGTATAGGACAATAAAATACAATTTAAAAAATTAAAAATATACAGGGTGTTCCATTTAAAGAAAGGCGTAGAATTGTGGGTGAGCCGTAATGCAACACCCTGTATGCTCCTTGAGTGAACCAATAAATTCTGTTAATAAATTGATGCGGTATTTCTAACGACACGGGAAATATCGAAGACGGGTATTTCGATGAATACCTGTATAATTCCGGTTTTTGAGACCGTAACGATATTATTTTTATCTTAAAATGGATTTATTAGAAGTTAATAAAATATTGTTAGAATTTATTATCAGAAAAAATGTAGAGAGCAATTATACATTTTTTTCTGGTAAATTTGTTTGTACATATCATCACGTTATTAAATTCATAATTGTGTAAATGTAGTTTATAAATTCATCTAATCAATAAATAAATTTGAGTGTTTTACTTAAAGAGTTATTGTAATCAAATAGTTGAGATAATCAACGTCAAATATGTCTGAATTTACTTGTCACTTCACAAGCCAGATCGCGCAGCTGTCTTTATATCCCACAACATGCAAACTACAACTCTAAATACGCCACCTCAACTAAATACACCTTCAAATATTGTTTTGTGTCGGGATGCAGTATTACACCATTCAATAATCCTGAAAATATATTTATAACCGCGCCAAAAGGTAAAATTCGAAGAGAATGGTTAACCCAAATTGGACGGGAACCAAAAAGCATTTGATTGCGATGAAGCCTGTATTGTTGCTAAGATGATTTAAATGTAAGTAATACAGGCTGCATACTAGAAACCTTCACATATAGGGATTTCACATGGGAAAACATGAACAATCAAAATACTTGAGATAATCAACCAAAAATACGACTGAAATGTAATCAAACAAATGATTTGATTACTTTTAGGAGTTTTTCCAACGACAAAATATAACTAGAGAAAACTTCTCTTGGTTTGTTATGTTTTCGGTAAGCCAGAAAGAGAAACCTAGAGATAGATATAAAATGAAAGTATTGTTCGAGTATTGTTCACTAGAGGCGCCCGTGCTTTTATGATCAACATTAGAATTGGAAGTTTTATATTTATGTGTTTCAAATATAATCAAATTTAACGCGTCATTGACAAAACAAAAACCTAAATAATGATAAATAACAAAAAATAATGTCACCTACAGTGACGCCTCTAGCGAGCAATGCTCGAACAATACTTTCATTTTATATCTATCTCTAGGTTTCTCTTTCTGGCTTACCGAAAACAAAACATTCAATACGGAAGGATAGGGAATGTTTTGTCTAGTTATATTTAGTCGTTGATTGGAGTAACAAAATTGTGATTACTTTTAGTAATTTTGACACAAGGTGTGGAATTAACATAAAATATGAATCGTTTATAGTAATCAAATAAAATTGAATAAATAAAAGTAACAGAAGTTTCAATTAGGTATTAAATATATGTTTCAAAACGGTTTGAAATGTTTAAAACAAATAAAATATTATAAACTGTATAGTTATTCTTGAACTAAAGCAGTTTTGAATGTCTAATTTGAATGTCACTGAAAAGGTCGCTAATGCTTGTAATGGGGATGATTTCAAGCCACAGAATTCGAGCCAAAAGGTCACTAAAGGTCACATCTGTAAGCTGATATTACGGGTCACATTAAGGGCATATTACATCTAATATTTAGCTTTTTTTGTCGGCTATTGTTTAGGTGGAAAACCAAACAAATGTTTTATTTAATAAATAAATACATATATTTAATTTCTACATTATAAAATAAAAAAAATTACTTTAACGTTTCTGTTCCAAGTAATACGAATTTAATAAAAAATATATAAAAAAATTGATTACAACCCTAGTTGTGTGAATGGTTTGCGCATGCGTGTAATCAAAGTATGAGAGTTGTAGGTTGTGAAATACCAGCACAAATCTTCCTGTGTCATTTAGAAATGCTGGTAATCAGGTACAAATATAACTAATTCCAGCAAACTAGTGCAGTTAAGTTTATAAGTAAATAACATAGTTAATTCTATACCTGGACATTTTAGGAAGTTATATATATTTATTTATAATCAGTTCAATTTGAACATGAATATATTCTATAATAATCAATATAAAAAATTGCGGTAAACTTAAAATGATCATCATTCATTTCTTGATATATATGAAATATAAGGATTTTTTATTGACAAGCATTTAAAAAATAATAGAATAAATGTATAAAATGACAGCATTTTTTATACGAAGTTGAATTTGATGAAGTTAACTTTAAATTACTGAGGAACGTGTTTTACGATTACTTTCAAACTTGAGAACATCATAAATACATGTTGTTAGAAAACAAATGAACAAACAAAAAGTAAAAAAAGTGTCATAGTATTGTTTATATAATAATAAAAACAAAATAGCATTTCATTTATTGTTGGTGATATCGCTTTTAAACATCAATATTTGATTAATATGCATATTTTAATCATACTTAAATATAAAATATGAAAAAATATACTTGACTTACATGCATAAGTTTTTAAAATTACATTTGAAAATCAAAGAAGCAAAACTCTTATACTGTCGTGGTTTTCACGCCGGACGATTTAACACAAAATAACTTGTAACTCCTACACGGTTATTTATATCGACTTGCGGTTTGCACCAATCAATTCGGGAGACTTTGAAGCATATATATCCTTACTGTTTCTTATTACTGTTGAGAGGTTTAGTTTTTATTTGAATTGTAAAATTGATTACTACAATAAAAAACATTAACAAAGTTTAAAGTCTTGTAGCTCCTACACGGTTAAAAATACAGTATCGGGACCTCAAAATTCTTAATCCTCATAGTTCTTCTACCCCTTGTACCAATTTTTGTTAAAATCCACAAACTGGTTAGGGAATAAATAAATAAAATGTAACGTAAGAGGTTGCCAAATGGTGGAAAGTAGTTTTGAAAACACCAAAACAAATACTTCAATAAAATCCAAAACACGCGGTAAAAATACACAACTTGGTATATACATTCAGAAGAGTGGTTGACACTAGTGCATTAAGTTATATTAGTATCAGATGAGTGGTTGAGAAATTATAAGCAAAAATATTTATTTTATAACCATTTTTACTTCTCGACACTCAGTAAGAGAGTTATTGTTATCAGTTAAAAATCAGATACTGATTTTTCACTGGATAAACACGTTTTCAAGTCTCTAGAACACGATTTTAATACTTTACGATGATGTCTGTCCGTTTGTGTGGATGGATGGATGTTGTCGTAATGATTACTCAAATACTAGTCAACAAAATGAGTTAAAATTTTGGATATAACATTGTGACAGTGTTGATTAGATCTGATTAGATTTTGGTGTTAATCGTGCAACTCGAAGTGGTGTTTTTATAAAGATCTCAAGTGTTTTTCTCAAATATCTTAATTAATATATGAATATATATATATAATTCTAATTTATAATTGTAGGTTTTTCAAACAATTACGTATTTTAAAGGCCCCAATAAAAATTTTAAAACGTGTTTTATCTATGATCTATATTTTTGTTCGTGCACTTCTTTAAAGAAAACTTTAAGAGGCCAATTAAAATTATCAAGATATTTAAAGTGGCTTTAAGATGACAACTCATTAAAATTTTGTATTTTTTTCGTCACTTCAATTGTCATTCTTTTTGTCAAAAAAATCAGTTCACATCACTTTAATCATAAATGAAATAAAATAACAAAAAAATAACCTATTATCTCTAACTGAAACATATATAGAGGGAATTTCTAAAATCTATATGATAATAACAAACAAAAAAATTTCCCGGATTAGTAACTAAGCAACGGGAGGCGTGGCTAAACCGACCAATGACATGCAGGGGTGAATTACCCCCACCACCAGAGCATTATCCCTAGTAACCCCTGTTAGCAACAGCCAATCACAAGCCAGGAATCGGTTTAACCCCAATAGAACATTTGAACAGAATTTAATTATTTCAAAATAAATTTAAATTCGTAAATTTTTCATATTGATCGCTTAAATTTTTAATATCACCTTTCAAGTTGAAATTATTTCAATACTACACAACTTACAACATTCTGTGTCTGTAATTTGAAACGACAAAAAAAACTATGTTTAATGGCTTGTACCTCCTACACGGTTACAAATATGGCATCGAGACCACAAAATTCTTAATCCTCATAGTTTTTTTACCCTTTATAGAAATTTTCATGATGAACCTCTGATTGATTGAAAAATAAATAAAGGAAATGTGATACAGGTGCTGTGCTTGTTTCCACCTCAGACGGTTTCGCACAAAATAATCTATAGCTCCTACACGATTATAGATATGAACTTGTAGTTTGCACCAATCGATTCAGAAGGCTTTCAAGCATATATATCCTTACTGTTATTTATTAGTGTTGAGTGGTTTAGCTTTTATTTGAATTGTAAAATTGATTACTACAATAAAAAAACATTAACAAAGTTTAAAGTCTTGTAGCTCCTACACGGTTAACAACACAGCATCGGGACCTCAAAATTATTAATCCTCATAGTTTCTTTACCCTTTGTAGCAATTATCATGAAAATCCTCTGACTGGTTGAAGAATAAATAAATAAAATGTGCTGCTTGAACAAGAAGAAAAACACACGCGTTGTCCTGGTTTTCACGTCGGACTATTTAGCATAAAATAATCCGTAACTTCTACACGGTTATAAATATGAACTTGCGGTTTGTACCAATCGATTCAGAAGACTTTTAAACATATATGTCCTTACTGTTATTTATTACTGTTGAGTGGTATAGTTTTTATTTGAATTGTAAAATTGATTATGACAATCAAAAACATTAGCAAAGTTTAAAGTCTTGTAACTCCTACACGGTTAACAATACAGCATCGGGACCTCAAAATTATTAATCCTCATAGTTTCTTTACCCTTTGTAGCAATTTTCATGAAAAACCTCTGACTGGTTGAAGATTAAATAAATAAAATGTGCTGCTTGAACAAGAAGAAAAACACACGCGTTGTCCTGGTTTTCACGTCGGACTATTTAGCATAAAATAATCCGTAACTTCTACACGGTTATAAATATGAACTTGCGGTTTGCACCAATCGATTCAGAAGACTTTTAAACATATATGTCCTTACTGTTATTTATTACTGTTGAGTGGTATAGTTTTTATTTGAATTGTAAAATTGATTATGACAATGAAAAACATTAACGAAGTTTAAAGGCTCATAACTCCTACACGGTTAAAAATACGGCATCGAAGACCTCAAAATTCTTCATTTTTGACAGTGTCTATTATTGTAATTGACAGGATTAATTGTGAAAATATTAATAATTATCGAATACTCGAAAATGATTATCTGTAGAATGTTGAAATTTTGTATAAGACTGATCTAACATCAAGTTGTGTACCTTCCTTTTTCATTGCAATCAGCAGTGCCAAAAGGGCACTTTTCTCGTGTTTTCTTGAATTTTTCGCGTAACAAAAACCATTAGCCGTAGAATGATGAAATTTTATTTATGTAGTTACTATAATATCTAGTTTATTTATACATTTACAAAATTTGACATATACTGTTTTCAAATTTGATGTAGTAAAAAATTTTCAAAGATGAAATAAGTAAATATGAAGTTTTTATTGTAAAATAAAAAAGGATGTAAGAAATATAAAAGGAATAGATTTTAGTTACGATAAAAATAACTATTTTTTTAGGTTTCCGATACAGTATTAGAAATTTGATGCACGGAAATTTCAGGTATGAATTGAATTAAAAATATTATTAACAAACAAATTTTAAAACTAAATACAGAGGATGGCCCAATGAAAATTATCAGCGCAATTTTTGACCACTTAACATCAATTTTGCAAAAAACGCTCGAACACGTCATTTTTAGTATAAAGGGGGACACCTGAATGCATTAGTACCAATGGCATAACTTCAACCCTAAAATGGGGGTGCACTGCACCTCAAAAATTTTAAATGGAAAAGGGTGTCAAACATGACAGTTCGAAAGGCCTTTCAATTTTCTTTTCAACAGTTTTTTTATTTTTCAAATCCGATCATTAGTTCCAGAGAAATATAGTTTAAAACAAATTTTATCAGGTGTTCAAAATTGCAATCAAGTAGGCTTAAAATGACAAAAATGCACTGATAATTTTCATTGAGTAATCTTATCTTTAATGTACTTATACAGTGACGTGAGATATTGTATTGGACACATCAGATATTTTTAATTTGTATCCAAATTCTTTAGATTTTTAATAGACTTTAATTAAAATTAATATACTGGGTATAGAAACTATAAAAATTAATAATTTTGTGGTTTCGATTTTGTATCTATACCCAGTTTTTTGGTACAGAAGTTTGAACTTTTAATTAATTTATTTTTTAATTTAAATTTGTTTTGTGACAGTTTAAAATTATTTTACGTCAAATTTGAATTGTTGAGATAATTTTATAGAATTATAAACAAATTTAAGATGTTTTACTTTTATTTTTAACGGTTAAAAGTGGATTGGATTGTACTAAGATATATATTTTTTAATTAAATTTTTTTTTGGAATAGTTTAAAATTATTTTATTTCAAATTTGAATTGTTAAGGATAGTTTTATATAATTATAAAAATATATTTACGAAGTTTTACTTTAATTTTTAAAGGTTAAAATCGGAAATGTATGTCTTAAAATATATATTTTTAATATAAATTTGTTTTAAAACAGTTTTACTTTAATTATTTAACGTCAAATTTGAATTGCTAAAGATAGTTTTATATAATTATAAACAAATTTAAGAAGTTTTCCTTTAATCTTTAACGGATATAACTGGATATGTATGTCTTAAAATATATATTTTTTCATTTAAAATTGTTTTAAGACAGTTCAAAATTATTTTACGTCAAATTTGAATTGTTAAAGATAGTTTTATATAATTGTAAATTAATTTAAGAAGTTTTACTTTAATTTTGAACGGTCAAAACTGGATATGTACGTCTTAAAATATCTATTTTTTCATTTAAAATTGTTTTTGAGCAGTTATAATTATTTTACGTCAAATTTGATTTGTTAAAGGTAGTTTTATATAGTTATATACAAATTTAAGATGTTTTACTTTTATTTTTAACAGTTAAAACTGAATATGTATTTCTTAAAATATGTATTTTTTAATTTAACATGTTTTGGGACAGTTTAAAATTATTTTACGTAAAATCTGAATTGTGAAAGATAGTTTTATACAATTATAAACAAATTTAAGAAGTTTTACTTTAATTTTTAACGGTTAAAAGTGGATTGGATTGTACTAAGATATATATTTTTTAATTAAAATTTTTTTTGAATAGTTTAAAATTATTTTATTTCAAATTTGAATTGTTAAAGATAGTTTTATATAATTATAAAAATATATTTACTATATTTTACTTTAATTTTTAACGGTTAAAATCGGAAATGTATGTCTTAAAATATATATTTTTAATTTAAATTAGTTTTAAAACAGTTTTACTTTAATTATTTAACGTCAAATTTGAATTGCTAAAGATAGTTTTATATAATTATAAACAAATTTAAGATGTTTTACTTTAATTTTTAATGGTTAAAACTGGATATGTATGTCTTAAAATATATATTTTTTAATTTAATACTATTTCGGGACAGTTTAAAATTATTTCACGCCAAATTTTAATTAATAAAGATAGTTTTATATAATTATGAACAATTGTAAGAAGTTTTTCATTAATTTTTATCAATTAAAACTGGATAAGTATGTCTTAAAATATATATTTTTAAATTTAAATTTGATTAAAACTGAATAAGTATGTCTTACAAATATGTAAATGTAACAAATATGTGAATGTATAAAAAGAATAATGATGAAATCTAGGATGTATTTAGAAGTAACAGCCCTTGATTGAGGGAGTGAAGACTTCTCCCCACCACTAAAGGGTCACAAACTGGGGAGTGCGGATCAAGCTACCATTGAAATCACATCGCATTCACTTGTTTCACAGCTTCCTGCGTTTTTACAATTTATTACATTTTGTGCAATTTTATGTTTATTTCATGATATTTAAAGTTAGTTTTAAGTGTTTAAAGTGACTTTATGACAAAGACAAAGGTGTTGTGTATTTTATAAAAAAACTGTGAAATTGTGTTTCAAATTAAAAAATGTGTATTAGTTAAGTGTAATTAAAACTGTTTTAAATTTAAAATATGTTAAAAAGTGTTCACTTTAGTTAAAATATTGTGTTTTTCAAAATGGACCAAAAAACTGATATTTCATCTGAAACTAATTTCTCATCAAAAACATCTTTTCGGATTGAAGATATTTTATATAATCAAAAACAGCCGGAACCGGAAACAAAACCATATCAAGAACACCCATTTCCGGGTCCCACTAAATCGGAAATACCCGTCGGAGGGCACAAACAAAACCCCTTTCCGGATAAGTTAGGAAAAAAAGAAATACCAAAAATTCCAACTAACTATAATTACTATCCAAGTTTAAATAACGTTGGGTGTAATTCTACGTTTGCCACACCTGAAAATGGGTATATTCAAGTTGCAGTCGGGGCTCTAGGGGCTTATTTTGGAGCCCCTTATAAAAATATAGGAGATCCGTACTTTCTAAGCCAAGGTAAATTAAAAATGTATTAATACAAAAATTCAGATTTTTCTTTCTACAAATTGTATCCTTTGCAATAAAAATCTAATAAATTGGTACACTTATGTATCTTTACCTGTAGAATTCTGCCCACATACCGGGTGTCCCAGCTCGACCGACACATGGGAGTTTTACATGGGAAATCAGTTAATTATGAATAGTATTTCCCCAGTGCAAGATATTCACTTGAAATTTTGTATATTTATCGGGGAATACTAATTCTATGGATCACACTTATTTGAAATATGCAATTTCGTCTGCAGGGTGAGATTTATTAAATTTAAAATCTAATATTTTCGTTCAAAATCAGACAGCCATGGAAATAAAAGAAAATATTTATCTGACAGTTTAGTGAAGTATCACTAATTCTTATTCCCTGTATTTTAATATTATTTAAATTGAATTTAGTTTCTTTTTGTTAAATAATATATCAATATTACAAAAATATAAATATCTACAATGGCATGTCATTAACTGTCAGAACTGTCACATAGATATTTTTTTTTATTTCCATGGCTGACTGATTTTGAACGAAAATGTTAGATTTTATAATTTAATAAATCTCGTCTTACAGACGAAATTATATATTTCAAATAATTGTAATCCATAGAAATAATATTCTCCAATAAGCATACAAAATTTCAAGTTAATATCTTGCACTGGGGAGATAGTATTCATAATTAACTGATTTCCTATGTAAATTTCTCATGTGTCGGTCGAGCTGGGACACCCGGTATACGTTCTTATGTATCTTTGCCTGTATCGAATTTAATTACCTATTTTATTTATTTATCCAACACCGTGTAATTATAACAATATAAGTATGCTGTTTTTAGATAAATAAAGTAGGACATAAGTCACTAGTGAGCTAAATATATTAGCTCACTGTTTTTTTGGTTCGTATCATATTAACTACGTTATAAAACCTTCTCTACACTATTTTGTTCCTAAATGTCATTTCGAAATTCCATCTGTCAAAAATCTTATATGTATTTTATATCAATGATTAAAATGTGTTGGATAAAATGTTGTATGGCACACGTGTGTTAATTACCTAAGTCACTTGAAAAAATACCAAAACGGCCTCGTGAGCTAAACTTTTCCCACGTGACTTATCTGTAATGTAACACACTTGTACCATAAAAAACTATTATTTTCATCTATAACCCTATATCAAAGTTGTGTAAAGTTAAAACAAACCAAACAACAGTATTAAACAAGAAATTGTGTCGACAAACGCGAAATATCCCAAAAATACTCATTTTTGTGCTCAAAATTTCTCGGCACGCTGATTTCAATTTTTCAAACGGAATTTAATTACCTGTTTTCGTTCCTGAGATATTTGCTGTCAAAGTTGCACCACAAAAAAGTGTGTTTGTTTGCTATTTTTGTAAATTGGTAGAGATATAATCTCAACGATTACCTATACCAGCCGATTTTACAAGAAAAGTTACATAAAGAAAAGTTGTCTCCGTATATACGTTCTTTGGAACGATTCGGTGAAAAATAAGAAAAACGAAAAAATCAAATTTTTATTTTTTCGCCTGGAAACTTTTTGCTTCCAAAATTTTTAATTTTTGGACGTAAGTAGATATCGATGCGCTGATTCCAAATTTTCAAACAGAGTTCAATTTTCTTTTTCTGTTTTCGAGATATTTGAGTTCAAAGTTACCTAAAAAATTAAGTTTTTTAGGTATACGCCTTAAATGGTTAGGTTTAAATTTTCGGCGACCTCACCAATCGATTCTACGGACAAAATTACATAAGTGCAACAATTTTCAGATTTTTATCTCAACAGATAGAATTTCTAGAAGGAAAAAACTGAAAATGGCCAAGAATCGAAAAAAATCTAACCTGCTATTTTTTTAGATATTGCCATTTTGGTTTTTCCTTTCTACAAATTGTATTCTTTGCTATAAAAATTTAAAAATTGGTACACTTATGTAACATTGCCTGTAGAATAGATTGGTGAGGCCATTGAAGTCGTAAACCTAACCCTTAACACTTAAAAACCTGTTTTTTAGGTATTGCCAAAACTCAAATTTGAGTGCTAATATCTCGAGAACAGTAAGAGATAATTCAATTCGGTTTAAATATTTGAAATTAGCGCATCGATATTTACTTAACTCTAGAAAATGAAGTTTTGAAGATAAAAAGTTCCTCAGATATTTTGAAATTTTGGTTTTTTTCTATTTTCTCGTTTTTCACCTAATCGTTCAAATGAACGTATATGCGGAGAAAACATTTCTTTATGTAACTTTTCCCGTAGAATCGACTGGTATAATCGTTGAGATTGTATCTCTACCCATTTTAGAGATACAGCCAAAAAACACACTTTCTTGAAGTACAACTTTGACAGCAAATATCTCAGGAACAAAAAGAGATAATTAAAAACGGTTTAAAAATTTAAAATCAGTGCACCGATATTTATTTAAGTCTAGAATAAAAAGTTTTGAAAGTACCTCAGATATTTTGAAATTTAGGTTTTTTCTATTTTCTCATTTTTCACCAAATCGTTCAATCGTTCTTTATGTAACTTTGGCCGTAGAATCGAATGGTATAATCATTGACAGCAAATATCTCAGGAACGAAAACAGATAATTAAATTCGGTTTAAAAATTTGAAATTAGCGTATCGAGATCTATCAATGTCTATTTTCCAAAATCAAAATTTTGGGCACAAAAATGAGTATATTTGGGATATTTGTGTCAACACAATTTTTGGTTTATACTGTTGTTTCGTTTGTTTTAACTCTACACAACTTTGATATTGGGTTATAAGTGAAAATAAATAAAAGTTAGATAATAAAGCGACAAAATAAAATCGGAAAGGCGTAATAGAATGGCAGGTTTTGAAATTGGCACAATGATAGTAAAGTCTAGAAAATGAAAAGTTTTTGACAAAAAAAGTTCTTCGGAGATATTTTGAAATTTAGGTGTTTTGATTTTTCTTAAGTGTCTACGATTGAAAATATTTGGTAAATTCAAGTCTCTCCTTGCGATTTCAGAGAAGAAATATCTATACAGGGTGGCCCAACGAAAATTATCAGCGCAGTTTTTGGCCACTTAACATCAATTTTGCAAAAAAACGCTCCAACACGTCATTTTTAGTATAAAGGGGGACACCTAAATGGATTATTACCAATGGCTAATAACTTCAACCCTAAAATGGGTGTGGACTGCACCTCAAAAATTTTAAATGGAAAAGGGTGTCAAACATGACACTGTTCGAAAGGCCTTTCAATTCTCTTTTCAACAGTTTTTTATTTTTCAAATCCGATCATTAGTTCCAGAGAAATATCGTTTAAAACAAATTTTATTAGGTGTTCAAAACTGCAATCAAGTAGGCTTAAACAAATGACAGAAACTCAATTATCAGTTTATGAGGTGTTAAAAATAACTATTTCCAACTTCCATACAATAATAAAGATTTTGCTCAAAATTTTGGAGATAGGGTACGTTGCCGTAAATCTTCTAAAAATCCGGGTAGCGTGGCATAAACTTTAGACTTCAAATAACCCCTCAAAAAGAAATCAAATTTACAAATAACTTGTTTATTACAAATAACTTGTCAAAATAATTGTTTATTTAGATTCTGTCATTTGTTTAAGCCTATTTGATTGCAGTTTTGCACACCTGATAAAATTTGTTTTAAACGATATAACTCTGGAACTAATGATCGGATTTGAAAAATAAAAAAACTGTTGGATAGAGAATTGAAAGGCCTTTCGAACTGTGTCATGTTTGACACCCTTTTCCATTTAAAATGTTTGAGGTGCAGTCCACCCCCATTTTAGGGTTGAAGTTATGCCATTGGTAATAATTCATTTAGGTGTCCCCCTTTATACTAAAATTGACGTGTTCGAGCGTTTTTTGTAAAATTGATGTTAAGTGGCCAAAAATTGCGCTAATAATTTTCGCTGGGCCACCCTGTATATCGACTCGACTAAATAAACCTATACATGCACTAGAAGTCGTTTAATAGTTCATACGTTTTAAATTACAATTGGTACTGAATTTACAAACAAATTCTCTTGCTGTCTTAGCACAGAATAGTTACACACAGAAGCGACACTCCGTGTCGGTACCTTTCATGTTCCCCTATTCAGTTCTATGACCTTGAAGCATTGTGTACACCTTTAAATTTGTTACCTTCCCCTATCTCTCTCTCAGATGTGAGGAAACTTTCCGATTTTAAACAATGGGCCCTTTAGATTTGTGCACATTCTTCATCTCTCTCTAATTTTCGCTTCTCTGTCTTACTGTCGCTTTTGTACAAACCTATTCTGTGATTTTAGTGTGATCTACTGTAGAAAGATGATTTATAGTTATTAATTCTTTTAGAGGTTTTTCTTTGTCAACAACTTTTTATAATTGTCTTTACATGCCCCAGTAAATAAAACTTCATTTATAATTTATATATGAGCGGTTTTATTAATTTTTAAAAAGTTATGAATATCACATTGTTTTATTTTACTGTTTTTACGGAAATCTATTGAGAAGTATTTATTTTTACACATTGTGAAAGAGATTTAGTAAATAAATAGCAAAATACAAGTACAAGAAAGATGTACAAAACTGAATATTTGTGTTTCCATAATTTTGTTTATCTCACATGCAAGAACAAGTTATTTTAATTATACTATACATTCACGTGTATCAATTTTCTGTAAATTGTACTCTTTAAAGGACTAAAGTATGAAAAAAAATCGGATGTGTCCAACACATTACCTCCCGCCACTGCAGTAATATATTCCATATAAATTTTTCAGTACATTCAATTTGTAGTTTTATAATTAGTTTGTTATTGCAGTTCAGAATATTTTTAATTCATTTCATACCTAAAATTTCTTTCATAATATTTGTATTACAAAAAAACAGCTATTTTTGATGTTCCTTATATATTTCTTTCATTCTTTGTAATTTTTCAACATAACTATTTTATATTTACTTGTGTTATTTTTTCAACTTACATTATATTTGACATCGTATATCAAATTTTGTGAACACATATGAATAACTCATTTGTTTTATAGAAATTCCTCAGCCTATACAATATGTAAAATTATTATAATTTATATATGTATATATATACCGGGTGTCCCAGCTCGACCGACACATGGGAGTTTTACATGGGAAATCAGTTCATTATGAATACTATCTCCCCAGTGCAAGATATTAACTTGAAATTTTGTATATTTATCGGAGAATATTAATTCTATGGATCACACTCATTTGAAATATACAATTTCGTCTGCAGGGCAGAATTTATTAAATTTAAAATCTAATATTTTCGCCATGGAAATAAAAGAAAATATTTATCTGACAGTTTGGTGAATTATCACTGATTTTAATTCTTATTCTCTGTATTTTAATATTATTTAAGTTGAATTCAGTTTCTTTCTGTTAAATAATACACCAATATTACAAAAATGTAAATATGTACAATGGCATGTCATTAACTGTCAGAACTGTCACCTAGATATTTTCTTTTATTTCCATGGCTGACTGATTTTCAACGAAAATGTTAGATTTTTAATTTAATAAATCTCGTCTCGCAGACGAAATTACATATTTCGAATAACTGTAATCCATAGAAATAATATTCCCCAATAAGCATACAAAATTTCAAGTTAATATCTTGCACTGGGGAGATACTATTAATAATTAACTGATTTCCTATGTAAATCTCTCATGTGTCGGTTGAGCTGGGACACCCAGTATATAATATATATATATATATATATATATATATATATATATATATATATATATATTTCTATCAAGCTACAAGTTATATAAACGTAATTATACAAATCGATAGAAATTTTTTTTATATTTAATAACGAGTTAATATTCGAAAAAATGGTATTTAGAGGTATTATTTAAGAAAAACGGTTTAAAGTTTCAAGTAAAGTACTACTTCCGGTTAACCAACTGTAGTCAAAATCTAATCAGTTCATCATATTAGAATAGAACTCAAACACCAAATATATTTTTTACATGTATCGTGTTGGAGTTATCGTGGATGAAAAATTGTCACAGACACACACACACACTCACACACGGACATACAGACATCACGGTAAAAATAGTAAAATCGTATTTTAGGGACCCTAATTCGGGCTCATATGTTGAAAACTCACACTCGAGAAATTTGACCAAAAACAATACCTCCCTTATCTATATGTATATTGATAGACGGGAGGTAAAAATGCCTACATAATTTCAACGAAATATATATTTCTAAAATTTCTATACTTCTTGTATATTTATTTATTTGTTAAATTGATTTTTTTAAGTTTCTATACTTTTGCTCGCAACTGTATATTTATTTATTTGTTATTTTTGTTTCAAACAAATTTTGAACATTTCAATTAAATATTTGCCTAAATTTGTACAAAATAGAAGCAAATACGACGGATACGGTTGTAGCCTTTCTCATAGGCATTGTTAAAATGAAATACTTACTTAATACATACATAAACTTCATTATTCATAGAATAAGTTACTGTGTTATTTTGTATTTAAGATATTAAATGTAATAATAATGTAATAATATTCTGCCAATTTTTTAAATTTGTGACAATCTGCTGTTTTGAAAATACAGAATTGTGAGGGCCGACGGAAAGGCATATGACGCCCTCCCGCAACTTATAAGACGCCCCTTTTTACCTCCCGCCTACAATATATAGATAAGGGAGGTATTGTTCCTGCTCAAAATTCTCGAGTGTGGGTTTTCAACATATGAGCACGAATTAGGGTCCCTAGAATACGATTTCACTATTTTTACCCTCATGTCTGTATGTCCGTGTGTGTGTGTGTGCGTGTCTGTGACGATTTTTCGTCCGCGATAACTCCAATACGATACATGTAAAAAATATAATATTTGGTATTTAAGACTTATATTCAAATATGATGAACTGATTAGATTTTGACTAAAATTGGTTAACCGGAAGTAGTACTTTACTTGAAGCTTTAAGTCGTTTTTCCTAAAAAATACCACTAAATACCATTTTTTTTCGCAAATTCCGTTATTATTAAATATAAAACTTTTTAATTTTCTACCGATCTGCATAATTACGTTTATACATAACTTCTAGCTAAACAGAAAAAATCTGATGTGTCCAACACAATACCTCCCGCTACTGTTGTAATATATTCTATATAAGTTTTTCAATACATTTAATTTTTAGTTTTAAAATTAGTTTGTTATTGCAGTTAAGAATATTTTAATCCATTTCATACCTAAAATTTCCTTCATAAAATTTTTATGAGCAATATGACAGATATTTTTGGCGTTACTAAAACCGGAACCGAACTTACCTTGATTCACGCATGCAAATATATTCCTTATATATTTCTTCCACCTTTTTTAATTTGCAACAAAATTACTTCATATTTACTTATTTTATCTTTGAAACTTACTTACATTAAATTTGACATCATATGTCAAATTTTATGAAAATATAAATGTCATCTGTTTCATAGAAATTCCTTAGCCTAATCGATAAGTATAATTATTATAATTTATATATTTTTTTTCTATCTACCTAGAAGTTATATATAAACGAAATTATGCAGATCGGTAGAAAATTAAAAAATCTTTATATTTAATAATAAAGAAATTTGCGAAAAAATGGTATTTAGAGGTATTTTTTTAGAAAAAACGGTTTAAAGCTTTAAGTAAAGTACTACTTCCGGTTAACCAATTGTAGTCAAAATCTAATCAGTTCATTATATTTGTATCTAAGTCTAAAATATCAAATATTATATTTTTTACATGTATCGTATTGGAGTTATCGTGGACGAAAAATCGTCACAGACACACACACATAAACACAGACACACAGACATACAAACATCACGGTAAAAATAGCAAAATCGTATTCTGGGGACCCTAATTCGTGCTCATATGTTGAAAACTCACACTCGAGAAATTTGACCAAAAACAATACCTCCCTTATCTATATATTGATAGGCGGGAGGTAAAAATATACAATTTGTAATAATTTTACAAATCGTTTAGGCCGAGGAATTCAAGAAAACATATGTTCAAATTTGAAATATGATGTCAAATTTGATGTAAGTTTAAAAGATAAAATAAGTAATGAAGTAGTTTTGTGGTAAAATTAAAAAAGGTGAAAGAAATATATAAGGAATATATTTGCATGCATGAATCAAGGTAAGTTCGGTTCCGGTTTTAGTAACGCCAAAAATAGCTGTTTTGTTTTTTTTATGAAGGAAATTTTAGGTAAAAAATGAATTAAAAATATTCTAAACTGCAATAACAAACTAATTATAGAACTACAAATTGAATGTACTGAAAAACTTATACAGAATGTATTACTACAATGGCGGAAGGTAATGTGTTGGAAGTTGGACACATCAGACTTTTAAAAAAGTTTTTAGATCTTTTGTTTCGTATTTCGACCTGTTTTATTAAAATAAGAAAATGTATGCTTCTAATATTTAACATTTATTTAACTAAAAGGGAAAAACATTTAAAACTCAGTTTTAAAAAGAAGAAAATATATCTTTTGTAATGAAATGTTTTTCTGCATTTTCGTTCTTTGGATGAGGTAAAAAATGAGAAAACCCAAAAAACTTAAATTTCAAAATTTTTCCAAGGAATTTTTTTTCTCAAAACTTTTCATTTTCTAGACTTAAGTATCGATGCATTGCCTGCCATACTATTATGCCTTTTAGATTTTATTTTGTCGCTTTATTATCTAACTTTTATTTATTTTCATCTATAACCCCATATCAAATTTGTGTAGAGTTAAAACAAATCAAAACAGTATTAAACCAAAAATTGTGTTGACAAACTCGAAATATCCCACAAATATTCATTTTTGTGCACAAAAATTTGATTTTGGGAAATAGTGTATATTGATAGATCTCGATGCGCTGATTTCAAATTTTCAAACGGAATTTAATAATCCCTTTTTGTTCCTGAGATATTTGTTGTGAAAGTTGCACCTCAAAAAAGTGTGTTTTATGGCTATATCTCTAAAATGCGTAGAGATACAATCTTAAGGATTATACCAGTCCATTCTACGGGCAAAGTTACATAAAGAAATGTTTTCTCCGCATATATGTTCATTTAAACGATTAGGTGAAAAACGAGAAAATAGAAAAAAACCAAAATTTCAAAATATCTGAGGAACTTTTTATCTTCAAAACTTCATTTTCTAGAGTTAAGTAAATATCGATGCGCTAATTTCAAATATTTAAACCGAATTGAATTATCTCTTACTGTTCTCGAGATATTAGCTCTCAAAATTGTACCTCAAAAAAGAGTGTTTTTTGGGTATATTTCAAAAATGAGTAGAGATACAATCGCAACTACTTTACCATTCTATTCTACGGGAAAAGTTATATAAAGAAATGTTTTGCTTACATATACGATCTTTGGCACGATTCGGTGAAAAATGAGAAAAACGAAAAAATCTAAATTTCAAAATTTCTCCGAGGAACATTTTATCTCCAAAACTTTTCATTTTCTTAACTTAAATAGATAACGACGCGCTGATTTCAAATTTTCAAACCGAATTGAATTATCTCTTACCGTTCTCGAGATATTCGTGTTCAAAGTTGAGTTTTGGCAATAACTAAAAAAATCAGGTTTTTTAGATATACACGTTTAAGGGTTAGGTTTACGCGCTAGGGCGACCTTACCAGTCGATTCTACGGGAAAAATTACAGAAGTGTACCAATTTTTAGATTTTTATTCCAAAGGATATAATTTGTAGAAAGGAACAACGAAAATCGGCAAAAATCGAAAAAATTCCTAATGTACCCCTTACGATTTTTTTCGATTTTGGCCATTTTTAGTTTTTTCCTTCTAGAAATTTTATCTGTTAAGGTAAAAATCTGAAAATTGGTTCAGTAATGTAATTTTGTCCATAGAATCGAATGGTGAAGTCGCCGAAGTCGTAAACGTAACCATTTAAGGGATATACCTAAAAAACCTATTTTTTTAGGTATAACATTGAATTCAAATATCTCTAGAACGGGAAGAAATAATTGAATTCTGTTTCAATATTTGAAATTAGCGCATTGATATCTACGTAAGTCCAAATGAAAAATTTTAAAGATAAAAAGTTTCGGGACGAAAATTTGAAATTTAGGTGTTTTCGTTTTTCTCATTTTTCACCGAATCGTTCCAAAGATCGTATATGTAAGCAAAACATTTCTTTATATAACTTTTCCCGTAGAATAGAATGGTAAAGTAGTTGCGATTGTATCTCTACTCATTTTTGAAATATACCCAAAAAACACTCTTTTTTGAGGTACAATTTTGAGAGCAAATATCTCTGAAACGAAAAGAGATAATTAAATTCTGTTTATAAATTTGGTATCAGCGTAGCTAATTCTTTAAAAAAGATTACAAACAAAATTTCGTAAAATTTGAAAATCTTCGAGCTAAAACTTCGATATTTTAAAATATTTTCGATTTTACGCAAAAATACAACATCAGCGGCTTTGGAAATTACTTCCCCTGTTATTACTACATACATAAACTATTTTTGCAAGTAAAATTTATGACGGGAATATATGATTCATTAAAACTTTATGCATTTGTGGTTCCACAGCATTATTTCGGCAAATAGTTTTGTTTCTTGACAATTCTGCTCCAAATGAAACAATTGTGTATAATGTGTGGAGTAGTTAGCCACGTGTGGATGCCAGACCCAAATCTTGTGGTTTGGCGCGTTTGAAAGTTGGTAAAGTGGCCAGGCTGTGCTTCAAAGCATTGGAAGGCTCTTCTCTGCCACTATATGCAGCACTACTGCTTTCTATACTCACTTTGGAAGTTCAAACAGTATATGTGACGTTTGGAACGAAGTGAAGTTGGGTAGGTTAGGTTGAGTTAAGTTAGGTTAGGTTAGATTAGGTTGGTTTAAGTTAGATTAGATTAGATTAGGTTAGGTTTGATTGGGTTAGGTTCGGTTAGGTTAGGTTATGTTAGGTTATTTTAGGTTAGGTTAAGTTAGATTAATTTAGGTTGGGTTAGGTTAGGATAGGTTAGGTTATATTAGGTTAGGTTATATTCGGTTAGGTTATGTTAGATTAGGTTAGGTTATTTTAGGTTAGGTTGTTAGATTAGGTTAGGTTAGGTTAGGTTAGGTTAGATTAGGTTAGATTAGAATACATTAGGTTAGGTTAAGTTAGATTAATTTAGGTTGAGTTAAGTTAAGTTAGGTTAGATTAGCTTAGGTTAGTTTAGGTTAGGTATGTGTGTGTGTACACACCTTTTTTATTAAATAGCTTAAAAACAAATAAACAATGATTTGTCATGCTTGTAGATACTTTTTATTAAATTTCATTAAAATTAGTGATTCTGTGAGACGAGACGAGACAGGACTTTTCTTTTCTATACTGTGTTTTTAAACTATAGACAGTAGCTAGAAATTCTCGTGAGAAAATCAAAGCCTGTGATTGGCTGCTGCGCCATTTCATCAAGCCACATTTAACCAGACGAAATTTCAAGTTCTTCTCAAACGTAATTGAAACGTCAAACTCACAGTAGTTGTCAAATAACTTGTTGAATTTGCACGTGTTTTTTGTTTCATTTCTCTTTTTGTGATATTTCACGATTGAAATCAGTTGTTTTCAGAACTACTAGTATTTCACTAACGCTGTGGTGTAAATGTGTCTTCGTCTAGTGCTGTCTATAGTTTAAAGCCTGTCTGACACGATACAAAGTTTAGTACTAAATTTAGTTTTAAAATTTAATATAGAATATTGTAATAAAACTTACTATACAAGTTTATTGATATTTATAGAAGATTAAAATTTCTGTCTGCCACGGTACTAAGTTTTAGTATGTATTTTTTATATAGGCGCATGCGTACATTAGAGAATCCAATATGACATCTGATGTATGACTGCTTCTTATTCTTATGAGCTGAACATTGTTGAAGTGAAAATGAATATTGGTACAAGAAGCAGAAGGCGATTATTACTTGCAACAACTGCTGCTGTAGTAGCAATAATTCAAAATATTGCTATTAAAAAGAAGAAAGCGAAAAAAAATTTAAAAAAAATCACGAAAATGGTTGTTGAGAAGAACAGAGGGACGTGGAATACTTAATTTACTAAACGTAAATGTTAGAATCACTAAAATAACGTAACCCAACTTTGCAGTTTGCACAGTAAACATGCGCACACTACGCTACCTTCTGCGCAGATTCAGTACAAGAAATTAGAACCTGTCCTAAATATTTCGTACAAAAATTTAATACAAAGAGACTTCGTACAAATTTTCATACATTTATGCTCATACACGGTCCATTATATTTTATATTAAAATTTAAAACTAAATTTAGTACCAAACTTTGTATCGTGTCAGACAGGCTTAAAAATGGAGTATAGTATCATCTAATTTTAAATATAAAATATTTATCTCGTCTCGTTTATTTCTCGTCCAGATTATTATTTTCTTATCTCGGTCTCGAGTCTCGCAGAGATTTCTCGAGTTTACGAGGTCGTCACAGTGTTTTCTAAATCTACAATTGAACAACCTTTTGGGAAATTAGGAAGAAAATATATATTTAGGGAAATGTACAATATGATTATTTGTTCCACATATATTTTGTCTTTACCTACCAGATAGTAATATAAAAACCAGGTTTCTAATTTTGTTTTATTTTCACATGTATTCAACGTTTCGATCCATTAAATTATGAAATATATTTGAATTGCAACATAAATTCAAATATTAGCGTGCCAAAAAGTTAGAATTTGATTGCTATATTTGATTATTTAGACTTTACTAATTATTTATTGTTAAAAATCAAATTTTACGAATCTATTTGAAGTTGATTTCAATAGAGCATTTATGAGACATGTTAGGTTGTCGTAATCAAAATCGAGGAAACCTTATACAAACTTAAATTGTTTTTTATAGTATTCTAGAAGAATAATATGAGATAAATTGAACCAAGAAGACAATACGAGCATAAAAATTAACGTGTAACATCGAAAGACACATGATTTTAAAGCTAGAGGTAACAATTCACAATGTTAGTGTTGACTGTTGAAAGAAATTCTATGTAAACATTTGAATAAATACTGAAATTCAAAAATATGTTCATTCTAATTTACTTGATAATAATTGTAGTTAATACAAAATATGTATTATTACGAAAAACACTTCTAAAAGTAATCAAATCATGTATTTGATTACACTTCAGTGATATTTTTGGTTGATTATCTCAACTATTTTGATTGTAAGTGTTTTCCCATGTGAAATCCCTGTGTGAAGGTTTCTAGTATTCAGCCTGTATATACTTACATTCAAATCATCTTACTAACAATACATGCTTCATTGCAATCAAATGCTTTTTGGTTCCTGTCCAATTTGGGTTAACCATTCTCTTCCAATGTTACATTTTGGCACGGTTATGAATATATTTTGTGGATTATTTAGTAATGGTGTAACACAACTTCCCGACACAAAACAATATATGAAAGGTGTATTTAGAGTTGTAGTTTGCATGTTGTGGGATATAAAGACAGCTGCGCGATCTGGCTTGTGAAGTGACGAGTAAATGGCGCGAATTTACCACCGATTCAAATTCATGTTTCCTTCATATTGCTCATATTACATAAAACGCTGGGGAGAGTTTCACGAAAATTTGAGCAGGGGGGAAAGAAACTACGAGTATTAAAAATTTAGAGATCTCGACTCTGTATTTTTAACCGTGTAGGAGTTACAGTAATTTAAACATTGTCAATTATTGTGATTGTCATAATCAATTTAACAGCTAAACAGTTATAAGTAAAGTGAGTATATATATGCTTCAAAACCTCCACAATCGATTGTCGCAAACCGCAAAGCAAAATCTTTAACCGTGTAGGTGGTAGGAGTTAAATATTATTTTGTGCAAATCTGGACTAGGTGGGAACTCTCAGAGCACGTGTTTTCTTGATGGTTTATGTACTATTTCATAACATATATTGCAACAAGTTTATTTAATTAAAGTTGAAAATACAAAAATAATTTGCGAAAACTTAACAATAAATTTAGTTATTTTCTTCTACAGCCGCCTTCGATTTACTTTTTTCTAACTTTTATTGTTAAGTTTTCGCAAATTATTTTTGTATTTTCAACTTTAATTAAATAAACTTATTGCAATATATGTTATGAAATAGTTATTTTCTTCCACAGCAACCTTCGATTTACTTTTTTCAATGCAATTTTAGTATAAATAACAATTTTTATTAATTTTTCTGTTAATTATAAAATTAAATTATTACTGTTTTATATCACTGTAAAGCTAAAACAAATCTCTATTTAAAAGCATCATAGCTTAATATGACCTCCATATGAAAAATAAAAGTTGCTATCAGTAACTCGTAAATGGTTAGATATAAAAAAAAATTGAGTATTTCTGCAAATTCACCATACAAAAGTGCCTTAAGAAAGTGCAAACCAGAATCTCGTATTATTGCATATAACAAAGTTATAAGCAAAAAAAGAAAATCGCTAAATTTACATTTTCCCCTATATCTAGTGACCTATGCATTTTTTCGGAAATAACAAAACACTATTAAAATAGCCTCCTAACGGGGCAACTTTTGTCTAATTTAACCAACCTCGTAGCTCTTACGGTTCTCGAGATACCAATGCATTCGTACCTTAAATGGGATACCTGTAGAAACTATCAGGATTAAGAATTTTGATGCCGCGATGCTTTTTTATTTCCGTGTAAAAGTTACACAGGTTCAAACATTTTTAATTATTTTGATTATAATAATGTAATTATATAAAAATAACATGCTTTAAAAATTATTTTTTTTTTACTATTATTTTTATTTGGTTCTTATTTTTGTTTTATATATATTTAAAAATTCGAGAAAAGTCTATTCAAATAACTCGACTGACAACTTTATTTATATCATTTATCTGTATATAATAATAACTTAAACACAAAATTAACGAGTCTTTACTATTGTTTATTGTGTTTAAATTACATTCTGTTAACTGAGACTATTACAACATTTATTCATTTTATTTGATTACAACAAACGATTCATATTTTATGTTAATTCCACACCTTGTGTCAAAATCATTAATAGTCATCAAAATGTTGTTGCAACAATAATTGTAATTAATACAAAATAAATATAATTATTGTACAAAAAAACTCTTAAAAGTAATCAAATAATTTCTTTGATTACAATTCACAATATAGTCATATTTTTCGTTGTTTATCTCAACTATTTTCATTAAAACAATTATTTAAGTAAATAAAACGAATACGATATAAGTTTACATAAATAAAAGTCAAATTTTAAAATATATTACACATTTTATAAAGAAATGGATATAGACAGTAAAATAATGATTAATTTCTCTTTTACTTTTCCCTCATAATAAAGTTTAATAATTTTTATATTACAAATATATTTTAACATAAAATGTATTAAACAGTTTTTTGCAAGAAAAAAAATCGATTAAAAATGTTTTACACTTTAATTCAATTTTAAATTCTTACAAAATTTAACTTTAAAACTATATTACAGTATTATTTAAAAAAATTACAACACATTTTAAATCTAATGTTATGAATATTATGTGACGTTCTGTTCAAGCCTTCAGAAACAATCCCCTACCATAAAAACATGCTATAAAAAAATCATTTTTGTTGCTATTATTTTTTATTTGGTTCATACATTTATTTTATACGTATTTTCAAAATTGGATAAAAGAGTCTATTGCAGTTGATTATTATAATATAATAATATATTAATTTATTCTTGTGGAAAAACCCGTAAAAGTAATCAAATCATTTGTTTGATTACAATTCAGTCATATTTTTCGATGATTATTTTGATTGTAACAACTTGAAATGAATTTGGTTTATTCTCGACTGACTACAATTATTTCTCCGACATTATTTATGTTAATAGTTATAATCTGATTAGACCGAGTATAAATTACTAGATAAAATCAGTGTATTTAGTTCTATTTGACAGTCAAATTGACAGTTAAAACCTAAAACATGCAATCAAAACACAAGTATAGTAGAAGTAGACGTATATGAAACCGACTTATGCGGATTTTACAACCTTTTATGGAGGGGTGGGAAGCTTTTTGGTCAGGAGTTATAAATTATCCCAACTCAAAGGCAACTTGAAAAGTAACAACAGGGCCGTAACATATTCTTCTCGTCATAGGATACATATTTGCGACTCCGTTTTTTCGACGTCGACGGCTGATCTGTAAGATGTTGAACTATTTCTTCCGAATGTTGTTTTCAGCACGACTTACGTCCACAAAATTATATTCCCAGGATCTCCATATATTATTCGTTATTTACAATTTTATGCATACAATACTAAAAACTGCAGCACAGAAATAACTTCTTGATGACTTGTCCAAAACTGACCGTGTACCTCTAAAGAAAATTTTTAATAACTAATAAAAGAGTTCTTAGAATAATTGGAAATACAAATGAAAAGAAAAATCTTATGAATGAACAACTTGATTTAGTCAAATCTCTGTTGAACACTCCGCTTTAATCCCTTTTACATTTTCCTACCATTGTAAAGGTTAATTGGTTAATACTTAGTTTCTGCCTTTGTTCTTCTATGTATAAATACTAAAAATTTTCTGCAAAGTATATTCATTACTATTTCCTGATAATGGCCTTATAAGACGAAATATAAATAAAATTATTTTTTTACAACCAAATATTTCTTAAATTTATGTCAATAACTGTTTGTATTTAAAATTTAGTCTACTCTATTCTCAATTTTTAAATTGAAATTAGTAAACGTGCGTTTAAAATGCATTATTATTTGAATATTTTAATATAGATTTAAAAATACATAATTAGGAAATATTTTGAAAGAAAATTTGTGGTACGGCCCTTAACAGCATAGGACAGAAGAAAGTAGCTGCCTAAATGAACCATTACCGCAAGTCCTATAAAACTTTATAAGGGCCAATCGGCTTATCCGAAAGTGAATGTCATATAGACAATATACCTATAAATATATATACCGCTGGAAAGGACAGAGAGATGGTCCAAACATCACAGTGCAGACATATATATGTTTGCACCGTTGTCAAGTTTGTGTGCTTTGAGTATGCGCCGATTATCTGTCATTCTATTGGTCAAGAATTGCTTCTTCGAATTTTGAATATGAATATATCTATGAACTTTCAATGAGTTTTCAAGTATGCAGAGTATTCAAATAAAAATGAAATCGGGTAAAAGTGGTAAGAAATGTTGTTTGTGTGGTGCAGAAGTTCCAGTAACTTTACATAAGTAAGTATAATTGCAGTTGTTCAAATCCTTTTGTATTTTTATTCTTAATTTTAGGAAGTGTTCAATTTTTAACTATATTGCTGTAATCCTGTAGTAAAGGTTAATCTAATCTTTTTTGAAAAAAACATAATGTTAATCTTACCTGCCATAGTAAAGAAATGTAATTTTCTAACTTTGTGGTACTCATTTTTCTGAAGATAAAAATAAAAACAATTCTAATTTAACTCTGTTAAATAATTCAAAATAATATACATATTCATATTTCAATACATTTCAAATAATTTAAACAGGCACGGTTACTTTGCGCACGCGCTTTTGTGTGACTACATACTGAGTGACAAGGACAGAGATTGTTATGTTGGGGACACTTTCCTCTCACGGGAGAGATAGCACTCCAGCGGTATATATATTTATAGGTATATTATATAGACCACGTTAGTGAGGTTAAGATTTACATTTGGCGCGATACCCTAATTCAAATCTGAGTGTATGCATTTCTTATGGGAGTACATTTGCAATTCACGATATTCAAGCATTTTGACGATTTTTAATTATAACATAGAATTTTTTATATTTCAAAACATTACTCTTTGCTTTCCGTACAAAAAAAGTACAAATAAAAGAATAAATTAAGAAAAATTTGATATTAAAGAAAGTAGTAACACATATAGTAACATATGTCGTTACTTGGTGCAGCAGGTTAAAGTGACAGGTTCAACTGAATACTAACACAGCTACGACATACGTTTTCAGAAATTTGCACCTACTGTTTAAATTGAAGTTTATTAAATAATATTATGTTTTTTGGGTGTGTATATTACATTAAAAGATAGATAAAACATTAGAGATTAATATTTATAAGGTTCATTAGTTAAGATTTGCATTTTATAATACTTGGTAGCAGTTTAAAGATAGCATATTTGGATTCCCATAAGAATAACACGGGCGTATAAATCGGCAGAGGCGAGTTTGGGGTTCAATTTGAATTTGGCGCCACAAAATGACCGTCACACTTGACGTAAAGTAAGCGGTAACGTAAAGACGCAACGTATTCAGTAACGCAGACGCAAAGCAAGAAAATTTGTCTGATTTATAACCACCGCAGCCCGGTAACAGCTAGCCAATCAGAAGACGACATCTCGTTTATCAATTTCGTACTGACAGTCTTTAGATTTTACATTTAATTGAGGTTATTTATAAGATTTTTTTTGTTTTTGTGAATTCATTGACTTAGCGATGGAAAGTGATGAGGAATTAGCTGCTGTAGCACTACATTTATTATTTCTAAAAAAGAAAATGACAAGTAAAATTCTAATTTGCAGGCACATGAAATAAATTCTACAGGCAATCCGATTTTAATTATACTGCAAAATTTAAAAAAATATATAATTTCATTGATAATGTAGAAAAAACTTACTTGTAGAATTCATTATTGCAGCTATATCTGCCCATATAGAATTTTTTTTTTTAATATTTTTAAACTCTTTACAGGACTTGTCATACAATATTTTATATTGTTCTACAAGTGCAATTAATTTCGAATCATCCATGATTCCTTTTTCAAATAAAATGATTTGAACCTAACCTCTGTATCTGTGATAAACAACTGACAGTTTACAGGTACAAGTATGAAATACTGATTTGTTATTGGTCAGCGGTAAAGACGCAACGCAGAAAGATAAAAGTTGGCCATCTGTTGCGTTCCTTGCGTCCCGTTACTTTCTACGTTACCGCTTTATGAATCATCCCTAGCCATAGTGCGCGCTCATCTCTACGTTACCTACTGCGTCCGCGTTACCTCTTACTTTGCGTCATTATAAAGCGACTTTTAATGCAGTCTATATCTATGCCTCTACTATAACACAAGAATGTTATGTAATACACAAATAAATTATGAAAAGAATATGCCAACCGTCGAGATTTGAACCCGAGACCTACATCTTGCCGGGATGTTGCTCTACCAACTGAGCTACGGCTCACTTGGCTGTTCTGTCACGTCGGTTGACATATTCTCTCACGGCATTACTGCTAAGAAGTCTTTTTAAGACTTTACTAGTCACATGTAAGATGTGGGGTTAAATAACCACTTCATTTAAACATCTAGTGACGCGTTATATTGAAATCAGACCGATATCTCGGCCATTTTTGAAATGAGAACTGATTTAACAGTCGTAGACACATAAATAAATGGCCGAGATATCGGTCTGATTTCAATATAACGCGTCACTAGATGTTTAAATGAAGTGGTTATTTAACCCCACATCTAACATGTGACTAGTAAAGTCTTAAAAAGACTTCTTAACAGTAATGCCGTGAGAGAATATGTCAACCGACGTGATAGAACAGCCAAGTGAGCCGTAGCTCAGTTGGTAGAGCAACATCCCGGCAAGATGTAGGTTTCGGGTTCAAATCCCGACGGTTGACATATTCTTTTCATAATTTATTTGTGTGTCTACGACTGTTAAATCAGTTCTCATTTCAATGTAATGTAATGTTTGGTGTAGGTTTGCCGTTCCACCCGCTGTTTCCGGGGGGCTCTTCCGGGCCGGACCTGGCGCTGGGCGCGGCGCTGAAGCACTGCCGGAGACGGAAGGCCCGGACGGTGTTCTCCGACCCGCAGTTGGCCGGGCTGGAGAAGAGATTCGCGGCGCAAAGATATCTCTCCACGCCGGAACGAGTCGAGTTGGCCGCGGCTCTGAGTTTGTCAGAAACACAGGTATGTTTATTTCTTACATGAGGTATAACATAGAGATAAGTAAAGAGCGGATTCTATGCAATTGCATGTGTTGTTTATATTAGGCATATCAACAAACTGTTGTCATATGTTCACGTTTCATCAAAAATTAATGCCACATATCAAAAAAAAATAATGCATATTTTGCATTTAATGATACTTTATTGCATATTTTGATTATTTTTTTTGCATACTTGTGCATATTTTAAGACTTTTTTTAAAAACAAAAATTATTTTTTGACGAATTTTGTTCTTTTTTGAAAACAGTATATTACAAGAAATATAATTTTGATCGTACTTTCAACAAGTGAGCATTTATATAAAATGTACTCATTGAAACCATTACAATCATATTTAATTTCTCATCAGAACAAAAAAAAAGTGATTCTATCAGTGTTTTAGAACTGTTTAGAACTTAAGTAATTCTTATTTTGTAAGTAAGGTAAGTAAATAATATCTGTCACTGAAATTCGTATGTTTGGAACTATAACAACAATTAGTAACGCCGAAAAAAATGTATTAAAAATATGAGGAGCATATAGCAACTTTCTCGTTAAAGATGACTTTTTTGATTTTTGTCTCAAAAAAGAGCTTTTGTAAATTTCAATATAAATATGAATTCGAGATTTTCTTATTTTTGTTAGAATTACCTGTGATATTTATTGTCTTTATACATTTCATGAAATGTTCCAAATAAAACACTGCATGTAAAAATAGAAATAAGAAAATGATATCAGTAAAACGAGCCTGATGACATTAGTTTTTTTGCATATTTTTATTGTAAAGTGCATATTTATAACTTTTTTGCATATATCATGCATATTTTGATGATTTTTTAATGCATATTGCTTGCATATTTTGACACTTTTTTAGTGCATATAATCCGCTCTTTAGTGATATGGCATTGCCCAAATATATTGTCGAAAGATCTAAGGTTTAAAATCGCTTGCAGCCCCCTGTTTGAGAACAGTGGACCAGTGGAGTAGTTATATGGAAAACTCAACCAAACAAATAATGAGGATAGGTGACTAACACTATGACCAATATTTCGTTCGTGTAACTGTAAAGGTGGATTTATAACAAACATAGTAAACACAACATAACATAGCATAGCACAGCACAGCTCATATTTGAATTTGAACATATGAACTTTCGCATACGCATTTAAAACTGACATAGAAAACACATAACACAGCATAGCATAGCATAGGGAATTGACGAAAGTTCAATTTTTGCTATGTTTTTTGTATGTTCGTGCATGCTCGGCAAAACTTCGGAATAGTTCGAGTAGATGAAAGAGATGTGAATAGTTTGTTTCATATACCTATTAGTAATATATACCGCTGATCCTCCGCGATCCATACGTTCAACAAAGCGTAATAGAGATATATCTTGCATCGCACACAGCTGTTACAGTGCACTTGGTGCGCATGCTCAACACGCAAGAAGATAGGGTTTCAATGGCACATTTAATATTTAAAATATAATAAATAAATGTAGAAATTTGAAGAAAGTAATGAATTATTGTACATAATACTGTAATAATCATTTAATATTGTTTATTGATAATAAAATTACTACAGCGCGAAATTTTAAATATTTTAAGCTACGTTTTGTGTACTATGCACGATATGACAAAGCGAAATTTCGCGATATTGTAATTTTATTATCAATAAACAATATTAAATGATTATTACAGTATTATGTACAATAATTCATTATTTTCTTCAAATTTCTATATTTATTTATTTTATTTAAATATTAAATGTGACTTTGAAACACTATCTTCTTGGGTGATGAGCATGCGCACCAAGTGCACTGTAACAGCTGTGTGCGATGCAAGATATATCTCTATTACGCTTTCTTGAACGTATGGCAATTACATTGGGAAGATAGGGGATCAGCGGTATATTACTAATAGGTATATGGTTTGTTTTCTTTTCTTTTGGGGTTATGTGTAAAGTGTGAAACTTTTTTTCATTATTATAAAATATAATATATAATATAAATATATAAGTATATAAGTTTTGCAAAGTCTTTTTCTCCTCGACTTCTTTTCAACATTCTCCTTCAGTAAAAAATACACGGCCGTAGTACATAAAGTTAGAGCACTATGGATTATTAATTTTCTATCCATTATTAAATAATATAACAAAAACACAAGCTAATAGCGTAAGACACGAAACAAGAATAAAGTTAAAGTTCTTGACAGGTACTTTTTCCTACAGTTCTTCTATATGTGTTTTTCCTATGTCTTATGTCAAGTTATAAAACCCCCAAATAAAATTCTGTGTTTTGCTATGCTATGTTATGTTGTGTTTTCTGTTTGTTATAAATCCACCTTAAGTGTGCACTACTCAGCTGGCGGATTGTTCTCACGCAGCTGACTGTTAGGCGATTCTCGACCATACATCTTTTGCTTGCTCAGTAGTACGCAGCTATAGGAGTGTGCCATATCTCTATGTTATACCTCATCTAAGGTCTATTTGGTGTTAATTAAACTGCGTAGAAGGGTCATACGCAATAGTATATTGTGTTATTAAGAGTAAAAGTGATGCTTTGTGTGGCGAGCATGGAAGTTTGCACGACGAGCGAAGCGAGTTGGACAATCGCATGCGAGGCACACAAAGGCACTTTTACTGGCCTTTCTACGCTTCCGTGTAATTTAATTTTAATCAATAGAATAATGAAAAATATTAGACCCTATTTTTTTCACATTTCCTCGAATTTTTTGTAATTGCAGATTTATTCAAAAAGGACACAATATTTTACTTACTACTAAATTAGGTATGAAAATAACGTATATCACCCCAAAAATAGCAGTAGCCATCGAATTGAGACAAAAATTAACAAATGTTTATTTTTATTATACATATACCTATTTATTTCATCAAATTTACTTTTATTATATTGCTACTAGGGCATGTAACCGGTTAAAAAACCGGTAACCGATATTTTGAACGAAAATTGCGAACTTTAACCGTAATTTTATACGATATATTTACGGCCGAAAATACCGGTAACCGTTAACTAAAAAAAATAAACCGGTTTTAATGAACATTAACCTTTATTTTAATAATTTAATGAGAAAATGTTTAATATTTTTTTATATCTGTGTTATCTATTTGTATTTTAAGATGGGTCTAATGACAGTTTTTACAATTTACATTTTATTGGAGAATAATAAAAGTAGGTAGTCTCTTGGTTAGCACAGGCAAGTCTACAATTGAAAAGTGACCTGTGTTTTTCTGAAGGTATTACGGGAATTTTTGTGAATATTCGTTCATTAAATTGCATTCCTTTATTTGTTATATTTTTTTCAAATGATAATTTTTTATAATTAATTTTTCTATTTATTTTCTTAAATAAATTTTTATAATTACTTTTTTTTCTCATAATTTTTTTAACCGATATATTATAGGCCGTACAGCGAGAACTGGCGGCTGGCCGGGCGGAGCCGCGCAAGTAGGTTCAACTAGGCGGTATTTAGGAATCGGAGGTACAGTATGAGATACAAGTTTGGAAACCAGCGGTCATTCAGTTATTACAAATATGCAGTGTCAAAACATAATAATAATACTTACCGATTATAGATAACCTATGTAGGTAAAAGATATTTTGTAGTTTACAAGCAACATAGGATTATGCAAGATGGATGTGCAAAATTATTAAAGTACAACAAGAAACAAGAAATTTATGAAGAACAATAATCAAATATATACATACGAAATGTTAAAACAAAAAGTTGTAGAATATTGTAAGAATTATATTAATAATTATTAAAACTTAACAAAAATAATCATGAAGGAGAAATTTTAGGCTTTTAAGTTCCCAATCTAAATCAAAGCAATATTAAAAAAATAACAAATAACAGTTAATATATGCAAGATATAATAATCCTATCGATTTCTTCATCTATTGTTCATGTCCGGTAAGCCTGGTATGTTTCAGCTTTGTCTTGAAACTCATATTGAACAATAATATCACAACACAAATAGAAAAAAATCTGGTGTGTCCAACACAATACCTCCCGCCACTGTAGTAATATATTCTGTATAAGTTTTTTAATACATTTAATTTGTAGTTTTGAAATTAGTTTGTTATTGCAGTTCAGAATATTTTTAATTCATTTCATACCTAAAATTTCCTTCATAAATTTTGTATGACTAATATGTCAACTATGTTTGACGTTACTAAAACCGGAACTGAAATTACTTTGATTCACGTATGCATATACATTCCTAATCTATTTCTTCCATCTTTTTAAATTTTACAATAAAATTACTTCATTTTTATTTATTTTATCTTTTACACTTATTTACATCAAATTTGACATCATATGTCAAATTTTGTGAACATATGAATAACTCATCTGTTTTATCGAAATTCCCCAGACTAAACGATATGTAAAATTATTATAATTTGTATATTTTTTTTCTATCTAGCTAGAAGTTATATATAAACGTAATTATGCAGATCGGTAGAAAATTAAAAAATCTTTGTATTTATAGTAACGAAATTTGCGAAAATATGGTATTTAGAGGTATTTTTTAGGAAAAACGGTTTAAAGCTTCAAGTAAAGTTCTACTTCCGATTAACCAATTGTAGTCAAAATCTAATCAGTTCATCATATTAGAATAGAACTCTTAAATATCAAATATTATATTTTTTTACATGTATCGTATTGGAGTTATCGTGGACGAAAAATCGTCACAGACACACACACACACACACACACACACACACACACACAGACATACAGACATCACGCTAAAAATAGTAAAATCGTATTCTAGGGACCCTAATTCGTGCTCATATGTTGAAAACCCACACTCGAGAAATCTGACCAAAAACAATACCTCCCTTATCTATATATTGATAGGCGGGAGGTAAAAATCACAGTAATTATGATGTCACACCAAAATATTTCCTACCAAAATTTTCTACGTTGTTTGTACTCTTCACAAATAAGAATCGTAAATCATACTAGCGTAGCAATAAATGAAGAGCGGTGAAGAGGGGCTCAATAACCCCTCCCACGACGAATTTATGTGTCTGTGCAAAGGTAATTCACCCGCCAGTTCTCGCTGTACGGTCTATAACCGGTTTAAACCGGTTTCCAGTTTTTAAAAACCGGTTTTGGAAATAAAACCGTTATTATTATAACGTTCTCTATAAGGGTTAACCGTTAACCAGTATTTTTTTCGGTTACATGCCCTGCAACACCCTTAAAAAAAATTTTTCAAGTACATTTTCCCGGGCTTTTTAAAACCTCGTAAATTCAACAAAACTTAAGCGGCGACTGATGCGTCACTAGCCGGCATTTTTTTACATTTCCCCGGACTTTTTTTAGTTGCAGGTTTATACAAAAAGGACACAATATCTTACTTAAAACCAGGGCATGTAACCGAAAAAAATACTGGTTAACGGTTAACCCTTATAGAGAACGTTATAGTAATAAAGGTTTTAGTTCGAAAACCGGTTTTTGAAAATTGGAAACCGGTTTAAACCGGTTAATATATCGGTTAAAAAAATAATTAAAACAAATTAATTATAAAAATTTGATTAAAAAAATTACAAAATAATTAATTTAAAAAAATAATAAAAAATTACCATCTGAGAAAAATATAACAATTAAAAAAAAAGCAATTTAATCTATACTAATATTATAAAGCTGAAGAGTTTGTTTGTTTGAACGCGCTAATCTCAGGAACTACTGGTTCGAATTGAAAAATTCTTTTTGTGTTGAATAGACCATTTATAGAGGAAGGCTTTAGGCTATATAACATCACTCTGCAACTATTAGGAGCGAAGAAATAACGGAAAATGTTAAAAAAACGGGGAAAATTATTCATGCTTAAGGGCTTCCGTTGCACGCGCTGCGAAAATTCAATATAAAATTATAGAATAAATAAAAATCTATATACATAAAATAAAGTCGTGTTAGTTAAACCATTTATAATTCAAGAACGGCTGGGCCGATTTTTATGATTTTTGTGTTTTTGGATTCGTCTTTGTCGGGAATAGGATAATAAGTATTAAAATATTAAATTAATCAATAAAAAAATCTATATATAAAATAAAATCGTAAATAGTGTTAGTTACACCATTTATAATACAAGAACGGCTGGATCGATTTTGATGAAATTTCGTAACTATGTGTAATTTGGTTCAACTTAAAAGATAGGACAGATTTTATCGCGGGGAAACGGCGGGAGTAGAACGCGAATTAACTTCAAGACTAGAGCGGGGGTAAAATCAAGTGCAGAGCAAAGGAATAAAGCGAAGATAAACGGCGGGAGTATAGTGCAGGTAAACTTTGGTCAGAGCGCGGATAAACAGTGGGAGTAGAGTGTGGGTAAATATTGGGAGTAGAGCGAGGGTAAATAGCGCGAGTACAGCGCACGTAAACTTTGGCAGTAAAGCGTGGGTATAAGAAATGAGAGTACAGCGCGGGTAAAACTTCGGGGGTAGAAAGCAGGAGTAGAGCGAGAGTAATCGAGGGGAGTAATGTGCGGGTAAACATCGGGAGAAAAGTGCGGATAAACATCGGGAGTAGAGCGAGGGTAAACGACGGGAGTAAACTGCGGATAAACATCGGGATAGAGCGAGGGTAAATGACGGGAGCAAAGTGCGGATAAACATCGAGAGTAGAGCGAGAGTAATCATATGTGATTTGGGACAACTAAAAAGATAGGATAGTTTTATCACGGGTAAACAGCAGGAGTAGAACGCAAACTAACGCGGGTAAAATCAAGTACAGAGTAAAGGAATAAAGCGAGGACAAACGGCGGGGGTACAGTGCATGTAAACTTCGGGAATAGAGCGCGGGTATACTACGGGAGTGCGGGAGTACAGCGAGGGTAAACGGCGGGAGTACAGCGTGGCTAAACTTTGGGAATAAAACGCGGGTATAATTCGGGAGTATGGGAGTAGAGCGAGGGTAATCGGCAGGAGTACAGCGTGGGTAAACTTCGGGAGTAGAGCGCGGGTAAACTTCGGGAGTAGAGCGTGGGAGTAGAGAGAGGATAAAGAATGAGAATACAGCGCGTGTAAACTTAATACTTAATTCAATCTATTATAATCACTGAGCCACAGCAACGCGTGGCAGGGTCAGCTAGTTAATAAATATTCACAAAAATTCCCGTAATGTCTTCAGAAAAACGCAGGTCACTTTTCAATTTTAAACTTGCCTGTGTTGACAAAGGCCGTATTTATTTGGGACTTTTTAAGTAACCTTAACTGCCAAAGAGACTACCTACATATATGACTCTCCAATAAAATGTTGATTGTAAAAACTGTCATGACTCATGTTCAAATACAAATAGAAAACACAGATATAAAAAAAATATAAAAATTTTTTTTGCTAAATGAAAAATAAAGGTTAATATTCGCTAAAACCGGTTTATTTTTTTTGGTTAACGGTTACCGGTTTTTTTGGCCTGAAAAATATCGGTTAAAATTACGGTTAAAGTCCGCAATTTTCGTTGCGAGTTACCGGTTTTTATTAACCGATTTTTTTAACCGGTTACATGCCCTGCTTAACTGACGCATCACTTGCCGGTATTTTTTTCACATTTCTTCGGACTTTTTAAGTTGCAAATTATAACAAAATAAAGGTAAATTAAGACTTGATTACAACCATAGTTGGTTTGCGCATGCGTGTAATCAAAGCATTAGAGTTGTAGGTTGTGAAATGTCAGCACAAATCTCCCTGTGTCATTTAGAAATGCTGGTAATCAGGTACAAATATTACTAATTCCAACAAACTAGTGCAGTTATGTTTGGAATTGAATAATCTAGTGGATTGTGTTTATGAATTGGGAATGGAGTGACATTTCAGGATGTTAACAAGGGGTACCACTAATCCGGGTTACTCATCATTGATTTTTATCAAAAATAATAAAAATTTAATTATTTGCTACAAAATTATTAATAATAACCAAAATATGTTCTGTATATAATAATATCTTAAAATTAAATGATATTTTAAGAATTTATTTTGCATATAACAGAAGTAAATGTAAATATGTAATTAAAGGTGTAACTAAAAGTAAAAATTCTTTATTACTCTTCCTAGTTTTGTTTAGATGAATTGTTTTGGTTTTATTCAGGGCATGTAACCGAAAAAAATACTGGTTAACGGTTAACCCTTATAGAGAACGTTATAATAATAACGGTTTTAGTTCGAAAACCGGTTTTTGAAAATTGGAAACCGGTTTAAACCGGTTAATATATCGGTTAAAAAAATAATTAAAATTAACAAATTAATTATAAAAATTTGATTAAAAAAATAGAGAATAATTAATTAAAATTTTTTTTTAAATATCATCTGAGAAAAATATCACAATTAAAAAAAAGCAATTTAATTAATGAATATTTACAAAAATTCCCGTAATATATTCAGAAAAACCATATCCAAATAAAAATTAATATCTTTTCTCATCTCCAAGTAATTTACAATCATAGTTAATCATGAAAACTAACAATATTTAAATTTGCACTTTAAAATTTTGATTTTACAGCCGAAAAAATCCAAAATGACCCATTTTTCGGTCAAAAATTTTGGTTTTTTAAAATAGTCCAAATTGATAGTCGCCGATGAGCTGATTCTAAATTTTCAAACCGAATTTAATAATCTCTTCCCATTCCTGAGATATTATTCTTCAAAGTTGCACCTCAAAAAAGTGTGTTTTTTGACTATATCTCAAAAATGGGTAGAGATACAGTCTCAACGATTATACCAGTCGATTCTACGCACAAAGTTACATAAATAAATGTTATCTTCGCATATATGTTCTTTGGAACGATTTGGTGTAAAATGAGAAAAAAGAAAAAAACCGGAATTTCTGTTTTTCGCTGGAGAACTTTTTGGGTCCAAATCTTTTCATTTTTCAGACTTAAGTAAATACAGATGCGCTGATTTCAAATTTTCAAACCGATTTCAATTATCTCTTACCGTTCTCGAGATATTTGGGTTCAAAGTTGGAACTGAAAAAAATCGTTTTTCAGGAATATCCCTGAAATGGGTCAAGATACGATCTCGACGACTTCACCAATCGATTCTACGGGCAAAATTACATAAGTGTACCAATTTTCAGATTAATATTCCAATGGATACAATTTTTAGAGCGAAAAAACGAAAATCGCGAAAATCGAAAAATCGCCTGATGAACCCCTTGCGATTTTTTTCGATTTTTGACGATTTTCGTTTTTCCTCTATAAAATTTGTATCCATTGGAATAAAAATCTGAAAATTGGAACAAAAATAAAATTTTGCCCGTAGAATCGATTGGTAAGGTCGCCAAAGTCGTATCTGAACCCATTTCAGAATTATTCCTGAAAAACTGATTTTTTCAGGTCTAACTTTGAACACAAATATCTCGAGAACGATAAAAGATAATTGAAATCGGTTTGAAAATTTGGAATCAGCGCATCTATATTTACTTAAGTCCAGAATATAAAAAAATTTGGTGACAAAAAGTTTCCAAGCGAAAAATTGTAATTCAGGTTTTTTTCGTTTTTCTCATTTTTCACCAAATCGTTCCAAAGATCGTATATGCGGAGAAAACATTTCTTTATGTAACTTTGTGCGTAGAATCGACTGGTGTAATCGTTGATACTGTATCTCTACCCATTTTAGAGATATGTTCAAAAAACACACTTTTTTGAGATGCAACTTTGAGGCCAAATATCTCAGGAATGGGAAGAGATAATTAAATTCGGTTTGAAAATTTGAAATCAGCGCATCGGCGACTATCAATTTGGTTTTTTCAAAAAAATCAATAAATTTTACCTAAAAATGGGTTTATTTGGGTTATTTCACACCCTGGAATGGGTTTAAAGTGCTTAAAAATGATTTAGGTGTTCATAATTAAAAAAATAAGTTTAACACGATTATGTGTTGCATTTTATACCCAAAAATGAGTTGAAAAGTGTCTAAACATATTGTATAGTACATTTGGAAATTTGTCACACCTTAAAATGGGTAAAAAGGGACCCAAACCTGACCTAAAATTGGGTTTAAAGGGTGTCAACAAATCAAAAACCAAAATTTTGGACTCATACATGGGTATTTTTGGAATATTTGAGCTGTATATGAAAAATTTTACAGTAAAAACCTAAAAATTGTAACTTTTTATATTGAACTGTAATTAGAAATTACTAAAAGTTACTTACAAACAGGGAATGTAACCGAAATAAATACTGGTTAACGGTTAACTCTTATAGAGAACGTTATAATAATAAAGGTTTTAGTTCTAAAACCGGTTTTTAAAAATTGGAAACCGGTTTAAACCGGTTAATATATCGGTTTAAAAAATTATTAACATTAATTAAAAAAGAAGTAATTATAAATATTTGATTAAAAAAAATTATAGAATAAATAATTTAAAAAAATAATAAAAAATTACCAACTGAGAAAATATAACAATAAAAAAAAACAATTTAATTAATAAATATTCACAAAAATTCCCGTAATTTATTCAGAAAAACGCAGGTCACTTTTCAATTTTAAACTTGCCTTTGTTGACAAAGGCCGTATTTATTTGGACTTTTTAAGTAACCTTAACGGCCAAAGAGACCTACATTTATGACTCTCCAATAAAATGTTAATTGTAAAAACTGTCATGACTCATGTTTAAATACAAATAGAAAACACAGATATAAAAAAAAAATATTATTTTTTTTTCTCGCTAAATGATATTAAAATAAAGGTTAATGTTCGCTAAAACCGGTTTATTTTTTTTTGGTTAACGGTTACCGGTATTTTCGGCCTGAAAAATATAGGTTAAAATTACGGTTAAAGTTCGCAATTTTCATTAAAAATATCGGTTACCGGTTTTTATTAACCGGTTTTTTTAACCGGTTACATGCCCTGGTTTTATTACAGATTTCGTTTTCGTTTATGAAATAAAATATGTAGATTCCTCATGAAACAATTGAAAAGTTCAGTAAACTTAGATGTATTTAAAAATTAAAAAAAACAAAAATATCATGATTTATTTGATTGTTTTTTTTTTAAATAAATCATGATTTTTTCCAACCTTGGTTATTAGTGATTATGTTTGAATTTGTTTCAGGTAAAAACCTGGTTTCAGAACAGACGAATGAAACACAAAAAGCAGATGAGGAAAATACACGAAGACAAGTCCAGTGCAGTCGGAACGGGTAATTCTACAGGGGGCAGCAGTTCTAGCAACCCTATACCCAATACTGGGTTGGGCGTTACTTCTGAAAGCTTGAACAGAACATCACATAACATTGGTAAGGTTTTATTTAAAATTTGTTGTGGACTTTTTTAAATAATACTAAGGTAGTTTTAGAGTGAGATTTTGTAAGAATTTATAATTGAATTAGTTTTTTAAAACATATTTAATCGATTTTTTTTCTTAAAAAAAATGTTTAATAGATTTTTATCTTAAAATAGAAGCGTAGTATAAAAATTATTAATAAACTTTATTATGAGGGAAAAATAAAAGAGAAATTAATAGTATATTATTATACAAGTTTTATAAGGCGGTTTAAAACACGAATGGAGCAATACATCGTATAAAAGCACTATCATACAGTATGTTCCATTTAAGTGTGCCATTGCTATCTCGAGAACTGTAAGAGCTACGAGGTTGGTTAAATTAGCAAAGAACTACCATTTTACAACACTAACACAATGAGCAAAAAAAAATATTTTTTTAAACCAGTGGTTCTCAAGATACGGGGCCCAACTTTCTTATTTTAAATGGAACATCCCATATATTTTTACATATTTAGAATCTACATAAAATTACAAATCCATTGATATGTTTGTAGTTAAATTTTGGTTAAATAATAAAATCCCTATATTGGCATTTATTTTGCATACTTTTACCTGAAAATAGCAGTTTTTTTATTTAAAGGTAGAATTAGTGTGATAAAAACGCAGAATTTAACGTTTGTTTTCTATTTATTCATGATAACTATTATTTTTAGGTAAAAGTATGCAAATTAAATGCTAATATATAGGGATTTTATTATTTAAGTAAAATTTAACTTCAAACATATCAATGGATTTGTAATTTTATGTAGATTCCAAATATGTAAAAATATATAGGATGTTCCATTTAAAATAAGAAAGTTGGGCTCCATATCTTGAGAACCACTGGTTTAAAAAAATATTTGTTTTTTATATGATAAACTTTAAAACAAAATATTAGACCCATATTTTTTATTTTTCCAAAAAGTTGATAGTATCCGAGAAAAAAATTAATAAAGTTTACGGACAATGGATGTGACGTTATTCCCCTGACTAGAAAAAGATAGTCCATGTGCGCTATGAGATATAACTATAAGTAGCTAAAAAACTGAAGTGAAGTTAGGCTACGAGTACCGCGTAAATTCCAACATTGAATATAAACATAACCTGCTTTCGTGATTCGTGATTCATGCTTTCGATAGATGCATTTACCAGTTACCACGTGTGTGTGTTCTCATATATTTTGAAATCCAGGCAGGATATAAATATTAGGTACTGAATTTATAATAATATTTAATGAAAAAAGAATGTACTTATACATAAAGTATTTTATTTTAGTTATGAATGAATATTATTTAGATTTTCTTGCTATCGCTGTTTTTATATTTGCAATTTTCTTTGTGGCTATTATCGTTAAGTATTGTTTTATACCTGTTGCACTGTCATTTTATCACATGAAGCTAGCTATAGGGGGCAGTGTTGCGAACCGGTGAAATTAAAACTTATATACTTATAGTTGGCAACACTGATCAGGGGAAAGACGTCACAAGGTCATTTAAATAAAATTTTAATTTCAATTTTTAAATAAAGTATTCAAAAATTACATATTATTTTAGTTTTATTACAATATACTCACGACCAAAATTGATATGTAGAATATATATTTTAAAAAGGCGTTGTATTGGAAACCCCCATTGTTAACGCAAAGTATATAAAATAATTTTAGAGTGAAATTTTGTAAAAATTTAAAATTGAATGAAACTTATTGAAACATTTTTACACGACTTTTTTGTTGAAAACACTGTGTAATGAATAGATTTTATCTTAAAATAGACGTTTAATATAAAAATTATTAAATTTTATTATCACGGAAAAGTGAAAGAAAAATTAAACATTTTTTTGCTGTCTACATCCATTACGTTATAAAATGTGTAATATAATTTAAAATTTGACTTTTGTCATCTCATTTACTTAAAGAATTGTTTTAATAAAAATAGTTGAGATAAACAACGAAAAATATGACTAAATTATAATCAAACAAATGATTTGATTACTTTTAGGACTTTCTTTTTAGAATAATAATATTTATTTTGTATTAATTACAATTATTTGTGCATTAAGATTTTGATTACTATAAGTAATCCACAAGGTGTAGAATTAACATAAAATACAGGGTGTTTGGTGAAAGGTCGGCACTTAGAATATTTCGCTTATTTTGAGAGATACAAGAAAATGTTAAGATGAAAAATATAACTATACAAAGGTCTCATAAAATGATCGTAGGAATAATATTGTGTTACTTCCGGTTTTAGCGGAAATGTGTAAGTACAACATTAATTCTAGCATAGGGAATCGATATTTTTATATTTTTTTTCGAAATGTACATAAAATAAGCTTTACAATGATACCATATCATTGTTTAACTTCAACCATTTCAAAATGGCGACACTTTACTTTTAAAATATTTACTAATAAAAATTCATCATAGCCAGCTATTTGAGATTTTGTTACCTGAAACCAAACAAATAATGTCCAAAAATATTAGATCTACCTTTCCTGACGATGTAATGGCAGAATTTGTTATGTGACAAATTGTGCAGAAAATGACGGCGGCCATTTTGAGTATTTTTAATTTTAATTTTGTTTATTATATTTAGCAAGAGTTTTTGTATTGTGTTGATTGTTATAAGGTATTTTAAACTTTTTTTTTCGTTAATTACCTATAGGTATTTGTAAGTACATAAATATGAAAATAAATTGTCGCCATTTTGAAATGGTTGAAGTAAAACAATGATATTTTCGTATCATTGTAAAGTAATTTATGCTAGAATCAAAGTTGCACACACTTCCGCTTAAACCGAAAGTGACACAAAATTCTTACTAAGATCGTTTTATGAGTCCCTTCAACTAGTTTAATTTTTGCCGTAAAATTTTTCTGTAAATCTCATAATAAACGAAATATTCTTGGTGCCGGCCTTTCGCCAAACACCCGGTATAAATTGTTTGTAGTAATCAAATAAAATTGAATAAATTTTAGAAGTCTCAATTAATAGAATATACTTTAAACAAAATAAATAATAGTAAAGACTTATTAATTTTGTGTTTAAATTATTATTATGAACAGATAAATGATATAAATAAAGTTGTCAGTCAAGATATTTGAGTAAATTCGTACAAATGTACGAACCAATTAAAAAATAATAGTAACAAAAATTTAATTTTTAATGCATGTTTTTATATAATATTAGCAATACCCAATACTGGGTTGGGGTTTACTTCTGAAGGATTGAACAGAACTTTGCATAATATTGGTAAAATTTTATTTAAAATTTGTTGTGAACTTTTTAAATAATACTAATATAGTTTTAGAGTGAGATTTTGTAAGAATTTAAAATTGAATTAAAGTTTATTAAAACATTTTTAAACGAATAATATAATAGACCACGTTAGTGAGGTTAAGATTTACATTTGGTGCGAAACCCTAATTCAAATCTGAGTGTATGCATTTCTTATGGAGTACATTTTCAATTCACAATATTAAAACATTTTGGCGATTCTTAATTATAATATAGGGTTTTTTTATATTCCAAAACATTACTCTTTGCTTTCCGTACAGAAAAAGTACAAATAAAAGAATAAATTAAGAAAAATTAGATTTTAAAGAAAATAGTTTCGCAAATAGTAACATATGTCGTTACTTGGTGCAGCAGGTTAAAGTGACAGGTTCAACTGAATACAAAGACAGCTACGACATACGTTTTCAGAAATTTGCACCTACTGTTTAAATTGAAGTTTATTAACTAATATTATGTTTTTTGGGTGTGTATATTACATTAGCAGATAGATAAAATATTAGAGCTTAGTATTTATACGGTTTAATAGTTAAGATTTGCATTTTATAATACTTTCTAGCAGTTTAAAGATATTATATTTTTATTCCCATATAAGAATAACATGGGCGTATAAATCGGCAGAGGCGAGTTAGGGTTTCAGTTTGAATTTGACGCCACAAAATGACCGTCACACTAATGCAGTCTACTGTAATAAAGCACACAAGGACTGATAACTATAGTAGAAAATGCACCAACATATTAGCTTGTTATTGTAATTTGTATTTGAAAGCGGATTACGGCTGCGATTACTAAAAACGCCCCTGGGACCTCATTAAACGAGTATTAGGCCGCTAGCTGTCGACTTTACGTCTGTATATCTTCTACGTAACATTTCTAATCACTTAAATGTAATATAATACTGTATTATTAAAAATAACAATATGTATTGCCAGTACAAATAATTAAAAATATTTGGAAATTGTTTAGTTACAATATTTTTTCAACTTTCGTTTAATAAAAGACGCTTAAGTTTATAAATTTTAGATAAAAACATCAAATATGCCCAAAACATTGATTTTATTTTATATTAGTACATTTAAAACAAGGGGCCGGTTTTTCAATCTCTGGTTAAAGTGCCGGTTACCTTAACCATCGGTTAACAGAAAAAAAACGCATCGAAAAACTGATGTAAGTTGTCAAAAATACACATTATTTACTATTTCGATGCGATATTTTTCTGTTAACCGATGGTTAAGGTAACCGGCACTTTAACCAGAGATTGAAAAACCAGCCCTAAAGTAAATACATTGTGTATCAGTTCGAATACACCAATCATCACAAAATGAGTAAAAATGTATACTTTATATGAAAGCCCAATCAGACAGTGGATGTGGTCACTCAGTTTTTTGCATCTTTGGAATTTTTCAATGCAGCAGAAATAACACCAGAACCAGGGTTGTTATAAAAGCCATTTTTTGTAATAAAAGCCAGACCAGTGGTTTAAATTGGTTTAAACCGGAAGAAATTGGTTTAAACCGGCTGAAAGTGGTTTAAATCACTTAAAATTAAATAAATACATATTAGTTAATATTTTGAGTCAAATACACTAAGGGCCGGTTTTATAAACAAATTTAATACCCACTTAAATCTACTTGCACAGCAAATTTTCATCATCTAGTCCAAATAATAAATGAATGTATGATAAAATTATCATTTAATAAATTAAAACGATGTGTATGTGATAAAAAAAAATGCTGAACTAAATTTAAGTGGGTATTAAATTTTTTATATAAAACCGGCTCTACTACTAATATAAAAATAAGATAACTCAATTGGCAATTACTTCATTCTGTAATAACATAAAAAAAAATATCTTAATACAAAAATGTATAAATAGTTTTCAATATTCTGAATATATAGTTTGTCTCTGCACATTGATTGTACCTATTATTAATAATATAAATACATGTATAACTTTATAACTTATGAATGCAATACAATGCAGAACACAAATCAAAAAGTGTATTTTTTACTATTATTTTTAATAAAAACCACTGGTTAAAACTATATAAAAATCACTCCGGTTTAAACCGTTGGTTTAAACCATAGTGGCTTTTTCTTAACAACCCTGACCAGAAGTACAATAAATAATATTAAATATATTTGTGTTACTAACAAATTATGTCGTTTTAACATAATAAACATATTTAAATTGTAAAACATTTTGATTACTACAAACGAATTACATTTTATGTTAATTCCACACCTTGTATCAAAATCACTAATAGTCATCACTATTTTGTTGCAAAAATACTGGCTGTTGATTATTACAAAGTCTATTTTAATGTATTATTGTGGAAAAACTCGTAAACGTAATCAAATCATTTGTTTGATAATAATTCAGTGATATTTTTGGTTGATTATCTCAAGTATTTTGATTTTGTGTGTTTTCCCATGTGAAATCCCTGTGTGAAGGTTTCTAGTATTCAGCCTGTGTTACTTACATTCAAATCATCTTAGCAACAATACATGCTTCATTGCAATCAAATGCTTTTTGCAACCCGTCAAACTTGGGTTAACCATTCTCTTCCAATCTTACCTTTTGGCGCGGTTATAAATATATTTTGTGGATTATTTAATGGTGTAACACAGCATCCCGACACAAAACAATATATGAAAGGTGTATTTAGTTGAGGTTTGTAGTTTGCATGTTGTGGGATATAAAGACAGCTGCGTGATCTGGCTTGTGAAGTGACGAGAAAATGGCGCGAATTCACCACCGATTCAAATTCATGTTTCCTTCATATTGCTCATATTATATAAAAACATACTTTAAAAATTAAATTTTTTTTACTTATTATTATTTTTATCTATTTCGTACATTTGTACGAATCTATCAAATAACACGACTGACAACTTTATTTACATCATTTATTTGTTTATAATAATAACAAAATTAATGAGTCTTTCCTATTGTTTATTTTATGTAAATTACATTCTATTAATTGAGACTCTTATAACATTTATTCAATTTTGATTGATTACTACAATAAATTCACATTTTATGTTAATTCCACACCTTGTGTCAAAATTACTTATAGTAATCAAAATGTTAATGCACCAATAATTGGTAATTAATACAAAATAAATATTATTATTCTAAAAAAAAAGTCCTAAAAGTAATCAAATCATTTGCTTGATTATAATTTAGTCATATTTTTCGTTGTTTATCTCAACTATTTTGATTAAAACAATTCTTTAAGTAAATGAGATGACAAAAGTCAAATTTTAAAATATATTACACAAACGAAATGGATATAGACAGCAAAATATAATGTTTAATATCTCTTTCACTTTTCGCTTGTAATAATGATAATATTTTTCTTATTACACATCTATTTTAAGACAAAATCTATGAAACAGTTTTTTATAAGAAAAAAAACGTTTAACAAGATTGCCCTCAAAAGTGCTATTTTACATTTTATTTCACCCAAAGATGCCTAGATTTCTCAAAAAATGAAATTTTATACAAAAATGACGTGAGAGTGGCTCGCGGAAAACGTATCGTGTATGTTAAGCAGCGGCGCTGGGTTCCCATGGCAACAGAGAAGCGTGTGGTGCAATGCCTCAACATACAACCTACGTTCAACAAGTCAGGTCTCACCATCCCTTCTGCGCAAACGCATAACTCACTTGTGACGTCAGTGTGGCTCCAACATAGATCATTCATTATAAATAATTGGCAACATAATTTTAACTTTGAATTACATTTGAAGTTATATTTATTCATATACTTACGACTAAAAGATATTTCACATGTAATTTCAACCACGCTAAACTTCCCCATTATACAAAGGTTGTCTCATGTAGAGGTAATTTTATACATGTTACCTCACTCATATCAACAAAAATAAATGTCCAGTTCTCAATTTTCGTTTTTTGCTAATAACTTTTTTATTTCAATATACAAAATATTTTTCTTGTATATTATTCTGGCACTTTTTAACGACGAATTCACTGCACTAATCAACATTTTTATTCTTATACCGTTTTCCAGAAATTGATACCTAGTTTTAATTTTCTTATGAGTCTCAAACAAGACTGTAAGACCGTTAAATACAATTTTTTTTTGTTTTTAATAATATAAAATACATAAGTATATAAAAATTTAAATTTTATAATATCGATAATAAATTATCGAGTTTTTCTATATTTTCTCAGTCAGAAGCAACAAACTAAAATTCTAGTTTTCTTTAATTTTAAATTGTCTTTTTCTGTGTTTAGTTCAAGTTTTAGAGAAATTAGTTTAAACAATAGAAAGAATATACATAATAATGAATATTAATAAAGAAATAAAATGCGTGTTGTCACCTATATGAACTCAGGCCCGTAGCCAGGAACCATCAATAGATGGGGCTACAATTTTTTCAGAGGGGGCTGAAAATCTGTCGGTCTATATAGAAGAATGTTTAAGTTGCCGCTGACGCGCTGTTCCAAACAACGACCAAACATAACTTTTGATTTCGGCAGGCCAGACAGAGACAGCTAGAGATAGAGAATAGAGATATATTTACTCTAGTATAATCATGAATCACTAGAGGCACAAAAGTTCTTAACATTAACATTTTAAAATCGAAAGTTTTAAAATTGTATGTAAAGTTGAAATTAGTTGTGTTAATTAAATAGAAGATATTTTGGAAAGAAAAGGTCTATAATACAGCACATAAAAATAACAAAAGTGTTATAAATCATTTATATACCTACAAAAAAAAAATCGTAACATTTTTCGTGATTTTTGTTAATTATATAAAAAAAATATTTTATCCGGGTCCATACTAAAATTAATAGCTGATAGCACAAGCCTTGTTTTAACTAAAACGCTGTTTTAAAAATTTCAAATTTCATTATTTAATAATAATGAAAATAATATCAATTTTAACAAAATATGATTCAAAACCAGAACATAATATTCAAATAAATATTTATTTTAAAAAATCGTTCTTTAAACATAAAGGTAAAATTAAATATTGAAATTTGAATTTGACATTTCTTGAGATTCTAAGTTCATTAATATTTTAATAATACGATCTTTGAACTGCAAAACTTGTTCTAAGGTAGAGTAGAGGAATAGAAAATAACAATATTTAGTGCTTCACAATAATATTATTAAAACTGCAAATGATTAATTATCACCGAAAATAATGATGCATACTGGTAGCCTTAGCCTCTAGTGAGAAATGCTCGAACTAGACTAAACATATCTCTATCTCTAGTTGGCCAGCCGAAATCAAAACATTCATTGGGAAGGGATAGGGAATGAGTTGTCTACTTATGTTTGGTCGTTGATCCCAAACTCTTTCACGATAATCGACAATGTAGGTACTTAAATGTCAATAATACAAACAATTTAGTTAAGATATTTTTAAGATTTTTCTAGGTGGGGCTTGGTCAGTTCGTAGGTGGGGCTCAGCCCCACCTGGCCACCACCTGACTACGGGCCTGTATGAACTGCATGTATAGATTGGGGAGTTTAAAAGCCCGCGAATGTTTAGGCTGGCAAGTGGAACATCCCGGCATCAAGTCTGGCGAATGAGCTTGAAGAACCCAAGGGGCGTGGCCTTGACTCACACTAAACAAAACACGTGCACTTTTAAACTCTTATTACTTGAATGCCAGCCTTATACAGTGTGAAAAAAATCATATTCGTCTTGATTATTTCAAACTTTGGAAGTCTGTAACTTTGATTAATACAGGGTGGCCCAGTGAAAATTATCAGCGCAATTTTTGGCCACTTAACATCAATTTTGCAAAAAATGACCGAACATGTCAATTTTAATATAAAGGGGGACACTGAATTGATTAGTACCAATGGCATAACTTCAACCCTAAAATGGGGATGGACTGCACCTCAAAAATTTTAAATGGAAAAGGGTGTCAAACATGACGCAGTTCGAAAGGGCTTTCAATTCTCTTTTGAACGGTTTTTTTTATTTTTCAAATCCGATCATTAGTTCCAGAGAAATATCGTTTAAAACAAATTTTATCAGGTGTTCAAAATTGCAATCAAGTAGGCTTAAACAAATGACAAACTAAAGTACCAGTTTAATAGGTGTTCAAAATGACTATTTCCAACTTCTATGATGTCATGATACACGCTACACTTTTCTGTAATAAATAGGGCATATAATTTAACACATAATATTTTATTAAAATGTTAATTTATTAATAACATATTTTTTATTATAAATATCAATATATATGCTTATAAAAGTATAATAAATACAATTTGAAAAGTTATTTTGACATTTAAGTGCTACTGTGGCGCCATCTGTTAAGCTATATATGAACTACTCACACCTAACTGAATATTTAACAAATAATATCAGATTTTTATATGCCTGTTAGTTGTAGATAAAGTATAGTATTTGACTCGCATAATATGGCTACATTGCACTCGGATGATTAAATATACTCGCTACCGCTCGTATTTTTAATTACATCCTCGTGTAATATAGCCTACATATTATGCTTGTTAAATAATATACTATTATTGGATTTTTACTAATATTGTGTCCCACATACTTTAAAATGAAGTTTGATGTAATTGAATAACTACATTCATTTTGAAACATGAAACTTTAAAATGAAAATGGGGAAGTTTAGCGTGGTTGAAATTACATGTGAAATATCTTTTAGTCGTAGGTATATGAATAATTATAACTCAAAATGTAATTGAAACTTAAAATTATGTTGCCAATTATTTATAATTAATGATTTATCTTCGAGCCACTCTGACGTCACACGTGAGTTATGCGCTTGCGCAGAAGGGATGGTGAGATCTGCCTTGTTGAACGTAGGTTGTATGTTGAGGCATTACACCCACACGCTTCTCTGTTGCCATGGGAACCCAGCGCGCGCTGCTTAACATAGACGATACGTTCTCCGCGAGCCACACTCACGTCATTTTTGTATAAAATATCATTTTTTGAGAAATCTAGGCATCTTTGGGTGATATAAAATGTAGAATATTACTTTTGAAGGCAATCTTAATAAAATAAAAAAATAAAATAAAAATACGCTAAACTTCCCCATTGTAAATACTCATATTGTTACCGTAGTATGACAATTTGAACAAATGCGAAGTAAGCGTGAATTGTGCCAGATAGCTGCTTATGAGTTGTAGTTTTTGCAGCTCGTATCGAACATAACATTGTGTTTGTGTACACCAATATGTATCATTCCGACGGTAGACTATCGAATCGCGTAAAATACTAGAAGCACAGAGTAGTTACATACAGAAGCGACACTCCATGTTCATGTTCCCCTGGTCAGTTCTAGGCCCTTGGAGCATTGTGTAGACCTTTCTATTTGTTGCTTCATTTACCCAACACATTTACATTATAAAATTATTTTTAGAGTTTACAAATACTAAAATTATAAATTTATCAATATAATACAAGCAAATTAGATTAAATAAATAGGTACATAATTATATTTTGTAAACAGTTTTATTAAACAAAATGTCTGTATTTTGCAAGTTCATCAATAACCACAATTTTCTATTTCTTTCTTTTTGACTAGATTTAAAATTCATATTACTTATTTCATAACAAAGTATTATGTGTCTTACACAGAATTTTCTTAATAATAATCTAGTGGAGAATTTCACGAGTTGAAACCCAAAGCAATATCCTACATCTTTAATCAATACAAATCAATTTTTCAATATTTATATAAAAAATATTTTCTAAACAACATATGTAATTACAAAAATATTCGTGTGTTGTTTTCAAATTTACAAACTCAGAATTCTCCAAATTATGATTTTAATAATGTATAAATATATTGTTGTCTAATTCCAAATTTTGTTGAAAAAACGTGTCACAAGCTTCACATTTGTGTATTTTTAAACAATGATTTAACGCGTAGAAGTTTGAATGAGGCAGTATGATGGTATACATGGACGGCGACAAAGCGTGGAAAGCTGATACAGCTTCTTCCACTTTGGAGGAAATATAATAATTCCTTGTTGATAATTATTTTCCTAACTTTTATGAAAGTGATAACATATTTGTAGCTTGTTAGAAGTGGCTTTGTGTATGTTTATGATTATCCCGTTGTTGAGAATGTTGTAGGCGCGTTAATGATAGATAAAGAGAGAGTGTCGAGGCAGGAAGATGTGAGGAATCTTTAAATTTGTTGGCTTTCCCCATCTCTCTGTCTTATGGCCATTTGCACCACTGTAAGTTAAATGTATAAGTTTAGTTAATCTTCAGTTTAAGCTAACTGGCAGTTAATTTTAACTTACATTGCACCTCTTGAGGTTAGGTACGGTTTACGTTAAACTACAGATTAACGTTTTAGTTTAGGGAAATTTAGTAACTTTTACGCACTTCAGATTGTGCTGTCAATTTAAATACAAAATATTTTTATATTTGAGAATATTTTTAAATATATAAAATCAAAGTAAGTATTAATATAATTATTTATTTTATATTAAATTGCCAAGCGAGCTATTGCTCCCCCCTCACGTACTACGATTCGAAATACCGTTGAAACATTTATTCCACCAAAATCAGCTATTGACAATAAGTGTCCACCCGTAGCAAATACACGCAAGCGACTCAGTAATTAGTTTATCGGCGATACAGAATTATTTCTGAAGAAAAGTGTTTGTAAATAAAAATTAATCTGCACAAGCGTAAAACACACAAAGAAAATTCCAAATGCTGTTCAACTTGTGGCAATATATTCAAAACAGTTTCTTTTCTTAATAGAAATCTCATGAAGAACTCATGTCCAGTCAGTTCATGAAACGGGTTAACCCGTTCATAAAGTCTTCTTGGAATACCATAAATAATATCAAACTCAAATAATTCATCATCGTCAAATACTATATTATCATGTATTAGATCCATATTTCAATATCTGTTTATAATAATTATATACATAATAAATATTTTTAACAATCAATTATTATTACATTCTATTTTGCAATACTTTAATTGAATAAAAGTATAAAAAAATTCAATACGTATATATTTTGTACAAATGTTTTATTGCAATAGGTTATCCCAATTCTTAAACCGTAGAAACAGTCGGGGTTAAGTTAAACTTCACAAATGTCACTTTAACCGTAGGTTAAGAATCCGTGCAATGAACAAAATATTTTAAACGGAACTTAATCTACAGATTAGCATTAAACTCCAGTGGTGCAAATGGCCATTATTGTTGCTTCTGTATATAACTATTCTGTAGCACTACTCAACAGTTTTTTTTCTTTTGAACGATATAAAATACAGTATATAAAACTTTAAATTTTAACGGCAAATTTATCTATTAATTGTTCATTATAGTTTTGTGATAATAAATTATCGTTATTTTTTAATTTTCTCAGTCAAAAGCAACAAATATCTTACTCTAGTTTCAAATAAAGCAAACACGCAAAACAAAACGAAATATTCTTGTCGTAACAACTAAAAATCCAATAGTTTCTTTAATTTTAAATTGTCTTTTATAAGATGTACCGCGACTTTTACCCGAAATTCATTATGTTTGTTCAAGTTTTAAAGAAATTAGTTTAAAAAATAGAAAAAAACTTTGGGACAATTCTGAACTATTTTAAATTAATATGAAGTGTTTGAAACAGCTTTAAACAATTCTAAATAAATTTAAGACAGTTGAAAAGTATTTAAAACAGATTTAGACAGTCCTGAATTAAGTTAAGAAATTATTTTTTGACACAAATTAATTTTAAATAACTATAAATAAATTTGAAATATTTTAGCGACTAAAATTAGTGATCATTTGACTGATTGCACTTATTAAGCCACAATGTCATGTCAAATCTAAAGAAATAAGTTTGTTATTTGACTTTTACGTATATTTTAGTAATGTACTTACATGATTAATTAATAATGTACTCGTATTTTATATTCAATGGGTTTTACTAAAGTCTGTATTAAGACTTTCACCTTAAAACATACTTTAGTACAACAGTACAAGCCTCATTGACTGCCACCCAATAACTTTGTTTTACTTAAAACACGCGTATTCAAAACATATTCTTCACAACACTGTATTATCTGTCATGTGGCAAACGGAATTGAATTCTTCATTTGAGAATTATTTTAGAAATATACTACAAGAATCCCTCTTCAAAACCAAATAGTGACCGAAAAATGCATATTTTGACGTTTGTTCTTCGAGCGAATGACAATTTACATGTGCTCCGTGAAGAATCTACTTTTTACACAGAAATACAGAAAACAAGTTGGTTCAAATCATGTTAACATATTTATGTCAAAGTATGATATTTATATCTATATAAATTGTTGATTATTTAGCACAGACAGATGTAGCATGTGTTGATTATCAGACCGGGCACAGAATAGGTTTATACAGAAGCGACAGTAAGACAGAGAAGCGAAAATTAGAGAGAGATGGGGAAGGTGCACAAATTTAAAGGGCCCATTGTTTAAAATCTGAAAGTTTCCTCACATCTGAGAGAGAGATAGGGGAAGAGCATAAATTTAAAGGTCTACACAATGCTCCAAGGTCATAGAACTGAATAGCGCAACATAAAAGGTACCGACACGGAGTGTCGCTTCTGTGCGTAACTATTCTGTGGTCCGGGATTAATCTAATGATTTTTAAATGAATTGAAGCTATCTGTACTCGTATAATAAATAAACCACAAAAGGAGAAAATATAATAACTTGTTGAACACGTTCAATTCCTTCAATTTTGCACAATGCATAAACCTTTTTTCAAAATTTGAAATGACAAAATATAAAAAGTATTTGTCTGCTCTGCCTGTGAAAACCTTAAAACAAGGTTTAAAACAGCCCCAGCCCTGTTTTAAGGAAGTGTATGAATTACCCCAGCAATAAATACATGTGTCTTAAAATAAGTGTGAAAACAGGTTAACACAAGGCACTGAATGAATATTGAATGCAAATCTTAATACAGACCTTAAAACACGCTAATACAACACACTCAATACCAGCCAAAATTTTATTAAAATTTATATAAATTAGATAAATAAAAGGTATAAGCGTTGATTGAAAAATATATAGATAGGCGCTGCTGTATGTTTTTGCGTAGCGCTGTTTTGGAATCAGATTCGACAGAGCCATCTCGTTCATCATTCCATCAACTACTTTGCGGAGTTAAACAGACTAAAATATCAAATAAATAAACATGTTTTACATATTTACTTAGTATCTATTAAAATGGTTCTTTCAATAATTCATTGGTATATTTCAAAATAGAACTAATTTGTATTAATGATTTGACGTTTGCGTTTTTTTTATAATATTTGACTGTCACGCCTGATATTAACCCAAATGCAACCAGACACACAGTTATGTAGGAAAAACGAATTTTCTCATAAACTTGCCTATCTATACAGGGTGTCCCAGCTCGACCGATAAATGGGAGTTTTACATGGGAAATTAGTTAATTATCAATAGTATCTCCCCAGTGCAACATATTAACTTGAAATTTTTTATATTTATCAGAAAATATTAATTCTATGGATCACACTTATTTGAAATATGCAATTTCGTCTGCAGGGCGAGATTTATTAAATTTAAAATCTAATATTTTCGTTTAAAATCAGACAGCCATGGAAATAAAAGAAAATATTTATCTGATAGTTTAGCGAAGTATCACTGATTTTAATTCTTATTCCCTGTATTTTAATATTATTTAAGTTGAATTTAGTTTCTTTTTGTTAAATAATATACCAATATTACAAAAATATAAATATCTACAATGGCATGTCATTGACTGTCACAACTGTCACATACATATTTTCTTTTATTTCCATGGCTGACTGATTTTGAACGAAAATGTTAGATTTTATAATTTAATAAATTTCGTATTGCAGACGAAATTACATATTTCAAATAACTAATCCATAGAAATAATATTCCCCAATAAGCATACAAAATTTGAAGTTAATATGTTGCACTGGGGAGAAACTATTCATAATGAACTGATTTCCCATGTAAATCTCTCATGTGTCGGTCGAGCTGGGACACCCGGTATATTTTTCAATGAACGCTGTAAGTTTTGTTTTTCGATACATAAGTAATAGAATTAATGTGAGTACGGTCCTGGTAACAATTTTGCACGTTTGAACTTGTTCGAGGGTTGAAAGTCAGGGCAGAATTAAGGGGAGGCAAAAGACAAACTTTAATGTCTTCCAGAACAGTTAATTGGCGAACGTCTTGGAAATTACGCGTACATTAAACGTCTTCTCCTTAATTGATGTAAGATGCTCCCTTAATGTACACTCCGCGCCGCAAACTCTCCCCGCGACCCTAACATGGCCGACGGAAATTCCCCTTCACCTCAAATTAACAACTTGCAATTATATATCAATCATATATCAATCAATACTTTATATTTTGTTAATAAACGATGTAACAGGGGGGGTGAGGTGAAAAATTTACAATAAGGACTTCCTGAATGACGATGATGCACAACACAACACTATAGTAGAAATTTGATAATAAAATAATACTAGTTACAGAGTTACAGATTTCCAATGTTTGAAATAATCAAGACGTCATGAAAACTGTTTTCTTCGTAAAATGTTCTTCAAGTATACTGGGTGTCCCAGCTCGACCGACACATGGGAGTTTTATATGGGAAATCAGTTCATTATGAATAGTATCTCCCCAGTGCAACATATTCACTTCAAATTTTGTATACTTATCGGAGAAAATTAATACTATTGATCACACTTATTTGAAATATGCAATTTCGTCTGCAGGGCGAGATTTATTAAATTAAAAATATAATATTTTCGTTCAAAATCAGACAGCCATGGAAATAAAAGAAAATATTTTTCTGACAGTTTAGTGAAGTATCACTGATTTTAATTCTTATTCCCTGTATTTTAATATTATTTAAGTTGAATTTAGTTTCTTTTTGTTAAATAATATACCAATACTACAAAAATATAAATATCTGCAATGGCATATCATTAACTGTCAGAACTGTCACATACATATTTTCTGTTATTTCCATGGCTGTCTGATTTTGAACGAAATATTAGATTTTAAATTTAATAAATCTCGCTCTGCAGACGAAATTATATATTTCAAATAACTGTAATCCATAGAATTAATTTTCTCCGATAAGTATACAAAATTTCAAGTTAATATCATGTACTGGAGAGATACTATTCATAATTAACTGATTTCGCATGTAAAACTCCCATGTGTCGGTCGAGCTGGGACACCCGGTATGCTGTTTTTATATTATATTTATCTTACAATACAATATAAGTCTACATTCTCAACGATTCACATTTTTTTTATTTAAAATGTAAATATTCTATTTAGACTCTTCTAACATTTATTCAATTTTATTTGATTACTACAAACTGATCACATTTTATGTTAATTCCACACCTTGTGCCAAAATCACTAACAGTCATCACTATTTTGTTGCACCAATACTTGTAGTTGATTATTACAAAGTGAATTTTAATGTATTATTATGGAAACACTCCTAAAAGTAATCAAAACATTTGTTTGATTGCAATTCAGTGATATTTTTCGTTGATTATCTCAATTATTTTGATTGTAACCATTCTATAGGTAAAATCAAAAAATTTACCAATATTTATATTAACTTCTAATAATAAATTCCATTTTAAAGTAAGTAGGACACAGTATTGGTGAAAATCCGATGAACATGTTTATATTAATCAGAGTTACAGACTTCCAAAGTTTGATATAATCTGTTTTCTTTGTAAAATGTTCTTCAAGTATATGCCGTTTCTACATTATATTTATATTACAATACAATACAAGTCTACATTCTTAAAAATTGCACGTATATTTAAATTATATAACATAAGTTTAAAAATGATATTTATATTGAAATAAAAACAGTTTGAGAATAGCAGTGGCGCTAGTGATGCAAACTGTTAACAAATTCCACATAAACAGACAATCTCGTAAATAATCCTGTCTCAGATGTAAAAGCAATAATAAGCGTGAATATATAAGGCTGGCATTCAAGTAAGACCAGTTTAAAAGTCCACGTGTGAAGTTTAGTGTGGCCGACGGAAATTCCCGTTCACCTCAAATTAATAACTTCCAATTATTTCAATCATATATCAATCAATACTTTATATTTTGTTAATAAATTATACTAGTTTGTAATTATCTTGTATACAAGTGTCCGTTTTAAAAGGGGTAACCATTGGGGTGTAAAAAAAGTGGAAAGTTGCTGCTTTGGTTGCCTAATTCAATCATGTATTTAGCTAACTAGATATGACCAAAAAAATTTCATTTCATGAACGCGAGTTAAATTTTAACCTGAGTTAAAATTTATCCTGATTAAAATTTATTAACTCTAGATTAAATTGAAAAATGGGTTCCATAAGAAAGAATTAACCTTAACCTCGGTTTAAATGCCGAGTTAAGATAACCTGTCTATGGCGATGGGATTCAATTTTAACCTTGGGTTAAAATGACATTTCTACTTTTGGTTAAATATTCAGAGGTTAGAATTGATAATTATTATTTCTTGTTTCAAATGTAAGTATTTTTGTAATTAATAGTGACTTCTATGTATACTTTTATTCTATATATTCACAGTTCGAGTCTATGATGGACGAAAGAAATTCTTCACTCTTCACATGATGAGTGCCTAAATAATATTGTGTACATTATTCCTAGACAATGACGTATTACAAAATATTTGAATTTTACAACGACTTTTGAAATATATTCAAACCTTCCAAAAATTTATTTCTTTTTATTTTAAAGATAATACACAGTCTTTCGAATGAGAACATAAAAGATTAATTCCATGTTTCAATTTTTTTATACACTGTCTTATTATTGCAGTAGGGATTACTTTATATTTTCAGTTATATATTTGTAATTTTCAATTGCATTTACCTACAAACTCCATTTTCTCTCCATATAATTTTACCCGCGTTTTCTGATCGACATTCTATTTGCTGTGATACTTATACAGGGTGGCCCAATGAAAATTAATCAGCGCAATTTTTGGCGACTTAACATCAATTTTGCAAAATACGCTCGAATACGTCAAGTTTAGTATAAAGGGGGACACCTGAATGGATTAGTACCAATGATATAACTTCAACCCTAAAATGGGGGTGGACTGCACCTCAAAAAATTTAATTGGAAAAGGGTGTCAAACATGAGACAGTTCGAACGGCCTTTCAATTCTCTTTTTTTTCAAATCAATTCAAAATAAATTTTTTCTACGACCACTGTTAAAAATAGTATTTTTAACGGTTGCTTAGCAAGTTAAAAATAACAGTTTATAACACAGTAAATACTTTTAAAACGTTGCCATTGACAACATGTTAAAAGTAAAAAACAAATTTACTTTTAACACGTCTTATGTTCAGTTGTTCATAACAAATACATCATGACCTGTCATAAATGTCATTCTAATGCTTAGTTTTTATTTACTAATAGGTACATAACTGTGGTCGTAGGAAACATAGTGTATGATATTTGTGTTAAAAGTGATTTTATTTCGTTCGTGGGGTTTGTTAAACTCGGCTTCGCCTCGTTTCAAACTTCCCCACTCACTCATAAAATGTCACTTTTAACACTTATATCATAAATAACTATTATCGGGTGTTCAAAATTTCAATCAAGTAGGCTTAAACATATGACCGCTGTCAATTCCTCGTAGAATATGCAAACTAGAAACTAGGGACAACTTGTTGCTGTAATGTACTACTTTACTTCCAATTTTGATAAAATTTGGCAAAAAGTTTCTACTAAACATGAAAATATGGGAAAAATAGTAAAAATTGGCGGCCAGACTTGACCGTAAAAAAAGCTATTTAATACAAAAGGTGTATACACACACACCTAACCTAATTTAACCTAACCTAAAACTTCGTAACCTAATAAGATTAGATTAGGGTAGTAGAATTGTATAACACACAAAGATAGGTTAGGTTAGGTTAAATTATTTTGGATTAGGTTAGATTAAGTTAGGTTAGGTGCGATTAAATTAGATTAGATTAGGTTGGGTTAAGTTAGGTTTGGGATAGGTTAGGTTAGGGTATATTAGGTTGGGTTAGGTTAGGTTAGATTAGGTTAGGTTTAGATTAAGTTGGGTTAAGTTAGGTTAGGTTAGATTGGGTTAGGTTAGGTTAGCTTCAATTAAGATAGATTAGATTATATTGATTTAGGTTAGATTAGGTTTAGGTTAGATTAGATTAGATTATATTGATTTAGGTTAGATTAGATTAGGTAGGTATAGGTTAGGTTAGGTTAAGTTTAGATTTGAGTATGTTTAGAATAAGTTAGGTTAGGTTAGATTTAGGTTATAGACAAAGTTAGGTTAGGTTGGGTTAGATTAGGTTAAGTTTAGATTAGGTTAGGTTAGATTAGGTTAGGTTAGGTCAGGTTAGATTAGTTTACGTTAGGTCAGTTTAAATTAGGTTAGGTTTATTATAAGTTAGGTTTGGTTAGGTTAGATTAAATAAGTTTAGATTAAATAAGGGTAGATTAAATAAGGTTAGATTAAATAAGGTTACATTAGGTTGGGTTAGATTGGGTTAAGTTTAGATTAGGTTAAATTATGTTAAGTTTAGATTAAGTTAGGTTAGATTAGGTTAAATTTGGTTGTGTCCACACCTTTTGTATTAAATAGCTTTAAAAACAAATAAATGCAATTTTAAGGTCAAACAAGTCTGACCGCCATTTTTTATTACCATTCCCATATTTGCCATAATTAATAAAAACCTTTTACTAAATTCATCAAAATCGTACATCAAAGTAGTACATTCACAAGCAGACTGAAACTTGTATGAATTGAAAGAAGAAAGTTAAAAAGCAAATTGACCAAAATCAGTGTTTTACTCATATCTAGAGAGCTAACACATGATTGAAATGGGTAACTAAAGCGGCAACTTTGCCCCAATTTAACCCACTTCATATCTCTTACGGTTGTACCTCTTTAGAACGGACACCTGTATATTTGAAGAACATTTTACGAAGAAAACAGTTTGACAAAAATCCATATTCGTGACTTCACATTATTGATTATTTGAAACTTATAAACATTTCCTTCGAATTTTCACCAATAATCTTAGTGTCCTCATACTTTAAAATGAAATTATAAATATGTGTTATTAAATTAATTACGGTACGCAAAGTTATCACAAGCTGTCAAATGCTAAAATTCAAAATTTCCACCTCGCCCTGTAAAGATTTGGAATAGTTATTTTCAGACGACCACATTATGAAAGTAGCCATATTTACACTGTAATTAACACCAGTAAATGTAACATAGCACAGGGCGTGTGTTATAATAACACACTAGTGGGTTATATAACCGGATATGACGATTAGTGGTCAATAGTCAATAGATGGAACTTTCATAATGAAATGTAACAAAATTAATGAAAATTTGCTTAAAACTACGATTTTAAAATTAATAGTGAATTAATTACAAAAATAAAGAGTCAAAATGTACTGATAGTTTTATTAATTGTTCAAATAATACGTACTAGACTTCCAAATCAGTTTCCAGTTAACTAGTGATACTTAACCTCAAACCCAAACGTCAATGCTTTCGTGAGTTGTGTTTGACATTCACACTTTTGTATAAACCCTGTTTTTATTATAATATTTTATGGTCGTCTGAAAACTAGTGTACATAACTCGCTTAAAAGTGCAGAACAATGCTCGTGTATTAAATCACTCGTTTTTCAATCTCTACACTTGCTTGCTATTTACCACTTTCCACGCTTGTTATGTAAATAACTATTATCTACAACTATTGAAATATGGATACATTATACGTGTGATACTACATACAGGGTGAATACTGAAAACCTTGACATAGGGAAATAACATGGAAAAACAGTTTTTTGCTGTTTCCATCTGTCCCGCTAAATAAAATCGGGTGTATATGGTATCGTTAGTTAGATTACTTCATTTTGCATCTAATAAAACCAAATGTTGTGTAATATGACCTTTTCTAACTGAAATATTTGATAAAATAAATTGTATTTTGAAGGTTATCCTTCATATTTTCGAATAAGAAACGTCAAAAACAAAATGCTCCATAGCCGAGTGGATACGAGGGCTGTTTCATAACATAAATAATCTACAAGACCTGGTTCGAGACCACCTCGGCCCAATTTTTTTTAAAATTAAATTATACTTAAAATATCATGTTTCGAAACATGAAATACAAAATTATACACCAAAAACTAAATTCGAATTAATTGTTAAGTTTGACAGACAGCAAATAATAATTCTATTAAATATTTGGATTTTTTTATTTATAAAAATATGAATATTGCTATTTTATTAAAATAGTCTGATATAATAAAGATATTTTAAGCATAATTTAATTTAAAAAAAGTAGGGCTGAGGTGGTCTCGAACCAGGTCTTGTAGATTATTTATGTTATGAAACAGCCCTCGTATCCACTCGGCTATGGAGCATTTTGTTTTTGACATTTCTTATTCGAAAATATGAAGGATAACCTTCAAAATACAATTCATTTTATCAAATATTTCAGTTAGGAAAGGTCTTATTACACAAGATTTAGTTTTATTACATGCAAAATTAAGTAACCTAATTAACGATACCATATACACCCGATTTTATTTAGCGGGACAGGTGGAAACAGTAAAAAACTGTTTTCCCATGTTATTTCCCTATGTGAAGGTTTTCAGTATTCACCCTGTATAATATACTACTCATATTACACAAGTGTAATATGAAAAGTTATATTACACGCTACACTTTTCTGTAATAAATAGAGCTGTTAATTTATTAATAATATATTTTTTATTATAAATATCAATATAAATGATTATAAAAGTATAATAAATACAATTTGAATAATTATTTTGACATTTAAGTGCTACTGTGGCGCCATCTGTTAAGCTATATATGAACTACCCATACCTAATATTTCACAAATAATATTAGTTTTTTTATATGGCTGTTAGTTGTAGATAAAGTATAGTATTTGACTCGCATAATATGGCTACATTACACGCGGATGATTAAATATACTCGCTACCGCTCGTATTTTTAATTACATCCTCGTGTAATATAGCCTACATATTATGCTTGTTAAATAATATACTATTTCAAAGCTCCAAATTTATTTAGAATTGCTTTACAATATTTAAAACATTGTTAAACGCTTCAAAACTTTAACATTTTATATTTGTTTTGCAGACATTCCCATGGATTTCTCTGGTCGGCACGAATCTATACCCAGAGACGCGCTACACCCGAAAATGGGTGGGAACCTGTCCGAGAACGACCCCGATACAGACAACAGCGAATGTGACAGTGATATAGATATAATAGGAGACTCAAAGTCGAACCTCCCCTACATGTATAGAGAATAATACAGCTGTAATATTACTTAGACATAATAAATTATTCAAATAGACATAAATTATTTGTTATTAATATAATAAATGTTTAGTATAATGTCAATGTCCTAATGTAGATTATTTATATGTAAATAAATAATTTTAAAAAAGATTATGCATCGAAATTATTTTCAATAATAATTCATATAGAAAATTGTGGTACTATAGTCTTTTTCACGAAAATGTGATGGTACGTCATAATGTTCCCTGATGCAACGTTGCCAAGTATTTGTAGGGTACATTCAAGTGTTGATGGTTGCATAGTATACCATGTGTGTATATATCATATTGTCAATTATTTACATAAAATAAATTAAATTTATTCAGCATCCCCCTCTGTATCTTCGTTTGTCACGTTCTTGTTCGAAATACCTTATTACAGAATTCACCATATTCTGTGCACAAATTCCTAAATTTATTGCTCGATTTTTTGACATTTTTCAAAAATAATATTATTTTTTGACATTTCGAGAATGGCAACGTTGTACAGGATTACCAACCATTTATTAGTAAAAGACACTAAGTTCCGTGTATTTTACTGGGTATATGCTAGGGATAGTAACATTGCTGTTTTGGCTACAATGTTATTACTAGGTATGACGTACGATCACATTTTCGTGAAAAAGACTATATATAAAATTAAAAAAGATTTCTTAATGTTTTTCTTCCATGTCAACGAATTTAATAAAAAATATATTTCAAATAACTGATTACAACCATATTTCAATGAATGAAATATTTATTTATTTGAATTCAAAATGATTTGATTTTTACCATGTCCAGTGAAAGATCGAGAAAAAACTACATTATAAAATTTAAAAATCTGATGTGTCCAACACAATACCTCCCGCCACTGTCGAAATATATTTTATATAAGCTTTTCAATACATTTAATTTGTAGTTTTAAAATTAGTTTTCCTTCATAAAACTTGTATAAGCAAAAAAAAAAACAACTGTTTTTGACATTACTAAAACCGGAACCGAAATTATCTTGATTTACGCATGCAAATATATTTCTTTTATGTTTCTTCCACCTGTTTTAATTTTACAACAAATCTGCTTCATATTTACTTATTTTATCTTTTACACTTACATTTTACATTAAATTTGATATTTGATGTCAATTTTTGTGAACATATGAATATAGAAATTCCTCAGCCTACACCATAAGTAAAATTATTATAACTTTATATTTTTTTCTATCTAGCTAGAAGTTATATATAAACATAATTATGCAGATCGGTAGAAAATTAAAAAATCTATATATTAATAATAACATAATTTGCGAAAAAATGGCATTTAGAGATATTATTTTGGAAAAACTGTTTAAAGCTTCAAGTAAAGTATAGTACAACCAGAGCTGAAATGTATCTCTATATTTAAATCGTTTTCATGATTTAGATCATTTTAATGATTTAAATCATTGTATTTAAGATATTTATTTTTCAAATGATTTATGATTTAAAACTTAAATATTTTCCAAAATGATTTAATATCTTTCTTCAACAAATCATGATTTAAATCTTTTTCAAAAAGATTTAAATATTTTTTGTGATTTAAATCTTTTGAATTGATTTAGATCGTTTGAAATGATTTAGATCTTTTGAAATGAATTAAATCTTTTAAAATGTATCTGAAATACTTAAATTTAGTGTTACTTAAAGCTAATAAAATATTATATATATCTTAAAATATCTATGAATCATAATAGTATATTTCATAACGAGAGTTGTAAGAATCACATTACGCACGAAGTGGAAAAGTTACGTACGAGCCGCCAGGTTAATATGTAATTTCTTTACATATACTCGTATAATTGTTTTACAATACAAATTATTTACTATATTTTTTCTACGATTATTATATAAATAATAATGTCAATTATTATAACTTATTTTACTACATGTACTTAATGTAAATACTGGTACTGATACATGGTCTGCCGAAAAATAAAAATATTATTTTAGAACATTTATTACTGTGACATATAAGATCATTAGTTCAATTTTCACATTTTATTATAGTAGTTATAAATAACTAAATAATTGCAATGTTACAATTGTTGAACATCAGGGATTTCAAAATATTTGTATGTATGACAAAGTATCTTAAATATAAAAAATATTTTAAAATCATTTTAAAAAGTATTTAAATCATTAATATATTATTTAAATCGTTTTAAAATATTTATATGTATAGAAAAGTATCTTAAATACAAAAAAATATTTAAATCTTTTTAAAAAGTATTTATTCATGGTTAAAGTATTTAAATCTTTTAACTATCTTATATTTAAATACTTTCAGTTTTAAAAAAAGATCTTGTATTTAAATCATATTTACAAGAAGGAAGTATCTTGTATTTAAGATTTAAATCTATTTAAAAATGATTTCTTGCAGCTCTGAGTACAACAAGAGATCTCAAGTTGACGTTTAAATTGTTTTATGGTTGTGGTATCTATTCAAAGTTTTGCTCCATGTATCCAGCTAAGCACAGGATTTAGAAATCCCAAAGTAATATTAGCATGAATAACTTAACATAGATGGATTACTGTACGACATGGAAATAACTAGACAGGGATGTATTTAAAATTTTAATACCGTTAATTTCTTAGCAATAATCATTATCTTCGTGGAATTGCAAACAATTTTTGCATAAAAACGAAACTGCTATAACATAATGTTCTTATTATCAAGAATACATCAACGTTACTACAACTTGTGACAATTATTAGAGTATTTTTCATAAAACATGGTATTAAAATTTTAAATACATCCCTGTCTAGTTATTTCCAGGTTGTACAGTAATCCATCTATATTAAGTAAGGTATGCTAATGTTACTTTGGGATTTCCAAATCCAGTGCTTAGCTGGGAACCTGGAACAAACAGTGTATTCTACTGGATTTCGTACAATTCTATACCCTATAGCAGAATGCATAAAGGTCACATTTCTTTCAATTCTTTCACTCAGGGAAAAACTTTGAATAGATACCATAACCATAAAATAATTTAAACGTCAACTCGAGATCTCTTGTTAAACTATACTACATACAGTTAACCAATTGTAGTCAAAATCTAATCAGTTCATCATATTTGAATAGAAGTCTTAAATACTAAATATTATACTTTTTACATGTATCATATTGGAGGTATCGTGGACGAAAAATCGTCACAGACACACACACACAGACACACACACAGACACACACACACAGACACACACACACAGACACACACACACGGACATACAGACATCACGGTAAAAATAGCAAAATCGTATTCTAGAGACCCTAATTCGTGCTCATATGTTGAAAACTTACACTCGAGAAATCTGACCAAAATCAATACCTCCCTTATCTGTATATTGATAGGCGGGAGGTAAAAAAGATTAACTTTAACGTTTTTGTTTCATGTAATGTGAGTTTAATAAAAAATATATTTAAAAGAATTGACTACAAGCATAGTTGTGTGAATGGTTTGCGCTGCGTGTAATCAAAGTATTAGAGTTGTAGGTTGTGGAATATCAGCACAAATCTCCCTGTGTCATTTAGAAATGCTGATAATCAGGTACAAATATTACTAATTCCAGCAAACTAGTGCAGTTATGTTTGGAACTAAATAATGTAGTGAATTGTTGTTATGAATTGGGATTGGCGTTAGTTTGACATTTCAAGATGTTAACAAGGTATATAACTTTAAAGTTAATCACTAATACTTTTTATTGAATCCTCCAAGGGGAGATATAAATTCTTGTAGAGCAAATATTAACGACCAACAATGGATTTAGAATATTTTGGACACCCTTAGCAGACTCAAAGACTCCACGTGATACCTTTGAAGATTTGTACAACCCTAAACATCACAATAAAATTATTCAAGTATTAAATTAATCCGTAAATATTATAATTTGAATGAATTTAATTAAATGTTTACAATAAAAAAATATTTTCATTTTCTCTCATTTGTACTTTATACACACTTAAAAAATTCTTAATCAAATAAAATTTGTAGTCTGATGAAATAATTATAGTAAATCGGAAATAAACATCAATAACTCTTACAGCAGGCCTTCGACTTTTAAAATTCATACATCACATTAAAGCCTGAACATTCCTCTATAACGTGTGTAATAACTAAAGAGCGGATTATATGCACTAAAAGAGTGTCAAAATATGCATGCAATATGCATTAAAAAATCATCAAAATATGCATGATATATGCAAAAAAGTTATAAATATGCACTTTACAATAAAAATATGCAAAAAAATAATGTCATCAGGCTCGTTTTACTGATATCATTTTCTTATTTCTATTTTTACATGCAGTGTTTTATTTGGAACATTTCATGAAATGTATAAAGACAATAAATAACACAGGTAATTTTAACAAAAATAAAAAAATCTCGAATTCATATTCATGTTGAAAGAAAAGCTCTTTTTTGAAACAAAAACTAATCGGCATTACTAATTGTTGTTATAGTTCCAAACATACGTATTCAGTGACAGATATTATTTACTTACCTTACTTACAAAATAAGAATTACATAAGTTCTAAGCAGTTCTAAAACACTGATAGAATCACTTTTTTTTGTTCTGACGAGAAATTAAATATGATTGTAACGGTTTCAATAAGTACATTTTATATAAATTCTCACTTGTTAAAAGTACGATCAAAATTATATTTCTTGTAATATACTGTTTTCAAAAAAGAACAAAATTTGTCAAAAATTAATTTTTGTTTTTAAAAAGTCTTAAAATAATGCACTAATAGGCAAAAAAAATCAAAATATGTAATAAAGTATAATTAAATGCAAAATATGCATTTTTTTTGATATTTGGCATTAGTTTTTGATGAAACATGAACATATGAAACAGTTTGTTGATATGCCTAATATAAACAACACATGCAATTGCATAGAATCCGCTCTTTAGTAAAAACAAAGCTATGTACCACTGTGTCATCTTGGTTACATAAATATATATTCAAAATCATCAGCATTTTGTACACTTCTTTCTTACATGCTTATTTAACTTCATATTGCTTTTAAACGCACAAACAAATTTATTTTGACATATATTATTGTTTATACAGTATAATTTTCGACAGTACATTTATAATTGTATATTTTACTATTATACATACATATTATGTATTATACTTATTTCAACAATTATAATTATATTGTTTAAAAGACAATAAAAACTTCAATTTTTGTATTTACTTTATTTTCTATACGTAACTATTTTACTTCTTATTTTTGTATTTCACAATTATATTTATTAAATTGTAAATTATGACTACACAATTTAGAGTATTTTTAAGTTGGTTGTATCCCATATTTGTTTATGATGGCACGCCACTGTCGAACGGAAATGACGAATAACTATCCGCCATATGCAAAATCCATCCCGGTCTCAATTTTTTTTTTAAACTCTGCTTCCTCAGATTTTATATTCAAAATTTCAAGTACCAAAGTAAAAACAAAGGCATCGGAATTTTCAAAAGGGCAATTTAATTTTGGCAGAAACTTAAAAACAGTAATAATTTACTTGGCTTTTAATTTTTATATGGAAACATTTGATTTCTTGTTAATAAATTTATATAAAAGATAATCCATTTCGAAGGTAAATTGATAAATATAAAAAGGAACAATCAACCCAGCTCTGATTAAGAATACTTTTTTGAGAATCTTTGTATTGTATGTAATATTTTTTAGGCAAAAATTAAAAAATGTTAATAGGTCAAAAAACAACGACAAAAAATCTTGATGACTTCCTCATATGAGACGCTTCTGGTTGAGATACAGAATCAAAAAGAAAGTATAAATATGCATTTAAATATGAAGTATTTCCATACCAAGTTTGAAAATTAAGTCCAACTAGTACCAGAGTTATTATTAAGACGTTGCATTTTATTTTTTTATTCCCCAACCAGTTGGCGAATTTTAACAAAAATTGGTAAAAGGGGTAAAGAAAGTATGCGGATAAAGAATTTTGAGGTCCCGATGCTGTATTGTCAACCGTGTAGGAGCTACAAGCTTTTAAATTTTGTTAATGTTTTTTATTGTCATAATCAATTTTACAATTCAAATAAAAACTAAACCACTCAACAGTAATAAATAACAGTAAGGACATATATGCTCCAAAGTCTTCTGAATCGATTGATGCAAACCGCAGGTCGATATTTTTAACCGTGTAGGAGTTACGGATTACTTTGTGCCAAACCGCAATTGTAACAAATTTGCTTTCACAATCAATATTATTTGAATTATAAAATGTTAGCTAATGACATAATATTAAATTATTATTTACAAAAAAATATCATATATTCATAATTAATTAAAATATCTTAGAAAAACACTTGAGATCTTCATAAAAACAACACTTCAGGTTGCACGATTAACACCAAAATCTAATCAGATCTAATCAAGACTGTCACAATGTTATATCCAAAATTTCAACTCATTTTATTGACTAGTATTTGAGTAATCGTTACGACAACATCCGTCCATCCACACACATGGGCAGACATCATCGTAAAGTATTCAAATCGTGTTCTAAGGACTTCAAAACGTGCTCATCCATTGAAAACTCACTATCGGATTTTTAACTGATTACAATAACTCTCATACTGAGTGGCAAGTGGAAAAATGGTTACAAAATAAATATTTTCACTTATAATTCCTCACTCACTCAACTGTTACTAATATAACTTAATGCACTAATGTCAACCACTCTTCTGAATGTATATACCAAGTTGTGTATTTTTATCGCGTGTGTTTTGGATTTTATTGAAGTATTTGTTTTGGTGTTTTCAAAAATACTTTCCACCATCTGCAACTTCTTACGTTACATTTTATTTATTTATTCCCCAACCAGTTTGAGAATTTTAACAAAAATTGGTACAAGGGGTAAAAAAACTACGAGGATTAAGAATTTTGAGGTCCCAATGCTATATTTTTAACCGTGTAGGAGCTACAAGCCGTTAAACTTTGTTAATTTTTTTATTGTCATAATCAATTTTACAATTCAAATAAAAACTAAACCACTCAACGGAAATAAATAGGCGTACGTATGTATATGCTTAAAAGTCTTCTGAATCGATTGGTGCAAACTACAAGTCGATATTTATAACCGTGTAGAAGTTACAGATTATTTTGTGCCAAACCATACGAGGTAGAAACACGCACAGCATGTGCATCACATTTTGTTTATTTTTTCTTCTACTACTCAGTGGTTTTTCATGAAAATTGCTACAAATGGTAAAGAAACTATGAGGATTAAGAATTTTGAGGTCTCGATGCTGTATTTTTAACCGTGTAGAAGCTACAAGCCTTTAAACTTTGCTAATTTTTTATTGTTATAATCAATTTTACAATTTATACAACAGAGTAAAAGAACTATCATTATTTAGGTATGGATATATGGATTATATTTTTACTGTGCTGGTTTGTAAATAACAGGAACTGAATAAGAATTGTGATGGCGCCTGTACTTGGCAAGCCGTAATCAGCATGTATTGTCAGTTTATGAAATTATCTGTGACTCTGAAGAGCTATATGGCTTGTATTATAGAATTATACCGTTGAATGTACCACAAATGCAGCTTTGTGACGTGACACGTGACATCAAAGTGACTCGATCAAATACTCAAAATGGCTACAGCTACCTTAGCATGGAAGTACAATAATCACATAAAAATCCCATACGTTTTACGGCCTTTGTTTTTTAATAACTAGTTTACGCATTTTTCGGCGATTGTGTGTCTTTGTGTTTAATAAGAAAAGAAAGAACAATTAAACGTAGTTAGAAAATAATCAGTTGTAATCAATTTTACGTAATATTTTTTTCTTAAATTTCTGTTACATTTAACAGAAACGTTAAAGTTAATCTTTTTTTATTTTATAATGTAGTAATTATTTTTTTTCTGATTTGTAACGTTCATTTCGATCTTCCACGAGACATTGTAAAAATCAAATCATTTTGAACTTAAATAAATAAATACATATACAGGCTGAGTCTGCGAAGACCCCCCCCCCCCCTTTAACTTTTTTATTATAAGTAATAGAAAAAAATGATTTATATATAAAACTTTTATTATTTTACATATACTATTTGATGGCAGAAGTAGATATTTTTTATAAAGTCAGATTTACAAGATACAACTATCAACTTTTATTTTTCAAATGGCAACTTATAATTATTTTAATAATATAGGAACCGGCATTTTTTTTCTTTTCGACGATGTATTATTTTTTAATAATGTATTTGAAAAATTTCTAGAAAAATGAGATAATTTAGAAATATTAGAAATAATTTTTAAACAAATATTATAGGTGGCTATGTTTCTTGAAATCGGGTAAACATCCTTCTCAGTGTTCTTAAACTCGGTTGCCAACGTCTAGGAAACCGTTCCTGGTAAATTATTTTTGTTCTTCTTATGATGCAAATCGATTCACCAATTATTAGAATTATATCAAGTAATTCGCTCTTCGTAAACTTTTCAGAATGTTTTTTTTTTTTGTTTAAAAAATATGTTAAATTAAGTAACCAACAAATGTATACATTTGACATTAATTTCATTGTTTTACATTGTTACGTTTGGTTTGTTTTCACATAGCCACCTATAATATTTGTTTAAAAATTATTTCTAATATTTCTAAATGATCTCATTTTTCTCGAAATTTTTCAAATACATTAATAAATAATAATACATCGTTGAAAAGAGAAAAAAATGGCAGTTTCTATTTCATTAAAATAATTATAAGTTGCTATTTGAAAAATAAAAGTTGATAGTCGTATCTTGTAAACTAAACTAAAAAATACTTAAGTCTGCCATCAAATAGTATATGTAAAATAATAAAACTTTTATATGAGCCATTTTTTTCTATTACTTATAATAAAAAGTTAAGGGGGGGGGGGGCGTTTTCCCAGACTCACCCTGTATAAGGTTTTACTAGAAAATTATTAGAGATACAAAAATATACTAAATAACAAAGTTATGGAAGATTATATAATAAAATATTTTTTTAAACCAATGGTTCGGAAGTTACAGTACAAATATTTTTTCAAATGGAATTATTATTAAAACCTATATTAGTTTTATATCCTTACATGATAAAAATATTTAAAAACTGCGATAGAAATTTAAATACAGTAATCAAAAATAAAAACTTATTTAAATTTTATTATGTGAGGATACAAAATGAATACAAGGTTGAATTCAGAAAAAAAATCGCTATCCAATAAAAATGAAAAGTATGTATAATCTCAGTTGAAATATATAACTTCGTGTTGTAACATGAGAACCACTGGTTTAAAAAATAGCTATTTTTAGTACAAGTGAGCAAAATATGTATTTTTCTCACGGGCCCAGAAATTGGTCACACGAGCGAAGCGAGTGTGCCAACTGGACAAGTGAGAAAAAGACATGCTCACGTGTGCTAAACATAATTTTTTCCACAATCTTAAAATATAATTTTTAAAAAAAAATAAAACATTTTATTTTTTTATTTAATAACGAAAATCTCAACAGTACAATTATGTTTATAAATTAAAATTAAATTTAATGTAAAATGTATTATGTCTGTAATCCCATGAAAACATTGTGCTCAGAGTTAGTGCATTTTGCTCACCAATGTTATTTACTTTGCTCACTTGTGAAGAAATTTATTTACTTTGCTCACTTTTGATTCAATATGCTACTTTGGTCACTGTTTTAAGTTGAATAATGATGTATTTTGCTAACGATTTTGGAAAAAATATTTTATTCTGTAATCAAATTGTTTTCTTGGTCTCTTACAACTTTGTTATTTAGTATATTTTTATATTTGTAATAACTTCCAAGTAAAACCATGTACCCAACATTCGATTTCATCTTGTATATAATTATTACATAATAAAATAAAAAATAAACTTTTATGTTTCTGTTCCATGTAATTCGAATTTAATACAAAAATATTTAATGGAATTGATTACAACCCTAGTTGTGTGAATGGTTTGCGCATGCGTGTAATCAAAGTATTAGAGTTGTAGGTTGTGACATATCAGCACAAATCTTCCTGTGTCATTTAGAAATGCTGGTAATCAGGTACAAATATTACTAATTCCAGAAAACTAGTGCAGTTATGTTTGGAACTAAATAATTTAGTGAATTGTTTTTATGAATTGGGAGTGGAGTTAATTTGATATTTCAGGATGTTACTGGCTAATGCCTTTTATGAATCTGGCTGTTAAAAAACATAATTGTAATAAATAAAAATAATTAATGTTGTTTTATACAGGGTGAATACTGAAAACCTTGACATAGGGAAATAACATGGGAAAACAGTTTTTTGCTGTTTCCATCTGTCCCGCTAAATAAAATCGGGTGTATATGGTATCGTTAGTTAGATTACTTCATTTTGCATCTAATAAAACTAAATGTTGTGTAATAAGGCCTTTTCTAACTGAAATATTTGATAAAATAAATTGTATTTTGAAGGTTATCCTTCATATTTTTTAATAAGAAACATCAAAAACAAAATGCTCCATAGCCGAGTGGATACGAGGGCTGTTTCATAACATAAATAATCTACAAGACCTAGTTCGAGACCACCTCGGCCCTACTTTTTTTTTAAATTAAATTATACTTAAAATATCATGTTTCGAAACATGAAATACAAAGATATACACCAAAAACTAAATTCGAATTAATTGTTAAGTTTGACAGACAACAAATAATAATTCTATTAAATATTTGGATTTTTTTATTTATAAAAATATGAATATTGCTATTTTATTAAAATAGTCTGATATAATAAAGATATTTTAAGCATAATTTAATTAAAAAAAAGTAGGGTAGGGGTAGGGAACATATGAATAACGATATGTAAAATTATTATAATTTATATATTTTTTTTTCTATCTAGCTAGAAGTTATATATAAACGTAATTATGCAGATCGGTATTTTTTAGGAAAAACGGTTTAAAACTTCAAGTAAAGTACTACTTCCGGTTAACCAATTGTAGTCAAAATCTAATCAGTTCATCATATTAGAATAGAAGTGTTAAATACCAAATATTATATTTTTTACATGTATCGTATTGGAGTTATCGTGGACGAAAAATCGTCACAGACACACACACACACACACGCACTCACACACGGACATACAGACAAGAGGGTAAAAATAACAAAATCGTATTCCAGGGACCCTAATTCGTGCTCACATGTTGAAAACTCATACTCGAGAAATCTGACCAAAAACAATACCTCCCTTATCTATATATTAGATAGGCGGGAGGTAAAAATATAATTGGCTATATAACCACTCTCGAATTGAAAGAAAAAAAGTATAAAAATTTAAAATTAACCATTGTGATTACCAATAATAATGATACAAACTAAATATTATCTTATAATTTCACTGAAATTCGAAATTAATATGTAACAGCGCTCTATCTCTGACGTCACCTAGGAGAATGAGAGAGCAGTTTACAATGCTAAAAGTAGGAATTTAATGAACTTATTTATTTTACTTAAATGATATTGAATAAATGTTGCTAATGATAAATTAGTCATAATTATTAATGAAACAATATATGAGATATCAATTTAGGAAATTAATAGAATAAAATTAAAATATTTTGATATTACACAACGAATGTTATAATGTAAATCTGGTTGGCATTGAAGTCCCTGACGAGTCTCAGTGTGTTTATTGTTTGGTTACCATGGTTACGGGTTAGAAAGGTTCGCGCGGGTCGCACTATATCTTTCTCTTTCTATTAGCATCTCTCTTTGTCTAATTCTCCTAGGTGACGTCAACATATCCCCTCTCCTAAACTTTATTATTGTTTTTCTCCGGAATTATCAATAATTAAGCGATTTAAAAAAATACGGGTATTTTTATTTTTGGTATAGAATCATAAAATGGAAGAAAAAAAAATGGTCATATATCCCATTGTAATAAATAAAAATAATTAATGTTGTTTTATGGCAATTTATTTCCAAACCCTATCATTTTAAATAAACACATGAAAGAAAAAAAAGTAAAGATTCCAAATCTGAAGTCAGAATCGATTTATCTCAATTACTTTTTGAGTTACTGCCTGTGATTTTGAGTAATGCAATTTAAGGGTAGATTGCTTTTATTACGAGCCCTTTTAATAAAGCCTGCAACTTAATAAAGACACAAAAGTATGTTTATTGGACTCCCTACATGGTTGAGTATATTGAGGGTACTCAAATGGTGACAAATACTATAATTAACAATACATTGAACGCTAATAATATTAAAAGGTAACAATAGCCTGCTTGTACTATAAAGGGACCGTATTAAATTAATCCATAAGGGCTCGCTCATCATGTAGGGTGTACACCCTTCTCAATTATATCTTGCCCTTTATACGCCTTTTACATTCATGTAACTACCCCTTTATGTTTACAACACGCTTTACTTACATGTTTTATATGTTGCATATAGTCGTTGATTGAAAAATATACAGAATGTGCAACGAAATGCGGAACATAGGACTTTAACATGGGATTTCAAACAATTGCGGATACTCTCTCTCCTGATAGATTTAGAGCAAAATTTCAAGAGTACAAAGTTGTTCAAAATTAAATTCTACGCCAGATAAGATCATAATTATTTCAATAATAGGACTGTAATACGAGATATATTAAATATAAAATTTAGCACTTTCGTTAAAAATCAGATAGCCATGGAAATAAAAGAAAATATCTATCTGTCAGTGTAGAGAAGTTTCATTAATTATAATTCTTATTGTCTATATTTTAATATTATTTAAATTGAATTTATATTCATTTCTTTAACAATATGCTAATATTAAAAAAATAGTACAAATATAATTTTTAAAAATATTGAACACAAAGTACGGTTAATAACTGTCACAATTAACACATAGATATTTTCTTTTATTTCCATGGGTGTCTGATTTTGAACGAAAATGTTACATATTATATTTAATATATCTCGTACTGCAGACGTACTGTTGCAACAATTATGACGTAGAATTTAATTTTGAACTTTGTACTCTTGCAGTTTTGCTTTAAATCTATCAGGAGAGAGAGTATCCGCAATTTTTTGAAATCCCATGTTAAAGTCCTATGTTCCGCATTTCGTTGCACACACTGTATAAATACAGGGTGTTAATACTAAGTTGTAACACCCGAAAACGGTAGTTACAACTCATTCAAACAAACATCTTTTCTTAGTTAAATTTTTTTATTTGGAGCCCAAGTTCATAGTTATTGGCGTTCTTTTGTTTTTCGAAAAATCGTCATTACTCTTTTATTTTAAGGAATATTTAAAAAATACAAAAACTTTCAGCATTTGCTTTCGGTTCTCTAAAACATTTGTATTTACAATTATTTTCTATTTCAACAAATAACAAAATGGCGACCCAACAAAAATTTCAAAACAAGATATTTTTAAAACTAGTCGATCGATTTTTGAAAATAAAGGCTCGTATTACGAGCTCACTTTTATAATAAAATCGCGATTTTAACGCTCACTTTTACGTCAAAATCTTTTGTAAAAACGAACGTTAAAATCGCGATTTTATTATAAAAGCGAACTAGCTCACTTTTATAATAATATCGTGATTTTAACTTTCAATTTTACATAAGATTATGATGTAAAAGTGGACGTTAAAATCTCGATTTTATTATAAATGTGAGCTCGTAATACGAGCCTTAACATTTATAGATTCCTTAAACTATTCATCATTTTAAATTTATTTCTAAAAATGAAATTACAAAAGACGCGCCATTCTCACGGAAACATGTTTGCAGACGGTTTATAAATGAGTAATTTACTCTTCGCAGATATTTGCGTCGACAGTTTCAAAACAGTTACGAATTCTAATCTAATGTTGTAAGATCCGGAGATCTAGCGGGCCAAGTTCTTGGACCACCTCTTCCCATCCATCTATTAGGAAATGCTTCATTTCAATAATTCCTAACCCGAAGACTGTTGTGAGCTGGTGCACCATCATGTTGGAACCACAAGCTCCCGATAATATCCCAAGTATACTACTACATTTCATTTTTAATTGAATAAGTAATTTTAGAAGAAAATGGTGAAAATCTCCGAAATTATTGGTTTTATGCATAGAATATCATTCATCACACCTGAATCGATTAGTACCAATGGCATAACTTCAACCCTAAAATGGGTGTGGACTGCACCTCAAAACTTTTAAATGGAAAACGGTGTCAAACATGACACAGTTCGAAAGGCCTTTCAATTCTCTTTTCAACAGTTTTTTTTTATTTTTCAAATCCGATCATTAGTTCCATAGAAATATCGTTTAAAAAAATATTATCAGGTGTGCAAAACTGCAATCAAGTAGGGTTAAACAAATGACAGAAACTCAAGTATCAGTTTATTAGGTGTTCAAAATGACTACCTCCAACTTCTATACAATAATAAAGATTTTGCTCAAAATTTTGGAGCTACGGTATGTTGCCGTAAATCTTCTAAAGATTCGGGTGGCTTGGCATAAACTTTAGACTTCAAAATAACCTTACAAAAAAATCTAATTTACAAATTACTTGTTTATTACAAACAACTTGTCGAAAGAATTGTTTATTTAGTTTCTGTCATTTGTTTAAGCCTACTTAATTGCAATTTTAATCACCTGATAATTTGTTTAAACTAAACAAAGTCACATTTACTACTGACCATCGACATATAGAAACGGACTCCGCGTGGCAATGCTAAGCGTGGATACTGCAAGCGAGAGAGGGACAACGTACAGAGTAGGCCTCTTCGTTTTCATTCTCTCACGCCTGCAGTATCCACGCTTAGCATTGCCACGCGCAATCCATTATTTCTATATATCGATGCAACTGACGCGCCTAACTTAATCGCAAAGAATCATTTTAAAGACATGGCGCTGCAATCTTATATTAATGAAAGATGGCGCAACTTTTGACTAATTATTAGATTATATGAAATGAAATTCTTTCACAAAAAGGAAATACTCTTAATTTCCTAATTTTTGAAATATTCTGATTGATTTTGTATATTTTTTTGAAAAAACATATACTGACCCGAAAAAATTGCCGCCCTCAAAAATTTGCCGCCCCAGGCACGTGCCTGTTGTGCCTGTGCGTAAATCCGCCCCTGGGTGCAGTCCACCCCCATTTTAGGGTTGAAGTTATGCCATTGGTACTAATCCATTCAGGTGTCCCCCTTTATACTAAAATTGACGTGTTCGAACGTTTTTTACAAAATTAATGTTAAGTGGCCAAAACGTGCGCTGATAATGTTCACTTGTACACATTTTAAATGAAATTTTTTTGTCTACTTAAGAAATTTCGTTGAAAATGTTTTCCAAATTGATTGAAAACGATGTTAAAATGATGTTAGAAAATAAAGGAGGTCCAACTAAATATGAATTGTGTGTTTATTTAGACATTATTTGTAGGTGTATCATTTTGAGGTGTCCCTAAATTTGATGGTTCTGAAAACAAATATTATTTTAACATTTTTTGTGTTAATACTGTTTTTACCTCCCGCCTATCAATATAGGTATATAGATAAGGGAGGTATTGTTTTTGGTCATATTTCTCGAGAGTGAGTTTTCAACATATGAGCACGAATTAGGATCCCTAGAATAGGATTTTACTATTTTTACCGTGATGTCTGTATGTCCTCTGTGTGTGTGTCTGTGACGATTTTACGTCCTCGATAATTCCAATACGATACATGTAAAAAATATAATATTTGGTATTTAAGAGTTATATTAAAATATGATAAACTGAATACATTTTGATTACAATTTCTGAATTCAGAAAAAAATACTCTATCGAATAACCTAAAAATAAACATACGTTCCCATTTAAAATAAGAAAGTTGTGTCCTGTATTTTGAGAACCACTGGTTGAAAAAAAATTTTTTTTGCTCATTGTATTAGTGTTATAAAATGGTGGTTCTTTGCTAATTTAACCAACCTCGTAGCTCTTATAGTTCTCGAGATAGCAATGGTGGCACTTTTAAATGGAACAGCCTGTATACTGTTCGTATAATACGATTAAATTGTTTTTAACATATTTGTATAGTTTTTGTTATAACTTAAAATTTATTGTAATAAATTACTTACCCTAATTTCCTGTTGTAAGCAAACTGTCTCGATTTTGTTGATAAAATAAACTTCAAAACAATTGCAATATATAAACACTACACTTTACAATTCGACACATCACGTTTGACTGCCCGAAAGATACTGAATACTAATTGTAAAAAGTTTATTGCATAAAGACAATTAAATCTGTTTAACAATATTTAACTTGTTAAATATTAATTAATAGCTGTTTATTACGCAAACTCTCTCTGTTATTAGTTTTGTAAACTAATATGGCGGCTTCATCATTTATAGTTCTACCTTCGAAGACGTCAGATATGGGTAAGTGATTCTTTACATTTTTTTATTGGTTTTAGTAATATCACAGAATGATTATACCGGGTGTCCCAGCTTGACCGACACATGGGAGTTTTACATGGGAAATCAGTTCATTATGAATAGTATTTCCCCAGTGCAACATATTCACTTGAAATTTTGTACACTTATCGGAGAATATTAATTCTATGGATCACACTTATGTATTTGAAATATGCAATTTCGTCTGCAAGACGAGATTTATTAAATTATAAAATAGTAATAGTAATAGTATTTTATTTAGCAATAATAGCTATTATTGTATATACATAAAAAGAATATAAAAAAGAATATAATATAGAAAATATAAAAATATATATCATTGCAGGTACAAAAAGATACAATGTAGCTTGAAAATAATACAGATATTTAGTTTACAATAAATATAATTTTATTTCTTTTGCAAACCTTTTAATACTATAGGTATTCATAATATTTGGTAACTTGTTATATTCTATCACAGCTTTGAAGAATATTGAGTTCTGAGCCCTTTTATGGTTTTTATGGTCCAGTATAAAATTATTAGCATTTCTAGTGTTATAATCATGTATATTTTTAAATTTTACCAATATGTCTGTATAATAATCTAACATTTTCGTTCAAAATCAGTCAGCCATGGAAATAAAAGAAAATATCTATGTGACAGTTCTGACAGTTAATGACATGCCATTGTAGATATTTATATTTTTGTAATATTGGTATATTATTTAACAAAAAGAAACTAAATTCAACTTAAATAATATTAAAATACAGGGAATAAGAATTAAAATCAGTGATACTTCACTAAACTGTCAGATAAATATTTTCTTTTATTTCCATGGCTGTCTGATTTTGAACGAAAATATTAGATTTTCAATTGAATAAATCTCGCCCTGCAGACGAAATTGCATATTTCAAATAAGTGTGATCCATAGAATTAATATTCTCCGATAAGTATACAAAATTTGAAGTGAATATGTTGCAGTGGGGAGATAGTATTCATAATTAACTGATTTCCCATGTAAAACTCCCATGTGTCGGTCGAGCTGGGACACCCGGTATGCAGAAGCGACAGTAAGACAGAGAAATGAAAATTAGAGAGAGTTGGGGAAAGCCAACAAATTTAAAGGGCTCATCGTTTCAAATCCCAAAGTTTCCTCACATCTTCCTGCCTCGACACTCTCTCTTTATCTATCATTAACGCGCCTACAACATTCTCAACAACGGGACTATCATAAACAATATAAAAACACACAGAAATCGATTTCTAACAAGTAACAAATATGTGTTATCACTTGGATAAAAGTTAGGAAAATTATTATCACAAAGAAATTATAATATTTACTCCAAAGAGGAAGAAGCTGTATCAGCTTTCCCCGCTTTGTCGCCGTCCATGTATAGGGAGTGCGCCGGCCGCTAGGTGTCTCGCCGAAGGACATTTAAAAATGGTCGTTAGTGGTGATAGATGCCATTGTTTTGTATAGCCATTGCAAAGTTTTCTGTGGATATTAATTTATTTATCCGAATTTTCCTGTGTTTATTTCGTTTATATGACAGTATTATTAATATATTTCCTTTTTAATAACTATGGCTATAAATATTAGTAACATATTTTAATATATCGGTAAAAGAGTCAGAACCTTACGAGGAGAAGCCGTATTTTTAGCTGGCCATGTAGTTCGTTGTAGTTTGTTAGACAAATTTAATATATTATCCTATGTATTGCAAACCTCCGCAGACAAAAAAAAATCAAGATTTTTGCTACATTAAAAAAAAGCAACAAAGTTTTAAAATAAGTCATCAGAATCGCAGAACGAATTTTTAACTTTTGCTGGAGTGTAATAATTGTACATAATATTAAACAGGGAAAACCATACGAAGAATTCGTTTTATTTTTATTTATTTATTCCTTTACAGCTGGACAGCATTAATGTGTCCTTATATATGGGTTTCGTATATTTAGAATTTAGTATTGTGCATGTGCGTCATTATTACAATGCATGTTATTTGCCATAAACAATTTCTATATTATTGGATAATTTTCATTCTTAAAGTTGTATTTAAAATGTTTACAACACACAGTCATATATTTGATAACCATTTTGCCTATTCTCAAAGCAATCTGCCACTTTCCGCAAGTTATTTTTGTGGGAAAAATAATGCAAACTGATATCTTTTGTGGCATAACTTTTACATTGAGGTACTGAACAATACCTCCGGCTTTCCATATTGTGTTAAATGTAAAAAAAATATGGTTTAAATAATCCAAAAACGTAAAACAAACTATAAGTTACAGCTAGTTATATGGCATTTCAATGTACTGATCACCACTAGCAACTTCCTCATTTTTCCGCCAGGGGCCAACTCTTTCGCGGCGCACTCCCTATTTAGTTGAGGTGGCGTATTTAGAGTTGTAGTTTGCATGTTGTGGGATATAAAGACAGCTGCGCGATCTGGCTTGTGAAGTGATGAGTAAATGGCGCGAATTCACCACCGTTCAAATTCATGTTCCTTCATATTGCTAATATTATATTCAGAAGTACAATACATAATATTAAATGTGATACACAAATTATTTATTATTTATATATTAGTGTTACCAACAAATTATGTCGTTTTCACATAACAAACATATTTAAATTTGTAAAACATTCAAAAGATTTCTTTTGATTACAATAAACGGATCACATTTTATATTAATAGACGATATTCAATATGACGTCAGCGATGACAGCGCTATGGTAAGTTTTGTAACTATTCGAACAAACAAATATGAAATAGCTAGGTAATCAAGTAGACAGTTTGTAGAAATCTCTTAAAAATTAATATAAATAAATTTAGAATAACAGAAGATAATGTACCAGGAGCAAAATTAGAGCACGACACGATTTTTAGTTGTTTTTATTTTTCCGCTTACGTTTTATATTTTCTTTAGAGTGTAAAGTTGTTGGTATATTGTTGGTTCGTGGTATGAAGCAATAAATACCGACAATATCGATATAAGTGTAGAAAAGAGAAAATAGCTTCAAATTGCAAATGATAATAATCATAATAGAAATGCAATATTAACTGGGATAATCAGAACTTGATGCCTGGAAAAAAATACTAAAATAAAATATTTGAAGTTCCAAACAAATACAAGAACTATTCTTGTCACCATGATATACTTTAAACTGAGAAATTTGATCTTTTTGCAAAGTGTTTCTTCATCGTAATCATACTAATAATAAAAATTGTTTTCTTTTACATTACTATATCACAAAATGCACGTTTCTTCAAAAGTAATAAATATTTTAATATTTTAAATGATCAATTTCTTTAGACCCAAAAAAATTAAAAGGTGTATTAAATAGAGTTACATTTAAAACACTAACATCCAGTTGCACCAGTAAGGCTTAAATTTTAAGCAACAAAGAAAACAATGATAAATGAAATTTTAACAGCAATATTGAATAGTTCACTTGACATTTTATTTCATTGTGATATTGTCCCTTTAAGGGATTTTTTTTAGTAATATTGGTGCAACCGGCAATTTGTATTTAATATGTAAATATCGTCTGATAATTTAAATATTGTTAATGAGATACATGATCTTCGTATTGCAATATTTTCGAAAAATTTTCGTGCATATGTTTCACCAACAGTTTATATTTACTTAAAAACAAATATAAATATTTACTACGATAACTTAAGTGGGAGAACAATAATAAAGCTATACACATTTAGCCAGTGGTTTTGGTGTAATAGTAATGTTTGTCCGAATAATTCTCCAAATACACGTTGGCGCCACAGTCGATTTCTTATTGAATATCGTCTATTCCACACCTTGTGCCAAAATCCCTAATAGTCATCACTATCTTGTTGCACCAATACTTCCAGTTGATTATTACAAAGTAAATTTGAATGTATTATTGTGGGAAAACTCGTAAAAGTAATGAAACCGTTTGTTTGATTACAATTCAGTAATATTTTTGGTTGATTACCTCAACTATTTTGATTGTAACTGTGTTTCCATGTGAAGGTTTCTAGTATTTACACTTTATATACTTACATTCAAATCATCTTAGGCTAGATTTTAGAATACCTACTACACTTGAAATTGCACTTATTTTGTTGCAATGTCGCCTTTTTGCTAAAATAGGACAAAGAAACATACAATTAGGGCGCAAAGAGAAAGATTTGTAGCCATTTTTCCTAAAATATAATGAAGAAACATAAAATTAGAGCGCGGATACACAGATTTATAGCTATTTTGATTAGATTCTAGAATACGCACCACTCATGAAATAGGCTCATCAACCATAATCAAATTATGGTAAATATGTGTTGTAAATAATATTTATATATTTAGCAAGTATGATTAACAATAAAAAAATTATTAAAAATTTATTCAGTTCCGAGATATTAAGGTTTATAAAATTCATCGCGTCATCAGTACTAGTTTTAAAATGAAGCTTCTGATTTGCTACAAAATGAAAGCCCGCTGCTCGCCATTAACTCAGGCAGGCAACATAATGGATACACTAGCGCCACAGAAATGTCAAAGTTAAAAAAGTTGTCAAAATGTACAACAATATTTACCTACTTTCCATAAAACTAAATTTGTAATCTTTTTAGAGAAAATTATTGAACAATGATAACATATAATACATGTTTACTTTTTTATCAAATGAAAAATGAAGGAAATGCAAATCACATGGAAACTTACTGGTTGAGTACCACTATTTAGTACTGATGACGTCACATTGCAGCGCTGTACATTAAATAATTATTTTCTTCCTTAATACTACGAATTTTCAAACCGGATTTGCACTTATCAACATATTTCTTTATGCAGATATATAAAAAAAATAATTTTAAAAATGGTTGATGAGCCTATTGCAAATTTTTGTTATAATGTCATATTTTTGCTAAAAAATAACGAGGAAACATAAAATTAGGGCGTGGAAAGAAAGATTTGTAGTAATTTTGTCAGGATTCTAGAATACCTACCATCTTTGAAATTACATTCTTTTTGTTGTAATGTCTTCTTTTTGCTAAAATATGATGAAGAAACATAAAATTGTGGCGCGAAAGCAAATATTCAAAATATTTTTTTTGATTACGACAAGCAAATCACATTTTTGTTAATTTCACATCTTATACCAAAATTACTAATACTCATCACAATTTTGTTGCACAAATAATTGCAGTCAATTTGAATGTATTACTCGTAAAAGTAATCAATCCGTTTATTTGATTACAATTCAGTGATATTTTTGGTTGATTAGGTCAAGTATTTTGATTGTAACTGTGTTTCATTTTGAATTTCTATTATTCACACTGTATATATTTACATTCAAATCATCTTAGATTGGACTCTAGAACATCTACTACTCTTGAATTTGCATTTATTTTGTTGCACTGTCATCATTTTGCTAAAATAGGACGAAGAAACATAAAATTAGGGTGTAAAAAGAAAGATTTGTGGCCATTTTGGCTAAAATCTAACATACCTAACACCCTTAAAATTGTAATTTTTTGTTGAAATGTCTTTTTTTCCTAAAATATAATGAAGAAACATAAAATTAGGATGCGAAAATAAATATTTGTAGTTATTTTGTCTAAATTCAAGAATACTTACCACCCTTAAAATTGCATTTTTTTATTGCAATGTCTTCTTTTTCTTAAAATATGACAAAGAAACATAAAATTAGATCGCAAAAGCAAGTATTTATGTTTTTTGGAAAAATAAAGTCAAATTTTACAATAAAATTTTTTTACAAGTTTGTTTCACGTTTTGTAGCAAACTTGTAAATTTTTTAATCAATTGCTTGTAAGCTGTCGCTGCTTTTTGGTAGATGGCTCTGTTAACAAAGTCTTACTTCTGCAGGCCAGATACCAGCATTGTTAGGATAATACCCAGCCTGAACACTAACTTCGTTCAATACAGACTATGTTAATATCATTGACAACATTTGTCCACAAACATTGTTTTGATGAATTTCATTAAGGAAGAATTTCGTATCTTTGGTTTATTTTAAGCAGTCTATGATGATCGTTCATTGGCTGAATCGTTGTCAATTTTTTTTTTCACGACATGCATAGAAAGCTCTACTTTCTTCTCGCGATATAGAGAGGAAAGTTACTTTTCCCTCTCTAGAGAGGAAAATGTACAGTGTTACCAACAGTATAGTACGTAATATTGGAAAAATTCATAGTTATATTAATTTTTTTTATTTAATAATGATATTCTTCAATAAAATTATGGCGATTATGTCTTGTTCTTTTCTTTTTTCACATTATTTCGCAATTTAACAACTTAAATTGACATATTGGAAATAAACAACTGCATCGGTAAACGTCAAAGTTTACAGTACAGTCAGTACAGTCATAACCTAACTTATCATATTGCTACGCCTATTCATTCAAATAAATGGATTTTTGAAATATGTCGTGAAAAAAATGTTGTGTCTAACACGAAAGGAAAGCACTTTTTCCACTCTCACTCGAATGTCACACACGAGCTCGAGTGGTAAAAAGATACGCTTTCCTCTCTAGTTTGACAAATAACTATTTAAACATGAGGAAGTGTTTTCTTTCCTTATATCTACTATCGAATTTTACCTCCCTTAATAAACTTATTAGTTTTGGATATCTTATTATGTTTGATAAAATGTGGGTTGCAAAAGCCAATATTTATATACAGGACATCCTTATAGAATTTTGTTGTATATTTAATAGTATAGGAATTATTGGAGGTGTCCCGTAGGCGTGAAACACCTGTATATATGGTGTTCATTTTAAATGGGCCACCGTTGCTATCTCGAGAACTAGAAGAGCTACGAGGTCGGTTAAATTAGCAAACAATTTCTATTTTACAACTCTATTAATATGAGACAAACAAAATTTTTATTAAACCAGTGGTTCTCAAAATACGGGTCCCAACTTTTTAATTTTAAATGTGAACATATTTTTTTATTTACTTATTTAATAGAGAATTTTATTCTGAATTCAATGATATAATATTTTCATACCCTAACATCAAGATTTTTTTGAGAAAAATGCATCTGAAGTTTTATATTAATTTAATTAAAATATGACAATAAAGAGTGCCATGACGGGAAAAACTGAATACAAGTCATGTTTAAACCTGGAATTAGAGTGTCTTGACAGAAAGAAGTGAATAATAGTATATTATTTAACAAGCATAATATGTAGGCTATATTACACGAGGATGTAATTAAAAATACGAGCGGTAGCGAGTATTCTTAATCATCCGCGTGTAATGTAGCTATATTATGCGAGTCAAATACTATACTTTATCTACAACTATCAGGCATATAAAAAATCTGATATTATTTATTAAATATTCAGTTAGGCGTGGATAGTTCATATATAGCTTAACAGATGGCGCCACTGTAGCACGTAAATGTCAAAATAACTTTTCAAATTGTATTTATTATACTATTATAAGCATATATACTGATATTTATAATAAAAAATATGTTATTAATAAATTAACAGTTTAATAAAATATTTTGTGTTAAATTATATGCCCTATTTATTATAGAAAAGTGTAGCGTGTATCATGACATTTCATATTACACTTGTGTAATATGAGTAGTATATTATATGTAGTATCACACGTATAATGTACCTATATTTCAATAGTTGTAGATAAAATTATATTCTTTCTGTCAAGGCACTCTAATTCCAGGTTAAAAAATTACTTATATTCGGTTTTTTCCGTCATGACACTCTTATTATTGTCATATATTAATCAAATTAATTTAAAAGTTTAGATGCATTTTTCTCAAAAAATCGTTATGCTTATCATTGAATTCAGAATAAAATTCTCTATTGAATAAATAAATAAAAAAAATAGGTTCACATTTAAAATAAAAAAGTTGAGAATCCTATTTTGAGAACCACTGATTTTAAAAAAAATTGTTTGTCTCATGTTAATAGTGTTGTAAAATAGAAATTGTTTGCTAATTTAACCAACCTTGTACTCTTATAGTTTTCGAGATAGCAACGTTCACACTTAAATGGAACACCCTGTGTATTTTACCTTGACTAAAGAAATAAAACACATACATAAAACATGTTAAAAACAATTATATATTAATAATAACAACAACCAGTACATTACAACTTATACACACACTCCTATACCTCCTCCATGGCCTCCTTGTGTTACATGAGTTGACAGTTGTTGGGGTCGAGGTTGTCCGGCAGCACGGGGTTTCCCTGGGCGTCGAACCCTAGAGGGGGGCCCGGCTCGCCCACCAGGGCTGCGGGCGGCTGCCCTAGGGCCTGCATCTCCTGCATCAGCGCCAGGACGCGCTCGAAGCGCTCCCGGCGGGCGTCCTCGGCGTCGTCTGGTGTTTCTGCTTTTAGTTCTGTGCAGACGCGTTGCATTAGGTGCATCTAGGGAAGGTGAAACAGTGGTAGGTTAATATAAGCATCAAATATTGGCTATGAGTCAAATTCGCGCTACATCAATCACGCTGGGTTATACTCAGAGGGCTAAAACAGTATTGCAATGCGTGAAACCAAATTTCAATCTAGATCTTGTTGGAAAACTTTTCCGAAGCCGTTCATAGATGTCGTTAGTAGTACCGTGATAGCTCTATAAAAATCAAAATTCAATAAATTTGAATTTAGTGGTCTATGCTCATTTAGATATTCCTACCTATGTAGTGGTTTATGGATACCTATACCTATTTAATAATTGAATATTGTGACAGTGTCATATTTTTATTCATAAACAAGATTAATAATATTGAAGAAAGAAGCACTTAAAATGTATCAAGTAAGTAATACAGTTTTCATTCAAAATTCCCATGTCTTTAAACTGGACTTCAATCTGTTGGTCAGATTATATTAAAATAAAAATTTTAATTCAATTTCTTATGGTTATTTTCAGTCAACTAAATTATGTGTAGTATGTCCTAATCCCCATGGACGATTATTTTATTTTCCAAAACAGGAAATATTGAGAAATATCTGGCTGGAAAAACACACCAGAACGGATTTGGCCAATTTTAGCACAGAACAATTTAAAAACAATTTTAGAGTATGCGAAATACATTTTGAAATATATATTTAAAGCAAGTATAAATAAAAATATTATAATAACAAATGTTACATTGTTTCATTTAATTTCTGTATATTATTATAATTATGGAAATATACGTTTAAGCATTTATATACTTATTTCCATAGTTATAATATTAAGAAATATTTTTTATAAATATAAAATAAAATGTATTTAAAATTCCCGTCATTACCGAGCTTGTCAAATTTAGTTCCCGAAGCCGATCCTAAGGGGCGCTAAAATTTGTTTTCACAGATGATAAGGTAGATATCCAATCTTCTACAAATATATTTCCTTAATCTATGGTTATACTATACCGGGTGTCCCAGCTCGACCGACACATGAGAGATTTATGCCTGTATTCATAAAACGCATTATAAGGATTCCGTTACAAAACGAATTGTTAAAATTTAACGAACGTTAAATATTTAACCATATTTACAAACAATAAATGTCAAATATAACGATTTGTTTAAATATATGCCAACCCAGTTCCTTTTTATGCGACGGTAACGCCGCACTAGTGGCAAAGTGCCGAAATAGTTGGCGTGCAGTTTCAAATTCTTGTTTATGCTTCTTATGATAGTTATGTAAAAATTTCCAGAAAACTAATGAAATAAACTATTTCTTGTGATAAAATTTGGAAGTTATTATTCGATGTAGGTTCTAAATAATCGATTTATGTATATTTTCACGACAAAAGTATAAACAAAGTTCGAAAATTTTTTTAAACTTGTCATGTCAGCGACGTACATGAAATAATAATTAAAAAAAATAATTGTAGTTACATTTTTTTTAAATAAAGTAATTTGTGTACAATTTGTAATCTTAATATTAATATTACATTAATAGTTATGTAATGAGCAAGGATATTAATGCAAGTGATTAATGATAGAGATATTTTAATATTTGAGATCATTAATCGCTTATTAACATCCGAGGTAATTACAATACTTTTCCGTCCAGCGTTTCTTGTTAAGTTCCAATTTTATTCATTGATAATTTTTTTAGGTTAGGGTAAGTAACACATTTGACATTTGACTGACCTACCTTGATACGTCAAAAATCAACAACTTTGTCAATTGTTTTCAGTGAATGCGTTGAGTTTACTGAACGCTACGTAGCACAAATACTTTTTTAATTTTATTTGACAAGTATTATGGGTTCAAATTAATTTTAAATGTAATGCCTCTTTCACACTAGATGATTACGATACTCTGTCGTAATGATAGCTGTCTATTCACACTACAAACTATTGCCATCTATTGCATTTATAAGACATTACATTTTTTTTGAAAATTGGCGATCCTGAATTTTCTAGGTTTGTTTAAATCTAGTTAGTCCGTGGGTAAATTCTACACAACAAACAACAACATTGTATTGTAACTTGTCTATCTCTAACCATTTTGAGATTATGTTTGGTTTGGTTTATTTGTTGTATAATAAATTTTAATCTTCGTCTACGACTTTTTCTTGCAGTTTGATATATTTGATACAATTCAAATATTTGCAAAAAATAATTACACATATTATCATCATCAAACATCTTAACCTTGTTTTATAATTGATAATTATGTCTATGATGACAGTTTACAAACTAAATTTCAATTTATGTTGGTACTGAAACGTCACAAACATCACGTGATCCGATCGTAATGTTCGATTTCATGCGTTCACACTAGGACATTACGATGGGGTAACATTACGATCCTATAGTTATCATCTAGTGTGAAAGCGGCATATGTTACGTGAATGTACCTAGCTAGTAATTGTAAAAATCATATCTTTTAATTTTATCTAGCATTTTCGGCAACTATATTCCGTGTATCGAACGCACCAAAAATTGGTCATTAATAAAAATTTTTGGTACGTTCGAGGCACGTAATATAACCTATTAATAACCGGTGGGCGGAAAAATAAATATATTGCGCTCCATCAGGTGCATCTGCACAAGACAAAACAGGGCTATGTCAATATAAACATCAATAGGTCTTCATTCAAAACAATCATGCTTTAATATACCTATTATGTATGTGCCATCTGTACTTGAATGACAGTCATTACGATACAGATTTTCATTTCGATACAGATATCGTTAAGATACAGATTTTCACCAGTAAACCAGGTGGTAATAAATATTTTTTTTTTAATTATGAATAGTCGTAAAAAAATAGTGTATGCAACTCATGTATGACCAAGGTTCTTTAACTACTTTAGAGTTAAAGAACCTTGCTTAATGATTATTAATACACTCGCATGCATTACGATACTCGCCATGGCTCGTATCGGAAACTTCATGCTCTTGTATTAATAGTTATCATTATAAACTCGTTGCATAATACAGGGTGGCCCAGCGAAAATTATCAGCGCAATTTTTGGCCACAACATTAATTTTGCAAAAAAACGCTCCAACACGTCAATTTTAATATAAAGGGGGGACACCTAAATGGATTAGTATAGTACAGGACAAGATATTTGGTTAATCCCTTAAGCTTGGTAATGGATGCGGCTAACCCTCACAACGGGTGATGAGTCGAAAATATGTAGGGGCGGTATTAATAAAAATTTCATATTCTTATAACCGTGATGAGGATCAAAAATGGAAAGAAAATTAACCATTCCCCATTATGCTGGATTAATTTTTACATAAATAAAATAAAAATTTGTTTGTTTTAGTACGTATAAACCAAACATTTTTACCTGGATTATATATACCTATTTAAAAATTTGAAATCAGTCTCTGCATTTCTGTACCATAAATTTGGGGATAATCCCATGTTTACGGTATGCTAGTAGGGGGTGATGTAATCCAATTCTCAATTATGTTGTCCAGCACTATACCAATGGCATAACTTCAACCCTAAAATGGGAGTGGACTGCACCTCAAACATTTTAAATGGAAAAGGGTGTCAAACATGACACAGTTCGAAAGGCCTTTCAATTCTGTTTTCAACAGTTTTTTTTATTTTTTAAATCCGATCATTAGTTCCAAAGAAATAACGTTTAAAACAAATTTTATCAGGTGTTCAAAATTGCCATCAAGTAGGCTAAAACAAATGACAGAAACTAAATAAACAATTCTTTCGACAAGTTGTTTGTAATAAACAAGTAATTTGTAAATTAGATTTTTTTTGTGGCGTTATTTGAAGTATAAAGTTTTTGCCACACTACCCGAATCTTTAGAAGATTTACGGCAACGTACCGTAGCTCCAAAATTTTGAGCAAAATCTCTATTATTGTATGGAAGTTGGAAATAGTCATTTTGAACACCTAATAAACTGATACTTTAGTTTCTGTCATTTGTTTAAGCCTACTTAATTGCAGTTTTGTACACCTGATAAAATTTGTTTTAAACGATATTTCTCTGGAACTAATGATCGGATTTGAAAAATAAAAAAACTGTTGAAAAGAGAATTGAAAGGCCTTTCGAACTGAGTCATGTTTGACACCCTTTTCCATTTCAAATTTTTGAGGTGCAGTCCACCCCCATTTTAGGGTTGAAGTTATGCCATTGGTACTAATCCAATTAGGTGTCCCCCTTTATATTAAAATTGACGTGTTCGAGCGTTTTTTGCAAAATTAATGTTAAGTGGCCAAAAATTGCGCTGATAATTTTCACTGGGCCACCCTGTATACTATTTTTTGTTGTTATGGGAGAAGTACGGATTTGTCCCCCTCGTGTGAATTGGCAGCACTAGTAAAGTAATATACTATTAAAGAACTTTTAAGCCAAATATTATCTTTTAATTAATTATGAGTTCTGAATGCTTCTTTCAATAGTCATGAGGTCTGTTCGATGAGATTATTGACAGTTCAGTGCAGTGCAGTGTAGTGTAGTGTTAGACAGCATAGGTTTGTATAGTGTACACTAGTTTTATCTTCTAACAAAACAGGAAAGTGCAATCAGTACGAGTGCAACACAACAACGAACTGTCAGTTAGCTGTCAGTAGTAGTGTAGCACTTCTTGTAGCAGCAAATTTAAGAAATATGTTAAAAGCTATTGCAATAATATTAGAATCTGCAGATTCAGAGAATTCATTTTTGTCAAGTAGTGATAGTGATTTGGAATTTGAAATAATTTTGAAAACACGACAAAAAAGAAATTGTATTAAAAACTTTTTTGAAGAAGTTTGTCAAGATACAGGGATGATGAATTTATTCGTCACAGATTCACAACTGATATTTACGTTATCCCCACTCCAGCTTGCACTAACTACACCTCCTCTATAGATATGCAGAAAAAAGTGCACAATTTCTGAACTTTTTCTCATCGAACATACTACACTAATTGCACTATTCTCATCGAATATGTTGCTGTTAAAAAGTTAAACTGGGATGACCTAGTGCAAGTCATCGAACGGACCTAGTTTGGGGCGTATACATTTTATCCTCCATACATGTTATATTTCTCAACATTGTACCTTTCAAACCAGGGTTGTTAAGAAAAAGCCACTATGGTTTAAACCAGCGGTTTAAACCGGACTGGTTTTTATATAGTTTTAACCAGTGGTTCTTATTAAAAATAATAGTAAAAAAATACACTTTTTGATTTGTGTGTTCTGCATTGTGTTGCATTCGAAAGTTATAAAGTTATACATGTATTTATATTATTAATAATAGGTGCAATAAATTTACAGAGACAAACTTATATATTCGGAATATTGAAAACTATTTATACATTTTTGTATTCAGATATTTTTTGTCTTTATGTTATTACAGAATGAAGTAATTGCCAAATGAGTTATCATATTTTTATATTAGTATTCAGGCCGGTTTTATATAAAAATTTAATACCCACTTAAATTTAATTCAGTAAATTCATTTTTTTTTCATCAAATACACATCGTTTTAATTTATTAAATGATGATCATACATTCGTTTATCATTTGGACTAGATGATGAAAATTTGCTGTGCAAGTAGATTTAAGTGCGTATTAAATTTGTTTATAAAACCGGCCCTTAGTGTATTTGTCTCAAAATATTAACTAATATGTATTTATTTAATTTTAAGTGATTTAAACCACTTTCCGCCGGCTTAAACCAGTTTCTTCCGGTTTAAACCAATTTAAACCACTGGTCTGGCTTTTATTAAAAAAAGTGGCTTTTATAAAAACCCTGTTTCAAACATTCAGTCTTGCACACCTTTTATCGTTACACTTTTAATCCACAAAAAAAGTTATCCTACACACATTTTATCTTGTGCATATGTTATCATCCATACATTTCATCTTTCATTCATTTTATTTTCCACACATTTTATCTTCGCCAACGTTTCATCTTTAAATTATTGTAATTGTACTTGCCATTCATTTTATTGCCCATCCAATTAACATAGTTATAATTAGATGAAATATCCAGTATTAAATTTTTCTGAAAATAAAATGTGTTAAAAATAAAATGTGTGCGGCATAAAATGAGTGGAAGTTAAAATGTGTAGATGATAAAATGTTCTGGAAGGTAAAATGTGTGTAAGATAGGTATTTTCATGGATTAAAAGTGTGGAGGATAAAAGGTATGCAAGATTAAAAGTATGTAGGGTCCAATGTCAAGCAATACAGGGTGAATACTGAAAACCTTAACATAGGGAAATAACATGGGAAAACAGTTATTTGCTGTTTCCATCTGCCCCGCTAAATAAAATCGGGTGTATATGGTATCGTTATTTAGATTATTTAATTTTGCATCTAATAAATCCAAATGGTGTCTAATATGGTCTATTCTAACTGAAATATTTGATAAAATAAATTGTATTTTGAAGGTTATCCTTCATATTTCCGAATAAGAAACGTCAAAAACAAAATGCTCCATAGCCGAGTGGATACGAGGGCTGATTCATAACATAAATAATCTATAAGACCTGGTTCGAGACCACCTCGGCCCTATTTTTTTTAAAATTAAATTATACAAATCACTTATATAAAGTAGGGCCGAGGTGGTCTCGAACCACGAAAAGGCCATATTACACAACATTTGGTTTTATTAGATGCAAAATTAAGTAATCTAACTAACGATACCAGATACACGGGATTTTATTTAGCGGGACAGATGGAAACAGCAAAAAACTGTTTTCCCATGTTATTTCCCTATGTCAAGGTTTTCAGTATTCACCCTGTATATGTACCTATAACTTTATAACTTACGTATGCAACATAATGCAGAACACACAAATCAAAAAGGGTATTTTTTATTCTTATTTTTAATAAGAACCACTGGTTTAAACTATATAAAAACCACTCCGGTTTAAACCGCTGATTTAAACCATAGTGGCTTTCTCTTAACCCTGCCCTGTACACACCCCCTCCTACCATACCTGCTGCTCATATCTCCTAGCCTCCCCCTCCGCCAACCCTTCCCTCTCCTGGTCCAGCCACGAGGGGTACCTGTCCAGCAGCTCCTGCAGGCTGGGCAGCAGCACCTCCTTGCTCAGCAGGCTCTGCATCATCCCCTGCATGAAGGGCAGGAACTGGTTCCCGCCCGCCCCGGCCCCGGAGGCGGAGAACAGCCCCGCCAGATCCGCCTCGCTGAACGGGTTCTGAAGGTTGTCCGTTCCGAGAGAGAGGTTGTGTAGGGTTTGCGAGATGGTGGACGCGAAGTTGGCGGACTCCGGGGTGGGGTCTAGGGTTGGGTTGGTTATTACTTGCTGGGCTGCTTCTGGAATGGAAATACATGAAATTACTTTTTAACTTTCGCCTATCAATATGTAGATAAGGGAAGTATTGACTACGTTTACACCGTGCGTACTATACTGGTACGCGTACCAAATGCGTACTAAATTTTATTTTAGTACGGTATGTTTACACCGGTGTATAAAAAATAAAACCAAATATTTCTGGTACACTGTTTGGTCTCTTTGGCATCCTAACCTAAAATTATTTAATTATAAAGTTTATTGAAGTTTATTGATACAACCTAAGTAATGTTATAAATATTATTTAATATATTTCACAATAGTCTGACACCGACAACTGAAGTTTTGTACTAAATGTCACTAAAATTAACCTAAATATTACTACATAATTTTACTTCAATTGCTTATGACAGATGGCAGCATAATCGGTTTAGTACGTTTGCTGTTTACACCGGGTGTGAGTAGGGTCTGGTTCATCCCCCTTGGAACGTACTAAAGTTGTGTACCAATTGCGTACCAAAGGTTTGGTACAGAGTGTTTACACCGTCCGTCGCCATCTTATGTCGTCATTTGGTACTGGGACCAAACGCTTCGTACGTACGGTATAAACGTACTCATTGTTTTTGGTAAAAATTTTCGAGTGAGGGTTTTCAACATATGGGCACGAATTAGGGTCCCTAGAATACGATTTTGCTATTTTTACCCTCATGTCTCTATATCCGTGTATGTCCGTGTGTGTGTCTGTGTGTCTGTGACGATTTTTCGTCCACGATAACTCCAATACAATACATGTAAAAAATATAATATTTGGTATTTAACACTTATATTCTAATATGATGAACTGATTAGATTTTGACTACAATTGGTTAACCGGAAGTAGTACTTTACTTGAAGCTTCAAACCGTTTTTCCTAAAAAATACCTCTACATACCATATTTTCGCAAATTTCGTTATTATAAATACAAAGATTTTTTAATTTTCTACCGATCTGCATAATTACGTTTATATAGAATTTCTAGATAAACAAAAAAATGTAAATTATAATAATTTTACAAATCGTTTAGGCTGAGGAACTTCTATAAAAAAGATGAGTTATTCATATGTTTACAAAATGTGGCATATGATGTTAAATTTGAGGTAAGTAAGTTAAAAGGATAAAATAAGTAAATATGAAATAGCTTTATTGTAAAATTTAAAAAAAATGGAAGAAATAAATAAGGAATATATTTGCATGCGTGAATCAATGTAAGTTCGGGTCCGGAAATAGTAACGTCAAAAATACTTATTCTTTCTTTGGTCATACAAATTTTATGAAGAAAATTTTAGGTATGAAATGAATAAAAATATTCTGAATTGCAATAATGAACTAATTTAAAAACTACAAATTAAATGTATTGAAAAACTTATATCAAATATATTACTACAATAGCGGGAAATAATGTGTTGGGCAAATCAGATTTTTTACATACATCATGCTATTTATACGATATAAACATCAAATATACCCAATTATGTCGTTTTACCATAACAAACATATTTATATTTGTAACACATTCAAAATATTTCTTTTGATTACGATAAACACACCTTGTGTCAAAATTATAGTAATCACAATTTTGTTGCACAAATACTTGTAGTTGATTATTACAAAGTCAATTTTAATGTATTATTGTGGAAACACTCCTAAAAGTAATCAAATCTTGTCTTTGATTACAATTCAGTCATACTTTTGGTTGATTATCTCACATATTTTGATTATAACTACTTTACAATGTGAAGGTTTCTGAAATTCAGCCTGTATATACTTATGGTGAAAAATTCCGAAATTATTGGTTTTAGGCATAGGATACCCTTTAAACATATGAAGATAATACAAAAAGACACAACTGAATTGTAAAATATAGAATGTCCCATTTAAAAATGACGAATAAATTTTATTCGCTTTATTGAACACTCTGTAAAATTACATTTAAAAAGAATTTTGCGACAACATACAGGGTGGCCCAGCGAAAATTATCAGCGCAATTTTTGGGCACTTAACATTAATTTTGCAAAAAACGCTCGAACACGTCAATTTTGATATAAAGGGGGACACCTAAATGGATTAGTACCAATGGCATAACTTCAACCCTAAAATGGGTGTGGAATGCAACTAAAAAATTTTAAATGGAAAAGGGTGTCAAACATGATACAGTTCGAAAGGCCTTTTAATTCTCTTTTCAACAGTTTTTTTATTTTTCAAATCCGATCATTAGTTCCACAGAAATATCGTTTAAAACAAATTTTGCCAGTTGTTCAAAATTGCCATCAAGTAGGCATAAACAAATGACAGAAACTAAATAAACAATTCTTTCGACAAGTTGTTTGTAAGTTGGATTTTTTTGTGGGGTTATTTGAAGTGCCCCGCTACCCGACTTTTTAGATGATTTACAGCAACGTACCATAGCTCCAAAATTTTGAGAAAAATCTTTATCTACAACTATTGAAATATGGGTACATTATACGTGTGATACTACATATAATATACTACTCATATTACACAAGTGTAATATGAAATGTTATATTACACGCTACACTTTTCTGTAAAAAATAGAGCATATAATTTAACACATAACATTTTAATAAACTGTTAATTTATTAATAATATATTTTTTATTATAAATATCGATATAAATGATTATAAAAGTATAATAAATACAATTTGAATAGTTATTTTGACATTTAAGTGCTACTGTGGCGCCATCTGTTAAGCTATATATGAACTACTCACACTTAAACTGAATATTTAACAAATAATATCAGATTTTTTATATGCCTGTTAGTTGTAGATAAAGTATAGTATTTGACTCGCATAATATGACTACATTACACTCGGATGATTAAATATACTCGCTACCGCTCGTATTTTTAATTCCATCCTCGTGTAATATAGCCTACATATTATGCTTGTTAAATAATATACTATTATTATTGTATGGAAGTTGGAAATAGTCATTTTGAACACCTAATTAACTGATACTTGAGTTTCTGTCATTTGTTTAAGCCTACTTGATGGCAGTTTTTCACACCTGATAAAATTTGTTTTAAACGATATTTCTCTGGAACTAATGATCGGATTTGAAAAATAAAAAAATCTGGTGTGTCCAACACAATACCTCCCGCCACTGTAGTAGTAGTTCATTATTGCAGTTCAGAATATTTTTATTTTATTTCATACCTAAAATTTCCTTCATAAAATTTGTATGACCAATATGACAGCTATTTTTGATGTTACTAAAACCGACACCGAACTTACTTTCATTCACGCATGCGAATACATTCCTAATATATTTCTTCCATCTTTTTAAATATTACAGTAAAATTACTTCATTTTTACTTATTTTATCTTTTACACTTACTTACATCAAATTTGACATCATATGTCAAATTTTGTGAACATATGAATAACTCATCTGTTTTATCGAAATTACTCAGCCTAAACGATATGTAAAATTATTATAATTTATATATTTTTTTTCTATCTAGCTAGAAGTTATATATAAAAGTAATTATGCAGATCGGTAGAAAATTAAAAAAACTTTATATTTATAATAACGAAATTTGCGAAAGTATGATATTTAGAGGTACTTTTTAGCAAAAATGGTTTAAAGCTTTAAGTAAAGTACTACTTCCGGTTAACCAATTGTAGTCAAAATCTAATCAGTTCATCATATTAGAATATAACTCTTAAATACCAAATATTATATTTTTTACATGTATAGTATTGGAGTTATCGTGGACGAAAAATCGTCACAGACACACACACACACAGACACACACACACACAGACACACACACACACAGACATACAGACATCACGGTAAAAATAGTAAAATCGTATTCTAGGGACCCTAATTCGTGCTCATATGTTGAAAACTCACACTCGAGAAATATGACCAAAAACAATACCTCCCTTATCTATATATTGATAGGCGGGAGGTAAAAACTGTTGAAAAGAGAATTGAAAGGCCTTTCGAACTGTGTCATGTTTGACACCCTTTTCCATTTAAAATTTTTGAGGTGCAGTCCACACCCATTTTAGGGTTGAAGTTACGCCATTGGTACTAATCCATTCAAGTGTCCCCCTTTATATCAAAATTGACGTGTTCGAGCGTTTTTTGCAAAATTAATGTTAAGTGGCCAAAAATTGAGCTGATAATTTTCACTGGGCCACCCTGTAGAGTAGTTACAATTGTACACAACAAAAATCTTAATTTTTACTATTAAAATAACTTGAGTACGTTTTTACAAAGGCAATGCGTGTATTTGGTGTTTTTTATAGAATAAACAGGGCAACTTGGTAACGCCGCGTTCTTTTTGAGCATTTTTTTCTTTATTTATTTATCTTAGATATGAAATATTCTTTAGAATATCAAAACAAAGATCTGTGAAAAAAATTAGCTTATCAGATTAATTCGCAGATGCGAAGAGAAGAAAATCTATATTGAACAGTACTAAAGACAAATTTGAGCCCCCAAATGAAAATTAAAAGTTAGTATGAATTTCTGGAAAAGTATTCAAGTTACAAAAATTTTAGGACCGCTGTGAATTCCACGCAAAAAGTGTATGTAGAATGTGCAATCTAGAAACTTGTATGAATTGAAACAAGAAAGTTAAAAGTCAAAAAGCAAATTGTGCAAAATCAATTATTTAGTCATAAATATGATCCAGAAAATTAATTAAAAATAAACTATTAATTTAATAAAATCTAGAATATTTCAACAAAAATTATTTTTGATATTTTCCAATTTTCTTTTTTTTTTAAATTTTTCATCATTGAAAAAATAGAAAAAATAATAGTTTTTATTTTACCAAAATAATTCAAGGTCCCCATTTAAAAAATAAAAATTGATAATAGTTGTGTAAAAATTAGGCTTACAATTTTTTTCTATGTATCTCATCAAATAGTACATTTAATATAGTAAAACTTTTATATGAAACTTTTTTTTATTTGCTATAATAAAAAAATTAAGAAGATGTTTGTCTTTACTGATACACCTGTATATTTGTATTAGAACATAAACGGAATTTTAATCTTTTAAATTAATAAATATGTTATTAACGTAAACTTCATAAAAAAACTTCTCATTTTATAACAAAAAAAAATAAACAAAAAGTTTGACAAATAACATGAAAAATTGTTAAAACAAAACAAAGATTAATTTTGTTTTTTCCATAGCACACTTAATGTAAACATATTTAAACAAAAAAACAATTGATTTTGCTTGTTTCTTAAAACAATGTTATCGTTAAAATTATAAAAAATATATTGACATTGACAATAAATAAGTGTCCCATATTCTGTGTATATTTGTACATACCGGCCATTTTTTGGAAGTTTTCCTGTAGGCTACCAGAAGGCATTTCGCCCCCCATATTATTAAACAAATTAGCCATATTCGACTCAAACTGTTGAGCAGCTTGTTTTATAAATTCCTCTGTCCATTCTGGATTGTCAAACCCTTCGGTACTTTCTCCACTAGCCTCTGATTTCTCCGCTTTAGCTTCGGGTTTGTCGATTTTTAAATCTTGTAGAGCACCTAAATAAATTAAAAATATAAGTTACGTAACTCCAATTTTGAAGTTACTTACTGTCCAACAATTCGTCCAACTCTGGATCTGCACTTTTTTCGGCTTTTTCAGAACTTTCTGGCTTGTTTTCAGACATTTTTTTGTTAAACTTTTATTAATTTAATAAAAAATAACCTCAAAAACTTATGACACCGTGTTGTTAATTTAGCTGCAAGTCATTCACATGAAGCTATCTGCAATTTAATCACATGAAATGAGACAGAAGCTATAAAAATAAAATTAGTCATTATTACTAATAATAAAATTATAATTTATTTAGTTCTAACACTAAGATTTTTGTTTATTTAGCGATTTTTATTATATATATTATTTATTAAATTTTTATATATAAATTAAAAACCCAAATAACCTCAAATATTTGACAGCGCGATGTGAAGCTAGTTACACTTCATTCATATAAAAACGACAAGAAAAGTAATTAATATATTTTAAAAAAATTATGTTTAAAAATAGTGTATCTATTTTTGCTCTTATCACGACTTTTAGTTATTAAATTAATAAAAAATTATTTAAAAGTAATTTGACACCACACAGTGAAGTTAGCTGCCAGTAACTCATATGGAATAAATATTTCTTAAATAAAACTGTATTTACATAAATTTTAAACCAGTTTAAATTCCTAATATAATATTTTTAACAATATTAAAGTACACAACTTTAACTTTATTATCAATGTTTATAAAATTTAATTAAAAACAAAATAACCTCAAATATTTGACAGCGCGATGTGAAGTTAGTTACATTTCACTCATATAAAAACGACAGAAATAATTATTTATATATTTTAATAAAATTATATTTAAAAATCGTACATCTATTTCAGCTTTTTTCACAACATTTTAGTTATTAAATTAATAAAAATTAACTTCAAAACAATTTGATATAATGTTGTTATGTTAGCTGCAATTGATTCTCATGAAATTATTCATACAACCAAAACAATAAACATTTCTTAAATAAAACTGTATTTATATGTATTTTAAACCAGTTTAAATTTTTAATATATTATTTTTTACAATATAAAAGTACACAATTTTAACTTTATTATCAATGTTTATAAAATTTGACATGGCCACCAAATGTCAAATTTTAAATACGTGTCATTGTGACATATTTACAAAATAAACACGTATATCAGAGTTTATAATTGTTTAACAAGAATCAAAATTAAAAATGAGTCAAGGAGAAGCCCTGGTAGAGTTATCAGGAGAAATGCAAAATGTTCAACCTACGAAGAACACGAAAATATTTGAAGAGTAAGTGATTTGTTTGTAGATGTTTCAAATTATTTACTATTATCCTAATAGATATTTACCATACAAGTACAGATCTAGGACGTGTTCATAATTATTAAAGAATAGTTAAACACGTTTACTATATCGACTGTCACTTGAGATTTTAGATGTCAAACTAGTCAAAGTAATATCACAAGACCTCCTGGTTTTATCAATAATCTTTTATTTTGCACAACTTTTTTTGTTTAGCAATTACAGTAAGTCAATTTTCTTAAGGGATTCTGTTGAAAAACAAGATAAATGGGTGCTTAAAAATTAAAGATTCCAAACGCAAAATCAAACAATTTGATTATTGTCAAAAATGACATACGATGTCGTGATTTAAGAGTCATTTTTGACGGAAGTTGTTACTTCGAAGGAAATATGAATAAATTTTGCCGATAAACTCATAGCTCGAATGATATTTGCTTGATTATTTTACGAATGACAACAATTCAAATATAAAATATTTGAGTGCTACTGTAGTTTCTTCAAATTTTTTCATAAGTAATATAATAAGAGCCAAGAATTTATTGGAAAAATTTACGGTTAGTTGTTGCGTAGTAACAGACAAACGAGTGTCAAAAATGACATTTAGAGTTAAAAGAGTCATTTTTGACCCGAGTTGTCGTTACTTCGCAGGAATTACGAGTAACTTTTTCCTATTAAATTTTTAGCTCGAATTATATTTGCTTGATTATTTCACGAATGACAAAAAATACAAGTAAATAAACACATTTATTTCTTACTTATATTTTTACAAGGGAATGCATATTCTTACGACTTTCGCAAAATGAATTAAACTAATTTCAAATAAACATTTTTGTTCTTTTTGTTTTCTCTGGAACACTTTGATCAATATTGGTATTAATTTCTTCGATAGAAATGTTTCCGAATCTCATTCTCAATCAATTTCTTCACGTATCACTGTATTTTTTAACGTTTCAAACATACAAATTTTTATATCAACAATGACGCTAGTGTTTTTTCACTAAAATACGGCCTACCCCCATCAAATGAAGCATTCAAATTGGGTGAAAATGACGTGTGTGAAATAATCACTAAAAAACTTCATATTTACATCGAATAAAGCATTTTGATTGCATTAAAATAACGTGTGTAAAATAATGAAGCAAATATAATTCGAGCTATGAATTTAATAGCCCAAAAATAATTCTTAATTCACTCCAGTTTCGCTGTCTTTATTTAAATATCATTTTTGACTCTCACTTGTCTGTTTTTAGGTAACAACTATTAGTAAATTTTTCTAATAAATTCATGGCTCTTTATTATATTACTTATGAAAATTCTCAAGAGAGTTTTGATTATATAGTGTGTCGGTTTTAAAAGGGTAACTAACCATTGGGATGTAGAGAATCGTAAGAGATACGAAGTCGGTTAAATTGGGGCAAAGTTGCCCATTTCTATCATGTATTTAGCTCACTAGATATGAGCAAAAACTGATTTTGGTCAATTTATTTTTTGACTTATAACTTTCTTTTTTCAATGGGGTAGGTGACCAAGGTAGAATTTTAATGAAAAAACTATTGAATTATAGAAAGTATATTTATTTACTAACGTTGACACTAAAAAAGTTAAATATTTATCAGCAATTGTTTAGTAATTTGCGTTAAATAGAAACAGCGTCCTTTACTATGACGTTCACTCACACCACCTATTTCCGTCTGTCTACCTTCGCCGCTCTCATGAACTTCGTTAACGTCATAATCCCCTCCCAAGTACTATATTATTTATTTACTTCAAAACAACATATAATTAACAATTTTAAAAAAATACGGGTATATTATTTTTGTACAAGCTATCACATATACCAAATTTAGAAATTGGTCACCTACCCCATTCGTACAAGTTTAAAATATTTGTAACGTGAACGCTTTTTTACGAGAAATTCCTACTAACTTTCAATTTTCATATGGGGCTCAAAGTTGTCTTTAGTTCTGTTCAATGCAGATTTAATTAATCCAAAGATATAAAACACATGCATATTAAAATAAAAATAAACTAAGAAATTAAAAAATTATTGTTTTTATGCGTTTTGGTCAAGTGTGCTTTGGAAACAAACTTGAAAATGTTTTGTTTGAAACAAAATTTCGTGTAATCAATTGAATTAGTTAGGAGTGTAATAATGCTGCTCATCGAAATTTTTACTTACTTTAGAAACATGTTATCCAGAAAGGCTACAACCGCACCTAACCTATTTGCTTCTGTTTTGTACAAATTTAGGCGAATATTGAATTGAAATGTTAAAAATTTGTTTAAAACTAGGGCATGTAACCGGTTGAAAAAAACCGGTTAATAAAAACCGGTAACCGATATTTGAACGAAAATTGCGAACTTTAACCGTAATTTTAACCGATATTTTTCAGGCCGAAAATACCGGTAACCGTTAACCAAAACAAAATAAACCGGTTTTAGCGAACATTAATTTTTATTTTAATATCATTTAGCGAGAAAAAAAATTAATATTTTTTTTTATATCTGTGTTTTCTATTTGTATTTGAACATGAGTCATGACAGTTTTTACAATTAACATTTTATTGGAGAGTCATAAATGTAGGCAGTCTCTTTGGCCGTTAAGGTTACTTAAAAAGTCCCAAATAAGTACGGCCTTTGTCAACACAGGCAAGTTTAAAATTGAAAAGTGACCTGCGTTTTACGGGAATTTTTGTGAATATTCATGAATGAAATTGCTTTTTTTTAATTGTTATATTTTTTCTCAGATGGTATTTTTTATAATTTTTTTTAAATTAATTATTCTGTAATTTTTTTAATCAAATTTTTATAACTAATTTCTTTTAATTACTTTTAATTATTTATTTAACCGATATATTAACCGGTTTAAACCGGTTTCCAATTTTCAAAAACCGGTTTTCGAACTAAAACCGTTATTATTAAAATGTTCTCTATAAGGGTTAACCGTTAACCAGTATTTTTTTCGGTTACATGCCCTGCTTAAAACAATAGATTTTCAATTTTGTTTCCAAAGCACACTTAACCAATATTGAATAAGATTAATAATTGTCTAATTTCTTATTTTATTTTAATTTTAATATGCATGTGTTTTATATCATTGAAAAGAAAATAAATCTGTATAGAACAGTACTAAAGACAAATTTGAGTCCCATATGAAAACTGAAATGAATTTTTCGAAAAGTGTTCGAACTACAGAAAATTTGAAAACCGCTGTCATTTCCTCGTAAAAAGTGTCTATAAAATGTTCAAACTAGAAACTTGTATGAATTGAAACAAGAAAGTTTTATGTCAAAAAGTAAATTGACCAAAACAAGTGCTTGATAGAAATGGGCAACTAATGTGGCAACTTTGCCCCAATTTAACCTCCGTATCTCTTACAATTCTCCACATCCAAATGGTTACCCTTTTAAAACGGACTTCTGTATATAAACTATTAACATTTACATAAAAAATAGTTGTTATTGTCTTTACAAGTATGAATAACACAGTTAGTATATTTATTAGATTCACAGACTAATATTTCACAATTCAGATAACTCGAATGACAACTTTATTTATATCGTTTATCTGTTTATAAATTTATGCGCAATATTATTGAGTATTTAGTATAGTTTATATTATATCATTGTAAATATATTTTTGTACTTATTGAAATAGAAGAAAAATAGTTATTTTTTATGCTAGATTGAAAAAGCCTTTCGCAATCAAGTATCAAACAACATTGTTTCGAAAATATATCTCAAAATTAATAAAAATATAAATAAAAAATTTTGACGGTTATCAAATCAGATATTCTTTTGACAGTTGAGAGCTAATTGACCAACGACAAAATATAACTATAGACAAAACTTATCTGGTTTGTTATGTTTTCGGTAAGCCAGAAAGAGAAACCTAGAGATAGATATAAAATGAAAGTATTGTTCGAGCATTGCTCACTAGAGGCGCCCGTGCTTTTATGATTAACTTTAGAATTGGAAGTTTTAAATTTATGTGTTTCAAATATAATCAAATCTAACGCGTCATTGACAAAACAAAAACGTAAATAATGATAAATAACAAAAAATAATGTCACCTACAGTGACGCCTCTAGCGAGCAATGCTCGAACAATACTTTCATTATATATCTATCTCTAGGTTTCTCTTTCTGGCTTACCGAAAACAAAACATTCAATACGGAAGGATAGGGAATGTTTTGTCTAGTTATATTTAGTTGTAATTGACAGCAGAAATCAAGCAAATGTGAAATATTTTAATATAGGCTATGTAAGCATTGATACTACTGACATCTTGTGACGTTTCGTTGCATTTTTTCCGGGAGTCGTCCCTGACAATTTTTTAATTAATTGCAAAAAAATGAGTGTGGTGGGCTCGTGAATTCATTATTATTATCATCCAAATGAAATTAATAAGTTTATACTTCGCAAAAAACCTATTTTTAATTGTTTTTAACAAAATGAACTGTTTATTTTTTATTTTTTTGCTATTATGATTTGTCCCGCTATATATAATAGAAGTCATTGTATTTGTTTGTGTATTTCATTACAACAAACGGGTCATATTGTATGTTCATTCCAAATTTTACCCCTTGTGTCAAAATCACTGATAAGTAGGTAATTGAAATTTTATTTCCGCAATAGTTGCAGTTGATTATTACAAAGTCAATATTGTTTTAATTTATTATTACTCTGAAAAAAAGTTCTAGAAGTAATCAACTTATTTCTTTGATTACAACAAATAGTAATTTTTCGTTGATTATCTCAACTATTTTGATTGTAATAATTCTTAAGGAAAAAATAACATTCGAATTAATTTATTCGTGATTATTTTATTCATACCTAAATCACGGGTTTTTAAAAGTTTGTATTATTGGTAAAACTAATATCTCCAGATGACACTGTGTTTGCAAAACCTATATGCTTACATAGCCTATTTCTTTTTTCAATAATATTAAAATGACAACGACAATAAAGTGACAAATTTAATTAAATTGTGATCCTTTATTTTGCAAAAGACTTTTTCTCGACATGCATAGAAAGTTGTACTTTATTTTTCCCGCTCAAAATAGGAAAATGTACAGTTTTACCAACAATATAACATGGATATTATTATAGAATGAAATATTGGAATTTTGGATTGGATATTATTTTAAAAAAAAATATTTAATAACGATATTCTCTAAAAAATTATGACAATTATGTCTTGTATTTTTCATTTTTTTTTGTTGACATATTGAACAATTGCACTGTTAAACGTCGAAGTTTACATAACCTAATTTTCTAGTTTATGTTGCTACGCCTGTTTGTCTGAATAAATCGATTTTTGAAATATGTCGTGAAAAAAATGTTGTGACTAACTCGAAAGTTACGTTTTCCTCTCTGTTATTTCACATTAGCTCTGTTCGATGACAATTACAATAAGTGCAGACTAGTTCAGTGCAGTACAGTGCGGGGTCGCTTTAGTGCATGTTACTGAAACTAGTGCAAGATATTCAAAAAACAAAGAAGTGCAACTTTGATTATAACCTCATTTCAGAAAAGGCAAAATTACAGAAATGTATAAACAAATGATTGGGTTGTTGCTTGATACATCTGAATTATATATTTTTTTATTATACCACTTCAAATACAGTTTCAACATTAGATTTCATCCCACTACTGCCTGCACTATTGGGAACTACCTCAAGAGGTAGTTCAGAAAAGTGCGTATTAGTGCACGTTAGTTCAAAAATGATTTGTCAACGAACACGATGTCCTAACTTACACTTTTGTCATAAAACACACAAGTGTAATAAAGTGTACATTAGAACCACCTAGTGCATGTCAACGAACAGAGCTATTTACTTCTCATGACATTGGGGAAGTTTAGCGTGGTTGAAATTACATGTAAAATATCTTTCAGTCGTAAGTATATGAATAATTATAACTTAAAATGTAATTGAAAGTTAAAATTATGTTGCTATTTATAATTAATGATGTATGTTGGAGCCACTCTGACGTCACACGTGAGTTATGCGCTTGCGCAGAAGGGATGGTGAGACCTGACTTGTTGAACGTAGGTTGTATGTTGAGGCATTACACCACACGCTTCTCTGTTGCCATGGGAACCCAGCGCGCGCTGGTTAACATACATTTTGTATAAAATTTCATTTTTTGAGAAATCTAGGAATCTTTCGGTGAAATAAAATGTAGAATATCACTTTTAAGGGCAATCTTGATAAAATAAAAAAAATACGCTAAACTTCCCCATTTTCGAAAAATAATACTTAAAAAAATAAAATAATACACATTGTAATTTTCACATTCGTTATTTATTATACAGGGTGTTCCATTTAAGAGTGCCACCATTGCTATCTCAAGAACTGTAAGAGCTACGAGGTTGGTTAAATTAGCAAACAACCACCAATTTACAAGACTAATAGCATGAGCAAAAAAAAATTTTTTACGACCAGTGGTTCTCAAAATACGGGACACAACTTTCTTATTTTAAATGGGGACATATGTTTATTTTTAGGTTATTCGATATAGTATTTTTTTCTGAATTCAACGATATAAACATATAGTAATACAACAAAGTAAATGAGAAAAATGCATGTTAGATTTATATGAATTTTATATATATCTGGCTGAAATAAGAGTGCTATGGATACAAAACATAAACATAATGTTCTGTCTAACATTGTTTGATTATTTTTTGTTAAATTTTATGTTCTTAAACTGTCAGTTTTAAGAAGAAAATGAATTGTTTTCTACCCAAAGCACTCTTGTTTCAGCCAGATATAAATAAAATACATGTAAATCTAACATGCATTTTTGTCAGTTATTTTGTTATATTAGTATATGATATGTTTATATCATTGAATTCAGAAAAAAATACTCTATCAATTAACCTAAAAATAAACATATGTACCCATTTAAAATAAGAAAGTTGTGTCCCGTATTTTGAGAACCACTGGTCGTAAAATTTTTTTTTTGCTCATTGTATTATTCGTGCAAAATGGTGGTTGTTTGCTAATTTAACCAACCTCGTTGATCTTATAGTTCTCGAGATAGCAATGGTGGCACGCTTAAATGGAACACCCTGTATAAATAGCTATAAAACAATCTATGTTTAAACTATTATATCTGTATTTTCTCTATTTTCAGTATTTTAAACTACCAATTCCAAGTGCCCCAAGCCCAACTCTGGATTCAAGAGCGTCGCAACAACATTCGTCCGTGGCTGACCTTCATCCAAACCTCGAACTTCCGAGCGCCTCAAAGTATCCCTCGGCTGACTCGCAGAGTAGTTCGTAACCTGGAGTATTTCCTCAGCAACTACTGTTGCATCATTGTCGCTCTGTGTGCTTACTGTCTGATCACCACTCCGCTGTTATTGCTAACCGTCTGTGGTTCCATGTACCTCAGCTACAAACTGTCAACGAGAACTGCGAGTTTGAAGTTGTTCGGAAGAGAATTAACGGCGAAACAACAACAGTTGGGGCTTATGGGTCTGTCTGTTCCGTTGTTTTATCTTGTTGGGGCCACACAAGCTTTGTTCTGGACTACAGGAGCTAGTTTGATTGTTATAGGGCTACATGCTATATTTTATAACATTGATAATCTAATAAAAGAGCCTGAAAGTGAGTTTTTGACAGAGGATGTATAAATTGTAAATAAATATTTTATTAACTTTAATTTTTAATTATTAATTGTCTGGAATCTAGGAATTTATCCCCGAATCTGTACTTTGAACTGTGTATGAATGGCAGAAAAAATAGTTGACGAAACATTTGCTTAAGAAAATATTTCAAAAAATAACAGTTTCAAAACATTCGAAATAAATTTAAAGCAATTTGAAACAGTTTTAGGTAATTATTAATAAATTGAAGACAGACAAGGTAGATAAAACATTAGAGATTAGTATTTATAAAGTTTTTGCAATACCTGCACAGTAAGTTACCCATTAATAACAAAATTTAAACACAGTAAGTGGAACTTTTATTGCAGATTTGGTTTCCATGGTTATAGTAAACACTTCCCGTGCACGGTGGACAGTAAGTGTGTTACTTACAATTCATGGTGGATGGTAAGTATTTAGTTTCCACATCATCATAAACATTCATGGCACTCTTACTATCAATTGCAATTCAACTTTTATTTTTGACATCAATCTGACAGACGTTAATTTTGAAACCTATTTTTCTTTTTCTATTATTTTTGTAGGTATTGCAAAAAATAGCTTACTAACCTTGAACTGTAAGTGATATTTGAAGTCTCGAATGTTTAGGAAATCTCGACCCTCCGGGTCTCGACTTCCCAAACAACATTCTCGACCTAAAAACTGTCACTTACAGTTCACGGTACTTAATATACTATTAATAGTTAGAATTTGCATTTTATAATACTTCTAGCAGTTTAAAAATAGCATATTTTTATTCCCATAAGAATAACATGGGCGTATAAATTGGCAGAGGCTAGTTAGTGTTTCAGTCTATTCATACAAACAATTCACTATATTATTTAGTTCCAAACATAACTGCACTAGTTTTGCAGGAATTACCAATATTTGTACCTGATTACCAGCATTTCTAAATGACACAGGAAGATTTGTGCTGATATTTCACAACCTACAACTCTAATACTTGATTACACGCATGCGCAAACCATTCAAACAACTATGGTTGTAATCAAGATTTTTAATTTTTTTTTATATATCCATGTGAACCTAAAATGTTTCTGACATAAAAACCTACAGAGTACAAAATTCTACGTAGCAAAAATTCGGTGCAAAAATTTTTTTCAAAGTATACCTCGGCTAACTCGCCGGGTAGTCCGCAACCTGGAGTATTTCCTCAGCAACTACTGTTGCATTATCGTCGCTCTGTGTGCTTACTGCTTGATCACCACTCCTTTGTTATTGCTAACCGTTTGTGGTTCCATGTACCTCAGCTACAAACTGTCAACACGAACCGCAAGTTTGAAGGTGTTTGGAAGGGAATTAACGGCGAAACAGCAACAGTTGGGGCTTATGGGGTTGTCTGTTCCGTTGTTTTATCTTGTGGGAGCCACACAAGCTCTGTTCTGGACTACAGGAGCTAGTTTGATTGTTATAGGGCTACATGCTATATTTTATAACATTGATAATCTGATTAAAGAACCTGAAAGTGAGTTTTTGACAGAGGATGTATAAATTGTAAATAAATATTTTATTAACTTTAATTTTTTATTATTAATTGTCTAGAATCTAGGAATTTAATCCCCGAATCTGTATTTTGAACTGTGTATGAATGGTAGAAAAAATAGTTGATAAAATATTTTTTTAAGAAAATATTTCAAAAAATAACAGTTTCAAAACATTCGAAATAAATTTAAAGCAATTTGAAACAGTTTTAGGTAATTTTTAATAAATTGAAGACAGTTATCACTCAGATTTATAAAAGTTAGGCAGTAATCTGAATTAGTGATACCCTCATACAAACAATTCAGTATATTATTTAGTTCCAAACATAACTGCACTAGTTTGCTGGAATTAGCAATATTTGTACCTCATTATCAGCATGTCTAAATGACACAGGAAGATTTGTGCTGATATTTCACAACCTACAACTCTAATACTTTGATTACGCGCATGCGCAATCATTCATTCAACTTGGTTGTAATCAAGTTTTTTTAATTTTTTTTTATATATCCATGTGAACCTAAAATGTTTCTGACATAAAAACCTATAGAGTACAAAATTCTACGTAGCAATAATAATAATTCTTTAATAAATTAAAAGTGTCATCAGTGCAAAAAATTTTTGTATTACACTCCTAGAAACTTTTACGAGATATCGCATTTGCAGGCTTTCGCAAAGTTCAGTTTCTGGGCTAATCATACAAATAACTATTGCCAAAATCTAACACGGAATTAAGAAATAAATCAGTAATTTTCAAATTGTTACTTTGGAAATAGTTACATAATTTGAATTTGAAATCTTGGTTTAAATCTTCCTAGATAAAAAGTAAATAAAGTCACTATCTCGGGACCTCAAAATTCTTAATCTTTAAAGTAAATATGTCCCTTAAATCATTTTTATTTAAATTTATCAATGGAGTTAAAAAAACAAAAAAAAAACTAAAATCAAAATTTTGGATACCTTCATTTTTTTCGTAAGTCAAACGACAGATTTTTATACAAAAATATAAATAAAAGTAGAGAAGTAGTTTAATTTTTAGTTACAATGCTCAATTTTAAATTTTTCGACTAGTATAAAGTTAGCTATGGTTAGTTTTTGTTACCAGATTTATGAAATTTTATAATAATTTTCATGTCATCTATTTGTTATATTTTAGAAAAAATATATACAAAACATTAAAAAATTATGACTAATATAATATTTGCAGTTTTAGAGTTAATATTTTTATTTATAGTTTGACTAGTATGAAGTTACTCATAGTTACTTTTTGTCATCAGATTTCTGACATTTTATAATAATTTTCATGTCGTATTTTTATTAAATTTTATTAAAAATATACAAAAAAAACATTAAAAAACTATGAATAATATAATTTTTGCAATATTAACATTTAAATTTCAAGTTTAACCATTATGAAGTTAGCTATGGTTACTTGTTATCATCAAATTTCTGACAGTTTAATAAACAATTTTATGTTATCTATTTGTTAGATTTTAATAAAAAATTACAAAGTATTAACAAGTTATGAGTAATTTAATATTTATAGTTTTAATATTTAAATTTAAAGATTTTTAAGTATGAAGTTTTGTTTGGTTACTTTTTGTCACCAGAAGTTGGCTACGTTGCTCTTGTAAACTATTTAATCAATTTTAATAAAGATTTAGAAGAAAAAAACTATAAAATAACGACAGTAAATATAAAATATTTGAGATTATTTTATTGATATTTAATTTTAAAGTATGATTATAAAAGTGAAGTTAGGAATAGTTTTTTTGTAACTTCTGACAGTTTATAAGTGTGAAGTTGTCCACCTCAAACCGACTAAACGTCAAATAAAGAAAAGATATATAGAAATAGAAAGAAATAAGACAGTATTATTAATTATAATTGTAATTTTTGTATTTTAAAATGTCGGAATTAGTTTGGGGCATTAAAAATGGCGACCTAGATCAAGTGAAAGATATAGTGGAAAAGAAGGTGAGTTAGTGCAGTGTTGATTGTCTGTTGTTCGGTAATCATTGTTTTTGTGCAGAATATTGATATTAATAAAGAAATTGATGGAAGACCTCCTTTACATTATGCAGCTGACTACGGACAAAGTGATGTCATAGAATATTTAATCTCTAAAGGTGCTGATGTTAACGTAAGTCATTTCAATAAAAATCAACTTAAGAGGCTTGCAAATTTATTCTGTAAGCCTTTATTATGGAATAACTTGTAAAACAAAATTCGTTAAAATGCTTCACTGTAAACAAAAACTCATTTCTTTACAACAAAACGTAGTGTAAATGTTTTTACACAAAACATTTAATTTTAAAATGTTTTTTAACAATTTTTTTATAAAAATTAAAACTAAAATGGAATTATTTATGCCTGGGAATCTGGAGAACTAAAAGAGATACGAAGTCGGGTAAATTTAAAGTTGTCTCATGTGTAGGGCATTTTATAATGTTACATCTCTATATATAAACAAACATGACTATTTCTTAATTTTCATTTTTTGCGTATTACATTTTATTTCGACACATGAAATGTTTAACTTGTACATTATTCAGGCACTTTTAACGACGAATTTACTGCAGTACTCAACATTTTTAAGCTGTGAGACCGTTAAATACAGTTTGCATATTAAAAATAAAATAAAGGGAGAAATGACAATTATTTTTTACTTTTGTAATATATACAGGGTGAGTCATCGAAACGTTCGTCTTCGATATCTCCGTTGTCTTTAGAAATACAGCTTAAATTTATGTCTTTTTGTATTATCTTCATGTATAAGATGGGCAATTCGATGACTCACCCTGTATAATATACAGAGTAGTCTACACGATATTTCCTAAATTAAAAATATTTCAGAAAAATATTTCATTGCATTGTGTGGACCTTTCTATTTGTTGCCTCATTTACTCAACACCATTACATTTTTGTTTCTATCATAAAATCATTTTTACACTGTAAAAATACTAAAATTATTAATTTATCAATATAATAAAAGCAAATTAGATTAAATAAATAGGTACATAATTATATTTTGTAAACATTTTTATTAAAGAAAATGACTGTATTTTGCAAGTTCATCAATAACCACAATTTTCTATTTCTTTTACATTATATTTAAAATTCATATTACTTATTTCATAGCATAAAACATTCTGTGTCTTACATATAATCCAGTGGAGAATTTCACGAGTTGAAACCCAAAGCAATATCCTACACCTTTCATTAATACAAATCAATTTTTCAATATTTATATAAAAAATATTTTCTAAACAAAATATATAATTATAAAAATATTCGTGTGTTGTTTTAAAATTTATAAACTCAAAATTCTCCAAATCATGATTTTTATAATTTATAAAGATGTTGTCTAATACGAAATTTTGTTGAAAAACGTGTCACAAGTTTCACATTTGTGTATTTTGAAACAATGATTTAACGCGTAGAAGTTTGAATGAGGCAGTATGATGGTATACATGGACGGCGACAAAGCGTGGAAAGCTGATATCTACAGCTTCTTCCACTTTGGAGGAAATATAATTATTTCTTTTTGATAATTATTTTTCCTAATTTTTATGAAAGTGATAACATATTTGTTGCTTCTTATAAATGGATTTGTGTATGTTTATGATAGTCCCGTTGTTGAGAATGTTGCAGGCGCGTTAATGATAGATAAAGAGAGTGTGTTGAGTCAGGAAGATGTGAGGAATTGAAATGATGAGCCCTTTAAATTTGTTGGCTTTCGCCATTTCTCTGTCTTACTGTCGTTTCTGTATACAGAGTGTGCAACGAAATGCGGAACATAGAACTTTAACATGGGATTTCAAACAATTGCGGATACTCTCTCTCCTGATAAATTTAGAACAAAACTACGAGAGTACAAAGTTGTTCAAAATTTAATTTTACATCAGATAAGATCCTAATTGTTTCAATAGCAGGACTGTAATACGAGATATATTAAATATAAAATGTAATACTTTCGTTCAAAATCAGATAGCCATGGAAATAAAAGAAAATATTTATCTGTCAGTTTAGAGAAGTTTCACTAATTATAATATTTATTGTCTATATTTTAATATTATTTAAGTTGAATTTATATTCATTTCTTTAACAATATATTAATATTAAAAAAATAGTACAAATATAATTTTAAAAAATATTGAACTTAAAGTAAGGTTACTAACTGTCACAATTGACACATAGATATTTTCTTTTATTTCCATGGCTGTCTGATTTTGAACGAAAATGTTACATTTTATATTTAATATATCTTGTACTGCAGACGTGCTCTTGGAATAATTATGACCTTATCTGATGTAGAATTTAATTTCGAACAACTTTGTACTCTTGCAGTTTTGCCCTAAATCTATCAGGAAAGAGAGTATCCGCAATTTTTTGAAATCCCATGTTAAAGTCCTATATTCCGCATTTCGTTGCACACACTATTCTGTGTTTGTGTGTTACATTTTCTTATCAGAAACTGACTAATAGTTTACAGTATAACACTTTATCGATTCGTTATTCCATAACGAAAGCTGAAAAATAAATACAAACCTTCAAAAATATTGACTAATTATTTTAGGCTAAAGACAAACATGGGATAACTTCTATCCTCGCCGCTATTTGGGAAGGCCACACAAAATGTGTCCAATTGCTCCTTGAAAACGTGAGTAACCAATCACTATACACGTTACATAATTGTGACCAATAATAATATTTGTTACTGGTTGCTAGGGAGCAGCAAAACAAGGCAGCGCGCCAGACGGCACCTCATACGTCGACAGCGCTGAGAAGACAGAAATTAAACAATTGCTCGCTTAGTAACCAAACAACGAAACACTCCGTGTAACTAACACAACAATGCATTTTTTTGTTAAATAAAACTATATTGAGGTATGCACTTGTTTATTATTTAATTAAATAAGAAAAAATATGCAGATTTCACCACTAAATGGCGGAAAATAATGTTGTATATAATTTTTTTTTTAATTTTGATAAGCAAATTACAAATTAACAAAAAAACATTAAACATTTTATTTTTTTTACTTTGAATTTAGTGTCTTTTATCTTATTTCTATACCACTTGCGGGTTTTCAATAAAAATTGGTACACACAATATACAGGTGTTCATTTTATTTTGTGCACTATTGCTATCTAAAGAACTATAAGAGCTACGAGGTCGGTTAAATTAGGAAACAATTTCTATTTTACAACACTATTAACATGAGACAATTTTTTTTAAACCAGTGATTTTAAAAATACTTGTACCAATTTTTTATTTTAAATGTGACCCTATTTTTTTATTTGCTTATTCAATAGAGAATTTTATTCTAAATTCAATGATATAATATTATCATACCCTAACATATCATTGAATTCAAAATAAAATTCTCTATTGAATAAACAAATTAAAAATATAGGTTCACATTTAAAATAAAAAAGTTAGAACCCGTATTTAGAGAACCACTGGTTTTAAAAAAATTGTTTGTCTCATGTTAATAGTGTTGTAAAATAGAAATTGTTTGCTAATTTAACCGACCTCGTAGCTCTTACAGTTCTCGAGATAGCAATAGTGGAGAAAATAAAATGAACGCCCTGTATATATAGTCCAAAAATTTAGAATTTTGAGGTCCCAAGTCTATATCTATAACCGTGTAGAAATTATGGAGTGGTAAAATTTACAAGGTGTTAATTAATTTTTTTGCGTGTAATTTGCACATTACTTGTTAGAATTTATTAAAAATGTGTTCAAAGGATAAAGAAACTATAAGAATTAAGAATTTTGAGGTCCCAAGTTTATATCTTTAATCGTGTGGGAGTGGTACATCTTTAAACTTTTATAACTTTTCTCCCAAACTTAGTTTTTCTCGCGTAATTTTCAAACCCATTCTTTAATTTATATAAAAATGGGTATACCGGGTACATAAACCCTGAAGATTAAGAATTTTGAGGTCTCGACCCTGTATTTTTAACCGTGTGAGAGTGGCACACATTTAAACTTGCTCAAATTTTTTCTCAATTTTCAAATTTCGTTTTTCTTGGTTTATCATCAAACTCTGGATTTAATTTTTATAAAAATTGGTTTCCCGGGTATATAAACACTGATAATTAAGAATTTTGAGGTCTGGACGCTATATTTTTAACCGTGTGCGAGTGGTACACCTTTGAACTTGCAAATTTTTTCTCCCAAATTTCAAATTTAGTTTTACTCACTACATTTTCAAACCCTGTGTTTAATTTATATAAAAATGGGTTTACCGGGTATAGAAACCCTGAAGATTAAGAATTTTGAGGTCTTGACACTTAATTCTTAACCGTGTAGGAGTGGTACACCTTTAAACATGCATAACATTTCTACAAAATTTCCAATTTCGTTTTTCTCACTTAATTTTCAAACCCTCAATTTAATTTATATAAAAATTGGTATACCGGCTATATACACCCTGAAGATTAAGAATTTTGAGGATTAGAAGTTGTATTTTTAACCGTGTTGGAGTGGTACTCCTTTAAATTTGTATAACTTTTCTCCCAAATTTCCAATTACGTTTTTCTTGGTTTATTATCAAACCCTGTCTTTAATTTATATAAAAATTGGTATACCGGGTATATATATTCTGAAGATTAAGAATTTTGAAGTCTCGACGCTTTATTTTTAACCGTGTGGGAGTGGTACACCTTTAAACTTGCATAACTTTTCTTCCAAATTTTCAATTTAGTTTTTCTCGCTTTATTATCAAACCCTGTATTTAATTTTAACAAAGACTGGTATACCGGGTACATAAACCCTGAAGATTAAGAATTTTAAGGTTTTAAGTCTGTATGGTTAATCGTGTGGGAGTGGCACAACAAGAAGACAAGAAATTAGAGTTATGATTTTATTTACAAGTCATATACATATAAAACATTTGCTGTACATTTTTACAAATTTTAATCGTCCAACGTGAGATCCAGTTCCAAATCGATTAAATCCAACTGCGTGAAGGTGTTTATTAACATGTATCTGGAGAACGCTACGTACAGTTTTCTAAACCACACGAATTGTGACTTGTGTTGTCGCATGGCTGTTAGAATGACTGTTTTTTCATTTTGTTTGAGTACGTATCTATGAGTTGAGAGGATGAAACTTAAAGGTAGGTCTAAAAACTGCCAGTATTTACGCAATAAGTTGATTGATTCCAGTGTGTAAATCTTACAGTAGTTTGGTAACATTTTTTCTATACTCAAATATGCCACAGCATAATATAAACTGCAGTGATTCAAGTGTTTTGAAACTCCATTTTTATCAAATGTTATGACTGCATCAATGTTGAGACTTTCTATGTGTTTTAAAATTATTTTTGACAGTAAATCTGTCCTCCATTTTGTCTTTTCATCATCTTTAAAATGTGTACAATTATACAAAGTTATGTTACTACTAGGAATACCTAATGTTTGGCAACTTTCCCATAATTCTTTACGACGAATTTTCCCCAAATTTTCTTTATTCCCGCTGGATAAACATAAGAGGTAAACTTGAGTGTCTCTCTGTTGACACAATTTGTAGATACAAGGGCCGAAGAACATGCACTCATCATCAGGATGCGCTGTAACTACCAGAACTCTTGTACATGGTTTAATCAACCTCTCATATCTTAAGCAGTGGCCCCGGTTGAGTAACTTGGAAATGAAGAAACACAGGGCAAAATATGCCGCACAGAATAACACCAAGTGCTCCAGTGTGCTTATTATGTACGTCACAAACTTTGAAAACACACAATCTGTTAGATATTTTACACTAATCCATTCAATTATATTTGTACAAGCTTCTAAATTCACTCCGGAGTTAAATAAAGTCATATTTTTGAAACATACTTATTAAGTCATTGTTTATTGTTGTTAAAAACTTATTATTTATATATTTAAATACTTATTTTTATTTTAAACACACTTTATTTTGTATTATTTTTATTAACATTTACTTTAACATTCATATCTTACAAATATAATATAATATTGTTAAACAATATATTTTAAATTGTTTTCTCGTAGATTTTAGTAATAATACACTATAATTTACATTGAAAATCGTTAAAAATCGTGCAGAAATAATGATATAACCCTTAAAAAGTTCTGATATTTTCCACTAGTTAGCAGCATTGTCTTATCTACATAAATAATAAATAAATTATACATATAAGTAAATAATATTGTTATTTACCATTTTAAACATTTCACATCTAAAATTAATGATTATTACAATATTTAAAATAATATAATAGTAATTTTCTGTTTTAAATTAAAACTAGGGAATTTCTACAATCTCTAAACAGTTGCAATACTGTTCCTTCCAAAATGGAGATCTAGCTATCATTTTTTGACAATGTTGTTAAAAAATCTACTCATAATGTTTAGTTTCATATAAATATAGTTTAATTCTAACTCATAACAATGTAGTATTTGTGTATGTAACAATGGCGTGAATTAGTGTATATACATCGTGATAATTTCTGCTAAAATGGCTCCAATTCCTCAAAATGAAACGAAAGAGCCAGACAAAACCGAAAAGACGGATAATAATAATGATATGCGACCGAATAGTGACTTTTTGGATGACTTAAATAACTCTGTACGAGATTTAGATTCTCAGGTATGTTGCAACATTCAATACACATGTATACAGTCAATATTTTATTGTTATATTCATACATATACAATAATTAACAAACATTTATCTACATATTTCCTAAATTGGTACTACAGTTTTTAAAACAATTGAAACAATGAAACTTCTATTGACACATGTCAAAATTTTAATTCATTCTTATATTTCTCCACTCTTGTACACATATCCATAAAAATTTACATGACAATATTGTTTTTTTATAGAAATACAACAATACTAACAATATTTTCGTATTTATTACAGAAAATTATTTTTTTTGTACAAAAATCGATTTGTGAAGTACTACCTATTCAAAAAACATTTCACATGCTACAGGTATACAATATTTGTGAAAATGGCGTCTATGTCTACAAAACTACATTTAATTGTTAATCAAATGTATTAATTACATTTTAATTTATTTACCTATACAATGACTCATAAAATAGTGTAATTTTTGGTAATAAATTATGTTAAAATTTACTAAAAATTGACAGATGTAAAATGTTTTTGTGAATGTTAGTACAACTAAATTTTCATGTGTAATACTTTTGACAATTAACTAGGCTACCCTTTTTGGGTATGAAATTTCCATAAACACAGGGTTTGTAAACTTACAACCAGATAACATCCTGAAATGTCATTCCACTCCCAATTCATAAAAACAATCCACTGTATTATTTAGTTCCAAACATAACTGCACTAGTTTGCTGGAATTAGCAATATTTGTACCTGATTATCAGCATTTCTAAATGACACACAGGAAGATTTGTGCTGATATTTCACAACCTACAACTCTAATACTTTGATTACACGCATACACAAAACATTAAAGTATGGTTATAATCAATTTTTAAAAAATATTTTTACCTCTCGGCTATCAATAATAAGGGAGGTATTGTTTTTGGTCAAATTTCTCCAGTGTGAGTTTTCAACATTTGAGCACGAATTAGGGTCTCTAGAATACGATTTTACTATTTTTACCGTGGTATTTGTATGTCCGTGTGTGTATGTCTGTGACGATTTTTCGTCCACGACAATACGATACATGTAAAAAATATAATATTTGGTATTTAAGACTTATATTCAAATATGATGAACTGATTAGGTTTTGACTACAATTGGTTAACTGGCAGTAGTACTTTACATGAAGCATTAAATTGTTTTTCTTAAAAAGACACCTCTAAATTCCTTTTTTGGCAAATTACGTTATTATTAAACTTAATGATTATTTAATTTTCTACCGGCCTGCATATTTACAATTTATATATAACTACTGGCTAAAAAGAAATAATATGAATTGTATTAACTTTACATATCGTTCAAGCTTAGGAATTTCTATAAAACACATGAGTTATTCGTACCTTTACAAAATTTGACATATGCTGTTTTCAAATTTGACGTAGGTAAATAATTTTCAAAGATAAAATAAGTAAATATGAAGTTTTTTATTGTAAAATACAAAAAGATGGAAGAAATATATAAGGAATAAATTTTAGTTACGCCAAAAATAATTGTTTTGTTCGGTTTCTGATACAGTGTTAGAAATTTGATGCAAGGAAATTTTTCGTATGAATTGAATTAAAAATATTGTGAACAAACTAATTTTTAAACTAAATATTTAATGTGCTAAAGTTTTTTTTATAGAATATATTACTACAGTGTCGGGAGGTAATGTGTTGGACACATCAGATTTTTATTTTATAATGTAGTATCTTCAACTCGAGCTTCAACTGGACATTGTAAAAATCAAATTATTTTGAACTCAAATAAATAAATACATATATTTAATTACTTCATTATACAATAAGCAAGATTAACTTTAACGTTTCTGTTCCATGTAATACGAATTTAATAAAAAAATATTAAAAAAAATTGATTACAACCGTAGTTGGTAGAATGGTTTGCGCATGCGTGTAATCAAGTATTAGAGTTGTAGGTTGTGAAATATCAGCACAAATCTTCCTGTGTCATTTAGAAATGCGGATAATCAGGTACAAATATTACTAATTCCAACAAACTAGTGCAGTTATGTTTGAAACTAAATAATATATTTGTTTTTATGAATTGGGACTGGAGTTAGTTTGACATTTCAGAATAGTTACAAGGAATATTCTAATTTAGGTTACTGCCTATTTTTTTTATGAATCTGGATGTGTAATTTTTAAAATATTTCAGCACAAAAATGTATTTTTTGCTGATTTTAAGGGTATATCTTTATCTACTTAAAAAAACAAACTTCATATTTTAAAATTGATAATTAGGTCGAAAACTAGTGAAAAATAAAATTTTTAAAGAGTTTTATTTTATACACGGTTATAAATATCGATAAGTATTTTACGGAATTCGATTTGGTTGAGTTTATAATCTATATATATTGAGTTATTTAAGTTTGTCTTTCTCATTTTTTTTATAAAATTGTATCTAATATGAAAGCGATGTGTTATATGTTAAGCCGTAATAATTTTTTAAATATTTTATAACGTAGACGTTAAAACATTTCTTAAACTGAAATTTTCGCAGAAAAGGCTTTTCATCTGTGTCCAAAATTTGTCCCTAATGCTTATAATTCAAATCTGGCGTTTTTTAGTAAAGTTTAGTTATCTTATTTCCACCTTGTATATAATTGTCACTTTACAGGCTTCTTGGTAGCTAAGTAAATAAACAATTACACTAACTATCCTGTAAAAATTTACAAGGCTAGCCTCTGTGAAATTTTACAGTGCTCATAAAAATAATAGAAAATAATGAAAGTTTGTTTATGCATTTTATTATAAATATTACAAACTTAATTTAATTAGGTTTAAGTGAGTAATTATACACATTTATAGTACATTTGGATTCACTGGCGAAACTCATTTGACGTCTAGCTATAAATTGTTCTACCACCGCCAACTACCTTTCATTCCAAAATGTAGTAAATTTTTTTTGAAGAATAAAGTAAATTCATAAAAAAAAACTCTATGAAGTTGGAAATAAAATGTTGTACTTGGCACTTGTGCAATTAATGTGTACTGGGCTCACTGGATTATAAAAGCTCGCTCCTTCGTCGCTCGCCTCTCAGATTTCCATCTCGCCCTGTAAAGATTAACTTACACCGCATGCCACGTAAATTTATTTCACTACTCTTACTTCACACTATAATGAATATTGCTTGGAAAAATAGTTTATGTATACAGGGTGTCCCATTTAAGGTACGAATGCATTGGTATCTCGAGAACCGTAAGAGCTACGAGGTTGGTTAAATTAGACAAAAGTTGCCCCGTTGGGAGGCTATTTTAATAGTGTTTTGTTATGATATAAAACAGTAATAATTTATTTTTATAATTAACAGAAAAATTAACAAAAATTGTTATTTATACTAAAATTGAACTGAAAAAAGTAAATCGAAGGCGGCTGTGGAAGAAAATAACTATTTCATAACATATATTGCAACAAGTTTATTTAATTAAAGTTAAAAACACAAAAAATTTGCGAAAGACGGCCGTAGTTATTGAAATTGAAATAAATAAATCGAAGGCGGCTGTGGAAGAAAATAACTAAATTTATTGTAAAGTTTTCTCAAATGATTTTTGTATTTTTGAGTACTTCTGCAAATTCACCATACAAAAGTGCCTTAAGGAAGTTCAAACCAGAATCTCGTATTATTTCATATAACAAAGTTATAAGCAAAAAAAGAAAATCGCTAAATTTACATTTTCCCCTATATCTAGTGATCTATGCATTTTTTCGCAAATAACAAAACACTATTAAAATAGCCTCCCAACGGGGCAAATTTTGTCTAATTTAACCAACCTCGTAGCTCTTACGGTTCTCGAGATACCAATGTATTCGTACCTTAAATGGGACACCCTGCATAGTAACAAGAGGGGAAGTAATTCCCAAAGCCGCTGATGCTGTATTTTTGCGTAAACCCGAAAATATTTGAAAATATCGAATTTTTAACCAGAAATTTTTCGAATTTGACAAATTTTTGTTTGTAATATTTTTTAAAGAATTAGCTAAGCTCATTTCAAACTTATAAACAGAATTTAATTATCTCTCTTCGTTTCGGAGATATTAGCACTCAAAGTTGCACCTCAAAAAAGTGTGTTTTATGAGTACATTTCAAAAATGGGTAGAGATACAACCTCAACTACTTTACCATTCGATTCTATGGGAAAAGTTATATAAAGAAATGTTTTGTTCGCATATACGTTCTTTGGAACGATTCGGTGAAATATAAGAAAAACGAAAAAACCTAAATTTCAATTTTTCGTCTGGAACTTTTTGTCTCCAAAATTTTTTATATTCTAGATTTGAATAGATATCGATGCGCTGATTCCAAATTTTCAAACAGAATTCAATTATCTTTTCTCGTTCTCGAGATATTTGAGTTCAAAGTTATACCTAAAAAATTTCTTAGGTATACCGCTTAAATGGTTAGGTTCACGGCTTCAGCGATCTGACCATTCGATTCTACTGGCAAAATTACATAAGTGTACCAATTTTCAGATTTTTACCTTAACAGATAAAATTTCTAGAAGGAAAAGACTAAAAATAGCCAAAATCGAAAAAAATCGTAAGGGGTACATCAGGCATTTTTTTCGATTTCGCCCTTTTTCGTTTTTTTGGTCTAAAAATTGTATCCGTTGTAATAAAAATATAAAAATTGGTACAGTAATGTAATTTTGCCCGTAGAATCGATTGGCGAGATCGCCGAAGTCGTAAACCTAACCATTTTAGGGCTATACCTAAAAAACTTTTTTTAGGTATTGCCAAAACTCAACTTTGAACACGAATATCTCGAGAACGGGAAGAGATAATTCAATTTAGTTTGAAAATTTGAAATCAGCGCATTGATGTTTACTTAAGTTTAGAAAATGAAACAAAAAGTTTCACGGAGAAATTTTGAAATTTAGGTTTTTTGATTTTCTCGTTTTTCACCGAAACATATATGCGGAGAAAACATTTCTATATGTAAATTTTCACGTAAAATCGACTGGTATAATCGTTGAAATTGTATCTCTATCCATTTTAGAGATATACCCGAAAAACACACTTTTTTGAAGTGCAACTCTGACAGCAAATATCTCAGGAACGGCAAATATCTCAGGAACGAAAAGAGATAATTAAATTTCGTTTCAAAATTTGAAATCAGCGCGTCGAGATTTATCAATGAATACAATTTTCAGGGTTGGCAGATATATATCAAGTGATATATACCATGATATATATCTTGATATATATCCGATATTTATTGATTGATATATATCATGATATATATCACTTATTAATTTTTTATAAAATAAATACCCAGAGTGAAAATTTTTTGATATTTTGAATAAAAATAAAAACGTGGCAACAGTTATTGTTTAACTTAAATAAAAATATGAATATTTTATGTCATATGTCAAATTACAATAGTATTTACTCATTTAGGTATTTACTATTTATATAATATATTTAGGAAAAATGTTATTTTTTGTTACTTAAATAATAATAATTTTTGTCTTTTGTTATTTTAAACTAAAGTTTGATTTTTGTTGTTTACCAAAATAAAGGTATTTTACGTTTCATGTTTTCTTTTGCATATAGCCTAAGAACGAAATTCCTGATATATATCGGATATATATCCGATGATATATATCCGATATTATGATATTTTGATATTTATATAAATATCATGATATTTGCCAACCCTGACAATTTTACAAAATCAAAATTTTGGGTACAAAATTAAGTATTTTTGGAATATTTCGCGTTTGTCAACACAATTTTTTATTTAATACTGTTGTTTGGTTTGTTTTAACTCTCCACAACTTTGATATGGGATTATAGATTTTGAAAATAAATAAAAGTTTGATAATAAAGCGACAGAAAAAAATCGAAAAAGCACTGACACTGACACTATGTATATAGAAAAACAATTTAAAAAAATAATAAAGAATATTCTTAAAGATCTAAATGCAACACCCTGTGTGGACGAATAAACTCTGTTAGGGCCGGTACTTTTGCTTCTGATTAAAAGACTGATTAGATAATCTATTGTTAAATTAATCACATCTTTTAATCATGATTAAATAGAAGTGAATACTTCTTGACAAATTTTTTAACTGATTAACTAACCAACGATTAACTCGAATTGGCAATACAACAAAAATATCCCTAAATTTGCATAAACTTATAACAAACGTACGCTTTTGATTATTTCTATAATGTAGAAGAAGACAAAAAACAATTTTAAAGTGCTAACGTAAATCAAAGATACTACCTGTCAGTTGAATTTGTTTATTTGTTTCTGTCAAATGCAAAAATATTGAAAATGGATAAGATACGCGATAGAGGTACGAACTTTACTACAACAGAAGTAGATTCTCTAATGAAATGTATATTAGACGAAATACATGTAATAGAGAACAAAAAAACAGATGAGATAAAGCATCCAAATCATGAACTCTATAAATAATTATGATTACAATATTGTCAACGATTAAATAATTACTTTATAATTTTTGAACCTTTTTGAATTAATTCTTAATAAGGGTTCTATGGCAGGTATAATTTTATTCATCACTGTATTTTTTGAAAATCGGAATCTATGATAAAATTCTTCATCAGTGCATGTTTCTATATAATTTGGACGATCTCATATTGTATACGATCTTATATTATATGTATATTAATGGAATTATATCTTCGTCATCGTCATCAAATTAATTATTTAATTCTTCAAAATTTATATTTGTTAGATGAATTGTCAAATTCTCAGTTATAGGTTACAGATAACGGCTGATTATTTATTTAACAGACTAGAATCGTGCTGTTAAATTTAATCATTCATAAGAGTTTTTAATCAATGATTAAATATTAATCTGTACGAAAAGTACTGAAAATGGTTGTTTAAATTTAATCGGTCGTTATTTTAGCTTAATCAGGAGCAAAAGTACCGGCCCTTAATAAATTTATATTGCATTTCTAACGACAACTGAGATATCTAAGACGGGTATTCCGATAACTCACTCTGTATAACTATTCTGTGACTCAACTGACCATAATTATTACTATACAGGAATGGTGAATATGTAAAGAAAGTGAAATAATTGCGAAAGAGTTTGTTTTTATTTGTATAGAGTGAAGAACGCGCAGCTAAATTAGAATTTAATGCAAGCACATGCAACTTATTCAAATACTCAACAAGAAATGACGACTTCGTTGTAGTTTTTTATCTAGCCACTAGATCTTCTTTCCTTAAATTTTATATTTAAAACTTTGAACCAAGTCATTCAGTTTTATTTGATGATTTCACGTACTTTAAGAGCGTCTGAAACACAGTTATTTTGTTTTATAAACAACAGAATTTTAAAATCTAACACCTCCAAATCTCTAGGATTTGACAACTTTATTTAATTTTATTTCACGTACTTTTATAGCATCTAAAACACTTTTATTTTTTTTACTAACACCAGAACGTTTAATTTTGAATTTAATCATCAAATCTGTAGGACTCAAACGTTAATATAAAAATATGTAGTGTGTTCCGTTTAAACAGAGGCAAATAATGGGGTATTCCAAGCCTACGGCTTTTAAAAAAATTCTTATTGTATATCATTGTTTACCATATATAAGTAATATTAAAGTAAATATAATCATTATTTTTCTGATTTTTAATACCATAATATCAAAATGAAATTGTAATGCATTTGAATCGAGTACGTAAAATTCAGTATCAGCCTTGTTGTGACGAAGAAGGCACTCGCGTCAGCTTATTGGCTCTTGTTCGAACGCGCCACGCCTCTGACTCATACCTACGAATGATGTTCTCAGCTGATTCTCAGTGCCTGTGACGTCACACGCACAGCCGATTTTCTAGGGCGTAATTTATTGAAACTTTAAAAATTTATTTCTGGCGTGTTTGAAACCTTTCGGCGAAAAGAAAAAATACGGGTCTAATATTTTTATGCATAGAATAATAATATATTAAAAAATGAAAAAAACTTGGAATACCCCATTGTGAGCGAGCTGTAATGCAACTCCCTGGTATGCTTCTTGAGTGGACATATAAATTCAGTTAATAAATTGATGCTGTACTTCTAACGACAAGGGAGATATCGAAGACGGGCATTTCGATTACTTATCCTGTATATAACTATATTGTGGCTTTAAACCAAATTTTAGAGTGTCTGAAACAATTTCATTTTGTTTTACAAGGTTGGCTTAATTTAAATCAACTTATTTTTTTAATAAAAATCTTTGATTTTATTAAAGATAAAAAATTTAATAATTATAATAAAAATTTAAGTATTTGCTACGAAAGAATTAATAATAACTAAAATATGTTCTTTATACAGGATGTCCCATTTAAGGTACGAATGTATTGGTATCTCGAGAACCGTAAGAGCTACGAGGTTGGTTAAATTAAACAAAAGTTGCCCCGTTAGGAGGCTATTTTAATAGTGTTTTGTTATTTGCGAAAAAATGCATGCAATGATTTTTGTATTTTTAACTTTAATTAAATAAACTTGTTGCAATATATGTTATGAAATTAGTTATTTTCTTCCACAGCCGCCTTAGATTTACTTTTTTCAATTCAATTTTAGTATAAATAACAATTTTTGTCAATTTTTCTGTTAATTATAAAAATAAATTATTACTGTTTTATATCGTTGTAAAGTTAAAAAAAATCTCTATTTAAAAATATCATAGCTTAATATGACCTCCATATGAAAAATAAAATTTGCTATCAGTAACTCGTAAATGGTTAGATATAAAAAAAAATTGAGTACTTCTGCAAATTCACCAGACAATAGTGCCTTAAGGAAGTGCAAACCAGAATCTCGTATTATTTCATATAACAAAGTTATAAGCAAAAAAAGAAAATCGCTAAATTTACATTTTCCCCTGTATCTAGTGATCTATGCATTTTTTCGCAAATAACAAAACACTGTTAAAATAGCCTCCCAACGGGGCAACTCTTGTCTAATTTAACCAACCTCGTAGCTCTTACGGCTCTCGAGATACCAATGCATTCGTACCTTAAATGGGACACCCTGTATAATAATATCTTAAAATTAAATGGTATTTTGTCATTTTAATTCTCATATTAACAAAAGGAAAATGTAAATATTTGAATATGTAACTAAAAGTAAAAAAATCTTTGTTACTCTATCTAAAATAAAATATTTATATTCCTTTTTAATAGTTATTTATGATATAAGTGTTAAAAGTGACATTTTATGAGTGAGTGGGGAAGTTTGAAACGAGGCGAAGCCGAGTTTAACAAACCCCACGAACGAAATAAAATCACTTTTAACACAAATATCATACACTATTTTTCCTACGACCACAGTTATGTAGCTATTAGTAAATAAAAACTAAGCATTAGAATGACATTTATGACAGGTCATGATGTATTTGTTACGAATAACTGAACATAAGACGTGTTAAAAGTAAATTTGTTTTTTACTTTTAACACGTTGTCAATGGCAACGTTTTAAAAGTATTTACTGTGTTATAAACTGTTATTTTTAACTTGCTAAGCAACCGTTAAAAATACTATTTTTAACAGTGGTTGTAGGAAAAATAATTAAGAAGTGCAGTAATACGTAGATATCTTTAAAAATTAAAAAAATAAATAAAAAAAAATATGATTAATTTGATTTTTTTTTTAAATAAATCACGATTTTTGTCAACCCTGTTTTACAAATACCAGAATGTTAACTTAATTTTGAACTTTATTTCAATTCTAACCCCCTCTACCTGTTTAGGACTCCAACGTCTCAACCCTAGACGACGGCCAGCTCAAAGCCCTTTTGGACGAAGCCATCAACTACAAAACCCCTAAAGACCGCGAAGGCAAATCCCGCATCTTCAAAGTCCTCCTCCAGCAAGCGGAAACCGAGGAGCGCAACGCGCGCGCCGCTAGTGCTTCTGGCCCACAACTAGCGCGGTACTACAACACGTCAGCCCGCCAGCGCAACAAGGCCTCGTGCTCGGCCACGCCCTCCCTAGCCGCCAGTAGCACGGCCGGCGGCTCGCTGCAAGACCTGCTGGTCGGCAAGAAGCCGCTAAGGAGGAAACGAGATAAAGGACAGGGTGGGAGTGAGGGAGTGAGTGGGAGGGCCAGGGAGGGAGGCAGCCTGGGCAGCCTGCCAACGGTGCCGACAGGGGATGATCTGGGGTTGAAGTTACCGAGGGGGACTAGGGGGAGGTTGCAGAGCGAGGGGGATGAGGAGAAGGAGGAGCATCGGGTGCCCAGGATAAGGTAGGGATAATAGGTGGAAAATAGTTAGATATGTTAAATTTCACAAAAATTAGGGCACGATAAGACAGATTTATAGTAATTTTGAGTGGATTCTAGAATACATACCACTCTTGAAATTGTATTTTTTTGTTGCAATGTTTTCTTTTTGCTAAAATTTGTAGCTATTTTGGCTGGATTCTAGAGTACGAGCCCAGTCGCACATGAATTGGACCAAAGAAATAATTAATAAAGAATATTTGTTTCTTACTTAATTTTATTAAATAGAAATTATTTATAAAAATACAAATATGTGTATCATATACACTATAGTTTTAGCAATTAATTAACAATATTTGATACGGACTCCAGTTACTATTTCTATAAAAAACTAAGTAAACACAATATTATGTCTGGCGCATATCAATTGGACCAGATTTTTTTAGGAATTTCTTAAAGTTACTGAAAGTTACAGTCTCCTTTACGTCTCAAAACTGCATCAATTCGTTTTGGCATTGTATCTACTAAAGTTTTGTATTATTCTGGTGTAAAATTATTCCAAATATCTTGAATTTTTGTCTTTAATTCAGGAATGGTACGGACTGGAGTGGTTCGGAGTTCTATTTTCATTTGATGCCAGAGAGTTTCGATCGGTGATAGATCAGGGCTGCTTGAAGGCTATTTTAATACAGATATGTTCATTTCCGGTAACCATAACATTACAGTTTTAGCTGTATGGTAAGCTGCACCGTCCTGTTGAAATATAAAATCCCCTTCTGGTAACGATATGTTCTGAATCGAAGGCAACAATTCTTCTTGTAAATTGTTCTTATACTTTTCAGCATTAACGGTACCGTTAGTAAGAAGTAAACGTCCAACTCCTTGTAAGGACATGCATCCCCTTACCATCACAGATGTCGGAAACTTGACCTTTCTTTTGAGGCAGTCTCTGTGATATTTTTCTCCTAGCATTCGAATAATTCTACTTCTTGTGTCACCAATACACTCCATATAATTGAGTCCCATTTACTCTGGACCCAGTCTTTGCGTTCTTTTGCCCATAAAAATCGGGCTCGTTTCTGTTTTGTTTAAGAAGGGGCTTCTCCTTCGTCTAGATTAAAAAAAAACTTGTTTGTATATTTTTGAAAAGGAAGATAGTTTTTGTCTATCTTACATTGTAGAACCCATATTCCATTTTTTTCATGCTTCTCAAGCAAGTGTCCTTTGAAATCGATCAACCAATCGCATCTGCTCATTTGACAGCCAATTCCCGAGAAGAAGCTCGCCGATCTTCTTTAATAAGTGCCCGGAGAGCACGTTCATCCCTTTTTGTAATAGACGAAGTACGGCCAGTTTTAACTTTTATATCTATATTTCCGGTATTCTTAAACTGCGAAATTATGTTTCTCACCGTTCCTTGAGGAATACTTAATTTTTTTGCAATTTTATGCTCAGAAATTCCATTATAATGCGCAGCAACAATCGAATCTCGCATATCAGATGATAAAAGCTTTCCGCGTACCATTTTGATAATTGACTGCTTTGACATGAACAATAAGTGTTTTATTTGTTTCTTTAAGGCATACTCGATAAGATATTTGCACAAAAAAATCACGGCTGGGGTTTTTCATCGAGACATAAGCATTTACCTCTACGTTCGAGTTATGGTCCAATTGTTATGCGCCAGACACAATATTGTATTTATTTATTTTTTTAAAATTATAGTAACTGGAATACGTATTAAATATTGTTGATTGATTGCTAAAACTATAGTGTACCTGATACACATATTTGTCTTTCTATAAATAATTTGTATTTAATAAAATTAATTAAGAAAAAAGTATTTTTTATTGAATATTACTTTGGTCCAATTCATGTGCGACTGGGCTCGTACTTACTATAGTTCATTTTTTTTAAGCATGCAGTACAGGGAAGATAGGGCTTATTTGATCTTGGTCTCTGATTGGCTTAAATCGAGGAGAAGTTTACACCGACGATATTTACTTCTCCATCTCAGCCTTTTCTCTACTCATCTCTCTCTTTTCACATAAATTTTCAATCATTGGCGCAGAATTTGGTGATAATTATATAATGAAATGAATATAATACTACGAATAATTTCTAAATATAATAGACAGTTAAATTATATTACGGCTAATAACTACTATTCACAATAATGTTTTATATATAATTTAATATTCAATTTAAAATTTAAAGACCAAATAATTCATTAACTCCAAATATATTTTCGTTTGTACACCACTGAATATTGAGCTGTCAGCTGTCAATTGTTGAAGTGTCAATTCTCAAGTTTCATCTAATCTGTTTGTATCATTTTGATTTTTGCGTTTTTCTCCATTTATTTGTTTGCATTTGATTATTATTGTTGCCATTTGGTGTATTCGTTCGTTGTTTCTGGTTTTGTTGTTTGAAGAAAGTGTGCACCGTCTTTGTGAAAGTATAACATTTATTTAAATGCAGTTTTATTATAATAAAGTTAAATATGTTTTAAATTGAAATATATGCGTTTCCATATGCTTTTTTAATAATTATAATTTATTTAATTCCTCATTTTAAATTAGTATTTTAAAAAGGAAATTTGACATTTATCCTCATTTATTTCAAGTAACTATATTTGAATTTAGCGCCAAATTTTGTAACTAGATTGTCAATTTGTCATAGTGTAAATCAGGTTTCTAGTTATTGCATTCTTAAAAAAAATGGACTATAGGGAACGCAATTTTTCTCGAAAGTTATAAGAGATACAAAAAAATCTTTCAAATAAAATTGTTAGTGTTTTTAATAAGCTACATAAATTAATGTATATCAGAAAAAATATATTTTAATTTTCGGAGATATACCTATTTTTGACTTTTTTTTAAATGGTACGCCCTGTATATTTTTTATACTATTTAGTACGAAATAATTTTTGCTTTAAAAAAGTTCCATAACTTATACCTTCCAAACTTAATAGTATTCGAGATATTGTAGAAAATATTAACATAATTTTACGGGAAAATATAGCTGGCTATGGAAACAAAATTTGACATTTGTATTAGTTTATTGTTAGTTTGTAAAAAATATTGATAACTTAGACTATTATTTGTTGTAAGAATGGAAGAATACTCAATTAACGAGAATGTGAAGAATTTGATGCACATTTGTAAATTAAAATGTGTCTTAATTCAATAATTTTGTATTCATAGCCAGCTTTAATTTCGAGTGAAACTATTTTAATATTTTCTTTAATATCTCAAATTTTATGAAGTTTAGATGGTACAACTTATGAAACTTTTTAAAATAGTATAAAAATATACAGGACGTACCATTTAAAAAAAAGTCAAAAATAGGTATATCTCCAAGAATTAAAATATATTTTTTTCTGATTTACATTAATTTATGTAGCTTACTAAAAATACTAACAATTTTATTTGAAAGATTTCTTTGTATCTCTTATAACTTCTAAGCAAAATCGCGTTACCTAGTTTCATTTACACCCTGTATAGGGTGTTTATTTTAAGTGTGCCACTATTGCTATCTCGGGAACTATAAGAGCTACGAGGTCGGTTAAATTAGTAAACAATTTCTATTTTTTAAGCCTACTTTAATGAGTGAAACTCAAAATTCGTGGTACAACTTTTTTATTTTAAATGGGAATCTACTTTTTTTATTTAATTATTCCATTCAAATTTTTTTTCTGAATTCAACGATATCCATATGTAATACCCTTACATAACAAAATTTTTGAAAAAAATGCAAAATTATGTATATCATTTTTATTTAAATATGACTATTCAAAGAATGCTATGGAAAAAAACAACAAATCAAATAAAGCAAATAAAAAAGTAGATTCCCATTTAAAATAAGAAAATTGTATCTCGTATTTTGAGAACCACTGGTCAGAAAAAATTGTTTTTCTCTCATTAAAGTAGTCTTATAATGTTTCTCTCTCATTAAAGTAGTCTTATAAAATAGAAATTGTTTGCTAATTTAACCGACCTTGTAGCTCTTATAGTTCCCGAGATAACAATAGTGTACCACTTAAAATGAACACCCTGTATATGAAGAAACAAAATTAGGGCACGATAAAACAGATTTATAGTAATTTTGGGTGGATTCTAGAATACCTACCAAGGATAAGGTAAAAAAAATGACTACCTCACTTCAAATTGCAATTTTTTATGTAGGTAATATTTTCTTTTTGCTAAAATTTTTAACAAGTTAGGGATGAATTCAGATGCTTTTACTATCGCACAAAAATCGCTATAAATTTTACTTTGCGTATCCTAATTTTATGTTTCTTCGTCATATTTTAGAAAAAAAAAAAGACATTGCAACAAAGAATACAATTTTATAGGTAGTAAATAATCTAGAATCTAAAAAATGTTTTAATGGTTACATACCGGTGTCCCAGCTCGATCGATACATGAAAGATTTACATAGGAAATCAGTTAATTATCTCCCCAGTGCAAGATATTAACTTCAAATTTTGTATGCTTATTGGGGAATATTATTTCTATGGATGACAGTTATTTGAAATATATAATTTCGTCTGCAGGACGAGATTTATTAAATTATAAAATCTAACATTTTCCTTCAAAATCAGTCAGCCATGGAAATAAAGGAAAATATGTATGTGACAGTTCTGACAGTTAATGACATGCCATTGTAGATATTTATATTTTTGTAATATTGGTATATTATTTAACAAAAATAAACTAAATTCAACTTAAATAATATTAAAATACAGGGAATACGAATTATAATCTGTGATACTTCACTAAACTGTCAGATAAATATTTTCTTTTATTTCCATGGCTGTCTGATTTTGAACGAAAATATTAAATTTTGAATTTAATAAATCTCGCCCGGCAGACGAAATTGCATATTTCAAATAAGTGTGATCTATAGAATTAATATTCTTCGATAAGTATACAAAATATATCTTGCACTGGGGAGATACTATTCATAATGAACTGATTTCCCATGTAAAACTCCCATGGGTCGGTCGAGCTGGGACACCCGGTATATCACACGTAAAATTGCAATTGTGTTGTAATGTTATAGTTTTGGTAAAAAATTATGAAGGAACATAAAATTAGGATTCTAAACTAGTTACCACCCTTAAAATTGCATTTTTTTGTTGCAATATTGTTTTGAATCCATATGCAAATTAAATCTGAATGAACTGAATTTTGCACAGACCTTTGTTTTAACATTCTAATGAATTCTAGAATACTTATCACCCTTGAAAATAAAAAATATGATGAAGAAACAAAAATTAAGGCGCAGAAATATATTTAAAGTCATTTTGGCTGCATTCTAGTCTACTTACCACCCTTGATATTGCTTTTTTTGTTGCAATTTTTTTTAATCCGCAGGGATGACCAACAAATTAGGGGTAGATCCAGGTGTTTTTGCTATCGGATAAAAATTGCGAATGAATCTAAAAAATCTGAATAAGCTGAATTTTTGTACAGACCTTTAGTTTGACATTCTAAAGAATTTTTCATATCTGAGAAGAAATAAAATGCCAAAAAAAGAACGAAAAAAGGAGATCAGCTAAAGTCTAGAATACCTACCACTCAAGAATTTGGTTTAATGATTACATATAGTTGCAAAATCATTAGAAACACGAAATCCTACAAAGAATAGTGCGTGGAAAAAGATTTGTAGCCATTTTGGCTGTATTCCAGAATACCTACCACCCATAAAATTGTATCTTTTTATTGCAATGTCTTCTTTTTGTTAAATATGACGAAAAAACATAAAATTAGGGCGCGGAAAGAAAAATTTGTATCCATTTTTTATGAATAACGTTAAATAATGTTTCTGTATGTATTAACGTTTATTTTGTTGCATTAATTCATTTTTTAGAGCTGCCTTAATGACAATGTAATTGTGTATAGCATTTATTGCGCGGTTTTTCCAATAGAGGCGCCACTATCGATACGTTAATAACTCATATTAGTACGCTAACAGTAGCTAGAATTATACATAGTGTAATTTAATACATAATACAGTCAAAAGCTGAATTTTTGCACAGTCCGTTTTTTCGGCGTTCTAATTTTTGTGGAATTTAGTGTTTCGAATGATTTTGCAATCATATAAAACCATTAAAGTAAAATTCTTAAGTGGTAGCTATTCTAGACTTTAGCTAAAAAAAATTTCATTCATAATTTAATTTTAAAAAATTGAAAATTAGAAATGTCCTTAAAAACTGAATAGAAAATACAATAATAGACTTTTGCTTATAACTTTTTTATTTCAATACACAAAATATTATTCAGGCACTTTTTAATGACGAATTCATTGCATTACTCTTTTTAAGTATTTTATATTGGAAGACTACAAAATATCGATAAATTAAGTAAAATTTACATAAATTAAACAAAAGCTATTATTTTTATCAAAAACTATAAACAATAAAAATAAATAAAAAATATTTTAATCAATATTAAATAACCTAATAGACATCTTTCTGCACTTGTTGTACTCTATACTTTTTCTACAATCTCACTGCTAAACGTTACAAAAAAAATGTACGAAAGCTATTTGACATAAAAAAAAAAACAATATGATGCAGGCAATCGCACAAAGAAATTATGTTAGCAGTATAAATAAGATAAAATAATTATAAGTAATTTAAAATAAGAAGTCTAATAGACTATGTAAGCATTGATATTAGTGACATCTTGAGGCCTTTGGTCGCTTTTTTTTCGGGAGACGCACCGTCATAGCTAAACAAATTTAGTTGTATAATATAAAGAGATTCCAAAAAAATGAATAATTTGGAGGGAAAAAAATCAAATAGTAATTGCATTTTCACAAAATAAACGATTTTTTTTTCTTCTGTTATGATTTTCCCGCTAAATATTCTGTGGAATTGATGACAACAAACAGATCATATTTTGTGTTAATTCCAAATTCCACCTCTTGTGTTCAAAATCACTGATAAGTAAGTAATTGCAATCAATTATTATTTAACCAAAATTTAACTTCAAACATATCAATGGATTTGTAATTTTATGTAGATTCCAAATATGTAAAAGTATATAGGATGATCCATTTAAAATAAGAAAGTTGGGCTCCATATCTTGAGAACCACTGGTTAAAAAATAGTTATTTACATACCAAATGCGGGAACGACTGGTTTCCGGAGGAGTGTTTGGCGGCGCGAGCGCTGCCATAGAACGATTCCGGAAACCCAGTTCACGCAAGAGGTTTGTACAATATTTTTCGTACGAAAATCATAAAATCAATAATTAATTTTCTATTTGTACAAATATTTTTATTTATTGCATACACAAAATGATTTGTGGTTATGTGTTTCAGTACTAACAAGTGCTGTCAATCTGTCAACATGACAGCAGTTGTTGCCAACATTGTTTATCAAATGCACTAAATTTACTTTTTCTACATTAAATTTCGTTCAATAATCCCCTATTTTCTTTTAATATTATTAGGTAAAAGAATGTTTAAAACATTATACTATTTTATTATAAATATAGTTTTTTAATAAATGCTGTAGAAGTAGGAGTGTTTTTTCCAAAATTTCCCGGTCACCTATCTGGTGGAGACCTGGGAAATTGACGTTCCAGGCGTTGCTTAGGCAACGCGAAACAACACGTTTCAATGCATGAGTACGAAAATTCGTACAAATAGAAAATTAATTATTGATTTTATGATTTTCGTACGAAAAATATTGTACAAACCTCTTGCGTGAACTGGGTTTCCGGAATCGTTCTATGGCAGCGCTCGCGCCGCCAAACACTCCTCCGGAAACCAGTCGTTCCCGCATTCGGTATGTAAATAATAGTGCTGGCAACGGAGACCGGATTTTTTTGAGTCCGTACTTTGGGTCCGGAAAAAATCCGGACCCGTCCGAGTCCGGACCCGTCCGTGTTCGGACCTGCGATAGTCCGGACCTGCGATAGTCCGGACCCGCGATAGTCCGGACCCGGCTGGTTCTATCCTAAAAAATTATTTAGCATTCTTAACTTAAATAAGTAAAAGTATTATACCTCGGCCCAACTAGGGCTGTGTTATAAGGTATAATGGTTGTAAATAAGAGGATTAAGAACAAGGCAAATGGCAACAATTCTTTTCTTTTTCAATGAAGAATCGGAAAACCCATTATTTTAGGATACCTGTAAACATTTTACAGTTAGATCCAAATAATTCTCAGGATTTTATTATATTAACTTCCCAGAAAATGCAATACTTATTTCGATTGTCCAGGTTCATTGTTTCATTCGTCATTCATCCGTGTTTAGTGAAAGAAGTCGAAAAATATTAATCGGTTTTCTTTCTTTTAGGGTATTAAAATCATTGCTGTCAAAAATATACTTTTCACTTAAACTTAATTTTATTTGCTTCGTAAATTTATTTATGCACCGCACCGGACCGGACCGTGCACTGGTACACAAATGCACCGGACGGGTCCGGACCGTGAAGGTGCATTTTACACTGTCCGAAAAGTTCGGACTTTTTTAAGTCCGGACTTTTTTTTTCTTTGGGTCCGGACTCAAATTTTTCCGGACTTTGCCACCACTAGTAAATAACTATTTTGCTCATTGTATTAGTGTTGTAAAATGGCGGTTGTTTGCTAATTTAACCAACCACGTAGCTCTTATAGTTCTCGAGATAGCAATGGTGGCACACTTAAATGGAACACCCTGTATATATATATTATATATATTTTTTTTTGTATTAGTTTAGATATCAATAATTCACATTAATTTTTGAAAAATAATTTATTAATAATTTTAACTCAAAATACGAGTAACTTATTAATACGATTATACATATATTTTTTTCTGTTTTCTTTTACAATATATATCGATTGAGTCTTTTAGTCTTGTTGGCGGGTGTTAGTGTACATATTATATTATGTGTATCTTATAGTTTACTTATGTTTATGTAATTTTTTGTACATACAGAATAAAATTATTCTTTTGGAAAAAGAAGAAGAAAAGGTGGGTTTTTTTGGGTCGGGGAAAATTGCAACAACCCTGTAATGAACGAATATGTCAACACCTGTAGACAAATACAGAACAATATTTTTTGGACTTGCTGATCATTTTTGTTTGTTATTTATAATCAGGGCATGTAACCGGTTAAAAAAACCGGTTAATAAAAACCGGTAACCGATATTTTGAACGAAAATTGCGAACTTTAATCGTAATTTTAACCGATATTTTTCAGGCCGAAAATACCGGTAACCGTTAACCAAAAAAAATAAACCGGTTTTAGCGAACATTAACCTTTATTTTAATATCATTTAGCGAGAAAAAATTTTAATATTTTTTTTATATCTGTGTTTTCTATTTGTATTTGAACATGTGTCATGACAGAAATGTAGGTAGTCTCTACGGCCTTTGTCAACACAGGCAAGTTTAAAATTGAAAAGTGACCTGCGTTTTTCTGAAGATATTACGGGAAATTTTGTGAATATTTATTAATTAAATTGCTTTTTTCTTAATTGTTATATTTTTCTCAGATGGTATTTTTTTAATGAATTATTCTGTATTTTTTTTAATCAAATTTTTATAATTAATTTGTTTTAATTAATTTTAATTATTTTTTAAACCGGTTTCCAATTTTTAAAAACCGGTTTTGGAAGTAAAACCGTTATTATTATAACGTTCTGTATAAGGGTTAACCGTTAACCAGTATTTTTTTTGGTTACATGCCCTGTTTATAATCTTATATGACAGCACAACATTTTCCTTGCGTGTTAGATGTGAGCCACTTTGTTGTCTATTACCTGTTTAAACCAACCCCCTGGTTTCAGATACACGTCCCGCGCGACGCTGGAAGTGGAGGCGTTGCCGCCCGCGCCCGTGTCGGTGGACAAGCCCGTGGCGTTCTCGCAGCTGGAGGGCGGCGGGGCGCAGGCGCTGCAGCTGGAGGCGCAGTACAGCTCGGTGCGCTGCCTCGTGGACGAGGCGCGGGGCGCGTTGCCCGCCGCCTCCGCCGGGGCCCTGGCCGCCTCGCAGTACCGCCTCGTCAGCGTCGCCAAGCAGGCGGCGCTCGCCGACAAGTTCTCCGACAAGGTAAGGGGGCGGTGGGTGATGGTTATGTGAAGAGGTTGTATACAGGGTGTTTACGGTCTTTTTATTTTATTTTTAATGGGTGATACTAGAGGTCAAAAGAAGGCGAAAAACATTAAAACACCTTCATAAAATATTTATAATAAAAGAGATATGAATTTTTTTAGTTTTTATAAAGGGGAGGTAAATTAATGTTAAAAAAAGTTGATATGCATATTGTGGCAATTGTTTAAGCCATTCCGAGTAAACGTAGCTTCGTCAGTCGCTAACACACTCAATGAAAAATTAGGGTCTTCGTCATTTTTGCGTAAAAACCATCTACAGAACCGTACGCACTGAGGATGATCTTGAGGTTGTAAAGCTTGTACTCGCTGTACATGAAACGGATGTAGTTGATACTCGCGTAGGGTTCGCCATACAATGCGATTTGAGACACTTATTTGCCGAGCAATTTGTCGTGTACTGGTTGAAGGATTTTCGTCATCGAGGTTTAAAATTTGTACATCCGGATCTAAAATTCGTCGGAACCAACCAGGACCTCCATCACGCCCTTTATTATTTCGCAGATCACCATTATCTCAAGCACGTATTATTAAATTAGTGTACTGTTGAGGTATAGGACATTGCCTATTTGATGAAATTTGCCATTGCATAGGTTACTACAACTTTTTTCAACATTAATTTACCTCCCCTTTATAAATACTAAAAAAATTCATATCTCTTTTATTATATAGCTATTTATGTATTAAGGGCGAAATGATATAGATTTTGGACCGCGGTGCAAAATTGAAGCCCGACGCGCAGCGGAGGGTTACAATGCACCTAGGGCCAAAATATATTTCGCCCGTAATACATACAATATTTTTTGCACATCCGAAGTAGTATTACTTCATCACCGCGATCAAAGTAAAACGATGTTCAAATCAAATTCAGATCATAGTAGTCTATTTGACATATGTACGTTGTCATGGATAACAATGAAAACAAGCAAGTAGTAAGTAAACAAAGTAGCAAAAAAAAGTCAAACGTCATCAATTATAAAAATGGGTGAAAATAGTAGAGAAAATGAACTCTCAGATGCAATTAAACTAGCGGCAGAGAATGCATCACGAAATTTGCTGCCACAGAAATCACGGCTTTTGTATGAAAAGGCTTATAGTGAATTTATGAAATGGTGCGAAATAAACCAAGTTAGAGATTTCTCGGAAACGGTACTTTTGGCTTATTTTAGTCAAAAATCAAGTTCCTGCAAACCTTCTACTCTGTGGTCTCATTATTCAATGATAAGAACAAGTCTCGCTATTAATAAGAATATTAAAATTAATACATTTCCGAAACTTATTGCCTTCTTAAAAAGAACTTCTGATGGTTTTAAGCCAAAGAAATCCAAAGTTCTTTCAAGAGAAAACATAATAAAATTTATTACAGAAGCTCCTGACGAAGACTACCTAATGATGAAGGTAAAAATTGTTTTCTAATAAAATAAATCCACTAATCATTTTCATTTTAATAGGTAATATTAATACTAGGTATAGCAGGAGCATGTCGGAGAGAGGAATTATGTATGCTATTAACTGATGATATAAGTGATGTAGGATCTGCTTTAATTATAAGAATAAGAGAATCTAAAACTAATGTTGAAAGAAAATTTACTGTATTAAATGATGAAGAACTTTCGCTAAATTTTGTAGAGATATTTAGAAAATATGCAATTTTACGCCCGAATTATTGTACACACAAGCGCTTCTTCCTGTGTTATAAGAAAGGAAAGTGTTCGACCCAACCAGTAGGAAAAAATTCATTTGGTTCCTGTCCTTCAAAAATAGCTACATATTTAAAGCTTCCGGAGGCACAATCGTACACCGGCCATTGCTTTAGACGGACGAGTGCTACAATACTTGCTGATAAAGGTGGAGATACTCTTTCTCTCAAGCGATTAGGAGGCTGGAAGTCTTCCAAGGTCGCGGAGTCTTACGTTGATGATTCGGAATCTAACAGAATTGAAATCGCCAAGAAAATTTTGGTTGGTGGTGTCTCTAAACCAAGTACCAGTGCCAATAATACAACAAATATGCTCACTTCTGAAGGAATTAAAATAGAAAATTGTACAAACTGTAACATCACTTTAAATATTAATAAAAATTAATTAATCATAGATGTAATTATTTTAACTGGGCACGAAAAGCTCTAGGGCGAAAATGACTACTTTTTCGCCCTTGGGCGAAAAAGAGTGTCATTTCGCCCTTAAAACAATGTTATTTGTCCGACTTTTACGCCCGGATGTGCAAAAAATATTTTATTAAGGTGTTTTAATGTTTTTCGCCTTCTTTTGACCTGTAGTAGCATCCATTAAAAATAAAATAAAAAGACCGTAAACACCCTGTATTGCATAGAATAGAATGGAATAGAACAGAATAAAGCTAGATTCACATAAGCCGTCAATGCTGTCGGAATAGCGGACGTAGCGGCCGTCACTATAACTAAAATCACTAGGTATTTCACATGAGCCATAAGCGTTTCTAGTGACATACTACAAAACTAAAAAATTCCCACAAATTGTTAGGTTAGGTCATTGCCATGTGTTACTGTTTGTTTATCCCATATACCTATTAGTAACATATCGCTGATCCTCCGCGATCCACACGTTCAACAAAGCGTACTAGAGATATATCTTGCATCGCACACAGCCTTTACAGGGCACTTGGTGCGCAGGCTCATCACGCAAAAAATAGTGTTTCAAAGTCACATTTAATATTTAAAATAAAATAAATAAATATAGAAATTTGAAGAAAGTAATGAATTATTGTACATAACACTGTAATAATAATTTTATATTGTTTATTGATAATAAAATTACTACAGCGCGATATTTACAATATTTTAAGCTATGTTTTGTATGCTATGCGCAATATGATAAAGCAAAATTTATTTTCCCAGTTAATAATACCGGGAGACCCAGATCGACCGACACATGTGAGTTTTACATGGGAAATCAGTTAATTATGAATATACTCTGTTTTTAAACTATAGACAGTAACTAGAATTTCTAGGGTTAAAATCAAAGCCTGTGATTGGCTGCTGCGCCATTTAATGAAGTCGCATTTAACCACACAAAATTTCAAGTTAACCTTCTCCATATAATTAATAATTATACTCCGTTTTTAAACTATAGACAGCACTAGACGAAGTCACATTTACACCGCTAGAAGTTACCAAATAAAATCACTATAGCTCGTCCAATATAGAAATGAACCTGCGCGAAAGACGCATTTTCCTTCATATTTTGAGCAACCAATGGGAGAAGGTACCCCCCATTGCGTTTTTTACCAGTGGCGTACTTAGTTCTTAGTTCATATGGGGAAACTATAATAGGAAATTATTATATAATATTAAGGAAATTCGAAATTAAGATTTAAAGAACATATAATTGCAATGAACAGAAAACAGCACAGGATTTGCCGACGATTATATTAGCAGGTAATAATCATTTATGGAAAGGGTGATTGGTAATCTTGTATGTAGCAGAAAAAGGATTTACAATAATTTGGCTTGAAAATCTAGAGATTAAAGAAGTTGTTATTTCAAAGGAAAATATTGTTAGTGACCAAACCGATGTAATCCATTTGCCTCTACTTAATTAGAATTTTTTTATGATGTTCATAAATGTGATATTTTCTTTTGTTATTCATAAACATTATGCATTTTAAAATATAAATATTTACAAAAATTCAATTTGTTATTGAAATAATCCCACGCCAATGGTAGATTGCTTTCCCATTTATGGTTTACGCCCCTAGTTTATTGGATCAGTGCAGTTTTGAACTTGGTTGACATGGGGTAGGTATAGCTACTATAACCCAGAACTGCACAGGGCCACTGGTAGGCCAGGCATGGGTCTAGTATATTGATGTTGCCGTCTCCTTCAACTTGTTTGTTGCATTATATGCGCGAGAATAATTGACAAGTCCTTTTCTATTTTGGACGAGCTATAGACAAAACTTCTGTTGGTTTGTTATGTTTTCGGTAAGCCAGGAAAAGAAACATAGAGATAGATACAAAATGAAAGTATTGTTCGAGCATTGCTTACCAGAGGCGCCCGTGCTTTTATGATTAACATTAGAATTGGAAGTTTTAAATTTATTTGTGTTAACAACAAATCTAAACTGAAATAACAAACTTTTTTAAGATGACATGGATCCTAAAAATGAAATAATAACATTACTTGTACCAATATTTAGTTATCAACTTACTTAAAAAAGTCAGAAACAATTTATGAGTATAATCAGTAAAATTATACTATTGTACTAAAAAAATAGAAAACTGTATTATAACAATTTATAGCAAACGTATAACTTGCACTTACATGAATAGACAGATTTAATTTATAAGTTTCAAAAATAATCATAAATTACGCACGACTAACAAAATAAAAACAAATAAAAGAAAGCAATGACTAGAGATACTCCAGTAAGAGTTTGGCCGATGTCGTTGAAAATGTGCGTCAGTTTCTGATTGGCTGCGCCATTAATCTCTACAACTGTCAGTTTAAAAAAACGCGCGAACACGATTTTGTGCAATTTGGTTCCTATCATTATTGACGGCTAAATTAACTTGCAAAATAGTAAGTATATTATAGAATTAATAGTATTTATACCATTTTATAAAGTATTCTTGTAATTTAGCAGCTGTATTATTAATTTCATTTTTGACATTTGGGTTAAAATTTCAATGCATTTTTGTTTTAGTGTTACATTTGTCAATATTATTATGGCCTATATTATGTGATTTATATATTACAGAAACTATTAAATAATTTTCCCATTAAATATTATTAAAAATATATTTCGCTTTTATACGTATGATTACTGAAAATAATAAATTTGTCACTAATGCATATTCAAATTTTCCCGCCAGAGAAAAATGGCGGCACATCGGCCAAACTCTGACTTGAGTATCTCTAGCAATGACAAGTAGAATGCTGCCTCTAGCGAGCAATGCTAAAACAACACTGGCGCCTCTAGTGAGAAACGCGTGAACAATACCTTCACTATATCCATCTCTAGGTTTCTCTTTCTGGCTTTCCGAAAACAAAACATTCAATATAGAAGGACAGGGAATGTTTTGTCTAGTTATATTTTGTCGTTTCAAACTTAATCTCATGCATTACAAGCACCAATATACACAATAAGTCAAATGTATTAGTATTTTTGACGACAAAACACAAATAAATGTAGGTATTTAATATTATTTTTTATTAATTGTGTAAAGGCCCATTCACAATTCAAAATTAGTTTTAGTTTTATGTTTCACGTTTTAGTTTTAGTGACCTTGTAGCATTGGTTTTTAATACAAGCATTCTCAAATCAGTATTTAATTTTGGTTTTGGCATAGAACATTGCAAACTCCATACTTGGTTTTAGTTTTATGTTTTATATTTAAGAACGAAACAATAGGAAGGATCGTAGAAAGAAATAGCGATATATGGTTGTTCTTGTCTATAACTGTCAAGTTTTGTTTGCAATATTATGAATAATAAAAAAATATTAAGTGCAGTTTTATTATTAAAACTGTATAATGAAAAAAAGAAAAAAGCATTTCTTTAATCTGTGTCTTTATTTGCTAATAGGCGTCATTACCTACTAAAACCACGACTAAAACATGAATTGTGAATGCTACTGCAGATTGCCGTAAAACGTAAAACTAACACTAATTTTGATTTGTGAATGGACCTTAACAAAATATTTTTCCTACAATTTGTTTCACTCTTAAAATTTAGATTTATTATTATAGTCAATAAATCAATCTCGTTCTACAGAATAACAATTTTTTCATTTTAATAAAAATAGCACACCAAATGCACAAATTGCAAATAAAGTCGAGAATAAAAAACAAATAAAATATAGAAAATAGAACAAGTTCACCGACAAGGCAAGAGGGGCGAGGGTTTGTGAAGCGGTTGTTGGAAGTGTGAAATGGTAGTTAAAGTAACTGGTTTTAGTTTTACAAGTTATCCAAAGCACTCTTATTTCAGCCAGATATAAATAAAATACAAATAAATCTATCATGCATTTTTCTCAGTTATTTTGTTATATTAGTATATGATACGTACAAATCGCTGAATTCAGAAAAAAATACTCTGTCGAATAACCTAAAAATAAACATACGTTCCCATTTAAAATTAGAAAGTTGTGTCCCGTATTTTGAGAACCACTGGTTGAAAAAAATTTTTTTTTTTGCTCATTTTATTAGTGTGGTAAAATGGTGGTTCTTTCCTAATTTAACCAACCTCGTAGCTCTTGTAGTTCTCGAGATAGCAATGGTGGCACACTTAAATGGAACACCCTGTTTATTTGAACACGTAGTGGATAACACGTGGTAGGTAGTTCGTAACGCATAAACTCCAAGCTCCAAGCTTTGTTCACAATTCACAAGCGTAATGCCTAACTAAAAGAGAGAGGAACATATATAGCTATCTGTATTTTATGTGTCAAATATTACTTAGCTGTCACAACCATAGCCAAAGTATTTTATGTTTTGTTTGAATCATGAATGAATTAATGTACGACGAAGACATGCTGTTGCTTTAGCTGTTTCTACATTGATTACAGAATCTTCATCTGTAATCAATAAAAATAAAAAGCGTCGTAAACATCGATGGTGGATTCATCTCATAAAGCCTCATTCCCAGCAACAGTTTTAACAAGTAGTAGATAGTGGACAAGTTCTAAGCGTAAACATAATCCATAGTACATAACACACAATTTTGTGATCATTCCCAGCAATTTTTTTAATTCGTAAGGTGATAGTAGTGACATCTATGAACCACTGCATTTATTATCGAGAGTACTTTTTTTTTAATATTGTTTTGAGAATATCAAATTCAGTACTTGCCGTAAAGTGATTGCTAATCTAGCTCCAACAAGAATTGTTTGGCGAAAGGTGTCATTCTTTTGTAACCTAAACTCTATTATCGATACAATTTTGTTGAACTGATCTATATTCATTTTTGTGTAATTAAAAAGCAAGACTTCGTCTGTGAGTCTCATTTCTCGAACTAAATTTTCCCAATCACTTTGCATTAATCATTTTCGATTTATGAGATGAATCCACCATCGATGTTTACGACGCTTTTTATTTTTATTGATTACAGATTAAGACTCTGTAATCAATGTAGAAACAGCTAAAGCAACAGCATGTCTTCTTTGTATTTCGTAAATTAATTCATTCATGATTCAAACAAAACATAAAATACTTTGGCTATGATTGTGACAGCTGAGCAATATTTGGCACATAAAATAAAGATAGCTATGTATGTTCCTCTCTCTTAGTTACGCATTACGCTTGTGAATTGACCCTTTTCATTGAAAATGAGACATCTATTAACATTTTTGTGAACTAAAAATTATGTTCCTAAGATTTGAAGTCAGAACTGTCAACTGTTACGTTTACAAATGGCGAGAAAAAACTGTACGAATTATTTTATATTCTTATTTTTTGCTTTTCATTAATGATTACTATTGTTTATTATTTTTAGTGAACCACTAACTGAAATTAGTAACCAAAATAATAATGGTTGGAGAAAATTTTTTACTAGGTTTTCGACAAATTTTGATGAACAGAAAATTACTGATTATTCACAAAATGCGAAATTTAAAAAAAGCTACACAGCTGGTTAAAAAATGTTCAAAAATACCAAAGTATTACTTTGTTACAGTAATGAATATGTAACAATAAAATGTAAAATTTTTAAAAGTTAACTTGAAATATAAATATCGTATATTGTGAAGCACATGACAACTGTCACAAACTAGTGTAAAGTAGAAATAGTAATATACCTCACTTCGCAGAGAACATCGGATCTCTCACTCTAACTCAGCAAGCACGCGCACAACAACAATGAAAAGGGTGAATAGGCTCATCAACCATAATCAAATTATGGTAAATACGTGTTGTAAATAATATTAATATATTTAGCAAGTATGATTAACAATAAAAAAATTATTAAAAATTTATTCAGTTCCGAGATATTAAGGTTTATAAAATTCATCGCGTCATGAGTACTAGTTTTAAAATGAAGCTTCTGATTGGCTAAAAAATGAAAGCCCGCTGCTCGCCATTAACTCAGGCAGGCAACATAATGGATACAAATTTATATGAAAACTTTCTAGTGTTGGTGTTCTGTAATAAAAACGAAAATTAATTTCTATAAAGATTTATTTTATGCTATGAGTATATAAATATTTTATGTAAATATTGTAATATTGCTTTAATAAGTTTTAAAGTTTGTCGTAGTTCAAACACATGACTCAAGCCCACTAGCGCCACAGAAATGTCAAAGTGAAAAAAGTTGTCAAAATGTACAACAATATTTACCTACTTTCCATAAAAATATATTTGTTAATCTTTTTAGAGAAAATTATTGAACAAAGATAACATTTAATACATGTTTAATTTTTTATCAAATATAAAATGAAGGAAATGCAAATCACATGAAAACCTACTGATTGAGTACCACTATTTAGTACTGATGACGTCACATTGCAGCGCTGTACATTAAATAATTATTTTCTCCCTTAATACTAAGAATTTTCAAACCGAATTTGCACTTATCAACATATTTCTTTATGCAGATTTATAAAAAAAATTATTTTAAAAATGGTTGATGAGCCTATTGTGAACAAAGCTTGGAGATTGCAAGTTGTTGCGCTGTACACTAGGTTTATGCACTACACACTAGGCTTAAACACAGCTGGGAATGCTTCGTGTAAGATACTGTTTATGCGCTACGAACTACCTACCACGCGTTATCCACTACGTGTTCAAACTCTAGCTGAGAATGGGGCTTAAATCGAAAACAATTTAATGCAAGATGATTTGGAAAATTTAGTTCGAGAAATGAGACTCACAGACGAAGTTTTGTTTTTTAATTACAAAAAAATGAATATAGATCAGTTCAACAAAATTGTATCGATAATAAAATTTAGGTTAAAAAATCTGGTGTGTCCAACACAATACCTCCCGCCACTGTAGTAGTAGTTTCTTATTGCAGTTCAGAATATTTTTAATTCATTTCATACCTAAAATTTCCTTCATAAAATTTGTATGACCAATATGACAGCTATTTTTGACGATACTAAAACCAGAACCGAACTTACTTTGATTCACGCATGCAAATACATTCCTTATATATTTCTTCCATCTTTTTAAATATTACTATAACATTACTTCATTTTTACTTATTTTATCTTTTACACTTACTTACATCAAATTTGACATCATATGTCAAATTTTGTGAACATATGAATAACTCATCTGTTTTATCGAAATTTCTCAGCCTAAACGATATGTAAAATTATTATTATTTTTTTTTTTCTATCTATATATATACCTAGAAGTTATATATATATAAACGTAATTATGCAGATCGGTAGAAAATTAAAAAATCTTTATATTTATAATAACGAAATTTACGAAAGTATGGTATTTAGAGGTACTTTTTAGCAAAAACGGTTTAAAGCTTTAAGTAAAGTACTACTTCCGGTTAACCAATTGTAGTCAAAATCTAATCAGTTCATCATATTAGAATATAACTCTTAAATACCAAATATTATATTTTTTACATGTATCGTATTTGAGTTATCGTGGACGAAAAATCGTCACAGACACACACACACAAACGGACATACAGACATACAGACATCACGGTAAAAATAGTAAAATCGTATTCTAGAGACCTTAATTCGTGCTCATATGTTGAAAACTCACACTCGAGAAATATGACCAAAAACAATACCTCCCTTATCTATACCGGGTGTTCATTTTATTTTGTCCACTATTGCTATCTCGAGAACTATAAGAGCTACGAGGTCGGTTAAATTAGCAAACAATTTCTATTTTACAACACTATTAACATGAAACAAACAAAATTATTTTAAAACCAGTGGTTCTCAAAATACGGGTCCCAACTTTTTTATTTTAAATGTGAATCTATTTTTTTTTATTTGCTTACTCAATAAATAATTTTATTCTAAATTCAATGATAAAATATTATCATACCCTAACATAACAATTTTTTTGAGAAAAATGCAACTGAAGTTTTATATTAATTTGATTAAAATATGACAATAATAAGAGTGCCACGACGGAAAAAACGGAGTAAACGTCATTTTTTAACCTGGAATTAGAGTGCCTTGACAGAAAGAAGTGAATAAAAGCTATTTTTAGTACAAGTGAGCAAAATATGTCTTTTTCTCACGGGCCCAGAAATTGGCCACACGAGCAAAGCGAGTGTGCCAACTGGACAAGTGAGAAAAAGACATGCTCTCGTGTGCTAAACATAATTTTTCCCACAATCTTAAAATATAATTAAAAAAAAAAAAAAACATTGTACTTTTTTATTTAATAATGAAAATCTCAACAGTACAATTATGTTTATAAATTATAATTAAATTTAATGTAAAATGTATTATAATGTCTGTAATCCCAATTGTGCTCAGAGTTAGTGTATTTTGCTCACTAAGTTATTTACTTTGCTCACTTGTGAAGAAATTTATTTACTTTGCTCACTTGTGATTCAATATGCTACTTTGCTCACTGTTTTAAGCTGAATAATGATGTATTTTGCTAACGATTTTGGAAAAACGTATATTCCTTCTGTTTGTTTATAGTGTTTTGAATTTTATTTCTTCGAGGGGTTTAATATTCTCAAGCAAAACATTTTATAACACCAGTTATAACTTTTACTATATTATTATTTTATGAAATTAATGGAATGTTGAGTATTAGGAAAATGAATATAAATACACTTTTATACTTGGGAAGACAGTATTTATTTATTACAAGTAAACTATTTATTTTTCTGACACCTGTCTACTTTGTTATATTGTTGTATTGTTTTTTCTTTTCATTGGATACTACATTTTTTATTATACATTTATAATAAAGTACTTGTTGATATTTCAGTAAGATTGTTTGATGAAAACTAGAGTTCTGCTTTTTCTACATTAGCATTACAAACCTTTGCCTTTTTATAATCATTATATGTAAGGGCAAATGGAAAAGTTATAGCAGTATTAATTCTATTGCTAAAGTTTACATTTCCTCTCAAAATCAAACAGTGTAACCAGGGCATGTAACCGGTTAAAAAAACCGGTTAATAAAAACCGGTAACCGATATTTTCAACGAAAATTGCGAACTTTAACCGTAATTTTAAACGATATTTTTCAGGCCGAAAATACCGGTAACCGTTAACCAAAAAAAAATAAACCGGTTTTAGTGAACATTAACCTTTATTTAATATCATTTAGCGAGAAAAAAAATAATATTTTTTTATATCTGTGTTTTCTATTTGTATTTGAACATGAGTCATGACAGTTTTTACAATTAACATTTTATTGGAGATTCATAAATGTAGGTAGTCTCTTTGGCCGTTAAGGTTACTTAAAAAGTCCCAAATAAATACAGCCTTTGTCAACACAGGCAAGTTTAAAATTGAAAAGTGACCTGCGTTTTTCTGAAGATATTACGGGAATTTTTGTGAAAGTTCATTAATTAAATTGCTTTTTTTTAACTGTTATATTTTTCTTAGATTTTTTTGACACCCGTTTCCATTTAAAATTCGTTGCAACCCCCATTTCAGGGTTGAAATGCCATTGGAAATCCATTCAAGTGTCCCCCTTTAAACTAAAATTGCCGTGTTCAAGCGTTTTTTGCTGTAAGTGTCCAGAAATTGCGCTGATAATTTTCATTGGACCACTCATAATCTGTCTGAAGGTCGATGACTAAAACTCGTTTTTTCTAGGAGGAGATGACTCTAACAGCTTTTCTCTAGTGACTAGACCTGGCTAGTCTAGTGCAAAACTATTGACTACGAGAGTCCTAGGAAAAAATATTATTTAAGAGTTAGAGCAGCCAGACCTCCTCTAAGAAGCGATGTTCATGTTGAAGTTATTGTCACAGACGTAAATGACAATCCGTGTGGCGGTCGTAAAATAAAAAATGTTCCTAGCTATTTTTCTTTACTTTTTATATATTTATATCACTTTTTGAATATCTAAAATAGATCTGAATCCTTGTGGCGGTCAAAATATTTTTTGGAAATGAGTTTTGTCTTTACAGGCTTGTAACTCGTAAATTAGTTAAGATACAACAAAAATTCTTACACCAATCGATTCCTTGGGGTTTTTTCTATAAGATACACATTTTTTTTCTTTCATTTTTATGCCACAGCCGATGAAATATATAAAAAATTGTACAATTTGGCACTTACAATTTTCAAATTTTAAGTTTATGGCCGCGTATCTCAAAAACAAGTTGAGCTATAACAAAAATTCTTGCACCAATCGATTCCTTGGAGATTTCTTTATAATATTCATGTTACTTTATATTTTTTCTTGCATTTTTATGGCTCAGCTAATGCAATATATAAAGAATGGTATAATGTGACACATAAAAATCTAATCAATTTAGAATATGGGACGACATAAGAGCTTTACTGTCGATATTAAAGAATGTTCTGTCATAATATTCATTTTCTTGACATAAAGCAGTCCACAAATATGATAAAATCACCTTCTAAATTTTGTTTCTGAAATATTTTAACACTTAAAATATTTTTTTCGTAAATTGACAACTATTTGAGTCGGTCTGTAAGTCTATGATTAAAAGATTTAAATCTGATAAGATAATTTTTCAATTAGTTTGACAAATTTTGAATTATAAACCTACTAAAAAAATATAGAAGATCTAGTACAATGTTAAATTACCCCAATTTGAGTCAAAAATTTTGATTTTTTAAAAGTCTATATTGATATTCCACAATGTTAAACCCAATGAAACTGATTTAATTTATTCCAAAACAATTTGGGACAATGTGAAACCTTACACAACTGTCTGAAATTAATCCCAATTGACTTAGAACAGTGTTGACCCTTATATAACGATGTTAAACCCTAAATAATGATATTAACTTTGTCCCAAACAGTTTGAAACAATGTTAAACCTTCCACAACATTCTGAAATTAATCCCAAACAATGTGGAACAGTGTTAAAACTTATAGAACTATGTAGAACATTGTTAAATTAGTATAACTTTCTTAACTTAATCCCAATTAACTTGGAACAGTGTTGAACCTTATATAACTATGTTAAACCCTAAATAATTATATTAACTTTGTCCCAAACAATTTGGAATTCTGAAATTAATCTCAAACAAATTGGAACAGTGTTGACCCTTATATAACAATGTTAAACCGTAAACAATTGTCGTAACTTTGTCCCAAACAATTTGGAACAATGTTAAACCTTCCAAAACTGCCTGAAATTAATCTCATACAATTTGGGATAATGTGTAACCTTGTAGAACTATCTAGAACATTGTTAAACCCTGTACAACTGTCTCATCTGAATCCCAATTATCTTGGAACAGTGTTGAACCTGATACATCTATGTTACACCCTAAACAAGTTTCTAACTTTGTCCCAAACAATTTGGAACAAAGTGAAACATAGTGCAACTGTTTCTACTTTCTAGAACACTTGGAACAACTTTCTGCCTTCTACAACTGTCTTTTTTAGTCTTCCTAGTAATTTCCAATAATAGTTATACATTAAAACTTACAATTTATAGTTTTTCACTCTAAAATTTTTCATATACACCCAAAAAAATCCAAAAAGACCCATTTTTAGGTCCAAAATTTTGATTTTTGAAATAATTCCAAATTGATAGTCGCCGATGCGCTGATTTCAAATTTTCAAACCGAATTCAATTATCTCTCTCCGTTCCTGAGATATTTGACCACAAAGTTGCACCTCAAAAAAGTGGGTTTTTTGGATATAACTCTAAAACGGGTAGGGACACAATCTCAACGACTATACCAGTGGATTCTACAGGCAAAGTTACATAAAGAAATGTTTTCTCTGCATATACGTTCTTTGGAACGATTTTGTGAAAAATGAGAAAAACGAAAAAAACCGGAATTTCAGTTTTTCGCTTGGGAACTTTTTGTCACCAAATCTTTTCATTTTCTAGACTTAAGTAAATACAGATGCGCTGATTCCAAATTTTTAAACCGATTTCAATTATCTCTTACCGTTCTGGAGATATTTGCGTTGAAAGTCAGACCTGAAAAAAATTGTTTTTCAGGAATAGTCCTAAAATGGGTCGAGATACGACCTCGGCGACCTCACCAATCGATTCTGCGGGCAAAATTACATAAATATACCAATTTTCAGATATTTATTCAGGCGGAGACAATTTTTAGAGCGAAAAAACGAAAATCGCAAAAATTGAAAAATCGCCTGATGAACCCCTTACGATTTTTTCCGATTTTTGGCCATTTTCGTTTTTTCACTGTAAAAATTGTATCCATTAGAATATAAATCTGAAAATTGGCACAAAAATGTAATTTTGTCCGTAGAATCGATTGGTGAGGTCACCGAGGTCGTATCTCAACCCATTTCAGGACTATTCCTGAAAAACTGAATTTTTCAGGTCCAACTTTGAACTCAAATATCTCGAGAACGGTAGGAGATAATTGAAATCGGTTTGAAAATTTGGAATCAGCACATTCTTCTTTACTTAAGTCCAGAATATAAAAAATTTTGGAGACAAAAAGTTTCCGAGCGAAAAACTGAAATTCCGGTTTTTTCGTTTTTCTCATTTTTCACCAAATCGTTCCAAAGAACGTATATGAGGAGAAAACATTTCTTTATGTAACTTTCCGCGTAGAATCGACTGGTATAATCGTTGAGAATGTATCTCTACCCATTTTAGAGATATGGTCAAAAAACACCCTTTTTTGAGGTGCAACTTTGAGAGCAAATATCTTAGGAATGGAAAGAGATAATTGAATTCGGTTTGAAAATTTGAAATCAGCACATCGACGACTATCAAGTTAGACTAATTCCAAAAATCAAAATTTTGGGGCATTTTTAATTTTTTTTGGCTGTATATGAAAAATATTAGAGTGAAAAACAATAAATTGTAACTTTTCATGTATGTCTATTATTGGAAATTACTAGGAAGATTTAAAAAGAAAGTTTTAGAAGGCAGAAAGATGTTCCAAGTGTTCTGAAATAAGTAGAGAGACTTGTACTATGTTTCACTTTGTTCCAAATTGTTTGGGACAAAGTTAAGGCACTTGTTTAGGGTGTAACATATATGTACTAGGTTCAACACTGTTCCAAGATAATTGGGAGTAAGATGAGACAGTTCTACAGGGTTTAACAATGTTCCAGATAGTTCAACAAGGTTTAACTTGTTTTCGGAAAGAAGGTGGTTATTCCTGTGTTTGTACTGCTGGTTTTACCAGTTTGTGACATAACTTTAACTAAAGACGCATGTAAAAGAGATATTTGTAAGAGTGGTTCAACTTGCACTCCCCTTAAAAAAGGAGGGTTTATTTGTGAAGACTGTTATCCCAATAATGGGTATGAACATTATACAGAATTATGTGAGCTTAAAAGTAGAAGCTTTGGAAAAAGCTCGTTTCTTACTTTTCCAAGTTTGAAACAGAGACATCGTCTACATTTGACTTTAAAGTAAGTACTAAACTAAAAGCTTTTTTGAATTTTTTTAATGGATTTCTCTGTTTTTTTTATAAGACATATTTTTTATATTTTTACTTTAACTTGTACGGAACAGGTTTACCAAAATAAAACAACATGCAAAATTAATAAAATTAAGTTTTATAAGCATGTAACTCAAAAACTATTAAAGATATAGTCTTAAAATCAGAGCATGTAACCGGTTAATAAAAACCGGTAACCGATATTTTCAACGAAAATTGCGAACTTTAACCGTAATTTTAACCGATATTTTTCAGGCCGAAAATACCGGTAACCGTTAACCAAGAAAAAAAATAAACCGGTTTTAGCGAACTTTAACCTTTATTTTAATATCATTTAGCGACAAAAAATTTTAATATTTTTTTTATATCTGTGTTTTCTATTTGTATTTGAACATGAGTCATGACAGGTTTTACAATTAACATTTTATTGGAGAGTTATAAATGTAGGTAGTTTCTTTGGCCGTTAAGGTTACTTAAAAGTCCCAAATATATACGGCCTTTGTCAACACAGGCAAGTTTAATATTGAAAAGTGACCTGCGTTTTTCTGAAGATATTACGGGAATTTTTGTGAATATTCATTAATTAATTTGCTTTTTTTTAATTGTTGTATTTTTCTCAGATGGTATTTTTTTATTATTTTTTTAAATTAATTATTCTGTAATTTTTTTTAATCAAATTTTTATAATTAATTTCTTTTAATTAATTTAATTATTTTTTTCTATAGCAGATGTTAAAGTGCAATTTTATCAACTCAAAATAGTGGATAAAGTAGCACTTTAACCGCAAGGGTAGATAAAGTAACACTTTAACAGCAAGGGTAGATAAAGTAGTTTAACTTTTGTTTATTAGAAGTACATTTCCATAACAACGCACACTACTGACATTTTAAAATTGTTCTTAAATAATAATTTAATTTTTCTAAGGCTTTTCTCTTCAAAACCTGCTATAGAAAAAAATAGAATTTTATACACGACGATAAAATTAAATTATCGACTCGCGAAAAATAATTCACTCGCGATTATATCGCTCGTGAATTAACACTTTCCGCTTGTCGATAAAATATTATTTTATCGTCTTGTATAAAAAATAACTATTTTTAACCGGTTTAAACCGGTTTCTAATTTTCAAAAACCGGTTTTCGAACTAAAACCGATATTATTATAACGTTCTCTATAAGGGTTAACCGTTAACCAGTATTTTTTTCGGTTACATGCCCTGAGTGTAACCAAGTCACTTACTAATCAATTCTGAAATCAATTGTTTTATTACTGAAGTCGGTAAATAGGTACATTATATTAAAATGTATAAACATCTATCAATAAATAATTATAAAAAACCGAAAATCAGTACATTCAGTACAGTACGCAAAGAATCAGTACAAAATATGTTACAAATTGTTCAGGGTCTGAAAATCAGTCTGTACTGACAAAATCAGAACGAATGTTCATTATAATTACACATCCAGAAACTTTTGCGAAAGCAAGCTTATTTTACAAATAATGCGAGTTCAGTTTCTGGACCAGTTATGCAAATTTATTATTTATATTAAAAAAAAATGTGATGTGTCCAACACATTAACTCCCGCCACTGTAGATATATTCTATATAAGTTTTTCAGTACATTAAAATTAAAATTAGTTTGTTATTGCAGTTGAGAATACTTTTAATTCATTTCATACCTAAAATTTCCTTCATAAAATTTGTATGACCAATATGACAGCTGTTTTTGACTTTACTCAAACCAGAACCGAACATACCTTGATTCATGCATGCAGATACTTTCCTTATATATTTCTTCCACCATTTTTAATTTTAGAACAAAACTGCTTCTTATTTACTTATTTTATCTTTTAAACTCACATTATATTTGACATCATATGTCAAATTTTGTGAACATATGAATAACTCATCTGTTTTATAAAAATTCCTCAGCTTAAATGATACATAAAATTATTATAATTTATATATTTATTTCTGTCTAGTTAGAAGTTATATATAAACGTAATTATGCAGATCGATAGGAAATTATAAAATCTTTATATTTAATAATAACGTAATTTGCGAAAAAAAAGTATTTAGAGGTAATTTTTAGGAAAAACAATTTGAAGCTTCAAGTAAAGTACAACTTCCGGTTAACCAATTGTAGTCAAAATCTAATCAGTTCATCATATTAGAATGTAAGTCGTAAATACCAAATATTATGTTTTTTTACATGTATCGTATTGGAGGTATCGTAGTTCTGAAAACAACTGGTTTTAATCGTGAAATATCACAAAAAGAGAAATGAAACAAGAAACACGTGCAAATTCAGCAAGTGATTTGACAACTACTGAGAGTTTGACGTTTCAGTTACGTTTAAGAATTAAGAAGGTTAACTTGAAATTTTGTCTGGTTAAATGTGACTTCATGAAATGGCGCAGCAGCCAATCACAGGCTTTGATTTTCCCTTTAGAATTTCTAGTTACTGTCTATAGTTTAAAAACAGAGTATAATCCAACAAAACCTATCCTAATCTAATCAGATAGGGTAGGATATTGCGACGTTATGTTAAGGGCACTAAAAACTCCAACTTAAAACTTTTTTCAACTTCGACAGTTCCTATCATACAGAATTAAGGTCTCGATTGACTATAAGTGAATTTTAAACTCCTCACTTTACTTTAAATAAAGTTTTCAAAATACTAAATTGATTACCAAAATGCCAAATACAGGCTGGCCCAGCGAAAATTATCAGCGCAATTTTTGGCCACTTAACATTAATTTTGCAAAAAACGCTCGAACACGTCAATTTTAGTTTAAAGGGGGACACCTGAATGTATTAATACCAATGGCATAACTTCAACCCTAAAATGGGGGTGGACTGCAACTCAAACATTTTAAATGGAAAAGGGTGTCAAACATGACACAGTTCGAAAAGTATTTCAATTCTCTTTTAAACAGTTTTTTTAATTTTTAAATCCGATCATTATTTCCAGAGAAATATCATTTAAAACAAATTTTATCAGGTGTGCAAAACAAATGACACGAGATTCAAGTATCAGTTTATTAGGTGTTCAAAATGACAAAATGACCACCAACTTCCATACAATAATAAAGATTTTGCTCAAAATTTTGGACCTTCGTTAAGTTGCCGTAAATCTTCTAAAGATTCGGGTAGCGTGGCATAAACTTTAGACTTCAAATAACCTCACAAAAAGAAATCTAACTAACAAATTACTTGTTTATTACAAACAACTTGTCGAAAGAATTGTTTATTTAGTTTCTGTCATTTGTTTAAGCCTACTTGATTGCAATTTTGAACACCTGATAAAATTTGTTTTAAACGATATTTCTCTGGAACTAATGATCGGATTTGAAAAATAAAAAAACTGCTGAAAAGAGAATTGAAAGGCCTTTCGAACTGTGTCATGTTTGACACCCTTTTCCATTTAAAATGTTTGAGGTGCAGTCCACCCCCATTTTAGGGTTGAAGTTATGCCATTGGTATTAATACATTCAGGTGTCCCCCTTTAAACTAAAATTGACGTGTTCGAGCGTTTTTTGCAAAATTAATGTTAAATGGCCAAAAATTGCGCTGATAATTTTCGCTGGGCCACCCTATTCTACACAAGATTGTGTTGTTTGCAATGTTATTATTATAGTAATAATAATAATAAATAATACGATATTTTGACAATTTTGTCAAATAAACGATAATCACAATCTAAACATTATCGTTTTGATTATAACGATCACAAAAACAAAATTGTTAATCGAAGAATAAACAGAAGCAGTACAAAAGTTTAGTTTTTAAAAAGTAAAATTAAAGTTAAAAATAAATAAATTAAGACATATCTGATTTCAATTAAACTTCTAGAATTTTTCTGTCTAAAACAGTTCTAAAACAATTTGAAACAATTTTAAACTTATTTACCAATATATAAATATATTTAAAAGTGTCCAAAACATTATGAAAATATTTTAAATTCTGTAATTGTTTAAGACAAAAAAAAAACAAAGTTTGGTTATTTTCTTTTTCATTTTCTGCATCTAAAACTGTTTTAAAATGACTTGAATCTATTTTAAACTTATTTACTAATATTTAACTATATTTAAAAGTGTCTACAACATTATCAAAATATTTTCAATTCTAGAAATGTTGAAGAAAAAAAGACAAGGTTAGGTTACTTTCTTTTTCATTTTCCGAGTGTAAAACTGTTCTAAAACGACTTGGAACTATTTTAAACTTATTTACTTATATTCTAATATAATAATATTAACACTATTTTAAATTTGTGGGTAACTGTTAAAAAAGAAAATGTTTGGTTATTTTTGTTCCACATTTTTTGTCTGTAAAACTGTCTTAAAGGCCTTCAAACTATCTTAAATTATTTCACTTTTATTTAAATGAATTTAAAAGTGTGTAAATTAATAAAAAAACTGGTTGAAATTTATTTAAAACTATTAAAAACAAAAGAACAAAATTTGGTTATTTTTGCGTATTTTCTTTATTAAAACTGTGTTAAACGCCTGAAAACTGTTTTACAAATTATTTACTTGTATTTAGAAGTATTTAAAAAGGTAAAAATTTAGTGAAACAGGTGGAGAAAACTACAGAAAAATTTGTCAAAACTTTTAACCTTTTATAAATCATACTACATGGTATAAAGTTATGAGGTTTAATTTTTTTTAAAAAATTGATTCAACCACATTTTAAATAAAATATACAATTTTTATGAGTTTTAGTTTATTTTTTTAATATGTTTGTAAAAAAATTAATAGTTTTTATTTATAAGTTGGTAAAGTAGATACCGACTATTAGTTTACAAATATCGGTAATAAAGATGTCGTGTTTTTGATACATGTTGACAGATGTCGTGTTTTAAGTACTGATGGTTTCTGTAAAAAGTTTAAATTCGTGCGACTTTTGCTGGTTTTGTCTGATTTAATTAACGAAATTAACAATGGGCTCGAATAATCCAGCCCACGATGACATGTTGAGGAAATGCAATAGAATGGTGAACAGCTATTTTTTATTTAAAGACGATGAAGTAAGTCCCGCCATTTCTTGGTTATTTTGTTGATTTCTTGTGTTCACGTGTTTATTTCGCTAAATCTTTGCATTCGGAGTGATTTTTTGTACGTTTTAAAGTGAAATGTTCAGATATAATCGCAAAGCGGTAGATCAAAATGTAAAAGAATTTGTGAATTGGTATAATAAGTATTCTTTATACGCATATAGTAACACAAGCCAGCAAAGCGCAGAATTTTTCGACAGTTTAACAGTTTGGGTAAAACATTGTTGGTTTCCTTGGTGATTCATTGTTTTATGTTTTATGTTTTAACAAACATTCTTATATTTTGTGATTTGTGAAAAAGTGAATATAAAAATACGTTCTTGGAATTTACAAAGTGTAAAACATATTTATACAACTTTAACATGTTTCATTTTCATTGCCACGTGGAATTTCTACAAAAATTTACTTACAATATTTATTAATACATATACAGTGTTAGTTTTTTTTGAGGCTAAATATTTGAATCTAAAGAATCGTAAGAGATACAAAGTTGGTTAAATTTTCTCATTTTATTAATGTATTTGTTTGGAAAATGCATTTTAGCCAATTCAATTGTGACTTATAACTTTCTTGTTTCAATTCATGCAAGTTTCTAGTTTGAACATTCTACTTTTTACGAGGAATCGACAGCGGTCCTCAAAATTTTTGTTCATATGGGGCTCAAAGTTGTCTTCAGTACTATTAAATACCAATTTTTTCTTTTTCCAATGATAAAAAACTTATATAAGATATTAGAAAATTATTTATTATATTCATTTCGGTCAAATGTGTTTTGCAAACAAATTTTTTTAAACTTCAATTTTCAATTCAATATTCGCCTAATTTTGTACAAAATAGAAGTAAATACTTCGAATACGGTTGTAGCCTTTCTGGATAACGCTTAATTTAAAAATAAAAAATATTAAACTCCAACTAATTGAATTGATTAGTCAAAACTTTTCGAGTGAAATGAATAAAATCAATATTTTCTAATAGTTTATGTGTGTTATATTATTAGAAAGAGAAAAAATCTGTATTTAACGGTACTAAAAACAACTTTGAGTCCCATATGAAAATTTAAAGTTAATATGAATTTCTTGAAAACTATTCAAACTACAAAAATTTTGAGGGCCGCTGTGAATTTCTCATCAAAAGTGTGTTGTGTGTGTAGAATGTGCAAACTAAAAACTTGTATGAATTAAATCGAAAGTTATAATTCAAAAAGTAAATTGACCAATTTTTTTTGTTTAAATCTGGTGATTTGTGCATTTTTTAGGGAAAACAATTTAACCAACTTCGTATCTCTTACGGTTCTCGAGATTCCAAAGGTTAACCTTAAAAACAGACTTGTATTCTTGTAATCTGTTATAGACAGTTGAAAGTCGGAAATCATAATTTTTTATTAAAATATATTAAAAATATTAGAAACTGCACGAAAAAGATCAAATCATAAACTTTGAGAACAGATTGTCAAATTTGTAAGTCTGTAACTCCTACACGGTTAAAATACGATCTTCGAGACTATGTTTTCTTGATTCTACAGTGTTTCTTTACCATATATACATATTTTTATAAAAATCTCTTAAGAAGTTTAGTTATAAGTAAAAAGAAACTAAATTTGTGTTTTGACAATTTGGCTATTAACTATTGTAAAAATCAAATCATTTTGAACTCAAATAAATAAAAACTTATATTTATTTAATTATTAAATTATAAAAAAAACACTAACTTTAACGTTTCTGATTCATGTAATACGAATTTAATAAAAAAAATATATTAAAGAAAATTAATTACAACCATAGTTGGTAGAATGGTTTGCGCATGCGTGTAATCAAAATATTAGAGTTGTAGGTTGTGAAATATCATCACAAATCTCCCTGTGTCATTTAGAAATGCTGATAATCAGGTACAAATATTACTAATTCCAGCTAACTAGAGCAGTTATGTTTTTTACTTGCTTCACTTATTTAATAAAAATCTTCAAATTTTCAATTAAAAAAATAACAGATTGTAATCAAGTGATATATAAATGTAAAATATGGTAACTTTGTTGAATGAAGTTGGGCACATTTATCTGTCTATGCATTTAAAATATGAAAATAATTATAAATCTATACCGAGATCTATACATTATGAGTTATGAAATGTTAATATCCTTTTAAATTAGTTTTGTGTATTTGGTTTTCCTACTCAGAAATAATATAAATTGTATTAAAAAACATTTAAAAATATTTGAGGTTATCAATTTGACATTTAAAGTGGGGTGCAGTTGTTATAAGTACCAGTTTTACAACAACAACAAAAATACCAAAAACAGTTTAACTATATCTTATATTATTAAACTGTTTTCGATGTAATAATAGGGCAATTGTTAAAGCAAAGTATTAAAAAGCTTATATTTTATAATGTATCAAGAAAAATTCCAAAAACTTTTTTTTTATTTTCTCATCAATCAACTACAAATCAAGTAATTTTGTTGTGATTTTTAGAAAGGGGTGGACGAAAACTGCAACTCATTACCTTCATCAACCGACTCTAAAAAAAAGAAAAAGTGTTCGAAAGTAGACCGCAATGTAACCGTCTTAAAATCCGAAAACCTGCCGGGCCACCGCGCAGACATCATCGAATCCATCGACTTGTTAGTCAAGTTCATAGAAGACGACACCAGCACAAGCAAAACCAAAAAGTCCCTAAACCACAAACTCGAAACCAAGAAACGCCGCGTCAAAAAAACCTCCACAAGCGTGAAGAAGTCCAACAGTCTAGAAGAAATCTCCACTTCCAAACTGGAAGACCTGATGCTGGACGACTCCAAGTCGAAGAAGATGAAGAACAAATCCATCTCGGAGGACGGGGAGGTCCGGAAGTTCGAGATGGACGAACTCGCGGACGACTTCCGCGTGGTCATCAAGAAGAAGAAGCACAAAAAGAGACTGCTGCGAGCGCAACAGCAAGGGGTACAAGAGCCGCCAGCGAGGAGAGAGCAGCAGAGTGCCCCAGCCTCGGACAAGTCGGACTCGAGCGACTTGGACTCGGTGCACTCTCTGCCCACGCAGGCGATGCCCACGCACTCGTACGCGGAGATTGCCCGGGCTGCTTCTCACAATCATTGTCAGGTGAGAGTGCCTTTACAACTTCATTATTTGTTTATTAAATATTAAGTATTAAATATAAGTGAACGTGAAGACAGTTAGATGTAACTTGGCAGGTAACGGTGCCCGCCCCGGCGACGCCCCTAGCAGACGAGGCGCCGCGACGCCGCGCGCGCGTCCTGTCGCGCCCCGCCGTCATCATCCTGGACGAGTCGGCGGCGCAGGTGGCCGGCCTCACGTTCGGCTTCGAGCTGAACCCGCAGCTGCTGCGCGGCCCCGAGCCCGCCCTCGAGGCCTTCAAGCGGTACTTCGCCCCCGAGCACAGCCACATGTACAACCACGATAAGATCGTCACCTACGTCGGCAGAGGTACGTACGGTCCGCCGGCAACCGATGCGTCAGTCGCCGGTTCAATTGTGACGAATTTGCGGGGTTTCAAAAAGTCCGAGAAAATATGAAAAAAATGCCGGCAAGTGATGCAACAGTTGCCGGTTAAATTTTGACGAATTTGCGGGGTATTTGAAAATTGTTTTTTAAGGGTTTTAACTGACATTTTGTGTCCTTTTTGTATAAATTTGCAACTAAAATTAGTCCGGGGAAGTGAGTAAAAAATGCCGGCTACCGACACGTCAGTTGCCGGGAAAATTTTGGCGAATTTGCGGGGTTTTAAAAAGTCCGAGGAAATATGAAAAAAATGCCGGCAAGTGATGCAACAGTTGCCGGTTAAATTTTGACGAATTTGCGGGGTATTTGAAAATGTTTTTAAATGATTTTAACTAACATTTTGTGTCCTTTTTGTATAAATTTGCAACTAAAATTAGTCCGGGGAAGTGGGAAAAAAATGCCGGCTACCGATACGCCAGTTGCCGGGAATTTTTTTTGCGAATTTGCGGGGTTTTAAAAAGTCCGGGGAAATATGAAAAAAATGCCGGCAAGTGATGCGTCAGTTGCCGGGAGAATTTTGGCGAATTTGCGGGGTATTTGAAAATTGTTTTTTAAGGGTTTTAACTAAGATTTTGTGTCCTTTTTGTAAAGATGTATATATAATATTCTTAAATTTCCTCAGTAATTTAAAGTTAAACTTGCTCAAATTCGAAATCGTATCAAAACATACTGTCTTTTTATACATTTACTCGATTATTTTTAAATGGTTGTACTTTCTTTATGTTTGATAAACAGCAAGAAATGAATGAGGTTCATTTTAAAATTTGCCACTATTGTTATAGGGATTACTATAGACTATATACACATTCAAACAAACTATAATTATTTCTGCGACAGTAAGTTGTGAATTTGTTTTTTCAATAACCATTAATATTTAAGTAAAGATTAATGCTGCTTTTTACGTAAGTAAATATTTATTGAGTTTGTTATAATTTCGACCCTTATATGTTCTATTATACAGGGTGAATTATCGAAATGTCCGTTTTTGATATTTTTCTGGTCGTTAGAAATACAGCATAAATTTACTAAAACAGAATTTATTCGTCCACTCAAGGAGCATAACAGGTGTTGCATTACGGCTCTTTTTCTGCATAAAACACTATATATTTTTATATTTTTTTAATTGTATTTTATTGTCCTTTGCGGACATATAAATTTTATTTTAATATTCCGCGACAATAAAATACAATTTAAAAAATGTAAGCATTTAAAAAAGGCGTAGAATTGTGGACGACTTGTAATGCAACACCCTGTTATGCTCCTTGAGTGGACATATAAATTCTGTTAGTAAATTGATGCTCTGTTGTTGTCCGCGGTGTTGGCAGATGCCGGCAGGTGACGCGTCAGTTGCCGGCATCTGTCCAGCAGCCGGGCTTTACAACTTATCTCGTGTATAACGTGTGTGTGTGTGTTGCAGCCTGGGACGACGCTCTGCACGACGCCGCCTCGCAGTTCTACCACTCGGACATGGTGTAGACGGACGGCCCCGTCTGTTTTTGTTATTTTATTTGAGTATATATGAGAAAGTTAATATATAAACCACAGAGACACACAGTGAAGTGCGTGGACTGTACATTTCAGTTGTAGATAATAACTTATTCCTTTTTGTTAATCTTCGCGAGATACGGACTAGATCGGTACGTGTACGGATGATGTAACTTGCTGAATAACAATAAACATCTCGTGTACACACAAGTGTTGTTGTTTACGTGCCGTGGCTATCGATTCTACAGCTTCATTGTTACTATTTGTTTTTGCTTACAATATTTTAAAATTGTATTTTTTTTTTATAATTCGTTTGTGAAATTGTAAAATAATGAATAAGCATTTTAAAGCATGTTATACAAATGGTGTTTTATTCTTTCACAGAGGGATGTTATTGTTTTTATTTCACACTTCTAGAACTTCTACAACTTTAAAAGGTGAGTTTTGGAACCAAATGTCAGGTTAGTATAATGAAATTATAGTCATATACTATTTTGGTAGTTTCACTCTCTATATTTCTATATATATATAGTTGGATTCATCTCGAGCATCGCAAAAAGTTTGCTCACGGGTACAGGTCAAACCATTCATTGAATAATTTTAATATTATTTTATTAGATGTGGTTTAAAGTAGAATAGGGCCTTTTTGGGGTCTCATATTTTTACTGTGAGTGGTTTTCGTGTAAAAAATCGAAAACTAAGCCAAAGAGGAAAACTGGAACAAAACTGAAAAAAATATCCTAGATGCCAGGTTTAAATTTAAAAAGAATTACTGTGCCATCCGTCATTTTTGACAATTCAATATGAAACTTTTACTTGATTTATTTTGAAAATGAAAAGAGATATTGTAAAGGTAATTATATTTTTATACATTATAATAGTGAGCGAAATATATACAAATACACTGAATGTTACGTGTAGCGTATATAAAATATTTAATTTTATGACATTTGACGTTTGGTCAGTCAATCAAAAAATGAGTTGGAGACAACTAAGTGAAAAATGTCATATTTACTAAAATGTATAATGAAATATTGTACGAAATTTAATAAGAAATCATCTCTAATACAGGTACTTTTATATGGAATATAAATATTTATATATTATTAGTTAAATATTTTATTTTTTAGATGAGACTATAACCTTCACGTACTCAGATACTCTAATATGGAATTTTTTATAAACTCAAACAATCTATTGGGCAATAATTATAAAAATAAGTAATAGTAAAACTAAAGAATATTCCAGAATGGATTATTTAATCAAGAAAACTGCATTTCAAAATTGATTTATACTCTGACGTTTAAAAAACTATATTTGATTACTATTCAAACACTTCCAAAGGTAAATTCATACTGTACAGTATTCTTCCCTTATATATAAATACTTTTTAAATCTAATTTATACATATTTTAGATAGTTAGACTATAGATTTTGTCTGATTACGTGGAAAAACTGACAAGCCTTTATTTCATACAGTTTTGGAGGAAATTGTTTAACAATTTAATGTACAATAATTACTATATAAATAAATGATGTATCTGGACTTTAATAAACTTTTGTTAATTGCAATTTACTCTTTCTTTACGCATTTTGTAACATTTCTGATGAAAACATTTGATTACAATAGAAATTACATTTTTCAAAATTCTGTAGTATTTTATAATGAAATGAGATGATTTCTCAGATGTAAACGTTTACATAAACAAAGTATTTATCCATTTATCCATTTGTAACTGATGTATGAAAATAAATAAAAATTGGTCACTTTATCTACAACTAACAGGCATATAAATTTTCAGTTATGTGTGAGTAGTTCATATATGCCTCAACAGATGGCGCTAGAGTAGCACTTAAATTTCAAAATAACTTCAAATTGTATTTATTATACTTTTATAATCATTTAAATTGATATTTATAATAAAAAATAAATTATTAATAACAATAACAATAGTTGTAGATAAATACATATATAATTCAGCTTCATAAATATATAAATGAACATAGCAACAGAAAGCATCAATATAATCTTGTTTTTTTTGGCAATATAAAAATGTATCAGTTTATAAATTTTGGTATGTTATTTCACATTATTTATATTTATAAAATAGATAATTATTTTCAAAATAATACATTTTTATATATTCTTTAACTAACTTCATACTTATTGTGTCAAGTTATGACATTTAAGTTCTGTCAAACTGAATGTATTGTATGAAAATACAAATATTGTTAAGATATAATAAAAATACATAAAATTGGGTTAAACGTGTTATTTAAATCTTTTCTTCTTATGTATTTTGATGATTAAACTATTGTATCTCAAAATCTCTAAGCGCGGGAAATTTAAAATCTCTATAATTTCATTTATTTATCAACATGTATTTTTATTTATTTCCTAAACGGTCTCGCGTGCCGCTTTGAACGTGTTATAAATAAATAATATACATTACAACAAATGTTTCTAAGTCTAACACATAGTAGCACCCCCCGTAGAAGGGTGTGAAAAAAATTCATCAATTTCCAAAGTTGGAATATTAAATATATGATATTATTTGATAAGTTATGTGTGAGTAGTTCATATACAGGGTGTTCCATTTAAGCGTGCCACCATTTCTATCTCGAGAACTATAAGAGCTACGAGGTTGGTTAAATTAGCAAAGAACCACCATTTTACAAGACTAATACAAAGAGCAAAAATAGCTATTTTTAGTACAAGTGAGCAAAATATGTCTTTTTTTCACGGGCTCAGAAATTGGCCACAAGAGCGAAGCGAGTGTGCCAACTGGACAAGTGAGAAAAAGACATGCTCACGTGTGCTAAACATAATTTTTTCCACAATCTTAAAATAAAATTTATAAAAAAAAACAAAACATTGTACTTTTTTATTTAATAATGAAAATCTCAACAGTACAATTATGTTTATAAATTATAATTAAATATAATGTAATTTAATGTAAAATGCATTATAATGTCTGTAATCCCATGAAAACATTGTGCTCAGAGTAAGTGTATTTTGCTCACTAATGTTATTTACTTTGCTTACTTGTGAAGAAATTTATTTACTTTGCTCACTTGTGATTCAATATGCTACTTTGCTCACTGTTTTAAGTTGAATAATGATGTATTTTGCTAACGATTTTGGAAAAAACTTTTTTTTGACCTGTGGTTCTCAAAATACGGGACACAACTTTCTCTTTTTAGATGGGAACATATGTTTATTTTTAGGTTATTCGATAGAGCATTTTTTTCTGAATTCAGCGATATAAACATCATATACTATTTTGATAGATTCATTATCTACTAGCGTGCAGAATTGAGAAAAATGTTACATTCCGATCGGTTTTTGTTTTCTGCAAAAATTTCTCAAAAGTATGTCGAGTTTGGTCTCAAATGAAAGGTCTCGTTGAGGGCTAGCGTGCAGAATTGACAAAAATGTCCCATTCCGATCGGCTTTTGTTTTCTGCAAAAAGTTCTCAAAGTTATGTCGAGTTTGGACTCAAATGAAACGTCTTGTTGAGGGCTAGCGTGTGGAATTGACAAAAATGTTCCATGTTGACCGGCTTTTGTTTTTTGCAAAAAAATATTAGAAGTATATCGTGTTTGCAATCTAATGAAAGGTCTTAGTGAGGCCTGACGTGGAAATATGAAATAATTGTTTCATGTCGATCGGCATTTGTTTTTTGCACTGACAGCGGAGCTCTAGGGAATGCTCGGCGTAGCCGAGAATTCGCTAGTCATATACTATTTTGGTAGTTTCACTCTCTATATTTCTATATATATATAGTTGGATTCATCTCGAGCATCGCAAAAAGTTTGCTCACGGGTACAGGTCAAACCATTCATTGAATAATTTTAATATTATTTTATTAGATGTGGTTTAAAGTAGAATAGGGCCTTTTTGGGGTCTCATATTTTTACTGTGAGTGGTTTTCGTGTAAAAAATCGAAAACTAAGCCAAAGAGGAAAACTGGAACAAAACTGAAAAAAATATCCTAGATGCCAGGTTTAAATTTAAAAAGAATTACTGTGCCATCCGTCATTTTTGACAATTCAATATGAAACTTTTACTTGATTTATTTTGAAAATGAAAAGAGATATTGTAAAGGTAATTATATTTTTATACATTATAATAGTGAGCGAAATATATACAAATACACTGAATGTTACGTGTAGCGTATATAAAATATTTAATTTTATGACATTTGACGTTTGGTCAGTCAATCAAAAAATGAGTTGGAGACAACTAAGTGAAAAATGTCATATTTACTAAAATGTATAATGAAATATTGTACGAAATTTAATAAGAAATCATCTCTAATACAGGTACTTTTATATGGAATATAAATATTTATATATTATTAGTTAAATATTTTATTTTTTAGATGAGACTATAACCTTCACGTACTCAGATACTCTAATATGGAATTTTTTATAAACTCAAACAATCTATTGGGCAATAATTATAAAAATAAGTAATAGTAAAACTAAAGAATATTCCAGAATGGATTATTTAATCAAGAAAACTGCATTTCAAAATTGATTTATACTCTGACGTTTAAAAAACTATATTTGATTACTATTCAAACACTTCCAAAGGTAAATTCATACTGTACAGTATTCTTCCCTTATATATAAATACTTTTTAAATCTAATTTATACATATTTTAGATAGTTAGACTATAGATTTTGTCTGATTACGTGGAAAAACTGACAAGCCTTTATTTCATACAGTTTTGGAGGAAATTGTTTAACAATTTAATGTACAATAATTACTATATAAATAAATGATGTATCTGGACTTTAATAAACTTTTGTTAATTGCAATTTACTCTTTCTTTACGCATTTTGTAACATTTCTGATGAAAACATTTGATTACAATAGAAATTACATTTTTCAAAATTCTGTAGTATTTTATAATGAAATGAGATGATTTCTCAGATGTAAACGTTTACATAAACAAAGTATTTATCCATTTATCCATTTGTAACTGATGTATGAAAATAAATAAAAATTGGTCACTTTATCTACAACTAACAGGCATATAAATTTTCAGTTATGTGTGAGTAGTTCATATATGCCTCAACAGATGGCGCTAGAGTAGCACTTAAATTTCAAAATAACTTCAAATTGTATTTATTATACTTTTATAATCATTTAAATTGATATTTATAATAAAAAATAAATTATTAATAACAATAACAATAGTTGTAGATAAATACATATATAATTCAGCTTCATAAATATATAAATGAACATAGCAACAGAAAGCATCAATATAATCTTGTTTTTTTTGGCAATATAAAAATGTATCAGTTTATAAATTTTGGTATGTTATTTCACATTATTTATATTTATAAAATAGATAATTATTTTCAAAATAATACATTTTTATATATTCTTTAACTAACTTCATACTTATTGTGTCAAGTTATGACATTTAAGTTCTGTCAAACTGAATGTATTGTATGAAAATACAAATATTGTTAAGATATAATAAAAATACATAAAATTGGGTTAAACGTGTTATTTAAATCTTTTCTTCTTATGTATTTTGATGATTAAACTATTGTATCTCAAAATCTCTAAGCGCGGGAAATTTAAAATCTCTATAATTTCATTTATTTATCAACATGTATTTTTATTTATTTCCTAAACGGTCTCGCGTGCCGCTTTGAACGTGTTATAAATAAATAATATACATTACAACAAATGTTTCTAAGTCTAACACATAGTAGCACCCCCCGTAGAAGGGTGTGAAAAAAATTCATCAATTTCCAAAGTTGGAATATTAAATATATGATATTATTTGATAAGTTATGTGTGAGTAGTTCATATACAGGGTGTTCCATTTAAGCGTGCCACCATTTCTATCTCGAGAACTATAAGAGCTACGAGGTTGGTTAAATTAGCAAAGAACCACCATTTTACAAGACTAATACAAAGAGCAAAAATAGCTATTTTTAGTACAAGTGAGCAAAATATGTCTTTTTTTCACGGGCTCAGAAATTGGCCACAAGAGCGAAGCGAGTGTGCCAACTGGACAAGTGAGAAAAAGACATGCTCACGTGTGCTAAACATAATTTTTTCCACAATCTTAAAATAAAATTTATAAAAAAAAACAAAACATTGTACTTTTTTATTTAATAATGAAAATCTCAACAGTACAATTATGTTTATAAATTATAATTAAATATAATGTAATTTAATGTAAAATGCATTATAATGTCTGTAATCCCATGAAAACATTGTGCTCAGAGTAAGTGTATTTTGCTCACTAATGTTATTTACTTTGCTTACTTGTGAAGAAATTTATTTACTTTGCTCACTTGTGATTCAATATGCTACTTTGCTCACTGTTTTAAGTTGAATAATGATGTATTTTGCTAACGATTTTGGAAAAAACTTTTTTTTGACCTGTGGTTCTCAAAATACGGGACACAACTTTCTCTTTTTAGATGGGAACATATGTTTATTTTTAGGTTATTCGATAGAGCATTTTTTTCTGAATTCAGCGATATAAACATCATATACTATTTTGATAGATTCATTATCTACTAGCGTGCAGAATTGAGAAAAATGTTACATTCCGATCGGTTTTTGTTTTCTGCAAAAATTTCTCAAAAGTATGTCGAGTTTGGTCTCAAATGAAAGGTCTCGTTGAGGGCTAGCGTGCAGAATTGACAAAAATGTCCCATTCCGATCGGCTTTTGTTTTCTGCAAAAAGTTCTCAAAGTTATGTCGAGTTTGGACTCAAATGAAACGTCTTGTTGAGGGCTAGCGTGTGGAATTGACAAAAATGTTCCATGTTGACCGGCTTTTGTTTTTTGCAAAAAAATATTAGAAGTATATCGTGTTTGCAATCTAATGAAAGGTCTTAGTGAGGCCTGACGTGGAAATATGAAATAATTGTTTCATGTCGATCGGCATTTGTTTTTTGCACTGACAGCGGAGCTCTAGGGAATGCTCGGCGTAGCCGAGAATTCGCTAGTCACTATACTAAACGATTACATTCACTATATATCTATCTATTTATATATCTATCTATCTATCTATCTATCTATCATATACTATTTTGATAGATTCACTATCTATATATCTATCTATCTATATTTGGATTCATCTCGAGCATCGCAAAAATTTTGCTCACGGGTACAGGTCAAACCATTCATTGAATAATTTTATTATTATTTTATTAGATGTGGTTTAAAGTGGAATAGGGCCTTTTTGGGGTCTTATATTTTTACTGTGAGTGGTTTTGGTGTAAAAAATCAAAAACTGTGCATAATTGGTACCTTGAAACAATGGATCCCAGAGGCCATGTCTATCTTTAAGAAGAATCACGTAGTCATCCGTCACTTTTGACAATCTGTCTATGAACTTTAAATGATTGTATCTTTTAATAGAACATTGATATCAAAGATTTGAAAACAGTGTCATGAATAATAGTCCTGAGCAAAGGTTTTACCATTATTTTAAGTTTTTTACACAACACATTTAATTATTTTAAATTTTGACGTTTCGAAGTACATAAGTCAATGTTGCCAAATGTGTGATGAAATTACTAAACAAAAAACAAATATTCCTAAATTAATTTCACTGAAGACAGTGGCTATTATATATTAGGATTGCCGATGGTAATTTATAAATTTAAAAATTAACTACATTATTTTAATACAAACAGTGTTGCCAAATTATTAAGTAACTAAATAAAAATCAAATGTTCGTAATTAAATTAAACCACTTTGCTTTGTTTGATATCAAAACAAAGAAAACCATAAGGGCCGGTTTTAAAATGACAAAAAAAATGTGTCATGTCGATCTGCATTTGTTTTTCGTAAAAAGTTCTTAGAAGTAGGTCGTCCTTGGATTTTAAGGAAACGACACAATGTGGACGGGTGTGCATAAATGACAAAAAGGTTCTACGTAGATTAGAATTTGTTTTTTGCAAAATGTTGTCAGAAATATTTTGTGTTTGGAAAAAGTTGTGAGAAGTATGTGGTGTTTAGTATCAAATGAAAGGGCTCGATAAGGGCTGGCGTGTAAAATTAACAAAAATGATCAATGTTGATCGGCTTTTGTTTTTTACAAAATTTTCTCAAAGGTACGTCGAGTTTCGTCTCAAATGAAGCGTCTCGTTGAGGGCTAGCGTGCAGAATTGACAAAAATATGCTATGTCGATTGGTTTTTGTTCTTTGCAAAAAGTTGTCACAAGTGTGTGGTATTTGGTATCAAATGAAAGGTTTCGATAAGGCCTTGTGTGCAGAATTAACAAAAATGGTTAATGTTGATCGGTTTTTGTTTTTTGCAAAAAGTTTTTAGAAGTACGTCAAGTTTGGTCTCGAATGAAAGGTCTCATTGAGGGCTTGCGTGCAAAATTGACAAAAATATTCCATTCCGATCGGCTTTTGTTTTCTGCAAGAAGTTCTCCAAGGTATGTCGAGTTTGGTCTTAAATGAAAGGTCTCGTTGACGGCTAGCGTGGAGAATTGACAAAAATGTGCCATGTCAATCGGCTTTTGTTTTTTGCAAAAAGTTGTCAGAAGTATGTGGTGTCTGGTATCAAATGAAAGGTTTCGTTTAGGGCTAGCGTGCAGAATTGACAAAAATGGTCTTTGTCGATCGGCTTTTGTTTTTCGCAAATCATTGTCAGAAAAATGTGGTGTTTGGTATCAAAATAAAGGTCTCGATGAGGGTTTGCGTGAAAAATTAACAAAATTGCGCAATGTTGATCGGCTTTTGTTTTTTGCGAAAAGTTCTCAGAAATATGTCCATTATGGTCTCAAATGAAACGTCTCGTTGAGGGCTGGCGTGCATAATTAAGAAAAATGTTTCATATCGAACGGCTTTTGTTTTTTGCAAAAAGTTGTCAGAAATATGTCGTGTTTGGTATCGAATGAAAGGTCTTGGCGTGGGCTCGCGCAGAGAATTGACAAAAATGATCTATGTCGATCGGCTTTTGTTTTCTGCAAAAAGTTCTCAAAAGTATGTCGAGTTTGGTCTCAAATGACACGTCTTGTTGAGAGCTATCGTGCAGAATTGACAAAAATGTGCTATGTCGATCGGTTTTTGTTTTTTGCAAAAAGTTGTAAGAAGTGTATGGGTGTTTGGTATCAAATGAAAGGTTTCAATGAGGGCTGGTGTGCAGAATTAACAAAAATTGTCAATGACGATCGGCTTTTGTTTTTTGCAAAAGTTTGTCACAAGTATATAGTGTTTGGTATCAAATGAAAAGTCTTGGTGTGGGCTACCGTGCAGATATGATAACAATGTTTCATGTCGATCGACTTTTGTTTTATGTAGAAAGTTGTCAGAAGTATGTCGTGTTTGGTATCAAATGAAAGGTCTCGGTGAGGGCTGGGGTACATAAATGACAAAAATGTTTCATGATGATCGGCGTTTGTTTTTTGCAAAAAATTATTGGAAGTATATCGTGTTTGCAATCTAATGAAAGGTCTTGGAGAGGCCTGAAGAGCAAATATGAAATAATTGTTTCATGTCGATCGGCATTTGTTTTTTGCACTGACAGCGGAGCTCTAGGGAATGCTCGGCGTAGCCGAGAATTCGCTAGTATCTTATATACTATTTTGGTAGATTCACTATCTATATATATTTGGATTCATCTCGACGATCACCGATCCTGTGTCCAGCTTAAACTCCTGGTCCATTTAAGTAATTGCTGTAATTTTTTTCTCAAGTTGTAGTGTCTATTGTACCGGAGTGCCTTTTGGGGGTCTCATATTTTTACTGTGAGTGGTTTTTGTTTAAAAAAATAAAAACTGAGTAAAATTGGTACATTGAAACAATGGATCCCAGAGGCCATGTCTACATTTAAGAAGAATCACGGTTCTCATCCGTCACTTTTGACAATCTGTCTATGAACTTTAAATGATTATATCTTTAAATAGAACATTGATATCAAAGATTTAATAACAATTTCATGAATAATTGACTTGAGCAAAGGTGTTACAACTAATTGAAGTTTAAAACATAACGTAATTAATTAATATAAATTTTGACGTTTCCAATGTCAAAAGTCAATGTTGCCAAATGTGTGATGAAGTAACTAAATTAAAACCAAATATTCCTAAACTAACTTCAATGAAGACGGTGACAGTTGTAGTAGGGTTGACAATATTAATTTATAAATTTAAAAATTAACTACTATTTTTTAATACAAACAGTGTTGCCAAATTATAAAGTAACTAAATAAAAATCAAATATTATTAAATAAAATAAATTGAATACTTTGCTGTGTTTGTTATCAAAAGAAAGAAAACCGTAAGGGCCAGTTTTAAAATGACAAAAAAAATGTGTCATGTCGATCTGCTTTTGTTTTTCGTAAAAAGTTGTTAGAAGTAGGTCGTAATTGGGTTTTAAGGAAACGACACAATACGGACTGGTGTGCACTAATGACAAAAATGTTCTACGTAGATTAGAATTTGTTTTTTGCAAAATGTTGTCAGAAAAATGTTGTGTTTGGGTATTTTAGAATTACATGTCAATATTGCCAAATGTTTAATAAAGTAACTAAACAAAGAACAAATATTCCCAAATGAACGGTACTGAAGTCAGTGAATGTTATATTAGGCTAGGTCACGATGAGGGCTAGCGTGAAAAATGGACAAAAATGTTCTGTATCGAACGGCTTTTGTTTTTTGGAAAAAGTTGTGAGAAGTATGTGGTGTTTGGTATCAAATGAAAAGGCTCGATAAGGGCTGGCGTGTAAAATTAACAAAAAAGTTCAATGTTGATCGACACTTTTGTTTTTTGCATAAATTTCACAAAACTCGACATAGTTTGGTCTCAAATGAAAGGTCTCGTTGAGGGCTAGCGTGCAGAATTGACAAAAATGTTCCATGTCGATCGGCTTTTGTTTTATGCAAAAAGTTATCAGAAGTATGTCGTGTTTGGTATCAAATGAAAGGTCTCGGAGAGGGCTAGCGTGCAGAATTGAAAAAAATGTGCTATGTCGATCGGTATTTGTTTTTGCAAAAAGTTGTCAGAAGTGTGTGGTGTTTGGTATCAAATGAAAGGTTTCAATGAAGGCTGGTGTGCAGAATTAACGAAAATGGTCAATGTCGATCGGCTTTTGTTTTTTGCAAAAGGTTGTCACAAGTATACAATGTTTGGTATCAAATGAAAAGATATGATAAAAATGTTTCATGTCGATCGACTTTTGTTTTATGCAGAAAGTTGTCAGAAGTATGTCGTGTTTGGTATCAAATGAAAGGTCTCGGTGAGAGTTGGGGTACATAAATGACAAAAATGTTTCATGTCGACCGGCTTTTGTTTTTTGCAAAAATTTCACAAAACTCGACAAAGTTTGGTCTCAAATGAAAGGTCTCGTTGAGGGCTAGCGTGCAGAATTGACAAAAATGTTCCATGTCGATCGGCTTTTGTTTTATGCAAAAAGTTGTCAGAAGTATGTCGTGTTTGGTATCAAATGAAAGGTCTCGGAGAGGGCTAGCGTGCAGAATTGAAAAAAATGTGCTATGTCGATCGGTATTTGTTTTTGCAAAAAGTTGTCAGAAGTGTGTGGTGTTTGGTATCAAATGAAAGGTTTCAATAAAGGCTGGTGTGCAGAATTAACGAAAATAGTCAATGTCGATCGGCTTTTGTTTTTTGCAAAAGGTTGTCACAAGTATACAATGTTTGGTATCAAATAAAAAGTCTCGGTGTGGGCTAGCGTGTAGATATGATAAAAATGTTTCATGTCGATCGACTTTTGTTTTATGCAGAAAGTTGTCAGAAGTATGTCGTGTTTGCTATCAAATGAAAGGTCTCGGTGAGAGTTGGGGTACATAAATGACAAAAATGTTTCATGTCGACCGACTTTTGTTTTTTGCAAAAATTTCACAAAACTCGACAAAGTTTGGTCTCAAATGAAAGGTCTCGTTGAAGGCTAGCGTGCAGAATTGACAAAAATGTGCTATGTCGATCGGCTTTTGTTTTATGCAAAAAGTTGTCAGAAGTATGTCGTGTTTGGTATCAAATGAAAGGTCTCGAAGAGGGCTAGCGTGCAGAATTGAAAAAAATGTGCTATGTCGATCGGTATTTGTTTTTGCAAAAAGTTGTCAGAAGTGTGTGGTGTTTGGTACGAAATCAAAGGTTTGAATGAAGGCTGGTGTGTAGAATTAACGAAAATGGTCAATGTCGATCGGCTTTTGTTTTTTGCAAAAGGTTGTCACAAGTATATAGTGTTTGGTATCAAATGAAAAGTCTCGGTGTGGGCTAGCGTTTAGATATGATAAAAATGTTTCATGTCGATCGACTTTTGTTTTATGCAGAAAGTTGTCAGAAGTTGTCGTGTATGGTATCAAATGAAAGGTCTCAGTGAGAGTTGGGGTACATAAATGACAAAAATGTTTCATGTCGACCGGCTTTTGTTTTTTGCAAAAAATTATTAGAAGTATATCGAGTTTGCAATCTAATGAAAGGTCTCGGTGAGGCCTAACGTGGAAATATGAAATAATTGTTTCATGTCGATCGGCATTTGTTTTTTTACATTGACAGCGGAGCTCTAGGGAATGCTCGGCGTAGCCGAGAATTCGCTAGTCATATACTATTTTGGTAGATTCACTATCTATATATATTTGGATTCATCTCGACGATCACCGATCCTGTGTCCAGCTTAAACTCCTGGTCCATTTAAGTAATTGCTGTAATTTTTTTCTCAAGTTGTAGTGTCTATTGTACCGGAGTGCCTTTTGGGGGTCTCATATTTTTACTGTGAGTGGTTTTTGTTTAAAAAAATAAAAACTGAGTAAAATTGGTACATTGAAACAATGGATCCCAGAGGCCATGTCTACATTTAAGAAGAATCACGGTTCTCATCCGTCAAATTTGACAATTCAATATGAAACTTTTATTTGATTTTTTTGGAAAATGTGAAGAGATATTATGAATTGAATTATGTTTTAATATATTATAATAGTGAGCGAAATATATACAAATATACTGAATGTTAAATGTGGTGTATTTAAAATATTTCTTTTTTGACATTTCATGTTTATCATATGTTAGAGCCGTCAAAAATTCGTGGTACAAGTTTTATATTTTGTAGAAGAAAGGAAAAGAATTAATAAATTAACATATATTTTAAAGGAAAGATACAGTGCATTCTGGAACGTAAGTATGTTTTTTATTATGTTTTTGCTGTATTTATACATATATTTAAATTTTAGCTGAAATCATTGAATTGGTTAAAAGTAATTCCAAGATGAAATTTGGAAATACAGAGATCTTTGAACATAAACATTAACGAAAAATGAGCAACCCTTTTGGAATATACAATTAACAAGGAATGGACAATAACAAATCAATACAGAAGAAATATAAGTAGCAATGAAAGTCGTTTCCAAAGAACAGTGGAGTACGAACAGTTATGCCAGCAAAAGCACAAATAGTTAAATAATTAAATAAAATTTGTAAGATTTATAATAAAATAAACAATGTAATAAATAACAATAATAAAGAAAATACAGCGAAGAAACTTAAATCTGGAATTTGAACAAGGCGCGTCATATCACACAGCGCATATGTCTATTTTTACCCCTACTCCAGCCGCCAGTCATAAAGCTATTTATTAAAATGGCTGACAAAACATATTTGATGAGAAACGGTCCATAAAAGACAAGTACCGAAAAATTTGGAAAACAAGCAAATAATTATCTGTTATATTATAAAATTTCTTTTCAGAGTAAGAAGTAAAGATATTTATATAAAATCAATTCCAGTAAATATCAATTTTGTAGTTGTTTTTCAAAACTGAGTAACATGCCATTGACAGCAATTTTGTTAATTTAACGTTAACTTAACTATAACTATACCATAAATCAGCAACGAAACATACTTATAGTTACTTGAAATGGATATTGTAGTGGGCACTTGGTAGAACATTTTTGAATATAGATAAAAAAAACACATAGTTATTACACAATAATTACTATATACAATTAAAAGTTAAGTAGGATTGAAGTGGTTTGTTCAATGTGATCATTCGCAATGTTTATCTTAGAATTAACGGCTCTTCTAATCTCTTCCAGTCAGTTCATTCGTAATCCTTTGTCAGCTAGATATGATACAGAAAATTCCCTACCGGATGAATGTGCATTGTTGATACAATGTTCTACAATTCTGAATTCATATTTTTTTGTTTATTGAATTTATATGTTCTTTAATTTTTATTCCCAAATAAAATATTAATTCAGGATTTGCAGAACATTGTATCAACAATGCATATTCATTCAATAAATAAATAAAAAATCTGTGAACAATATATGGGGAATGTGTATTTTTAAAGTCCATGTAAAGGTAAGATATAATTTATTTTATTTGAACCCATAATTTATTAACATTAAAGTCTAGGTTGATCAGCTATGGTTCGAAACTACGGGTTCCCATATAAAAATAGCCCGTATGGTGCAATCTCCACCCCAGCTCAACTCCCTAGGAGATGACATGTAGTAAAAGCTTCCTACGACACACCTAGTTATGGATAATAAGCCGAGAATGAAGAGATTTAAGCTGCAATCTTTTTTGGATTTTGCCATTTTGAAATCAGCCATCGACTTGCACATGCTACTCAACTTTGTATGGTTATATTTATTATATAAAAGGTAAATTTGAATTTATATCAGATCTAATAATATTTGGAATTTATTTTTTTATTTCATTATTGTATTCATACAAAATTATGCTACAAAAAAATATTTATCTACATTTATTATTTTATTTTACATTTAAGTGTAATGAAACTCCCATATTCTCATATATATAGTTAAAAAGTTGAGAAAAAATCATGAATCAAATATGTCTTGAGCGTTTTGCCCAACATCGTCGAGTTTTTGTGTAATTTTCATTTGAAAATGTTGATTGACTTTGGACTAACAAAAATTACTAAATTTTTGTTGGTCACATTGAAATTTAGTTTGAAAATGAACCAGTGGCACACAACCGGTGGAGACTTTTATATAAATATCTCTTTAAATAGACTATAATAAAATGTAAATGTAATATATTTTGTTATAACTAGGTATATTTTAATGATTTGTATATATCTAATTCAATAAAAACGTTTTTTAAATAAATAAATTAATTCCATTTTGACAGTTGTTTGAGAACTGCATTCAGCCATTACAGGTATATTTTAGAACGAGAAATCTTGAGAAATACGGCGAATTACAAGGTAATATTTATATAATTATGTGTATTACTATAAAACTTAATTTATCTATATGTTTTCTTTTCAATTAAATCACTTTAAAATACAAAGTTTTGTATAACCGGCAATTTTGACAGTTGCTTCCGGGGCTCATCAAGTGACGGATAGCTCGGTGAAAAAGGCTATTTTTTCTAATATTACAGCGAGATATTGTATGAGAATTATCACAAATCATCAGTAATACAATGTATTTTAAGGTATGATATAAATTTTTGCATTTTAATACTATTTTTTTCTCATTTTTATTTAGTTTTCCTAACCTGTATGAACTCTGGCATATCGAGATGACATTTATATGAAATAAGGCTATTCGTTGGATGAAAATCATTATTAAATGTGGAAATATAACGTATCCTTTAAAATGAAACCAGAAATTTTGCACGATATTATAAAATTTAACAAAAATGCCGTATTTGACACTTGAGTTGGAGACACGACCGAGTTATCTGCTTGAAATATGACATTTTTACTAAAATGTATAATGAAATATTGTACGAAATCATCTCTGTTACAAGGTACTTCCATATGGAATATAAATATTTATATATTAATAGTTAAATATTTCATTTTTTAGATGAGACTATAACCTACACGTACTCAGATACACAATGGTGAATTTTTAAATTAATTAAAACAATTCGTTGGGCAAATATTGTTAAAATGAATGAGAATATAATATATTCTTTAAAATAAATTCACAAGACTATTCCAGAAAGTATTATTTAATCAAGAAAACTCCATTTCAAAGTCGATTTAGAATCTCACTTTTAAAAATTGATTTTTGATTACTATTCAAACACTAGCAAAGGTAAATACATACTGTACAGTATTCTACCCTTATTATAAATACTTTTTTATCTAATTTATACATATTTTAGAGAGCTAGACAATGGATTTTGTCTGATTACGTGGAAAACCTGAAAACCCTTTGCTTCATACCGTTTTGGAGGGAATTGTTCAACAGTTTAATGTACAATAATTAGTATATAAATAAATGATGTATCTGGACCTTATTAAACTTCAATTAATTGCATTTTACACTTTCTTTCCGCATTTCTTGACATTTCTGATAAAAACATCTGATTACAACAGAGATTACATTTTTCAAAATTCTGTAGTATTTTATAATGAAATGAGATGATTTCTCAGATGTAAATGTTTACATAAATAAATTATCTATCCATTTATTCATTTGTAACTGATGTATGAACCAATAAACATCTTTTCAAACCAAATATTCATATTCTCTTAGTCGGACTTGACTGTGATTGTACTGCACAAAAATTCATGTTTTCATTAAGAAATAATGCAAAAGAACGTATAAAAATTGGTTACTTTATCTACAACTAACAGGCATATAAATTTTCAGTTATGTGTGAGTAGTTCATATATACCTCAACAGATGGCGCCACAGGATCACTTAAATTCCAAAATAACTATTCAAATTGTATTTATTATAATTTTATAATCATTTATATTGATATTTATAATAAAAAATAAATTATTAATAACAATAACAATAGTTGTAGATAAATACATATATAATTCAGCTTCATAAATATATAAATGAACATAGCAACAGAAAAACATGAGTATAATCATGTTTTTTTTTGGCAATATAAAAATGTATCAGTTTATAATATTTGGTATGTTATTTCACAATATTTATATTTATAAAATAGATAATTATTTTCAAAATAATACATTTTTATATATTCTTTAACTAACTTCATACTTATTGTGTCAAGTTATGACATTTAAGTTCTGTCAAACTGAATGTATTGTATGAAAATACAAATATTGTTAAGATATAATAAAAATACATAAAATTGGGTTAAACGTATTATTTAAATCTTGTCTTCTTATGTATTTTGATGATTAAACCGTTGTATCTCAAAATATCTAAGCGCGGGAAATTTAAAATCTCTATAATTTCATTTATTTATCAACATGTATTTTTATTTATTTCCTAAACGGTCTCGCGTACCACTTTGAACGTGTTATAAATAAATAATATACATTACAACAAATGTTTCTAGGTCTAACACATAGTAGCACCCCCCGTAGAAGGGTGTGAAAAATATTCATCAATTTCCAAAGTTGGAATATTAAATATATGATATTATTTGATAAGTTATGTGTGAGTAGTTCATATACAGGGTGTTCCATTTAAGCGTGCCACCATTTCTATCTCGAGAACTATAAGAGCTACGAGGTTGGTTAAATTAGCAAAGAACCACCATTTTACAAGACTAATACAAAGAGCAAAAAAAAACTTTTTTTTGACCTGTGGTTCTCAACATACGGGACACAACTTTCTCTTTTTAGATGGGAACATATGTTTATTTTTAGGTTATTCGATAGAGCATTTTTTTCTGAATTCAGCGATATAAACATCATATACTATTTTGATAGATTCATTATCTACTAGCGTGCAGAATTGAGAAAAATGTTACATTCCGATCGGCTTTTGTTTTCTGCAAAAATTTCTCAAAAGTATGTCGAGTTTGGTCTCAAATGAAAGGTCCCGTTGAGGGCTAGCGTGCAGAATTGACAAAAATGTCCCATTCCGATCGGCTTTTGTTTTCTGCAAAAAGTTCTCAAAGTTATGTCGAGTTTGGACTCAAATGAAACGTCTTGTTGAGGGCTAGCGTGTAGAATTGACAAAAATGTTTCATGTCGACGGTCTTTTGTTTTTTGCAAAAAATTATTAGAAGTATATCGTGTTTGCAATCTAATGAAAGGTCTCGGTGAGGCCTGACGTGGAAATATGAAATAATTGTTTTATGTCGATCGGCATTTGTTTTTTGCACTGACAGCGGAGCTCTAGGGAATGCTCGGCGTAGCCGAGAATTCGCTAGTCATATACTATTTTGGTAGATTCACTATCTATATATATTTGGATTCATCTCGACGATCACCGATCCTGTGTCCAGCTTAAACTCCTGGTCCATTTAAGTAATTGCTGTAATTTTTTTCTCAAGTTGTAGTGTCTATTGTACCGGAGTGCCTTTTGGGGGTCTCATATTTTTACTGTGAGTGGTTTTTGTTTAAAAAAATAAAAACTGAGTAAAATTGGTACATTGAAACAATGGATCCCAGAGGCCATGTCTACATTTAAGAAGAATCACGGTTCTCATCCGTCAAATTTGACAATTCAATATGAAACTTTTATTTGATTTTTTTGGAAAATGTGAAGAGATATTATGAATTGAATTATGTTTTAATATATTATAATAGTGAGCGAAATATATACAAATATACTGAATGTTAAATGTGGTGTATTTAAAATATTTCTTTTTTGACATTTCATGTTTATCATATGTTAGAGCCGTCAAAAATTCGTGGTACAAGTTTTATATTTTGTAGAAGAAAGGAAAAGAATTAATAAATTAACATATATTTTAAAGGAAAGATGCAGTGCATTCTGGAACGTAAGTATGTTTTTTATTATGTTTTTGCTGTATTTATACATATATTTAAATTTTAGCTGAAATCATTGAATTGGTTAAAAGTAATTCCAAGATGAAATTTGGAAATACAGAGATCTTTGAACATAAACATTAACGAAAAATGAGCAACCCTTTTGGAATATACAATTAACAAGGAATGGACAATAACAAATCAATACAGAAGAAATATAAGTAGCAATGAAAGTCGTTTCCAAAGAACAGTGGAGTACGAACAGTTATGCCAGCAAAAGCACAAATAGTTAAATAATTAAATAAAATTTGTAAGATTTATAATAAAATAAACAATGTAATAAATAACAATAATAAAGAAAATACAGCGAAGAAACTTAAATCTGGAATTTGAACAAGGCGCGTCATATCACACAGCGCATATGTCTATTTTTACCCCTACTCCAGCCGCCAGTCATAAAGCTATTTATTAAAATGGCTGACAAAACATATTTGATGAGAAACGGTCCATAAAAGACAAGTACCGAAAAATTTGGAAAACAAGCAAATAATTATCTGTTATATTATAAAATTTCTTTTCAGAGTAAGAAGTAAAGATATTTATATAAAATCAATTCCAGTAAATATCAATTTTGTAGTTGTTTTTCAAAACTGAGTAACATGCCATTGACAGCAATTTTGTTAATTTAACGTTAACTTAACTATAACTATACCATAAATCAGCAACGAAACATACTTATAGTTACTTGAAATGGATATTGTAGTGGGCACTTGGTAGAACATTTTTGAATATAGATAAAAAAAACACATAGTTATTACACAATAATTACTATATACAATTAAAAGTTAAGTAGGATTGAAGTGGTTTGTTCAATGTGATCATTCGCAATGTTTATCTTAGAATTAACGGCTCTTCTAATCTCTTCCAGTCAGTTCATTCGTAATCCTTTGTCAGCTAGATATGATACAGAAAATTCCCTACCGGATGAATGTGCATTGTTGATACAATGTTCTACAATTCTGAATTCATATTTTTTTGTTTATTGAATTTATATGTTCTTTAATTTTTATTCCCAAATAAAATATTAATTCAGGATTTGCAGAACATTGTATCAACAATGCATATTCATTCAATAAATAAATAAAAAATCTGTGAACAATATATGGGGAATGTGTATTTTTAAAGTCCATGTAAAGGTAAGATATAATTTATTTTATTTGAACCCATAATTTATTAACATTAAAGTCTAGGTTGATCAGCTATGGTTCGAAACTACGGGTTCCCATATAAAAATAGCCCGTATGGTGCAATCTCCACCCCAGCTCAACTCCCTAGGAGATGACATGTAGTAAAAGCTTCCTACGACACACCTAGTTATGGATAATAAGCCGAGAATGAAGAGATTTAAGCTGCAATCTTTTTTGGATTTTGCCATTTTGAAATCAGCCATCGACTTGCACATGCTACTCAACTTTGTATGGTTATATTTATTATATAAAAGGTAAATTTGAATTTATATCAGATCTAATAATATTTGGAATTTATTTTTTTATTTCATTATTGTATTCATACAAAATTATGCTACAAAAAAATATTTATCTACATTTATTATTTTATTTTACATTTAAGTGTAATGAAACTCCCATATTCTCATATATATAGTTAAAAAGTTGAGAAAAAATCATGAATCAAATATGTCTTGAGCGTTTTGCCCAACATCGTCGAGTTTTTGTGTAATTTTCATTTGAAAATGTTGATTGACTTTGGACTAACAAAAATTACTAAATTTTTGTTGGTCACATTGAAATTTAGTTTGAAAATGAACCAGTGGCACACAACCGGTGGAGACTTTTATATAAATATCTCTTTAAATAGACTATAATAAAATGTAAATGTAATATATTTTGTTATAACTAGGTATATTTTAATGATTTGTATATATCTAATTCAATAAAAACGTTTTTTAAATAAATAAATTAATTCCATTTTGACAGTTGTTTGAGAACTGCATTCAGCCATTACAGGTATATTTTAGAACGAGAAATCTTGAGAAATACGGCGAATTACAAGGTAATATTTATATAATTATGTGTATTACTATAAAACTTAATTTATCTATATGTTTTCTTTTCAATTAAATCACTTTAAAATACAAAGTTTTGTATAACCGGCAATTTTGACAGTTGCTTCCGGGGCTCATCAAGTGACGGATAGCTCGGTGAAAAAGGCTATTTTTTCTAATATTACAGCGAGATATTGTATGAGAATTATCACAAATCATCAGTAATACAATGTATTTTAAGGTATGATATAAATTTTTGCATTTTAATACTATTTTTTTCTCATTTTTATTTAGTTTTCCTAACCTGTATGAACTCTGGCATATCGAGATGACATTTATATGAAATAAGGCTATTCGTTGGATGAAAATCATTATTAAATGTGGAAATATAACGTATCCTTTAAAATGAAACCAGAAATTTTGCACGATATTATAAAATTTAACAAAAATGCCGTATTTGACACTTGAGTTGGAGACACGACCGAGTTATCTGCTTGAAATATGACATTTTTACTAAAATGTATAATGAAATATTGTACGAAATCATCTCTGTTACAAGGTACTTCCATATGGAATATAAATATTTATATATTAATAGTTAAATATTTCATTTTTTAGATGAGACTATAACCTACACGTACTCAGATACACAATGGTGAATTTTTAAATTAATTAAAACAATTCGTTGGGCAAATATTGTTAAAATGAATGAGAATATAATATATTCTTTAAAATAAATTCACAAGACTATTCCAGAAAGTATTATTTAATCAAGAAAACTCCATTTCAAAGTCGATTTAGAATCTCACTTTTAAAAATTGATTTTTGATTACTATTCAAACACTAGCAAAGGTAAATACATACTGTACAGTATTCTACCCTTATTATAAATACTTTTTTATCTAATTTATACATATTTTAGAGAGCTAGACAATGGATTTTGTCTGATTACGTGGAAAACCTGAAAACCCTTTGCTTCATACCGTTTTGGAGGGAATTGTTCAACAGTTTAATGTACAATAATTAGTATATAAATAAATGATGTATCTGGACCTTATTAAACTTCAATTAATTGCATTTTACACTTTCTTTCCGCATTTCTTGACATTTCTGATAAAAACATCTGATTACAACAGAGATTACATTTTTCAAAATTCTGTAGTATTTTATAATGAAATGAGATGATTTCTCAGATGTAAATGTTTACATAAATAAATTATCTATCCATTTATTCATTTGTAACTGATGTATGAACCAATAAACATCTTTTCAAACCAAATATTCATATTCTCTTAGTCGGACTTGACTGTGATTGTACTGCACAAAAATTCATGTTTTCATTAAGAAATAATGCAAAAGAACGTATAAAAATTGGTTACTTTATCTACAACTAACAGGCATATAAATTTTCAGTTATGTGTGAGTAGTTCATATATACCTCAACAGATGGCGCCACAGGATCACTTAAATTCCAAAATAACTATTCAAATTGTATTTATTATAATTTTATAATCATTTATATTGATATTTATAATAAAAAATAAATTATTAATAACAATAACAATAGTTGTAGATAAATACATATATAATTCAGCTTCATAAATATATAAATGAACATAGCAACAGAAAAACATGAGTATAATCATGTTTTTTTTTGGCAATATAAAAATGTATCAGTTTATAATATTTGGTATGTTATTTCACAATATTTATATTTATAAAATAGATAATTATTTTCAAAATAATACATTTTTATATATTCTTTAACTAACTTCATACTTATTGTGTCAAGTTATGACATTTAAGTTCTGTCAAACTGAATGTATTGTATGAAAATACAAATATTGTTAAGATATAATAAAAATACATAAAATTGGGTTAAACGTATTATTTAAATCTTGTCTTCTTATGTATTTTGATGATTAAACCGTTGTATCTCAAAATATCTAAGCGCGGGAAATTTAAAATCTCTATAATTTCATTTATTTATCAACATGTATTTTTATTTATTTCCTAAACGGTCTCGCGTACCACTTTGAACGTGTTATAAATAAATAATATACATTACAACAAATGTTTCTAGGTCTAACACATAGTAGCACCCCCCGTAGAAGGGTGTGAAAAATATTCATCAATTTCCAAAGTTGGAATATTAAATATATGATATTATTTGATAAGTTATGTGTGAGTAGTTCATATACAGGGTGTTCCATTTAAGCGTGCCACCATTTCTATCTCGAGAACTATAAGAGCTACGAGGTTGGTTAAATTAGCAAAGAACCACCATTTTACAAGACTAATACAAAGAGCAAAAAAAAACTTTTTTTTGACCTGTGGTTCTCAACATACGGGACACAACTTTCTCTTTTTAGATGGGAACATATGTTTATTTTTAGGTTATTCGATAGAGCATTTTTTTCTGAATTCAGCGATATAAACATCACTATACTAAACGATTAGATTCACTATATATCTATATATCTATATATCTATATATCTATCTATAGATTCATCACGAGCATCGAGTGACTTTTGTAATCGCCTACAGCCTGAACCATGCAAGTGATTGTTATAATTTTTTTTTAATATGTGGGGGCTAATGAGATCTGGTGCCTTTTGGGTGTCTCATATTTTTACTATTAGCAATTTTCGTGTAAAAAATTAAAACTTTGCACAAATGCTGCCTTGAAACAATGGATCCCAGAGGCCATGTCTAACTTTAAGAAGAATCACGCCGTCATCCGTCACTTTTGACAATCTGCCTATGAACTTCAAATGATTATATCTTTTAATAGAACATTGATATCAAAGATTTAAAAACAGTATCATGAATAATAGACTTGAGCAAATGTGTTACAACTCATTTAAGTTTAAAACATAACGTATTTAATTAATATAAATTTTGACGTTTCCAATGTCAAAAGTCAATGTTGCCAAATGTGTGATGAAGTAACTAAATTAAAACCAAATATTCCTAAACTAACTTCACTGAAGACGGTGGCAGTTGTATTAGGGTTGACAATATTAATTTATAAATTTAAAAATTAACTACTATTTTTTAATACTAACAGTGTTGCCAAATTATAAAGTAACTAAATAAAAATCAAATATTCCTAAATAAAATAAATTGAATACTTTGCTGTGTTTGTTATCAAAAGAAAGGAAACCATAAGGGCCAGTTTTAAAATGACAAAAAAATGTGTCATGTCGATCTGCATTTGTTTTCCGTAAAAAGTTGTTAAAAGTAGGTCGTTCTTGGGTTTTAAGGAAACGACACAATACGAACTGGTGTGCACGAATGACAAAAATGTTCTATGTAGATTAGAAATTGTTTTTTGCATAATGTTGTCAGAAAAATGTCGTATTTGGGTATTTTCAAATTGCAAAAGTCAATGTTGCCAAATGTTTAATAAAGTAACTAAACAAAGAACAAATATTCCCAAATGAAAGGTTACTGAGGACAGTGAATGTTATATTAGGCTAGGTCACGATGAGGGCTAGCGGGCAGAATGAACAAAAATATTCTATATCGAACGGCTTTTGTTTTTTTGTAAAAAGTTGTGAGAAGTATGTGGTGTTTGGTATCAAATGAAAAGGCTCGATGAGGGCTGGGGTGTAGAATTAAAAAAAAAGTCAATGTTGATCGGCTTTTGTTTTTGCAAAAATTTCTCAAAGACATGTCGAGTTTGGTCTCAAATAAAAGGTCTCGTTGAGGGCTAGCGTGCAGAATTGACAAAAATGTTCCATGTCGATCGGCTTTTGTTTTGTGCAAAAAGTTGTCAGAAGTATGTCGTGTTTGGTATCAAATGAAAGGTCTCGGAGAGGGCCAGCGTGCAGAATTGACAAAAATGTACTATGTCGATCGGTTTTTGTTTTCTGCAAAAAGTTGTCAGAAGTATGTCGTGTTTGATATCAAATGAAAGGTCTCGGAGAGGGCTAGCGTGCAGAATTGACAAAAATGTTCCATGACGATCGGCTTTTGTTTTATGCAAAAAGTTGTCAGATGTATGTCGTGTTTGGTATCAAATGAAAGGTCTCGCTGAGGGCTAGCCTGCAGAATTGACAAAAATGTACTATGTCGATCGGTTTTTGTTTTTTGCAAAAAGTTGTCAGAAGTATATCGTGTTTGATATCAAATGAAAGGTCTCGGAGAGGGCTAGCGTGCAGAATTGATAAAAATGTGCCATGTCGATCGGTATTTGTTTTTTGCAAAAAGTTGTCAGAAATGTGTGGTGTTTGGTATCAAATGAAAAGTCTCGTTGAGTACTAGCGTGCAGAATTGACAAAAATGTTCCATGTCGATCGGCTTTTGTTTTATGCAAAAAGTTGTCAGAAGTATGTCGTGTTTGGTATCAAATGAAAGGTCTCGGAGAGGGCTAGCGTGCAGAATTGACAAAAATGTTCCATGTCGATCGGCTTTTGGTTTTTGCAAAAAGTTGTCACAAGTATATAGTGTTTGGTATCAAATGAAAAGTCTGGGTGTGGGCTAGCGTGTAGATATGATAAAAATGTTTCATGTCGATCGACTTTTGTTTAGTGCAGAAAGTTGTCAGAAGTATGTCGTGTATGGTATCAAATGAAAGTTCTCGGTGAGAGTTGGGGTACATAAATGACAAAAATGTTCCATGTCGACCGGCTTTTGTTTTTTGCAAAAAAATATTAGAAGTATATCGTGTTTGCAGTCTAATGAAAGGTCTTAGTGAGGCCTGACGTGGAAATATGAAATAATTGTTTCATGTCGATCGGCATTTGTTTTTTGCACTGACAGCGGAGCTCTAGGGAATGCTCGGCGTAGCCGAGAATTCGCTAGTCATATACTATTTTGGTAGATTCACTATCTATATATATTTGGATTCATCTCGACGATCACCGATCCTGTGTCCAGCTTAAACTCCTGGTCCATTTAAGTAATTGCTGTAATTTTTTTCTCAAGTTGTAGTGTCTATTGTACCGGAGTGCCTTTTGGGGGTCTCATATTTTTACTGTGAGTGGTTTTTGTTTAAAAAAATAAAAACTGAGTAAAATTGGTACATTGAAACAATGGATCCCAGAGGCCATGTCTACATTTAAGAAGAATCACGGTTCTCATCCGTCAAATTTGACAATTCAATATGAAACTTTTATTTGATTTTTTTGGAAAATGTGAAGAGATATTATGAATTGAATTATGTTTTAATATATTATAATAGTGAGCGAAATATATACAAATATACTGAATGTTAAATGTGGTGTATTTAAAATATTTCTTTTTTGACATTTCATGTTTATCATATGTTAGAGCCGTCAAAAATTCGTGGTACAAGTTTTATATTTTGTAGAAGAAAGGAAAAGAATTAATAAATTAACATATATTTTAAAGGAAAGATACAGTGCATTCTGGAACGTAAGTATGTTTTTTATTATGTTTTTGCTGTATTTATACATATATTTAAATTTTAGCTGAAATCATTGAATTGGTTAAAAGTAATTCCAAGATGAAATTTGGAAATACAGAGATCTTTGAACATAAACATTAACGAAAAATGAGCAACCCTTTTGGAATATACAATTAACAAGGAATGGACAATAACAAATCAATACAGAAGAAATATAAGTAGCAATGAAAGTCGTTTCCAAAGAACAGTGGAGTACGAACAGTTATGCCAGCAAAAGCACAAATAGTTAAATAATTAAATAAAATTTGTAAGATTTATAATAAAATAAACAATGTAATAAATAACAATAATAAAGAAAATACAGCGAAGAAACTTAAATCTGGAATTTGAACAAGGCGCGTCATATCACACAGCGCATATGTCTATTTTTACCCCTACTCCAGCCGCCAGTCATAAAGCTATTTATTAAAATGGCTGACAAAACATATTTGATGAGAAACGGTCCATAAAAGACAAGTACCGAAAAATTTGGAAAACAAGCAAATAATTATCTGTTATATTATAAAATTTCTTTTCAGAGTAAGAAGTAAAGATATTTATATAAAATCAATTCCAGTAAATATCAATTTTGTAGTTGTTTTTCAAAACTGAGTAACATGCCATTGACAGCAATTTTGTTAATTTAACGTTAACTTAACTATAACTATACCATAAATCAGCAACGAAACATACTTATAGTTACTTGAAATGGATATTGTAGTGGGCACTTGGTAGAACATTTTTGAATATAGATAAAAAAAACACATAGTTATTACACAATAATTACTATATACAATTAAAAGTTAAGTAGGATTGAAGTGGTTTGTTCAATGTGATCATTCGCAATGTTTATCTTAGAATTAACGGCTCTTCTAATCTCTTCCAGTCAGTTCATTCGTAATCCTTTGTCAGCTAGATATGATACAGAAAATTCCCTACCGGATGAATGTGCATTGTTGATACAATGTTCTACAATTCTGAATTCATATTTTTTTGTTTATTGAATTTATATGTTCTTTAATTTTTATTCCCAAATAAAATATTAATTCAGGATTTGCAGAACATTGTATCAACAATGCATATTCATTCAATAAATAAATAAAAAATCTGTGAACAATATATGGGGAATGTGTATTTTTAAAGTCCATGTAAAGGTAAGATATAATTTATTTTATTTGAACCCATAATTTATTAACATTAAAGTCTAGGTTGATCAGCTATGGTTCGAAACTACGGGTTCCCATATAAAAATAGCCCGTATGGTGCAATCTCCACCCCAGCTCAACTCCCTAGGAGATGACATGTAGTAAAAGCTTCCTACGACACACCTAGTTATGGATAATAAGCCGAGAATGAAGAGATTTAAGCTGCAATCTTTTTTGGATTTTGCCATTTTGAAATCAGCCATCGACTTGCACATGCTACTCAACTTTGTATGGTTATATTTATTATATAAAAGGTAAATTTGAATTTATATCAGATCTAATAATATTTGGAATTTATTTTTTTATTTCATTATTGTATTCATACAAAATTATGCTACAAAAAAATATTTATCTACATTTATTATTTTATTTTACATTTAAGTGTAATGAAACTCCCATATTCTCATATATATAGTTAAAAAGTTGAGAAAAAATCATGAATCAAATATGTCTTGAGCGTTTTGCCCAACATCGTCGAGTTTTTGTGTAATTTTCATTTGAAAATGTTGATTGACTTTGGACTAACAAAAATTACTAAATTTTTGTTGGTCACATTGAAATTTAGTTTGAAAATGAACCAGTGGCACACAACCGGTGGAGACTTTTATATAAATATCTCTTTAAATAGACTATAATAAAATGTAAATGTAATATATTTTGTTATAACTAGGTATATTTTAATGATTTGTATATATCTAATTCAATAAAAACGTTTTTTAAATAAATAAATTAATTCCATTTTGACAGTTGTTTGAGAACTGCATTCAGCCATTACAGGTATATTTTAGAACGAGAAATCTTGAGAAATACGGCGAATTACAAGGTAATATTTATATAATTATGTGTATTACTATAAAACTTAATTTATCTATATGTTTTCTTTTCAATTAAATCACTTTAAAATACAAAGTTTTGTATAACCGGCAATTTTGACAGTTGCTTCCGGGGCTCATCAAGTGACGGATAGCTCGGTGAAAAAGGCTATTTTTTCTAATATTACAGCGAGATATTGTATGAGAATTATCACAAATCATCAGTAATACAATGTATTTTAAGGTATGATATAAATTTTTGCATTTTAATACTATTTTTTTCTCATTTTTATTTAGTTTTCCTAACCTGTATGAACTCTGGCATATCGAGATGACATTTATATGAAATAAGGCTATTCGTTGGATGAAAATCATTATTAAATGTGGAAATATAACGTATCCTTTAAAATGAAACCAGAAATTTTGCACGATATTATAAAATTTAACAAAAATGCCGTATTTGACACTTGAGTTGGAGACACGACCGAGTTATCTGCTTGAAATATGACATTTTTACTAAAATGTATAATGAAATATTGTACGAAATCATCTCTGTTACAAGGTACTTCCATATGGAATATAAATATTTATATATTAATAGTTAAATATTTCATTTTTTAGATGAGACTATAACCTACACGTACTCAGATACACAATGGTGAATTTTTAAATTAATTAAAACAATTCGTTGGGCAAATATTGTTAAAATGAATGAGAATATAATATATTCTTTAAAATAAATTCACAAGACTATTCCAGAAAGTATTATTTAATCAAGAAAACTCCATTTCAAAGTCGATTTAGAATCTCACTTTTAAAAATTGATTTTTGATTACTATTCAAACACTAGCAAAGGTAAATACATACTGTACAGTATTCTACCCTTATTATAAATACTTTTTTATCTAATTTATACATATTTTAGAGAGCTAGACAATGGATTTTGTCTGATTACGTGGAAAACCTGAAAACCCTTTGCTTCATACCGTTTTGGAGGGAATTGTTCAACAGTTTAATGTACAATAATTAGTATATAAATAAATGATGTATCTGGACCTTATTAAACTTCAATTAATTGCATTTTACACTTTCTTTCCGCATTTCTTGACATTTCTGATAAAAACATCTGATTACAACAGAGATTACATTTTTCAAAATTCTGTAGTATTTTATAATGAAATGAGATGATTTCTCAGATGTAAATGTTTACATAAATAAATTATCTATCCATTTATTCATTTGTAACTGATGTATGAACCAATAAACATCTTTTCAAACCAAATATTCATATTCTCTTAGTCGGACTTGACTGTGATTGTACTGCACAAAAATTCATGTTTTCATTAAGAAATAATGCAAAAGAACGTATAAAAATTGGTTACTTTATCTACAACTAACAGGCATATAAATTTTCAGTTATGTGTGAGTAGTTCATATATACCTCAACAGATGGCGCCACAGGATCACTTAAATTCCAAAATAACTATTCAAATTGTATTTATTATAATTTTATAATCATTTATATTGATATTTATAATAAAAAATAAATTATTAATAACAATAACAATAGTTGTAGATAAATACATATATAATTCAGCTTCATAAATATATAAATGAACATAGCAACAGAAAAACATGAGTATAATCATGTTTTTTTTTGGCAATATAAAAATGTATCAGTTTATAATATTTGGTATGTTATTTCACAATATTTATATTTATAAAATAGATAATTATTTTCAAAATAATACATTTTTATATATTCTTTAACTAACTTCATACTTATTGTGTCAAGTTATGACATTTAAGTTCTGTCAAACTGAATGTATTGTATGAAAATACAAATATTGTTAAGATATAATAAAAATACATAAAATTGGGTTAAACGTATTATTTAAATCTTGTCTTCTTATGTATTTTGATGATTAAACCGTTGTATCTCAAAATATCTAAGCGCGGGAAATTTAAAATCTCTATAATTTCATTTATTTATCAACATGTATTTTTATTTATTTCCTAAACGGTCTCGCGTACCACTTTGAACGTGTTATAAATAAATAATATACATTACAACAAATGTTTCTAGGTCTAACACATAGTAGCACCCCCCGTAGAAGGGTGTGAAAAATATTCATCAATTTCCAAAGTTGGAATATTAAATATATGATATTATTTGATAAGTTATGTGTGAGTAGTTCATATACAGGGTGTTCCATTTAAGCGTGCCACCATTTCTATCTCGAGAACTATAAGAGCTACGAGGTTGGTTAAATTAGCAAAGAACCACCATTTTACAAGACTAATACAAAGAGCAAAAAAAAACTTTTTTTTGACCTGTGGTTCTCAACATACGGGACACAACTTTCTCTTTTTAGATGGGAACATATGTTTATTTTTAGGTTATTCGATAGAGCATTTTTTTCTGAATTCAGCGATATAAACATCATATACTATTTTGATAGATTCATTATCTACTAGCGTGCAGAATTGAGAAAAATGTTACATTCCGATCGGCTTTTGTTTTCTGCAAAAATTTCTCAAAAGTATGTCGAGTTTGGTCTCAAATGAAAGGTCCCGTTGAGGGCTAGCGTGCAGAATTGACAAAAATGTCCCATTCCGATCGGCTTTTGTTTTCTGCAAAAAGTTCTCAAAGTTATGTCGAGTTTGGACTCAAATGAAACGTCTTGTTGAGGGCTAGCGTGTAGAATTGACAAAAATGTTTCATGTCGACGGTCTTTTGTTTTTTGCAAAAAATTATTAGAAGTATATCGTGTTTGCAATCTAATGAAAGGTCTCGGTGAGGCCTGACGTGGAAATATGAAATAATTGTTTTATGTCGATCGGCATTTGTTTTTTGCACTGACAGCGGAGCTCTAGGGAATGCTCGGCGTAGCCGAGAATTCGCTAGTCATATACTATTTTGGTAGATTCACTATCTATATATATTTGGATTCATCTCGACGATCACCGATCCTGTGTCCAGCTTAAACTCCTGGTCCATTTAAGTAATTGCTGTAATTTTTTTTTCAAGTTGTAGGGTCTAATGTGCTGGAGTGCCTTTTGGGGGTCTCATATTTTTACTGTGAGTGGTTTTTGTTTAAAAAAATAAAAACTGAGTAAAATTGGTACATTGAAACAATGGATCCCAGAGGCCATGTCTACATTTAAGAAGAATCACGGTTGTCATACGTCAAATTTGACAATTCAATATGAAACTTTTATTTGATTTTTTTGGAAAATGTGAAGAGATATTATGAGTTGAATTATGTTTTCATATATTATAATAGTGAGCGAAATATATACAAATATACTGAATGTTAAATGTGGTGTATTTAAAATATTTCTTTTTTGACATTTCACGTTTTTCATACGTTAGAGCCGTCAAAAATTCGTGGTACAAGTTTTATATTTTCAAAGACAAATATACAGAAATAAAAGTAATCTATGTTTAAAAGAATATGTACAATACACTTTGTGATGTAAGTAGATCATTTTAAATTTGTTTCGATGTATTTAAATATGTATTTTCATTTCAGTTACAATTTTTAATTGGTTACCCAAACCAGAGTACATTTATAGAAGAGAAATAACATAAAATTACTGACAATAACACTACTGAAGTGTAACTAATTATCATAAAACTGCATTGTACATAATAATTTACGGCAAACCTTATTTACAATATAATCAAACAATCATAATGCAAGTCTTGTATTTGCTTGGAGAAATATATAGTAAAATTAGTTTAAAAGTAAAATTACACTACTTTCTGTAATGTAAGTATGTAATTTTGTATATTCTTGGCAGTATTTAGATATGTGTTTTCATTTCAGTTATAGTTTTTAATTGGTTAAGATATCCAAACAAGAATATATTTATAGAAAAGAAATAAGATAATATTACGGATAATAATACTATTGACAAAAAAATAAATTCTGGAATTCAATCAAGGCGAGTCGTATTCAGTCATAAACAGATAAAACAATCTATTGGGCAATAATTATAAAAATAAATAATAGTAAAACATATTCTTTATTAAATGCAAACTAAAGAATATTCCAGAATGGATTATTTAATCAAGAAAACTGCATTTCAAAATTGATTTACACTCTGACGTTTAAAAAACTATATTTGATTACTATTCAAACACTTCCAAAGGTAAATTCATACTGTACAGTATTCTTCCCTTATATATAAATACTTTTTAAATCTAATTTATAAATATTTTAGATAGTTAGACTATAGATTTTGTCTGATTACGTGGACAAAATTGACAAGCCTTTATTTCATACAGTTTTGGAGGGAATTGTTTAAGAATTTATTGTAAAATAATTAGTATATAAATAAATGATGTATCTGGACTTTATTAAACTTTTATTAATTGCAATTTACTCTTTCTTTATACGCATTTCTTAACATTTCTGATGAAAGCATTTGATTACAATAGAGATTACATTTTTTAAAGTTCTGTAGTATTTTATAATGAAATGAGATGATTTCTCAGATGTAAACGTTTACATAAACAAATTATCTATCCATTTATCCATTTGTAACTGATGTATGAAACAATAAACATCTTTTCAAACCAAATATTCATATTCTCTTAGTCGAACTTGACTGTGATTGTACTGCACGAAAATTCATGTTTTCATTAAGAAATAATGCAAAAGAACCTATAAAAATTGGTTACTTTATCTACAACTAACAGGCATATAAATTTTCAGTTATGTGTGAGTAGTTCATATATACCTCAACAGATGGCGCTAGAGTAGCACTTAAATTTCAAAATAACTTCAAATTGTATTTATTATACTTTTATAATCATTTAAATTGATATTTATAATAAAAAATAAATTATTAATAACAATAACAATAGTTGTAGATAAATACATATATAATTCAGCTTCATAAATATATAAATGAACATAGCAACAGAAAAACAAGAATATAATCTTGTTTTTTTTGGCAATATAAAAATGTATCAGTTTATAAATTTCAATATGTTATTTCACATTATTTATATTTATAAAATAGATAATTATTTTCAAAATAATACATTTTTATATATTCTTTAACTAACTTCATACTTATTGTGTCAAGTTATGACATTTAAGTTCTGTCAAACTGAATGTATTGTATGAAAATACAAATATTGCTAAGATATAATAAAAATACATAAAATTGGGTTAAACGTATTATTTAAATCTTTTCTTCTTATGTATTTTGATGATTAAACCGTTGTATCTCAAAATCCCTAAGCGCGGGAAATTTAAAATCTCTATAATTTCATTTATTTATCAACATGTATTTTTATTTATTTCCTAAACGGTCTCGCGTGCCGCTTTGAACGTGTTATAAATAAATAATATACATTACAACAAATGTTTCTAGGTCTAACACATAGTAGCACCCCCTGTAGAAGGGTGTGAAAAAAATTCATCAATTTCCAAAGTTGGAATATTAAATATATAATATTATTTGATAAGTTATGTGTGAGTAGTTCATATACAGGGTGTTCCATTTAGGAGTGCCACCATTTCTATCTCGAGAACTATAAGAGCTACGAGGTTGGTTAAATTAGCAAAGAACCACCATTTTACAAGACTAATACAAAGAGCAAAAAAAACTTTTTTTTGACCTGTGGTTCTCAAAATACGGGACACAACTTTCTCTTTTTAGATGGGAACATATGTTTATTTTTAGGTTATTCGATAGAGCATTTTTTTCTGAATTCAGCGATATAAACATCATATACTATTTTGGTAGATTCACTATATATATCTCTATATATAGTTGGATTCATCTCGAGCATCGTAAAAAGTTTGCTCACCGGTACAGGTCAAACCATTCATGTAATAATTTTAATATTATTTTATTAGATGTGGTTTATTGAGGACCAATCGCTTTTGGGTTTCTCATATTTTTACCGTGCATAGTTTTTGTGTAAAAAATCGAAAACTAAGCCAAAAAGGAAAACTGGAACAAAACTGAAAAAAATATCCTAGATGCCAGGTTTAAATTTAAAAAGAATTACTGTGTCATCCGTCATTTTTGACAATTCAATATGAAACTTTTAATTGATTTATTTTGAAAATGAAAAGAGATATTGTGAAGGTAATTACATTTTTATACATTATAATAGTGAGCGAAATATATAAAAATACACTGAATATTAAGTGTGGTGTATTTAAAATATTTAATTTTATGACGTTTGACGTTTATCATCTGTTGGGTCAGTCAATCAAAAAATTCGTGGCACAAGTTTTATATTTTCAAATATAAGAGAAATATACAGAAATATAAAATAAACTTTGTTTAAAAGAATATGAACAATACACTTTGTGATGTAAGTATATCATTTTAAATTTGTTTCACTGTATTTAAATATGTATTTTCATTTCAGTTATAATTTTTAATTGGTTACCCAAACAAGAGTACATTTATAGAAGAGAAATAACATAAAATTACTGACAATAACACTACTGAAGTGTAACTGATTATCATAAAAGTGCATTGTACATAATAATTTACGGCAAACTTTATTTACAATATAATCAAACAATCATAATGCAAGTCTTGTATTTGCTTGGAGAAATATATAGTAAAATTAGTTTAAAAGTAAAATTACACTACTTTCTGTAATGTAAGTATGTAATTTTGTATATTCTTGGCTGTATTTAGATATGTGTTTTCATTTCAGTTATAGTTTTTAATTGGTTAAGATATCCAAACAAGAATATATTTATAGAAAAGAAATAAGATAATATTACGGATAATAATACTATTGACAAAAAAATAAATTCTGGAAATCAATCAAGCCGCGTCGTATTCAGTCATAAACACATTTATTTAAAAATACTGACAAACCTTTCCTTCATACCCACTTGGAAGAAATGTTTAATAATTTATTGTACAATAATTATTTTAAATTATGTATCTGGATTATAATAAATTGTAAGTAACTGCATTTTATACATTCTTTATGTATTCTTTCATCAAATTTCAGATGAAAATAGTTGATTACAACAAAGATTTGATTTTTAAAAATTCTATTGAATTTTGTTATGGAATGAAATGATTTGTTAGATAAAAACGTTTATATATTAATAGTTAAATATTTTATTTTTTAGATGAGACTATAACCTACACGTACTCAGATACTCTAACATGGAATTTTTTATAAACTCAAACAATCTATTGGGCAATAATTATAAAAATAAGTAATAGTAAAACATATTCTTTATTAAATGCAAACTAAAGAATATTCCAGAATGGATTATTTAATCAAGAAAACTACATTTCAAAATTGATTTACAATTTGACGTTTAAAAAACTATATTTGATTACTATTGAAACACTTCCAAAGGTAAATTCATACTGTACAGTATTCTTCCCTTATATATAAATACTTTTAAATCTGATTTATACATATTTTAGATAGTTAGACTATAGAGTTTGTCTGATTACGTGGAAAAACTGACAAGCCTTTATTTCATACAGTTTTGGAGGAAATTGTTTAACAATTTAATGTACAATAATTAGTATATAAATAAATAATGTGTCTGGACTTTATTAGACTTTTTTTAATTGCAATTTACTATTTCTTTACGCATTTTTTAACATTTCTGAGGAAAACATTTGATTACAATAGAAATTACATTTTTCAAAATTCTGTAGTATTTTATAATGAAATGAGATGATTTCTCAGATGTAAACGTTTACATAAACAAAGTATCTATCCATTTATCCATTTGTAACTGATGTATGAAACAATAAACACCTTTTCAAACCAAATATTCACCGAGTAGTTCGTCTGATTATCAGCTGATGGCATCTGCTCTTAGTCGAACTTGTATGTGATTGTACTCCACGAAAATTCATGTTTTCATTAAGAAATAATGCAAAAGAACGTATAAAAATTGGTCACTTTATCTACAACTAACAGGCATATAAATTTTCAGTTATGTGTGAGTAGTTCATATATACCTCAACAGATGGCGCTAGAGCAGCACTTAAATTTCAAAATAACTTCAAATTGTATTTATTATACTTTTATAATCATTTAAATTGATATTTATAATAAAAAATAAATTATTAATAACAATAACAATAGTTGTAGATAAATACATATATAATTCAGCTTCATAAATATATAAATGAACATAGCAACACAAAAACATGAATATAATCTTGTTTTTTTTGGCAATATAAAAATGTATCAGTTTATAAATTTTGGTATGTTATTTCACATTATTTATATTTATAAAATAGATAATTATTTTCAAAATAATACATTTTTATATATTCTTTAACTAACTTCATACTTATTGTGTCAAGTTATGACATTTAAGTTCTGTCAAACTGAATGTATTGTATGAAAATACAAATATTATTAAGATATAATAAAAATACATAAAATTGGGTTAAACGTATTATTTAAATCTTTTCTTCTTATGTATTTTGATGATTAAACCGTTGTATCTCAAAATCCCTAAGCGCGGGAAATTTAAAATCTCTATAATTTCATTTATTTATCAACATGTATTTTTATTTATTTCCTAAACGGTCTCGCGTGCCGCTTTGAACGTGTTATAAATAAATAATATACATTACAACAAATGTTTCTAGGTCTAACACATAGTAGCACCCCCCGTAGTAGGGTGTGAAAAAAATTCATCAATTTCCAAAGTTGGAATATTAAATATATGATATTATTTGATAAGTTATGTGTGAGTAGTTCATATACAGGGTGTTCCATTTAAGCGTGCCACCATTTCTATCTCGAGAACTATAAGAGCTACGAGGTTGGTTAAATTAGCAAAGAACCACCATTTTACAAGACTAATAAAAAGAGCAAAAAAACTTTTTTTTGACCTGTGGTTCTCAAAATACGGGACACAACTTTCTCTTTTTAGATGGGAACATATGTTTATTTTTAGGTTATTCGATAGAGCATTTTTTTCTGAATTCAGCGATATAAACATCATATACTATTTTGGTAGATTCACTATATATATCTCTATATATAGTTGGATTCATCTCGAGCATCGTAAAAAGTTTGCTCACCGGTACAGGTCAAACCATTCATGTAATAATTTTAATATTATTTTATTAGATGTGGTTTATTGAGGACCAATCGCTTTTGGGTTTCTCATATTTTTACCGTGCATAGTTTTTGTGTAAAAAATCGAAAACTAAGCCAAAAAGGAAAACTGGAACAAAACTGAAAAAAATATCCTAGATGCCAGGTTTAAATTTAAAAAGAATTACTGTGTCATCCGTCATTTTTGACAATTCAATATGAAACTTTTAATTGATTTATTTTGAAAATGAAAAGAGATATTGTGAAGGTAATTACATTTTTATACATTATAATAGTGAGCGAAATATATAAAAATACACTGAATATTAAGTGTGGTGTATTTAAAATATTTAATTTTATGACGTTTGACGTTTATCATCTGTTGGGTCAGTCAATCAAAAAATTCGTGGCACAAGTTTTATATTTTCAAATATAAGAGAAATATACAGAAATATAAAATAAACTTTGTTTAAAAGAATATGAACAATACACTTTGTGATGTAAGTATATCATTTTAAATTTGTTTCACTGTATTTAAATATGTATTTTCATTTCAGTTATAATTTTTAATTGGTTACCCAAACAAGAGTACATTTATAGAAGAGAAATAACATAAAATTACTGACAATAACACTACTGAAGTGTAACTGATTATCATAAAAGTGCATTGTACATAATAATTTACGGCAAACTTTATTTACAATATAATCAAACAATCATAATGCAAGTCTTGTATTTGCTTGGAGAAATATATAGTAAAATTAGTTTAAAAGTAAAATTACACTACTTTCTGTAATGTAAGTATGTAATTTTGTATATTCTTGGCTGTATTTAGATATGTGTTTTCATTTCAGTTATAGTTTTTAATTGGTTAAGATATCCAAACAAGAATATATTTATAGAAAAGAAATAAGATAATATTACGGATAATAATACTATTGACAAAAAAATAAATTCTGGAAATCAATCAAGCCGCGTCGTATTCAGTCATAAACACATTTATTTAAAAATACTGACAAACCTTTCCTTCATACCCACTTGGAAGAAATGTTTAATAATTTATTGTACAATAATTATTTTAAATTATGTATCTGGATTATAATAAATTGTAAGTAACTGCATTTTATACATTCTTTATGTATTCTTTCATCAAATTTCAGATGAAAATAGTTGATTACAACAAAGATTTGATTTTTAAAAATTCTATTGAATTTTGTTATGGAATGAAATGATTTGTTAGATAAAAACGTTTATATATTAATAGTTAAATATTTTATTTTTTAGATGAGACTATAACCTACACGTACTCAGATACTCTAACATGGAATTTTTTATAAACTCAAACAATCTATTGGGCAATAATTATAAAAATAAGTAATAGTAAAACATATTCTTTATTAAATGCAAACTAAAGAATATTCCAGAATGGATTATTTAATCAAGAAAACTACATTTCAAAATTGATTTACAATTTGACGTTTAAAAAACTATATTTGATTACTATTGAAACACTTCCAAAGGTAAATTCATACTGTACAGTATTCTTCCCTTATATATAAATACTTTTAAATCTGATTTATACATATTTTAGATAGTTAGACTATAGAGTTTGTCTGATTACGTGGAAAAACTGACAAGCCTTTATTTCATACAGTTTTGGAGGAAATTGTTTAACAATTTAATGTACAATAATTAGTATATAAATAAATAATGTGTCTGGACTTTATTAGACTTTTTTTAATTGCAATTTACTATTTCTTTACGCATTTTTTAACATTTCTGAGGAAAACATTTGATTACAATAGAAATTACATTTTTCAAAATTCTGTAGTATTTTATAATGAAATGAGATGATTTCTCAGATGTAAACGTTTACATAAACAAAGTATCTATCCATTTATCCATTTGTAACTGATGTATGAAACAATAAACACCTTTTCAAACCAAATATTCACCGAGTAGTTCGTCTGATTATCAGCTGATGGCATCTGCTCTTAGTCGAACTTGTATGTGATTGTACTCCACGAAAATTCATGTTTTCATTAAGAAATAATGCAAAAGAACGTATAAAAATTGGTCACTTTATCTACAACTAACAGGCATATAAATTTTCAGTTATGTGTGAGTAGTTCATATATACCTCAACAGATGGCGCTAGAGCAGCACTTAAATTTCAAAATAACTTCAAATTGTATTTATTATACTTTTATAATCATTTAAATTGATATTTATAATAAAAAATAAATTATTAATAACAATAACAATAGTTGTAGATAAATACATATATAATTCAGCTTCATAAATATATAAATGAACATAGCAACACAAAAACATGAATATAATCTTGTTTTTTTTGGCAATATAAAAATGTATCAGTTTATAAATTTTGGTATGTTATTTCACATTATTTATATTTATAAAATAGATAATTATTTTCAAAATAATACATTTTTATATATTCTTTAACTAACTTCATACTTATTGTGTCAAGTTATGACATTTAAGTTCTGTCAAACTGAATGTATTGTATGAAAATACAAATATTATTAAGATATAATAAAAATACATAAAATTGGGTTAAACGTATTATTTAAATCTTTTCTTCTTATGTATTTTGATGATTAAACCGTTGTATCTCAAAATCCCTAAGCGCGGGAAATTTAAAATCTCTATAATTTCATTTATTTATCAACATGTATTTTTATTTATTTCCTAAACGGTCTCGCGTGCCGCTTTGAACGTGTTATAAATAAATAATATACATTACAACAAATGTTTCTAGGTCTAACACATAGTAGCACCCCCCGTAGTAGGGTGTGAAAAAAATTCATCAATTTCCAAAGTTGGAATATTAAATATATGATATTATTTGATAAGTTATGTGTGAGTAGTTCATATACAGGGTGTTCCATTTAAGCGTGCCACCATTTCTATCTCGAGAACTATAAGAGCTACGAGGTTGGTTAAATTAGCAAAGAACCACCATTTTACAAGACTAATAAAAAGAGCAAAAAAACTTTTTTTTGACCTGTGGTTCTCAAAATACGGGACACAACTTTCTCTTTTTAGATGGGAACATATGTTTATTTTTAGGTTATTCGATAGAGCATTTTTTTCTGAATTCAGCGATATAAACATCATATACTATTTTGGTAGTTTCACTCTCTATATTTCTATATATATATAGTTGGATTCATCTCGAGCATCGCAAAAAGTTTGCTCACGGGTACAGGTCAAACCATTCATTGAATAATTTTAATATTATTTTATTAGATGTGGTTTAAAGTAGAATAGGGCCTTTTTGGGGTCTCATATTTTTACTGTGAGTGGTTTTCGTGTAAAAAATCGAAAACTAAGCCAAAGAGGAAAACTGGAACAAAACTGAAAAAAATATCCTAGATGCCAGGTTTAAATTTAAAAAGAATTACTGTGCCATCCGTCATTTTTGACAATTCAATATGAAACTTTTACTTGATTTATTTTGAAAATGAAAAGAGATATTGTAAAGGTAATTATATTTTTATACATTATAATAGTGAGCGAAATATATACAAATACACTGAATGTTACGTGTAGCGTATATAAAATATTTAATTTTATGACATTTGACGTTTGGTCAGTCAATCAAAAGATGAGTTGGAGACAACTAAGTGAAAAATGTCATATTTACTAAAATGTATAATGAAATATTGTACGAAATTTAATAAGAAATCATCTCTAATACAGGTACTTTTATATGGAATATAAATATTTATATATTATTAGTTAAATATTTTATTTTTTAGATGAGACTATAACCTTCACGTACTCAGATACTCTAATATGGAATTTTTTATAAACTCAAACAATCTATTGGGCAATAATTATAAAAATAAGTAATAGTAAAACTAAAGAATATTCCAGAATGGATTATTTAATCAAGAAAACTGCATTTCAAAATTGATTTATACTCTGACGTTTAAAAAACTATATTTGATTACTATTCAAACACTTCCAAAGGTAAATTCATACTGTACAGTATTCTTCCCTTATATATAAATACTTTTTAAATCTAATTTATACATATTTTAGATAGTTAGACTATAGATTTTGTCTGATTACGTGGAAAAACTGACAAGCCTTTATTTCATACAGTTTTGGAGGAAATTGTTTAACAATTTAATGTACAATAATTACTATATAAATAAATGATGTATCTGGACTTTAATAAACTTTTGTTAATTGCAATTTACTCTTTCTTTACGCATTTTGTAACATTTCTGATGAAAACATTTGATTACAATAGAAATTACATTTTTCAAAATTCTGTAGTATTTTATAATGAAATGAGATGATTTCTCAGATGTAAACGTTTACATAAACAAAGTATTTATCCATTTATCCATTTGTAACTGATGTATGAAAATAAATAAAAATTGGTCACTTTATCTACAACTAACAGGCATATAAATTTTCAGTTATGTGTGAGTAGTTCATATATGCCTCAACAGATGGCGCTAGAGTAGCACTTAAATTTCAAAATAACTTCAAATTGTATTTATTATACTTTTATAATCATTTAAATTGATATTTATAATAAAAAATAAATTATTAATAACAATAACAATAGTTGTAGATAAATACATATATAATTCAGCTTCATAAATATATAAATGAACATAGCAACAGAAAGCATCAATATAATCTTGTTTTTTTTGGCAATATAAAAATGTATCAGTTTATAAATTTTGGTATGTTATTTCACATTATTTATATTTATAAAATAGATAATTATTTTCAAAATAATACATTTTTATATATTCTTTAACTAACTTCATACTTATTGTGTCAAGTTATGACATTTAAGTTCTGTCAAACTGAATGTATTGTATGAAAATACAAATATTGTTAAGATATAATAAAAATACATAAAATTGGGTTAAACGTATTATTTAAATCTTTTCTTCTTATGTATTTTGATGATTAAACTATTGTATCTCAAAATCTCTAAGCGCGGGAAATTTAAAATCTCTATAATTTCATTTATTTATCAACATGTATTTTTATTTATTTCCTAAACGGTCTCGCGTGCCGCTTTGAACGTGTTATAAATAAATAATATACATTACAACAAATGTTTCTAAGTCTAACACATAGTAGCACCCCCCGTAGAAGGGTGTGAAAAAAATTCATCAATTTCCAAAGTTGGAATATTAAATATATGATATTATTTGATAAGTTATGTGTGAGTAGTTCATATACAGGGTGTTCCATTTAAGCGTGCCACCATTTCTATCTCGAGAACTATAAGAGCTACGAGGTTGGTTAAATTAGCAAAGAACCACCATTTTACAAGACTAATACAAAGAGCAAAAATAGCTATTTTTAGTACAAGTGAGCAAAATATGTCTTTTTTTCACGGGCTCAGAAATTGGCCACAAGAGCGAAGCGAGTGTGCCAACTGGACAAGTGAGAAAAAGACATGCTCACGTGTGCTAAACATAATTTTTTCCACAATCTTAAAATAAAATTTATAAAAAAAAACAAAACATTGTACTTTTTTATTTAATAATGAAAATCTCAACAGTACAATTATGTTTATAAATTATAATTAAATATAATGTAATTTAATGTAAAATGCATTATAATGTCTGTAATCCCATGAAAACATTGTGCTCAGAGTAAGTGTATTTTGCTCACTAATGTTATTTACTTTGCTTACTTGTGAAGAAATTTATTTACTTTGCTCACTTGTGATTCAATATGCTACTTTGCTCACTGTTTTAAGTTGAATAATGATGTATTTTGCTAACGATTTTGGAAAAAACTTTTTTTTGACCTGTGGTTCTCAAAATACGGGACACAACTTTCTCTTTTTAGATGGGAACATATGTTTATTTTTAGGTTATTCGATAGAGCATTTTTTTCTGAATTCAGCGATATAAACATCATATACTATTTTGGTAGATTCACTATATATATCTCTATATATAGTTGGATTCATCTCGAGCATCGTAAAAAGTTTGCTCACCGGTACAGGTCAAACCATTCATGTAATAATTTTAATATTATTTTATTAGATGTGGTTTATTGAGGACCAATCGCTTTTGGGTTTCTCATATTTTTACCGTGCATAGTTTTTGTGTAAAAAATCGAAAACTAAGCCAAAAAGGAAAACTGGAACAAAACTGAAAAAAATATCCTAGATGCCAGGTTTAAATTTAAAAAGAATTACTGTGTCATCCGTCATTTTTGACAATTCAATATGAAACTTTTAATTGATTTATTTTGAAAATGAAAAGAGATATTGTGAAGGTAATTACATTTTTATACATTATAATAGTGAGCGAAATATATAAAAATACACTGAATATTAAGTGTGGTGTATTTAAAATATTTAATTTTATGACGTTTGACGTTTATCATCTGTTGGGTCAGTCAATCAAAAAATTCGTGGCACAAGTTTTATATTTTCAAATATAAGAGAAATATACAGAAATATAAAATAAACTTTGTTTAAAAGAATATGAACAATACACTTTGTGATGTAAGTATATCATTTTAAATTTGTTTCACTGTATTTAAATATGTATTTTCATTTCAGTTATAATTTTTAATTGGTTACCCAAACAAGAGTACATTTATAGAAGAGAAATAACATAAAATTACTGACAATAACACTACTGAAGTGTAACTGATTATCATAAAAGTGCATTGTACATAATAATTTACGGCAAACTTTATTTACAATATAATCAAACAATCATAATGCAAGTCTTGTATTTGCTTGGAGAAATATATAGTAAAATTAGTTTAAAAGTAAAATTACACTACTTTCTGTAATGTAAGTATGTAATTTTGTATATTCTTGGCTGTATTTAGATATGTGTTTTCATTTCAGTTATAGTTTTTAATTGGTTAAGATATCCAAACAAGAATATATTTATAGAAAAGAAATAAGATAATATTACGGATAATAATACTATTGACAAAAAAATAAATTCTGGAAATCAATCAAGCCGCGTCGTATTCAGTCATAAACACATTTATTTAAAAATACTGACAAACCTTTCCTTCATACCCACTTGGAAGAAATGTTTAATAATTTATTGTACAATAATTATTTTAAATTATGTATCTGGATTATAATAAATTGTAAGTAACTGCATTTTATACATTCTTTATGTATTCTTTCATCAAATTTCAGATGAAAATAGTTGATTACAACAAAGATTTGATTTTTAAAAATTCTATTGAATTTTGTTATGGAATGAAATGATTTGTTAGATAAAAACGTTTATATATTAATAGTTAAATATTTTATTTTTTAGATGAGACTATAACCTACACGTACTCAGATACTCTAACATGGAATTTTTTATAAACTCAAACAATCTATTGGGCAATAATTATAAAAATAAGTAATAGTAAAACATATTCTTTATTAAATGCAAACTAAAGAATATTCCAGAATGGATTATTTAATCAAGAAAACTACATTTCAAAATTGATTTACAATTTGACGTTTAAAAAACTATATTTGATTACTATTGAAACACTTCCAAAGGTAAATTCATACTGTACAGTATTCTTCCCTTATATATAAATACTTTTAAATCTGATTTATACATATTTTAGATAGTTAGACTATAGAGTTTGTCTGATTACGTGGAAAAACTGACAAGCCTTTATTTCATACAGTTTTGGAGGAAATTGTTTAACAATTTAATGTACAATAATTAGTATATAAATAAATAATGTGTCTGGACTTTATTAGACTTTTTTTAATTGCAATTTACTATTTCTTTACGCATTTTTTAACATTTCTGAGGAAAACATTTGATTACAATAGAAATTACATTTTTCAAAATTCTGTAGTATTTTATAATGAAATGAGATGATTTCTCAGATGTAAACGTTTACATAAACAAAGTATCTATCCATTTATCCATTTGTAACTGATGTATGAAACAATAAACACCTTTTCAAACCAAATATTCACCGAGTAGTTCGTCTGATTATCAGCTGATGGCATCTGCTCTTAGTCGAACTTGTATGTGATTGTACTCCACGAAAATTCATGTTTTCATTAAGAAATAATGCAAAAGAACGTATAAAAATTGGTCACTTTATCTACAACTAACAGGCATATAAATTTTCAGTTATGTGTGAGTAGTTCATATATACCTCAACAGATGGCGCTAGAGCAGCACTTAAATTTCAAAATAACTTCAAATTGTATTTATTATACTTTTATAATCATTTAAATTGATATTTATAATAAAAAATAAATTATTAATAACAATAACAATAGTTGTAGATAAATACATATATAATTCAGCTTCATAAATATATAAATGAACATAGCAACACAAAAACATGAATATAATCTTGTTTTTTTTGGCAATATAAAAATGTATCAGTTTATAAATTTTGGTATGTTATTTCACATTATTTATATTTATAAAATAGATAATTATTTTCAAAATAATACATTTTTATATATTCTTTAACTAACTTCATACTTATTGTGTCAAGTTATGACATTTAAGTTCTGTCAAACTGAATGTATTGTATGAAAATACAAATATTATTAAGATATAATAAAAATACATAAAATTGGGTTAAACGTATTATTTAAATCTTTTCTTCTTATGTATTTTGATGATTAAACCGTTGTATCTCAAAATCCCTAAGCGCGGGAAATTTAAAATCTCTATAATTTCATTTATTTATCAACATGTATTTTTATTTATTTCCTAAACGGTCTCGCGTGCCGCTTTGAACGTGTTATAAATAAATAATATACATTACAACAAATGTTTCTAGGTCTAACACATAGTAGCACCCCCCGTAGTAGGGTGTGAAAAAAATTCATCAATTTCCAAAGTTGGAATATTAAATATATGATATTATTTGATAAGTTATGTGTGAGTAGTTCATATACAGGGTGTTCCATTTAAGCGTGCCACCATTTCTATCTCGAGAACTATAAGAGCTACGAGGTTGGTTAAATTAGCAAAGAACCACCATTTTACAAGACTAATAAAAAGAGCAAAAAAACTTTTTTTTGACCTGTGGTTCTCAAAATACGGGACACAACTTTCTCTTTTTAGATGGGAACATATGTTTATTTTTAGGTTATTCGATAGAGCATTTTTTTCTGAATTCAGCGATATAAACATCATATACTATTTTGATAGATTCACTATCTATATATCTATCTATCTATATTTGGATTCATCTCGAGCATCGCAAAAACTTTGCTCACGGGTACAGGTCAAACCATTCATGTAATAATTTTAATATTATTTTATTAGATGTGGTTTAATGAGGACCAATCGCTTTAGGGTGTCTCATATTTTTACCGTGCATAGTTTTTGTGTAAAAAATCGAAAACTAAGCTAAAAAGTATAACTGGAACAAAACTGAAAAAAATATCCTAGATGCCACGTATAAATTTAAGAAGAATCACGCAGTCATCCGTCACTTTTGACAATCTGTCTATGAACTTTAATCGATTGTATCTTTTAATAGAACATTGATATCAAAGATCTGAAAACAGTGTCGTGAATAATAGTCCTGAGCAAAGGTTTTACCAATATTTTATGTTTATAACACAACACATTTATTTATTTTAAATTTTGACGTTTCGAATTACATAAGTCAATGTTGCCAAATGTGTGATGAAATAACTAAACAAAAAACAAATATTCCTAAATGAACTTCACTGAAGACAGTGGCTGTTATATTAGGATTGCCGATGGTAATTTATAAATTTAAAAATTAACTACAATATTTTAATACAAACATTGTTGCCAAATTATGAAGTAAGTAAATAAAAAACAAATGTTCCTAATTAAATTAAACACTTTGCTGTGTTTGATATCAAAAGAAAGAAAACCATCAGGGCCGATTTTGAAATGACAAAAAAAAGTGTCATGTCGATCTGCATTTGTTTTTCGTAAAAAGTTGTTAGAAGATGGTCGTCCTTGGGTTTTAAGAAAATGACACAATGTAGACTGGTGTGCAAAAATGTCGTGTTTGGGTATTTTCGAATTACATAAGTCAATGTTGGCAAATGTGTAATGAAGTAACTAAACAAAGAACAAATATGCCCTAAATGAATTTTACTGCACAGTGTACATTGTATTAGGCTAGGTTTTGATGAGGGCTAGCGTGCAGAATGAACAAAAATGTTCCATATCGAACGGCTTTTGTTTCTTGGAAAATGTTGTGAGAAGTATGTTGTGGTTGGTATCAAATGAAAGAGCTCGATAAGAGCTGGCCTGTAGAATTAAGAAAAAAGGTCAATGTTGATCGGCTTTTGTTTTTTGAAAAACTTTTTTAAAGGTATGTCGAGTTTGGTCACAAATGAAACGTCTCGTTGAGGGCTCGCGTGCAGAATTGACAAAAATATGCTATGTCGATCGGTTTTTGTTTTTTGCAAAAACTTCTCAAAGGTATGTCGAGTTTGGTCTTAAATTAAACGTCTTGTTGAGGGCTAGCGTGCAGAATTAACAAAAATGTGTCATGACGATCGGTTTTTGTTTTTTGCAAAAAGTTGTCAGAAGTGTGTGGTGTTTGGTATCAAATGAAAGATTTCGATAAGGGCTGATGTGCAGAATTAACAAAAATGGTTAATGTAGATCGGCTTTTGTTTTTTGCAAAAAATTTTTAGAAGTATGTCGAGTTTAGTCTCGTATGAAAGGTCTCGTTGAGGCCTAGCGTGCAGAATTGATAAAACTGTTCCATTCCGATCGGCTTTTGTTTTCTGCAAAAAGTTCTCAAAGGTATGTCGAGTTTGGGCTCAAATGAAACGTCTTGTTGAGGGCTAACGTGCAGAATTAACAAAAATGTGTTATGTCGATTGGTTTTTGTTTTTTGCAAAAAGTTGCCAGAAGTATGTGGTGTTTGGTGTCAAATAAAAAGGCTCGATACGGGCTGGCGTGTAGAATTAACAAAAACGGTCAATGTTGATCGGCTTTTGTTTTTTGCAAAAATTTCTCAAAGGTATGTCGAGTTTGGTGTCAAATGAAAGGTCTTGTTGAGGGCTAGCGTGCAAAATTGACAAAAATGTTCCATTCCGATCGGCTTTTGTTTTCTGCAAGATGTTCTTCAAGGTATGTCAAGTTTGGTCTCAAATGAAACGTCTGGTTGAGGGCTAACGTGCAGAATTAACAAAAATGTGTTATGTCGATTGGTTTTTGTTTTTTGCAAAAAATTGTCAGAAGTATGTGGTGTTTGTTATCAAATGAAAGGTTTTCATAAGGGCTGGTGTACAGAATTAACAAAAATGGTTAATGTTGATCGGCTTTTGTTTTATGCAAAAAGTTATTAGAAGTATATCATGTTTAGAATCTAATGAAAGGTCTCATTGGGGGCTGACAAGCAGATATAAATTATTTTTTTAATGTCGATCGGCATTTGTTTTTTTTCATTGACAGCGGAGCTCTAGGGAATGCTCGGCGTAGCCGAGAATTCGCTAGTCATATACTATTTTGGTAGTTTCACTCTCTATATTTCTATATATATATAGTTGGATTCATCTCGAGCATCGCAAAAAGTTTGCTCACGGGTACAGGTCAAACCATTCATTGAATAATTTTAATATTATTTTATTAGATGTGGTTTAAAGTAGAATAGGGCCTTTTTGGGGTCTCATATTTTTACTGTGAGTGGTTTTCGTGTAAAAAATCGAAAACTAAGCCAAAGAGGAAAACTGGAACAAAACTGAAAAAAATATCCTAGATGCCAGGTTTAAATTTAAAAAGAATTACTGTGCCATCCGTCATTTTTGACAATTCAATATGAAACTTTTACTTGATTTATTTTGAAAATGAAAAGAGATATTGTAAAGGTAATTATATTTTTATACATTATAATAGTGAGCGAAATATATACAAATACACTGAATGTTACGTGTAGCGTATATAAAATATTTAATTTTATGACATTTGACGTTTGGTCAGTCAATCAAAAGATGAGTTGGAGACAACTAAGTGAAAAATGTCATATTTACTAAAATGTATAATGAAATATTGTACGAAATTTAATAAGAAATCATCTCTAATACAGGTACTTTTATATGGAATATAAATATTTATATATTATTAGTTAAATATTTTATTTTTTAGATGAGACTATAACCTTCACGTACTCAGATACTCTAATATGGAATTTTTTATAAACTCAAACAATCTATTGGGCAATAATTATAAAAATAAGTAATAGTAAAACTAAAGAATATTCCAGAATGGATTATTTAATCAAGAAAACTGCATTTCAAAATTGATTTATACTCTGACGTTTAAAAAACTATATTTGATTACTATTCAAACACTTCCAAAGGTAAATTCATACTGTACAGTATTCTTCCCTTATATATAAATACTTTTTAAATCTAATTTATACATATTTTAGATAGTTAGACTATAGATTTTGTCTGATTACGTGGAAAAACTGACAAGCCTTTATTTCATACAGTTTTGGAGGAAATTGTTTAACAATTTAATGTACAATAATTACTATATAAATAAATGATGTATCTGGACTTTAATAAACTTTTGTTAATTGCAATTTACTCTTTCTTTACGCATTTTGTAACATTTCTGATGAAAACATTTGATTACAATAGAAATTACATTTTTCAAAATTCTGTAGTATTTTATAATGAAATGAGATGATTTCTCAGATGTAAACGTTTACATAAACAAAGTATTTATCCATTTATCCATTTGTAACTGATGTATGAAAATAAATAAAAATTGGTCACTTTATCTACAACTAACAGGCATATAAATTTTCAGTTATGTGTGAGTAGTTCATATATGCCTCAACAGATGGCGCTAGAGTAGCACTTAAATTTCAAAATAACTTCAAATTGTATTTATTATACTTTTATAATCATTTAAATTGATATTTATAATAAAAAATAAATTATTAATAACAATAACAATAGTTGTAGATAAATACATATATAATTCAGCTTCATAAATATATAAATGAACATAGCAACAGAAAGCATCAATATAATCTTGTTTTTTTTGGCAATATAAAAATGTATCAGTTTATAAATTTTGGTATGTTATTTCACATTATTTATATTTATAAAATAGATAATTATTTTCAAAATAATACATTTTTATATATTCTTTAACTAACTTCATACTTATTGTGTCAAGTTATGACATTTAAGTTCTGTCAAACTGAATGTATTGTATGAAAATACAAATATTGTTAAGATATAATAAAAATACATAAAATTGGGTTAAACGTATTATTTAAATCTTTTCTTCTTATGTATTTTGATGATTAAACTATTGTATCTCAAAATCTCTAAGCGCGGGAAATTTAAAATCTCTATAATTTCATTTATTTATCAACATGTATTTTTATTTATTTCCTAAACGGTCTCGCGTGCCGCTTTGAACGTGTTATAAATAAATAATATACATTACAACAAATGTTTCTAAGTCTAACACATAGTAGCACCCCCCGTAGAAGGGTGTGAAAAAAATTCATCAATTTCCAAAGTTGGAATATTAAATATATGATATTATTTGATAAGTTATGTGTGAGTAGTTCATATACAGGGTGTTCCATTTAAGCGTGCCACCATTTCTATCTCGAGAACTATAAGAGCTACGAGGTTGGTTAAATTAGCAAAGAACCACCATTTTACAAGACTAATACAAAGAGCAAAAATAGCTATTTTTAGTACAAGTGAGCAAAATATGTCTTTTTTTCACGGGCTCAGAAATTGGCCACAAGAGCGAAGCGAGTGTGCCAACTGGACAAGTGAGAAAAAGACATGCTCACGTGTGCTAAACATAATTTTTTCCACAATCTTAAAATAAAATTTATAAAAAAAAACAAAACATTGTACTTTTTTATTTAATAATGAAAATCTCAACAGTACAATTATGTTTATAAATTATAATTAAATATAATGTAATTTAATGTAAAATGCATTATAATGTCTGTAATCCCATGAAAACATTGTGCTCAGAGTAAGTGTATTTTGCTCACTAATGTTATTTACTTTGCTTACTTGTGAAGAAATTTATTTACTTTGCTCACTTGTGATTCAATATGCTACTTTGCTCACTGTTTTAAGTTGAATAATGATGTATTTTGCTAACGATTTTGGAAAAAACTTTTTTTTGACCTGTGGTTCTCAAAATACGGGACACAACTTTCTCTTTTTAGATGGGAACATATGTTTATTTTTAGGTTATTCGATAGAGCATTTTTTTCTGAATTCAGCGATATAAACATCATATACTATTTTGGTAGATTCACTATATATATCTCTATATATAGTTGGATTCATCTCGAGCATCGTAAAAAGTTTGCTCACCGGTACAGGTCAAACCATTCATGTAATAATTTTAATATTATTTTATTAGATGTGGTTTATTGAGGACCAATCGCTTTTGGGTTTCTCATATTTTTACCGTGCATAGTTTTTGTGTAAAAAATCGAAAACTAAGCCAAAAAGGAAAACTGGAACAAAACTGAAAAAAATATCCTAGATGCCAGGTTTAAATTTAAAAAGAATTACTGTGTCATCCGTCATTTTTGACAATTCAATATGAAACTTTTAATTGATTTATTTTGAAAATGAAAAGAGATATTGTGAAGGTAATTACATTTTTATACATTATAATAGTGAGCGAAATATATAAAAATACACTGAATATTAAGTGTGGTGTATTTAAAATATTTAATTTTATGACGTTTGACGTTTATCATCTGTTGGGTCAGTCAATCAAAAAATTCGTGGCACAAGTTTTATATTTTCAAATATAAGAGAAATATACAGAAATATAAAATAAACTTTGTTTAAAAGAATATGAACAATACACTTTGTGATGTAAGTATATCATTTTAAATTTGTTTCACTGTATTTAAATATGTATTTTCATTTCAGTTATAATTTTTAATTGGTTACCCAAACAAGAGTACATTTATAGAAGAGAAATAACATAAAATTACTGACAATAACACTACTGAAGTGTAACTGATTATCATAAAAGTGCATTGTACATAATAATTTACGGCAAACTTTATTTACAATATAATCAAACAATCATAATGCAAGTCTTGTATTTGCTTGGAGAAATATATAGTAAAATTAGTTTAAAAGTAAAATTACACTACTTTCTGTAATGTAAGTATGTAATTTTGTATATTCTTGGCTGTATTTAGATATGTGTTTTCATTTCAGTTATAGTTTTTAATTGGTTAAGATATCCAAACAAGAATATATTTATAGAAAAGAAATAAGATAATATTACGGATAATAATACTATTGACAAAAAAATAAATTCTGGAAATCAATCAAGCCGCGTCGTATTCAGTCATAAACACATTTATTTAAAAATACTGACAAACCTTTCCTTCATACCCACTTGGAAGAAATGTTTAATAATTTATTGTACAATAATTATTTTAAATTATGTATCTGGATTATAATAAATTGTAAGTAACTGCATTTTATACATTCTTTATGTATTCTTTCATCAAATTTCAGATGAAAATAGTTGATTACAACAAAGATTTGATTTTTAAAAATTCTATTGAATTTTGTTATGGAATGAAATGATTTGTTAGATAAAAACGTTTATATATTAATAGTTAAATATTTTATTTTTTAGATGAGACTATAACCTACACGTACTCAGATACTCTAACATGGAATTTTTTATAAACTCAAACAATCTATTGGGCAATAATTATAAAAATAAGTAATAGTAAAACATATTCTTTATTAAATGCAAACTAAAGAATATTCCAGAATGGATTATTTAATCAAGAAAACTACATTTCAAAATTGATTTACAATTTGACGTTTAAAAAACTATATTTGATTACTATTGAAACACTTCCAAAGGTAAATTCATACTGTACAGTATTCTTCCCTTATATATAAATACTTTTAAATCTGATTTATACATATTTTAGATAGTTAGACTATAGAGTTTGTCTGATTACGTGGAAAAACTGACAAGCCTTTATTTCATACAGTTTTGGAGGAAATTGTTTAACAATTTAATGTACAATAATTAGTATATAAATAAATAATGTGTCTGGACTTTATTAGACTTTTTTTAATTGCAATTTACTATTTCTTTACGCATTTTTTAACATTTCTGAGGAAAACATTTGATTACAATAGAAATTACATTTTTCAAAATTCTGTAGTATTTTATAATGAAATGAGATGATTTCTCAGATGTAAACGTTTACATAAACAAAGTATCTATCCATTTATCCATTTGTAACTGATGTATGAAACAATAAACACCTTTTCAAACCAAATATTCACCGAGTAGTTCGTCTGATTATCAGCTGATGGCATCTGCTCTTAGTCGAACTTGTATGTGATTGTACTCCACGAAAATTCATGTTTTCATTAAGAAATAATGCAAAAGAACGTATAAAAATTGGTCACTTTATCTACAACTAACAGGCATATAAATTTTCAGTTATGTGTGAGTAGTTCATATATACCTCAACAGATGGCGCTAGAGCAGCACTTAAATTTCAAAATAACTTCAAATTGTATTTATTATACTTTTATAATCATTTAAATTGATATTTATAATAAAAAATAAATTATTAATAACAATAACAATAGTTGTAGATAAATACATATATAATTCAGCTTCATAAATATATAAATGAACATAGCAACACAAAAACATGAATATAATCTTGTTTTTTTTGGCAATATAAAAATGTATCAGTTTATAAATTTTGGTATGTTATTTCACATTATTTATATTTATAAAATAGATAATTATTTTCAAAATAATACATTTTTATATATTCTTTAACTAACTTCATACTTATTGTGTCAAGTTATGACATTTAAGTTCTGTCAAACTGAATGTATTGTATGAAAATACAAATATTATTAAGATATAATAAAAATACATAAAATTGGGTTAAACGTATTATTTAAATCTTTTCTTCTTATGTATTTTGATGATTAAACCGTTGTATCTCAAAATCCCTAAGCGCGGGAAATTTAAAATCTCTATAATTTCATTTATTTATCAACATGTATTTTTATTTATTTCCTAAACGGTCTCGCGTGCCGCTTTGAACGTGTTATAAATAAATAATATACATTACAACAAATGTTTCTAGGTCTAACACATAGTAGCACCCCCCGTAGTAGGGTGTGAAAAAAATTCATCAATTTCCAAAGTTGGAATATTAAATATATGATATTATTTGATAAGTTATGTGTGAGTAGTTCATATACAGGGTGTTCCATTTAAGCGTGCCACCATTTCTATCTCGAGAACTATAAGAGCTACGAGGTTGGTTAAATTAGCAAAGAACCACCATTTTACAAGACTAATAAAAAGAGCAAAAAAACTTTTTTTTGACCTGTGGTTCTCAAAATACGGGACACAACTTTCTCTTTTTAGATGGGAACATATGTTTATTTTTAGGTTATTCGATAGAGCATTTTTTTCTGAATTCAGCGATATAAACATCATATACTATTTTGATAGATTCACTATCTATATATCTATCTATCTATATTTGGATTCATCTCGAGCATCGCAAAAACTTTGCTCACGGGTACAGGTCAAACCATTCATGTAATAATTTTAATATTATTTTATTAGATGTGGTTTAATGAGGACCAATCGCTTTAGGGTGTCTCATATTTTTACCGTGCATAGTTTTTGTGTAAAAAATCGAAAACTAAGCTAAAAAGTATAACTGGAACAAAACTGAAAAAAATATCCTAGATGCCACGTATAAATTTAAGAAGAATCACGCAGTCATCCGTCACTTTTGACAATCTGTCTATGAACTTTAATCGATTGTATCTTTTAATAGAACATTGATATCAAAGATCTGAAAACAGTGTCGTGAATAATAGTCCTGAGCAAAGGTTTTACCAATATTTTATGTTTATAACACAACACATTTATTTATTTTAAATTTTGACGTTTCGAATTACATAAGTCAATGTTGCCAAATGTGTGATGAAATAACTAAACAAAAAACAAATATTCCTAAATGAACTTCACTGAAGACAGTGGCTGTTATATTAGGATTGCCGATGGTAATTTATAAATTTAAAAATTAACTACAATATTTTAATACAAACATTGTTGCCAAATTATGAAGTAAGTAAATAAAAAACAAATGTTCCTAATTAAATTAAACACTTTGCTGTGTTTGATATCAAAAGAAAGAAAACCATCAGGGCCGATTTTGAAATGACAAAAAAAAGTGTCATGTCGATCTGCATTTGTTTTTCGTAAAAAGTTGTTAGAAGATGGTCGTCCTTGGGTTTTAAGAAAATGACACAATGTAGACTGGTGTGCAAAAATGTCGTGTTTGGGTATTTTCGAATTACATAAGTCAATGTTGGCAAATGTGTAATGAAGTAACTAAACAAAGAACAAATATGCCCTAAATGAATTTTACTGCACAGTGTACATTGTATTAGGCTAGGTTTTGATGAGGGCTAGCGTGCAGAATGAACAAAAATGTTCCATATCGAACGGCTTTTGTTTCTTGGAAAATGTTGTGAGAAGTATGTTGTGGTTGGTATCAAATGAAAGAGCTCGATAAGAGCTGGCCTGTAGAATTAAGAAAAAAGGTCAATGTTGATCGGCTTTTGTTTTTTGAAAAACTTTTTTAAAGGTATGTCGAGTTTGGTCACAAATGAAACGTCTCGTTGAGGGCTCGCGTGCAGAATTGACAAAAATATGCTATGTCGATCGGTTTTTGTTTTTTGCAAAAACTTCTCAAAGGTATGTCGAGTTTGGTCTTAAATTAAACGTCTTGTTGAGGGCTAGCGTGCAGAATTAACAAAAATGTGTCATGACGATCGGTTTTTGTTTTTTGCAAAAAGTTGTCAGAAGTGTGTGGTGTTTGGTATCAAATGAAAGATTTCGATAAGGGCTGATGTGCAGAATTAACAAAAATGGTTAATGTAGATCGGCTTTTGTTTTTTGCAAAAAATTTTTAGAAGTATGTCGAGTTTAGTCTCGTATGAAAGGTCTCGTTGAGGCCTAGCGTGCAGAATTGATAAAACTGTTCCATTCCGATCGGCTTTTGTTTTCTGCAAAAAGTTCTCAAAGGTATGTCGAGTTTGGGCTCAAATGAAACGTCTTGTTGAGGGCTAACGTGCAGAATTAACAAAAATGTGTTATGTCGATTGGTTTTTGTTTTTTGCAAAAAGTTGCCAGAAGTATGTGGTGTTTGGTGTCAAATAAAAAGGCTCGATACGGGCTGGCGTGTAGAATTAACAAAAACGGTCAATGTTGATCGGCTTTTGTTTTTTGCAAAAATTTCTCAAAGGTATGTCGAGTTTGGTGTCAAATGAAAGGTCTTGTTGAGGGCTAGCGTGCAAAATTGACAAAAATGTTCCATTCCGATCGGCTTTTGTTTTCTGCAAGATGTTCTTCAAGGTATGTCAAGTTTGGTCTCAAATGAAACGTCTGGTTGAGGGCTAACGTGCAGAATTAACAAAAATGTGTTATGTCGATTGGTTTTTGTTTTTTGCAAAAAATTGTCAGAAGTATGTGGTGTTTGTTATCAAATGAAAGGTTTTCATAAGGGCTGGTGTACAGAATTAACAAAAATGGTTAATGTTGATCGGCTTTTGTTTTATGCAAAAAGTTATTAGAAGTATATCATGTTTAGAATCTAATGAAAGGTCTCATTGGGGGCTGACAAGCAGATATAAATTATTTTTTTAATGTCGATCGGCATTTGTTTTTTTTCATTGACAGCGGAGCTCTAGGGAATGCTCGGCGTAGCCGAGAATTCGCTAGTCATATACTATTTTGGTAGATTCACTATATATATCTCTATATATAGTTGGATTCATCTCGAGCATCGTAAAAAGTTTGCTCACCGGTACAGGTCAAACCATTCATGTAATAATTTTAATATTATTTTATTAGATGTGGATTATTGAGGACCAATCGCTTTCGGGTGTCCCATATTTTTACCGTGCATAGTTTTTGTGTAAAAAATCGAAAACTAACCGAAAAAGGAAAACTGGAACAAAACTGAAAAAAATATCCTAGATGCCAGGTTTAAATTTAAAAAGAATTACTGTGCCATCCGTCATTTTTGACAATTCAATATGAAACTTTTAATTGATTTATTTTGAAAATGAAAAGAGATATTGTAAAGGTAATTATGTTTTTACACATTATAATAGTGAGCGAAATATATACAAATACACTGAATGTTAAGTGTGGTGTGTTTTAAATATTTAATTTTATGACATTTGACGTTTGGTCAGTCAATCAAAAAATGAGTTGGAGACAACTAAGTGAAAAATGTCATATTTACTAAAATGTATAATGAAATATTGTATGAAATTTAATAAGAAATCATCTCTAATACAGGTACTTTTATATAGAATATAAATATTTATATATTATTAGTTAAATATTTTATTTTTTAGATGAGACTATAACCTTCACGTACTCAGATACTCTAATATGGAATTTTTTATAAACTCACACAATCTATTGGGCAATAATTATAAAAATAAGTAATAGTAAAACTAAAGAATATTCCAGAATGGATTATTTAATCAAGAAAACTGCATTTCAAAATTGATTTATACTCTGACGTTTAAAAAACTATATTTGATTACTATTCAAACACTTCCAAAGGTAAATTCATACTGTACAGAATTCTTCCCTTATATATAAATACTTTTTAAATCTAATTTATACATATTTTAGATAGTTAGACTATAGATTTTGTCTGATTACGTGGAAAAACTGACAAGCCTTTATTTCATACAGTTTTGGAGGAAATTGTTTAACAATTTAATGTACAATAATTACTATATAAATAAATGATGTATCTGGACTTTAATAAACTTTTGTTAATTGCAATTTACTCTTTCTTTACGCATTTTGTAACATTTCTGATGAAAACATTTGATTACAATAGAAATTACATTTTTCAAAATTCTGTAGTATTTTATAATGAAATGAGATGATTTCTCAGATGTAAACGTTTACATAAACAAAGTATTTATCCATTTATCCATTTGTAACTGATGTATGAAATAATAAACACCTTTTCAAACCAAATATTCACCGAGTAGTTCGTCTGATTATCAGCTGATGGCATCTGCTCTTAGTCGAACTTGTATGTGATTGTACTGCACGAAAATTCATGTTTTCATTAAGAAATAATGCAAAAGAACGTATAAAAATTGGTCACTTTATCTACAACTAACAGGCATATAAATTTTCAGTTATGTGTGAGTAGTTCATATATGCCTCAACAGATGGCGCTAGAGTAGCACTTAAATTTCAAAATAACTTCAAATTGTATTTATTATACTTTTATAATCATTTAAATTGATATTTATAATAAAAAATAAATTATTAATAACAATAACAATAGTTGTAGATAAATACATATATAATTCAGCTTCATAAATATATAAATGAACATAGCAACAGAAAGCATCAATATAATCTTGTTTTTTTTGGCAATATAAAAATGTATCAGTTTATAAATTTTGGTATGTTATTTCACATTATTTATATTTATAAAATAGATAATTATTTTCAAAATAATACATTTTTATATATTCTTTAACTAACTTCATACTTATTGTGTCAAGTTATGACATTTAAGTTCTGTCAAACTGAATGTATTGTATGAAAACAAAAATATTGTTAAGATATAATAAAAATACATAAAATTGGGTTAAACGTATTATTTAAATCTTTTCTACTTATGTATTTTGATGATTAAACTATTGTATCTCAAAATCTCTAAGCGCGGGAAATTTAAAATCTCTATAATTTCATTTATTTATCAACATGTATTTTTATTTATTTCCTAAACGGTCTCGCGTGCCGCTTTGAACGTGTTATAAATAAATAATATACATTACAACAAATGTTTCTAAGTCTAACACATAGTAGCACCCCCCGTAGAAGGGTGTGAAAAAAATTCATCAATTTCCAAAGTTGGAATATTAAATATATGATATTATTTGATAAGTTATGTGTGAGTAGTTCATATACAGGGTGTTCCATTTAAGCGTGCCACCATTTCTATCTCGAGAACTATAAGAGCTACGAGGTTGGTTAAATTAGCAAAGAACCACCATTTTACAAGACTAATACAAAGAGCAAAAATAGCTATTTTTAGTACAAGTGAGCAAAATATGTCTTTTTTTCACGGGCTCAGAAATTGGCCACAAGAGCGAAGCGAGTGTGCCAACTGGACAAGTGAGAAAAAGACATGCTCACGTGTGCTAAACATAATTTTTTCCACAATCTTAAAATAAAATTTATAAAAAAAAACAAAACATTGTACTTTTTTATTTAATAATGAAAATCTCAACAGTACAATTATGTTTATAAATTATAATTAAATATAATGTAATTTAATGTAAAATGTATTATAATGTCTGTAATCCCATGAAAACATTGTGCTCAGAGTAAGTGTATTTTGCTCACTAATGTTATTTACTTTGCTTACTTGTGAAGAAATTTATTTACTTTGCTCACTTGTGATTCAATATGCTACTTTGCTCACTGTTTTAAGTTGAATAATGATGTATTTTGCTAACGATTTTGGAAAAAACTTTTTTTTGACCTGTGGTTCTCAAAATACGGGACACAACTTTCTCTTTTTAGATGGGAACATATGTTTATTTTTAGGTTATTCGATAGAGCATTTTTTTCTGAATTCAGCGATATAAACATCATATACTATTTTGGTAGTTTCACTCTCTATATTTCTATATATATATAGTTGGATTCATCTCGAGCATCGCAAAAAGTTTGCTCACGGGTACAGGTCAAACCATTCATTGAATAATTTTAATATTATTTTATTAGATGTGGTTTAAAGTAGAATAGGGCCTTTTTGGGGTCTCATATTTTTACTGTGAGTGGTTTTCGTGTAAAAAATCGAAAACTAAGCCAAAGAGGAAAACTGGAACAAAACTGAAAAAAATATCCTAGATGCCAGGTTTAAATTTAAAAAGAATTACTGTGCCATCCGTCATTTTTGACAATTCAATATGAAACTTTTACTTGATTTATTTTGAAAATGAAAAGAGATATTGTAAAGGTAATTATATTTTTATACATTATAATAGTGAGCGAAATATATACAAATACACTGAATGTTACGTGTAGCGTATATAAAATATTTAATTTTATGACATTTGACGTTTGGTCAGTCAATCAAAAGATGAGTTGGAGACAACTAAGTGAAAAATGTCATATTTACTAAAATGTATAATGAAATATTGTACGAAATTTAATAAGAAATCATCTCTAATACAGGTACTTTTATATGGAATATAAATATTTATATATTATTAGTTAAATATTTTATTTTTTAGATGAGACTATAACCTTCACGTACTCAGATACTCTAATATGGAATTTTTTATAAACTCAAACAATCTATTGGGCAATAATTATAAAAATAAGTAATAGTAAAACTAAAGAATATTCCAGAATGGATTATTTAATCAAGAAAACTGCATTTCAAAATTGATTTATACTCTGACGTTTAAAAAACTATATTTGATTACTATTCAAACACTTCCAAAGGTAAATTCATACTGTACAGTATTCTTCCCTTATATATAAATACTTTTTAAATCTAATTTATACATATTTTAGATAGTTAGACTATAGATTTTGTCTGATTACGTGGAAAAACTGACAAGCCTTTATTTCATACAGTTTTGGAGGAAATTGTTTAACAATTTAATGTACAATAATTACTATATAAATAAATGATGTATCTGGACTTTAATAAACTTTTGTTAATTGCAATTTACTCTTTCTTTACGCATTTTGTAACATTTCTGATGAAAACATTTGATTACAATAGAAATTACATTTTTCAAAATTCTGTAGTATTTTATAATGAAATGAGATGATTTCTCAGATGTAAACGTTTACATAAACAAAGTATTTATCCATTTATCCATTTGTAACTGATGTATGAAAATAAATAAAAATTGGTCACTTTATCTACAACTAACAGGCATATAAATTTTCAGTTATGTGTGAGTAGTTCATATATGCCTCAACAGATGGCGCTAGAGTAGCACTTAAATTTCAAAATAACTTCAAATTGTATTTATTATACTTTTATAATCATTTAAATTGATATTTATAATAAAAAATAAATTATTAATAACAATAACAATAGTTGTAGATAAATACATATATAATTCAGCTTCATAAATATATAAATGAACATAGCAACAGAAAGCATCAATATAATCTTGTTTTTTTTGGCAATATAAAAATGTATCAGTTTATAAATTTTGGTATGTTATTTCACATTATTTATATTTATAAAATAGATAATTATTTTCAAAATAATACATTTTTATATATTCTTTAACTAACTTCATACTTATTGTGTCAAGTTATGACATTTAAGTTCTGTCAAACTGAATGTATTGTATGAAAATACAAATATTGTTAAGATATAATAAAAATACATAAAATTGGGTTAAACGTATTATTTAAATCTTTTCTTCTTATGTATTTTGATGATTAAACTATTGTATCTCAAAATCTCTAAGCGCGGGAAATTTAAAATCTCTATAATTTCATTTATTTATCAACATGTATTTTTATTTATTTCCTAAACGGTCTCGCGTGCCGCTTTGAACGTGTTATAAATAAATAATATACATTACAACAAATGTTTCTAAGTCTAACACATAGTAGCACCCCCCGTAGAAGGGTGTGAAAAAAATTCATCAATTTCCAAAGTTGGAATATTAAATATATGATATTATTTGATAAGTTATGTGTGAGTAGTTCATATACAGGGTGTTCCATTTAAGCGTGCCACCATTTCTATCTCGAGAACTATAAGAGCTACGAGGTTGGTTAAATTAGCAAAGAACCACCATTTTACAAGACTAATACAAAGAGCAAAAATAGCTATTTTTAGTACAAGTGAGCAAAATATGTCTTTTTTTCACGGGCTCAGAAATTGGCCACAAGAGCGAAGCGAGTGTGCCAACTGGACAAGTGAGAAAAAGACATGCTCACGTGTGCTAAACATAATTTTTTCCACAATCTTAAAATAAAATTTATAAAAAAAAACAAAACATTGTACTTTTTTATTTAATAATGAAAATCTCAACAGTACAATTATGTTTATAAATTATAATTAAATATAATGTAATTTAATGTAAAATGCATTATAATGTCTGTAATCCCATGAAAACATTGTGCTCAGAGTAAGTGTATTTTGCTCACTAATGTTATTTACTTTGCTTACTTGTGAAGAAATTTATTTACTTTGCTCACTTGTGATTCAATATGCTACTTTGCTCACTGTTTTAAGTTGAATAATGATGTATTTTGCTAACGATTTTGGAAAAAACTTTTTTTTGACCTGTGGTTCTCAAAATACGGGACACAACTTTCTCTTTTTAGATGGGAACATATGTTTATTTTTAGGTTATTCGATAGAGCATTTTTTTCTGAATTCAGCGATATAAACATCATATACTATTTTGGTAGATTCACTATATATATCTCTATATATAGTTGGATTCATCTCGAGCATCGTAAAAAGTTTGCTCACCGGTACAGGTCAAACCATTCATGTAATAATTTTAATATTATTTTATTAGATGTGGTTTATTGAGGACCAATCGCTTTTGGGTTTCTCATATTTTTACCGTGCATAGTTTTTGTGTAAAAAATCGAAAACTAAGCCAAAAAGGAAAACTGGAACAAAACTGAAAAAAATATCCTAGATGCCAGGTTTAAATTTAAAAAGAATTACTGTGTCATCCGTCATTTTTGACAATTCAATATGAAACTTTTAATTGATTTATTTTGAAAATGAAAAGAGATATTGTGAAGGTAATTACATTTTTATACATTATAATAGTGAGCGAAATATATAAAAATACACTGAATATTAAGTGTGGTGTATTTAAAATATTTAATTTTATGACGTTTGACGTTTATCATCTGTTGGGTCAGTCAATCAAAAAATTCGTGGCACAAGTTTTATATTTTCAAATATAAGAGAAATATACAGAAATATAAAATAAACTTTGTTTAAAAGAATATGAACAATACACTTTGTGATGTAAGTATATCATTTTAAATTTGTTTCACTGTATTTAAATATGTATTTTCATTTCAGTTATAATTTTTAATTGGTTACCCAAACAAGAGTACATTTATAGAAGAGAAATAACATAAAATTACTGACAATAACACTACTGAAGTGTAACTGATTATCATAAAAGTGCATTGTACATAATAATTTACGGCAAACTTTATTTACAATATAATCAAACAATCATAATGCAAGTCTTGTATTTGCTTGGAGAAATATATAGTAAAATTAGTTTAAAAGTAAAATTACACTACTTTCTGTAATGTAAGTATGTAATTTTGTATATTCTTGGCTGTATTTAGATATGTGTTTTCATTTCAGTTATAGTTTTTAATTGGTTAAGATATCCAAACAAGAATATATTTATAGAAAAGAAATAAGATAATATTACGGATAATAATACTATTGACAAAAAAATAAATTCTGGAAATCAATCAAGCCGCGTCGTATTCAGTCATAAACACATTTATTTAAAAATACTGACAAACCTTTCCTTCATACCCACTTGGAAGAAATGTTTAATAATTTATTGTACAATAATTATTTTAAATTATGTATCTGGATTATAATAAATTGTAAGTAACTGCATTTTATACATTCTTTATGTATTCTTTCATCAAATTTCAGATGAAAATAGTTGATTACAACAAAGATTTGATTTTTAAAAATTCTATTGAATTTTGTTATGGAATGAAATGATTTGTTAGATAAAAACGTTTATATATTAATAGTTAAATATTTTATTTTTTAGATGAGACTATAACCTACACGTACTCAGATACTCTAACATGGAATTTTTTATAAACTCAAACAATCTATTGGGCAATAATTATAAAAATAAGTAATAGTAAAACATATTCTTTATTAAATGCAAACTAAAGAATATTCCAGAATGGATTATTTAATCAAGAAAACTACATTTCAAAATTGATTTACAATTTGACGTTTAAAAAACTATATTTGATTACTATTGAAACACTTCCAAAGGTAAATTCATACTGTACAGTATTCTTCCCTTATATATAAATACTTTTAAATCTGATTTATACATATTTTAGATAGTTAGACTATAGAGTTTGTCTGATTACGTGGAAAAACTGACAAGCCTTTATTTCATACAGTTTTGGAGGAAATTGTTTAACAATTTAATGTACAATAATTAGTATATAAATAAATAATGTGTCTGGACTTTATTAGACTTTTTTTAATTGCAATTTACTATTTCTTTACGCATTTTTTAACATTTCTGAGGAAAACATTTGATTACAATAGAAATTACATTTTTCAAAATTCTGTAGTATTTTATAATGAAATGAGATGATTTCTCAGATGTAAACGTTTACATAAACAAAGTATCTATCCATTTATCCATTTGTAACTGATGTATGAAACAATAAACACCTTTTCAAACCAAATATTCACCGAGTAGTTCGTCTGATTATCAGCTGATGGCATCTGCTCTTAGTCGAACTTGTATGTGATTGTACTCCACGAAAATTCATGTTTTCATTAAGAAATAATGCAAAAGAACGTATAAAAATTGGTCACTTTATCTACAACTAACAGGCATATAAATTTTCAGTTATGTGTGAGTAGTTCATATATACCTCAACAGATGGCGCTAGAGCAGCACTTAAATTTCAAAATAACTTCAAATTGTATTTATTATACTTTTATAATCATTTAAATTGATATTTATAATAAAAAATAAATTATTAATAACAATAACAATAGTTGTAGATAAATACATATATAATTCAGCTTCATAAATATATAAATGAACATAGCAACACAAAAACATGAATATAATCTTGTTTTTTTTGGCAATATAAAAATGTATCAGTTTATAAATTTTGGTATGTTATTTCACATTATTTATATTTATAAAATAGATAATTATTTTCAAAATAATACATTTTTATATATTCTTTAACTAACTTCATACTTATTGTGTCAAGTTATGACATTTAAGTTCTGTCAAACTGAATGTATTGTATGAAAATACAAATATTATTAAGATATAATAAAAATACATAAAATTGGGTTAAACGTATTATTTAAATCTTTTCTTCTTATGTATTTTGATGATTAAACCGTTGTATCTCAAAATCCCTAAGCGCGGGAAATTTAAAATCTCTATAATTTCATTTATTTATCAACATGTATTTTTATTTATTTCCTAAACGGTCTCGCGTGCCGCTTTGAACGTGTTATAAATAAATAATATACATTACAACAAATGTTTCTAGGTCTAACACATAGTAGCACCCCCCGTAGTAGGGTGTGAAAAAAATTCATCAATTTCCAAAGTTGGAATATTAAATATATGATATTATTTGATAAGTTATGTGTGAGTAGTTCATATACAGGGTGTTCCATTTAAGCGTGCCACCATTTCTATCTCGAGAACTATAAGAGCTACGAGGTTGGTTAAATTAGCAAAGAACCACCATTTTACAAGACTAATAAAAAGAGCAAAAAAACTTTTTTTTGACCTGTGGTTCTCAAAATACGGGACACAACTTTCTCTTTTTAGATGGGAACATATGTTTATTTTTAGGTTATTCGATAGAGCATTTTTTTCTGAATTCAGCGATATAAACATCATATACTATTTTGATAGATTCACTATCTATATATCTATCTATCTATATTTGGATTCATCTCGAGCATCGCAAAAACTTTGCTCACGGGTACAGGTCAAACCATTCATGTAATAATTTTAATATTATTTTATTAGATGTGGTTTAATGAGGACCAATCGCTTTAGGGTGTCTCATATTTTTACCGTGCATAGTTTTTGTGTAAAAAATCGAAAACTAAGCTAAAAAGTATAACTGGAACAAAACTGAAAAAAATATCCTAGATGCCACGTATAAATTTAAGAAGAATCACGCAGTCATCCGTCACTTTTGACAATCTGTCTATGAACTTTAATCGATTGTATCTTTTAATAGAACATTGATATCAAAGATCTGAAAACAGTGTCGTGAATAATAGTCCTGAGCAAAGGTTTTACCAATATTTTATGTTTATAACACAACACATTTATTTATTTTAAATTTTGACGTTTCGAATTACATAAGTCAATGTTGCCAAATGTGTGATGAAATAACTAAACAAAAAACAAATATTCCTAAATGAACTTCACTGAAGACAGTGGCTGTTATATTAGGATTGCCGATGGTAATTTATAAATTTAAAAATTAACTACAATATTTTAATACAAACATTGTTGCCAAATTATGAAGTAAGTAAATAAAAAACAAATGTTCCTAATTAAATTAAACACTTTGCTGTGTTTGATATCAAAAGAAAGAAAACCATCAGGGCCGATTTTGAAATGACAAAAAAAAGTGTCATGTCGATCTGCATTTGTTTTTCGTAAAAAGTTGTTAGAAGATGGTCGTCCTTGGGTTTTAAGAAAATGACACAATGTAGACTGGTGTGCAAAAATGTCGTGTTTGGGTATTTTCGAATTACATAAGTCAATGTTGGCAAATGTGTAATGAAGTAACTAAACAAAGAACAAATATGCCCTAAATGAATTTTACTGCACAGTGTACATTGTATTAGGCTAGGTTTTGATGAGGGCTAGCGTGCAGAATGAACAAAAATGTTCCATATCGAACGGCTTTTGTTTCTTGGAAAATGTTGTGAGAAGTATGTTGTGGTTGGTATCAAATGAAAGAGCTCGATAAGAGCTGGCCTGTAGAATTAAGAAAAAAGGTCAATGTTGATCGGCTTTTGTTTTTTGAAAAACTTTTTTAAAGGTATGTCGAGTTTGGTCACAAATGAAACGTCTCGTTGAGGGCTCGCGTGCAGAATTGACAAAAATATGCTATGTCGATCGGTTTTTGTTTTTTGCAAAAACTTCTCAAAGGTATGTCGAGTTTGGTCTTAAATTAAACGTCTTGTTGAGGGCTAGCGTGCAGAATTAACAAAAATGTGTCATGACGATCGGTTTTTGTTTTTTGCAAAAAGTTGTCAGAAGTGTGTGGTGTTTGGTATCAAATGAAAGATTTCGATAAGGGCTGATGTGCAGAATTAACAAAAATGGTTAATGTAGATCGGCTTTTGTTTTTTGCAAAAAATTTTTAGAAGTATGTCGAGTTTAGTCTCGTATGAAAGGTCTCGTTGAGGCCTAGCGTGCAGAATTGATAAAACTGTTCCATTCCGATCGGCTTTTGTTTTCTGCAAAAAGTTCTCAAAGGTATGTCGAGTTTGGGCTCAAATGAAACGTCTTGTTGAGGGCTAACGTGCAGAATTAACAAAAATGTGTTATGTCGATTGGTTTTTGTTTTTTGCAAAAAGTTGCCAGAAGTATGTGGTGTTTGGTGTCAAATAAAAAGGCTCGATACGGGCTGGCGTGTAGAATTAACAAAAACGGTCAATGTTGATCGGCTTTTGTTTTTTGCAAAAATTTCTCAAAGGTATGTCGAGTTTGGTGTCAAATGAAAGGTCTTGTTGAGGGCTAGCGTGCAAAATTGACAAAAATGTTCCATTCCGATCGGCTTTTGTTTTCTGCAAGATGTTCTTCAAGGTATGTCAAGTTTGGTCTCAAATGAAACGTCTGGTTGAGGGCTAACGTGCAGAATTAACAAAAATGTGTTATGTCGATTGGTTTTTGTTTTTTGCAAAAAATTGTCAGAAGTATGTGGTGTTTGTTATCAAATGAAAGGTTTTCATAAGGGCTGGTGTACAGAATTAACAAAAATGGTTAATGTTGATCGGCTTTTGTTTTATGCAAAAAGTTATTAGAAGTATATCATGTTTAGAATCTAATGAAAGGTCTCATTGGGGGCTGACAAGCAGATATAAATTATTTTTTTAATGTCGATCGGCATTTGTTTTTTTTCATTGACAGCGGAGCTCTAGGGAATGCTCGGCGTAGCCGAGAATTCGCTAGTCATATACTATTTTGATAGATTCATTATCTACTAGCGTGCAGAATTGAGAAAAATGTTATATTCCGATCGGCTTTTGTTTTCTGCAAAAATTTCTCAAAAGTATGTCGAGTTTGGTCTCAAATGAAAGGTCTCGTTGAGGGCTAGCGTGCAGAATTGACAAAAATGTCCCATTCCGATCGGCTTTTGTTTTCTGCAAAAAGTTCTCAAAGTTATGTCGAGTTTGGACTCAAATGAAACGTCTTGTTGAGGGCTAGCGTGTAGAATTGACAAAAATGTTCCATGTTGACCGGCTTTTGTTTTTTGCAAAAAATTATTAGAAGTATATCGTGTTTGCAATCTAATGAAAGGTCTTAGTGAGGCCTGACGTGGAAATATGAAATAATTGTTTCATGTCGATCGGCATTTGTTTTTTGCACTGACAGCGGAGCTCTAGGGAATGCTCGGCGTAGCCGAGAATTCGCTAGTCATATACTATTTTGGTAGATTCACTATATATATCTCTATATATAGTTGGATTCATCTCGAGCATCGTAAAAAGTTTGCTCACCGGTACAGGTCAAACCATTCATGTAATAATTTTAATATTATTTTATTAGATGTGGATTATTGAGGACCAATCGCTTTCGGGTGTCCCATATTTTTACCGTGCATAGTTTTTGTGTAAAAAATCGAAAACTAACCGAAAAAGGAAAACTGGAACAAAACTGAAAAAAATATCCTAGATGCCAGGTTTAAATTTAAAAAGAATTACTGTGCCATCCGTCATTTTTGACAATTCAATATGAAACTTTTAATTGATTTATTTTGAAAATGAAAAGAGATATTGTAAAGGTAATTATGTTTTTACACATTATAATAGTGAGCGAAATATATACAAATACACTGAATGTTAAGTGTGGTGTGTTTTAAATATTTAATTTTATGACATTTGACGTTTGGTCAGTCAATCAAAAAATGAGTTGGAGACAACTAAGTGAAAAATGTCATATTTACTAAAATGTATAATGAAATATTGTATGAAATTTAATAAGAAATCATCTCTAATACAGGTACTTTTATATAGAATATAAATATTTATATATTATTAGTTAAATATTTTATTTTTTAGATGAGACTATAACCTTCACGTACTCAGATACTCTAATATGGAATTTTTTATAAACTCACACAATCTATTGGGCAATAATTATAAAAATAAGTAATAGTAAAACTAAAGAATATTCCAGAATGGATTATTTAATCAAGAAAACTGCATTTCAAAATTGATTTATACTCTGACGTTTAAAAAACTATATTTGATTACTATTCAAACACTTCCAAAGGTAAATTCATACTGTACAGAATTCTTCCCTTATATATAAATACTTTTTAAATCTAATTTATACATATTTTAGATAGTTAGACTATAGATTTTGTCTGATTACGTGGAAAAACTGACAAGCCTTTATTTCATACAGTTTTGGAGGAAATTGTTTAACAATTTAATGTACAATAATTACTATATAAATAAATGATGTATCTGGACTTTAATAAACTTTTGTTAATTGCAATTTACTCTTTCTTTACGCATTTTGTAACATTTCTGATGAAAACATTTGATTACAATAGAAATTACATTTTTCAAAATTCTGTAGTATTTTATAATGAAATGAGATGATTTCTCAGATGTAAACGTTTACATAAACAAAGTATTTATCCATTTATCCATTTGTAACTGATGTATGAAATAATAAACACCTTTTCAAACCAAATATTCACCGAGTAGTTCGTCTGATTATCAGCTGATGGCATCTGCTCTTAGTCGAACTTGTATGTGATTGTACTGCACGAAAATTCATGTTTTCATTAAGAAATAATGCAAAAGAACGTATAAAAATTGGTCACTTTATCTACAACTAACAGGCATATAAATTTTCAGTTATGTGTGAGTAGTTCATATATGCCTCAACAGATGGCGCTAGAGTAGCACTTAAATTTCAAAATAACTTCAAATTGTATTTATTATACTTTTATAATCATTTAAATTGATATTTATAATAAAAAATAAATTATTAATAACAATAACAATAGTTGTAGATAAATACATATATAATTCAGCTTCATAAATATATAAATGAACATAGCAACAGAAAGCATCAATATAATCTTGTTTTTTTTGGCAATATAAAAATGTATCAGTTTATAAATTTTGGTATGTTATTTCACATTATTTATATTTATAAAATAGATAATTATTTTCAAAATAATACATTTTTATATATTCTTTAACTAACTTCATACTTATTGTGTCAAGTTATGACATTTAAGTTCTGTCAAACTGAATGTATTGTATGAAAACAAAAATATTGTTAAGATATAATAAAAATACATAAAATTGGGTTAAACGTATTATTTAAATCTTTTCTACTTATGTATTTTGATGATTAAACTATTGTATCTCAAAATCTCTAAGCGCGGGAAATTTAAAATCTCTATAATTTCATTTATTTATCAACATGTATTTTTATTTATTTCCTAAACGGTCTCGCGTGCCGCTTTGAACGTGTTATAAATAAATAATATACATTACAACAAATGTTTCTAAGTCTAACACATAGTAGCACCCCCCGTAGAAGGGTGTGAAAAAAATTCATCAATTTCCAAAGTTGGAATATTAAATATATGATATTATTTGATAAGTTATGTGTGAGTAGTTCATATACAGGGTGTTCCATTTAAGCGTGCCACCATTTCTATCTCGAGAACTATAAGAGCTACGAGGTTGGTTAAATTAGCAAAGAACCACCATTTTACAAGACTAATACAAAGAGCAAAAATAGCTATTTTTAGTACAAGTGAGCAAAATATGTCTTTTTTTCACGGGCTCAGAAATTGGCCACAAGAGCGAAGCGAGTGTGCCAACTGGACAAGTGAGAAAAAGACATGCTCACGTGTGCTAAACATAATTTTTTCCACAATCTTAAAATAAAATTTATAAAAAAAAACAAAACATTGTACTTTTTTATTTAATAATGAAAATCTCAACAGTACAATTATGTTTATAAATTATAATTAAATATAATGTAATTTAATGTAAAATGTATTATAATGTCTGTAATCCCATGAAAACATTGTGCTCAGAGTAAGTGTATTTTGCTCACTAATGTTATTTACTTTGCTTACTTGTGAAGAAATTTATTTACTTTGCTCACTTGTGATTCAATATGCTACTTTGCTCACTGTTTTAAGTTGAATAATGATGTATTTTGCTAACGATTTTGGAAAAAACTTTTTTTTGACCTGTGGTTCTCAAAATACGGGACACAACTTTCTCTTTTTAGATGGGAACATATGTTTATTTTTAGGTTATTCGATAGAGCATTTTTTTCTGAATTCAGCGATATAAACATCATATACTATTTTGATAGATTCATTATCTACTAGCGTGCAGAATTGAGAAAAATGTTATATTCCGATCGGCTTTTGTTTTCTGCAAAAATTTCTCAAAAGTATGTCGAGTTTGGTCTCAAATGAAAGGTCTCGTTGAGGGCTAGCGTGCAGAATTGACAAAAATGTCCCATTCCGATCGGCTTTTGTTTTCTGCAAAAAGTTCTCAAAGTTATGTCGAGTTTGGACTCAAATGAAACGTCTTGTTGAGGGCTAGCGTGTAGAATTGACAAAAATGTTCCATGTTGACCGGCTTTTGTTTTTTGCAAAAAATTATTAGAAGTATATCGTGTTTGCAATCTAATGAAAGGTCTTAGTGAGGCCTGACGTGGAAATATGAAATAATTGTTTCATGTCGATCGGCATTTGTTTTTTGCACTGACAGCGGAGCTCTAGGGAATGCTCGGCGTAGCCGAGAATTCGCTAGTCATATACTATTTTGGTAGATTCACTATATATCTATATTTGGATTCATCTCGAGCATCGCAAAAATTTTGCTCACGGGTACAGGTCAAACCATTCATGGAATAATTTTAATATTATTTTATTAGATGTGGTTTATTGAGGACCAATCGCTTTTGGGTGTCTCATATTTTTACCGTGCATAGTTTTTGTGTAAAAAATCGAAAACTAACCGAAAAAGGAAAACTGGAACAAAACTGAAAAAAATATCCTAGATGCCAGGTTTAAATTTAAAAAGAATTACTGTGCCATCCGTCATTTTTGACAATTCAATATGAAACTTTTAATTGATTTATTTTGAAAATGAAAAGAGATATTGTAAAGGTAATTATGTTTTTACACATTATAATAGTGAGCGAAATATATACAAATACACTGAATGTTAAGTGTGGTGTGTTTTAAATATTTAATTTTATGACATTGACGTTTATTATACGTAAGGGTACCAAAAATATAAATAGGCTATTATAAATTGTAAATATAATATATTTTGTTATAAATCAGTATATTTTAATGATTCGTACATATACATTCCAATAAAAACGTATTTTAAATAAAAAAAACTAATTCCGTTTTCACTTTTGTTTGAGAACTGCTTTCCACCATTGCAGGTACATTTCAAAACAATAAATCTTGAGAAATAAGGCGAATAACAAGGTAATGTTTGTATTATTATGTCTATTACTATAAAACTTAATTTATCTATATATTTTCTTTTCAATTAAAACACTTTCAATTATACGGTTATGCATGACCGGATTTTTTGACAGATGGACTCATAAAGTGACAGATAAGCTCGGTGAAAAAGACTATTTCAGGAAGTGATTATTTCTTCTAAAATTACAGCGAGATATTGTATGAAAATTATCGCAAATCATCATTAATACATGTACGTTAAGGTATAATATAAATATTTGCATATTAATTGTAAATTTTGTTCATTTTTAGTTAGTTTTCCTAATCTACATGAACTTTGACATATCGAGATGTAATTATAAATAAAATGAAGCAATTAGTTTGATAAAAATCATTATTATAAGTGAAAATATAACGTATCCCTCAAAAAGAAACCAGAAAATTGGATGATATGATAAAATTTTACAAAAATTTCGCATTTGACACTTCAGTTGGAGACACGAACTAGTTCGCAGCGTGAAAATATCATTTTTACTACAATATATAGTAAAATATCGTATAAAATATTATTGAAATAATGTATTTTACAGGTATTTTAATGTAGAATATAAATATTTGTATATTAACAGTAAATTTGATACATTTTTAGTTAGTTCTCGTAACCCACATGTACTCAGGTATACCGAGATGAAATTTTAAATAAAGTAAAACAATTCATTGGGCAAATATTGTTAAAATAAGTGACAATATAACATATTCTTTAAAATACAACCCAGATTATTCAAAAATTTTTACCACAAAAATATATTTTAATTCCCTAAACCATTGTTTTACTATCACTGGTTTATATTGTTTTACCGACATCAACTGAGCGAACTTCATGTTAAATCAATTTTTAGAATAGATAAAATCTGACTTTATTTTTGTACAAAATCATATAAATATTTGCTTCCGTGCCCTAATTTTATGTTTTTTTTGTCATTGTTTACCTAAAGGAAGACATTGCAACAAAAAAATTGCAACTTTAAGGATGGTAGGCATTCTAGAATCCAGCCTAATAAAAAATACTCGCATCAATGTAAAATTATGTACTTTTGCAGTTTAGAACGGAAATATATACAAGCGGATTTACTGCGGGCAACAAAGTATGAGTTTATTTCAATGTTTTTCTATTTATTTATATTTATTATCAATTACAGCTTTTAATTTGTGTGACAAATAAATTTGAAGCCTAAACAAGTTCTGCATTTCTTATAATTCTACAAAGAAAGCAGAAGAACTTTTTGTTTACGGAATACAATGTATGCAAGATAGGAGACGTTTCATTTTATGTGAGTACATATTTTAATTTATTAGTTTCATCATCGTCATTACATATATTATTAAAAATAGTCATAACAGTATGATTAATTATTGCAAAACTGCGTAGTTCTTAAATTTTATTTCCTGGAAATAAATATTAACAATTGCTTCCACAGGCGTTTATTGTTATTATTTTTTTGTACAATCAATTTGATGTCAATACTTCAAATATACCTTACATTCATTATTTATTATTATCTTCTTCATTATCTGCATGGTTTTGAATATAATCAAATTACTAAAATAAAAATACGGTATAATAAAAATTCGCACGTCCATGAACATAAATTTCAAATTTTCTTCCTAGACATATAGTTTAGTAGCTTTTAAAGAAAATTGGTGGTCCCGTGATTATCACTTGCTTTTGATCAGGCTTTTATAATTATTTCAAATAAAATTTTTATTTGCATACACCTACAAATTTTAAAATTTTGCAATATACAATCATTGAATTATCAAAAAATTAGTGTTAAACTGTTGGTAACTTATATTCCGTATTTACCATAATGTCCTGTCGTTATTACAGGTTGTTTATTTATTGGCTTTTATTAAATTATAATTTTATTTTAATAATTAGGCATGCTTAGGAAAACAAAATTTGTTTAATTACTTAATTGTTCTTTCACTTCTGTGTAAGGCAGTTATATTTATTGTGTTTTCAATAAATCGAATTGCGAATCAAACTGATAGTTTTGATAATTTGTTCTCTACTGCAGAATAATATATTTTAAAAATCCCGTTTGTTGTGCTGCCGAATTTGAATTTAAGGTGAGAATTTATTTTTCATATCTTTTATTTAACTATAGGTAATTTCATCGTTAAATATTTATTGTTTTCTCTCTTCTAATTGTTAATAAAATGAAATGAATTGCCTTCGGAATTACCATAATTTTATATACATAGGTATATTGATAATGTTGGACAAGTATTTTAATTTTTATTTTACTGTAGGTGTGAAAATAATCTGCAGTTGCGAAGCAGTAAGAGTGCAAGCATATATATTCAAAATAGAAAAAAAAGTATTCCTGTTTGAAGCTGCAGCCTGACGTATTGCTGATAATAGTAACACAGAACCCTGACTTATTGCTGGTAAAGGTAACACTGAAAATAACAACGCACTCAAAACCTGTAAGTGTTTATTTTAATTTCTGTAATAACACAAGTGTAACAAAATGCCAACTAAAAGTGAAAAAAATCGCCTTAAGCGTAAACAAAGATACGAGAAAAATATAGATAACAAAAATTGCTGTAGTAATCCGGATAATGTAGTAGAAAATGTTTATATAAATCGTCAGGTTAAGTCAGGCAATGCGGGAAAATTATTATTACTAGAACACAGTAAAGATGGTGAAGTAGAATATAATATACAAACGGGTAATTTAAATACAGGTATTGAAATAGTTGGCAATCAAATACAGCTAATAGAACGTGATTATAATACTTTAATGAATCCTGCTGGATATTTAGAAGACATTCATATAGACTTTTTCTTTTCGTTAGTACGTTCTGTAACTGAGTTCGACCCTCAGCCAACAGTGTATGTAGATGCTCCAGACCGAATAGTTGAAATTGAGCAAGGAACAAGACACCTACAAATTTTATTCGTGCCAGGTGCAAATATTGGGAGCGTTGGTCATTGGATTACAGCGTATTATGACGGATTAGAAATTACAATTTACGATAGCATGAATTCCCAGAATTTAAATGCTGGTGTTAAATTATATTTAGAAAGATTATTCCCCTATAGTCCCTCAATTAGGTTTGTACGAGTTCAACAACAGACTAACACCTATGATTGCGGGCTGTTTGCAATAGCTTTCTTTACAAGTTTAATACTTAACCGGAATCCTGAGCATGAAACTTACGATAGTAACAGACTTAGATCACACGTTTTACAAATGTTTCGAACACGTAATATTACAGCATTTCCAGTAACTCGTCAACAGCAATTGAAAGAAAATTATTTAAAACGTAAGGCGAACGAAACAGACGAAGAACGCGTTAAACGTCTAAGAGAGAATGACAACTATAAATTAAAATATATAGCTAATGAAAAAATTGATGATAAAATAAGGCGGATAGAGAAACAAAAAGAACTAAATTCTAATTCTATTGCTCGCGAAACATCACAAGAAAAAACAAATAGATTGGAAAAACTTCAATCAAATTTTAATAATTACGTGCAAAATGAAACAGCAGAACAAAAGGAGAATAGATTAGCAAGACTTAAAGTGAATTTACAAAATTATTTACAAATTGAAACTCCCGAGCAAAAACAAACACGTTTAGAAAAAAATAGAGACAACTTTGATAATTTAGTTAAAACGGAAACTGTAGAACAAAAACAGAAACGATTAACGAAAAATAACATAATTAATAAAAATAAAAATAAGGCACGTAAAATCATTGTTCAAAATGATAAATATATGTTAGCTAGAAAGGGATTAGGAGTTCAAATTGAGCCCCACTCCTTGGGACCAATGAATGTTTTATGTTCATATTGTTCATCTGTAAATTTTTCATACGAAAAGCCCTCGGACGGCAAATTTACTTATTGCTGTCGAAAGGGAAAATTAAACGTAGATCAATTAAATGAGTTCCCTGAATATATTAAAAATCTAATGTTAGGTAAAGATTCAGATAGCAGAAATTTTAGAGAAAATATTAGGCAATACAATAGTGCTTTAGCATTCGCATCGTTTGGGGCAAAAATTTCCGCCCCTCCAGGCAAAGGGCCCTACTGTTTCCGTATCCACGGCCAAATTTACCATGATTCTGCCAGCTCAATGTACCCTAAACCAAATGAAACAGAAAAATATGCCCAATTATACATAATTAATTCAAATGAAGCGTTAGAGAAACGAATGAACGTAGAGTATAATAAAAATTGTAAGCCAAATATCATGGGTCAATTAGATGTAATACTTAGGGAGGTTAATCCGTATTGTCAGGCGTATATGATGTTGAAAGAAGTAGAGCAGCGGGAATTAGCCAAAGCTAACCAAACAAATCAGTCGGTGCCAGAAATAAATTTGTGGATTGTAAATGACAGAAAAAAAGATAAACGTAGGTACAATATCCCCACATGTAATGAGGTGGCAGTTGTTTTTACGTCCAATGACGGTGAGCCACCAATAGATAGGGACATTTGTGTCCACCCAAAAGTTGGCGGTTTAGTTCGAATTAATCAGTTTAGTGAAAACTGCGACCCCATGTCCTATCCTTTATTATTTCCTCGCGGTGAATGTGGCTGGAACATGAATTCAAAACAAGCTGACGGTATTAAAAAACAAAGCATGTTACAGTTTTACATGAACAGATTAGCGGTTAGAAACACATTTAACCCATGTTTAGAAGCCGGTAAACTAACTCAACAATACATTGTAGATGCGTATGTTAAAGTCGAAGCCGAAAGATTAACGTACATTAGACTAAATCAGCCTACTCTCAGGGTAGAGCTATATAGTGGGTTGATGGACCACATTAATAATTTGGCAGAGAATGAAGGCGGAAAAGCAGGCACCATGATTATTCTACCGTCTACATTTCAAGGTGGTAGTCGATTCATGCTAAAAATGTACCAAAATGCCATGTCTATTGTTAGAGAATTTGGCCGCCCTGATCTATTTATAACAGTGACATGTAACCCGAAATGGCCAGAAATTGTACAACAGTTGCGCGAGGGTCAAACCTCTGCAGACCGCCCAGACATAACCGCCAGAGTTTTTAACGGAAAAATAAAAAGTATGTTGCATGAATTTTTACATGACAATATTTTTGGGAAAATTGTGGCATTCATATATGTAATTGAATTCCAAAAAAGAGGTCTGCCTCACATGCATTTATTATTAACTTTAGATAGTGCAAGTAAAATCCGTAACAAAGATGACATTGACGAAATAGTCAGTGCAGAAATTCCCGACGAGGACGCAGAACCGGAATTGTACCAATTAGTTCGTTCACATATGATTCACGGTCCGTGCGGTATTCTAAACAAAAATTCGCCGTGTATGAACGAAAATAAATGTTCAAAAATGTTCCCTAAAGATTTTAGAAATGAAACACATGAAAACATTAACGGTTACCCCCTGTATAAACGGTCAAATAATAATGCAAAAATGTACATTCTTTGGAAAAATGGTTTAGTTAAATACACGGTAGACAATAGGTGGATAGTTCCGTACAATCCGTATTTGTTAAAAAAATATAGAACCCACATAAATGTTGAAATATGCGCATCAGTAAAAAGTATAAAATATATTTGTGATTATTTGTGCAAGGGGCATGATTGCGCGAGCGTCAAATTAGGACAGCTTGATAAAAATAAAGTTGTACAGTGGGATGAAATAAACGGTTATTTAGATGCTAGGTATGTATCTGCCCCAGAATGTTGTTGGAGGCTTTTAGAATATCCGTTGCATGACAAGTCTCATACAATAATGGAATTAGCAGTACATTTAAAAAATCAACAGGCAGTATTTTTCACTAACGGTCAAGAAAAAAAAGCTGTTGAACGAGCAGCGAAAAAAAATACAACATTAACAGCTTGGTTCCTACTCAATGAAATAGACGTTAATGCCCGGCAATATGTTTACATGGAAATTCCTAAATATTATGTATTTGTTAATAATGCATGGAAAGCTAGACAACGTGAGACAAAGCCACCTATCGGCCGAATGATTTCCGTTAGCCCTAGAGATATTGAAAGATTTCATTTAAGATTAATTTTAGTGCATGCAAAAGGTGTCACAAGCTTCGAAGACTTGCGTACCGTCGACGGAAAATTATATAATACATATCAGGAAGCTGCCCGTGCATTAGGTCTTTTAGCTAATGATAAAGAGTGCGAAAATTGTTTAGACGAGGCTGTGTTGAGTAAATTTCCCAGACAATTACGTGAATTATTTGCTTATTTAATTTGCTTCCATACGTCAACCAATGCCTTAAGCTTATGGGAAAAATTTAAACATTATTTAATGGAAGACTATTTATTACATAATTCTGAAAAAGTTGCACAAAGTAAATGTTTATTAAAAATACAGGAAATACTCGATATGCATAAATTCACCTTAAGTGATTTCGGTTTGCCCCAACCCGAAAATATTGATGATTTAGAAAATGAAACTAATTCTTTTGATGTAGCAGCCGAAAAATTAGAGGGAGAACAAAATGTAGCTTTATTTAACAGAGACCAAATAGAAATTTTAAATAACATATTAAATGCCGTAAATGACAATAATTGCACAAGTAGATATTTCTTTGTTGACGGTCCCGGGGGAACAGGGAAAACATTTCTGTATAACACATTGATAAGTATTTTAAGGGGCCAAAATCAAAAAGTTATAGCTGTAGCTTGGACGGGAATAGCAGCTACTCTGTTAAAAGGTGGTCAAACAGTTCACTCAGTATTCAAGTTACCAGTGCCTGTAAATGACGGATGTGTATGTAGAGTGAAATCAAATAGCAAAGCGGGTAAATTAATAAAAGAGGCAAGTGTAATAATCTGTGATGAGGTAACAATGATACCAAAACACGCACTCGATGCAATAAATTTATTATTACAAGATTTGATGGATAATAAAATACCATTTGGGGGAAAAATTATAGTTTTAGGTGGCGATTTCAGACAGTGCTTGCCAATAGTCAATTACACAAACCATCGAACTGTAATAATTGAAACATGTGTTGTAAAAAGTCATTTATGGCCACTATTTACAAAATTTTCATTAAAACAAAATATGCGCGTAAATAAAGACGAAAAAGAATTTTCAGAATATTTATTGAAAATAGGCAACGGTGAAAATGAAATTGTCAAAATTCCTGCACATTGCGTTTCCGAAACATGTCTAGCAAATGAAATATTCGGTGAAGATGTCATACAACCTGATGATATTTATAAATTTACAGATAGAGCCATTTTAGCACCAAAAAATGATGACACAATGATAATTAATGAACACGTATTAAATAAAGTTGTAGGGTCATCTAGAGTATATTTAAGTGCTGATTCTTGTGAATGTGATGAGATAAACAAAATTAATTACCCCGCCGAATTATTGAATGGCCTAACACCAACCGGAATGCCTCCTCACAAATTAACACTAAAAATTGGAGCAATAGTAATGTTATTAAGAAATATGAATCCCAAGCGTGGTCTGTGTAATGGAACAAGGTTAATAATAAAAGACATGAAAACTAATTATTTAGATGTAGAAGTTCTAACAGGACAGAGTGCAGGTAGCCGGCTCTATTTACCACGTTTTGATTTAATTACCGAAACAGATTTACCATTCACCTTGAAACGAAGGCAATTCCCAATAAGATTAGCTTTCTCAATGACAATAAATAAATCCCAAGGCCAAACATTTAATTATGTAGGAATAAATTTAGAAAATCCAGTCTTTTCACATGGCCAATTGTATGTTGCGATGTCAAGAGTAAGAAGTTCAAACAATTTAAAGATAAAATTGCCAGATTCAAATATTATTAAAAATTCAAAAGAAGCATTCACAACGAATGTAGTGTTTAAAGAAATTTTAAATTAAACAAGTTTAAATCATTTAAAACAAGTGACAAATTTGAAATATGAATATGAAAGAAATATTTAAATTGTATTAAAATTAATTTAAAAACTACCGAGCAAAATATTTAATGTTAAAAGTAAAAGATATTAAAATCATGTTAAAAAATACAATATATGTCCAATTACATTTTAATCAGTAACATAATTATATAACAAAAATTTCTTATACAAGTTTATAAAAATTAAATCATATTTTAAAAATCAATTATGAGAAAGCAATAAAGATCAATTTAAAGTATAAAATAAAAGTATGTAGATATATTCATAATAAATTTGAAACGCAAATTAAAAATATGTAATAATATAAAAAGGAATAATATGAATTAAATATATAAATTTAAAATGTTAAATTATACAAGTAGAAATCAATGAATACAATTTTAACTGACTATGAACGAAATAGCAATAAAATGTAAATTGTATTATAATTAAATTAAAAACTATTAAGCTAAATATACAATTTTAAATGTAAAAGATATTAAAATAATGTCAAAATGAACATGAAAGAAAGAAATATTTATAATATCTAAATTGTATTAAAATTAATTTAAAAACTACCGAGCAAAATATTTCATGTTAAAAGTAAAAGATATTAAAATCATGTTTAAAAATTCAACAATTACATTTTAATCAGTAAACTAATTATATAATAAAAAAATGTCATATTATTTATATGTTTATAAAAATTAAATGATATATTAAAAATCAAATATGAGAAAAAAAGCAAGAAAGATCTATTTGAAGTATTAAATAAAAGCATGTAGAAACATTCATAATAAATTTGAAACGTAAATTAAAAAATATGTATGTAATAATATATAAAGAAATAAAATGAATAAATTGAAAATATTAAATTAAACAAGTAGAAATCTTAGAAAACAATTGATAAATTTTAAATATGATTATGAAATTGTATTATAAATAATTTAAAAACTATTTAGCGAAATATTTAATGTTAAAAGTATAATATATTAAAATCATGTTGAAAAGTACAATGTACAATTACATTCTACTCATTGAACCAATTATACAACAAAAAAAAAATATTAAGTACATGTTTATAAAAATTAAATTAATAAAATATAAAAATCTTATATAAGAAAGCAATAAAGATCAATTTAAATTATAAATTAAAAACATGTTGAAACATTATTGATAAATTTGATACAAAATAATATGAATGAAATAAATAAATTAAAACATGTATTATAATAAAAAAGTTATTCTGATGACAATATTTGATTTGTTAAATATAATATAATATACAATATATTTTATATACACTGCATGTAATTAATATAAAAATGAAAAATTTTTTCAACATGAAAAGTGGTTCGTAAAATATTGTAAAAGATTAAAACAAAAAGAACTTGAGTCTGATAAAACCATTGCGCCTTTTACATATTTTACGGACCTTGCCAAAATGAAGGTATAATAAAAAGAATAATTGTAAAAGGCAATTATTTATAAAACTAATTATTATAAGTATGTAATAAATTAAATATAAAGCAATCACAATCTAAACAAAATGAAAATGTAAGAAATATTATGATAAAAGATAATAAAAAAATACTCACAATGAAAATCATAAATAAAATAAAAAGTATAAAGCAATGGTTTAGTATTAGAAAAAGTTTCTATAACGTCTAAAATCCTGGTTTAGTCTATGTGTTACTAATATTTTAAAAAAATATATGTACATTACAAATTTTATTTTCTGATGAAAAGGTCCCTACATCTAATGGTAAAAAGGAAACTTATTTTATATGCAGGTTTATATAAAAAATATTTATTGTTTTTTACATTAAAAGACAAATATAATAAAATTATATTTTATTCCATTTATTTTCCCTCTATTTGGTTAAAGAAACATTCTTTTATTATAATACAACAGTCATTAGTTTGCATTAATATTTTTCTTTAATGTAATAGAGCTTAAACAATACTTCTGTCAATAATTTTTAATTAATACCATCAAAAAGAAAGACGTTATACGAAAACTATCTAATACCAGGCTTAAGTTAAAACATGTTGCGTCTCTCTATAATATGTATTAGAAATGTGACGTTAAACAAAAGTATATAATAAATCGCAACATGTGGGCGGGCCAGTCTACCATTGTACCTCAAAATTCATGCAACAGAATATAAATCCACATTTATTTGGCAATATACTACATACTACTACAAAACCGCAAAGTATGGTAAAAATTCCATCTACTGCTGGTGGGTTTTGAAGTGTTATGTAATTAAGTCATTGTCACTGTTGTATGATTTTGAGTAACAAGATTTTCATTTAAAAAAACTACAAAAGTACAAATATTAACTGCAATTTATTTGGTAAGAGTACATTCAATTTATATTTTTTTTGTTTTAAATTACATTTTTATGTACATAATGTGTACAATATTATCTATAATTCCTTGGTAGACTTGGCAAGACAATGACTTGTTACATAATACTTTAAAACCCTATACCAGTGGTATTTGGGATTTTTGCTGTACTTTGCTTCAATATTATAATAGCCCGTGGTTAAAAAAATTTAAAAAATAAATAAGAAAAAATAAGCTTCATCAAAATTAATCGTCACAAATTGGCTGGCTGGAATGAAGCAAATGAAGCACAAGACATTATAAAATAATAATAATAATAATAATAAAAAACCACAAAGCGATCCAATAAAAGAAAAATAAGAGAGTAATAAATCGCAAAAGTATGAAAGTGTGTAAATGTTTGTATGAAATCGAGTTGCCAGGTTATCAAAATTTGTATTTTATTTTATATGAAAGATTATACAATTTTAACAATAATAACTACAGTTAGTAAACAAATCGTATTCTTTTAATATTTTGTTGAGTTGAGTGACATATTTCTATAAATTATCTAAAATGTAAATGAAATTTTTATTAATATTATTATACATTCGTATTTTTAAATTATTTAATTTATTTGTATTAAAAATTATCTGGCAACTCAAATAATTTCTAATAAAAATTAAAATATAATGTCAGAAAACTTTTTCAAAATTATATATTTCTTAAAAAAAATGTAGAATGATTTGTTTAACTTTTGTAACTAATTAAAAGTTAAATTCATAGTATATAATAAAGATACACAAATATCAAAAAAATTTCATTTGATTCACATCGATATAATATGGTATGTTATTATCAAGTTCTGGGAAATAAAATTTTTGTATTTCATATTTTTAGATAATAAAAACTGAAATCTACACTGCATTATGGCTGTAAACTATGTCGAATATAATAAATATGGGATACAAGTATACCAGTATTTGGACAATTACTTATGTGAAATCGTAAAACCGAAGTTTTTTCAACTGGGGCGAACATTTTTTTTTATAAAAAAAGTGTTTGAATGTTTACATATTTTATATAAATTAATAATGTTCCTTTTTAAAAACAGAAAACTGGATCGATCATACCCTGGGATAAAATCTACAAGTTGAATGTTTCTTCGTTAAATATTTCATTCATTTCAATCACAAGAAAATAATTCAATTTTAATCGAAGCATATAGCATATTTTAATTCAAATGATAAATGAAATATAGTAGTTTATATTTTGATGTCAGACACTGAATCCACTGTAAAAAGGAGGTAACAATTAAAAGAAAATAATCTTCCTCAATTATATTAGTCTTTATTTGTAGAGGACAGGAGTTTCACCAGAATGTCTTTTTGAAATACTTGTCAACAATAATCTCGACTGAGAAGCGATATTGAATATTTTGGAACCGAACTTTGAAACCTATTCGCTGACAATTTTCCTGCCATTGGAAAAACTTCAATATTATAGACAAAGTTTAATAAGAATGGTAAATACATTTATATTAAAAAAAACATCTTTATTAATTATTATTTTTTATTTAACAGAATGCACAACGCTTTCATCACTGGCAGAATACTTCTTCGAATTATCAAATAATTTATTAAACATAGGTAATATTTATTTGTAACTAATTATTAATATTTACTCATTAAATTTTTTTCAGACAAAATATACAATAAAGTTACTACATTAGCTGAAAGAACAATTTCTCAAATATTGCATTATAAATTCTACATGAAAAGTTTGCAGTGTTCAAATAAAGTAAGTCAAATTCTTACTAAAGTTCTTTGCGGCCATAATATATTTTATCTTATTTGGTTATAGATTATAGATACTTAGCCCAATCCGTCTGCGACAAAACGCTCATCCTTTATAGATGAAACAATTCCAATATATTTAAATAATGTAAGTCATTTTTTTACTACTGATATATCTCATTATTTCAAATTATTCTTTGTGTATAGTGATCGTCTTTTGCTAACGTTTTTTGGACGGTTTTCCGTTAGCATTTACAGGAAATCCTGGAGACTGATTCGTCCCGTCCAGAAGCTTCTTGCTGTATAACTTATTGACATTATTATATATTGTAATGTTTTAATAATTTATTACTTTCCTATTTTGTGTATCTAAGTTATAATTAAACATTTGTTTAAGACGTTGTTATTTTTTATTCTTGATTGTGAAATGTCCCTTTTGCACTCGAGAATGCAAAAGCATTTCGCAATCAAGAATCAAACAATTTTTAGAAAACTAAATTCCAAAATTAGTTAAAATGCGAAAAGAAAATTTTGACGTTTATCAAATCAAATATTTTTCACAGCTGACAGTTAGTTGACAGCAGAAATCAAACAACTGTTTTAAATTATATCATTTTTTAAATGAAATATTTCAATACTTCATTGTATAATACTATTAAAATGATAAAAAAAGTTGCAGTTTGTAAAAGTCTTTTGCTTTTGTTACAATAACTATTTAACAATTTTCAAATAAAATATTGGTAAAAAATATGGTCCGTAATGCATATTCAAATTTTCCCGCCAAAGAATAATGGCGGTACATCAGCCAATTCTATATTTTCTTTATTTGGAAAGCTAGACCTTAATTTTTAATTTTGTTACCTCAACCAAAACCACTAATTCTACCTATGCCACTAATTTGTTTGATGTGAATGCACCTTCAATTTTCATTAATTATAGGGCACGAGAGCACCGTCAACCTGTGCCCAAGCCTCAGCTCAATTCACACCATTCTATGTTCTCAGTTCGCACTTATTTCAGGCGGAAAAGAAGTGGCAGAAATTTAAATCGACGGCATTGGCGGGTTTTGTATTCATTCCATTCTGCCTCTGCGATCTCTGTGTGGTTTATCCATTGCACCTTTTAGTGTTTCTTGTGTCAGTATTAGTTGTTGTTGATTTTGTTATTGTTGTTGAGTTTGTTATTGTTTTTGTATTCCAGGACGCAATAGACACTAGCCAAATCATATATCACCTCTCATTCTCAATAAAGAACAAAAATAACAATAACGAACTCAACAACAATAACAAACTCAACAATAATAACAAAATCGACAACAAATAACTAACACGAGAAACACTTAAAAGAGCGCAATTGATAAACCACACATGGAAATCGCAAAATGGAATGAATACAAAACCCGCCAATGCCGTCGATTTAAATTTCTGCCACCACTTTTTCTCTTCCGCCTGGATTGGTATGAAATAAGGCAATCATGGAATGACGTGAAATGAAACAATCATAGAATGGTCTGAAGTGAGATAAGAGGGACAAGATCGACATTTGAAAGCAAATTTTATTAGTAAGTTTTAAATGATTTATTAAACGTAAAATAGTATAACAATGTCAGTGAACATTAAATCTATATAAATACAACTTGTTTTCGATGGAAGAGTATATTTTGACTTTTATTTAAATTTCCGCCACTGGAATTCTGTGAAATGAGATGAGAGGCTTGGGCAAAGTCGACGGTGCTGCTCTCGTGCCCTACACATGGAATAAAATTAGTTGTCATTTATTAATTATGGTACCTTTGTTACCGACATTCCGATAAATCAATGACGTTTGCAATTTCATTCTATACAAATTATGTTCATATTTGTTCTTAGGAATAAAAAAGTAGAGAACTGGACAAAGCTTCAATATAATGTATTATAATTTATAATTGGTTATATTTAACTGTAAATGTTTGCTAGATGACATTTACTTTAAACGTCAAATTTGAAAATTCAATATAACCTCAAATTTTAAAAATATTTTAGTAGGCTGTATTTATTTGGAAAATGTGAATGCAAACTTAAACTTATTCATATTGGTACCAAATAAACAATCAAATTTCATAGTAAGTGAAAATTTTAAGTGGTGTTCTGACAGATATAGAACGAGAAAGAAATGTCTAAACAAAGATAGAAAATATGTATGTTCAATTCATCATCCCAGCAAAATAGCTGGATAAGTTTGATCAGTTCGAGATCTGTTCTAGGTTACTTCAAACGTACTAAGTAAACAGAATTAACATATCAGGTTACTTAAAATGTTACAAATAAATATGGTCTATGACATCAAATATTATATATTTTTTTACAATACTGTATAGTTGTTAGCATTAACTGAGTTTGCATGCGATCATTGTTAAAATTAATAAATTACATTGTTTTCTTGAATATAATTTGGTTTGATTGACACACGATTTTATTAATTACAAACATTACATATTAATCTGTTCATTATACACTGGGAGTATATAAAAATTCTTTTTATCATGTCCATATGTCATAATAATCTTTTAACAGCAATTAATTTATAAAGTCTTGTATACGGAGCTTGGGTGGAATTTATTTATAAAATTTTGATAATATAAATAAAAAGAGGAATAAGAAAAGTTAGAGACTCATACGTGCTTTAATAGAATTACTAAAAATAATTTTCTTTTCCTGACTCTATTCTAAACACTCTGAATACATTCATTTTTGCTCCTTCTATAAGTTCACTGTGCGCTAATTCGATCTGTCAATCGTAGGTCACTACCACAACAAGGGGACAAATAAAAAATCAGAACGAAGCAGCTCGGGCAAACATTCACTCTAACACAGCATTAGAAGAAAACAATGAAGAATGAACAATTTATAACTTAATAACAAATTTTATTAACTAAAAAAAAAAAAAAATTATTTACTTAGTAACTTATTTACTAACTTGTACGCCGCCCACCACTTCTTAGTATTCTATAAAAAAAATTTGTATGAGTTATAAAAATATATAAATATGTTGATGTTTCTTCCTTACTGTAGCATTGTGGTGGGCCCAATATGAACGGCCACGATTCCGAAAGCCACGGTAATTTCTCTGGCCTCGGCCGCCACGGTAATTACCATTACCTCGAAAATTTCCTCGGCCACGAAAACTTCCACGGCCGCGGAAACTTTCGTGACTTCTGCCGCGAATACTTTCTTCTTTCTTCCTGTCATCGTTTTCCTTCCCGTCCTCCTTCCCGTCCTCCTTCGCGTCCTCCTTCCCGTCCTCCTTCCCGTCCTCCTTCCCATCCTCCTTCCCGTCCTCCTTCCCTTCCAATGTCTGTAACTGCCGCCTTAATTCTTTCATATAATTTTCAGTTTCTTTAATTTCTCTTTTTATGTCTTCCATTGTACCTGCCGTAGGAAAATATAAATCTATTAATAACAATAAGTAATAAATTATAATTTAAAATAATTACTTACTCTTTTCTTCTTCCATTTCTGCTGCACTACGATCGTATCATATTTTTTTTTTCAATAATTACTAATAAATTTTATTTGTACCCATGGCAATATTTTTCAAAAAAAATATATATATGTGAAATTAGTTCCTATTTTTATTGCTATTATAATGAAAGTTTCGTTTAAGAAATACAATTATACACAAATAAAACATCACATCAGATGTACAATTTTTATTTTAGAAATTTTGACGTTTCCCATTTATATAAATATATTATTATTAAAATACTTTTCATAATATAAATACATATTCCACCAAATTTTAATTGTTAAATAATTTCACGTTAGTGAAAAAAATTTTGGAATCGCAGTCGCCGGTTTTTGGTCATCCCATACAGGTCAAACCATTTATGTAATAATTTAAAATTTTATACCATTATATGTGGTTTCATAAGGAATAGTGCCTTTTTGAGGTCTCATATTTTTACCGTGCATACTTTTGCGTAATTAAATTAAAACTGAGCCAAAGTGTAACTTGACACAGAAGATCCAGAAACCATGTCTAAATTTAAGAAGAATTACTGTCATCGCTGGAAAGTGAGATCATTCTACACGGCTAATCATGCTTTAACTTCCATTCGTTTCATATCTTCGAACTTCCCTTCAAAATGGATCATTTAAAAAAAAATATATAAAAATGTTTATCACTATTTCTTATTGCACTACACAAAATTATTGTAATCGCTGGAAAACTTGTAAAGAAAGAGATGTTGTTATCATTTATTTCGTACATAATTCTCAGTAATATATTTTGCCAGCTGTCAATGTCAATTTAATAAATTAAATGTTTCCTACAAAAATTAAACTACTCTTTTGGAAAGGACAATTGGAACCACAAATGGAGGTAATAACTAGATATTATAGCAAACAAAATTTCAACATTCTACTGTTAATCTTTTCTGAGTTATGTTAAAAATTCAAGAAAACACTATAAGCAAAGTGCCCTTTTGGCAATGCCGATTGCAATAAAAAAGGGAGGTGCTAAACTAGATGTTATAGCAGTCCTATATAAAAAAAATTAAGAATTTTATGGCCATTTGTTTTTGAGACATACGTACGTTGTCACGCTGAAACTAGGCAAAATGGATTCAGGGATGGTCAAAATGAATATTTCCGTTGAAAACTCAAAACCGAAAATTTTCGCGAGTACAATACTTCCTTTTACTTAGTACAAATTGAAATGAAAATGTGTGTTCGTGTTTAGTACAGCATTTCCTTTATAAAAATACTTATACTTACGGTTAGATTTCTATGTATTTTTCTAAATGAAAACTGGTAAATTTTAGGCCTATAAGATATTCGACGTTACTATAAAACGAAATACGAAACTTAAAAAAAAACGACAAATTATAAACTCTAGAACTAAATAATCGTTATAAAAAGACTTGATTTTATTAGTAAATATACGGAAGTAGGTAATATTTCTGTGAAACTACATAAATAAAGTATGTGTTTACGGATTCGTTTCTACTTTATTTATTAATTACAACCGTGAAATGAAATCAAAACTAAATGTGTATTCTAAACGACACGTTAGTAACAACGTAATGCTTTATGGATGGTGTAAGTAAATATGAAGATATTTGTTCCCTTTTCTGTTGAATTTTTTTAATTGAATAAAATTACAATGAGGAATGTGACTAAATTTTGATTTTTATATATGTAATACAGAAAAAAAATCCATATTTTTTGTAAATTATTAAAGATTTGGGGAGGGGATGCTGCGACATCATCGTGGCCGAACCGTAAAAGAAGTTAGGTAGGCGGTTACTGTAAGAAACAGTCTACCTAGTTTTTGTAAATGATGAAATTGCTAATAACTTTCTTCTTACAAACAATTGTTTAGTTTTTATTATTACAATGAGAAGTTAGGGTGGTTAGTTGTTATATTTTAGGACTTATGTACTGAAATTTAATTATAGTCACATACCCCATTTGTAATTTAAATAACTCGCGCTTCTACAAAATTCTTCTTATTGTGCTTAGAGTACAGAGAACAAAACATATGCATTCATATATATTTAAAATTTTACATAAGAAACATGTTGACGATGTGTCATTATTTAAATGTAAAAAAAAAATACAACTCATCTCTGGTTTATGAAAAACATACAAAAAACGGTTGACGTTTACTAACTGGTACGTAACTATCTTCAAACGTAAGGCAGAGTGCACATTATACTCGCGCATTCTCAATTCCAGCGAATATCAATAGGTATGGATGTTACCGCCATTATCATATACTCAGTTATGAAAGGTTAATTTTAAGGTAGTTTTTTTTAATTTATGTAAACCCTCTGTCTGCATACACTCAGTTAGGTCAGGTTAGCTTTAAATTTTTTTTCAATTAATATAAACCCTTCGTCGGTATAACAGGTCGGACGTAGAGAGGTTAGATTAGGTTGTTTGAATGCCACTGATATTCGCGAGTTCTGGTGCTTGTTAAACGCGTGAAGTTAGTTATGTACGTAAATTTTTAGCTGTTGTAGATATCAAGGAAATTAGAATTTAAAATACGCAATTATTTTAGGTGATTTTATTATACTATATTTACATTTCATTTTCAATCTGACAAGAAATAAAATTAAATATCGTTAATGAAAAAACTACGATATTACAATACAATCAAAATTATCTTTCACGGAATGAAATTAGTAGTCATTTATTATGATGGTACTCTAGGTACTTATGTTACCGAAATTCTTTCATTATTCGTAGAAAGAGATGAAAAGTTTCTATCTACATTAATTCCAAAGATTCACGACTTTTATTTTAAATATTTCATTCAGTTTGTTCTGAATAATTTTTAATTGTATATTTGTTACAAACACATGAAATAATGGGTATAGTAATCTATTTTTGTACATAGTAATAAAGTTTTATGCATTTTGATCAAATATTTCATAATTTTATTTTCAATAATAAATATTATAAAAGCCCTTTAGAATTACTCTGGAGATTCAGTTTTTTTATTTTCACATCATATTGGTGATTTGGAAATAAATAAAACAACACTAGCGCCACCAATTAGTTTGGCATGTCGCAATGTAACCAAAATATTATTATGTTCTTGTTTTAGCTTAGAATATAAATTTCATTTATGCCTAAAAATAATATTTTAATGTTTATACATATAAAATTAAATATAAAAATATTTAATTGTTGAATACTTATATCGATTCCTTCTTTAGCAGATGCAATAATATTCGTCCGATATACACAGAAACAAATTTTACAAAGACTGGTTTAAACGGTATTGTTAAACCTATAAAAATTATGTGTATATATTGCTTAAAAACATAGATGTATTAATTCAAAAATAATATTGTATGGTAATTAATTTTATAAACAGAGTTATTGTTATCTTTAATACAAGAATACAATAATTTTAAATAAAATAATAATTTATTGATGAGTGAAAAGTGTTGATAGATAATTAAATCAAAAATTTGTTTTATTTACCAAGGCAATCTTAATTCATTTTCTAAAAAACTATAAATTTTATTTAATTAATATATCGTTAAATATAAATAATTATGAAAGTAATTTTAATTTATAGGAAGCCTTTTTAATTTTTGAACTACTTATATTCTAAAGCTTTTAGCGCTAAAATAAATAGGTAAAGAGATACAGAAGTATGAAAAAAATAACATTGAAATCGCTATGTGTCACTTTTCATTTCTACACCCGGTACCTATACAACTGTGCAATAAAACACGGAATATAGGACTATAATATTGGATTTCAAAAAATTACGAATACTTTCTCTCCTGATGCATTTAGAGCAAAACTACAAAAGTACAAAGAGGTTCAAATTTCAATTCTACATCAAATAATATCATATCTGATGGAACTCCACGTCTGTAGTATGAGATATATTAAATAAAAAATGTATCTTTTGCGCTAAAAATCAGACAGTTACGGAAATAAAAAAATATTTACCTGAGAGTTTATTATTGTTATTATGTCATTATAATTAATGTTTTCTGACGTGCAGAAATGACAAATATGTTTTACGTCGGCCGACTTTTTTTTTTAATTCTTTATGTATGTTATTAAATTACTGATGAAAATTTCCGATTACAAAACGGTTAGATTTTACGAAATTCTATGATATTTTAAAATGAAATAAGATGATTTCTCATAAGTAAATAGTGCAAAACAAAGCTTAAATTATGATTACATTTAATTTATAAAATTTAAACTTTGATCACTACAATCATAAGGCATGTTTTAATTAAGTTAATTTTTAATAACAATGATAAACGGAGATATCCTCAAAGTTTCCTACGTGACGTCACATATCCCCTCTCCAAAATTTTATTAATGTTTTTCTCCGGAATTATCAATACTAGAGCGATTTAAAAAAATACGGGTATTTTATTTTTTGTACAGAACCATAAAATGGAAAAAAAGAAATTAGGTCATATATACCATTAAGGTTTACAAACAACACATTTGATTATATCAACTAAAAAACTTGTAGTAACTTCCTTAAATGTAAGCAAAATTACTTTCAAGTGAAGCAAGTAATCTACTTTGTTGAATAATAACTGTTTTATTAAGGAGGTATGTCGGTAAATATTATAAATTCTTCTTCAAATTATTATAATTTGTTCCCCAAAATTATCCATTCAAAAGGTTTGTTCGTTAAATGCAATAGTCTAAAACGAAGTGAAAATTTTGAGTAAGATAATAGAAGAAAATGTAATCAAATTTTATAAAATTTTAATTTTGATTATATCAACCACAAGGCGTATTTTAATTAATCCTTTTTTTAACAAAAATGAACTTGTAATTAAGGTTTACAGCCTAAAAATTTGATTATAGCAATGAAAAATTTGTCTAAGGTATACCGTGCTTGGTATTAATTGAAAGCACTGGACAAGGGCTTAGCTTGCAAAAATGATAAAATAGTCCCATGTCGATCGGCTTTTGTTTTCAGCGAAAAGTTGTCAGAAGTATGTTGTGTTTGGTATCGTATGAAAGGAGTCGATAAGAGCTGGCTTGCAGAAATCATAAAATTTTTGATCGGCTTTTGTTTTTGTGAAAAAATATCAGAAGTATGCCGTGTTTGGTATCAAAAGAAAGCACTCGAGTAGGGCAGCCATATTGAAATAACAAAAATTTGCCAAGTCGATCGGCTTTTGTTTTTTTTGCAAAATTTGTCACAAGTATGTCGTGTTTGGTATCATATGAAAGGTCTCGTCGAGAGCTGGTGTACAGAAATGAAATTAGACGTCAACTGTAAATATTTCATTGATGCCGGAGGCCTAGTGAAGCTCAGCGTAGCTGAGCCTTCGCTAGTCATATACTATTTTGGTAGATTCACTATCTATATATATTTGGATTCATCTCGACGATCACCGATCCTGTGTCCAGCTTAAACTCCTGGTCCATTTAAGTAATTGCTGTAATTTTTTTCTCAAGTTGTAGTGTCTATTGTACCGGAGTGCCTTTTGGGGGTCTCATATTTTTACTGTGAGTGGTTTTTGTTTAAAAAAATAAAAACTGAGTAAAATTGGTACATTGAAACAATGGATCCCAGAGGCCATGTCTACATTTAAGAAGAATCACGGTTCTCATCCGTCAAATTTGACAATTCAATATGAAACTTTTATTTGATTTTTTTGGAAAATGTGAAGAGATATTATGAATTGAATTATGTTTTAATATATTATAATAGTGAGCGAAATATATACAAATATACTGAATGTTAAATGTGGTGTATTTAAAATATTTCTTTTTTGACATTTCATGTTTATCATATGTTAGAGCCGTCAAAAATTCGTGGTACAAGTTTTATATTTTGTAGAAGAAAGGAAAAGAATTAATAAATTAACATATATTTTAAAGGAAAGATACAGTGCATTCTGGAACGTAAGTATGTTTTTTATTATGTTTTTGCTGTATTTATACATATATTTAAATTTTAGCTGAAATCATTGAATTGGTTAAAAGTAATTCCAAGATGAAATTTGGAAATACAGAGATCTTTGAACATAAACATTAACGAAAAATGAGCAACCCTTTTGGAATATACAATTAACAAGGAATGGACAATAACAAATCAATACAGAAGAAATATAAGTAGCAATGAAAGTCGTTTCCAAAGAACAGTGGAGTACGAACAGTTATGCCAGCAAAAGCACAAATAGTTAAATAATTAAATAAAATTTGTAAGATTTATAATAAAATAAACAATGTAATAAATAACAATAATAAAGAAAATACAGCGAAGAAACTTAAATCTGGAATTTGAACAAGGCGCGTCATATCACACAGCGCATATGTCTATTTTTACCCCTACTCCAGCCGCCAGTCATAAAGCTATTTATTAAAATGGCTGACAAAACATATTTGATGAGAAACGGTCCATAAAAGACAAGTACCGAAAAATTTGGAAAACAAGCAAATAATTATCTGTTATATTATAAAATTTCTTTTCAGAGTAAGAAGTAAAGATATTTATATAAAATCAATTCCAGTAAATATCAATTTTGTAGTTGTTTTTCAAAACTGAGTAACATGCCATTGACAGCAATTTTGTTAATTTAACGTTAACTTAACTATAACTATACCATAAATCAGCAACGAAACATACTTATAGTTACTTGAAATGGATATTGTAGTGGGCACTTGGTAGAACATTTTTGAATATAGATAAAAAAAACACATAGTTATTACACAATAATTACTATATACAATTAAAAGTTAAGTAGGATTGAAGTGGTTTGTTCAATGTGATCATTCGCAATGTTTATCTTAGAATTAACGGCTCTTCTAATCTCTTCCAGTCAGTTCATTCGTAATCCTTTGTCAGCTAGATATGATACAGAAAATTCCCTACCGGATGAATGTGCATTGTTGATACAATGTTCTACAATTCTGAATTCATATTTTTTTGTTTATTGAATTTATATGTTCTTTAATTTTTATTCCCAAATAAAATATTAATTCAGGATTTGCAGAACATTGTATCAACAATGCATATTCATTCAATAAATAAATAAAAAATCTGTGAACAATATATGGGGAATGTGTATTTTTAAAGTCCATGTAAAGGTAAGATATAATTTATTTTATTTGAACCCATAATTTATTAACATTAAAGTCTAGGTTGATCAGCTATGGTTCGAAACTACGGGTTCCCATATAAAAATAGCCCGTATGGTGCAATCTCCACCCCAGCTCAACTCCCTAGGAGATGACATGTAGTAAAAGCTTCCTACGACACACCTAGTTATGGATAATAAGCCGAGAATGAAGAGATTTAAGCTGCAATCTTTTTTGGATTTTGCCATTTTGAAATCAGCCATCGACTTGCACATGCTACTCAACTTTGTATGGTTATATTTATTATATAAAAGGTAAATTTGAATTTATATCAGATCTAATAATATTTGGAATTTATTTTTTTATTTCATTATTGTATTCATACAAAATTATGCTACAAAAAAATATTTATCTACATTTATTATTTTATTTTACATTTAAGTGTAATGAAACTCCCATATTCTCATATATATAGTTAAAAAGTTGAGAAAAAATCATGAATCAAATATGTCTTGAGCGTTTTGCCCAACATCGTCGAGTTTTTGTGTAATTTTCATTTGAAAATGTTGATTGACTTTGGACTAACAAAAATTACTAAATTTTTGTTGGTCACATTGAAATTTAGTTTGAAAATGAACCAGTGGCACACAACCGGTGGAGACTTTTATATAAATATCTCTTTAAATAGACTATAATAAAATGTAAATGTAATATATTTTGTTATAACTAGGTATATTTTAATGATTTGTATATATCTAATTCAATAAAAACGTTTTTTAAATAAATAAATTAATTCCATTTTGACAGTTGTTTGAGAACTGCATTCAGCCATTACAGGTATATTTTAGAACGAGAAATCTTGAGAAATACGGCGAATTACAAGGTAATATTTATATAATTATGTGTATTACTATAAAACTTAATTTATCTATATGTTTTCTTTTCAATTAAATCACTTTAAAATACAAAGTTTTGTATAACCGGCAATTTTGACAGTTGCTTCCGGGGCTCATCAAGTGACGGATAGCTCGGTGAAAAAGGCTATTTTTTCTAATATTACAGCGAGATATTGTATGAGAATTATCACAAATCATCAGTAATACAATGTATTTTAAGGTATGATATAAATTTTTGCATTTTAATACTATTTTTTTCTCATTTTTATTTAGTTTTCCTAACCTGTATGAACTCTGGCATATCGAGATGACATTTATATGAAATAAGGCTATTCGTTGGATGAAAATCATTATTAAATGTGGAAATATAACGTATCCTTTAAAATGAAACCAGAAATTTTGCACGATATTATAAAATTTAACAAAAATGCCGTATTTGACACTTGAGTTGGAGACACGACCGAGTTATCTGCTTGAAATATGACATTTTTACTAAAATGTATAATGAAATATTGTACGAAATCATCTCTGTTACAAGGTACTTCCATATGGAATATAAATATTTATATATTAATAGTTAAATATTTCATTTTTTAGATGAGACTATAACCTACACGTACTCAGATACACAATGGTGAATTTTTAAATTAATTAAAACAATTCGTTGGGCAAATATTGTTAAAATGAATGAGAATATAATATATTCTTTAAAATAAATTCACAAGACTATTCCAGAAAGTATTATTTAATCAAGAAAACTCCATTTCAAAGTCGATTTAGAATCTCACTTTTAAAAATTGATTTTTGATTACTATTCAAACACTAGCAAAGGTAAATACATACTGTACAGTATTCTACCCTTATTATAAATACTTTTTTATCTAATTTATACATATTTTAGAGAGCTAGACAATGGATTTTGTCTGATTACGTGGAAAACCTGAAAACCCTTTGCTTCATACCGTTTTGGAGGGAATTGTTCAACAGTTTAATGTACAATAATTAGTATATAAATAAATGATGTATCTGGACCTTATTAAACTTCAATTAATTGCATTTTACACTTTCTTTCCGCATTTCTTGACATTTCTGATAAAAACATCTGATTACAACAGAGATTACATTTTTCAAAATTCTGTAGTATTTTATAATGAAATGAGATGATTTCTCAGATGTAAATGTTTACATAAATAAATTATCTATCCATTTATTCATTTGTAACTGATGTATGAACCAATAAACATCTTTTCAAACCAAATATTCATATTCTCTTAGTCGGACTTGACTGTGATTGTACTGCACAAAAATTCATGTTTTCATTAAGAAATAATGCAAAAGAACGTATAAAAATTGGTTACTTTATCTACAACTAACAGGCATATAAATTTTCAGTTATGTGTGAGTAGTTCATATATACCTCAACAGATGGCGCCACAGGATCACTTAAATTCCAAAATAACTATTCAAATTGTATTTATTATAATTTTATAATCATTTATATTGATATTTATAATAAAAAATAAATTATTAATAACAATAACAATAGTTGTAGATAAATACATATATAATTCAGCTTCATAAATATATAAATGAACATAGCAACAGAAAAACATGAGTATAATCATGTTTTTTTTTGGCAATATAAAAATGTATCAGTTTATAATATTTGGTATGTTATTTCACAATATTTATATTTATAAAATAGATAATTATTTTCAAAATAATACATTTTTATATATTCTTTAACTAACTTCATACTTATTGTGTCAAGTTATGACATTTAAGTTCTGTCAAACTGAATGTATTGTATGAAAATACAAATATTGTTAAGATATAATAAAAATACATAAAATTGGGTTAAACGTATTATTTAAATCTTGTCTTCTTATGTATTTTGATGATTAAACCGTTGTATCTCAAAATATCTAAGCGCGGGAAATTTAAAATCTCTATAATTTCATTTATTTATCAACATGTATTTTTATTTATTTCCTAAACGGTCTCGCGTACCACTTTGAACGTGTTATAAATAAATAATATACATTACAACAAATGTTTCTAGGTCTAACACATAGTAGCACCCCCCGTAGAAGGGTGTGAAAAATATTCATCAATTTCCAAAGTTGGAATATTAAATATATGATATTATTTGATAAGTTATGTGTGAGTAGTTCATATACAGGGTGTTCCATTTAAGCGTGCCACCATTTCTATCTCGAGAACTATAAGAGCTACGAGGTTGGTTAAATTAGCAAAGAACCACCATTTTACAAGACTAATACAAAGAGCAAAAAAAAACTTTTTTTTGACCTGTGGTTCTCAACATACGGGACACAACTTTCTCTTTTTAGATGGGAACATATGTTTATTTTTAGGTTATTCGATAGAGCATTTTTTTCTGAATTCAGCGATATAAACATCATATACTATTTTGATAGATTCATTATCTACTAGCGTGCAGAATTGAGAAAAATGTTACATTCCGATCGGCTTTTGTTTTCTGCAAAAATTTCTCAAAAGTATGTCGAGTTTGGTCTCAAATGAAAGGTCCCGTTGAGGGCTAGCGTGCAGAATTGACAAAAATGTCCCATTCCGATCGGCTTTTGTTTTCTGCAAAAAGTTCTCAAAGTTATGTCGAGTTTGGACTCAAATGAAACGTCTTGTTGAGGGCTAGCGTGTAGAATTGACAAAAATGTTTCATGTCGACGGTCTTTTGTTTTTTGCAAAAAATTATTAGAAGTATATCGTGTTTGCAATCTAATGAAAGGTCTCGGTGAGGCCTGACGTGGAAATATGAAATAATTGTTTTATGTCGATCGGCATTTGTTTTTTGCACTGACAGCGGAGCTCTAGGGAATGCTCGGCGTAGCCGAGAATTCGCTAGTCATATACTATTTTGGTAGATTCACTATCTATATATATTTGGATTCATCTCGACGATCACCGATCCTGTGTCCAGCTTAAACTCCTGGTCCATTTAAGTAATTGCTGTAATTTTTTTCTCAAGTTGTAGTGTCTATTGTACCGGAGTGCCTTTTGGGGGTCTCATATTTTTACTGTGAGTGGTTTTTGTTTAAAAAAATAAAAACTGAGTAAAATTGGTACATTGAAACAATGGATCCCAGAGGCCATGTCTACATTTAAGAAGAATCACGGTTCTCATCCGTCAAATTTGACAATTCAATATGAAACTTTTATTTGATTTTTTTGGAAAATGTGAAGAGATATTATGAATTGAATTATGTTTTAATATATTATAATAGTGAGCGAAATATATACAAATACAATGAATGTTAAATGTGGTGTATTTAAAATATTTCTTTTTTGACATTTCATGTTTATCATATGTTAGAGCCGTCAAAAATTCGTGGTACAAGTTTTATATTTTGTAGAAGAAAGGAAAAGAATTAATAAATTAACATATATTTTAAAGGAAAGATACAGTGCATTCTGGAACGTAAGTATGTTTTTTATTATGTTTTTGCTGTATTTATACATATATTTAAATTTTAGCTGAAATCATTGAATTGGTTAAAAGTAATTCCAAGATGAAATTTGGAAATACAGAGATCTTTGAACATAAACATTAACGAAAAATGAGCAACCCTTTTGGAATATACAATTAACAAGGAATGGACAATAAAAAATCAATACAGAAGAAATATAAGTAGCAATGAAAGTCGTTTCCAAAGAACAGTGGAGTACGAACAGTTATGCCAGCAAAAGCACAAATAGTTAAATAATTAAATAAAATTTGTAAGATTTATAATAAAATAAACAATGTAATAAATAACAATAATAAAGAAAATACAGCGAAGAAACTTAAATCTGGAATTTGAACAAGGCGCGTCATATCACACAGCGCATATGTCTATTTTTACCCCTACTCCAGCCGCCAGTCATAAAGCAATTTATTAAAATGGCTGACAAAACATATTTGATGAGAAACGGTCCATAAAAGACAAGTACCGAAAAATTTGGAAAACAAGCAAATAATTATCTGTTATATTATAAAATTTCTTTTCAGAGTAAGAAGTAAAGATATTTATATAAAATCAATTCCAGTAAATATCAATTTTGTAGTTGTTTTTCAAAACTGAGTAACATGCCATTGACAGCAATTTTGTTAATTTAACGTTAACTTAACTATAACTATACCATAAATCAGCAACGAAACATACTTATAGTTACTTGAAATGGATATTGTAGTGGGCACTTGGTAGAACATTTTTGAATATAGATAAAAAAAACACATAGTTATTACACAATAATTACTATATACAATTAAAAGTTAAGTAGGATTGAAGTGGTTTGTTCAATGTGATCATTCGCAATGTTTATCTTAGAATTAACGGCTCTTCTAATCTCTTCCAGTCAGTTCATTCGTAATCCTTTGTCAGCTAGATATGATACAGAAAATTCCCTACCGGATGAATGTGCATTGTTGATACAATGTTCTACAATTCTGAATTCATATTTTTTTGTTTATTGAATTTATATGTTCTTTAATTTTTATTCCCAAATAAAATATTAATTCAGGATTTGCAGAACATTGTATCAACAATGCATATTCATTCAATAAATAAATAAAAAATCTGTGAACAATATATGGGGAATGTGTATTTTTAAAGTCCATGTAAAGGTAAGATATAATTTATTTTATTTGAACCCATAATTTATTAACATTAAAGTCTAGGTTGATCAGCTATGGTTCGAAACTACGGGTTCCCATATAAAAATAGCCCGTATGGTGCAATCTCCACCCCAGCTCAACTCCCTAGGAGATGACATGTAGTAAAAGCTTCCTACGACACACCTAGTTATGGATAATAAGCCGAGAATGAAGAGATTTAAGCTGCAATCTTTTTTGGATTTTGCCATTTTGAAATCAGCCATCGACTTGCACATGCTACTCAACTTTGTATGGTTATATTTATTATATAAAAGGTAAATTTGAATTTATATCAGATCTAATAATATTTGGAATTTATTTTTTTATTTCATTATTGTATTCATACAAAATTATGCTACAAAAAAATATTTATCTACATTTATTATTTTATTTTACATTTAAGTGTAATGAAACTCCCATATTCTCATATATATAGTTAAAAAGTTGAGAAAAAATCATGAATCAAATATGTCTTGAGCGTTTTGCCCAACATCGTCGAGTTTTTGTGTAATTTTCATTTGAAAATGTTGATTGACTTTGGACTAACAAAAATTACTAAATTTTTGTTGGTCACATTGAAATTTAGTTTGAAAATGAACCAGTGGCACACAACCGGTGGAGACTTTTATATAAATATCTCTTTAAATAGACTATAATAAAATGTAAATGTAATATATTTTGTTATAACTAGGTATATTTTAATGATTTGTATATATCTAATTCAATAAAAACGTTTTTTAAATAAATAAATTAATTCCATTTTGACAGTTGTTTGAGAACTGCATTCAGCCATTACAGGTATATTTTAGAACGAGAAATCTTGAGAAATACGGCGAATTACAAGGTAATATTTATATAATTATGTGTATTACTATAAAACTTAATTTATCTATATGTTTTCTTTTCAATTAAATCACTTTAAAATACAAAGTTTTGTATAACCGGCAATTTTGACAGTTGCTTCCGGGGCTCATCAAGTGACGGATAGCTCGGTGAAAAAGGCTATTTTTTCTAATATTACAGCGAGATATTGTATGAGAATTATCACAAATCATCAGTAATACAATGTATTTTAAGGTATGATATAAATTTTTGCATTTTAATACTATTTTTTTCTCATTTTTATTTAGTTTTCCTAACCTGTATGAACTCTGGCATATCGAGATGACATTTATATGAAATAAGGCTATTCGTTGGATGAAAATCATTATTAAATGTGGAAATATAACGTATCCTTTAAAATGAAACCAGAAATTTTGCACGATATTATAAAATTTAACAAAAATGCCGTATTTGACACTTGAGTTGGAGACACGACCGAGTTATCTGCTTGAAATATGACATTTTTACTAAAATGTATAATGAAATATTGTACGAAATCATCTCTGTTACAAGGTACTTCCATATGGAATATAAATATTTATATATTAATAGTTAAATATTTCATTTTTTAGATGAGACTATAACCTACACGTACTCAGATACACAATGGTGAATTTTTAAATTAATTAAAACAATTCGTTGGGCAAATATTGTTAAAATGAATGAGAATATAATATATTCTTTAAAATAAATTCACAAGACTATTCCAGAAAGTATTATTTAATCAAGAAAACTCCATTTCAAAGTCGATTTAGAATCTCACTTTTAAAAATTGATTTTTGATTACTATTCAAACACTAGCAAAGGTAAATACATACTGTACAGTATTCTACCCTTATTATAAATACTTTTTTATCTAATTTATACATATTTTAGAGAGCTAGACAATGGATTTTGTCTGATTACGTGGAAAACCTGAAAACCCTTTGCTTCATACCGTTTTGGAGGGAATTGTTCAACAGTTTAATCTACAATAATTAGTATATAAATAAATGATGTATCTGGACCTTATTAAACTTCAATTAATTGCATTTTACACTTTCTTTCCGCATTTCTTGACATTTCTGATAAAAACATCTGATTACAACAGAGATTACATTTTTCAAAATTCTGTAGTATTTTATAATGAAATGAGATGATTTCTCAGATGTAAATGTTTACATAAATAAATTATCTATCCATTTATTCATTTGTAACTGATGTATGAACCAATAAACATCTTTTCAAACCAAATATTCATATTCTCTTAGTCGGACTTGACTGTGATTGTACTGCACAAAAATTCATGTTTTCATTAAGAAATAATGCAAAAGAACGTATAAAAATTGGTTACTTTATCTACAACTAACAGGCATATAAATTTTCAGTTATGTGTGAGTAGTTCATATATACCTCAACAGATGGCGCCACAGGATCACTTAAATTCCAAAATAACTATTCAAATTGTATTTATTATAATTTTATAATCATTTATATTGATATTTATAATAAAAAATAAATTATTAATAACAATAACAATAGTTGTAGATAAATACATATATAATTCAGCTTCATAAATATATAAATGAACATAGCAACAGAAAAACATGAGTATAATCATGTTTTTTTTTGGCAATATAAAAATGTATCAGTTTATAATATTTGGTATGTTATTTCACAATATTTATATTTATAAAATAGATAATTATTTTCAAAATAATACATTTTTATATATTCTTTAACTAACTTCATACTTATTGTGTCAAGTTATGACATTTAAGTTCTGTCAAACTGAATGTATTGTATGAAAATACAAATATTGTTAAGATATAATAAAAATACATAAAATTGGGTTAAACGTATTATTTAAATCTTGTCTTCTTATGTATTTTGATGATTAAACCGTTGTATCTCAAAATATCTAAGCGCGGGAAATTTAAAATCTCTATAATTTCATTTATTTATCAACATGTATTTTTATTTATTTCCTAAACGGTCTCGCGTACCACTTTGAACGTGTTATAAATAAATAATATACATTACAACAAATGTTTCTAGGTCTAACACATAGTAGCACCCCCCGTAGAAGGGTGTGAAAAATATTCATCAATTTCCAAAGTTGGAATATTAAATATATGATATTATTTGATAAGTTATGTGTGAGTAGTTCATATACAGGGTGTTCCATTTAAGCGTGCCACCATTTCTATCTCGAGAACTATAAGAGCTACGAGGTTGGTTAAATTAGCAAAGAACCACCATTTTACAAGACTAATACAAAGAGCAAAAAAAAACTTTTTTTTGACCTGTGGTTCTCAACATACGGGACACAACTTTCTCTTTTTAGATGGGAACATATGTTTATTTTTAGGTTATTCGATAGAGCATTTTTTTCTGAATTCAGCGATATAAACATCCTATATACTAAACGATTAGATTCACTATATATCTATAGATTCATCACGAGCATCGGGTAACTTTGGTAAACGCCTACAGCCTGAACCATGCAAGTGATTGTTATAATTTTTTTTTAATATGTGGGGGCTAATGAGATCTGGTGCCTTTTGGGTGTCTCGTATTTTTACTATTAGTAGTTTTCGTGTAAAAAATTAAAACTGTGCACAAATGCTGCCTGGAAACAATGGATCCCAGAGGCCATGTCTAACTTTAAGAAGAATCACGCCGTCATCCGTCACTTTTGACAATCTGCCTATGAACTTTAAATGATTATATCTTTTAATAGAACATTGATATCAAAGATTTAAAAACAGTATCATGAATAATAGACTTGAGCAAATGTGTTACAACTAATTTAAGTTTAAAACATAACGTATTTAATTAATATAAATTTTGACGTTTCCAATGTCTAAAGTCAATGTTGCCAAATGTGTGATGAAGTAACTAAATTAAAACCAAATATTCCTAAACTTACTTCACTGAAGACGGTGGCAGTTGTATTCGGGTTGACAATATTAATTTATAAATTTAAAAATTAACTACTATTTTTTAATGCAAACAGTGTTGCTAAATTATAAAGTAACTAAATAAAAATCAAATATTCCTAAATAAAATAAATTGAATACTTTGCTGTGTTTGTTATCAAAAGAAAGGAAACCATAAGGGCCAGTTTTAAAATGACAAAAAAAAATTGTCATGTCGATCTGCATTTGTTTTCCGTAAAAAGTTGTTAGAAGTAGGTCGTCCTTGGGTTTTAAGGAAACGACACAATACGGACTGGTGTGCACGAATGACAAAAATGTTCCATGTAGATTAGAATTTGCTTTTTGCATAATGTTGTCAGAAAATGTCGTGTTTGGGTATTTTCAAATTACAAAAGTCAATGTTGCCAAATGTTTAATAAAGTAACTAAACAAAGATCTGGTGCCTTTTGGGTGTCTCATATTTTTACTGTTAGTAGTTTTCGTGTAATAGTTATTTGTATATCAAGTGCTGAAAGTCTATCTTTGTCGAACCAAAACGAAAGTTGCAGCCTGAGCGAAGCGAAGGTTGCAATCGTTTGAGTTCGACAAAGGACTTTCAACACGTGTTATACACACTATTTTTTCTACTCCTGCAAGATAAAAAATAAGGAAATAAAAAATTATTTTTTAAACATAGTTTGACATTTATTGCAAATTTTGTATTTGTGATGCGCAAGTGATGCGTATCCATGGCAGCAACAATGCAACAAACAACTATCAGTGCTGCAAAGTTTTGCAGCACTGCGTGCTGCAAAGAGTCACTTTCAACATGAAAAACAAACCAGAAAATTGTATTTTCAAAGCAGGAGTAGAAAAAAAATTAAAACTGTGCGCAAATGCTGCCTTGAAACAATGGATCCCTGAGGCCATGTCTACATTTAAGAAGAATCACACCGTCATCCGTCACTTTTGACAATCTGTCTATGAACTTTAAATGATTATATCTTTTATTAGAACATTGATATCAAAGATTTATAAACAATTTCATGAATAATAGACTTGAGCAAAGGTGTTACAACTTATTTAAGTTTAAAACATAACGTATTTAATTAATATAAATTTTGACGTTTCCAATGTCAAAAGTCAATGTTGCCAAATGTGTGTTGAAGTAACTTTGACAAGTATAAGTACGAATATTGAACTACAATAATTTGGAAATGGACAAAGATATAATTAACTGAACTATGTATCCGTACTTTATAATATTGTGCAAAATATATATTATTATTTTAGAAATTGTATATGGTATAATTTAAATTTTCTGACATTTAACGTTTGTTATAATTGGTTATAACATATAAATTTATACTAGAAATTTTGCAACTTGATACAAATACTCAGAACATATTTTTGGTTTGTACTTATTATATATTATTTAAATACAAATAAAATGATATATATGTATGTATAAGAAATATAGAGAAAGATATAAAAAGGAAAGAAATATACAAAAGATTGGAAATAAGCAGTACTAAAGAATATGAAAGACGAAAGAGTACAATTTATTATTCCTACAAAAGCAGAAACATTATTTTTCAATAAATAATTCAATTAGTTGACATTCTGTTCTTCATATACAAGAGAGTTATAGGAATAATTCAAATAACGCGCATTTTTTGAGCAGGTATTCTTATTTTGATTCATACGCGTTTCAACCCTCTATTTTATTACGTGAACGACAAGTTCGAAGAAATTAAATCATTTGTCAAAATATGTTAGTTGTCAGACCTTCATAATTTACTTAAAAGTCTTGCAGCACATTGTTGTTTATTGTATTTGCAAAATGACAAGTACACCTATAATTGTAAGCCGGGACATATTTTGCATACCTATTAGAAATAGTAAGTTTCAAATAATTTCCTATTATATTGAATAACAAGTTATTTATTATAGGTGTTTTTTAGTACTGTCCTGAGTACTGTACTTCATTTTAAATTAGACAGGCGATAAAAAATTAACTAATGATAAATAATTGTAGTTAAACTGAACAATAGTTGCAGCAAAAATACAATATGAATGATTATACACAAATTTTGAATGTATTTCATGTAAGTATACATTTTAGTTCAATTAATTTCTACCAATACGTTTAATTTTATTAACAGTAATAATGTTATTAGTATGAATCAGTGAAGAAGTTCATGTTGCAACCATTTGAAAACTGCTAGCGTTTAGAACATAACCACTAATGCCAGAGTATCAGTTTTCGCTCAAAGGTTCGTCCTTGTCTTATGATCAATTAAAATGTAAGTTAAAGATTCGAACAACAAACCTTGCATCTGTGACACCCACGCTAAAAGTAAGTGTATTATAATTATTTTGTTATTGTATATAACACGTTCATTTCGTTTTAAAGGAAAATTCTCATTTAAATTAAAAGTATATTTGTGTTATAACATTACTAATAAATTATTATTTAAAATTTTTGAATTTTTAATAATTTAATTTTTATATTTATCGGTATGTACGCTGTCGGTATTAATAATTTCACATTTACCGACATTTCGGAAATACTAATTTTAGATCAGGGACACCATAGAAAACAAAATTTGTTTATTAAGAATATTGCTTCTTCACCTGTGTGTAGAGTAATTTCATTGTGCTTTGTTACAATATATTTATATTGCGAATTAATATTCATTATCTTTGATCTGAGCTGCAGTAGTTACAATAAAATAAATCCCGTTTAGTGTGCCGCTATATTCAAATCTAAGGTGAGAAATATTTTATATCTTTTACAACCCTCGAAAAATCAACTTGCAAGTTCGCAATTTACAAGTAGAAAAATGTCATTTGCAACCAATCTAATAGAAATTTTAATTTGTGATTTCACTATTTTTTTTAATATTATTTTATTTCTTATTAAATTCTATGTTTTTCTTGTTTACCCGGCGCCAGTAGTTTTTAACCGGTTTTCCGTAAACCTACGAAAGATGTGTCTCCATTATTTTTATTTACCTGAAGTATGCTCCAAAATATGCTAAATTATTTATTGCACTAATTAAAAACATATTTAGGCGGGTATTTCATAGTCTCTGGCGGGCCGCGTGTTATAACTAATTGCAAATTGGACCAACCTACAATTTTTGAGAGTTGATCTTCTATTTAAGTATAAGTAATGTACTTTAAATTTATAATCATTACACTTTCTCTAATAGGCCGTGAAAGCGTGACGTTAAAATGGAGCGGGAATTACATATATATTTTCCGGTTTGAAATTTTGGTAATGGTGAACAAATCACATAACCGTTCAATTTAAATAACTGTCACCTGTCGTGTACCTACGTTTCGTTATGTATATGTCCGTATAAAATTTATTTTACCTAAATATGCAAGTAGAAATGCATGTTTTCTTATTAACATATAGGGTAGGAATAGTACAAAATTATTTAGAAAATAAATTTATTAGGTGGTTGATTCTTGGCCATTAGTAATAGTAATTTTATCTCGCAATTTTTTTTATTTTTAGAATTTTAAAATGTTGCAGACGTTTCTGTTACATCCAAAAAAAAAATGAAAATTGCGAAAAGTTGACTATTTTATTGTTATAGATAATTAGCAATCTATAAATGTATTTTTTGTGAAAAATCTTTAAAATACATATATCTATTTACCGAAAACAATATTTTCATTTAAATTTTATTTATTTACAAATAAAACACAATGTAAACTATTCGCAAATTTCTTGAAGTCCAACCATGATACCATGTCTTAAATACGTCTACTATTAAATTATAAACATATTTTCATATGAATATGCATTTAATTAATAATTAACGTGAAATATATCATTATCTTACAAACTATACATAAGAACACAAAAGATGACAGTTGTTTAAATTGCGTGGTTATAGTTTGTTCACTACAAACACAATCTCAAATATATTATTACATTTCACGTTGTGTAATTGCTGCTCGATTATGATGAAAGCAGTTTCACGGCCTAGACATTGTACATAGTTTGCAATATTTAGTAATTTAGCAATCTAATACTAGAAATACACATTTATTTCGTATTAATTTTTTATAATGCTATGCATATATTTTAAATATTAATTTTACTGTAGGTTTACAACTTGACTGCAGCAGAGTAAGAGAAAGAGTGCAGAATTCCATTATCCTAACAGAAAAGAACCTGATCGACTTATAATCGAAGGCCTGACGTAATTATTGGTAATTATAAATATTGAAAAGAACAACGCACTCAAAAATTGTAAGTTTTGTATAATTTGTAAGTAAATAACAAAATGCCAAGTAAAGATAGAATTAACCGTCTTAAGCGCAAGCAAAACAAGGAGAAAAATGCGGCAAAAAATAATAAAAATGATAATACGGGAAATATAGAAGAAAACTTTATTAATAGTCAGGTTCAATCAGGTTGTAGGAGTATATCTGTCATTTCAGTAGCGGACAATAATATCAATAATGTACATACAAGTAATCAAACGGGTAATGTAGGAATTAGGACAGTAAACTATCAGATTCAATTAATAGACCAGGATATTAACACGTTGCTAAATCCTGCAGGGTACTTAGAAGACGTACACATAGACTTTTTCTTTTCTTTAGTCCGTTCTATGACTGAGTTCAACCCTCAGCCTACAGTATATGTAAATGCGCCGGACCGTATCATTCCAGTTCAACAAAGAACTAAACACTTACAAATTTTATTCGTGCCAGGTGCAAATATTGATAGCATTGGTCATTGGTTCACAGCGTACTATGACGGTTCAGAGATAATAATTTATGATAGCATGAATTCTCAATGTTTAAATCAGAATGCAAGTTTATATTTAGAAAGATTGTTTCCTTATAGACCAACAGTTAGATTTGTCCGAGTTCAACAGCAGACAAATACTTACGATTGCGGGTTGTTTGCCATTGCATTTTTTACGAGTATAATTTTTAATCGTAATCCAGAAAACGAAAATTATGATATCAACAGGCTTAGGTCACATACTTTAAATATATTTCAAACACGTAATTTAACAGTATTTCCGGTAACTCGACAACAAAAATTAAGAGAAAATTATTTAAAACGCAAAGAGAATGAAACAGACGAAGAACGGTCTAAACGTCTAAAATTAAATACAGAAAATAAATTAAAAAATTTAGCTAATGAAACACTTGATCAACAAACAAATAGGTTAAATAAATTAAAATTTAATTTCAAAGAATATATTAAAAATGAAACACCTGAACTAAAAATAAATCGCTTAAATAGATTAAAATATAACTTTCAAAATATAATTCAAATAGAAACACTTGAACAAAAAGAACGTCGTTTAAATATGTTAAAAGATAATTTTAAAAAAGTAGTTCAAACAGAAACACCGGAACAGAAAGAACAGCGTTTGTTTAAAAATAATATAATAAATAAAAATAAAATAAAGGCAAGTAAAAACAAAATTAGCAATACGAGTAGATTAGCGAGTAAAGGTATAGGAATGCAAATTGAACCGCATTCTTTAGGTCCAATGTCTACACTGTGTAGCTACTGTTTATCTAAAAATTTCGCGTATGAAAAGCCCTCGGACGGCAAATTCACACATTGCTGTCGTAAAGGCAAGTTAAACGCAGATCAATTAGGCGAGTTTCCGGAATACATAAAAAGTCTAATGATTAATAATAATGCGGACAGTAGAAATTTTAAAGATAATATTAGACAGTACAATAGTGCGTTAGCTTTTGCTTCCTTTGGGGCTCAAATTTCAATGCCTCCTGGGAGAGGACCATATTGTTTCCGGATACATGGTCAAATTTATCATGATTCAGCCAGTTCGCTATATCCAACTAATAATAATGTTGAAAAATATGCGCAGTTATACATTATAAATTCTGCGGAAGCGTTAGAAAAAAGAATGAATGTAGAATACAATAAACAGTGTAAACCAAATATAATGGGGCAGTTAGATGATATTATTAGAGAAATTAATCCGTATTCTCAAGCGTACATGATGTTAAATGAAGTAGAGCAAAGAGAAATAGCTAGGGCAAATATTAATAATCAGTCAGTGCCAGAAATTAATTTGTGGATAGTTAGTGACAGACGAAAAGATAAGCGTAGGTATAATGTACCAACATGTAATGAAGTGGCCGTAGTTTTTACATCAAATGACGGAGAGCCACCAATAGATAGAGACATTTGTGTTCACCCAAGAGCAGGCGGTTCTGTTAGAATTAATCAATTTAGCGAAAACTGCGACCCCATGACATATCCATACTTTTTCCTCGCGGTGAATGTGGCTGGAACATGAACCTAAAGCATGCCGACGGTATTAAAAAACAAAGTATGCTACAATTTTACATGAATAGATTAGCAGTTAGAGATACATTCAACCCGTGTTTAGAAGCCGGAAAGCTAACTCAGCAGTACATTGTAGATGCATACGTGAAAGTCGAGGCTGAAAGATTGACTTATATTAGATTAAATCAGCCTACCCTCAGAGTAGAGCTGTATAGTGGGTTAATGGACCATGTAAATAATTTAGCAGATAATGAGGGCGGTAAGGCGGGCACAATGGTTATTTTACCATCCACATTTCAAGGTGGCAGTCGTTTTATGTTAAAAATGTATCAGAACGCTATGTCAATTGTTAGAGAATTCGGCCGACCTGATTTGTTCATAACAGTAACGTGTAATCCAAAATGGCCAGAAATAATTGAACAGTTACGCGAAGGTCAAAGTTCTGCAGATCGGCCAGATATAGTAGCGCGAGTTTTCAACGGAAAAATTAAAAGTATGATGAATGAAATTCTTCACGATGATATTTTTGGAAAAGTCGTAGCCTTTATTTTTGTAATAGAATTCCAAAAACGTGGGTTACCACATATGCATTTGTTGTTGACATTAGATAGCGATAGTAAAATCCGTAACAAAGATGAAATAGACGAAATTGTAAGCGCCGAAATTCCAGATGAAGACGATGAACCAGAGTTGTATCAATTAGTTCGAACGCACATGATCCACGGTCCCTGCGGTATATTAAATAAATATTCACCTTGCATGAATGAAAATAAATGCACAAAAAGATACCCTAAAGAATTTCGAAACGAAACACACGAAAATATTAACGGTTATCCTCTTTACAAAAGGCCAGATAATAATGCAAAGATATATATTCTCTGGAAAAACGGTTTAGTAAAATATACAGTAGATAACAGATGGATAGTACCTTACAATCCATATTTGCTAAAAAAGTATAAAGCTCATATTAATATTGAAATATGCTCTTCGGTTAAAAGTGTTAAATATATTTGCGATTATCTGTGTAAGGGTCATGACTGCGCAAGTATTAAATTAGGTCAAGCAGATAAAGATAAAGTAATTCAATGGGATGAAATCAACGGTTATTTAGATGCGAGGTATGTTTCTGCTCCAGAATGTTGTTGGAGGCTACTGGAATATCCCTTACACGATAAATCACATACAATATTTGAGTTAGCTGTTCATTTGAAATACCAACAGGCGGTATTTTTCGTTAATGGTCAAGAGAAAAAAGCAGTAGAACGGGCAGCGAAAAAAAATACAACTTTAACTGCGTGGTTTATTCTAAATAGCACAGATGTAAATGCTCGGCAGTATATTTATATGCAAATTCCAAAATATTATGTATTTGTTAATAACGCTTGGAAGGCTAGGCAACGCGAGTCAAAACCACCAATAGGCCGAATGATTTCCGTCAGTCCCAGAGATATAGAAAGGTTCCATCTACGTTTAATATTAGTACACGCGAAAGGGGCCACAAGTTTCGAAGACTTGCGTACCGTAGATGGTAAGTTGTATAACACATACCAAGAAGCTGCCCGCGCATTAGGTCTTTTAGCAAATGATAAAGAATGCGAAAATTGTTTAGGTGAGGCAGTGATAAATAAATTTCCGAGACAATTAAGAGAATTGTTTGCATATTTAATTTGTTTCCACACGTCCACCAATGCCGTAGCTTTGTGGGAAAAATTTAAAGAGTATTTGATGGAGGATTATTTATTGCACAATTCCGAAAAAGTAGCGCAAAATAAATGTTTAAGAAAAATTCAAGAAATATTAGAAATACATAGATTCACATTAAGCGATTTCGGTTTACCGCTGCCAGATGACGTAGATGAAAATGAAAACGATTTGATTGATACAGCAGCAGAGAAATTAGAGGGAGAACAAAATGTAGCGTTGTTTAATAATGATCAAAGAGAAATTTTAGATTTAATTTTAAATGCCGTATCAGATAGTAATAGCAAAAATAGATATTTCTTTGTAGACGGTCCTGGTGGTACAGGAAAGACATTTTTATATAATACCCTCATCAGTATTTTAAGAGGTCAAAATATTAAGGTAATAGCCGTGGCGTGGACAGGAATAGCAGCTACTTTATTAAAAGGTGGACAAACTGTACATTCTGTTTTCAAGTTACCAGTACCTGTAAATGACGGCTGCGTATGTAAAGTTAAAGCGAATAGTAATGCAGGCAAACTAATAAAAGATGCAAGTGTAATCATCTGTGACGAAGTAACAATGATACCGAAACACGCGTTAAATGCAATAGATTTACTTTTAAAAGATTTAATGAACAATACGGTACCATTTGGCGGGAAAGTTATAGTATTAGGTGGTGATTTCAGACAATGTTTACCGGTAGTAAATTATACAAATCATCGTACCACAATAATAGAAACTTGTGTAATAACAAGTCACTTATGGCAACTGTTTCAAAAATTTTCTTTAAAACAAAACATGCGTGTAAATAGGGACGAAAAAGAATTTTCTGAGTATTTACTAAAAATCGGCAATGGTTTAACTGAAGTTGTCAAAATTCCTGCACACTGTGTATCACAAACGTCATTAGCTAATGATATATTTGGAGATAATGATATAGAGCCAAATGATATACACAAATTTACAGACCGCGCCATTTTAGCACCAACAAATGACGATACAATGGTAATAAACGAACAAGTATTAAATAAAATCGTAGGACAATCAAAAATATATTACAGTGCTGATTTTTGTGAAGGCGATGATAAAAATAAAATTAGTTATCCAACCGAATTATTAAATGCGTTAACACCAACCGGAATGCCTCCTCACAAATTAACGTTAAAAGTGGGGGCAATAGTAATGTTACTAAGAAACATGAATCCAAAACGTGGGCTATGTAACGGTACAAGATTTATTATAAAAGATATGAAAACTAATTACCTTGATGTAGAAGTATTAACCGGGCAAAGTGCAGGTACCCGACTCTATCTACCAAGATTTGATTTAATTACTGATACAAATTTACCATTCAGTTTAAAACGTCGCCAATTTCCAATTCGATTAGCATTTTCAATGACAATTAATAAATCACAAGGTCAAACGTTTAATTTTGTTGGAATTAATTTAGAAAATCCAGTTTTCACTCATGGTCAATTATATGTTGCAATGTCGAGAGTACGGTCATCTAAAAATTTAAAAATAAAATTACCGGAATCAAATATTAACGAAAATTCTAAAGAAGGAATAACAACGAATGTGGTATTTAAAGAAATTTTAAACTAAACAAGATATTGAAATCATACTGACATAATTTCAATTAAATTTTAATCAATAAAAAAATTATATAAGATAATAATATTATATGAAGCACATATTTATAAACATTATTTCAAAATTTAAAAACATTATATAGAGCATTTCATAAACAAATTTTCAAAAAATTTAAGTTAAAGTGCAAGTATTAAACCAATCTTTTCACATGATGAACATTATGCAGTATCGTAGCCAGGTTATTAAAAACCTTAAAGATAAAATTATCAGATTCAAATATTAAAAATAAAGATTTGAATTGTGAACAAATGGAGTATTTAGAAAAAATTTAAATTGAACAAGTAGATATCATGATAAAAATTGTTATATTTACAATGTCATAGTCATTTCGTAACTTATTGCAAAATTATGAACAAAATATCAATAATATATAAATTTCATTATAATTAATTTTAAAACTATATAAAAAAAAAATTAATGTTTGAAGTCAAAGACATTGAAATAAAATTTACTAGAACTAAATAAATCTAGCAAATACATATAAAAATATATAAAAAATTGCAATCCATTTAATAATTAATAAATGAACGTAAAATTTAAAAACATTTAATATACAAAAGTATATAATAAATGATAACAGACAAGCAGGCCATTCTACCATTGTATCTCAAAACTCATGCAACAGAATAATTTGTACTTATGTTTTTGGCATTATACTACAAAACCGCCAAGTATGGTAAAAATTTCAAGTACCATTGGGGGTTTTAATGTGTTATGTTCCAAGTCATTGTGACTGTTGCATGAATTTGAGAAATAAGGTTTTGATATTCATAAAACTATAAAAGTGCAAATATTAACTACAATTTATTTAAACATATATTTTTTGGTAAAAATACCTTTTTATGTACATATATCATATAATTTATAATTACTTTGGTAGATGGCAAAACAATGGCTTGGACATAATGCATTAAAACCCAATACCAGTGGTATTTAAATTTTTGCTGTACTTTGATTTAGTATTATAGCCCGTGATTAAATAAATAAATATAAGAGAAATTAAATACATTAAAAAATAAACTTTATCAAAACTATTCGCCACATAATGGCTGGTTGGAATTAGACATATGAAGCTCATTAAAACCTTAAATTTTTAAATTTAAATTTTTTATAATATCGGAAAAACATGTAATATTATAAAAAGGATTATTGATGGTGTATATGAAATATAAAATAAAAATATAAGAAAGCAATAATGATAAATTTAAAATATAAAATAAAAGCATGTTGAAGCAATAATTATGATTTAAAAATGTGATTTAGAAATACTTAATAATATAAAAAGGAATAAGAAAGAATTTAAAATATAAATGAAAAAAAAAAAATTATAAAAAATGTTATGATGATAAAATTTGATATGTTAAATAATATATGCAATATATTTAATAAATGTAATTGATATAAGTATTAAATATTATTCCAACATGAAAAGTGGTTCGTAAAATATTGTAAAAGGTAATAAAAAAGAACTTAAGTCTGATAATACCATTGCTCCTTTTACAAATTTTACGGACCTTGCCAAAATGAAAATACAATAAAAAGAATTATAAAAGGCAATTATAAATAAAACTATTCTTTACATAAAAGTTAATTAAATAATATTAACAATGAAAAACAAATAAAATAAAAAGTATAAAGCAATGGTTAAGTATTAGAAAAATTTTCTATAGCGTCTATATCCTGGTATATTGTATGTTTTATCAATATTTTCAATAATATACATTAAAAATTTTATTTAATGATAAAAAGGTCCCTACATTTAATAGTTAAATGAAAACCTATTTTATATGTAAGTATAAAAAATAATTTTAATTTTTTACATTAAAATACAATTATAATAAAATTATATTTAAATGCATATTTTACCTTTTACTACTACTAAAAGATTGGTTAATATAATACAACAGTCATTAGTTAACATTAATATTTTTCATTGTCAATAAAAAATGTAATAGCGCTTAAACAATACTGCTGTCAATAATTTTTAATTAATACCATCTAAAAATAAAGACGTTATACGAAAACTATCTAATACCAGGCTTAAGTTAAAACATGTTGCGTCTCTCTATAATATGTATTACAAATGTGACGTTAAACAAAAGTATATAATAAATCGCAACATGTGGGCAGGCCAGTCTACCATTGTACCTCAAAATTAATGCAACAGAATATAAATACACATTTTTTTGGCAATATACTACATACTACTACAAAACCGCAAAGTATGGTAAAAATTCCATCTACTGCTGGTGGGTTTTGAAGTATTATGTAAGCAAGTCATTGTCACTGTTGTATGATTTTGAGTAACAAGATTTTCATTTTTAAAAAACTACAAAAGTACAAATATTAACTGCAATTTATTTGGTAAGAGTACATTCAATTTATATTTTTTGTTTTAAATTACATTTTTATGTACATAATGTGTACCATATTATCTATAATTCCTTGGTAGACTTGGCAAGACAATGACTTGTTACATAATACTTTAAAACCCTATACCAGTGGTATTTGGGATTTTTGCTGTACTTTGCTTCAATATTATAATAGCCCGTGGTTAAAAAAATTAAAACAATAAATAAGAAAAAATAAGCTTCATAATAATTACTCGTCACAAACCGGCTGGTGGGTATGAAGCTAATGAAGCATATTACAACATTATAATAAAAAAAAACCACAAAGCGATCAAATAAAAGAAAAATAAGAGAGTAATAAATCGCAAAAGTATGAATGTTTGTGTGAATGTTTGTATGTAATCGAGTTGCCAGGTTATAAAAATTTATTTTTAATTTTATATGAAAGATTTTATAATTTTAACAAGAACTTCATTTTGTAATCTATTTGAAACTTTTAATTGAATAAAATAATTCTGTAACTTAAAATGTAAATGAAAATATTAATAATATTGTTATATATTTATATTTGTAAATTATTAAACTTTTTATTTAATCAAAGTATTCTGGCAACTCAAATAATTTATTAAAATAAATGATATATAATATCATAACAAAATTTCTAAATTTTAAGAAAAAAAATTGTAGAAAAACCTTAAACTAATGTAACTAATTAAAAGTTAAATTCATAATATGTAATAAAGATACACAAATACCAAAAATCTTCATGATTCACAACAATGTGAAATGGTATGTTTTTCTTATGTTCTAAAAAATATCATTTGTGAATTTTATATTTATAGATATTGGAAACTGAAGTATACATTGCATTGTACCTGTGAAGTACATCGAAGATTATAAATACGAGTTATATTCTTATTTGGACTATTGCAATTAATATAGAAGTTCTTTCATCTGAGGTGAAACTTTTTTTATAAAAAAGTGTTCAATGTTTACATATTTTTTATTAATTAGTAATATTTCCTTCTGAATACAGAAAAATGGATCAAACCCTGAGATGGAAATTTCCTTCATTCAATATTACAAGAAAAGGATTAAATTTCAATGGAAGCATATGGACTATTAGTCCAAATCAAATATATACTACGTTGATGTTAAACAATATTTGGAAAAATGAATCCATTTTAAAACGAAGGCATCACTTGAATAAAAATTATCTTCCTTTATTATATAAGTTTTCATTGTTTATAGGGTAGCAGTTTCACAAAAAATATATTTTTGGAAAACTTGTCAAGAATAACCTCCTTTGGAAAGCGATATTGAATATTTTGGAACTTAAAATGAAAACCACTCTATTCGCTGACGATTCTGCTACCATCGGAAAAACTATATTATTATTGACGAAGTTGTACAAGAATGGTAAATACATTTATATTTAAAGAAAAAAAAATATTAACTAATTACTATTTTTTATTTAACAGAACGCATATCTGTTTGATCACTGGAGGAAAATTTCGTCGTATTTTCAGAAAGTAAACATATAAATTACTACATGAAATGAAAGAAACATTCTTCAAATTTTGCGTGACAAATTCTACGAGAAAACTTTGCAATGTCCAAATAAAGTAAGTCAAAATTCATATTAACATTCTCTGTGGCCTTGATATACAGTATGTCATCGGATCGAGTTAGAAAGAAGGAAAACATTTTTATTTTTTATTTTACGAGAAACATGTATTCTTAATAAAAGTTTTTACATGTTTCAATACTGACAATTCAGTTTTAACCTTTTCAAATTTTCTTTTAGTCTCAAACAAAAGTCGAACATAGTTCGACTTAGAATTTTTCTAATTGTAAGCCCCAAAAAACAAGTTTGCGTTATCATAGAAATTATTGTTAACATGACTTTAACTTTAGTTTCATAAATTTAACAACAAAAATAATATAAACAGTAACTATTCTACTCAATCGATTCACGGTTTGTTGAGCGCACAATTGTAGTCTTCGATGCAACTATTTAACTTCTTTGAATTTCTTCCGCAGAGTTAAAGACGTCACAGCGTCTCTAATTCTCTCCTTTAAATTCTCTACATTCAGTCGAAAATAATTTGCATAAACTATTTGTTTCCAACGGCCCCAAAGATAAACATGAGACCGATTGCCATAGCATTGAATTAGGTAAAATCGTTGTTTTTTGACAACATTTTCAACGATTACAACAGATTTTCTTAATTGACAGTCAATGAAATTAAATAAATAATTCCCGTTATTTTCAAATAAGTCGACCTATTTTCGTTTTTCTCTGAAACTAAAAGAAAATTTGAAAAGGTTAAATCTGAATTGGTCGTTTTGCCCACTGCTTCTTCGGAAAACGCTCTTTCTTTATGGCAATTCCAATATATTTAAATAATGTAAGTGTTATTACCGGTTCGATTCATTCTTTCACATTATTCTTTTTGTTTAGTTATCGTCTTTTGCTAACGTTTCTGGCGGTTTTCCGTTAGCATTTACAGGGAATCCTGAAGACTAATTCGTTCCGCCCAGAAGATTTTTACTACATAGTTTATTGTCATTATTATTTATTGTAATATTTTAATAATATATAACTTTCCTATTTTGTGTATCTAAGTGATAATTATACATCTGTTAAAGAAAACTGATTTTAAATGCTTCAATTTTCTTAAAAAAAAAATATTTCGTATTTATTCGTATTATCGATAAACAAAAAATTCATCTTGGGTCAGTACTGCATAATTTAATTTTCCCGCCCGAGAAAAATGGTGGCATATCGGCGAAACTCAAGTAAGTAAAAATAATGAAATAATCATCTTCATGAGGTAAATTTTAACTTTATTATCTAACAAATATAAAAGTAAAACCTAATTTTAAAATGACATTATTTACACTTGCAATTCATACGTTTCATTATAAAAATTTCTTTTGTAAGCACAGCAGTTCTGAAACGTTTTTATCATAACATAATCAAATCTAACTGATCAAAATTATAGTACAAAGAAATGTTTAATAGCGATGTGTCGTTTTAAAAAGTTTTAATTGTTATTTGTAAATTTATTTTTATAAATGTTGTGTGAAGTAAATTTTGAAGCAAATCGGTTCTCAAACAGTGGAGTTTCATATAACTATAAAATTACACATTTATTCAAGGAGATTTTATTACTACTAGATTTATATTTCATTTTTAATCAAACACGAAATAAAATTAAATATCGTTAATGAAAAGACTGCATTATCAGAATGAAAAAAAAATAGCTTCCACGGAATAAATTTAGTAGTCATGTTTTAATTATGATACCTATGTTACCGACATTCCGAAAGTTAGTTGACAGTTTCATTTTATACAATTTTTGTTCATATTTTTTCTTTGGAATAAAAATGTAAGTAGAGAACTGAGAAAAACTCCAGTATAATATATTGTAATTAATAATTGCTCCCTTTTAACTGTAAATAGTGCTATTGTTTCCAAATAATATTTGAATTTTTAAACGTTAAACTGAATAAAAAATCGGTTCCCAAACAGTGGAATTTCAAATAACTAACTATAAAAATACACATTTATTCAAGGAAATTTTATTACTACTATATTTATATTTCATTTTAAATCAAAAAGGAAATAAAATTAAATAGTAGTTAATTTTTAAATTTATAAATTAATATTGTCAATCCTAATACAACTGCCAGCGTCTTCAGTGAAGTTAGTCTAGGAATATTTGGTTTTAATTTAGTTACTTCGTCATACATTTGGCAATATTGACTGTTGACATTGGATACGTCAAAATTTATATTAATTAAATACGTTATGTTTTAAACTTAAATTAGTTGTAGCACCTTTGCTCCAGTCTATTATTCGTGAAATTATATTTAAATCTTTGATATCAGTACTCTATAAGAAGATATAATCGTTCATAGTCTGATTGTCAAAGTGACGGATGACAGCGTGATTTTTCTTAAATTTAGACATGGCTATTAGGAGTTATCTACACAGGAGCGATTTTTGCGGAATCCAGAATTAATTTTGCTATATTATCATAAAGAGAATTTATTTTATTAAGAAATGTAAAGAAGTTAGCAATGTATTGTGTATCACAACTTGTACAAATGAAAATACTGCAAGAAACAAAGTATTTGTTTACATATGTGTTATTTCTATAATTTCACCTTCTATTGTATCTGTGTAGTGAAGTCACATTTAAATAAGAATTCTAAAATACAGTCCAAAACTGATCAGTTTATCATTTGGAACAAGCCTTTACAAACGCAGGTTGAAAAATATCACAAAGTTTCAATAAAACCATTCTACAAAAACACGACTGAAAATTTTCTTGATATTCTTTTTACATTTTCAGAACATAAGCAAAGAAATTTTGTCTGAAACGAGTGCATAAAGTATTATACCTATAGGGAAATTAAAAGCAGATTAAAAAATCCCCATAAAACTACATATTCTGCAATGAACTCTTTCATTGTAGATGTACATATGTACCAATAGAATTAGATTGGTACAGAGAAAATATGACAGTGATTATTATAATGAAAATGTTGTTGTTAAGAATCAATGGCTACAATTTGTATTGTAATCAAGCTATGCGTTATGGCTTGGAAACCAAAAGTGAAGCGAGATCAGTATTTCAAGCTTCAACTAATATATTATACATGAAATTGGACTTGTAGTGTTGTAATATTATCTAACCAACCATACTTAGCATGTAGTGATGATGGTTTTATCAAAACAGAAAACGGATTTGAACTTCTGGAAATAAAATGTCCTTATTCCTGTCAAAACAAATTCATTGTAGATTTACAAAATAAGAAATCAGCTGTAAATGATTTAGAATTCCATTAAAATAGTAACGTTAAACTCAAGAAGTCCGACAAATATTACACACAAGTCCACTTTTCAAAGCACATACTTTATATTACCGTTTGCCATTTCATTATTCGTAGAAAAAGATGAGAAGTTTCTATCTACAATAATTCCAAGGATTAGCGACTTTTTTTTAAATATTTCATACAGATTGTTCTAAATAAGTTTTAATTATATAATGTAATCAATTTTTATGCATTTTGATCAAATTTTTCATAACATTATTTTCAATATTAAATATTATAAAAGCCCTTAAGATTTACTCTGGGGATTCAAGTTTTTTTCTTTTCACATCATACAGGTGATTTGGAAATAAATAAAACAACACTGGCACCACCAGTTAGTTTGGTATGTCACAATGTATTCAAAATATTATTATGTTCTTGTTTTTGCTTAGAATAATAAATTTCATTTATGCCTAAAAATATTATTTTAAAATATATACATAATTAAATATAAAAATATTTAATTGTTAAGTAATTATATCGATTCCTTCTTTAGCAGATGCAATAAATTTCATAATTAGTGCCATCTATGTGATTTTTTTAAACTGTTAAAAATATTGTTCTTTTTTCTGATACACATACAAACAAATTTTACAAAGACTGGTGTAAACGGTATTGTTAAACCTATAAAAATTATGTGTACAGGGTGAATACTGAAAACCTTGACATAGGGAAATAACATGGGAAAACAGTTTTTTGCTGTTTCCATCTGTCCCGGTAAATAAAATCGAGTGTATATGGTATCGTTAGTTGGATTAGTTAATTTTGCATCTAATAAAACCAAATGTTGTGTAATATGGCCTTTTCTAACTGAAATATTTGATAAAATAAATTGTATTTTGAAGGTTATCTTTCATATTTTCGAATAAGAAACGTTTAAAACAAAATGCTCCATAGCCGAGTGGATAAGAGGGCGGATTCATAATATAAATAATCTACAAGACCTGGTTCGAGACCACCTCGGCCCTATTTTTTTTTTATTTAATGGTATCAGGCTGGCTAGAACAGTACTATGAGATAAGACAGAAGGAATATACAAAAACAAAAGCGTGAGCAGAAATATGCACTCATTTGAGGCAACATTTTAATGAATTGAAGGACAATTATTTTTCGACGGCAAAGTCGTCTGTATAAAATCCACAATGCATTAATGCGTTCACGCGCCATTGTCGTAAGACAAAATGTAAATGAATTTTCTTGACCGGGGTAAATAGGCAATCGCAGTGCTACTTGGAATGGATACCCGGCTGCCGGCCGTCGGATCCAAAGTGTGGGAAAAGGCCCTAAATGAGAAACATATTTTACGTCGACCGGCTTTTGTATTTTTCAAAAAATTGTTAGAAATATGTCATGTTTCGTATCGAATGAAAGGTCTCGTTGTGGGCTAGCGTACAGAAATGACAAAAATGTTCCATGTCGATCAACTTTTGTTTTATGCACAAAGTTGTCAGAAGTATGCCGTGTTTGGTATCAAATGAAAGCACTCAAGTAGGGCAGCCATATTGAAATAACAAAAATTTGCTAGGTCGATCGGCTTTTGTTTTTTTGCAAAATTTGTCAGAAGTATGTCGTGTTTGGTATCATATGAAAGGTCTCGTCGAGAGCTGGTGTACAGGAATAAAATTAGCCGTCAACTGTAAATATTTCATTGATGCCGGAGGCCTAGGGAAGCTCAGCGTAGCTGAGCCTTCGCTAGTCATATACTATTTTGGTAGATTCACTATCTATATATATTTGGATTCATCTCGACGATCACCGATCCTGTGTCCAGCTTAAACTCCTGGTCCATTTAAGTAATTGCTGTAATTTTTTTCTCAAGTTGTAGTGTCTATTGTACCGGAGTGCCTTTTGGGGGTCTCATATTTTTACTGTGAGTGGTTTTTGTTTAAAAAAATAAAAACTGAGTAAAATTGGTACATTGAAACAATGGATCCCAGAGGCCATGTCTACATTTAAGAAGAATCACGGTTCTCATCCGTCAAATTTGACAATTCAATATGAAACTTTTATTTGATTTTTTTGGAAAATGTGAAGAGATATTATGAATTGAATTATGTTTTAATATATTATAATAGTGAGCGAAATATATACAAATATACTGAATGTTAAATGTGGTGTATTTAAAATATTTCTTTTTTGACATTTCATGTTTATCATATGTTAGAGCCGTCAAAAATTCGTGGTACAAGTTTTATATTTTGTAGAAGAAAGGAAAAGAATTAATAAATTAACATATATTTTAAAGGAAAGATACAGTGCATTCTGGAACGTAAGTATGTTTTTTATTATGTTTTTGCTGTATTTATACATATATTTAAATTTTAGCTGAAATCATTGAATTGGTTAAAAGTAATTCCAAGATGAAATTTGGAAATACAGAGATCTTTGAACATAAACATTAACGAAAAATGAGCAACCCTTTTGGAATATACAATTAACAAGGAATGGACAATAACAAATCAATACAGAAGAAATATAAGTAGCAATGAAAGTCGTTTCCAAAGAACAGTGGAGTACGAACAGTTATGCCAGCAAAAGCACAAATAGTTAAATAATTAAATAAAATTTGTAAGATTTATAATAAAATAAACAATGTAATAAATAACAATAATAAAGAAAATACAGCGAAGAAACTTAAATCTGGAATTTGAACAAGGCGCGTCATATCACACAGCGCATATGTCTATTTTTACCCCTACTCCAGCCGCCAGTCATAAAGCTATTTATTAAAATGGCTGACAAAACATATTTGATGAGAAACGGTCCATAAAAGACAAGTACCGAAAAATTTGGAAAACAAGCAAATAATTATCTGTTATATTATAAAATTTCTTTTCAGAGTAAGAAGTAAAGATATTTATATAAAATCAATTCCAGTAAATATCAATTTTGTAGTTGTTTTTCAAAACTGAGTAACATGCCATTGACAGCAATTTTGTTAATTTAACGTTAACTTAACTATAACTATACCATAAATCAGCAACGAAACATACTTATAGTTACTTGAAATGGATATTGTAGTGGGCACTTGGTAGAACATTTTTGAATATAGATAAAAAAAACACATAGTTATTACACAATAATTACTATATACAATTAAAAGTTAAGTAGGATTGAAGTGGTTTGTTCAATGTGATCATTCGCAATGTTTATCTTAGAATTAACGGCTCTTCTAATCTCTTCCAGTCAGTTCATTCGTAATCCTTTGTCAGCTAGATATGATACAGAAAATTCCCTACCGGATGAATGTGCATTGTTGATACAATGTTCTACAATTCTGAATTCATATTTTTTTGTTTATTGAATTTATATGTTCTTTAATTTTTATTCCCAAATAAAATATTAATTCAGGATTTGCAGAACATTGTATCAACAATGCATATTCATTCAATAAATAAATAAAAAATCTGTGAACAATATATGGGGAATGTGTATTTTTAAAGTCCATGTAAAGGTAAGATATAATTTATTTTATTTGAACCCATAATTTATTAACATTAAAGTCTAGGTTGATCAGCTATGGTTCGAAACTACGGGTTCCCATATAAAAATAGCCCGTATGGTGCAATCTCCACCCCAGCTCAACTCCCTAGGAGATGACATGTAGTAAAAGCTTCCTACGACACACCTAGTTATGGATAATAAGCCGAGAATGAAGAGATTTAAGCTGCAATCTTTTTTGGATTTTGCCATTTTGAAATCAGCCATCGACTTGCACATGCTACTCAACTTTGTATGGTTATATTTATTATATAAAAGGTAAATTTGAATTTATATCAGATCTAATAATATTTGGAATTTATTTTTTTATTTCATTATTGTATTCATACAAAATTATGCTACAAAAAAATATTTATCTACATTTATTATTTTATTTTACATTTAAGTGTAATGAAACTCCCATATTCTCATATATATAGTTAAAAAGTTGAGAAAAAATCATGAATCAAATATGTCTTGAGCGTTTTGCCCAACATCGTCGAGTTTTTGTGTAATTTTCATTTGAAAATGTTGATTGACTTTGGACTAACAAAAATTACTAAATTTTTGTTGGTCACATTGAAATTTAGTTTGAAAATGAACCAGTGGCACACAACCGGTGGAGACTTTTATATAAATATCTCTTTAAATAGACTATAATAAAATGTAAATGTAATATATTTTGTTATAACTAGGTATATTTTAATGATTTGTATATATCTAATTCAATAAAAACGTTTTTTAAATAAATAAATTAATTCCATTTTGACAGTTGTTTGAGAACTGCATTCAGCCATTACAGGTATATTTTAGAACGAGAAATCTTGAGAAATACGGCGAATTACAAGGTAATATTTATATAATTATGTGTATTACTATAAAACTTAATTTATCTATATGTTTTCTTTTCAATTAAATCACTTTAAAATACAAAGTTTTGTATAACCGGCAATTTTGACAGTTGCTTCCGGGGCTCATCAAGTGACGGATAGCTCGGTGAAAAAGGCTATTTTTTCTAATATTACAGCGAGATATTGTATGAGAATTATCACAAATCATCAGTAATACAATGTATTTTAAGGTATGATATAAATTTTTGCATTTTAATACTATTTTTTTCTCATTTTTATTTAGTTTTCCTAACCTGTATGAACTCTGGCATATCGAGATGACATTTATATGAAATAAGGCTATTCGTTGGATGAAAATCATTATTAAATGTGGAAATATAACGTATCCTTTAAAATGAAACCAGAAATTTTGCACGATATTATAAAATTTAACAAAAATGCCGTATTTGACACTTGAGTTGGAGACACGACCGAGTTATCTGCTTGAAATATGACATTTTTACTAAAATGTATAATGAAATATTGTACGAAATCATCTCTGTTACAAGGTACTTCCATATGGAATATAAATATTTATATATTAATAGTTAAATATTTCATTTTTTAGATGAGACTATAACCTACACGTACTCAGATACACAATGGTGAATTTTTAAATTAATTAAAACAATTCGTTGGGCAAATATTGTTAAAATGAATGAGAATATAATATATTCTTTAAAATAAATTCACAAGACTATTCCAGAAAGTATTATTTAATCAAGAAAACTCCATTTCAAAGTCGATTTAGAATCTCACTTTTAAAAATTGATTTTTGATTACTATTCAAACACTAGCAAAGGTAAATACATACTGTACAGTATTCTACCCTTATTATAAATACTTTTTTATCTAATTTATACATATTTTAGAGAGCTAGACAATGGATTTTGTCTGATTACGTGGAAAACCTGAAAACCCTTTGCTTCATACCGTTTTGGAGGGAATTGTTCAACAGTTTAATCTACAATAATTAGTATATAAATAAATGATGTATCTGGACCTTATTAAACTTCAATTAATTGCATTTTACACTTTCTTTCCGCATTTCTTGACATTTCTGATAAAAACATCTGATTACAACAGAGATTACATTTTTCAAAATTCTGTAGTATTTTATAATGAAATGAGATGATTTCTCAGATGTAAATGTTTACATAAATAAATTATCTATCCATTTATTCATTTGTAACTGATGTATGAACCAATAAACATCTTTTCAAACCAAATATTCATATTCTCTTAGTCGGACTTGACTGTGATTGTACTGCACAAAAATTCATGTTTTCATTAAGAAATAATGCAAAAGAACGTATAAAAATTGGTTACTTTATCTACAACTAACAGGCATATAAATTTTCAGTTATGTGTGAGTAGTTCATATATACCTCAACAGATGGCGCCACAGGATCACTTAAATTCCAAAATAACTATTCAAATTGTATTTATTATAATTTTATAATCATTTATATTGATATTTATAATAAAAAATAAATTATTAATAACAATAACAATAGTTGTAGATAAATACATATATAATTCAGCTTCATAAATATATAAATGAACATAGCAACAGAAAAACATGAGTATAATCATGTTTTTTTTTGGCAATATAAAAATGTATCAGTTTATAATATTTGGTATGTTATTTCACAATATTTATATTTATAAAATAGATAATTATTTTCAAAATAATACATTTTTATATATTCTTTAACTAACTTCATACTTATTGTGTCAAGTTATGACATTTAAGTTCTGTCAAACTGAATGTATTGTATGAAAATACAAATATTGTTAAGATATAATAAAAATACATAAAATTGGGTTAAACGTATTATTTAAATCTTGTCTTCTTATGTATTTTGATGATTAAACCGTTGTATCTCAAAATATCTAAGCGCGGGAAATTTAAAATCTCTATAATTTCATTTATTTATCAACATGTATTTTTATTTATTTCCTAAACGGTCTCGCGTACCACTTTGAACGTGTTATAAATAAATAATATACATTACAACAAATGTTTCTAGGTCTAACACATAGTAGCACCCCCCGTAGAAGGGTGTGAAAAATATTCATCAATTTCCAAAGTTGGAATATTAAATATATGATATTATTTGATAAGTTATGTGTGAGTAGTTCATATACAGGGTGTTCCATTTAAGCGTGCCACCATTTCTATCTCGAGAACTATAAGAGCTACGAGGTTGGTTAAATTAGCAAAGAACCACCATTTTACAAGACTAATACAAAGAGCAAAAAAAAACTTTTTTTTGACCTGTGGTTCTCAACATACGGGACACAACTTTCTCTTTTTAGATGGGAACATATGTTTATTTTTAGGTTATTCGATAGAGCATTTTTTTCTGAATTCAGCGATATAAACATCATATACTATTTTGATAGATTCATTATCTACTAGCGTGCAGAATTGAGAAAAATGTTACATTCCGATCGGCTTTTGTTTTCTGCAAAAATTTCTCAAAAGTATGTCGAGTTTGGTCTCAAATGAAAGGTCCCGTTGAGGGCTAGCGTGCAGAATTGACAAAAATGTCCCATTCCGATCGGCTTTTGTTTTCTGCAAAAAGTTCTCAAAGTTATGTCGAGTTTGGACTCAAATGAAACGTCTTGTTGAGGGCTAGCGTGTAGAATTGACAAAAATGTTTCATGTCGACGGTCTTTTGTTTTTTGCAAAAAATTATTAGAAGTATATCGTGTTTGCAATCTAATGAAAGGTCTCGGTGAGGCCTGACGTGGAAATATGAAATAATTGTTTTATGTCGATCGGCATTTGTTTTTTGCACTGACAGCGGAGCTCTAGGGAATGCTCGGCGTAGCCGAGAATTCGCTAGTCATATACTATTTTGATAGATTCATTATCTACTAGCGTGCAGAATTGAGAAAAATGTTACATTCCGATCGGCTTTTGTTTTCTGCAAAAATTTCTCAAAAGTATGTCGAGTTTGGTCTCAAATGAAAGGTCCCGTTGAGGGCTAGCGTGCAGAATTGACAAAAATGTCCCATTCCGATCGGCTTTTGTTTTCTGCAAAAAGTTCTCAAAGTTATGTCGAGTTTGGACTCAAATGAAACGTCTTGTTGAGGGCTAGCGTGTAGAATTGACAAAAATGTTTCATGTCGACGGTCTTTTGTTTTTTGCAAAAAATTATTAGAAGTATATCGTGTTTGCAATCTAATGAAAGGTCTCGGTGAGGCCTGACGTGGAAATATGAAATAATTGTTTTATGTCGATCGGCATTTGTTTTTTGCACTGACAGCGGAGCTCTAGGGAATGCTCGGCGTAGCCGAGAATTCGCTAGTCATATACTATTTTGATAGATTCACTATCTATATATATATATTTGGATTCATCTCGACGATCACCGATCCTGTGTCCAGCTTAAACTCCTGGCCCATTCAAGTAATTGCTGTAATTTTTTTTCAAAGTTGTAGTGTCTATTGTGCCGGAGTGCCTTTTGGGGGTCTCATATTTTTACTGTGAGTGGTTTTTGTTTAAAAAAATAAAAACTGCGTAAAATTGGTACACTGAAACAATAGATCCCAGAGGCCATGTCTACATTTAAGAAGAATCACGCCGTCATCCGTCACTTTTGACAATCTGTCTATGAACTTTAAATGATTATATCTTTTAATAGAAAAATGATATCAAAGATTTAAAAACAATTTCATGAATAATAGACTTGAGCAAAGGTGTTACAACTAATTGAAGTTTAAAACATAACGTATTTAATTAATATAAATTTTGACGTTTCCAATGTCAAAAGTCAATGTTGAAAAATGTGTGATGAAGTAACTAAATTAAAACCAAATATTCCTAAACTAACTTCAATGAAGACGGTGACGGTTTTAGTAGGGTTGACAATATTAATTTATAAATTAAAAAATGAACTACTATTTTTTAATACAAACAGTGTTGCCAAATTATAAAGTAACTAAATAAAAATCAAATATTATTAAATAAAATAAATTGAATACTTTGCTGTGTTTGTTATCAAAAGAAAGGAAACCGTAAGGGCCAGTTTTAAAATGACAAAAAAAATGTGTCATGTCGATCTGCTTTTGTTTTTCGTAAAAAGTTGTTAGAAGTAGGTCGTAATTGGGTTTGAAGAAAACGACACAATACGGACTGGTGTGCACGAATGACAAAAATGTTCTACGTAGATTAGAATTTGTTTTTTGCAAAATGTTGTCAGAAAAATGTCGCGTTTGGGTATTTTCGAATTACATGTCAATATTGACAAATGTTTAATAAAGTAACTAAACAAAGAACAAATATTCCCAAATGAACGTTACTGAAGTCAGTGAATGTTATATTAGGCTAGGTCACGATGAGGGCTAGGGTGCAAAATGAACAAAAATGTTCTGTATCAAACGGCTTTTGTTTTTTGGAAAAAGTTGTGAGAAGTATGTGGTGTTTGGTATCAAATGAAAAGGCTCGATAAGGGCTAGCGTGTAGAATTAACAAAAAAGTTCAATGTTGATCGGCTTTTGTTTTTTGCAAAAATTTTACTAAGATATGTCGAGTTTGGTCTCAAATGAAAGGTCTCGTTGAGGGCTAGCGTGCAGAATTGACAAAAATGTTCCATGTCGATCGGCTTTTGTTTTATGCAAAAAGTTGTCAGAAGTATGTCGTGATTGGTTTCAAATAGAAGGTCTAGGAGAGGGCTAGCGTGCAGAATTGACAAAAATGTGCTATGTCCATCGGTATTTGTTTTTTGCAAAAAGTTGTCAGAAGTGTGTTGTGTTTGGTATCAAATCAAAGGTTTCAATGGAGGCTGGTGTACAGAATTAACGAAAATGGTCAATGTCGATCGGCTTTTGTTTTTTGCAAAAGGTTGTCGCAAATATATAGTGTTTGGTATCAAATGAAAAGTCTAGGTGTGGGCTAGCGTGTAGATAGGATAAAAATGTTTCATGTTGATCGACTTTTGTTTTATGCAGAAAGTTGTCAGAAGTATGTCGTGTTTGGAATCAAATGAAAGGTCACGGTGAGAGTTGGGGTACATAAATGACAAAAATGTTTCATGTCGACCGGCTTTTGTTTTTTGCAAAAATTTCTCAAAAGTATGTCGAGTTTGGTCTCTAATGAAAGGTCTCGTTAAGGGCTAGCGTGCAGAATTGACAAAAATGTTCCATTCTGATCGGCTTTTGTTTTTTGCAAAAATTTGTCAGAAGTGTGTGGTGTTTGGTATCAAATGAAAAGTCTCGTTGAGGGCTAGCGTGCAGAATTAACAAAAATGTTCCATGTCGATCGGCTTTTGTTTTATGAAAAAAGGTGTCAGAAGTATGTCGTGTTTGGTATCAAATGAAAGATCTCGGAGAGGGCTAGCGTACAGAATTGACAAAAAATGTGCTATGTCGATCGGCTTTTGTTTTTTGCAAAAGGTTGTCACAAGTATATAGTGTTTGGTATCAAATGAAAACTCTGGGTGTGGGCTAGCGTGTAGATATGATAAAAATGTTTCATGTCGATCGACTTTTGTTTAATGCAGAAAGTTGTTAGAAGTATGTCGTGTATGGTATCAAATGAAAGGTCTCTGTGAGAGTTGGGGTACATAAATGACAAAAATGTTTTATGTCGACCGGCTTTTGTTTTTTGCAAAATATTATTAGAAGTATATCAGGTTTGCAATCTAATGAAAGGTCTCGGTGAGGCCTGACGTGCAAATACGAAATAATTGTTTCATGTCGATCGGCATTTGTTTTTTGCACTGACAGCGGAGCTCTAGGGAATGCTCGGCGTAGCCGAGAATTCGCTAGTCACTATACTAAACGATTAGATTCACTATATATCTATATATCTATCTATCTATAGATTCATCACGAGCATCGAGTAACTTTTGTAATCGCCTACAGCTTGAACCATGCAAGTGATTGTTATAATTTTTTTTTTAATATGTGGGGGCCAATGAGATCTGGTGCCTTTTGGGTGTCTCATATTTTTACTATTAGTAGTTTTTGTGTAAAAAATTAAAATTTTGCACAAATGCTGTCTTGAAACAATGGATCCCAGAGGCCATGTCTAAATGTAAGAAGAATCACGCCGTCATCCGTCACTTTTGACAATCTGTCTGTGAACTTTAAATGATTATATCTTTTAATAGAACATTGATATCAAAGATTTAAAGACAATTTCATGAATAATAGACTTGAGCAAAGGTGTTATAACTAATTTAAGTTTAAAACATAACGTATTTAATTAATATAAATTTTGACGTTTCTAGTGTCAAAAGTCAATGTTACTAAATGTGTGATGAAGTAACTAAATTAAAACCAAATATCCCTACACTAACTTCACTGAATACAGTGGCAGTTGTATTAGGATTGACAATATTAATTTATAAATCTAAAAATAAACTACTATTTTCTAATACAAACAGTGTTGCTAAATTATGAAGCAACTAAATAAAAATCAAATATTTGATATCAAAAGAAAGAAAACCATAAGAGCCGGTTTTGAAATGACAAAAAAAATGTGTCATATCGACCTGCTTTTGTTTTTTGCAAAAAGTTGTTAGTAGTAGGTCGTCCTTGGGTTTTAAGGAAACGACACAATGTAGACTCGTGTGCACGAATGACAAAAATGTTCTACATCAATTAAAATTTGTTTTTTTGCAAAACGTTGTCAGAAATATGTTTGGTATCGAATGAAAAGTCTCGGGAAGGGATGGTGTGCAGTAATGAAAATTTTTTATGTTGATCGGCTTTTGTTTTATGCAAAAAGTTAATAGAAGTATGTCGTGTTTGGTGTCTAATGAAAGGTCTCGTTGAGGGCTGAAATGTAAAATTGACCAAAATGTTTCATGTCGATCGGCTTTTGTTTTTTGCTAAAGGTTGTCAGAAGTATGTCGTGTTAAGTATTAAATGAAAGGTCTCGGAGAGGGCTAGCCTGCAGAATTGACAAAAATGAACTATGTCGATCGTTTTTTGTTTTTTAAAAAAGTTGTCAGAAGTATATCGTGTTTTATATCAAATGAAAGGTCTCGGAGAGGACTAGCGTGCAGAATTGATAAAAATGTGCTATGTCGATCGGTATTTGTTTTTTGCAAAAAGTTGTCAGAAGTGTGTGGTGTTTGGTATCAAATGAAAAGTCTCGTTGTGGGCTAGCGTGCAGAATTGACAAAAATGTTCCATGTCGATCGGCTTTTGTTTTATGCAAAAAGTTGTCAGAAGTATGTCGTGTTTGCTATCAAATGAAAGGTCTCGGAGAGGGCTAGCCTGCAGAATTGACAAAAATGTACTATGTCGATCGGTTTTTGTTTTTTGCAAAAAGTTGTCAGAAGTATATCGGGTTTGATATCAAATGAAAGGTCTCGGAAAGGGCTAGCGTGCAGAATTAATAAAAATGTGCTATGTCGATCGGTATTTGTTTTTTGCAAAAAGTTGTCAGAAGTGTGTGGTGTTTGGTATCAAATGAAAAGTCTCGTTGAGGGCTAGCGTGCAGAATTGACAAAAATGTTCCATGTCGATAGGCTTTTGTTTTATGCAAAAAGTTGTGAGAAGTATGTCGTGGTTGCTATCAAATGAAAGGTCTCGGAGAGGGCTAGCCTGCAGAATTGACAAAAATGTACTATGTCGATCGGTTTTTGTTTTTTGCAAAAAGTTGTCAGAAGTATATCGTGTTTGATATCAAATGAAAGGTCTCGGAGAGGGCTAGCGTACAGAATTGATAAAAATGTGCTATGTCGATCGGTATTTGTTTTTTGCAAAAATTTGTCAGAAGTGTGTGGTGTTTGGTATCAAATGAAAAGTCTCGTTGAGGGCTAGCGTGCAGAATTAACAAAAATGTTCCATGTCGATCGGCTTTTGTTTTATGAAAAAAGGTGTCAGAAGTATGTCGTGTTTGGTATCAAATGAAAGATCTCGGAGAGGGCTAGCGTACAGAATTGACAAAAAATGTGCTATGTCGATCGGCTTTTGTTTTTTGCAAAAGGTTGTCACAAGTATATAGTGTTTGGTATCAAATGAAAACTCTGGGTGTGGGCTAGCGTGTAGATATGATAAAAATGTTTCATGTCGATCGACTTTTGTTTAATGCAGAAAGTTGTTAGAAGTATGTCGTGTATGGTATCAAATGAAAGGTCTCTGTGAGAGTTGGGGTACATAAATGACAAAAATGTTTTATGTCGACCGGCTTTTGTTTTTTGCAAAATATTATTAGAAGTATATCAGGTTTGCAATCTAATGAAAGGTCTCGGTGAGGCCTGACGTGCAAATACGAAATAATTGTTTCATGTCGATCGGCATTTGTTTTTTGCACTGACAGCGGAGCTCTAGGGAATGCTCGGCGTAGCCGAGAATTCGCTAGTCACTATACTAAACGATTAGATTCACTATATATCTATATATCTATCTATCTATAGATTCATCACGAGCATCGAGTAACTTTTGTAATCGCCTACAGCTTGAACCATGCAAGTGATTGTTATAATTTTTTTTTTAATATGTGGGGGCCAATGAGATCTGGTGCCTTTTGGGTGTCTCATATTTTTACTATTAGTAGTTTTTGTGTAAAAAATTAAAATTTTGCACAAATGCTGTCTTGAAACAATGGATCCCAGAGGCCATGTCTAAATGTAAGAAGAATCACGCCGTCATCCGTCACTTTTGACAATCTGTCTGTGAACTTTAAATGATTATATCTTTTAATAGAACATTGATATCAAAGATTTAAAGACAATTTCATGAATAATAGACTTGAGCAAAGGTGTTATAACTAATTTAAGTTTAAAACATAACGTATTTAATTAATATAAATTTTGACGTTTCTAGTGTCAAAAGTCAATGTTACTAAATGTGTGATGAAGTAACTAAATTAAAACCAAATATCCCTACACTAACTTCACTGAATACAGTGGCAGTTGTATTAGGATTGACAATATTAATTTATAAATCTAAAAATTAACTACTATTTTCTAATACAAACAGTGTTGCTAAATTATGAAGCAACTAAATAAAAATCAAATATTTGATATCAAAAGAAAGAAAACCATAAGAGCCGGTTTTGAAATGACAAAAAAAATGTGTCATATCGACCTGCTTTTGTTTTTTGCAAAAAGTTGTTAGTAGTAGGTCGTCCTTGGGTTTTAAGGAAACGACACAATGTAGACTCGTGTGCACGAATGACAAAAATGTTCTACATCAATTAAAATTTGTTTTTTTGCAAAACGTTGTCAGAAATATGTTTGGTATCGAATGAAAAGTCTCTGGAAGGGATGGTGTGCAGTAATGAAAATTTTTTATGTTGATCGGCTTTTGTTTTATGCAAAAAGTTAATAGAAGTATGTCGTGTTTGGTGTCTAATGAAAGGTCTCGTTGAGGGCTGAAATGTAAAATTGACCAAAATGTTTCATGTCGATCGGCTTTTGTTTTTTGCTAAAGGTTGTCAGAAGTATGTCGTGTTAAGTATTAAATGAAAGGTCTCGGAGAGGGCTAGCCTGCAGAATTGACAAAAATGAACTATGTCGATCGTTTTTTGTTTTTTAAAAAAGTTGTCAGAAGTATATCGTGTTTTATATCAAATGAAAGGTCTCGGAGAGGACTAGCGTGCAGAATTGATAAAAATGTGCTATGTCGATCGGTATTTGTTTTTTGCAAAAAGTTGTCAGAAGTGTGTGGTGTTTGGTATCAAATGAAAAGTCTCGTTGTGGGCTAGCGTGCAGAATTGACAAAAATGTTCCATGTCGATCGGCTTTTGTTTTATGCAAAAAGTTGTCAGAAGTATGTCGTGTTTGCTATCAAATGAAAGGTCTCGGAGAGGGCTAGCCTGCAGAATTGACAAAAATGTACTATGTCGATCGGTTTTTGTTTTTTGCAAAAAGTTGTCAGAAGTATATCGTGTTTGGTATCAAATGAAAAGTCTTAATGTGGGTTAGCGTGTAGGTATGATAAAAATGTTTCATGTCGATCGACTTTTGTTTAATGCAGAAAGTTGTCAGAAGTATGTCGTGTATGGTATCAAATGAAAGGTCTCGGTGAGAGTTGGGGGTACATAAATGACAAAAATGTTTCATGTCGACCGGCTTTTGTTTTTTGCAAAATATTATTAGAAGTATATCGTGTTCGCAATCTAATGAAAGGTCTCGGTGAGGCCTGACGTGCAAATATGAAATAATTGTTTCATGTCGATCGGCATTTGTTTTTTGCACTGACAGCGGAGCTCTAGGGAATGCTCGGCGTAGCCGAGAATTCGCTATCATATACTATTTTGATAGATTCACTATCTATATATCTATCTATCTATATTTGGATTCATCTCGAGCATCGCAAAAATTTTGCTCACGGGTACAGGTCAAACCATTCATTGAATAATTTTAATATTATTTTATTAGATGTGGTTTAAAGTGGAATAGGGCCTTTTTGGGGTCTCATATTTTTACTGTGAGTGGTTTTCGTGTAAAAAATCAAAAACTGTGCATAATTGGTACCTTGAAACAATGGATCCCAGAGGCCATGTCTATCTTTAAGAAGAATCACGCAGTTATCCGTCACTTTTGACAATCTGTCTATGAACTTTAAATGATTGTATCTTTTAATAGAACATTGATATCAAAGATTTGAAAACAGTGTCATAAATAATAGTCCTGAGCAAAGGTTTTGCCATTATTTTAAGTTTATTACACAACACATTTAATTATTTTAAATTTTGACGTTTCGAATTACATAAGTCAATGTTGCAAAATGTGTGATAAAATTACTAAACAAAAAACATATATTCCTAAATGAACTTCACTGAAGACAGTGGCTATTATATATTAGGATTGTCGATAGTAATTTATAAATTTAAAAATTAACTATAATATTTTAATACAAACAGTGTTGCCAAATTATTAAGTAACTAAATAAAAATCAAATGTTCGTAATTAAATTAAAACACTTTGCTTTGTTTGATATCAAAAGAAAGAAAACCATAAGGGCCGGTTTTGAAATAACAAAAAAAATGTGTCATGTCGATCTGCATTTGTTTTTCGTAAAAAGTTCTTAGAAGTAGGTCGTCCTTGGGTTTTAAGGAAACGAAACAATGTGGACGGGTGTGCATGAATGACAAAAATGTTCTACATAGATTAGAATTTGTTTTTTGCAAAATGTTGTCAGAAAAGTATCGTGTTTGGAAAAAGTTGTGAGAACTATGTGGTGTTTGGTATCAAATGAAAGGGCTCGATAAGGGCTGGCGTGTAAAATTAACAAAAATGATTAATGTTGATCGGCTTTTGTTTTTTAGAAAAATTTCTCAAAGGTACGTCGAGTTTGGTCTAAAATTAAAGGTCTCGTTGAGGGCTACCGAACAGAATTGACAAAAACGTTCCATTCCAATCGGCTTTTGTTTTCTGCAAAAAGTTCTCAAAGGTATGTCGAGTTTGGGCTCAAATAAAACGTCTCGTTGAGGGCTAACGTGCAGAATTGACAAAAATGTACTATGTCGATTGGTTTTTGTTTTTTGCAAAAAGTTGTTACAAGTGTGTGGTGTTTGGTATCAAATAAAAGGTTTCGATGAGGGCTGGTGTGCAGCATTAACAAAAATGGTAAATGTTGATCGGCTTTTGTTTTTTGCAAAAAGTTTTTAGAAGTATGTCGAGTTTGGTCTCAAATGAAAGGTTTCGTTGAGGGCTAGCGTGCAAAATTGACAAAAATATTCCATTCCGATCGGCTTTTGTTTTCTGCAAGAAGTACTCAAAAGTATGTCGAGTTTTATCTCAAACAAAACGTCTGGTTGACGGCTAGCGTGCAGAATTGACAAAAATGTGCCATGTCAATCAGCTTTTGTTTTTTTGCAAAAAGTTGTCAGAAGTATGTGGTGTCTGGTATCAAATGAAAGGTTTCGTTTAGGGCTAGCGTGCAGAATTGACAAAAATGTTCTTTGCCGATCGGATTTTGTTTTTCGCAAATAATTGTCAGAAGAATGTGGTGTTTGGTATCAAAATAAAGGTCTCGATGAGGGTTTGCGTGAAAAATTAACAAAATTGCGCAATGTTGATCGGCTTTTGTTTTTTGCGAAAAGTTCTCAGAAATATGTCGATTATGGTCTCAAATGAAAGGTCTCGTTGAGGGCTGGCGTGCATAATTAAGAAAAATGTTTCATATCGACCAACTTTTGTTTTTTGCAAAAAGTTGTCAGAAATACGTCGTGTTTGGTATCGAATGAAAGGTCTTGTCGTAGGCTCGCGTAGAGAAGTGACAAAAATGATCTATGTCGATCGGCTTTTGTTTTATGCAACAAGTTGTCAGAAATATGTCGTGTTTGGTATCAAATGAAAGGTCACGTTGAGGGCTAGCGTGCAGAATTGACAGAAATGTTCCATTCCGATTGGCTTTTGTTTTCTGCAGAAAGTTCTCAAAAGTATGTCGAGTTTGGTCTCAAATAAAACGTCTTGTTAAGAGCTATCGTGCAGAATTGACAAAAATGTGCCATGTCGATCGGTTTTTGTTTTTGGCAAAAAGTTGTCAGAAGTGTATGGTGTTTGGTATCAGATGTAAGGTTTCAATGATGGCTGGTGTGCAGAATTAACAAAAATTGTCAATTTTGATCGGCTTTTGTTTTTTGCAAAAGGTTGTCACAAATATATAGTGTTTGGTATCAAATGAAAAGTCTTGGTGTAGGCTAGCGTGCAGATATGATAAAAATGTTTCATGTCGATCGACTTTTGTTTTATGTAGAAAGTTGTCAGAAGTATGTCGTGTTTGGTATCAAATGAAAGCTCTCGTTGAGGGCTGGGGTACATAATGACAAAAAATTTTCATGCCGACCGGCTTTTGTTTTTTTGCAAAAAAAATATTGGAAGTATATCGTGTTTGCAATCTAATGAAAGGTCTTGGAGCGGCTTAAAGTTCAAATATGAAATAATTGTTTCATGTCGTTAGGCATTTGTTTTTTGCACTGACAGCGGAGCTCTAGGGAATGCTCGGCGTAGCCGAGAATTCGCTAGTCATATACTATTTTGATAGTTTCACTCTCTATATTTCTATATATATATAGTTGGATTCATCTCGAGCATCGCAAAAAGTTTGCTCACGGGTACAGGTCAAACCATTCATTGAATAATTTTAATATTATTTTATTAGATGTGGTTTAAAGTAGAATAGGGCCTTTTTGGGGTCTCATATTTTTACTGTGAGTGGTTTTCGTGTAAAAAATCGAAAACTAAGCCAAAGAGGAAAACTGGAACAAAACTGAAAAAAATATCCTAGATGCCAGGTTTAAATTTAAAAAGAATTACTGTGCCATCCGTCATTTTTGACAATTCAATATGAAACTTTTACTTGATTTATTTTGAAAATGAAAAGAGATATTGTAAAGGTAATTATATTTTTATACATTATAATAGTGAGCGAAATATATACAAATACACTGAATGTTACGTGTAGCGTATATAAAATATTTAATTTTATGACATTTGACGTTTGGTCAGTCAATCAAAAAATGAGTTGGAGACAACTAAGTGAAAAATGTCATATTTACTAAAATGTATAATGAAATATTGTACGAAATTTAATAAGAAATCATCTCTAATACAGGTACTTTTATATGGAATATAAATATTTATATATTATTAGTTAAATATTTTATTTTTTAGATGAGACTATAACCTTCACGTACTCAGATACTCTAATATGGAATTTTTTATAAACTCAAACAATCTATTGGGCAATAATTATAAAAATAAGTAATAGTAAAACTAAAGAATATTCCAGAATGGATTATTTAATCAAGAAAACTGCATTTCAAAATTGATTTATACTCTGACGTTTAAAAAACTATATTTGATTACTATTCAAACACTTCCAAAGGTAAATTCATACTGTACAGTATTCTTCCCTTATATATAAATACTTTTTAAATCTAATTTATACATATTTTAGATAGTTAGACTATAGATTTTGTCTGATTACGTGGAAAAACTGACAAGCCTTTATTTCATACAGTTTTGGAGGAAATTGTTTAACAATTTAATGTACAATAATTACTATATAAATAAATGATGTATCTGGACTTTAATAAACTTTTGTTAATTGCAATTTACTCTTTCTTTACGCATTTTGTAACATTTCTGATGAAAACATTTGATTACAATAGAAATTACATTTTTCAAAATTCTGTAGTATTTTATAATGAAATGAGATGATTTCTCAGATGTAAACGTTTACATAAACAAAGTATTTATCCATTTATCCATTTGTAACTGATGTATGAAAATAAATAAAAATTGGTCACTTTATCTACAACTAACAGGCATATAAATTTTCAGTTATGTGTGAGTAGTTCATATATGCCTCAACAGATGGCGCTAGAGTAGCACTTAAATTTCAAAATAACTTCAAATTGTATTTATTATACTTTTATAATCATTTAAATTGATATTTATAATAAAAAATAAATTATTAATAACAATAACAATAGTTGTAGATAAATACATATATAATTCAGCTTCATAAATATATAAATGAACATAGCAACAGAAAGCATCAATATAATCTTGTTTTTTTTGGCAATATAAAAATGTATCAGTTTATAAATTTTGGTATGTTATTTCACATTATTTATATTTATAAAATAGATAATTATTTTCAAAATAATACATTTTTATATATTCTTTAACTAACTTCATACTTATTGTGTCAAGTTATGACATTTAAGTTCTGTCAAACTGAATGTATTGTATGAAAATACAAATATTGTTAAGATATAATAAAAATACATAAAATTGGGTTAAACGTATTATTTAAATCTTTTCTTCTTATGTATTTTGATGATTAAACTATTGTATCTCAAAATCTCTAAGCGCGGGAAATTTAAAATCTCTATAATTTCATTTATTTATCAACATGTATTTTTATTTATTTCCTAAACGGTCTCGCGTGCCGCTTTGAACGTGTTATAAATAAATAATATACATTACAACAAATGTTTCTAAGTCTAACACATAGTAGCACCCCCCGTAGAAGGGTGTGAAAAAAATTCATCAATTTCCAAAGTTGGAATATTAAATATATGATATTATTTGATAAGTTATGTGTGAGTAGTTCATATACAGGGTGTTCCATTTAAGCGTGCCACCATTTCTATCTCGAGAACTATAAGAGCTACGAGGTTGGTTAAATTAGCAAAGAACCACCATTTTACAAGACTAATACAAAGAGCAAAAATAGCTATTTTTAGTACAAGTGAGCAAAATATGTCTTTTTTTCACGGGCTCAGAAATTGGCCACAAGAGCGAAGCGAGTGTGCCAACTGGACAAGTGAGAAAAAGACATGCTCACGTGTGCTAAACATAATTTTTTCCACAATCTTAAAATAAAATTTATAAAAAAAAACAAAACATTGTACTTTTTTATTTAATAATGAAAATCTCAACAGTACAATTATGTTTATAAATTATAATTAAATATAATGTAATTTAATGTAAAATGCATTATAATGTCTGTAATCCCATGAAAACATTGTGCTCAGAGTAAGTGTATTTTGCTCACTAATGTTATTTACTTTGCTTACTTGTGAAGAAATTTATTTACTTTGCTCACTTGTGATTCAATATGCTACTTTGCTCACTGTTTTAAGTTGAATAATGATGTATTTTGCTAACGATTTTGGAAAAAACTTTTTTTTGACCTGTGGTTCTCAAAATACGGGACACAACTTTCTCTTTTTAGATGGGAACATATGTTTATTTTTAGGTTATTCGATAGAGCATTTTTTTCTGAATTCAGCGATATAAACATCATATACTATTTTGATAGATTCACTATCTATATATCTATCTATCTATATTTGGATTCATCTCGAGCATCGCAAAAATTTTGCTCACGGGTACAGGTCAAACCATTCATTGAATAATTTTAATATTATTTTATTAGATGTGGTTTAATGAGGACCAATCGCTTTTGGGTTTCTCATATTTTTACCGTGCATAGTTTTTGTGTAAAAAATCGAAAACTGTGCATAATTGGTACCTTGAAACAATGGATCCCAGAGGCCATGTCTATCTTTAAGAAGAATCACACAGTTATCCGTCACTTTTGACAATCTGTCTATGAACATTAAATGATTGTATCTTTTAATAGAACATTGATATCAAAGATTTGAAAACAGTGTTATGGATAATAGTCCTGAGCAAAGGTGTTACCATTATTTTAAGTTTATTACACAACACATTTAATTATTTTAAATTTTGACGTTTTGAATTACATAAGTCAATGTTGCCAAATGTGTGATGAAATTACTAAACAAAAAACAAATATTCCTAAATGAATTTCACTGAAGACAGTGGCTATTATATATTAGGATTGCCGATGGTAATTTATAAATTTAAAAATTAACTACATTATTTTAATACAAACAGTGTTGCCAAATTATTAAGTAACTAAATAAAAATCAAATGTTCGTAATTAAATTAAAACACTTTGCTTTGTTTGATATCAAAAGAAAGAAAACCATAAGGGCCGGTTTTGAAATGACAAAAAAAATGTGTCATGTCGATCTGCATTTGTTTTTCGTAAAAAGTTCTTAGAAGTAGGTCTTCCTTGGGTTTTAAGGAAACGACACAATGTGGACGGGTGTGCATGAATGACAAAAATGTTCTACGTAGATTAGAATTTGTTTTTTGCAAAATGTTGTCAGAAATATTTTGTGTTTGGAAAAAGTTGTGAGAAGTATGTGGTGTTTAGTATCAAATGAAAGGGCTCGATAAGGGCTGGTGTGTAAAATTAACAAAAATAATCAATGTTGATCGGCTTTTGTTTTTTGCAAAACTTTCTCAAAGGTACGTCGAGTTTGGTCTCAAATGAAACGTCTCGTTGAGGGCTAGCGTGCAGAATTGACAAAAATGTGATATGTCGATTGGTTTTTGTTTTTTGCAAAAAGTTGTCACAAGTGTGTGGTCTTTGGTATCAAATGAAAGGTTTCGATAAAGGCTGGTGTGCAGAATTAACAAAAATGGTTAATGTTGATCGGCTTTTGTTTTTTGCAAAAAGTTTTTAGAAGTATGTCGAGTTTGGTCTCAAATGAAAGGTCTCGTTGAGGGCTAGCGTGCAGAATTGACAAAAATGTACTACGTCGATCGGTTTATGTTTTTTGCAAGAAGTTCTCAAAGGTATGTCGTGTTTGGTCTCAAATGAAACGTCTCGTTGATGGTTAGCGTGCAGAATTGACAAAAATGTGCTATGTCGATTGGTTTTTGTTTTTTGCAAAAAGTTGTCACAAGTGTGTGGTTTTTGGTATCAAATGAAAGGTTTCGATAAGGACTGGTGTGCAGAATTGACAAAAATGGTTAAAGTTGATCGGCTTTTGTTTTTTGCAAAAAGTTTTTAGAAGTATGTCGAGTTTGGCCTCAAATGAAAGGTCTCGTTGAGGGCTAACGAGCAGAATTGAAAAAAAATGTACTACGACGATCGGTTTTTGTTTTTTGCAAAAAGTTGTCAGAAGAGTGTGGTGTTTGGTATCAAATGAAAGGTTTCGATAAGGGCTGGTGTACAGAATTAACAAAAATGATTAATGTTGATCGGCTTTTGTTCTTTGCAAAAAGTTTTCAGAAGTATGTCGAGTTTGGTCTCAAATGAAAGGTCTCGTTGAGGGCTAGCGTGCAAAATTGACAAAAATGTTCCATTCCGATCGGCTTTTGTTTTCTGCAAAAAGTTTTCAAAAGTATGTCGAGTATGGTATCAAACAAAACGTCTGGTTGAGGGCTAGCGTGCAGAATTGACAAAAATTTGCCATGTCAATCGGCTTTTGTTTCTTGCAACAAGTTGTCACAAGTGTGTAGTGTTTGGTATCAAATGAAAGGTTTCGATAAGGGTTGGTGTGCAGAATTAACAAAAATGTTCCATGCCGACCGGCTTTTGTTTTTCGCAAACAGTTTTTAGAAGTATGTCGAGTTTAGTCTCAAATGAAAGGTCTCGGTGAGGGCTAGCGTGCAGAATTGACAAAAATGTACTACGTCGATCGGTTTTTGTTTTTTGCAAGAAATTCCCAAAAGTATGTCGAGTTTGGTATCAAACAAAACGCCTGGTTGAGGGCTAGCGTGCAGAATTGACAAAAATGTTCCATGCCGACCGGCTTTTGTTTTTCGCAAATAGTTGTCAGAAGTATGTTGTGTTTGGTATTAAATGAAAGTTCTCGGTGTGGGCTAGCCTGTAGGAATTGCAAAAATGTTTCATGTTGATCGGCTTTTGTTTTATGTAAAGAAAATATCAGAAGTATGTTGTGTTTGGTGTCAAATAAAAGGTCTCGGAAGGACTGACGTGCATAATTGAGAAAAATGTTTCATGTCGACCGGCTTTTGTTTTTTTAAAAGTTAATAGAAGTATATCGTGTTTGAAATCTAATGAAAGGTCTCGGTGAGGGCTGACGTGCAGATATAAAAAAACTGTTTCATTTCGATCGGCATTTGCTTTTTACACTGACAGCGGAGCTCTAGGGAATGCTCGGCGAAGCCGAGAATTCGCTAGTCATATACTATTTTGATAGATTCACTATCTATATATCTATCTATCTATCTATCTATATTTGGATTCATCTCGAGCATCGCAAAAATTTTGCTCACGGGTACAGGTCAAACCATTCATTGAATAATTTTAATATTATTTTATTAGATGTGGTTTAAAGTGGAATAGGGCCTTTTTGGGGTCTCATATTTTTACTGTGAGTGGTTTTCGTGTGAAAAATCAAAAACTGTGCATAATTGGTACCTTGAAACAATGGATCCCAGAGGCCATGTCTATTTTTAAGAAGAATCACGCAGTTATCCGTCACTTTTGACAATCTGTCTATGAACTTTAAATGATTGTATCTTTTAATAGAACATTGATATCAAAGATTTGAAAACAGTGTCATGAATAATAGTCCTGAGCAAAGGTTTTACCAATATTTTAAGTTTATTACACAACACATTTAATTATTTTAAATTTTGACGTTTCGAATTACATAAGTCAATGTTGCCAAATGTGTGATGAAATTACTAAACAAAAAACAAATATTCCTAAATGAATGAATAAATGGTAATTTATAAATTTAAAAATTAACTACATTATTTTAATACAAACAGTGTTGCCAAATTATTAAGTAACTAAATAAAAATTAAATGTTCGTAATTAAATTAAAACACTTTGCTTTGTTTGATATCAAAAGAAAGAAAACCATAAGGGCCGGTTTTGAAATGACAAAAAAAATGTGTCATGTCGATTTGCATTTGTTTTTCGTAAAAAGTTCTTAGAAGTAGGTCGTCCTTGGGTTTTAAGGAAACGACACAATGTAGAAGGGTGTGCATGAATGACAAAAATGTTCTACGTAGATTAGAATTTGTTTTTTGCAAAATGTTGTCAGAAATATTTTGTGTTTGGAAAAAGTTGTGAGAAGTATGTGGTGTTTAGTATCAAATGAAAGGGCTCGATAAGGGCTGGCGTGTAAAATTAACAAAAATGATCAATGTTGATCGGCTTTTGTTTTTTGCAAAACTTTTCTCAAAGGTACGTCGAGTTTGGTCTCAAATGAAACGTCTCGTTGAGGGCTAGCGTGCAGAATTGACAAAAATGTGCTATGTCGATTGGTTTTTGTTTTTTGCAAAAAGTTGTCACAAGTTTGTGGTGTTTGGTATCAAATGAAAGGTTTCGATAAGGGCTAGCGAGCTGAATTGAAAAAAATGTACTACGTCGATCGGTTTTTGTTTTTTGCAAAAACTTGTCAGAAGAGTGTGTTGTTTGATATCAAATGAAAGGTTTCGATAAGGGCTGGTGTACAGAACTAACAAAAATGGTTAATGTTGATCGGCTTTTGTTCTTTGCAAAAAGTTTTCAGAAGTATGTCGAGTTTGGTCTCAAATGAAAGATCTCGTGGAGGGCTAGCGTGCAAAATTGACAAAAATGTTCCATTCCGATCGGCTTTTGTTTTCTGCAAAAAGTTTTCAAAAGTATGTCGAGTATGGAATCAAAAAAAAACGTCTGGTTGAGGGCTAGCGTGCAAAATTGACAAAAATGTGCCATGTCAATCGGCTTTTGTTTTTTGCAACAAGTTGTCACAAGTGTGTGGTGTTTGGTATCAAATGAAAGGTTTCGATAAGGGCTGGTGTGCAGAATTAACAAAAATATTTAATGTTGATCGGCTTTTGTTTTTTGCAAAAAGTTTTTAGAAGTATGTCGAGTTTAGTCTCAAATGAAAGGTCTCGTTGAGGGCTAGCGTGCAGAATGGACAAAAATGTACTACGTCGATCGGTTTAATTTTTTGCAAGGAATTCTCAAAAGTATGTCGAGTTTGGTATCAAACAAAACGCCTGGCTGAGGGCTAGCGTGCAGAATAGACAAAAATGTTCCATGCCGATCGGCTTTTGTTTTTCGCAAATAGTTGTCAGAAGTATGTGGTGTTTGGTATCAAATGATAGTTCTCGGTGTGGGCTAGCCTGTAGGAATTGCAAAAATGTTCCATGTTGATCGGCTTTTGTTTTATGTAATAAATATGTCAAAAGTATGTTGTGTTTGGTGTCAAATAAAAGGTCTCGGTAAGGACTGACGTGCATAATTGACAAAAATGTTTCATGTCGACCGGCTTTTGTTTTTTGCAAAAAGTTATTGGAAGTATATCGTGTTTGCAATTTAATGAAAGGTCTTGGTGAGGCCTGAAGTGCAAATATGAAATAATTGTTTCATGTCGATTGGCATTTGTTTTTTGCACTGACAGCGGAGCTCTAGGGAATGCTCGGCAAAAATGATCAATGTTGATCGGCTTTTGTTTTCTGCAAAAAGTTCTCAAAGGTATGTCGAGGTTGGGCTCAAATGAAACGTCTCATTGAGGGCTAACGTGCAGAATTGACAAAAATGTGCTATGTCGATTGGTTTTTGTTTTTTGCAAAAAGTTGTCACAAGTGTGTTGTGTTTGGTATCAAATGAAAGGTTTCGATAAGGGCTGGTGTACAGAATTAACAAAAATGGTTAATGTTGATCGGCTTTTGTTTTTTGCAAAAATTTCTCAAAGGTAAGTCGAGTTTGGTCTCAAATGAAAGGTCTCGTTGAGGGCTACCGAACAGAATTGACAAAAATGTTCCATTCCGATCGGCTTTTGTTTTCTGCAAAAAGTTCTCAAAGGTATGTCGAGTTTGGGCTCAAATGAAACGTCTCGATGAGGGCTAGCGTGCAGAATTGACAAAAATGTGCTATGTCGATTGGTTTTTGTTTTTTGCAAAAAGTTGTCACAAGTGTGTGGTGTTTGGTATCAAATGAAAGGGCTCGATAAGGGCTGGCGTGTAAAATTAATAAAAATGATCAATGTTGATCGGCTTTTGTTTTTTGCAAAAATTTCTCAAAGGTAAGTCGAGTTTGGTCTCAAATGAAAGGTCTCGTTGAGGGCTACCGAACAGAATTGACAAAAATGTTCCATTCCGATCGGCTTTTGTTTTCTGCAAAAAGTTCTCAAAGGTTTGTCGAGTTTGGGCTCAAATGAAACGACTCGTTGAGGGCTAGCGTACAAAATTGACAAAAATGTGTTATGTCGATTGGTTTTTTTTTTGCAAAAAGTTGTTACAATTGTGTGGTGTTTGGTGTCAAATGAAAGGTTTCGATAAGGGCTGATGTGCAGAATTAACAAAAATGGTTAATGTTGATCGGCTTTTGTTTTTTGCAAAAAGTTTTTAGAAGTATGTCGAGTTTGGTCTCAAATGAAAGGTCTCGTTGAGGGCTGGCGTGCAAAATTGACAAAAATGTTCCATTCCGATCGGCTTTTGTTTTCTGCAAGAAGTTCTTAAAAGTATGTCGAGTTTGGTATCAAACAAAACGTCTGGTTGAGGGCTAGCGTGCTGAATTGACAAAAATGTGCCATGTCAATCGGCTTTTGTTTTTTGCAAAAAGTTGTCAGAAGTGTGTGGTGTTTGGTATCAAATGAAAAGGCTCGATAAGGGCTGGCGTGTAGAATTAACAAAAACGGTCAGTGTTGATCGGCTTTTGTTTTTTGCAAAAGTTTCTCAAAAGTATGTCGAGTTTGGTCTCAAATGAAAGGTCTCGTTGAAGGCCGGCGTGCAGAATTGACAAAAATGTTCCATGTCGATCGGCTTTTGTTTTATGCAAAAAGTTATTAGAAATATATCATGTTTGGAATCTAATAAAAGGTCTAATTGAGGGCTGACAAGCAGATATAATTTTTTTTTAATGTCGATCGGCATTTGTTTTTTTACATTGACAGCGGAGCTCTAGGGAATGCTCGGCGCAGCCGAGAATTCGCTAGTCACTATACTAAACGATTAGATTCACTATCTATAGATTCATCACGAGCATCGAGTAACTTTTGTAATCGCCTACAGCCTGAACCATGCAAGTGATTGTTATAAATTTTTTTTTAATATGTGGGGGCTAATGAGATCTTGTGCCTTTTATATTATTTATATATTTAAGAAGAATCACGCCGTCATCCGTCACTTTTGACAATTTGTCTGTGAACTTTAAATGATTATATCTTTTAATAGAACATTGATATTAAAGATTTAAAAACAGTATCATGAATAATAGACTTGAGCAAATGTGTTACAACTAATTTAAGTTTAAAACATAACGTATTTAATTAATATAAATTTTGACGTTTCCAATGTCAAAAGTCAATGTTGCCAAATGTGTGATGAAGTAACTAAATTAAAACCAAATATTCCTAAACTAACTTCACTGAAGACGGTGGCAGTTGTATTAGGGTTGCCAATATTAATTTATAAAATTAAAAATTAACTACTATTTTTTAATACAAACAGTGTGACCAAATTATAAAGTAACTAAATAAAAGTCAAATATTCCTAAATAAAATAAATTGAATACTTTGCTGTTTGTTTTCAAAAGAAAGAAAACTATAAGGGCCAGTTTTAAAATGAAAAAAAAAAAAATGAGTCATGTCGATCTACATTTGTTTTTCGTAAAAAGTTGTTAGAAGTCGGTCGTCCTTGGGTTTTAAGGAAACGACACAATACAGACTGGTGTTCGCGAATGACATAAATTTGTTATATTAGGCTAGGTCACGATGAGGGCTAGCGTGCAGAATGAACAAAAATGTTCTATATCGAACGGCTTTTGTTTTTTGGAAAATGTTGTGAGAAGTATGTGGTGTTTGGTATCAAATGAAAAGGCTCGATAAGGGCTGGCGTGTAGAATTAAAAAAAAGGTCAATGTTGATCGGCTTTTGTTTTTGCAAAAATTTCTCAAAGATATGTCGAGTTTGGTCTCAAATGAAAGGTCTCGTTGAGGGCTAGCGTGCAGAATTGACAAAAATGTGCCATGTCGATCAACTTTTGTTTTTTGCAAAAAGTTGTCAGAAGTATGTCGTGTTTGATATCAAATGAAAGGTCTCGGAGAGGGCTAGCGTGCAGAATTGACAAAAATGTTCCATGTCGATCGGCTTTTGTTTAATGCAAAAAGTTGTCAGAAGTATGTCGTGTTTGGTATCAAATGAAAGGTCTCGTTGAGGGCTAGCCTGCAGAATTGACAAAAATGTACTATATCGATCGGTTTTTGTTTTTTGCAAAAAGTTGTCAGAAGTATATCGTGTTTGATATCAAATGAAAGGTCTCGGAGAGGGCTAGCGTGCAGAATTGACAAAAATGTTCCATGTCGATCGGCTTTTGTTTTATGCAAAAAATTGTCAGAAGTATGTCGTGTTTGGTATCAAATGAAAGGTCTCGAAGAGGGCTAGCGTGCAGAATTGACAAAAAATGTGCTATGTCGATCGGCTTTTGTTTTTTGCAAAAGGTTGTCACAAGTATATAGTGTTTGGTATCAAATGAAAAGTCTGGGTGTGGGCTAGCGTGTAGATATGATAAAAATGTTTCATGTCGATCGACTTTTGTTTAATGCAAAAAGTTGTCAGAAGTATGTCGTGTATGGTATCAAATGAAAGGTCTCGGTGAGAGTTGGGGTACATAAATGACAAAAATGTTTCATGTCGACCGGCTTTTGTTTTTTTGCAAAATATTATTAGAAGTATATCGTGTTTGCAATCTAATGAAAGGTCTCGGTGAGGCCTGACGTGCAAATATGAAATAATTGTTTCATGTCGATCGGCATTTGTTTTTTGCACTGACAGCGGAGCTCTAGGGAATGCTCGGCGTAGCCGAGAATTCGCTAGTCCATATACTAAACGATTAGATTCACTATCTATATATCTATCTATATATCTATCTATAGATTCATCACGAGCATCGAGTAACTTTTGTAATCGCCTACAGCCTGAACCATGCAAGTGATTGTTATAAATTTTTTTTTAATATGTGGGGGCTAATGAGATCAGGTGCCTTTTGGGTGTCTTATATTTTTACTATTAGTAGTTTTCGTGTAAAAAATTAAAACTTTGCACAAATGCTGCCTTGAAACAATGGATCCCAGAGGCCATGTCTAACTTTTAAAAGAATCACGCCGTCATCCGTCACTTTTGACAATCTGCCTATGAATTTTAAATGATTATATCTTTTAATAGAACATTGATATCAAAGATTTAAAAACAGTATCATGAATAATAGACTTGAGCAAATGTGTTACAACTAATTTAAGTTTAAAACATAACGTATTTAATTAATATAAATTTTGACGTTTCCAATGTCAAAAGTCAATGTTGCCAAATGTGTGATGAAGTAACTAAATTAAAACCAAATATTCCTAAACTAACTGCAGTGAAGACGGTGGCAGTTGTATTAGGGTTGCCAATATTAATTTATAAATTTAAAAATTAACTACTATTTTTTAATACAAACAGTGTTGCCAAATTATAAAGTAACTAAATAAAAGTCAAATATTCCTAAATAAAATAAATTGAATACTTTGCTGTGTTTGTTTTCAAAAGAAAGAAAACCATAAGGGCCAGTTTTAAAATGAAAAAAAAAATGAGTCATGTCGATCTACATTTGTTTTTCGTAAAAAGTTGTTAGAAGTAGGTCGTCCTTGGGTTTTAAGGAAACGACACAATACGGACTGGTGTGTGCGAATGACATAAATTTGTTATATTAGGCTAGGTCACGATGAGGGCTAGCGTGCAGAATGAACAAAAATGTTCTATATCGAACGGCTTTTGTTTTTTGGAAAATGTTGTGAGAAGTATGTGGTGTTTGGTATCAAATGAAAAGGCTCGATAAGGGCTGGCGTGTAGAATTAAAAAAAAGGTCAATGTTGATCGGCTTCTGTTTTTGCAAAAATTTCTCAAAGATATGTCGAGTTTGGTCTCAAATGAAAGGTCTCGTTGAGGGCTAGCGTGTAGAATTGACAAAAATGTTCCATGTCGATCGGCTTTTGTTTTGTTCAAAAAGTTGTCAGAAGTATGTCGTGTTTGGTATCAAATGAAAGGTCTCGGAGAGGGCTAGCCTGCAGAATTGACAAAAATGTTCCATGTCGATCGGCTTTTGTTTTTTGCAAAAAGTTGTCAGAAGTATGTCGTGTTTGATATCAAATGAAAGGTCTCGGAGAGGGCTAGCGTGCAGAATTGACAAAAATGTTCCATGTCGATCGGCTTTTGTTTTATGCAAAAAGTTGTCAGATGTATGTCGTGTTTGGTATCAAATGAAAGGTCTCGTTGAGGGCTAGCCTGCAGAATTGACAAAAATGTACTATATCGATCGGTTTTTGTTTTTTGCAAAAAGTTGTCAGAAGTATATCGTGTTTGATATCAAATGAAAGGTCTCGGAGAGGGCTAGCGTGCAGAATTGATAAAAATGTGCCATGTCGATCGGTATTTGTGTTTTGCAAAAAGTTGTCAGAAATGTGTGGTGTTTAGTATCAAATGAAAAGTCTCGTTGAGGGCTAGCGTGCAGAATTGACAAAAATGTTCCATGTCGATCGGCTTTTGTTTTATGCAAAAAGCTGTCAGAAGTATGTCGTGTTTGGTATCAAATGAAAGGTCTCGAAAAGGGCTAGCGTGCAGAATTGACAAAAAATGTGCTATGTCGATCGGCTTTTGTTTTTTGCAAAAGGTTGTCACAAGTATATAGTGTTTGGTATCAAATGAAAAAAAAGTCTGGGTGTGGGCTAGCGTGTAGATATGATAAAAATGTTTCATGTCGATCGACTTTTGTTTAATGCAGAAAGTTGTCAGAAGTATGTCGTGTATGGTATCAAATGAAAGGTCTCGGTGAGAGTTGGGGTACATAAATGACAAAAATGTTTCATGTCGACCGGCTTTTGTTTTTTGCAAAATATTATTAGAAGTATATCGTGTTTGCAATCTAATGAAAGGTCTCGGTGAGGCCTGACGTGCAAATATGAAATAATTGTTTCATGTCGATCGGCATTTGTTTTTTGCACTGACAGCGGAGCTCTAGGGAATGCTCGGCGTAGCCGAGAATTCGCTAGTCACTATACTAAACGATTAAATTCACTATCTATCTATCTATCTATATATCTATCTATAGATTCATCACGAGCATCGAGAAACTTTTGTAATCGCCTACAGCCTGAACCATGCAAGTGATTGTTATAATTTTTTTCCTTGGGTTTTAAGGGTTTTGTTTTTGCAAAAAGTTGTCAGAAGTATATCGTGTTTGATATCAAATGAAAGGTCTCGTAGTGAGCTAGCCTGCAGAATTGACAAAAATGTACTATGTCGATCGGTTTTTGTTTTTTGCAAAAAGTTGTCAGAAGTATATCGTGTTTGATATCAAATGAAAGGTCTCGGAGAGGGCTAGCGTGCAGAATTGATAAAAATGTGCTATGTCGATCGGTATTTGTTTTTTGCAAAAAGTTGTCAGAAGTGTGTGGTGTTTAGTATCAAATGAAAAGTCTCGTTGAGGGCTAGCGTCCAGAATTGACAAAAATGTTCCATGTCGATCGGCTTTTGTTTTATGCAAAATGTTGTCAGAAGTATGTCGTGTTTGGTATCAAATGAAAGATTTTGGAGAGGGCTAGCGTGCAGAATTGACAAAAAATGTGCTATGTCGATCGGCTTTTGTTTTTTGCAACAGGTTGTCACAAGTATATCGTGTTTGATATCAAATGAAAGGTCTCGGAGAGGGCTAGCGTGCAGAATTGATAAAAATGTGCTATGTCGATCGGTATTTGTTTTTTGCAAAAAGTTGTCAGAAGTGTGTGGTGTTTGGTATCAAATGAAAAGTCTCGTTGAGGGCTAGCGTGCAGAATTGACAAAAATGTTCCATGTCGATCGGCTTTTGTTTTATGCAAAAAGTTGTCAGAAGTATGTCGTGTTTGGTATCAAATGAAAAGTCTGGGTGTGGGCTAGCGTGTAGATATGATAAAAATGTTTCATGACGATCGACTTTTGTTTAATGCAGAAAGTTGTCAGAAGTATGTCGTGTATAGTATCAAATGAAAGGTCTCGGTGAGAGTTGGGGTACATAAATGACAAAAATGTTTCATGTCGACCGGCGTTTGTTTTTTGCAAACATTTCTCAAAAGTATGTCGAGTTTGGTCTTTAATGAAAGGTCTCGTTGAGGGCTAGCGTGCAGAATTGACAAAAATGTTCCATTCCGATCGGCTTTTGTTTTCTGCAAAAAGTTCTCAAAGGTATGTAGAGTTTGGTCCCAAATGAAAGGTCTCGTTGAGGGCTAGCGTGCAGAATTGACAAAAATGTTCCATGTCGATCGGCTTTTGTTTTATGCAAAAAGTTGTCAGAAGTATGTCGTGTTTGGTATCAAATGATAGGTCTCGGAGAGGGCTAGCGTGCAGAATTGACAAAAATGTGCTATGTCGATCGGTTTTTGTTTTTTGCAAAAAGTTGTCAGAAGTATGTCGTGTTTGATATCAAATGAAAGGTCTCGGAGAGGGCTAGCGTGCAGAATTGATAAAAATGTGCTATGTCGATCGGTATTTGTTTTTTGCAAAAAGTTGTCAGAAGTGTATGGTGTTTGGTATCAAATGAAAAGTCTGGTTGAGGGCTAGCGTGCATAATTGACAAAAATGTTCCATGCCGATCGGCTTTTGTTTTATGCAAAAAGTTGTCAGAAGTATGTCGTGTTTGGTATCAAATGATAGGTCTCGGAGAGGGCTAGCGTGCAGAATTGACAAAAATGTGCTATGTCGATCGGTTTTTGTTTTTTGCAAAAAGTTGTCAGAAGTGTGTGGTGTTTGGTATCAAATGAAAAGTCTCGTTGAGGGCTAGCGTGCAGAATTGACAAAAATGTTCCATGTCGATCGGCTTTTGTTTTATGCAAAAAGTTGTCAGAAGAATGTCGTGTTTGGTATGAAATGAAAGGTGTCAGAGAGGGCTAACGTGCAGAATTGACAAAAAATGTGCTATGTCGATCGGCTTTTGTTTTTTGCAAAAGGTTGTCACAAGTATATAGTGTTTGGTATCAAATGAAAAGTCTGGGTGTGGGCTAGCGTGTAGATATGATAAAAATGTTACATTTCGATCGACTTTTGTTTTATGCAAAAAGTTGTCAGATGTATGTCGTGTTTGGTATCAAATGAAAGGTCTCGGTGAGAGTTGGGGTACATAAATGACAAAAATGTTTCATGTCGACCGGCTTTTGTTTTTTGCAAAATTTTATTAGAAGTATATCGTGTTTGCAATCTAATGAAAGGTCTCGGTGAGGCCTGACGTGCAAATATGAAATAATTGTTTCATGTCGATCGGCATTTGTTTTTTGCACTGACAGCGGAGCTCTAGGGAATGCTCGGCGTAGCCGAGAATTCGCTAGTCCATATACTAAACGATTAGATTCACTATCTATATATCTATCTATATATCTATCTATAGATTCATCACGAGCATCGAGAAACTTTTGTAATCGCCTACAGCCTGAACCATGCAAGTGATTGTTATAATTTTTTTTTTAATATGTGTGGGCTAATGAGATCTGGTGCCTTTTGTGTGTCTTATATTTTTACTATTAGTAGTTTTCGTGTAAAAAATTAAAACTTTGCACAAATGCTGCCTTGAAACAATGGATCCCAGAGGCCATGTCTAACTTTAAGAAGAATCACGCCGTCATCCGTCACTTTTGACAATCTGCCTATGAACTTTAAATGATTATATCTTTTAATAGAACATTGATATCAAAGATTTAAAAACAGTATCATGAATAATAGACTTGAGCAAATGTGTTACAACTAATTTAAGTTTAAAACATAACGTATTTAATTAATATAAATTTTGACGTTTCCAATGTCAAAAGTCAATGTTGCCAAATATTCCTAAACTAACTTCACTGAAGACGGTGGCAGTTGTATTAGGGTTGACAATATTAATATATAAATTTAAAAATTAACTACTGTTTTTTAATGCAAACAGTGTTGCTAAATTATAAAGTAACTAAATAAAAATCAAATATTCCTAAATAAAATAAATTGAATACTTTGCTGTGTTTGTTATCAAAAGAAAGGAAACCATAAGGGCCAGTTTTAAAATGACAAAAAAAATGTGTCATGTCGATCTGCATTTGTTTTCCGTAAAAAGTTGTAAGAAGTAGGTCGTCCTTGGGTTTTAAGGAAACGACACAATACGGACTGGTGTGCACGAATGACAAAAATGTTCCATGTAGATTAGAATTTGTTTTTTGCATAATGTTGTCAGAAAAATGTCGTGTTTGGGTATTTTCAAATTACAAAAGTCAATGTTGCCAAATGTTTAATAAAGTAACTAAACAAAGAACAAATATTCCCAAATGAAAGGTTACTGAAGACAGTGAATGTTATATTAGGCTAGGTCACGATGAGGGCTAGCGTGCCGAATGAACAAAAATGTTCTATATCGAACGGCTTTTGTTTTTTGGAAAATGTTGTGAGAAGTATGTGGTGTTTGGTATCAAATGAAAAGGCTCGATAAGGGCAGGCGTGTAGAATTAACAAAAAAGGTCAATGTTGATCGGCTTTTGTTTTTGCAAAAATTTCTCAAAGATATGTCGAGTTTGGTCTCAAATGAAAGGTCTCGGAGAGGGCTAGCGTGCAGAATTGACAAAAATGTTCCATGTCGATCGGCTTTTGTTTTATGCAAAAAGTTGTCAGAAGTATATCGTGCTTGGTATCAAATGAAAGGTCTCGGAGAGGGCTAGCCTGCAGAATTGACAAAAATGTACTATGTCGATCGGTTTTTGTTTTTTGCAAAAAGTTGTCAGAAGTATGTCGTGTTTGGTATCAAATGAAAGGTCTCGGAGAGGGTTAGCGTGCAGAATTGATAAAAATGTGCTATGTCGATCGGTTTTTGTTTTTTGCAAAAAGTTGTCAGAAGTGTGTGGTGTTTGGTATGAAATGAAAAGTCTCGTTGAGGGCTAGCGTGCAGAATTGACAAAAATGTTTCATGTCGATCGGCTTTTGTTTTATGCAAAAAGTTGTCAGAAGTATGTCGTGTTTGGTATCAAATGAAAGATCTCGGAGAGGGCTAGCGTGCAGAATTGACAAAAAATGTGCTATGTCGATCGGCTTTTGTTTTTTGCAAAAGGTTGTCACAAGTATATAGTGTTTGGTATCAAATGAAAAGTCTGGGTGTGGGCTAGCGTGTAGATATGATAAAAATGTTTCATGTCGATCGACTTTTGTTTAATGCAGAAAGTTGTCAGAAGTATGTCGTGTATGGTATCAAATGAAAGGTCTCGGTGAGAGTTGGGGTACATAAATGACAAAAATGTTTCATGTCGACCGGCTTTTGTTTTTTGCAAAATATTATTAGAAGTATATCGTGTTTGCAATCTAATGAAAGGTCTCGGTGAGGCCTGACGTGCAAATATGAAATAATTGTTTCATGTCGATCGGCATTTGTTTTTTGCACTGACAGCGGAGCTCTAGGGAATGCTCGGCGTAGCCGAGAATTCGCTAGTCACTATACTAAACGATTAGATTCACTATATATCTATCTATCTATAGATTCATCACGAGCATCGAGTAACTTTTGTAAACGCCTACAGCCTGAACCATGCAAGTGATTGTTATAATTTTTTTTTAATATGTGGGGGCTAATGAGATCTGGTGCCTTTTGGGTGTCTCATATTTTTACTATTAGTAATTTTCGTGTAAAAAATTAAAATTGTGCACAAATGCTGCCTGGAAACAATGGATCCCAGAGGCCATGTCTAACTTTAAGAAGAATCACGCCGTCATCCGTCACTTTTGACAATCTGCCTATGAACTTTAAATGATTATATCTTTTAATAGAACATTGATATCAAAGATTTAAAAACAGTATCATGAATAATAGGCTTGAGCAAATGTGTTACAACTAATTTAAGTTTAAAACATAACGTATTTAATTAATATAAATTTTGACGTTTCCAATGTCAAAAGTCAATGTTGCCAAATGTGTGATGAAGTAACTAAATTAAAACCAAGTATTCCTAAACTAACTTCACTGAAGACGGTGGCAGTTGTATTAGGGTTGACAATATTAATTTATAAATTTAAAAATTAACTACTATTTTTTAATGCAAACAGTGTTGCCAAATTATAATGTAACTAAATAAAAATCAAATATTCCTAAATAAAATATATTGAACACTTTGCTGTGTTTGTTATCAAAAGAAAGAAAACCATAAGGGCCAGTTTTAAAATGACAAAAAAAATGTGTCATGTCGATCTGCATTTGTTTTCCGTAAAAAGTTGTTAGAAGTAGGTCGTCCTTGGGTTTTAAGGAAACGACACAATACGGACTGGTGTGCACGAATGACAAAAAATGTTCCATGTAGATTAGAATTTGTTTTTTGCGTAATGTTGTCAGAAAAATGTCGTGTTTGGGTATTTTCAAATTACAGCAGTCAATGTTGCCAAATGTTTAATAAAGTAACTAAACAAAGAACAAATATTCCCAAATGAAAGGTTACCGAAGACAGTGAATGTTATATTAGGCTAGGTCACGATGAGGGCTAGCGTGCAGGATGAACAAAAATGTTCTATATCGAACGGCTTTTGTTTTTTTGAAAAAGTTGTGAGAAGTATGTGGTGTTTGGTATCAAATGAAAAGGCTCGATAAGGGCAGGCGTGTAGAATTAACAAAAAAGGTCAATGTTGATCGGCTTTTGTTTTTTGCAAAAAATTCTGAAAGGTATGTCGAGTTTGGTCTCAAATGAAAGGTCTCGTTGAGGGCTAGCGGGCAGAATTGACAAAAATGTTCCATGTCGATCGGCTTTTGTTTTATGCAAAAAGTTGTCCGAAGTATGTCGTGTTTGGTATAAAATGAAAGTTCTCGGAAAGGGCTAGCGTACAGAATTGAGAAAAATGTACTATGTCGATCGGTTTTTGTTTTTTGCAAAAAGTTGTCAGAAGTATGTCGTGTTTGATATCAAATGAAAGGTCTCGGAGAGGGCTAACGTGCAGAATTGATAAAAATGTGCTGTGTCGATCGGTATTTGTTATTTGCAAAAAGTTGTCAGAAGTGTGTGGTGTTTGGTATCAAATGAAAGGTCTCGTTGAGGGCTAGCGTGCAGAATTGACAAAAATGTTCCATGTCGATCGGCTTTTGTTTTATGCAAAAAGTTGTCAGAAGTATGTCGTGTTTGGTATCAAATGAAAGGTCTCGGAGAGGGCTAGCCTGCAGAATTGACAAAAAATGTGCTATGTCGATCGGCTTTTGTTTCTTGCAAAAGGTTGTCACAAGTATATAGTGTTTGGTATCAAATGAAAAGTCTGGGTGTGGACTAACGTGTAGATATGATAAAAATGTTTCATGTCGATCGACTTTTGTTTAATGCAGAAAGTTGTCAGAAGTATGTCGTGTATGGTATCAAATGAAAGGTCTCGGTGAGAGTTGGGGTACATAAATGACAAAAATGTTTCATGTCGACCGGCTTTTGTTTTTTGCAAAATATTATTAGAAGTATATCGTGTTTGCAATGTAATGAAAGGTATCGGTGAGGCCTGACGTGCAAATATGAAATAATTGTTTCATGTCGATCGGCATTTGTTTTTTGCACTGATAGCGGAGCTCTAGGGAATGCTCGGCGTAGCCGAGAATTCGCTAGTCCATATACTAAACGATTAGATTCACTATATATCTATATATCATCTATAGATTCATCACAAACATCGAGTAACTTTTGTAATCGCCTACAGCCTGAACCATGCAAGTGATTGTTATAAATATTTTTTTAATATGTGGGGGCTAATGAGATCTGGTGCCTTTTGGGTGTCTCATATTTTTACTATTAGTAGTATACTAAACGATTAGATTCACTATATACAGGGTGTTCAAAAAATAGGGGCCAAATTTGGAAAATATATTAATCAAACCAAAACAAGAAAATAATCCTAATATACCCATGTCCGGAAACGAACCATTTCGGAATAAAACACTCTTTTGTTTGAATTTTGAATTTTATTTTCAGTAATGTTTTTACTCTCAAAATTACAATAGTTGTTCAAAATGTCCTCCTTGAACTTGCATACAACATTCTAAACGTCTTCTCATTGAATGTCGGGCACGTTCGAATATTCCTGGTTTTAGTCTTATACTATTGAAACAGTCTATGATTGTTTGCCGCAAATTCTCTACGTTATTAATGTGCGTCGTATAAACTAAGCTCTTTAAATGAACCCAAAAATAAAAATCAAACGGATTAAAGTCTAGTGAATTTGGTAAATTATTTTTCAGATAATGTACATACAATTTTCCCGTTAATCTGTTAGACAAAAAATAAAGTCCTATCAACTCATCTCCAACAATACAACATTAATAGAAAAGCTTCAAAACAATAACAAAATAATTTAATTACGGTGACAACAAATTTTGACAGTTGCTAAGGAAATGTGATTAAACAAGTTAAAGTATTAACGTAACTATTGTAATTTTGACAGTAAAAAACATTACTAAAAATAAAATTCAAACAAAAGAGTGTTTTATTCCGAAATGGTTCGTTTCCGGACATGGGTATATTAGGATTATTTTCTTGTTTTGGGTTGATTAATATATTTTCCAAATTTGACCCCCTATTTTTCGACCACCCTGTATATATATCTATCTATATATCTATCTATCTATAGATTCATCACGAGCATCGAGTAACTTTTGTAATCGCGTACAGCCTGAACCATGCAAGTGATTGTTATATATATTTTTTTTAATACGTGGGGGCGAATGAGATCTGGTGCCTTTTGGGTGTCTCATATTTTTACTATTAGTAGTTTTCGTGTAAAAAATTAAAACTTTGCACAAATGCTGCCTTGAAACAATGGATCCCAGAGGCCATGTCTAACTTTAAGAAGAATCACGCCGTCATCCGTCACTTTTGACAATTTGCCTATGAAGTTTAAATGATTATATCTTTTAATAGAACATTGATATCGAAGATTTAAAAACAGTATCATGAATAATACACTTGAGCAAATGTGTTACAACTAATTTAAGTTTAAAACATAACGTATTTAATTAATATATATTTTGACGTTTCTAATGTCAAAAGTCAATGTTGCCAAATGTGTGATGAAGTAACTAAATTAAAACCAAATATTCCTAAACTAACTTCACTGAAGACGGTGGCAGTTGTATTAGGGTTGACAATATTAATTTATAAATTTAAAAATTAACTACTATTTTTTAATACTAACAGTGTTGCCAAATTATAAAGTAACTAAATAAAAATCAAATATTCCTAAATAAAATAAATTGAATACTTTGCTGTGTTTGTTATCAAAAGAAAGGAAACCATAAGGGCCAGTTTTAAAATGACAAAAAAAATGTGTCATGTCGATCTGCATTTGTTTTCCGTAAAAAGTTGTTAAAAGTAGGTCGTCCTTGGGTTTTAAGGAAACGACACAATACGAACTGGTGTGCACGAATGACAAAAATGTTCTATGTAGATTAGAATTTGTTTTTTGCATAATGTTGTCAGAAAAATGTCGTATTTGGGTATTTTCAAATTACAAAAGTCAATGTTGCCAAATGTTTAATAAAGTAACTAAACAAAGAACAAATATTCCCAAATGAAAGGTTACTGAGGACAGTGAATGTTATATTAGGCTAGGTCACGATGAGGGCTAGCGTACAGAATGAACAAAAATGTTCTATATCGAACGGCTTTTGTTTTTTGGAAAAAGTTGTGAGAAGTATGTGGTGTTTGGTATCAAATGAAAAGGCTCGATGAGGGCTGGCGTGTAGAATTAAAAAAGGGTCAATGTTGATCGGCTTTTGTTTTTGCAAAAATTTCTCAAAGATATGTCGAGTTTGGTCTCAAATGAAAGGTCTCGTTGAGGGCTAGCGTGCAGAATTGACAAAAATGTTCCATGTCGATCGGTTTTTGTTTTGTGCAAAAAGTTGTCAGAAGTATGTCGTGTTTGGTATCAAATGACAGGTCTTGGAGAGGGCCAGCGTGCAGAATTGACAAAAATGTACTATGTCGATCGGTTTTTGTTTTTTGCAAAAAGTTGTCAGAAGTATGTCGTGTTTGATATCAAATGAAAGGTCTCGGAGAGGGCTAGCGTGCAGAATTGACAAAAATGTTCCATGTCGATCGGCTTTTGTTTTATGCAAAAAGTTGTCAGATGTATGTCGTGTTTGGTATCAAATGAAAGATCTCGTTGAGGGCTAGCCTGCAGAATTGACAAAAATGTACTATGTCGATCGGTTTTTGTTTTTTGCAAAAAGTTGTCAGAAGTATATCGTGTTTGATATCAAATGAAAGGTCTCGGAGAGGGCTAGCGTGCAGAATTGATAAAAATGTGCTAGGTCGATCGGTATTTGTTTTTTGCAAAAAGTTGTCAGAAGTGTGTGGTGTTTGGTATCAAATGAAAAGTCTCGTTGAGGGCTAGCGTGCAGAATTGACAAAAATGTTCCATGTCGATCGGCTTTTGTTTTATGCAAAAAGTTGTCAGAAGTATGTCGTGTTTGGTATCAAATGAAAAGTCTGGGTGTGGGCTAGCGTGTAGATATGATAAAAATGTTTCATGTCGATCGACTTTTGTTTAATGCAGAAAGTTGTCAGAAGTATGTCGTGTATGGTATCAAATGAAAGGTCTCGGTGAGAGTTGAGGTACATAAATGACAAAAATGTTTCATGTCGACCGGCTTTTGTTTTTTGCAAAATATTATTAGAAGTATATCGTGTTTGCAATCTAATGAAAGGTCTCAGTGAGGCCTGACGTGGAAATATGAAATAATTGTTTCATGTCGATCGGCATTTGTTTTTTGCACTGACAGCGGAGCTCTAGGGAATGCTCGGCGTAGCCGAGAATTCGCTAGTCTCCTATACTAAACGATTAGATTCACTATATATCTATCTATCTATAGATTCATCACGAGCATCAAGTAACATTTGTAAAGGTCTACAGCCTGAACCATGCAAGTGATTGTTATAATTTTCTTTTAATATGTGGGGGCTAATGAGATCTGTTGCCTTTTGGATTTTTCGTATTTTTACTGTTAGTAGTTTTCGTGTAAAAAATTAAAACTGTACACAAGTGTTGCCTGGAAACAATGGATCCCAGAGGCCATGTCTAAATGAATCACGCCGTCATCCGTCACTTTTGTGTGGTATTTGGTATCAAATGAAAGGTTTCGATAAGGGCTGGCGTGTAGAATTAACAAAAATGGTTATTGTTGATCGACTTTTGTTCTTTGCAAAAAGTTTTTAGAAGTCGAGTTTGGTCTCAAATGAAAGGTCTCGTTGAAGGTTAGAATGCAAAATTGACAAAAATGTTTCATTCCGATCGGTTTTTGTTTTCTGCAAGAAGTTCTCAAAAGTATGTCGAATTTGGTATCAAATGAAAGTTCTCGTTGTAGGCTAGCGTGCAGAAATGACAAAAATGTTCCATGTCGATCGACTTTTGTTTTATGCAAAAAGTTATCAGAAGTATGTTGTGTTTGGTATCAAATAAAAAGTCTCGGTTAAGGCTGGTGTGCATAAATAACAAAAATGTTTCATGTCGACCGGCTTTTGTTTTTTGCAAAAAGTTATTAGCTGTATATCGTGTTTGGAATCTAATGAAAGGTCTCGGTGAGTGCTGACAAGCAGATATGAAAACTTTTTTTAATGTCGATCGGCATTTGTTTTTTACACTGACAGCGGAGTTCTAGGGAATGCTCGGCGTAGCCGAGAATTCGCTAGTTATAAAAATAAAAGTACAAATGTAAAAACAGTAAAGCAATATACAAAGAGTCCGTTTTAAAGGGGTAATTGGGATGTGGAGAACTGTAAGATACATGAAGTTGGTTAAACTGAGGCAAAGATGCCATTTTAGTTCTTGTTTTCCCCAAAAAAATATGAACAAAAAACCGATTTGGACAAATTTATTTTTTGACTTATAAACTTCTTGTTTCAATTCATACAAGTTTCTAGTTTGCACATTTACACACACTTTTTGCGAGCAATTCACAGCTGTCCTCAAAATTTTTGTAGCTCCTACACTTTTCGAAAAATGTATATTCTTACTCTCAATTTTCATATGGGGCTCAAACTCAACTTTGAATACGATTATCTCGAGATAACGGTAAGAGATAGTTTAATTCGGTTTGAAAATTAAAATTTTGTGCAAAAAAAAAGAATATTTTTGGGATACTTTGCCTTTGTCAACATAATTTTTGGTTTAATACTGTTGTTTGGTTTCTTTAACTATACACAATTTTGATATAGGGTTATAGATTTTGAAAATAAATAAGTTTGGTAATAAAGCGACAGAATAATATCAAAAAGGCGTAGGAGGAATATTGGTTTTGAAATCAGCGCATCGATATTTATTTAAGTAAGGAAAATTTTGAAATTTAAGTTTTTTCGAATTTCTCATTTTTTACATAATTGTTCCAAAAAACGTATACGTATAACAATGTGCGATATATGGGAAGCGAGATTTTGGCAAAAAACTGATTTTCGTGATCTTTGACTTTCCATATCATAATTTGCAATCACAATCTCATTGTTGAATTTTCAAACCGTCGTTAGAATGTCAAAACAAAGGTCTGTGCAAAAATTCAGCTTATTTAGATTCATTCTGCATATGGGATTTTTGTCTGATAGCAAAAACACTTGGACGTATAGGCCGTGCAGCGAGAACTGGCGGCTGGCCGGGCGGAGCCGCGCAAGTAGGTTTAACTAGGCGGTACTTAGGAATGGTACATAGGTACAGTATGAGATACAAGTTTGGAAACCAGCGGTCGTTCAGTTATTACAAATATGCGTTCCCAACAATTTATTTTGCATGTCCGGTAACCCTGGTATGTTTCAGCTTTGTCTTGAAACTCATATTGAACAATAATATCACAACACAAATAGAAAAAATCACAGTAATTATGATGTCACACCAAAATATTTCTTAGCAAAATTTTCTACGTTGTTTGTTCTCTTCACAAATAAGAATCGTAAATCAAACTAGCGTAGCAATAAATGAAGAGCGGTGAAGAGGGGCTCGATAACCCCTCCCACGACGAATTTGTGTGTCTGTGCAAAGGTATTTCACCCGCCAGTTCTCGCTGTACGGCCTATACCTCTAACTTGTTGGTCATTCAAGAAGATTAAAAAAAATAATACAACAAAAAAATGCAATTTTAAGGTTGATATGAATTTTAGAATTCATTAGAATGTGAAAATAAAGGTCTGTACTTAAATTCAACTTATTTAGATTTATTTGTAGATGTGATTTTTATCCGACAGCAAAAGCACCTGGACCTACCTCTAACTTGTTGGTCATCCACGCGGATTCCAATAAAGTATTGTAACAGAAAAATGTAATTTCAACGGTGGTAAGTATTCTAGAATCCAACCAAAATTACTACAAATCTTACTATCTGCGCCCTAATTTTTGTGGAATTCGGTGTTTCTAATAGGTTTGTAAATATATATAATAATTAAATCAAAATTCTTGAATGCTAGGAATTCAGTACTTTAGCTGATATGAAATGTTCTTTAGAATGTCAAAACAAAGGTCTGGACTTGATTCCAGATGCAATTTTTGTCCGACAGCAAACACACCTGGACTCACCTCTTACTTGTGGTCATCCACGCGGATTCAATTTACTTCCCTGTACAACCAAACCTTCCAGTCAAAATGGCTGCAAATATTTCTTTCCACGCCCTAATTTATGTTGAATTTACATTCTAATGGTTTTATAACTATATATAATCTTCTTTAGAATGTCAAAACATTTGCGGTTTTTCGTCCGACAGCAAAAACACCTGGACTCACCCCTAACTTGCTGGTCATCCACGCGGATTCAATACACTTCCCTGCATAATAAGATAAGGTAAGGGTAGGGGTAAGAGAACACACGTTTGTTTGTTTGTTATAAATAGTTTATTATTAAAAGTGCTTCACTCGTTGTGTTTGTGGTCTGTTTGGTCGACGTTCATGTGATGCATGACGATGTGGCGCGTGAGGCTGGACACGAAGTTGTACTGGCAGCCGCACACGTGGCACACGTAGGGCCGCGCGTCGGGGCGCCGCGCGTCGCTCTGGCGGTGCACGTCCTGGTGGCGCTGCAGGTTGCTGTGGCGGTGGAACGTCTTGGCGCACACGCCGCAGCGGAACTGCTTGGCGGCTGCGTGGACGCGCGCGTGCACGATCAGCTCTGCGCGCTGCGCGAACGTCTTGCCGCACGAGGCGCACGCGAGCCTCGTCTCGTCCCCCAGGCACTGGGGATCGTGCAGCGCCGAGTGACGTCGCAGGCTCGCTGCTGTTTGGAACTTCTTCTTGCACACCTCACACACGTTCTCCTCAGCTTTACACTTCTTTACGCAACTGTTTGCCAGTTGTGGTATAGAGACTTTGGTGCGTTTCTTACCAAACTCGTCTTGGGTTACAGTTAAGTAGAGAATGATAGGTTCTGAATTATCTGTTTCTTCTTCTTTTACGTTAAACACAACTCCACTTTCGCTTATGTTCACGTCAAGCTGTTGAGTGTCTGTGCTGTTCACATTCAAGTCGATGTTGTTGTCGTCAGTTTGTGTGTTTGGTTCGTCTGCGTTGAACAGCCAGTTGTTGTTGTCGGTGTTCCTCAGCATTTTGCCGGTGTAGTAAGCGACTTTCCGTGAGGAGCTCAAGGACTTGCCGGCCAGACTGCGTCGTTGCACGTGCCTGACGATGAGACGCCGGCCGATGAGACTCTTGCAGACGCTCTCCAGGTCCATCAGGCCGGCCAACGTGCGGGACACGTTCTCGTCTAGCAGAGGGCTGCATTTAGGGGGGATTTGTGTGGAAGATGTGGGCGTAGAGGCGGTGCTTTCCGTGGGGGCACGTTCACGCGGTTTCGATGCTCTCTGAAAAACAAAATTAATTTAAATATTAGATAACATCAATTCTAATTATGAAATTTGTAATTCGTATTTATGTAATAATAAATTTACAAACAAAATGTTTCATATACACGCATATACGTACACACATGTGCGAAATATTTTTATAATTTCTTTAGGGCAAATTTCTTATAATGGCTAAAATCAAAACAACCCAGAGCTGCTAAAACTGCTCCAGAAAGTGCTCTGGTTTCCACAGGCGTAAAATTACAGAAAACACTTTAGAGTGCTCTAATTCTTGATCTACTAAAACCAGAGCACAATCCAGAGCAGCTAAATCTGCTCCAGAATGTGCTCTGGTTTCAGCAGATCTAGAATTAGAGCAAACAGTTATGTATGTTCTAATTTCTGACCCACTGAAACCAGAGCACAATCCAGACCAGCTAAATCTGCTCTAGAATATTCTCTAGTTTCAGCAGAACTAGAATTAAAGCAAACACTTCTCAGTTTTCTAATTCCTGACCCACTGAAACCAGAGCACAATCCAGAGCAGCTATCTACTGCAGAATGTTCTCTAGTTTCAGCAGAACTAAAATTAGAGCAAATACTTCTCAATTTTCTAATTTCTGACCCAATGAAACCAGAGCACAAGCCAGAGCAGCTATATCTACTCCAGAATGTTCTCTGTTTCCAGCAGATCTAGAATTAAAGCAAACAAATCTGAGTGCTCTAATTCTTCACCCACTGGAACCAGAGCACAATCTAGAACAGCAAAAACAGCTCCAGAATGTGCTCTAAAGCACAATTCATAGCAGACAAAATTGTTGCAGAATGTGCTCTAGTTTCAGCAGACCTAGAATTAGAGCAAACACTTCTGAATGCTCTTATTCCTGACCCAATGAAACCAGACCACAATCCAAAACTGTTAAATCTGCTCCAGAATGTGCTCTGAATCCAGCAGGCCTAGAATGGGGTCATTAAAAAAAAAGGTTCGATTTTTTTTTACATATATGAAATCTGCGACACTTTCTACGCATATTGCAATATAATGTATGCCGAAATATAACACTTTTCATTCATAACTTTATTATAAGATATTCGCGCTTCGAATTTCGTGACGTCACGAATCACAAAGATACATCTCACACATACACGTACACCGAGGCGCTACAAGTTGAACGTCAGTGTAAAGCACGAAGTATAATTTTATACTTCGTGATGTAAACTAACCTAAAATTTATATAGTTGTCAGAAGAAAAGTACGCAGGTTTTTGTTTTGTTTATATTAGTGTAGAACTACAGGTTTGTAAGCGTGAAATATAATTGAAATTACATCACAGTGTAACATATTTATATATTTAGGTAAAGCATGGTGAACGAACGATGTGTTGTTTGGCAAATTATTTGAATTTGCCATTTCAAAGCACGATTCTATTGTTAATTGTATAAAATAATACAAACTATCAAATAATCTCACTTTTCGCTCAACTACAAATATGTAAACATGTAAACAAGAAATTTTAAACTGCCTTAGTTTACATTTCGTCCGCAAGAGTGAGCTGATGAATGATGATCATTTTGATTCGTGACGTATTGGCAAATAAAGACCTGTTGAGATTTGAAGTCGAAGTCTCGTTTCAAACAATTATATATACAAAACAATGTACCCAAATAACATGAAAACATTATTTACATATATTGTAGACGGTAGACTTTCAGAAAAAAATAAAACAGAAAATGTGAAATGACTCCATTAGAGCGCACACTTTAAAATGCTCGAATTCCTGACCTACTGAAACCAGAGCACAATCCAGAATGTGCTCTGGTGTCAACAGGCCTAGAATTAGAGCAAACGCTTCGTTGCTCCAATTCCCGGGCAGCTGAACTATTATCTCAACTATTTGTAACAATTCATTAGATAAAATATAATATTATAATTTTATTTATTTATTATGAATTAGTTAACGAGATGAATACAGACTAGCAAAAATAGGATATGTCAGCAAAAAATAGTATTATTCAATGAGCATGTAATGTGTGCTATTTATTACTCATGAGAATGGAGTTTACCAACACGAGCGAAAGCGAGTGTTGTAAATCATTCGAATGAGTAATAGCCATTACATGCGAATAGAATACTATACTTTATCCACAACTGTACAGTAATGCAGGATTCTGTAACGTACCTTAGTCAGAAGAAAGATTTGATCTGGTGCGTCTTTTATGAATTTATTTACTTCTTCTGGTGAAAAAGTTTTGGCTTTCTTCGGGCGATAGCCCTCAGACTGGCGTTTTTAAAACGCCTGTAACTTCATGTAGTTTTCAATATGAATATTGTGATAAACATTCAATGTGCTTTTAAGCATTGAATAATATACCCATAATGAAGATGATTTATACTTCTTCGCTAATTCCGTAAAATATACAAGTACGACATTTTCGGAAAATGAAGTTGTTTTGTAGGTTAATTGCAAATCCAAAAAGTTCTTATATACGATATCGTATTTATATTTTGATTTTCCGGGTAACAAATTTTCTGTTGCACTTGCCGTTAGCTTTTTAATATCAGGAGATGTACAACACATTTCTTCTTCAGAAGACATATTTGTAATGAAATATTAAGTAGAATTTTTGCCCGCTTTGCACTGACAAATACAATAGAAAGTTTCTTTACCAACTTACACAAAGCAAAAATGTAGGTATTGTTGTTACAGCAACCGTCGCTAGATGGCTGGCTAGGTATTTTTGTATGTATAGACCACGTTAGTGAGGTTAAGATTTACATTTGGCGCGAAACCCTAATTCAAATCTGAGTGTATGCATTTCTTATGGGAGTACATTTTCAATTCAAGATATTAAAGCATTTTGGCGATTCTTAATTATAACATAGGGTTTTTTGATATTCTAAAACATTACTCTTTGCATTCCGTACAGAAAAAGTACAAATAAAAGAATAAATTAAGAAAAATTTGATTTTAAAGAAAGTAGTACTGCAAATGGTAACATATGTCGTAACTTGGTACAGCTGGTTAAAAACGCTAAGATAAAGTGACAGGATCAACTGAATACTAAGACAGCTACGACATACGTTTTCAGAAATTTGCACCTACTGTTTAAATTGAAGTTTATTAAATAATATTACGTTTTTTGGGTGTGTATATTACATTAAAAGATAGATAAAACATTAGAGATTAGTATTTATAAGGTTTAATAGTTAAGATTTGCATTTTATAATACTTTGTAGCAGTTTAAAGATAGCATATTTTTATTCCCATAAGAATAGCATGGGCGTATAAATCGGCAGAGGCGAGTTAGGGGTTCAGTTTGAATTTGGCGTCACAAAATGACCCTTACACTAATGCAGTCTATTATCTCAACTATTTGGTTGTAACAATTTATTAGATAAAAAATAGTATTGTAATTTTATTTATTTATTATGAATTAGTTAACGAGATGAATACAGACTAGCAAAAATAGGATATGTCAGCAAAAAAATATATTTAATTTTTCTTACAATATTTTCACGTGATATTTATTATTAGAAGTTAATAACAATATTTATATTAACTTCTATTATTGACCCAGTGCCTATATTGCATTCTGAGGTGCGAAATATCGTAATACATTTTTGCGGATTTTATCTCGGGACGTAATAGTTTCTTTTGGTACGAACCCTTCCTAGCTCAATGGGGTCATTTCACATTTTCTGTTTTATTTTTTTCCTGAAAGTCTACCGTCTACAATATATGTAAATCATATTTTCATGTCATTTGGGTACATTGTTTTGTAGATATAATTTTTTGAAATTAGACTTCGATTTCAAATCTCAACAGGACGCCATTTGCCAATACATCACGAATTAGAATGATCAGCTCACTCTTGCGGACGAAATGTAAACTTCGTTGACCATGCTTTACCTAAATATTTAAATATATTACACTCTGATGTAATTTCAACTATATTTCACGCTTACAAACATGTAGTTCTACACTAATATAAACAAAACAAAAACCTGCGTACTTTTCCTCTGACAACTATATAAATTTTAGGTTACTTTACATCACAAAGTATAAAATTATACTTCGTGCGTTAGACTAACGTTCAACTTGTAGCGCCTCGGTGTACGTGTATGTGTGAGATGTATCTTTGTGTGAGTTTTGAATTCGTGACGTCACGAAATTCGCAGCGCGAATATCTTATAACAAAGTTATGAATGAAAAGTATTATATTTCTGCATACATTTTATTACTATATGCATAGTAAGTGTCGCAGATTCCATATATGTAAAAAAAATCGTAACATTTTTTTTTGAAATGACCCCATTCCTATTGGTCAATTTGAAATGGTTCAAATTGACTACGCGCCGAAATAAAGTAAAGTTATAAACTTGTGACAACTTGTCATTTCATAATAAAATTTAATAAGTTGGTATACAATAGTTATTTACATAACAAGCGTGGAAAGTGGTAAATAGCAAGCGAGTGTAGAGATGAGAGATTTAATACACGAGCGTTGCTCTGCACTTTCGAGCGAGTTATGTACACTATTTTTCAGACGACCACAAAATATAATAAAAACAGAGTTTATACAAAAGTTTCAATGTCAAACACAACTCACGAAAGTGTTGACGTTTGGGTTTGAGGTTAAGTATCACTAGTTAACCGGAAACTGATTTGGAAGTCTAGTACGTATTATTTGAACAATTCATAAAACTATCAGTACATTTTGACTCTTTATTGTTGTTATTAATTCATTACCAATTTTAAAATCGTAGTTTTAAGCAAATTTTCATTAATTTTGTTACATTTTATTATCAAAGTTCCATCTATTGACCACTAATCGTCATATTAGGTAATATATGTGTTATTATAACGCACGCCGTATGTTATGTTACATTTTCTGGTGTTAATTACAGTGTAAATATGGCTACTTCCATGTGTGGTCGTCTGAAAAAATATTTAATCAATTTTATAACTAACCTCTACAAAATACAGTCAAAACAAGTGCACTCCCTGCAAGTGACAGATGTAGTTCAAAGTATCTCCGCAAGAAGCAAAGGTGTGCGTTTAAGAAATCAAGAAATTTAGCTTTTGAAACGCTGATGTCACAATTTCACGATATGTTTTAAACTAAATATCTGAACAAATATGCACTTTTATGATTTAAGACACATATAGGTATAATTAGTTTTACATATATTTTATGCAATTAAAAGAAAAAAAAAACGGGGATGACCCCATTTGCTTCTGTTTTGTACAAATTTATGCGAATATTGCATTAAAATGTGAAAAATTTTTATTCAAAACAATTTTGACCAAAATGGATAAAATCAATAATTTTCATTTTAATGTACATATGTTTTATATCATTGGGAAGAGAAAATATATCTATATTTAACAGTACTAAAGACAACTTTGAGCCTCATATGAAAATTGAGTCAAATTTCTCGAAAATGTTGGAGCTACAAAAATTTTGAAAACCGCTGTCAATTCCAACAACAAAGTTAAAAAGCAAGTGAGGTCTTGCAAAAAAAATATTGCACCTATTTTTTGTTTAAACGGAACCTTTATTTGATTACAACAAACGGATCACATTTTATGTTAATTCCACACCTTGTGAAAAAATCACTAATAGTCATCACAATTTTGTTACACCAATACTTCCAGTTCATTATTACAAAGTCAATTTTAATGTATTATTGTGGAAAAATTCATAAAAGTAATGATTTAAATTTGTTTGATTACAATAGACTGCATTAGTGTAACGGTCATTTTGTGGCGCCAAATTCAAACTGAAACTCTAACTCGCCTCTGCCGATTTATACGCCCATGTTATTCTTATGGGAATAAAAATTAGTGATGGGCATAATCGGATTATTTGAATAATCGAATTCTACCGATTCGATTATTTCAATAATCGGATGATAATTCGAATTTTTTTCACTCGGTCTTCCCGAAACCGCTCGAGCTCAAGGTAATCGTTGCCGAGTTAATAATCGGATGGTAATTCGAATGATTTTTCATTCGGTCAGGCGCAGCCGAGCAACCGAGCAGCCGAGCTAAATAATATCACGAGTTTTGATTCGGCTGCACACGGGTACAATCGAAAATGAATGAACAAGAGATAAGTTGCACGGTCAAGTCAAGGAAGGATTATGTCAGTCTTGCCATTATTTTATTTTAACTACAATTAATTTAAAATGACGTTCTAAAAAAATTATGTTGTCTGGAAATATTTTAATTATCCCTGCACTAGCCGATTATTTTTAATTCGAATTACCGAATTTTATAATCGAATTATACAGGTTATTTCAATAATCGGATGACAGGTTATTTTTAATTCGAATTATCCCATCACTAATAAAAATGTACTATCTTTAAACTTTTAGAAAGTATTATAAAATGCAAATCTTAACTATTAAACCTTATAAATACTAATCTCTAATGTTTTATCTATCTTCTAATGTAATATACACACCCAAAAAACACAGTATTTTTTAATAAACTTCAATTTAGGTACAAATTTCTGAAAACGTATGTCGTAGCTGTCTTAGTATTCGGTTGAACCTGTCACTTTAACGCGGCGTTTTTAACCTGCTGCATCAAGTAACGACATATGTTACTATTTGGGATACTACTTTCTTTAAAATCAAATTTTTCTTAATTTATTCTTTTATTTGTACTTTTTCTGTACGGAAAGCAAAAAGTAATATTTTAGGATATAAAAAAATACTATGTTATAGTTAAGAATCGCCAAAATGCTTTAATATCGTGAATTGAAAATGTACTCCCATAAGAAATGCATACACTCAGATTTGAATTAGGGTTTCGCGCCAAATGTAAATCTTAACCTCACTAACGTGGTCTATACTTCCAGTTCATTATTACAAAGTCAATTTTAATGTATTATTGTGGAAAAATTCATAAAAGTAATGATTTAAATTTGTTTGATTACAATTCAATGATATTTTTGGTTGATTATCTCAAGTATTTTGATTGTAAGTGTTTTCCCATGTGAAATCCCAATGTGAAGGTTTCTAGTATTCAGCCTGTGTTACTTACATTCAAATCATCTTAGCAACAATACACGCTTCATTGCAATCAAATGCTTTTTGGTTCCCATTCAACTTGGGTTAACAATTTTCTTCGAATTTTACATTTTGGCGCGGTTATAAATATATTTTGGTTATTATTTACTGGTGTAGTACAGCATCCCGACACAAGACAATATTTGAAAGGTGTGTTTAGTTGAGGTGGCGTATTTAGAGTTGTAGTTTGCATGTTGTGGGATATAAAGACAGCTGCGCGATCTGGCTTGTGAAGTGACGAGTAAATGGCGCGAATTCACCACCGTTTTCAATTTGTTTCGTTCATATTGCTAATATTATATAAATACTTGCTTTAAAAATAAAATTTTGTTACTATTATTTTTTATTTGGTACATTGCATTGGTACAGTTCAATTTTTTTATTTGGAGCTCTAGTTCATAGTTATTGGTGTTCTTTTGATTTTCGAAAAATCGTCATTACTCCCTTATTTTAAGAAATATTTAAAAAATATAAAAACTTTCAGCATTTGCTTTCGGTTCTCTAAAACATTTGTATTTACAATTATTTTTTATTTTATCAAATAACAAAATGGCGACCAATCAAAAAATTCAATTTCAATTTTTGAAAATAACACATTTATAAAATCTTTAAACTATCTATTAACATTTGTCTAAACGAAGTTTTTATTCAAATTGAATTGCAAGATACATTTTTACAAACTGCAACAATGTTTTGATAATTATGCATTTTTATTCACAAATTATGCAAATAACTTTTGAAGATAAAGTAATAAATATTTTTTTGTAAATAAAGATATATCTAAACAACAAGATCCAAAAGTATTTAAATTTGAATGTACAAATTAGAAAACATATGCTTCAACTTTGAAGTACGCGTTTATTGTTAGGCTTTTGTTTAATTGTTTTATACAAATGTTAGAAGATAGTTTAAAGATTTTATAAATGTTTTATTTTCAAAAATCAATCGACTGGTTTTCAAAATATCTTGTTTTGAAATTTTTGGTGTGTCGCAGTTTTGCTATTTGATAAAATAGAAAATAATTGTAAATACAAATGTTTTAGAGAACCGAAAGCAAATGCAGAAAGTTTTTGTATTTTTTAAATATTCCTTGAAATAAGGGAGTAACGAGGGAAGTAATGACGATTTTTCGAAAAATAAAAGAACGCCAATAACTAGGAACCGGGGCTCCAAATCAAAAATTAAAATAAGAAAAGTTACTTGTTTCAATAAGTTGTAACTGTTGTTTTCAGGTGTTACAACTTAGTATTAACACCCCGTATACAGAGTGTGCAACGAAATGCGGAACACGAGATTTCAAACAATTGCGGATACTCTCTCTCCTGATAAATTTAGAACAAAACTACAACAGTACAAAGTTGTTCAAAATTAAATTCTACGTCATATAAGATCATAATTGTTTCAATAACAGGACTGTAGTACTAGATATATTAAATATAAAATGTAATACTTTCGTTAGAAATCAGGAAAAGAAAATATATATCTGTCAGTTTAGAGAAGTTTCACTAATTATAATATTTATTGTCTATATTTTATTATTATTTAAGTTGAATTTATATTCATTTCTTTAACAATATCCTAATATTAAAAAATAGTACAAATATAATTTTAAAAAATAGTGAACACAAAGTAAGGCTACTACTGTCACAATTGACACATAGGTATTTTCTTTTATTTCCATGGGTGTCTGATTTTGAGCGAGAATGTTACATATTATATTTAATATATCTCGTACTGCAGTTCTGCTGTTGCAACAATTATAATCTTATCTGACGTAGAATTTAATTTTGAACAACTTTGTACTGTTGTAGTTTTGCTCTAAATCTATCAGGAGAGAGAGTATCCGCAATTGTTTGAAATCCCATGTTAAAGTCCTATGTTCCGCATTTCGTTGCACACACTGTACATAGTAGAAATGGGCAACTTTGCTCTAATATAACCGACTTCGTACCTCGTACGGTTCTTAAAACAGACAGCTATACAGGCTGGCCCAGTGAAAATTATCAGCGCAATTTTTAGCCACTTAACATAAATTTTTCAAAAAACGCTCGAACACGTCAATTTTAATATAAAGGGGGACACCTAAATGGATTAGTACCAATGGCATAACTTCAACCCTAAAATGGGTGTGGACTGCACCTCAAAAATTTTTTTTATTTTTCAAATCCGATCATTAGTTCCAGAGAAATATCGTTTAAAACAAATTTTATCAGGTGTTCAAAATTGCCATCAAGTAGGCTAAAACAAATGACAGAAACTAAATAAACCATTCTTTCGACAAGTTGTTTGTAATAAACAAGTAATTTGTAAGTTGGATTTTTTTTGTGGGGTTATTTGAAGTCTAAAGTTTATGCCACGCCACCCGAATTTTTAGAAGATTTAAGGCAACGTACCGTGGCTCAAAAATTTTGAGCAAAATCTTTATTATTGTATGGAAGTTGGAAATAGTCATTTTGAACACCTAATAAACTGATACTTAAGTTTCTGTCATTTGTTTAAGCCTACTTGATGGCAATTTTGAACGTCTGATAATATTTGTTTTAAACGATATATCTCAGGAACTAATGATCGGATTTGAAAAATAAAAAAACTGTTGAAAAGAGAATAAAAAGACCTTTCGAACTGTGTCATGTTTGACACCCTTTTCCATTTAAAATTTTTAGGTGCAGTCCACACCCATTTTAGGGTTGAAGTTGTGCTATTGGTACTAATCCATTCAGGTGTCCCCCTTTATATTAAAATTGACGTATTCGAGCGTTTTTTGAAAAATTTATGTTAAGTGCCCAAAAATTGCGCTGATAATTTTCACTGGGCCACCCTGTATAATAGTTTAATTTGAAAGTCCTCACCTGTGTTGTTTTGCGTGGCGTTTGTTGAGCAACTTCTGCCGGTGAAATTTTCTTCTGGATCTGCAGAATGCGTCCAATGAGTTTTTTCCCATCAGGCGTCTTTCCAACGACCACTCTGCGGTTAACAGGCGGCACTAGGACATAATCTCCTGTCATTTCACTGTTTGCTTGTTTCAAACTTTTCCTACTTTGAGAACTTGTGTCTACGTTTTTTCTTTTCAACTTCTCTAGAAACCCGGTGAGAGATATTTTTTGACCGGTTAACAAATTTTTTCCGGTGATCTGAGACAACAATTCGTCTTCTTCTTGTGAGGAATCGTTTTCGTCATTCTCCTCTTCATTTGAGTCAAAGTTGTTTAAAGATTGTTCCAAAACACGTAATTTGTCTTGCATTTCAGATGTACTGTCGTTTATATGCAATTTACCGTCTTTTAAAACGGCGTAATGTTCTGAAACATCGCTTGTTACTTCGCCGAAGTACACATTTTCGTCTTCTGAGTTGTTTTCAAAAAGAGGTTCACTAGTTTCTTGCCCATTTTCATCTGAATCGCCTTCTAGTATGATTGTATTGCCCGCTTGTTGTAATTGATCTGTTGGTATCACATATTGTTTTCCTTCATGCACTATTATTGTATGATTTTCATCTAATTCTTCTGCTTCTATGTACTCTACTTCGTCCATTTGCTCAGTATCATCTGCTATTGTTATCAACTCACTCATATTTTCTGAGTTATCATCATTTTCTATTATCTGCACGGATTCAGAGTCTTGGTCGAGTTGTACTGGCACATCTACAAATTCTACATACTCTATTTCATTCTCAGTTTGTGCCATTTTAATTAAATTATAGTCATTCGTTCATACAAAACTCGAAAACAGAGTTTTATCAGTTAAAAGTTTATTTATCATACGTCAAAAACATATCACTTTAATTAATTCAATTACATATAAAATTCTTATACTTAAAATAATGCACATACATTTGGAAACTATTAAATTATATTATATTATTCATATATATTACAATTTGTATCTAAAACATAAGTTTTAGTGATTATTTTGACAGTTAAACTAGTAGATAACATAAGTTTCTGCTTTTACTGACATTTTACGTAAAAGCTTCGAACTAAAAATTTTCAAGTCGATAATTCAGTTCACTGAACTTTAAAATGTAAAATTATTTAATATTTCTGAACTAATGCAAAAATTAGGCACTTTGAATTTAACCCAAATATAATAAAAATTGAGTGAGAATTACAGAATCTGAAATTTAGTTTGGGGTTTGAAATTTTGGCTGTAGTGAACAAACTTTAACCGCGCAATTTAAATAACTGTCATCTCAGCTTCGCCTCGTTTTACAAACTTCCCCACTCACTCATAAAATGTCACTTTTAGCACATATCATAAATAACTATTATTTGATGTTTTAAAATTTTTAATGATATCTATGTTTACAGCATTTTTTAATTGTATTGAAAGAAAAAATATTTTATTTCATAGACAAATACGAAATCTATAATAAAACCAAAACTATTCATCTGAATAAAACTAGGAAGAGTTTTTTTATTTTTTGTTACACATTTAAATACTTATACAATTAAGTGATAAAATATTATTTAATTTTTAGACATTAAATATATGTTGTTATTATTAGTTTCGTAGCAAATAAAAACTGGCCCATATTACGAGCTCACTTTTATTATAAAATCGCGATTTTAACGCTCACTTTTACATCAAAATCTTTTGTAAAAACGAACGATAAAATCGCGATTTTATTATAAAAGCGAACTAGCTCACTTTTATAAGAATATCGTGATTTTAATTTTCAATTTTACCTAAGATTATGATGTAAAAGTGGGCGTTAAAATCGCGATTTTATTATAAAAGTGAGCTCGGAATACGAGCCTTCTTTATAATTTGTATTTTTTTAAAAATCAATGATTTTTAATAAAAAATCAGTTGATTTAAATCAACTCGACATATTTACTTGTTTTGTAAAAATTTAGACGAATATTGAATTGAAATGATAAAAATTTGATGAAACAAAAGATATCGTTTCAAAGCAAACGCTTGACCGAAATTAAATAAAATCAGTAATTTTGAAATTTTATAGTTTATTTTAATTTTAATGTACATGTGTTTTATATTTTTGGAAAGAAAAAAAATCTGTATTTAACAGTACTAAAGACAACTTTGAGCCCCATATAAAAATTAAAAATTAGTATGAATTTCTCAAAAAGTGTTGGAACTACAAATTTTTTTTATACTACTGTGAATTCCTCGTAAAAAAGTGTGTAGAATGTGCAAACTACAAAATTGTATGAATTGAAACAAGAAAGTTATAAGTCAAAAAGTAAATTTCCCAAAATTAGTTTTTTGCTTGTATTTATATATTTATATTTCTCATACCTCTTTAAAACGAACAGCCTGTAAAGAAATGAATGGAGGAAAGGTAAAATGAAATAATAAAAAGTAAAAATTAATAAAATATGATTGCTATATATTATTTATTGTGCTACACTCTTAAAATTTTGAGCTTTTTATATTCAGCTCATTGGAATGCTTTGAAATATCAAAAAACACTTGTGTTTAATTATAAGTACAATCTAGTTAAAAATATACTTTTATAACAATTCTACTTAACAAATACAAAAATACTGTTTCTTTCTAAGAAGCGTTGCTTGCTGCCCAGACAAGCAACGCTCCAATCACATATCCTAGCAACAGAACAAACTACGCAACGTCACCTAGCAACGGCCCGTATCACCTAGCAACCGCTGTTTACACCATTGTCATGTAACTAGGATACAATATATTTGGAATTCTACTGTTTAAACGACAAACTTAAAATCCCTGAATTCGAAAGAGAGCTAGAAATTATCACAAAGGTTAAATAGGACTATTCTCGTCCGATTTGTCAATCATTGGTGCTTGCACATCGATATTCTCCTCAAACTCATCACGCGAAGCTCTTTTCCTGCGTTTTTTCTCCCCGTTAAAGTTCGGATCGTCCCAGTATTGGACCTCGGCAGTTCCCCAGATTTGGTAAATTAGGTAAGTTGAACAAGCTACGATACAAGATGTCAGAAACACATTTCTCCACGCTTGTAAAGTGTGCCCATCTCGAGTTAAATATCCCGCTACAAGAGGAGAAATAAAACTAGCGGTCATATGAATTGTTTGCGCGAATGCCAAAACAGGACCTGCTAGATTTGGACTTATATCTACAACATTAGCCATGGCTCCTGCATACGCAGCTGTTATAAACGTAACCGCTATAAACCAAATAATCAAAACAGGAACAATATTACACCCCATAAACCCAATCAAAACTATCAAAACCCCTGGAACAACTTGCGCCAACATCGTAAAAATTTTCCTCACATTAGTCAAATTCAAGTACCGAGTACTTAAAAAATCAGCAATGTAACAAAACAAAACACTACTCAAATACGAACAAATGAACGGCAATCCACTCAAAACGCCATTTTGCTGAATTTTAAACCCTAGAATGCTCTTCATATACTGCGGCCCGTTGATAATAAACGTGTAATGAACCCAAATCCTTCCAAAAGTCGTCAAACCGATACTCCAAGCAGCCGGCGAACTCAAGATTTGCCTCCAAGGAACGCGACGTTGTTTATTAGTAGCCCAATCTGCGATAGTGTGTGCCTTGATGTAACTAGCTTCTTCGGGGCTGATCCGAGGATGCGTTTCAGGACTATCGAAGGCTAGAAGGTACCAGAGAACACACCAGGACATGCCGATAGAGCCGGTGGTGTAGAAAACGCTTTTCCAGCCCAAGTTCGCGATTAGGACGCCGCATAAAGGGTACGTCAGACCGATACCTACGGAGAAAAAATAGAGTTAAACGTTTTAATCAAGTTTATATATTCGTGTAAGGAAATAATATATTAATCAATATTAATTTAAATTTTAAACAAATACGTCTTTAAATTTTTTGCTAAACGTATACAGGGAGTTAATACTAAGTTAACGGCAGTTAGAATTTATTGAAACAAACATCTTTTCTTAGTTCAAATTATTGATTTTTTTTTCCAAAAGTAGTCATTACTTCCTTATTTTAAGGAATAATTTAAATATTTCCTTTCGGTTGAACTTGAAGCATATGTTTTCTAATTTGTACATTCAAATTTAAATACTTTTTCCTACGACCACTGTTAAAAATAGTATTTTTAACGGTTGCTTAGCAAGTTAAAAATAACAGTTTATAACACAGTAAATACTTTTAAAACGTTGCCATTGACAACGTGTTAAAAGTAAAAAACAAATTTACTTTTAACACGTCTTATGTTCAGTTGTTCATAACAAATACATCATGACCTGTCATAAGTGTCATTCTAATGCTTAGTTTTTATTTACTAATAGGTACATAACTGTGGTCGTAGGAAAAATAGTGTATGATATTTGTGTTAAAAGTGATTTTATTTCGTTCGTGGGGTCCCCACTCACTCATAAAATGTCATTTTTAACACTTATATCATAAATAACTATTATAGTTTTAATTTAAATTTTAAAAAAACTTATCTATTAATTGTTTATTGTAGTTTTGTGACAATAATTTCCAGGTTTCTTTATTTTTTTTAGTCAAATGTAACAAATGTCTCAATCTAGTTTTAGTTCATATTTTTTCACCAGATTATCCACAAACAGCAAACATGGAAAACAAGACGAAGCATTCTTGTCGTTATAACCAAAAATTCAGTTATTTCTTAAATATACAGGGTGTATTAAGTTGTAACATCCAAAACTAACAGTTGGAACTTATTAAAAAAAAAAACATCTTTTCTTAGTTCATTTTTTTTATTTGGAGCCCCAGTTCATAGTTATTGGCGTTCTTTTGTTTTTCCAAAAATAGTAATTACTCCCTTATTTTAAGAAATATTTAAAAAATACAAAAACTTATAGTATTTGCTTTCGGTTCTCTAAACATTTGAATTTACAATTATTTTCCATTTTATCAAATAACAAAATGACAACCGATCAAAAATTTCAAAACAAGATATTTTGAAAACTAGTCGATCGATTTTTGAAAATAAAACATTTATCAAATTCTTAAATTATCATCTAACATTTGTATAAAATAATATAAACAAAAGTCTAACAGTAAACGCGTACTTCAAACTTGAAACATATGTTTTCTAATTTGTACAATCAAATTTAAATACTTTTTGGTCTTGTTCTTTCCATATATCTTTATTTACAAAAAGAAATTATTTACTACTTTATTTTTAAAAGTTATTTGCATATGTGTATAAAAATGCATAATTACCAAAATATTGTTGCAGTTTGTAAAAATGTATCTTGCAATTCAATTTGAACAAAAACTTCATTTAGACAGATGTTTCAGACAAATGTTAATAGATAGTTTAAAGATTTTATAAATGTGTTATTTTCAAAAATCAATCATATTTTGAAATTTTTGATCGGTCGTCATTTTATTATTTGATAAAATAGAAAATAATTGTAAATGCAAATGTTTTAGAGAACCGAAAGCAAATGTTGAAAGTTTTTGTATTTTTTAAAAATTCCTTAAAATAAGGGAGTAATGACGATTTTTCGAAAAACAAAGGAACGCCAATAACTGTGAAATGAGATTCCAAATCAAAAATTTGATATAAGAAAAGTAGCTTACTTCAATAAGTTCTAATGGCCGTTTTCGGGTGTTACAACTTAGTATTAACACCCTGTATAAACAATACTATGACACATTTTGAGTTTCTGTTTGCACATTTATTTTTTAACAATATGTATTTATAATATTCAAAAACTTTAATGTAATCGTACAACATGTCAATTTAAAGTTAAACTTCTTCAAATTCAAATTCGTATCAAAAAATGCTGTTTTTTATACATTTATTCTATTAATTTTTAAATGCTTGTCAATAAAAAATCTTTATATTTGATATACGGGGTGTTCCATTTAAGCGTGCCACCATTGCTATCTCGAGAACTATAAGAACTACGAGGTTGGTTAAATTAGCAAAGAACCACCATTTTACAAGGCTAACACAATGAGCAAAAAAATTATTTTTTTAAACCAGTGGTTGTCAAGATATGGGGCCCAATTTTCTTATTTTAAATAGAACAGCCTATATATTTTATATATTTGGAATCTACATAAAATTACAAATTCATTGATATGTTTCAAGTTACATTTTGGTTAAATAATAAAATCCCTATATTGGCATTTATTTTGCATACTTTTACCTGAAAATAGCAGTTTTTTAATTTAAAGGTAGAATTACTGTGGATAAGAAGGCAGAATTTAACATTTTTTTCTATTTATTCATGATAACTTCTATTTTTAGATAAAAATATGCAAAATAAATGCTAATATAGGGATTTTGTTATTTAACTGAAATTTAACTTCAAACATATCATTGGATTTGTAATTTTATGTAGAATCCAAATATGTAAAAAATATTTGGGTATTCCATTTAAAATAAGAAAGTTGGGCTCCGTATCTTGAGAACCACTGGTTTAAAAAAAATATTTGTTTGGCTCATTGTGTTAGTGTTGTAAAATGGTGGTTGTTTGCTAATTTAACCAACCTCGTAGCTCTTATAATTTTTGAGATAGCAATGGTGGCACGCTTAAATGGAACACCCTGTATATCAAGAAATGAATAATGATCATATTAAAATTTACCACCTTTTTTTAGATAATTATAGAACATATTCACATTCAAACTGAAACAATAACAATTCCTCTGCTAATACTCAAAACGAATATACAGTGTGTGCAATGAAATGCGGAACATAGGACTTTAACATGGGATTTCAAACAATTGCGGATACTCTCTCTCCTGATAGATTTAAAGCAAAACTGCAGCAGTACAAAGTTGTTCAAAATTAAATTTTACCTCAGATAAGATCATAATTGTTGCAACAGCACGTCTGCAGTACGAGATATATTAAATATAATATGTAACATTTTCGTTCAAAATCAGACACCCATGGAAATAATAGTATATTATTTAACAAGCATAATATGTAGGCTATATTACAGGAGGATGTAATTAAAAATACGAGCGGTAGCGAGTATATTTAATCATCCGAGTGCAATGTAGCCATATTATGCGAGTCAAATACTATACTTTATCTACAACTAACAGGCATATAAAAAATCTCATATTATTTGTTAAATATTCAGTTAGGTGTGTAAAGTTCATATATAGCTTAACAGATGGCGCCACAGTAGCACTTAAATGTCAAAATAACTATTCAAATTGTATTTATTATACTTTTATAATCATTTATATTGATATTTATAATAAAAAATATATTATTAATAAATTAATAGTTTATTAAAATGTTATGTGTTAAATTATATGCTCTATTTATTATAGAAAAGTGTAGCGTGTAATATAACGTTTTATATTACACTTGTGTAATATGAGTAGTATATTATATGTAGTATCACACGTATAATGTACCGATATTTCAATAGTTGTAGATAAAAGAAAATATCTATGTCAATTGTGACAGTTAGTAACCTTACTTTGTGTTCAATATATTTTTTAATTATATTTGTACTATTTTTTTAATATTAGCATATTGTTAAAGAAATGAACATAAATTCAACTTAAATAATATTAAAATGTAGACAATAAATATTATAATTAGTGAAACTTCTCTAAACTGATAGGTAGATATTTTCTTTTATTTCCATGGCTATCTGATTTTTAACAAAAGTATTACATTTTATATTTAACATATCTTGTATTACAGTCCTGCTGTTGCAACAATTATAGTTTTAAATGATGTAGAATTTAATTTCGAACAACTTTGTACTGTTGCAGTTTTGTTCTATATATATCAGGAGAGAGAGTATCCGCAATTGTTTGAAATCTTGTGTTAAAGTCCTATGTTCCGCGTTTCGTTGCATACACTGTATATCCCACTCTTTATACCAACCAGGGTTGTTATAAAAGCCACTTCTTTTTAATAAAAGCCAGACCAGTGGTTTAAATCACTTAAAATTAAATAAATACATATTAATTAATATTTTGAGACAAATACACTAAGGGCCGGTTTTATAAACAAATTTAATACCCACTTAAATCTACTTGCACAGCAAATTTTCATCATCTAGTCCAAATGATAAACGAATGTATGATAAAATCATCATTTAATAAATTAAAACGATGTGTATTTGATGAAAAAAAAATGAATTTACTGAATTAAATTTAAGTGGGTATTAAATTTTTATATAAAACCGGCCTTAATACTAATATAAAAATATGATAACTCATTTGGCAATTAGTTCATTCTGTAATAACATAAAGACAAAAAATATCTGAATACAAAAATGTATAAATAGTTTTCAATATTCCGAATATATAAGTTTGTCTCTGTAAATTTATTGTATCTATTATTAATAATATAAATACATGTATAATTTTATAACTTACGAATGCAATACAATGCAGAACACAAATCAAAAAGTGTATTTTTTACTATTATTTTTAATAAGAACCACTGGTTAAAACTATATAAAAACCAGTCCGGTTTAAACCGGTTTAAACCGCTGGTTTAAATCATAGTGGCTTTTTCTTAACAACCCTGATACCAACATTAGCAAACACTACCACTATGATAAATAAAGTCATAAAATATCATTTAATTTTAACATATTATTATATACAGAACAGATTTTGATTATTAATAGGTTTGTAGCAAATAGACTTGATTCAAATTATGATTTAAATCAAATACTTTGATTTCACGCATGCGTAAAGCATTCATTCAAATATGGTTGTAATCAAATTTTTACTGGTTCATTAGTAATTTAAAGTTAAACTTCCCCAAATTCGACTTCGTATGAAAAATGCTGTCTTTTTATACATTTACGAGGTGTGTTCAAAAAATATCGCGAATTTTGAATTTTCGCGGGTTACGTATATTCGAATTTCGATCTTTTTGTGGCTTTATGTTGGTACTCATGTCTCTCACTTATGTCGACAAGCTCGGCCATTTTGAATGTTCACTTAATTGTTGACAGCTGCTTTGCTTGCACGTGTTTTGGATCGTCTTCGATTTTTACCTATTCAAAAAAATGGAACAAAGAACCTGTATCAAATTTTGTGTGAAAAACGAAATTAAGTGCGCGGATGCATTCCGAATGTTGACTGTGGCATACGGAGAAGCTACCTTGGACCAAAGCAACGTTTATCGGTGGTACAAAATGTTCTCAGAAGGCCGAGAAGATGTGAACGACGAAAAGCGTGCCGGACGCCCGAGCACTTCAACAACAGACGAAAAAATTAATCAAGTGGAGAAAATGATATTGGTCAATCATCGAATCACCGTTAGAGAAGTTGCTGAGGACCTAAACATATCGATTGGCTCGTGCCATTCGATTTTTATCAATGATTTGGGCATGAGACGGGTCGCCGCGAAATTTGTACCAAAATTGCTCAATTGCGACCAAAAACAGCATCGCATGAACATTGCTAATGAGATGTTGGACTCTGTCCGCGACGACCCAAATTTGCTCCAGAGGGTCATAACTGGTGACGAATCGTGGGTTTATGGTTATGACGTGGAAACCAAAGCTCAATCATCTCAATGGAAGCTGCCGCACGAACCAAGACCGAAAAAAGCGCGCCAAGTTCGGTCGAATGTGAAAGTTTTGCTGACAGTTTTCTTCGATTGCAGGGGCGTGGTGCATCATGAGTTCTTGCCACAGAGTAGAACGGTCAATAAGGAATATTACCTGGAAGTTATGCGCAATTTGCGCGAAGCAATCCGCCAGAAACGCCCGGATTTGTGGAAGAACAAAAATTGGCTTTTGCACCACGATAACGCCCCTGCTCACACATCGTTGCTTGTGCGTGACTTTTTAGCCAAAAACAACACACTAATGATGCCGCAGCCACCGTATTCCCCAGATCTGCCCCCCTGTGACTTTTTCTTGTTCCCTAAACTGAAGAGGCCCATGAAAGGACGACGTTACGCTATGCTTGACGAGATAAAGACGGCATCGAAGGAGGAGCTGAACAAGATAAAAAAAAATGATTTTTTGAAGTGCTTTGAAGATTGGAAAAACCGTTGGCACAAGTGTATATCTCATGGGGATTACTTTGAAGGGGACAAAATAGATATTCATGAATAAATAAATAATTTTTGAAAAAACATAAAATTCGCGATATTTTTTGAACACACCTCGTATTCTATTATTTTTTAAATGCTTGTCAATAAAAAATCCTTATGTTCGAGTTGACAAATATCAAGAAATGAATGATGATTATTTTAAAGTGTACCACAATTTTTTACATGATTATAGAATATATTCATATTCAAACTGAACAAACAATAATTATTTCTTTGCTAATACTCAAAACGGATATTTATCCCATTCCTTATGCCAAGATTTGTAAAATTGCTGCTGTATAAAATAAATTCATACCGATAGAAAATCCCATTGTAAAAATCAAATTATTTTGAACCGAAATAAAATAAATACATATATTTAATTACTACATTATAAAATAATAAAGATCATCTTTAACTTCTCTGTTTCATGTAATACGAATTTAATGAAAAAATATGAAAGAAAATTGATTACAACCATAGTTAAATGAATGGTTTGCGCATGCGTGTAATCAAAGTATTAGAGTTGTAGGTTCAATGTTTGATATAAATCTAGAAATGAATGATAATCATTTTAAAGTTTACCACAATTTTTTATATGGATTATTACAGAATATATTCGTGTTCAAACCTTACAAACTATAATAGGGAAGTTTAGCGTATTTTTTATTTTTTCATTTTATCAAGATTGCCTTCAAAAGTGATATTCTACATTTTATTTCACCTAAAGATGCCTAGATTTCTCAAAAAATGAAATTTTATACAAAAATGACGTGAGAGTGGCTCGCGGAGAACGTGTCGTGTATGTTAAGCAGCGCGCGCTGGGTTCCCATGGCAACAGAGAAGCGTGCAGTGTAATGCCTCAACATACAACCTACGTTCAACAAGTGAGGTCTCACCATCTCTTCTGCGCAAGCGCATAACTCATTTGTGACGTCAGTGTGCCTCGAAGATAAATCATTAATTATAAATAGTTGGCAACATAATTTTAAGTTTGAATTACATTTTAAGTTATAATTATTCATATACTTATGACAAAAAGATATTTCACATGTAATTTTAACCACGCTAAACTTCCCCATTCAAAAATTTGATATAAGAAAAGTTGTTTGTTTGAATGAGTTGTAACTGCCGTTTTCGAGTGTTACAACTTAGTATATCAAGAAATGAATGACGATCATTTTTAAGTTTACCATATTTTTTACATGATTACAGAACACATTCGTGTTTAAAACTGATCAAATTACAACTATTCTTCTTCTAATACTCAAACTCGACATACCGGGTGTCCCAGCTCGACCGACACATGAGAGATTTACATGGGAAATCAGTTAATTATGAATACTATCTCCCCAGTGCAACATATTAACTTCAAATTTTGTATGCTTATTGAGGAATATTATTTTTATGAATTATATATATATTATTTGAGATATGTAATTTCGTCTGCAAGACGAGATTTATTAAATTATAAAATATAACATTTTCATTCAAAATCAGTCAGCCATGGAAATATAAGAAAATATGTATGTGACAGTTCTGACAGTTAATGACATGCCATTGTAGATATTTATATTTTTGTAATATTGGTATATTATTTAACAAAAAGAAACTAAGTTCAACTTAAATAATATTAAAATACAGGGAATAAGAATTAAAATCAGTGATACTTCACTAAAGTGTCAGATAAATATTTTCTTTTATTTCCATGGCTGTCTGATTTTGAACGAAAATATTATATTTTAAATTTAATAAATCTCGCCCTGCAGACGAAATAGTATATTTCAAATAAGTGTGATCCATAGAATTAATATTCTCCGATAAGTATACAAAATTTGAAGTTAATATGTTGCACTGGGGAGATACAATTCATAATGAACTGATTTTCCATGTAAAACTCTCATGTGCCGGCCTTTCGCCAAACACCCGGTATATCCCATTCCCTACACCAACACTAGCAAACACTACCCCTATAAACCCACCCCACATCCCACGTACCTATAGAGAACCCCTGGAAGGAGCTCATGAACCTGGACCTCTCCGGCAGCGGAATCCAGTAGCCGACGAGGGTGTACATGGCGGGCCAGGTCAGCCCAGACATGAACCCCTGGACACACCGCAGCAAGATCACCAGCACGTAGCTCGTCTCCGCCGAGACGGGAATGAGGAGGGAGCACACCGCGGTGAAGAACTGAGCCCAGCCAAACACGCGCTTCGTGCCGAAGCGCTGCGTTGCTGCTCCGCCGATTACCTGGGGGAGGGAGGTATTAGTGTATGAGTATCATATACCTATTAGTAATATAGCGCTGATCCTCCGCGATCCACACGGTCAACAAAGCGTAATGAGACATATCTTGTATCTCACACAGCCGTTACAGGGCACTTGGTGCGCAGGTTCAACACGCAAGAAGATAGGGTTTCAATGGCACATTTAATATTTAAAACATAATAAATAAATGTAGAAATTTGAAGAAAGTAATGAATTATTGTACATAATACTGTAATAATCATTTAATATTGTTTATTGATAATAAAATTACTACAGCGCGAAATTTTAAATATTTTAAGCTACGTTTTGTGTACTATGCACGATATGACAAAGCGAAATTTCGCGATATTGTAATTTTATTATCAATAAACAATATTAAATGATTATTACAGTATTATGTACAATAATTCATTATTTTCTTCAAATTTCTATATTTATTTATTTTATTTAAATATTAAATGTGACTATCTCCTTGCGTGATGAGCATGCGCACCAAGTGCACTGTAACAGCTGTGTGCGATGCAAGATATATCTCTATTATGCTTTCTTGAACGTATGGCAATTACATTGGGAAGATAGGGGATCAGCGGTATATTACTAATAGGTATATGGTATAGACCACGTTAGTGAGGTTAAGATTTACATTTGGCGCGAAACCCTAATTCAAATCTGAGTGTATGCATTTCTTATGGGAGTACATTTTCAATTCACCATATTCAACCATTTTGACGATTTTTAATTATAACATAGGGTTTTTTTATATTCCAAAACATTACTCTTTGCTTCCCTTACAGAAAAAGAACAAATAAAAGAATAAATTAACAAAAATCATCCCAAATAGTAACATATGTTACTTGGTGCAGCAGGTTAAAGTGAGAGGTTCAACTGAATACTAAGACAGCTACGACATACGTTTTCAGAAATTTGCACCTACTGTTTAAATTGAAGTTTATTAAATAATACTGTGTTTTTTGGGTGTGTATATTACATTAGAAGATAGATAAAACATTAGAGATTAGTATTTATAAGGTTTAGTAGTTAAGATTTGCATTTTATAATACTTTCTAGCAGTTTAAAGATAGCATATTTTGATTGCCATAAGAATAAGATGGGCGTATAAATCGGCAGAGGCGAGTTAGGATTTCAGTTTGAATTTGGCGTCACAAAATGACCCTTACACTAATGCAGTCTATAGGGCACGAGAGCAGCACCGTCGACTTTGCCCAAGCCTCTCAGCTCATATCACAACATTCTAGTGGCGGAAATTTAAATAAAAGTCAAAATATACTCTTCCAGCGAAAACAACTTGTATGTATACAGATTTAATGATCACTCACATTGTTATACTATTTTACGTTTAATAAATTATTTAAAACTTACTAATAAAATTTGTTTTCGAATGTCGATTTTGTCCATCTTATCTCACTTCAGACCATTCTATGATTGTCTCATTTCACATCATTCCATGATTGCCTTACTTCATACCAATCCAGGCGGAAGAGAAAAAGTGGCGGCAGAAATTTAAATGGACGGCATTGGCGGGTTTTGTATTCATTCCATTCTCCGATCTCTATGTGTGGTTTATCCATTGCGCTCTTTTAGTGTTTTTTGTGTTAGTTATTTGTTGTTGTCGATTTTGTTATTGTTGTTGAGTTTGTTATTTTTGTTCTTTAATTTATTGAGAATGACAAGTGTCGTATATGGTATGACTAGTGTCTGCTGCGTCCTGGGATGCAAAAGACGTTATCCTTTAAAGAGGTTTAGGATTCCTTCGAGAATCGATATAAATGGTAATATTTAGATCTGTAGTAGTTCAAAATAATTTACACGAAATGTAAACAATACAACGTCCAGCAAACAAGTGTTCTACTACTCCGTAACTTTGCCACTTTTAACAATAAATAAAATAACAAACTCAACAACAACAAATACTGACACGAGAAACACTAAAAGAGCGCAAAGGATAAACCACACATAGAGATCGCAGAGGCAGAATGGAATGAATACAAAACCCGCCAATGACTTCGATTTAAATTTCCGCCACTTGTTCTCTTCCGCCTGGAATAGTGTGAACTGAGACAATCATAGAATGGTGTGAAATGAGCTGAGAGGCTTGGGCACAGGTCGACGGTGCTGCTCTCGTGCCCTATTATGTTCACTGTTTTGTCTAGGTTCTAGTGGGACTAACCCAGAAACTTTAAAGGGATAATTGGGATGTGTAGAACCGTAAGAGATACGAAGTCGGTTAAATTGGGGCAAAGTTGCCGCTTTGGTTGCTCATTTTTATCTTGTATTTGGTTTGTTACTAGATATGATCAAAATACTGATTTTGATTAATTTACTTTTTGACTTATATCTTTCTTGTTTCAATTCATACAAATTTCTGGTTTGTACATTCTACTGACATTTTTACGGGAAATTGGCAGCGGTTCGAGAAACTTTTGTAACACACTTTCTTAGGCAGTTGGTATACAAATTGTTGTTTTTCGTATCTGCTGGCAACCTTATGCCCGGTTGCAGAAAGGCTAATCAAAAAAATCACTGATTAATTTGACGTTGTTACCATGGCCACGTATTAAAAATACATTGCTGTCAAAAAATTAATCATTAATCAATTTTGATGAACGTTTCTGCAACCAGGCATAAAAGTATCAATTTTTATGTGACATTTGTTAAAATCAATATTTTTGGCCGCTTGTTTGTTATTGATTTACATAGTTCATATTAATGTGATTAATTATTTTAAAATATAATAACAAGTGTAAGTAAAATTTTAACTATTCCTTTATAAATATTAATGAAAAAGTAATGAATTTGCAAGTAAAAATAGCGGCCATAAAATAAATGCTGCCGTAATAGTTGTTTGTATATCAAGTGCTGAAGTCTATCTTCGCTCAGGCTGCAACTTTCGTTTTGGTTCGACAAAGGACTTTCAACACGTGTTATACACACTATTTTTTCTTCTCCTGCAAGATAAAAAATAAGGAAATAAAAAAATATTTTTTAAACATAATTTGACATTTATTGCAAATTTTGTATTTGTGATGCGCAAGTGATGCGTATCCATGGCAGCAACAATACAAAGAGTCACTTTCAGCATGAAAAACAAACCAGAAAATTGTATTTTCAAAACAGGAGTAGAAAAAATAAATTTTGATGAATGTCAAAAATTGATTTTGAATGAAAATTCATAATTTCTTGTTGTAATCGCCTAAAAAATGTTGTATGTACTTTGGCTAAATGTTCTTTTTGGAAAAAAGATTATTTTTAGAACCTTAATACACAAATAACTATTCAAGTAATTTTCATACTAACTTTCAATTTTTATTTGGGGTTCATAGTTGTATTTTATACTGTTAAATACAGATTTTTTCGATATAAAACACATGTACATTGAAATGAAAATAAACTAAGAAATTAGAGAATTATTGATTTTATTCATTTTCCGTCAAGTTTTTAACATTTCAATTAAATATTCGCCTAAATTTTTACAAAACAGAAGTAAATACGTAAGCCTTTCTGGGTAACACTGAAAATATATTTCTAAAGTAATCTACTTATTTCGATGCGTAGCATATTAAATTCCAAATTGCACAAGATCTTGTACCATTTTTTGTACAACTTAAATTGGCTAGTATCAAACAGCAAGTTGGTTGAAATATTATATATGATCGTACCATTTCTTGTACTACATATGGGACAAGATATTGTGCCATTTCTTGTACTATATATGGGAAAAGATATTGTACCATTTCTTGTACTATATGTATATGGAACAAGATATTGTACCACTTCTTGTACTATATATGGGACAAGAAATAGTACAAGAAATGATACAATATCTTGTATCAAAAATTGTTAGGTTTTGATGAAGTTTTGTAGTCATGCAATTTCTTGTACAATATATTGGCTCTGATTCTGCGCACTTTCCTTCAATATGTCAATGTGACGGGGCGTATACATTTTATCCTCCACACATGTAATATTGCTCGACATTATATCTTTCAAACATTTAATCTTGCGCACATTTTATCATCCACACATTTTATCTTCGTCAACGTTTGATCTTTAAAACATTGTAACATATTTATAATTAGATGAAATATCCAGTATTCAATTTTTTTGAAGATAAAATGTTTAAAAGATAAAATGTGTGCAATATAAAATGAGTGGAAGATAAAATGTGTGGATGATAAAATGATTTGGAAGATAACATGTGTGTAAGATAACATTTTTCGCGGATTACAAGTGTGGAGGATAAAAGTTATGCAAGATTGAAAGTGTGCAAGATACAATGTCAAGCAATATAACATGTGTGGAGGATAAAATGTATATGCCCCAATGTGACTAGCAAAATTAACTATAAATTCATTTACATTTAAAGTTTACAATACTTACAACTTTACCAGTAGTAACACTAAGTTTTCTATAAAAACAAATAACGTTTCAAACGCGTGAGATCATAAAATTCATATATGCGCATATTCACAGCAAAATTAACTGACAGATTGTATGAAAAATAGATCATGTTCTGTTTTTTCAACACATTTACGATCGTATACAATATTTCAACCAATCTTCTGTTTGATACTAACCTATATAAATTGTACCAAAAATAGTGCAACATCTTGTACAATTTATAGGTTAGTCTAAAATGACTATAACAAATCTCGGAATTTCGCTTAGCTCTGAAAATTTTGTGTTACAGTTAATTATTAATTGAATTAATTAGTCAACATTTTGTTTGAAACAAAAAATTTCTGATTTTGTTTCCAAAGTACACTTTACCAAAAATGAATAAAGACAACTTTGAGCCCCATAGGAAAATTGAAAGTTAGTATGAATTTCTCCAAAAGTGTTCGAGGTACAAAAATATTGACGACCGTTGTCAATTCCTCGTAAGAAAAATGTCTATAGAATGTGTAAACTAGAAACTTGTATACGATTATATACAGTGAGTGCAACGAAATGCGGAACATAGGACTTTAACATGAGATTTCAAACAATTGCGGATACTCACTCTCCTGATAAATTTAGAACAAAACTGCAAGAGTACAAAGTTGTTCAAAATGAAATTCTACATCAGATAAGATCATAATTGTTGCAACAGCACGTGCAGACGTGATATATTAAATATAAAATGTAACATTTTCGTAAAAAATCAGACACCCATGGAAATAAAAGAAAATATCTATATGTCAATTGTGACCTTACTTTGTGTTCAATATTTTAAAATTATATTTGTATTATTTTTTTAATATTGGCATATTGTTAAAGAAATGAATATAAATTCAACAATAATATTAAAATATAGACAATGAGTATTATAATTAGAGAAACTTCTCTAAACTGACAGATAGATATTTTCTTTTATTTCCATGGCTATCTGATTTTTAACGAAAGTATAACATTTTATATTTAATATATCTAGTACTACAGTCCTGTTATTGAAACAATTATGATCTTATATGACGTAGAATTTAATTTTGAACAACTTTGTATTTTTTGTAGTGTTGCTCTAAATTTATCAGGAGAGAGAGTATCCGCAGTTTTTTGAAATCCCATGTTAAAGTCCTATGTTCCGCATTTCGTTGCACACCTGTATATTAATGTTACATCAGATTATGTCGTTTTAACATAAAAAAAAAAAATTTATATTGTAAAACATTCATATCTTATTTGATTAAAACAAACATTTTATGTTAATTTCGTACCTTGTGTCAAAATCACTGTCATCACAATTTTGTTGCACCAATACTTGTAGTTAATTGTTGCAAAGACAATTTTAATATATTATTGTAGAAAAACTCAAAAATCAAATCATTTGTTTGATTACACTTCAGTGATATTTTTGGTTGATTATCTCAAGTATTTTGATTGTGTTTTCCCATGTGAAATCCCTGTGTGAAGGTTTCTAGTATTCAGCCTGTGTTACTTACATTCAAATCATCTTAGCAACAATACATGCTTCATTGCAATCAAATGCTTTTTGGTTCCCGTCCAACTTGGGTTAACCATTCTCTTCCAATCTTACCTTTTGGCGCGGTTATAAATATATTTTGGGGATTATTTAATGGTGTAATACAACATCCCGACACAACACAATATTTGAAAGGTGTATTTAGTTAAAGTAGCGTATTTAGAGTTGTAGTTTGCATGTTGTGGGATATAAAGACAGCTGCGCGATTATTACAAAATTGATTATATTTTAATTTGTTGTTATTGAAGTAAAAATACCTGAAAGTAATCAAACCATTTTTTTGATTACATTTTTTTGTTTGAATGGAACCTGCAATGTGTAATTTGTTGCTCTGTATGTTGTAATTCTTTTTAATTTATATTTTTTGTTACATACTATCGTATGATACTTTTAAAAACTAGTATATATGTAGTGGTGTGAAGTTAACCACGTGTGGATGCCAGACCTAAATTTTAATAAACTGATACAAGAGTTTCTGTCATTTGTTTAAGCCTACTTGATTGCAATTTTCAACACCTAATAAAATTTGTTTTAAACGATATTTCTCTGGAACTAATGATCGGATTTGAAAAATAAAGAAAACTGTTGAAAAGGCCTTTCGAACTGTATCTTTCTTGACACCCTTTTCCATTTAAAATGTTTGAGCTGCAGTCCACCCCCATTTTAGAGTTGAAGTTATGCCATTGGTACTAATCCATTCAGGTGTCCCCTTTATACTAAAATTGACGTGTTCGAGCGTTTTTTGCAAAATTGATGTTAAATGGCCAAAAATTGCGCTGATAATTTTCATTGGGCCACCCTGTATACACACCATTTCCACTTGTAATACAGAAAGCGTCATTTGAAATTCAGAGTAGTCAATTTAATTTCAGAACTCGTCAAATGTAATTCAGAATAATCAATTTAATTTCAGAAAGCGTCATTTGTAATTCAGAATAGGCAATTTAATTTTTGAAAGGGTGAAATATAATTCAGATATCATCAATTGTATTTCAGAAAATGTCAAATGTATTTCAGAAAGCATCAATTTTATTTCAGAAAGCGTCATTTCCATTTTAGAAAGCGTCAAATATTTGGAGCTATAATTTGTAATTCAGAACATTGAATTGTTTATTTATTATACATACATATACAGAAATTCATCTCTTTTTTTCAAAACCAACTTATAAGAAGATAATTTTAATAAAATTATATCAAGGCTAGCATGTTTCTCAATATGTATAGCATTTTGAATTACAAGTGACATTTTATGATTTATATTTGATGATTTCTTAATTACAAATAATGCTTTCTGAAATTAAATTCACTATTCTCAATTACAAATGACGTTTTCTGAAATTAAATTAATTATTCTGCATTACAAATGACGTTTTCTGAAATTAAAATGACCATTTCTGAATTATAACTGGAAAAGGTGTAGTAAAGTACATGATTGAAATGGGTAACCAAAGCGGCAACTATGCCCCAATTTAACCGCCTTCATATCTCTTACAGTTCTCCACATCCCAATGGGGAAGTTTAGCGTATTTTTTTATTTTATCAAAAAAATATTTCTTTTGCTCATTGTATTAGTGTTGTAAAATGGTGGTTGTTTGCTAATTTAACTAACCTCGTAGCTCTTATAGTTCTCGAGATAGCAATGGTGGCACACTTAAATGGAACATTCTGTATAGAGAGAATGGGGAAGTTTAGCGTGGTTGAAATTACATGTGAAATATCTTTTAGTCGTAAGTATATGAATAATTATAACTTCAAATGTAATTGAAAGTTAAAATTATGTTGCCAATTATTTATAATTAATGATGTATGTTGGAGTCACTCTGACGTCACAAGTGAGTTATGCGCTTGCGCAGAAGCGATGGTGAGACCAGGAGGGTTATTCTAATTCAGATAGCGGTAGCGAAGCTTCGCTATGCGACTTGAAGCCATCTATTGGTCTTGAAAGGAACATCGCATATGACGTCATAGATTAGCGGGATGTCGCTAGGCATAGCGAAAGCCACATAGGTCCCGCTATGAGCATAACGCTTCGCTATCGTTCATTTTTGTGATTTTATGATATTGTTTTGAACATGTTTTGACAGAAGCTAATTTTTAATTATTATATTTGTACGGAAGTGAGAGTATACGATTTAATTAATTTTATAAACAGTAGTTTAATGATAAGAATAGTTTGTATATCGTTTGGAAATCGATAATATCGATTATTATCGATTTCCTTCTAGTTTTTCTTCTTCTTCAAGCATCGATACGGCCAAATACAGCATCGAAATGATGAGCCATAATCTAAAATAATTATGAAATAAAAGATAGTATCATAAACAATTCTTATCATTAAACTACTGTTTATAAAATTAATTAAATCGTATACTCTCACTTCCGTATAATATCATAAAATCACAAAAATGGCCGATAGCGAAGCGTTATGCTCGTAGCGGGACCTCTGTGGCTTTCGCTATGCCTAGCGACATCCCGCTAATCTATGACGTCATATGCGATGTTCCTTTCAAGACCAATAGATGGCTTCAAGTCGCATAGCGAAGCTTCGCTACCGCTATCTGAATTAGAATAACCCTCCTGACTTGTTGAACGTAGGTTGTATGTTGCGGCATTACACCACACGCTTCTCTATTGCCATGGGAACCCAGCGCGCGCTGCTTAACATACACGATACGTTCTCCGCGAGCCACACTCACGTCATTTTTGTATATAATTACATTTTTAGAGAAATCTAGGCATCTTTGGGTGAAATAAAATGTAGAATATCACTTTTGAGAGCAATCTTGATAAAATAAAAAAATTTAAAAAAAATCGCTAAACTTTCCCATTGCGCTGATAATTTTCATTGGACCTCCTGTATCTAGTAAAATACCTGATAGAAATGGGCAACCAAAACGGCAATTTTGTCCCAATTTAACCGCCTTCATATCTCTTACAGTTCTCTACATCCCAATACTTACTTTTTAAAACAAACACCCTGTATAGTCGAAATTTTTAAGCAGTAGAGAGACGTCATCAATATTTGTAACTAGATTATGACGTCACGAATTACAAAGTTTATATGTGCATTAGTTTAGAAAATGTGTTGCGTGTTGCATATGGCAATGCCAAATTTAATAACAACAAATAAAATGATAACATACCTCTCGAACTGCTTTTAACGACAGTAATGGTCCACCGTGTGCCAGTTCTTTTTCAAAATATGTAGTCGCATTTGCAGTTAGCACTTGCGACTGCTTCGATAATGCTTTAGGCATTATTACTTACGCTAATAAAATAAACGTATTACAAGAAACAAAGAACACGAATACGAATAATTATAAGGAACAATACAACTTAAACGAACAAACAAAGTTTTTATATTATATTATTTGACAACTCAATCAATCGGCGTGACAAGAAACAAATATATGTAAACATATTTTATTTGAGTCGTAGCCAACGTGTGTTAAAAAAAATACACTGCAATTATTATAAATAAATTGAAATGTCATTAAATACCTTATATTTTAATTTGAAATAATAGTAAATATAATAAATAAGTAATTTTTTTATGATACCTTTTTTTACTACTCGGTTTTCTAAATAAAAACACCTTTCGAAAATTTCTAGAAGTTTTATTTCGTTTTGTAACGTTTTTTTCAGGTCTATGACGTCTCTCTACTGCTTAAAAATTTCGACTATAGAGAGCGCGTATTATTTACTATCCATACCTGAGAAACAATATACGCCCAGTAAAAGCTAGCCAGGATATAGGACTGAATATCAGGCGACCAGGACAGCGTCCCGTAGGTTGGCAGATCCGTGGAGTTATCAGCAGAGTCGGAGTAACAGCGGTCTGGGTCTTCAGACATGGTGGAGATGTTGTTCAGTGTTGGTTGTTCCACCATAGCCACGATGGCTAGGTTGATATCCGTCCGCATCATGAACGAGACCAGGAACCCGGACCAGCTGAGCAGGTAGAGGACCAACCGGGCTGGAATGTGGCCTGGAAGAGATAATCAGTGTTGGGGTTGGTGTGTGAGACTATTGGCTTGAGCTAACAAAGTATAGTAGAGGCATAGGTATATGAAATTCACTTTCGGATAAGCCGATTGGCCCTTATAAAGTTACATGGGACTTGCGGTATTGCTACTTTTAGGCCCGGTATTACAGTCACTACTTAAATATTGGTTTAGCTAAACTTAAACTTTCACTTAAACCAATTAGCAGTATTACAGTACAAAGTTTAGCTAAACTTGTTTCGATTATATTTTCGTTTATGTTGGCAATAGAATATTTGTTTTTGACATTGACAGATAAATTATTTACACATGTATTTTGGTATATACACGTTATTGGTAAATCTGTTGTGAGTTATTGTCATTGTATTAGATAAATAACATAAGGGTGACTAAAGTTTTACATTTTAAATAATTTTTATTACATATATTACATATTTTATATCCTCATGAAAGGTATGTAACAATAATTTCCTATCAAAAGAGCTAACATTAAGAATAAACAGATTATTTTTCAGAATTATAGATGAAAGAGAACGGGCACCTTAATTTTACATTGAAGAAAATAGAGAAATTGAAAGCTTACCGTACAAAATTTTTGACGTATTGTGTAAAGAATAAAATAAATAATAAAAATATAATATCTTATTGTTAATTGTTGTTGATGCATTCATAGAATGTAAAGCGTGATTCAAAAATCAAAGTTAACAGTTTACAAAAATCAATATTCTTCAGAAATTGGCACTAAAATCGAGTGTAATTAAAATGCATTTTATTAATGAATTCTTACCAATTACTTTTTTTAATGTCGCTAAATATTAAGTACGTTATAAATTTAACAAACAGATGATTTTGCTAAACGAAATCTATTAAAAAAATCTTTATCAGACCATATATTTATATTATCAGGCCTAGTGCCTAGAAAGAATACGTTATGGTCATCTAATTATATTGAGAATATTTTGCTCGACTTCGACTTCACTGCTGTTGCTCATTTCTTAAATTTCCGTATTATAATTCTCCGCAACGTCCATTCTGATAGTTTTATTTTGACAAAAAAAAGGTTAAACTTCACCTTAAGGTTTAAGCCGCTAGGATCGACTGCTTAAGTTAAACTAATAAATAAATGCTAAACTCCAACTGTAATACATCGAATTTACTTAAACCGTGGCTTAAACCTAGGATCGAGTTTAAACTTCCACTGTAATACTGGGCCTTAGGCACGTATAGTAGAAGTTTAGGTATATGAAATTGACTTAAGCGGGTTTTACAACCTTTTATGGACAGGTAGGAAGCTTTGTGGTCAGGTGTTGTAAATTATCCCAACTCAAACGTATCACTTGAAAGGTAAGAACAGGTCCGTATTAAATAAATTCATACTGTACTTACTTTGTATAAATAAATAACTAATAATGGAGTTCTTAGAATATGTAATTGGAAATCCAAAGATCACTCAATGAAAAGAAAAATCAAATGAATGAACAACCTGACATAGTCAAATCTCTATTGATCCTTTAATCCTTTTTAGATATTCTTACCATTGAAAATGTGGTTAATACTTAGTTTACGGTTGAATTTATTTTAATAATGTAATCTCTTCTCAATTTACAAATTGAAATTAGAAGACGGCATTAAAAATGCATTATTATTTGAATATTTTACCCTAGATTTAAAAGTATATAATTAGGAAACATTTTGAAAGAAAATTTCTGGTACGGCCCTTAACATCATACGACAGAAAAATCTACCTGCCTAAAAGTACCAATACCGCAAGTCCCATTAAACTTTATAAGGGCCAATCGGCTTATCCGAAAGTGAATTTCATGTATCTAAACTTCGACTATACTTTCTTCTGTCGTATGATGTTAAGGGCCGTACCACAAATTTTCTTGCAAAATGTTTCCTAATTATATACTTTCAAATCTAGAGTAAAATTTTCAAATAATAATGCATTTTAAATGACGTCTTCTAATTTCAATTTGTAAATTGAGAAGAAATTAAATTATTTAAATGAAATTCAACCGTCAATTTCAAATACAAACAGTTATTAAATAAATATAAGAAATACTTGGTTGTTTAAAAAAATTGAATTTTATTTTTATTCATATTTCGACTTTTAAGGTCATTACCAGGAAATACTAATAAATATACTTCACAGAAATTTTTAGTATTTATACATGAAAGAACAAAGACAGAAACTAAATATTAAACACCTTTTCAATGGTAACAATATCTAAGAAGGATAAGCGGAGAAATCAATGGAGATTTGACTAATGCCCGGTTGCAGAAAGGCTAATCAAGCTCTAATAAAAAAATCACTGATTCATTTGACGTTGTTACCATGGCCACGTATTAAAAATATATTGCTGTCAAAAAATTAATCATATCAAAGTTGTTAAAGCTTTGTGCAACCTGGGCTAAGTCAAGTTGTTCATTCTTAAGATTTTTCTTTTCATTTTTTTCATACGGACCCGGGTGCCTATTCTATAAATTTTCAACGATTTGAAGTGTTATATTAATTAACGTCTCTTGTCAAATGTACAATGTTGTAATCTTAGGAACTATTGTATTTGAAAGTTTTAGTAAAATAATTTTTAAGTTGGCACTACTCCCTGGCACAACTATCAAATTGTGCAAAATTATGTTTATTGTCAATTGCGTACATTTGCATAGTTTCAAGATTCTCTTTAGTAATTTTCACAAAATGTCACCACTCAAATTTCAAACAATACCGCCAAGCGCACAAACCAAATGTCATTATAACACTAGTGAAATGAATATAACATACCCTTCGCGCTAGTGAATCGTTTACAAAATGAGTGACGTCATATTGGCCTGTTGCGCTGGAAAACAGCTAGAGGGCAGTCAGATTATAACACTTTTGAACACGTATCACTAGTGTTATAAGTTACAGAATAGGCACCGTGTTCTTACTTTTCAAGTGATACCTTTGAGTTGGGATAATTATAAGTCCTGACCACAAAGCTTCCCACCCTTCTATAAAAGCTTGTAAAACCAACATAAGTCAGTTTCATATACCTAAACTTGTACTATAGTTGACATCTGGTTGCTAAATTTAAAATAAGAGCATTAGGAAAAACATTCAGACGTTTGTAATGCTGTTGATAAAATTAGAAAAAAATACTTTGCAACTTTTCGAATTTCAAAGTTCGAATTTTAAATTTAAAATTGGTGAACGAATTTTAAATTTCGAATTTTGTTTTTGATTTTATTTGCTTTCGCTTGTTTGTATATAAATATATAAACCGCGAAATAAAATTGTCCTTTTGGGGAATATGGTAATATTAACATTCGTAACACAAACACATTAATTACTAAAATGTCGTACTTATACTATAGTTCTAACACATAATTTTGTAATTAGAAAAAACATATTTTCTGTTTTTTATTTCGTATTTCTTTTGAATTTCGAATTTCGAATTTTAACATGAATTCGAAATTCAAAAATTCCGAAATTCGATTATTTTTCCAATGGAATCTTGAATTTTTTCTGAAAATAGACAGCACTAGTTTATGTACTACTTGGGTAGGGAAATAGCTTTTTGTGAAGTAAAATATCAGCAAAAATATCCATACATTATTTTTCCAAGGATATTAACTTACAAAGTAACTGGAAAATTGTAGTATTATAGATAGCAGGGCATGAAACCGAAAAAAATAATGGTTAATGATTAACGTTATAATAATAACGGTTTTAGTTCAAAAACTGGATTTTAATAATTGGAAATCGGTTAAAAAATTAATAAAAAAAATATTATGAAAATATTTTTTAAAAAGTAAATAAATTTAATTTAAAAAAATAATAAAAAATAAACGCCTGAAACAAATTTAACAAATGAAAGATTGCAACATAAATATCGAATATTTACAAATAATTTCTTGCCTTCAAATTATAATCTACGTAAATATTATGTACCTTTTCTCATATTTTTAAATAGAATATTAAACAATATTTATAGCTAAAATTTCAAATAGAAAAGCAATTTTAGTTTAACGCAATAACTTTCCTTTTTTCCCGCACAGTGGCGCGTCGAGCGCTACTTGCAAAACATATAACTGATAGAAGATAGTTTATGGATTTTATAAATGTTTTATTTTTCAAAAATAAATCGCCTGGTTTTCAAAATATCTTGTTTCGAAATTTTTGTTCTGTTGCCATTTTGTTATTTGATAAAATAGAAAATAATTGTAAATACAAATGTTTTAGAGAATCGAAAGCAAATACTAAATGTTTTTGTATTTTTTAAATATTCCTTCAAATAAGGGAGTAATGACGAATTTTTTGAAAAACAAAACGCCAATTACTATGTACTGGGGCTCTAAATAAAAAATTTGAACTAAGAAAAGATGTTTGTTTTAATGAGTTCTAACTGCCGTTTTCGGGTGTTACAACTTAGTATTAATACCCTGTATATACAGTAGAATGACTATTTTTTTCTTTGACAACATAAGTTCGAAACATATTTTCTATATAGGATTAGGTAACATGTTTGGCAAATAATGGAAAAATTCTAGCAATACCATTGCTATAATTTTATTGTTATTGCTACAGTTGCCAGTTCTTTTCAAAAACAAACCAAGTTACTAATTAAACTTTAAAACAATAGACTGCATTAGTGTAACGGTCATTTTGTGGCGCTAAATTCAAACTGAAACCCTAACTCGCCTCTGCCGATTTATACGCCCATGTTATTCTTATGGGAATAAAAATATGCTATCTTTAAACTGCTAGAAAGTATTATAAAATGCAAATCTTAACTATTAAACCTTATAAATACTAATCTCTAATGTTTTATCTCTCTTCTAATGTAATATACACACCCAAAAAACATAATATTATTTAATAAACTTCAATTTAAACAGTACGTGCAAATTTCTGAAAACGTATGTCGTAGATGTCTTAGTATTCAGTTGAACCTGTCATTTTAACTTGGCGTTTTTAAGCTGCTGCACCAAGTAACGACATATGTTACTATTTGCGATGCTACTTTCTTTAAAATCAAATTTTTCTTAATTTATTCTTTTTTTCTATAGCAGATGTTATAGTGCAATTTTATCAACTCAAAATAGTGGATAAAGTAGCACTTTAACAGCAAGGGTAGATAAAGTACTTTAACTTTTGTTTATTAGAAGTACATTTCCATAACAACGCACACTACTGACATTTTAAAATTGTTCTTAAATAATAATTTAATTTTTCTAATTCTTTTCTCTTCAAAACCTGCTATAGAAAAAAATAGAATTTTATACACGACGATAAAATTAAATTATCGACTCGCGAAAAATAATTCACTCGCGATTATATCGCTCGTGAATTAACACTTTCCGCTTGTCGATAAAATATTATTTTATCGTCTTGTATAAAAAATAACTATTAGTTGTACTTTTTCTGTACGGAAAGCAAACAGTAATGTTTTAGAATATAAAAAAACCCTATGTTATAATTAAGAATCACCAAAATGCTATAATATCGTGAATTGAAAATGTACTCCCATAAGAAATGCATACACTCAGATTTGAATTAGGGTTTCGCGCTAAATGTAAATCTTAACCTCACTAACGTGGTCTATTGTTTTATTACTCGAATCAATAAATTGCATAATTTTATTTAATATTTTAATACCAATTCAAATTGTTTATCAGGACTGTGCTGACAAAATCTTTAATATAAAGTATATTAAAAATTATGGAAATTTTTAAAATAAATTGTTTACTTTCAATTTAAATAACAAAAACATTAATTTTTGTCTTCTGAAGAAGGATGTAGCCAAAGTATAAAATGCATTTTGTGGCACACTTCTACATATAAAAATATTTATTTTCTTTTACTGTTGAATATTATTAAATTAGTATTTTCTCCTATTTCCATCTTTAAGAATATTATTAACATTTTTAAGTATAAAATGCACTATAAACTTGGGCGAAAAAAAATCACTAATATGATGAAATCAAACGTTCATAAAAGGCGAAATTTTCTTCACAATGTTTAAAATTATTTTCAACAATTTTTTCAAAACTTCGTCTTTTGAGAAATGTGCTGAAATATTTCAGAACTTAAGTAATTACTATACAATGGTACAAAAGAATTATACTAAATAAATGGCATCTCTCAAAATATCTCGTAATGTAATAAAAAATGTGGTTTTCTCTACTATTCATCTTAGTGCTGCCATCTGTTATCAGTGGCGATATCCAATAGTACTTTATTGTTATTACGTTAAAATCAATGAAAATTACCACTAGTGGCAGCACTGTACTTCAAGATGGCGGATACGAAGTGTAATCAAAGTTTAATTTTTAATTTAAATATCGTTCAAAAAGAAGAATTTTTAATTTAGTGTTATTGTTTGTTCAGTTTTCCAAACACTTAATTAACAAAGTCGAAACTAAGGAAAAAGTAAAAAAAACAGAATCGTAATTAAGCAACAATCTCAACAAGGAAATATTCAATAAAAATGTCGTAATTAAGGAAAAAAAACAGTTAAGACTAGTTTACACTAGATATTACTAGTAACTTATTATGTTTCCTGTTAATAATAACACAAAATATTATGTTAATTTATGCTTTATAAGATCTGACAGTTCTGAATTATATGACATATTGTCAACCAATAGCAAGAAAGTATTTAATCACGTGTTTCTGTTACAAATTAAGCGTCTTATGTTTCAAATTTTGTATAATACAAGAAAATAACATAATTCGTAAACAATTGTGTTAGATATAAGGTTAATATAAACAAGCCCTTAAACAAAATCGCAACAATGATTTGAAAATAGTCGTAACTAAGCAAACATTCTGTAACTAACAAAAAAGCAAAAACACAAAAACAATCAACAATGTGGTAACTAAGCAACAGTTAACCCTTAGAAAACAAAAAGCAATCAATTCGTAACTATAGCAATAGCGTAGTCATGGAAATAATAAAGAAGAAACTTACGGGAAACTTTGAAACAAATGAAACACATACTGCATGACATTTTAATTAACACCAATTAACAATTAGAATCTCAACTGAAATTATCTCAAATATGATGAGTTGCGTTATTCAAATGTTTTTCAAGCGCAAAAAATAATAAATAAATTTCAAAGCGAATTGTAAGTGGGGGAAATGCTCTCAAGGCTATGATAATTTAAATATGAATAAAATACAAACCACACATAACAATGCAGCCTGCGTCTTTCTTCTTGTAGACCAATTCATTGCCGTAGATATTATTCTCCGGCAACATCGCCATGGTGACCGTAACAAAGCCCCAGCTATTGTTCTACATGTCCGAGTTCGTCATTTCACCACCTGTAAACAACCTGAATTTGCACTTTTTAAACCAGTTACGGGTGCCTCGGGCGTCAAATTGGCATTGACACCGTTAAAATCATTTAAATACACGTGACTGACCACAAAAAAATGCAATTATCACTTCTTTGAATTTAGGAATTTTTGTTCTAGTGATATATTGACTGTTTCGCAATAAATCAAAAACTTTAATCAGCAAGAATAGATAATTTGATGACTAATATCTATTATTTTGACTATAACTCACCTATTTTAATAAATACATCACGGAAATCGATATTACTTTGACATTTAACCTCCATTTTATACCGCATATGTTTCAATTCTACCAATTGTTTCACCATAACAACACCCAGTCACTTATTATTTCAAAAATATCACAAAATTCATAAAATCACTTAATTTTTATTAATAATTATTAAATACAATACATAAAAATTTAAAAATAAAACGATACAACTAGAGTCATCTAACCTAAATATCACCAAACACCCTAGTAACTTTCATTTTTAACGTTGGTAAAAGTAAAAGTAGTGACATACTCTTGAAAAATTTGCAAATAGGTCAGAAATGCATTTTCACCATGTTTAATTTATAAATTCATGGTCATAATTTAAAACTTTTGTTTCTTATGCAAAATTTAAATTATCAAAGCTATCAAACATATTGTATTTTTGCTAAAAAGAAAACAAAATAATTACTTTAACAATATGTAATACGATCTATTTTTATTAGATTTTTAATACTACACTTCTGTCAAAATTTTTGTAACTTAAAACCTGTTTTTACGCCCACTCATATAATAAACATGTTTTTGTTTTTATTAGTTTTTAATCAATAAGTTTGTATTTGATAAATAAAAATTATCCTGCAGAATGCATTCGTACATTTTATTTCATATTTCTCATTTTAATAATTATTTTGCATAACTACACATCAGACTTTTTGTAATCACGTGTTCTAGCGCCACGTTTTAATTATTTATTCTAGAATTAGTCGGACAATTTTTATAAAAATTGGTATAGGGGAGGAAGAAACTACAAGGATTAAGAATTTTGAGGTTTAAAGTCTCTATCTTTAACCGTGCCGGAGTTACAAGTGTCCAAATTTTCTTATTTTTTTTATTATTGTAATCATCTGTTCTTGCAACAAGTTTTAATTATTTATTCCAAAACCACTCGAACGATTTTTATAAAAATTGCTACAAGGGTGAAAGAAAATATGAGGATTAAGAATTTTGAAGTCTCAACTCTGTAATTTTAACCGTGAAGGAGTTACAGCATTGCAAAGTTCATTAACTTCGCTTAACTCAAAAACGATTAGCCGTAGAATGTTGAAATTTTATTTATGTAGTTACTTTAACATCTAGTTATACAACTCCATTTTTTGTTTCAATCGGCCTTTACAAAAGCAGATTACTTTTGGCAGAATCTTAATAATAGTTATTTATGGTACAAGTGTGTTACATTACAGATAAGTCACGCAAGAAAAGTTTAGCTCACGAGGCGGTTTTGGTATTTTTTCAAGTGACTTAGATAATTAACACACGTGTGCCATACAACATTTTATCCAACACATTTTAATCATTGATATAAAATATATATAAGATTTTTGACAGATGGAATTTCGAAATGACATTTAGGAATAAAGTAGTGTAGAGAAGGTTTTATAACGTAGTTACTATGACACGAACCAAAAAACAGTGAGCTAATATATTTAGCTCACTAGTGACTTATGACCTATTTTATTTATCTAAAAACAGCATACTTATATCGTTATAATTACACGGTATTGCATAAAAATATTAATTTAGTTGGCTTTTAATTTTTGTAAGAAACATTTAATAATAAATTGATATTGACAACTGTCATATTTCGTGAGAAATATTTATTTCTTAGCATATTTTTGAGCGATTAAATAAAAAGTTTAATAAAATTTTCAAAAGGTGATCAATTTCGAAGTAGAATTATGTCACTTTCAAGTGAAATAAGTTTAAAAAATGTGTATAATTTAGCGTACAAGGATTACCTCCCGCCACTGTAGTAATATATTCTATATATTTTTTCAGTACATTTAATTTGTAGTTTTACAATTAGTTTGTTATTGCAGATCAGAATATTTTTAATTCATTTTATACCTAAAATTCCTTCATAAATTTGTATGACCAAAAAAACAGCTATTTTTGGCGTTACTAAAACCGGTAGAAAAAAAAAATCTTTGTTTAATAATAACTTAATTTGCGGAAAAATGGTATTTAGAAGTATATTTTAGGAAAAACGATTTAAAGCTTCAAATAAAGTACTACTTTACGGTTCTAATATTTTTCATTATTCTTTTGATTAAAGCTAAAAATAAAAAATCGTGCAAAATATCATGTTTCCAACAGTCTACAAAATTTTAGTTTTAAATGTAAATAACTCATCTATTTGAAAAAATTATACATAAACGACATTGACTTACTGAAGAAAGATACTCTTTGTAATAATAAAATAAAAATTTTATGATTCCATATAAAAAATATTTAGACCTAAATTTTGGGAAATGCTGATATATTTTTTTGTCAATATGACTAATTTTGTAATTTAAAATTCGTATCTTTTCAAATAAAAATTTACCAGTGTGAGTAAGTTTATTGAAACAATAATTAATTTGAAATGTTTATTCCTCAAACCAGGTAAATATTTATAGTTTTAGTGGAAAATCATCTCCCACTATTGGCAACACTGATTGTCGCCATTTTTAAATAGCTGTCATTTATGTTTACGTTGAATTTTTCTCTAAAAATTTTTTTGAATTATGTGAATAATTATCCACAATTTACTACAATAATAGGTCAAATTTTTAATTTTAGAAATATTTAAATCATTACTACTATATTTTATCCATTATTTTAAATTTCTTATAACCTATAATTTTGCTGTCACAGTGACAATGTTTTGCTTGTGTGTTGTTTTAAGAAAAATATCTTTTTCAACTGTTTTAATCTACTTTAGAGCTGTTAAAAATAGTTCACATGTAATATAAACAGATTTTATTAATTCACAATACAAATTTATATAAAATAATAACATATAAAAATAAAAATTACATTTTTTCAAAGGTTTCGACGAAACCACAAGTAGTACAAACTCTGCTATATTCATCGCTATCTTCATTGTAGTTTTCAGGTCCAAACGCGTGCTTATGACTGGCTGCAGTTGTTTTATCGTATAAACTGCTCCTCACTTCCATCCTTAGTTCTGAAATAATTACAATTTAGTTATACTCCGTTTTTTAACTATAGACAGTACTAGACGAAGTCACATTTACATCACAACGCTAATGAAATACTGGTAGTTCTGAAAACAACTGATTTTAACCATGAAATATCACAAAAAGAGAAATGAAATAAGAAACACGTGCAAATTCAGCAAGTGATTTGACAACTACTGAGAGTTTGACGTTTCAATTACGTTTGAGAAGGTTAACTTGAAATTTTGTCTGGTTAAATGTGACTTCATGAAATGGTTCAGCAGCCAATCACAGGCTTTGATTTTCTCACTAGAATTTCTAGTTACTGTCTATAGTTTAAAAACAGAGTATAGTCTAAAAAAATGGAAATATAAGATTGTACATACTTTTCATTTCCTTGTGGTATTTTTTGGTTTTTGCTATAATTTTCTTTTCTTCTCGTTTTTCCAACTCTTCTCTGAGGGTTTCCTCCGAACCCCATACTTCTAGAGCCCTTTTTTCGATTTGTATCTGCAGATAAAGTTTCATATCACCCCAATTTGAGTTGTGCGGATTTTTTTTAGTAATGTACTTCAAAATTGGTTCCCGTTTATCCAAGTCGCAATCTTTGAGTAAATATTCTTTCATTGCTTCTGTTTTTGTTATTAAAGAATGTTTTTCCTCATCTCTGCAATGAATGAGTTATTTTTGAAGTATTTATAAGTGTTTGGAAACATACCGACAGTTGTCGCATACTGAATAGCTGAACTTTTCATATAAATATGAGTTTGCGAAAGCTTGTTCACATTCTTCGCACGATGGCCAATCCGGCTCAAGAATTGGTGCATCTGGATGGGTTATTTCTTGCTAAAAACAAGTCAATACAATTTTCATCAAAAGCCCGGGGATACTCGAAGAAAATGCCGGCAAGTGATGCATCACTTGCCGGCAAAAATCTGAAGAGTTTGCGGGGTCACAACTTATATTTGCCGTTTAATTTTAAAGTAAAATGAATTAATTACTATTCAATATAATTATTTAAAAATAAAAATAAACAAAGTAAGTTGCTACCGCAACTATTTTGTACTTTTTTGTAAATAAAAAATTAAAAGTTAGGTTAAAAGAAACGTCAGATAAAAAACAAATGCAAAATTCTGCCTATTTTGTTTGTGAATATTAAAAAAATTAAATTGTGAGTCCATAGTTTACACATTTCTTCACTTGAATGAGACAAATTTGAATTTGGATGCTTAAATTTCTTCATAAAATTATAGTTTTTCATGCTAGGTGAAAATTTTCTTATCTAACTTACCGGTATATCATTATTTTGAGGTTTTTCTTCAATCAAAAAACCTCCACCTGTGTCTTTATATTTTGTTGTACCAATTTTTATTGTTGTTTTATCAACTGCTATTGTTTTCCTGCAAATATAAAGCAATGTAACCTCAAGTTTTAATTTTAAAATAATCTCTAATACCCATTTGCATACGGATGTGGAATAAGACGTGTTTGTTTTAAAATTATTGCTTTTTGTCTGTTTTTTTCAATTCTATCTTTCTGAGCTTTTGTTAAAACAACTTTTTCGTTATTTTCAGACATTTTTAATTATTTTAATTTACATGCGTGAAACTAGCTACAAACAATACAATGCCAATGTAAATCTAGATACAAAAATATCCCTAGAAATAGCAGATGTCAAAAAATGGACGAAAGATTAGGTTAAGTATTAAAAATATATAATTATTTATTAAACACTGTGTTAATTCATATTTTTTCAGATGAAAAACGAATTTTGCAGCCTTTATCATTCTTAGAGTCAAAATTTCAAGGACTGAGTTTTAATGTTTCACAACACTGTCTTCTGTGTGAAGAAGTATTTAATTTAAATAATAATTTAAACAATTTTTTAAAACATGTATTTGAAAAACACAATTTAATAATTGAGGATTTTCAAAATATAAATAAATTTGATAAATACATTGAATTTTGGAGACAAAAATTTGTAGAAAAATCATTAGAATTTATTGTGCCTTGTGTACAAATTGAAAATACAAATCAGTCCTATTTTATTTTATCTAATTTACTAAAGGAAGATAAATATATTCGTCATAAATTAAAACTAGTGAGTATAAACTTTGAAGATGTGCCACTCCTACACGGTTAAAGATATGGTGTCGAGACCTCAAAATTCTTAATCCCCATAGTTTCTTAACTCCCTGTACTAATTTTCATTAAAATCCCCTGAGTGGTTTTAAAATAAATGAATAAAATGTACTTCGATACTTTTCCATATGGCGGAAAAAAGTTTTGATAACATCAACACAAATCTTTCAATAAAACCTAAATTACACGCGGTAAAAATACAGAACTTGGACAGTGTATTCAGAAGGTCGGTTGACAACCCTGTACTTAATTTTATTACTTACAGTTGAGTGGTTTTTCATTAATACAGAGTGTCCGTTTTAAAGGAGTAATCATTGGGATGTGGAGAACCGTACGAGATACGAAGTCCGTTAAATTGGGACAAAGTTGCAGCTTTGGTTGCCCATTTTAATCATGTATTTGTTTTCCCCAAAACATGCATAGCTCACTAGATATTAGCCAATAACTGTTTTTGGTCAATTTACTTTTTGACTTATAACTTTCTTGTTTCAATTCATACAAGTTTCTAGTTTGCACATTCTACAGACACTTTTTTTGTCTATAGTACTATTAAATACAGATTTTATTTCTCTTTACAACGATATAAAACTCATGTATGTTATGAAAATAAATTAAGAATGCTTTGGAAAAAAAAACAAAAATCTTAGCTCTAAATATAATTTTTTACTCAAATTTTGTTATTACAAAACAAAAAGATTTTTAAATTTTCTGTCGGTTTCTATAATTATATTTTATGTATAACTTCTAGCTAATCAGAAAAAAATTGTAATAATTTTACATATTTGTTGTCAAATTTTATGTAAGTAATTTTAAAAGATAAAATAAGTAAATATGAAGCAGTTTTATTGTAAAATACAAAAAGGTCTGTGTCTGTACGTATGTACGAAATGTTGAAATTTAGTATATGGGACTTTTATAATTTTTATTGGTGCACATTTCTTTTTTTTATTGCAATTGGCAGTGCCAAAAGGGCACTTTATTCATAAGTTTTTTTTTTAAATTTTTTGCCTAACTGAAAAACTATTAGCCGTAAAATGTTGAAATTTTGTATGTGTAATTGATTGGAAGATTGTATTTTACTTTTAAATGAAATAAGTTTAAAAGCGTGCATTAAAACACGTGTATAACTTAATAGACGTACAAGAGGAAGTCCACATCAGATATTTTTATTGTTTTCGATGCAGTATTACAAATTTTATACAAAGAAATTTTTAAAAATATTCTGAAGTGTTATAACACACTAATTTTAAAAATTAAAACTACAAATTTCACTTTAGATATAAAAATTAAACCACTCAGCAGTAAAAATTAAAAATAAGTACACGTATCAACCACTTAAAATTTATATCTTTTACCGTGTAGAGTTACAAGAGTCTAAAAAAACATATTTAATTTCAGGAAACTGCGTTAGAACAGCAAGAATTGGAACGAACTTTAAATAATTTTAAAAAAGTTTGTCTCTTCTGTAAATTCGAATTTGAGGGAAATATTTATGGATACATTAAACATTTATCAGAAAACCATAATCTGCAACTGGGAAAACCGGAAAACTTGGTGTATACTAATGATTTCCTCACAGAAATTGAAAACAAAATCAATAAGTAAGTTTTCTCCTTTTTTCTTCGCCTCATTTTTAAACCACTTTGTACAAAGATTAAAGAAACCCTTAAAATTAAGATTTTTGAATACAGGATGGCTCAATGAAAATTATCAGCGCAATTTTTGGACAATTAACATGAATTTTGCAAAAAACGCTCGAACACGTCAATATTAGTATAAAGGGGGACACCAGAATGGATTAGTACCAATGGCATAACTTCAACCCTAAAGTGGGGGTGGACTGCACCTCCAACATTTTAAATGGAAAAGGGTGTCAAACATGACTCAGTTCGAAGACCTTTCAATTCTCTTTTCAACAGTTTTTTTATTTTTCAAATCCGATCATTAGTTCTAGAGAAATATCGTTTAAAAAAAAATTATCAGGTGTGCAAAACTGCAAACAAGTAGACTTAAACAAATGACAGGAACTCAAGTATCAGTTTATTAGGTTTTAAAAATGACTACCTCCAACTTCCATACAATAATAAAGATTTTGCTCAAAATTTTTGAGCTACGGTCCGTTGCCGTAAATCTAAAGATTCGGGTGGTATAAACTTTAGACTTCAAATAACCCCACAAAAAGAAATCTAACTTATAAATTACTTGTTTATTACAAACAACTATTCGAAAAAATTGTTTTTTAGTTTCTATAATTTGTTTAAGCCTACTTGATTGCAATTTTAAACACCTGTTAATTTTTTTAAACGATATTTCTCTGGAACTAATGATCGGATTTGAAAAATAAAAAAACTGTTGAAAAGAGAATTGAAAGGCCTTTCGAACTGTGTCATGTTTGACACCCTTTTCCATTTAAAATGTTTGAGGTGCAGTCCACACCCACTTTAGAGTTGAAGTTATGCCATTGGTACTAATCCATTTAGGTGTCCCCCTTTATACTAAAATTGACGTGTTCGAGCGTTTTTTGCAAAAATGATGTTAAGTGGCCAAAAAGTGCGCTGATAATTTTCACTGGGCCACCCTGTTAAACGTAGGAGTAACAAACATATTTCTATTACAGTTTGAAATGCATTTATTGTGAAAAAATTTTCACAGATAGAAATGTTTTAAAAGAACACATGAGGAAGAAATTACATAAAAGAATTAATCCTTCCAATAATTTTTATGATAAATTCTATATTGTTAATTATTTAGAACCAGACCGAACTTGGGAACAAATACAGGTAAAACAAAACTGTGTGAACGTATTTTAAATGTAAATAATGAATTATTTTTCGGCAGAAAGAAGATGATAATCTTCCGATATCATTAGAAGAAAATTCTGATGTTGAGTATTCAGATTGGCAAGATTCAGATCAAGAAATCAATTGTTTGTTCTGTGATTTTACCAACTCGTCATTGAGTCACATCTGTACTCATTTGAAAAATACTCATAGCTTTGATTTTCAGAGCATTTTGAACGACTTGGAATACTATCAAAGGGTAGGTGTATAAAAGTGTGTATTTTTCAAAATTAATCTTTGGGATGTGGAAAACCGTAAGAGATACGAAGTCGGTTAAATTGGGGCAAAGTTGCCACTTTGGTTGCTCATTTCTATCTTGTATTTATTCTCTAAAACATACATAGGTTACTAGATGTGAGCAAAATACTGACTTTTGTCATTTGTGACATGTAACCGGTTAATACTAAGTTGTAACACCCGAAAACGGTAGTTACAACTCATTCAAACAACTTTTCTTACATCAAATTTTTGATTTGGAGCCCCAGTTCATAGTTATTGGCGTTCTTTTGTTTTCCGAAAAATCGTCATTACTCCCTTATTTTAAGAAATGTTTAAAAAATACAAAAACTTTCAGCATTTGCTTACGGTTCTCTAAAACATTTGTATTTGCAATTATTTTCCATTTTATCAAATAACAAAATGGCGACCGATTAAAAATTTCAAAATAAGATATTTTTAAAATTAGTCAATCGATTTTTGAAAATAAAACATTAATAAAATCCTTAAACTATCTTCTAACATTTGTATAAAATAATATAAACAAAAGCCTAACAATAAACGCGTACTTCAAACTTGAAGCATATGATGTCTAATTCAAATTTAAATACTTTTTTATCGTGCTTTTTAGATATGTCTTTATTTACAAAAAAAAATTATTTACTACTTTATCTAGTAATTTGCATAATTTGTGTATAAAAATGTATAATTATCAAAACATTGTTACAGTTCGTAAAAATGTATCTTGCAATTCAATATGAATAAAAACTTCGTTTAGACAGATGTTTCAGACAAACGTTAATAGATAGTTTAAAGATTTTATAAATGTTTTATTTTAAAAAATCGACCGACTGGTTTTCAAAATATCTTGTTTTGAAATTTTTGATCGGTCGCCATTTTGTTATTCGATAAAATAAAAAATAATTATAAATACAAATGTTTTAGAGAACCGAAAGCAAATGCTGAAAGTTTTTGTATTTTTTAAATATTCCTTAAAATAAGGGAGTAATGACGATTTTTCGAAAAACAAAAGAACGCCAAAATCTATGAACTGGGGCTCCAAATAAAAAATTTGATCTAAGAAAAGTTGCTTGTTTGAATGAGTTGTAACTGCCATTTTCGGTTGTTACAACTTAGTATTAACATTCTGTATTTTTATATTCTTCTGCAAAATGGTACTGAAATTTATTTTTTTAGGTGAAACTTGTAAATTATATAAGAAGACAAGTCCATATTACAAATTGTATAAATTGTAATAAACATTTTGATAATAAAAGTGAATTATTGGAGCATATGAAATCGGAAACACATTTTGTAATTCCAGAAGTTAAAATATTTGATCATCCAGAGTAGGTATTAAGGTAAAATTTAATTGAAAAATTCTTAAAAACTATTTTGTTTCAGATATTATTTTCCTACGTACGAAAACGATTCTTTGTTGTACTTTTTAGATGAAATAAACGATTAATATATTTACATTTTGTTTTATTTACAAAAATTTTATACATTTGTATTTTCAACATAGGTTAGAAACCTATGCCCATTACTGAATAATTTCAAGCAAATCTCACCCTTGTAGACTTAACAATAAGGGTGGAATTTAGAGACAAAATCCACCCTTAAAATGACCTGGTTTCTGTCTTTGTCTTGTTCATATATTCCCCGTACATGTTAAGATTCGACTTTCGTATTATTTCGCAGAGAAATTCAAAATTTCGTTATAAAAATTCATCAACCACTTGGAGAATTATTATAAAAATTGGTATAGGGAGTAAAGAAATTATGGGGATTAAGAATTTTCAGGTTTCAAGACCTTATCTTGAACCGTGTAGAAGTTATAAGAGTTCATATTTTCTTAATTTTTTAATTGTTGTAATCATTCTTGCGCCATATTTTATTTATTTATTTCTCAACTATTTGAATGTTTTTCACAAAAATTAATGTAGAGGATAAATAAACTATGAGGATTGAGAATTTTGAAGTTTCGAGTTTCTATCTTTAACCGTGTAGGAGTTACCACTCTTTAAACATATGTACCTTTTTATAAATTCTCAATTTTTGGTAAACTCTGCAATTAAACCAAAAAAATCACATTTATTTCTTCAGTAACCATGTACATTAATAAAAAATCTGGTGTGTCCAACACAATACCTCCCGCCACTGTAGTAATATATTCTGTACAAGGTTTTCACTACATTTAATTTGTACTTTTAAAAAATTAGTTTGTTATTGCAGTTCAGAATATTTTTAATTCATTTCATACCTAAAATTTCCCTCATAAAATTTGTATGACCAAAAAAAAGCTTCTTTGACGTTACTAAAACCGGAACCGAACTTACCTTGATTCACGCGTGCAAATATATTTCTTCCATCTTTTTAAATTTTACAATAAAATATACTTACTTACATCAAATTTGATATAATATGTCAAATTTTGTGAACATATGAATAACTCATGTTTTATCGAAATTCCTCAGCCTAAACGATATGTAAAATTATTATAATATTTAATAATAACTTAATTTGCGAAAAATTGTATTTAGAGGTATTTTTAAAGAAAAACTGTTTAAAGCTTCAAGTAAAGTACTATTTCCGGTTAACCAATTGTAGTCAAAATCTAATCAGTTCATCATTTTTGAATAGAAGTCTTAAATACCAAATATTATATTTTTTACATGTATCTTATTGGAGTTATCGTGGATGAAAAATCGTCACAGACACACACACACACGGACATACAGACATGAGGGTAAAAATAGTAAAATCGTGTTCTAGGGACCCTAATTCGTGCTCATATGTTGAAAACTCACACTCGAGAAAATCTGACCAAAAACAATACCTCCCTTATCTATATATTGATAGGCGGGAGGTAAAAAAACACAAAAATAAATTAAACATATAAAATTTATTTTTATTACATTTTTCTAACAAAAATTAATTGTATTCATCTATGAATCTATGTTCTCTTTCACTTATTATAAAAAATTCTGTCAAAACTTTGTTTGAAACAAAAGATTTTTGATTTTGTTTCCAAAGCACATTTGACCGAAATTAAAAATCAATAATATTCTAATTTCTTTGTTAATTTTATTTTAATGTAGATATATTTTACATGAATGCAAATAGAAAAATTTTTTGTTTGATAATACAACTTTGAACCCCTTATGAAAATTGAAATTTATATTAAATATTATTATTATATTACTTTAATTTTTACCTCCCGCCTATCAATATATAGATAAGGGAAGTATTGTTTTTGGTCAGATTTCTCCAGTGTGAGTTTTCAACATATGGATACGAATTAGGGTCTCTACAATACGATTTTACTATTTTTACCGTGATGTCTGTATGTCCGTGTGTGTGTGTGTCTCTGACGATTTTTCGTCCACGATAACTCCAATATGAGACATGTAAAAAATATAATATTTGGTATTTAAGACTTATATACAAATATGATGAACTGATTAGATTTTGACTACAATTGGTTAACCGGAAGTAGTACTTGAAGCTTTAAAAAGTTTTTCCAAAAAAATATCTCTAAATGCAATTTTTTCGCAAATTACGTTATTATTAAATATAAAGATTTTTTAATTTTCTACCGATCTGCATAATTACGATTATATATAACTTCTAGCTAGATAGAAAAAAAAAAAAATTATAATAATTTTACATATCGTTTAGGCTGAGGAATTTCGATAAAACAGATGAGTTATTCATTTAATGTAAGTAAGTGTAAAAGATAAAATAAGTAAAAAAGAAGTAATTTTATTGTAAAATTTAAAAAAATGGAAGAAATATATTAGGAATGTATTTGCCTGCGTGAATCAAGGTAACTTTAGTTCCGGTTTTAGTAACGTCAAAAATAGCTGTCATATGGGTCATACAAATTTTATGAAGGAAATTTTAGGTATGAAATGAATTAAAAATATTCTGAACTGCAATAACAAACTAGTTTTAAAACTACAAATTAAATGTAGTGAAAAACTTATATAGAATATATTACTACAGTGGCGGGAGGTATTGTGTTGGACACATCAGATTTTTTAATTTCAATTTGTGGTGGCGTTGCATTTCGACCCAGTTTTGGGTGTGGGGCGGTTGTTCCAGTTACGAAAATTTAATCTTTACCCGGAGCCGAGTCGAGCCGAACATGTACGAAATTAACCGAGCAGCCTTGCATAGATCTGATGCTGCATGTAGCAATTTTTATCTTAAATTTTAAAATATATAAAAAGAGATATAATAATTGTATAAATGCCACACCGTACGGTGAAAATAACGTGTAAAGTGAGTGCTTTCCAACGAAACAGTGATATATTATTAACCGCGCATCTATAAATTATGGTTCACGATAAAAATGAACATAAACCAAAAAATATATATAGAATATGAATAATATAAAATTACAATTTTTAATTTATTTATTTTGCAAAATCCTATATATAAATTGTTAATAATAATGAAATACTATAATAATCGAAAGAAAATGTTTAATAAATACTATATTAAAAATTTTATAAGAATAAAAAATATATAAGAAAGATGTCATGGGACTCATTAACATCACAAGAATATCTAGGGTAAGTTTCCAATTTCCTAGCGCTTGCACCATGCAAATGCAATAAGTAGAACTAAGCATACATATGCACCAAACCCTACTGAATCGATTGCCACAAACCGTAAGTGTATATATGTAACCGTGTAGGAGTTATTAACATTTTTATGAGAAACCATTTCAGTTAGAAATCCACACTCAGTGAGTTCTGTTTCTATATTTTATTTAATTATTCACCAACTACTTGGAAGATTCTCATAAAAATTGGTACACAGGGTGAAGAAACTATGGGGATTAAGATTTTTGAGGTCCCATATCTGTATTCTTAACCGTGTAGGAGCTGGGTGTAAATAAATAATAAAAAAGTTTAAAATTCTGCCACTCCTACACGGTTACAAATATAAATATGAGATCTCAAAATTCTTAATCTTCATAGTTTCTTTATCCTGACTACTAATTTTTATGAAAATCCCTAAAGTGGTTACAGAATAAATAAATAAAATGTGTATGAATGTCATAAAAAGAATAATTCAGTTTAAAATTCTGTAGCCCAAACGCAGTTAAAAATACAACTTCGAAAGCACAAAATTTTTAATCCCCATAGTTTCTTGAACTCTTTTACTAATATTCATAAAAATCTCTCAAGTAAATGCAGAATAAATAAAAAAAAAATACTGGAGCCATGGGCGCCGACTACATGGGGGCATTGGGGCTCGTGCCCCCTAGGAAAATTTTCCTAAGGTCAATGCCCCCAAGGAGACATTTTCTTTAGCACAGAATCAGTAATAAAGACCTAAATTGTTATTATATTAAGAAATATTTTACCTCCTTCCATTTTTAAGTAAATGACTTCTACCTTAAAATAAGTGAGAGTTACATCCTTAAAAATATTACCAGTGAATTCTTCGCATCAAACTACTTATATACAGGATGTTCGTCGAAATTCAGAACATAGGGGTTTAACATTGGAGACCAGTTTTTTTATGCGCGTTGCTTCCCATTTTAATTTATAGCAATATTTTATACACCAAAATTTAAAGAATTAAATCCTACATTTTATTGATATAAAAGTTTATTATTTTGTACTTTTGGTAGTCGAAAAAACTTAATTAGAGTATGTATATTAAACAGGACTCAAGTAAGTGTAAATGTGAAAATAAGAATATCAGATAAGCTGTCATTATGACACTTTAGCGCATGTGTCACTTTAATTTATTTATGAATTGAGTTCATGACTATAATTATTCATGATGAGTATAAACGTATCATATTTTATAGAAACTTGGGTTTTGTACTCAATTCAAAAATAAATTAAACTGACACATGCAATAAAGTGTCATAATGACAGCTTATATGATATTCTTATTTTTACATTTACACTTACTGGATTCTTGTTTAAGAAATATTCAAATTAAATTTATTCTCTTTCGGAGGACACAAAATAATAAATTTTGGTGTATAAAACATTGCTATAAAGTAAAATGGGAAGCAACGCGCGTTAAAAAACTGTTTTCCCATGTTAAATCCTATGTTCTGAATTTCGATGAACACACTGTATACACATTTTTATTTAAAAATTCGCACTAGTACAGCTACAATTACAAACTGAATATGAGCCAATAGGAATGGGTATGAGTGGTATGGGTGGTTGTATGAGGATATAGCTGAGACTCCCGGGGCAGCAGAGGGCCCCGCCTTCTAGGGCGTCGCTTGCTCTCCAGCTGCTCTAGCTCAGCCACCCGGGAACTAGAGCACGCCAAGCATATTCTTGGTCTGCTGAAACTAGAACATGCTGGTCAAGAATTAGAGCACTCAAAAGTATTTGCTCTAATGTTTGGTCTGCTGAAACCAGAGCACATTCTGGAGCAGATTTAGCTGCTTTGGATTGTGCTCTGGTTTCAGTGGGTCAAGAATTAGAGCACTCAAAAGTATTTGCTCTAATGTTTGGTCTGCTGAAACCAGAGCACATTCTGGAGCAGATTTAGCTGCTTTGGATTGTGCTCTGGTTTCAGTGGGTCAAGAATTAGAGCACTCAAAAGTATTTGCTCTAATGTTTGGTCTGCTGAAACCAGAGCACATTCTGGAGCAGATTTAGCTGCTTTGGATTGTGCTCTGGTTTCAGTGGGTCAAGAATTAGAGCACTCAAAAGTATTTGCTCTAATGTTTGGTCTGCTGAAACCAGAGCACATTCTGGAGCAGATTTGGCTTCTCTGGATTGTGCTCTGGTTTCAGTGGGTCAAGAATTAGTGCACACAAAAATATTTGCTCTAATTTTTGGTCTGCTGAAACCAAAGCACATTCTGGAGCAATTTTGGCTGCTCTGGATTGTGCTCTGGTTTCAGCGGGTCAAGAATTAGAGCACTCAGAAATGTTTGCTGTAATACTCGACCTACTGAAACTAGAGCACATTTTGGAGCAGATTTAGCTGCTCTGGATTGTGCTCTAGTTTCAGAGGGTCAGGATTTAAAGCAAGTGTTTGGTCCTAGTATTTCTTTTTTTTTTTAATTCTATGTTTTGATTTTAGACATTATAAGATATTTGCCCCCAAGGAAATTTTGAACTTTATGTTACAGCGTTGATTGAAAAATATATAAATATATAGATACGCAAGTCTGTTTTGGAATCAGATTCGACAGAGCCATCTCGTTCATAATTCCATCAACTACTTTGCGGAATTAAACACACAAAAATATCAGATAAATAAACATGTTTTACATATTTACTGAATTTTTTGGTATCTATTAAAATGGTTCTTTCAATAAATCATTGGTATATTTTAAAATAGAACTAATTTGTATTTTTAATTATTTGACGTTTGCTTTTTTTAATAATATTTGACAGAAACGCCTGATATTAACCCAAATGCAACCAGACTCACAGTTATGTAGGTGAAGCGAATTTTCTCATAAGCTTGCCTATCTATATATTTTTTAATCAACGGTTACAGTGACATAAAAAATCATCACATTTTAAGTTATATTCAACTTTAATTTTGTAATAAATAAATAAACAGTCATGAGATTAATTTAACTTAGTTTTAATCTGCTTGGGATTAAGTTGAGATAGATATACAGGGTGGCCCAATGAAAATTATCAGCGCAATTTTTGATCACTTAACACCAATTTTGCAAAAAATGCTCGAACACGTCAATTTTAGTATAAAGGAGGACACCTGAATGGATTAGTACCAATGGCATAACTTAAATTTAAAAGGGTGTCAAACATGATACAGTTCGAAAGGCCTTTCAATTCTCTTTTAAACGGTTTTTTATGTTTCAAATCCGATCATTAGTTCCAGAGAAATATCGTTTAAAACAAATTTTATCAAGTGTTCAAAATTGCAATGAAGTAGGCTTAAACAAATGGCAGAAACTAAATAAACAATTCCAGGATGTTCCATTTAAGCGTGCCACCATTGCTATCTCGAGAACTATAAGAGCTACGAGGTTGGTTAAATTAGCAAAGAACCACCATTTTACAACACTAATACAATGAGCAAAAAAAAGATTTTTTTTCGACCAGTGGTTCTCAAAATATGGGACACAACTTTCTTATTTTAATTGGGAACATATGTTTATTTTTAGGTTATTCGGTAGAGTATTTTTTTCTGAATTCAACGATATACACATATCATATACTAATATAACAAAATAACTGACAACATGCATGTTAGATTTATAAGTATTTTATTTATATCTGGCTGAAACAAGAATGCTATGGATAGAAAACAATTCATTTTCTTCTTAAAACTGATAGTTTAAGAACAAAAAATTTAACAACAAATAATGAAACAATGTTAGACAGAACAATAAATCTATGTTTTCTATCCATAGCACTCTTGTTTCAGCCAGATATAAATAAAATACATATAAATCTAACATACATTTTCTCAGTTATTTTGTTATATTAATGTATGATATATTTATCTTGTTAAATTCAGAAAAAAATACTTTATCGAATAACCTAAAAATAAACATACGATCCCATTTAAAATAAGAAAGTTGTGTCTCGTATTTTGAGAATCATTGGTCGCTTTGCTGATTGCATTAGTCTTGTAAAACGGTGGTTCTTTGTTAATTTAATCAATCTCGTAGCTCTTATAGTTCTCGAGATAGATAGAACACAAGTACTATGTCAGCAAATATTACTTTTACCTTTACACAATACTATTTATGACTTACATCAATTGACCTATTAATACACTTTATTGGTGCCACTAGAATGTGCTGACTTAGACTTGTTACACAAGGCGATAAACACTTTTTCAGACGACCACATATGAAAGTAGCCATACTTACACTATAATTAACACCAGAAAATATAACATAGCACACGGCGTGTGTTATAATAACACACTAGTGTGTTATATAACCGGATATGACGATTAGTGGTCAATAGATGGAACTTTCATAATGAAATGTAACAAAATTAATGAAAATTTGCTTAAAATTACGATTTTAAAATTGGTAGTGAATTAATGACAAAAATAAAGAGTCAAAATGTACTGATAATTTTATTAATTGTTCAAATAATACGTACTAGACTTCCAAATCAGTTTCCGGTTAACTAGTGATACTTAACCTCAAACCCAAACGTCAATGCTTTCGTGAGTTGTGTTTGACATTGACACTTTTCTATAAACCCTGTTTTTATTATAATATTTTGTGGTCGTCTGAAAAATAGTGTACATAACTCGCTTGAAAGTGCATAGCAACGCTCGTGTATTAAATCTCTCATCTCTACACTCGCTTGCTATTTACCACTTTCCACGCTTGTTATGTAAATAACTATTATTTCCACCTTCTATATAATTGTCACTTTACAGGCTTCTTGATAGCTAAGTAAATAAACAATTACAGTAACTGGCTATGTAAAACTTTACAAGGCTAGCCTTGGAAAATTTTACAAAGCTCATCATAAAAAATTATAGAAAATAATGAAAGTTTTTTTATGCATTTTATTATAAATATTACAAACTTACTTTAATTAGATTTATGTGAATAATTATACACATTTATAGTACATTTTGATTCACTGGCGAAACTCACTTGACATTTGACAATGTCTAGCTATAAAATGTTCTACAACCGCCAACTACCTTTCATTCCAAAATAGAGTAAATCTTTTTTTGAAGAATAAAGTGAATTAAAAAAAAATGCTATGAAGGTGGAAATAAAATGTTGTACTTGGCACTTCTGCAATTAATGTTTACTGGGCTCACTGGATTATGAGAGCTCAATCCTTCGTCGCTCGCCTCACAAATTTCCAGCTCGCCCTGTAAAGATTAACTTACACCGCTAGCCACGTAAATAACTATTATTAGTGCCACTAGAATGTGCTAACTTAGACTTGTTACACAAGGCGTTAAACACTTTGAATTTTTGAGGTGCAGTCCACCCCCATTTTAAGGTTGAAGTTATGCCATTGTACTAATCCATTCATGTGTCCCCCTTTATACTAAACTTGACGTGTTCGAGCGTTTTTTGCAAAATTGATAGGACGTATACATTTTATCCTCCACACATGTTATATTGCTCGACATTGTATCTTTCAAACATTCAATCTTGCACACCTTTTATCCTCCACACTTTTAATCCGCGAAGAAAAGTTATCTTACACACATTTTATGTTGCGCACATTTTATCATCCACACATTTTATCTTTCATTCGTTTTATTTTCCACACATTTTATCTTCGTCAACGTTTGATCTTTAAAACATTTTAATTGTACCTGCCATTCATTTTATTGCCCATGCAATTAACATACTTATAATTAGATGAAATATCCAGGATTAAATTTTTCTGAAGATAAAATGTGTAAAAGATAAAATGTGTGGAACATAAAAAGAGTGGTAGATAAAATATGTAGATGATAAAATGATTTGGAAGATAAAATATGTGTAAGATAACTTTTTTCGTGTATTAAAAGTGTGGAGGATAAAAGCTATGCAAGATTGAAAGTGTGCAAGGTACAATGTCAAGCAATATACCATGTGTGCAGGATAAAATGTATAGCCCCCCCCCCCAAAAAACTGCGCTGATAATTTTCATTGCGCCACCCTATACGCCGCGTTAAACACTTTGGCCCGTATTCACACCTCAATTTTAATATCACTTTTAATTTTACTTTTTTTAAAAGTGTTAGTAACAATAAACATGCTTTTTAAAGTACACCTATTCACACCTCATTTTTATCTTACTTTTAATAAAATTATTGCCAATTGAAAAATACGCTTGGCAAAGTCGCACTGATGCGTACTGCACATGCGCAGTATACAGTTATTTGGTGTTTATCATTTAACTATATTGTACAGGACAATACTATATGTATTTCTACATTTTATTTAATACAGATTACTTCATTTTAATAGCATAATTCAATGATATTTACAAAAAATAAATTAAACAAATTCGCTCATATTTTTATTGCTATACACGCAACTTAACACCTGTCAAATCGTGGTTTTGAGGTTAGAGTAACGGCCTACAGAGTCAAAGGTTCTCAGTTCGATTCTGACTTACAACTTTCTTTTACATGCTTTCTGCTTTTTTATGTACAAAATTATTTTTATGTTTTGTAAAAGATACGTAATGAAAAATAATTAAAATAACAAATTTTATAGAATCCTTGCGAACAAATTTAAAAACTTGAAGTTCTCCTTGCAGAAAATCAATCACAAATCGAACAGTATTTTTGTTTAACCGTATATCTCCGGCGAAATTATCTTTCACTATAAATTTCAAAAGGATCTACTCTTTTCCGGCACCTTCGCAAATGTTGACGCAAATTTAAAACTTCACGCACATAATTAATTTCACGTAATTCCGGAATATCTACAAATTCCGCCATTTCATATGAAATGTCAAAATAAAACAGCGGCTAGAAGTGGTACGATCCACTTTTAAAATCTGCTTTTCTTTTTGTAAATAAAAGTGATTTTTATCGTTTAAAAATTAGGTGTGCATAGGTATTCTACTAATCGTACTTTTATTTCTACTTTTAAAAATTAAAATTAAGGTGTGAATACGGGCCTTTGCTTCGAGCATATATTAACTAGAGAGAGTATGGGTGCTTTTGTTGTGAAGCCAACATGTGGGGTTCGGGGAGCGGTGCGGTTCCCCTGTAACGGAGTATAGCGGGTTGCTGTTAGAGTACACATTGACCTTCGAACGTCCAAGACTGACAGATGCATTAATATTGGAATGTAATAATTTATTTATTATTATTATTTTAGGTTTTTGACAAGTTTAGATAAATATTTTAAAATTATTACGAGTATGTTATGTGAATATTTATATAGAACTATCAATCACGCATAGATGCACAATTTGAAAAATATGTTTATTTATTACTTACCATTGTCTATTTAAAAAATCATTCATACAAAATCTAACAAAATAATTACTGAAAACAAATTGAAGGATTTTCAAGGAAATCAGGAACCATTTTTTTATATAAACATATATATTTATATAGGGTAGACATTTGTAAATATATATACAGGGTGGCTGATTTTTCATTGTCCAGGCCATATCTCCTGAAGTATTAAATATACAAGAAAAAGCTAAATAGGAAACTTGTGTAATAAAACCTTGCCTATAAAATAGCGTTAACAGATGTTTTCCATGGCCTACTGATTCGGCGAAAAAATATTTAACTTTGTTTTTTTAAATGGAACACCCTATATGTTTTTACGGAATAAGGTTCTACATCAATTTCTCTTTACAATTATGTATAACAAGTGGGGGTTTGCCTTTAATTTATGCTTAATAATAATAAAAAAAAATTATATAAGTCGGCTGTGTTTTCTCATTGATAATCACTATTTTTTTTTTATAAATGTGATACAAGTATTTATTTGAGGTTTTTATGATTTTTATTTAATTATTATTTGATTTGTGAAAACAGCAGAGCATATCAACCTTTTCACTATTTGTGAAATTCATTTTTCTTTTGTATTTACGAAGTACAACGCCTTTTCAACTAATAAATACTTCTGTCTGTTTCTTGGCAGTTATCTACAGGTATAAATAATAAAATAATTGTAAATCACAGCCGTCTCACATAATTTTATTTTTTACATTATTAAGCATAAATTATAGGCAAACCTCCAGTTGTTTTACATAATTGTAAAGAGAAATTGATGTAGAATCTTATTCCGTAAAAACATACAGGGTGTTTCATTTAAAAAACCAAAGTTAAATATATTTCCGCCAAATCAGTAGGCCATGGAAAACATCTGTTAACGCTATTTTATAGGCAATGTCTTATTACACAAATTTCCTATTTAGCTTTTTCTTATATATTCAATATTTCAGGAGATATGGCCTGGACAATGAAAAATCAGCCACCCTGTATATATATATATATATATATATATATATATATATATATATATATATATATATATATATATATTTACAAAGTATTTTACTGATTTTAGATTAGAATGGTTTTTGTTAATTTACTTCTAATTCTGTCTTTAATATCGGAATTTTTTTACTTAATTAGGAGCTGCACATGTGCGAACCGTTTTTAAAACCACAATCAAAACACAAAGCGACACAAAACTACGCGTACGGCACGCTCAAATGACATTTCTAAACAAAGAATGCAACAAGCAATACACCGTTATAGGGGCATCACCCTCCCTCCCACTTCATCATGTTGGCTACAAAACAATGTCTACCCTAGCTGGCGTATACTGTCTCTAGTTAGTATATGCTCGAAGGGCCTTTGTATCTTATTGTAACCTAAGTGTTGTTTGTAGTTCGGCCGTGAGCCACCAGCTGAGCGCCACGCGGCTGCTGAGCTCGCCCGACGGCTCGCGCCACCCGCTCGACACGTCGCTGGGCTGGCCGCCGTGGATCTCCAGCACCGACCTGCACGAGCGCTCGCACTCGGGCTCGCTCGGCTCCGCTCGGCCCGCCAGCGCGCTGGGGCTGGCCAGCCGGCCCGCGCCGCCGGCCCGGGACAGCGGCGCGTACAGCCACGAGCGCTGGCCCGGCTCGCGCTGGGACGGCGGGCGTAGGGGCTGCGCGGCCGGCTGGTGGGGCGAGGGCAGCATCTGGGGCTGCTTCAGGGTCTGTCAGCAGAGGATTCATCATGGGATTGCTAAAAGAAAGGTTTGGTGCTTTTTACAAGGCAATGAGGTATTCTAATTGTTTTTTTTCTGAAACTCACGTATTTTTTATTACAAATCTAAAATTTTGAGTTCTTTTTACCTCCCGTCTATCAATATATAGATAAGGAAGGTATTGTTTTTGGTCAGATTTCTCCAATGTGAGTTTTCAATAAATGAGTACGAATAATAGATAACGATTTTACTATTTTTACCGTAATGTCCGTGTGTGTGTGTGTGTGTGTGTGTGTGTGTGTGTGCGTGTGTGTGTGTGTCTGTGACGATTTTTCGTCCACTCCAACACAATACATGTAAAAAATATAATATTTCGTATTTAAGACTTATATTGAAATATGATGAACTGATTAGATTTTGACTACAATTGGTTAACCGGAAGCAGAACTTTACTTAAAGCTTTAAACAGTTTTTCTTAAAAAGAACCTGTAAATACAATTTTTTCGCAATTAAGTTATTATTCAATAAAAAGATTTTTTAATTTTCTACCGATCTGTATAATTATGTTTATATATGTAACTTCTAGCTAAACAGAATAAATATATAAATTATAATAATTTTACATATCGTTTAGGCTGAGAAATTTCCATAAAACAGATGAGTTATCCATATGTTCACAAAATTTGACATATAATGTCAAATTTGATGTAAGAAAGTTTAAAAGATAAAATAAGTAAATATAAAGTAATTTTACTGTAAAATTAAAACAGGTGGAAGAAATATATAAGGAATACATTTGCATACACCAAGATAAATTCGATTCCGGTTTTAGTAACGCCAAAAATTGGTCATACAAATTTTATGAAGAAAATTTTGATATGAAATGAATAAAAAATATTGTGAGCTGCAATAACTAATTTTAAAACTACAAATTAAATGTTTTGAAAAACTTATATAGAATATATTACTACAGTGGCGGGAGGTATTGTGTTGGACACATCAGATTTTTTTAATTAATTTGAGCGAGATATGAGTTTTTAAAAATTCCTTGAATATTTGAATTTTACCGGATGTGACGTATGTGGGACTTATGACATTTAAATGATGAGGGCATGTTTACAAACACAACGCTTGGCGCGGCAGTCTATCTGTCATAAGGCACCAATGACGGAATAGCTGTGGTATAGTTTCTACAAAAAAAAATTGATATGTCATGAGTCCCACGTACGTCTCAACCCACGTGATACCTGTTCAGCGCTAAAATAAAATAAAAGAAAACTCATGTTAGAAATAACTGTTTTTTGAGTTTTTTTCACAATTCAGTTATTTTATAGCATAATCCACAATGTTATAAATTGTTTACCTTAAATTTTACTACATTAGAATACCCCATTGTATATGAGTGTTTACATTTTTTTTATGAAACCGAAATGTCGGTTAATAGATAAATATCGCATCGAAAAACTGACATAAGTTGTAAGAAATAAACGTTATTTACTATGAAAAGAGAGATGCAGAACTAGAAGTTATAAAAGTTCCATATACAAAATTTCATCATTCTACAGCTAATAAAGTTATGAAGAAATTTCAAAAAACCTTTTCGAGTAAAGTGCCCTTTTGGCACTGTTGATTGTGCTAAAAAAGGTAAATGCATAACTAGATGTTATAGCAGCCCCATATACAAAATTTCAAAATTCTACGACTAAGTAATTGTTTTTGAGTTATGAAAAAAATTCAAAAAAGTCTTTCGAGTAAATTGCTCTTTTGGCATTGCCGATTGTAATAAAAAAGAGAGATGCATAACTAGAAGTTATAAAAGTCCCACTACAAAATTATAAAACTAATCGTTTTTGAGTTTTGCGAAAATTAAAAAAATCCTTCAAGTAAAGTGCCTTTTTGGCACTGTCGATTACAATAAAAAAGGGAGGTGCACAACTAGATGTTATAGGAGTCCCGTATACAACATTTCAACATTTTACGACTAATTGTTTTTGAGTTATAAGAAAAAATCAAAAATCCCTTCAAGCAAAGTGCTCTATTGGCACTGCCGACTGTAATAAAAAAGGAAGATGCATAACTAAGTGTTATAACAGTCCCATATACAAAATATCAACATTCTACAGCTAATCGTTTTTGAGTTACGTACGATATATATGTACGTTAAATGTCACGCCGAAACTAGTCAAAATAGATTCAGGAATGGTCATAACGGACATTTATCTTGAAATCTGAAAACCGAAAATTATCGCCATTACAATTACATGCAACTTATTGACAAGATTTAAAAAAAAATTGTCTAAAATTTTTTAAAATTTTCAATAAAAACGTTGTCAAGATGTTAGTTTTATTATATACGTAAACTAAATAATTTCCGTACACCAGTAAAGGAAAAAAGTTTTCTATTCTTTCGAAGTTTTTTATTGAATATACAGGGTGTTCCATTTAAGTGTGCTACCATTGCTATCTCGAGAACTATAAGAGCTACGAGGTTGGTTAATTTAGCAAAGAACCACCATTTTACAAGATGAATACAATGAGCAAAAAAAAAATTATTTTTTTTCGACTAGTGGTTCTCAAAATACGGGACACAACTTTCTTATTTCAAATGGGAACATATGTTTATTTTTAGGTTATTCGATAGTGTATTTTTTTCTGAATTTAACGATATAAATATATCATATACTAACAACGATTTTTTTGAGAAAAATGCATTTGAAGTTTTATATTAATTTGATTAAAATATATAAGAGTGCCATGACGGAAAAAATGGAATACAAGTCATTTTTTAACTTGATATTAGAGTGCCTTGAATTAAATGTGTGAATATTTTTATTCACTTCATCTGTCAAGGCACTCTAATTCCAGGTTAATATTTTGAGAACCACTGACTTAAAAATTGTTTGTCTCATGTTAATAGTGTTGTAAAATAGAAATTGTTTGCTAATTTAACCGACCTCGTAGCTTTTATAGTTCTCGAGGTAGCAATAGAGGACAAAATAAAACGAACACCTTTTGTATACACGAAATAAATTTTACATTATACTTACTACAATAATAAATAAACTGATGTATTGACTTTCTAAATTTTTCGTAATAAAATCGACAAAAAAAAATGTATTTATTATAACAACTAAGTAGGCCTATTTAGTCTCCGTACACCTGTATATTATATAGGATGAATGATCTTTAGAACCAGCATTCATTAGAATTGCTTGCCTTAAACGGTTTTCATACATCCCACTTATTTTCTTGGAGTATGAGAGTCAATTTTACCCCATTCTTCTATCATAAATGTAGTAGTTCTTTTATATTCTTTGGGCGTCTTGTTTTACATATATTTTTAATATATCACAGAAATATTCAATGGGATTCATATCTGGAGACTGTGGAGGCTTTTTCATTGTTGTACAATAATTATTCTAGCAGCTTACGTGTAGTATGTTTGGGTCATTGTCAGCTGGATGGCTGAGCGAGCTAGCGCACATCTCTAACTCGCTGTGACGTCATTCGAACTTGAGATCGTAGGTTTGAATCCCAGCGACCGACAACGTGTGATTTGTCGTAAAATAAGAAACACAGCTACTTGTGTATCACACTCGGATGATATAGACTTACCATCTATACAGGGTGTTCCATTTAAGTGTGCCACCATTGCTATCTCGAGAACTATAAAAGCTACGAGGTTGATTAAATTAGCAAAATATCACCATTTTACAAGGCTAACACAATGAGTAAAAAAAAATATTTTTTTAAACCAGTGGTTCTCAAGATATGGGGCCCAACTTTCTTATTTTAAATAGAACATCCTATATATTTTTACATATTTGGAATCTACATAAAATTACAAATCCATTGATATGTTTGAAGTTAAATTTTGGTTAAATAATAAAATCCCTATATTGGCATTTATTTTGCATACTTTTACCTGAAAATAGCAGTTTTTTAATTTAAAGGTAGAATTAGTGTGATAAGAACGCAGAATTTAACGTTTGTTTTCTATTTATTCATGATAACTACTATTTTTAGGATTTTAGGTAAAAGTATGCAAAATATAGTCTTTTTCATGAAAATGTGATCGTACGTCATAATGTTCTCTGATGCAACTTTGCCAAGTATTTGTAGGGTACATTCAAGTGTTGATGGTTGCATAGTATACCATGTGTGTATATATCATATTGTGAATTATTTACATAAAATAAATTAAATTTATTCAGCATCCCCCTCTGTATCTTCGTTTGTCACGTTCTTATTCGAAATATCTTATTACAGAATTCACCATATTCTGTGCACAACTTCCTAAATTTTTTGCTTGATTTTTTGACATTTTTCAAAAATAATATTATTTTTTGACATTTCGAGAATGGCAACGTTGTACAGGATTACCAACCTTTTATTAGTAAAAGACACTAAGTTCCGTGTATTTTACTGGGTATATGCTAGGGATAGTAACATTCCTGTTTTGGAAAGAATTTTATTACTAGGTATGACGTACGATCACATTTTCGTGAAAAAGACTATAAATGCTAATATAGGGATTTTATTATTTAACTACAAACATATCATTGGATTTGTAATTTTATGTAGAATCTAAATATGTAAAAATTATTAGGGTGTTCCATTTAAAATAAGAAAGTTGGGCTCGATATTTTGAGAACCACTGGTTTAAAAAAGTATTTGTTTTGCTTCTTTTAATAGTGTTGTAAAATGGTGGTTGTTTGCTAATTTAACCAACCTCGTAGCTCTTATAGTTTTTGAGATAGCAATGGTGACACACTTAAATGGAACATTCTGTATATCTTAAATAGAAGTAGCGCTGGCATGAAACAACCGACAGTACGGCAGTTAGAACTGCCCTATGCTCCGCTTGGGAGATACAGGGACACATTATATTATTATGTTTGTGTCATTACCGTGTTGAAAGATTTAAGAATCCTTTAAACTCATTTTTTTAGCATATTTTTTTCAAATTATCTTGTAAAATATTCAAATAACCCACTTAGTTTCCCACCCCTTCTGCACTCATACAGCCCCATACAAGCACAGAACCTCTTCCATATTTTATTGTTCTCAACAATAATTCATCCATTTCATCTAAAAAGATTTATTTTTGTTCATCTGAAACTATTAGTGAGTTCCAGAAGGTTTCTGGGTGGTTTATATTTTTCAAAAATCTGATGTGTCCAACACATTACCTCCCCCCACTGTAGTAATATATTCTGTATAAGTTTTTCAATACATTTAATTTGTAGTTTTAAAATTAGTTTGTTATTGCAGTTCAGAATATTTTTAATTCATTTCATACCTAAAATTTCCTTCATAAAATTTGGATGACCAATATGACAGCTATTGTTAACGTTATTAAAACCAAAACCGAACTTACCTTGATTCACGTATGCAAATACATATATATATACGTATATTTCTTCCATCTTTTTAAATTTTGCAATAAAATTACTTCATATTAAAAAACGTAATTGTTCCTTTCAAGAACTCGTCAATGAGTGTTGTATCCGGTACAATGTACGATATGGAGTTTAAAGCAAAGATCGTTATAGTATAAGATACAATGCAATAAACTAAATATGACACTGCGCGGATAGCAAAACTCGGCACTTTATGAGATACGACGCGTTTCGATCTTTCGATCATCATCAGGTAACTGGTGGAATGGTAGTTAGGTTCTGGATTTTATAGTATTAGATGGTCCGTGGATTAATTTTAATGGTTGGAAGATTATGTCTGATTGGCTATTTATTTGGATGTTTATGATTGGTTTATTTATTTTTTCTTTAAAGATTTCTAAGTTTTCAGTTATGTTTAGTCTGTTGCTTTTATTTTGTATTTTACAAATTGACATAATGTCCTCAATTTTACCCGCTGAATGTTTATTATCTATTAGATGGGTTGCGAAATTTGAATCAAATTTAAAGTTTTTAAATGAGTTTATGTGTTCTTTATATCTATCTTTAAACTTACGTCCCGTTTGACCGATGTAATTTAAATTGCAGCAATTATTATATTATAGCAATTTGGTGGATTGTGTTTAATTCATGTTTATAGTTTTTTAGGTTTAGTGGTATAGTTTCAAGGCGATATATTAAGCTTCTAAAGGCTGCAAATTTATGTTGTTTAGGGTGTTCTGAGGTTGCGTGAATTACATTATCGGTTTGTGTAGGTTTACGGTATATATTATATTCAATTTCAACGCGTCGTATCTCATAAAGTGCCGAGTTTTGCTATCCGCGCAGTGTCATATTTAGTTTATTGCATTGTATCTTATACTATAACGATCTTTGCTTTAAACTCCATATCGTACATTGTACCGGATACAACACTCATTGACGAGTTCTTGAAAGGAACAATTACGTTTTTTAATATAATTGTGACAATGAACTTCGGTAAGTCTGATATTTTCAATTTTAAAATTACTTCATTTTTACTTATTTTATCTTTTACACTTACATCAAATTTGACATCATATGTCAAATTTTGTGAACATATGAATAACTCATCTGTTTTATCGAAATTCCTCAGCCTAAACGATATGTAAAATTATTATAATTTATATATTTTTTTTCTATTTAGCTAGAAGTTATACATATATGAACGTAATTATGCAGATCGGTAGAAAATTAAAAAATCTTTATATTTAATAATAACATAATTTGTGAAAAAAAGGTATTAGAGGTATTTATTTGGAAAAACTGTTTAAAGCTTCAAGTAAAGTACTACTTCCAGTTAACCAATTGTAGTCAAAATCTAATCAGTTCATCATATTTGAATTTAAGTCTTAAATACCAAATATTATATTTTTATATGTATCGTGTAATCGTGTTGGAGTTATCGTGGACGAAAAAATCGTCACAGACACACACACGGACATACAGACATGAGGGTATAAACAGTAAAATCGTATTCTAGAGACCCTAATTCGTGCTCATATGTTGAAAATTTACACTGGAGAAATCTGATCAAAAACAATACCTCCCTTATTTATGTATATATTGATAGCCGGGAGGTAAAAAACACAAAAATAAATTAAACATATAAAATTTATTTTTATTACATTTTTCTAACAAAAATTAATTGTATTCACCTATGAATCTATGTTCTCTTTCACTTATTATAAAAATTTCTGTCAAAACTTTGTTTGAAACAAAAGAATTTTGATTTTGTTTCCAAAGCACATTTGACCGAAATGAAAAATCAATAATATTCTAATTTCTTTGTTAATTTTTATTTTAATGTAGATATATTTTACATGAATGGAAATACATTACGTAATTTGAAACGTATTCTTGCTAGCGTCCATTTTGAATTGACAGTAGAAGTAACTGTAACTGATTTCAGATGGAACAGGGCGTGAAACTGTACAACCAACACAAACAACAAGCTGCTGTTCGCAAATGGAGATCTGCTCTAAAAGCCATCAAAAAACGAGAAGATAAATTTGTTCTGTTAGGTTACCTGTACCAAGCATATATGGACTGGGGAAAATACCGGTGAGTACGATTTTCTAACTCTATCACTCCTACACGGTATAGTAGAAGTTTAGGTATATGAAACTGACTTAAGCGGGTTTTACAACCTTTTATGGACGGGTAGGAAGCTTTGTGGTCAGGTGTTATAAATTATCCCAACTCAAACGTATCACTTGAAAGGTAAGAACAGATCCGTATTAAAAATATTCATACTGTACTTACTTTGTATAAATAAATAACTAATAATGGAGTGCTTAGAATATGTAAATGGAAATCCAAAGATCATTCAATGAAAAGAAAAATCTTAAGAATGAACAACTTGACTTAGTCAAATCTCAATTGATCTCTCCGCTTTAATCCTTTTTAGATATTCTTACCATTGAAAATGTGGTTAATACTTAGTTTCTGTCTTTGTTATTGTATATATAAATGCTAGAAATTTTATGTGAAGTATATTTATTAGTATTTCCTGTTAATGGACTTAAAATTCGAAATATGAATAAAAATAAAATTCAGTTTTTTTTAAAACAATTAAGTTATTTTTATATTTATTTAATAACTGTTTGAATTTAAAATTTACGATTGAATTTATTTTAATAATTTAATCTCTTCTCGATTTACAAATTGAAATTAGAAGACGGCATTTAAAATGCTTTATTATTTAAATATTTTACTCTAGATTTAAAAGTATATAATTAGGAAACATTTTGAAAGAAAATTTCTGGTTCGGTCCTTAATATCATACGACAGAAAAAACTACCTGCCTAAAAGTACCAATACCGCAAGTCCCATACCACTTTATAAGGGCTTATCCGAAAGTGAATTTCATATAACTAAACTTCTACTATAAAAGATAATGTAGGTGCATTATTTTCGTCATTCTATTCACTTCACTTACAGTGAATCTCAGCGTTGATTGAAAGATATATAGATAGGCGCTCCTGTATGTTTTTGCGTACCGCTGTTTCGGAATCAGATTCGACAGAGCCATCTCGTTCCTGATTCCATCAACTACTTTGCGGAATGAAACACACAAAAATATCAGATAAATAAAGCTGTTTTACATATTTACTGAATTTTTTGGTATCTATTAAAATGGTTCTTTCAATAATTCATTGGTATATTTTAAAATAGAACTAATTTGTATTATGAATGATTTGATGTTTGCTCTTTTTTATAATATTTGACAGAAACGCCTGATATTAACCTAAATGCAACCAGACATACAGTAATGTAGGTGAAACGAATTTTCTCATAAGCATGCCTATCTATATATTTTTCAATATCGACGGTTACAGTGACATAAAAAATCATCACATTTTTTTTTTGTATTAAGGGAAGAGTGAAGATAATAAATTATATACATTTTTGTGATTAAACTGTTTGTTTACTATATGTATATACGAAAATAGTTATTTTCGCGCCTTCGTTTAATTATGACTAGTATTATAGAACTCAAAATCGTCCAGAAACTCTTTGTTTGCAGACCTAGGCAGGCAAAATGTAATGATGCCAACTTAAATATTGTAGCAATATATTCTGTCGCAAAAAATATTTTTTTAGAAATGTAAAACATTAATTAAAACAACTATTTTTGATTTCTTATTCATATTATACTGGTGTTGAACGATTATATTTTAGAACCATTACCGTAATATAATCGTACAAGACGAGTATAATACGAATAAAAAATCAAAAATAGTTGTTTAATTAACGTTTTACATTTCTAATAAAATAAAATTTAAAATTTTGACAGAATGTAATGCTGCAATATTTAAGTTGGCATCGCTACATTTTGCCGGCCTAGGCCTGCAAATAGAGAGTTACTGGACGATTTTGAGTTCTATAATACTAGTCATAATGAAACGGAGGCGCGAAAATAATTAATTTCGTATATGTAGTAAACAAACAGTTTAATCACAAAAATGTATACAATTTATTATCTTTAATATAAAAAATAAATGTTTACAGAACTATGAAATTGTTAGTTTCAAAATTTTCATTGGTGTATTTTGATTACAGAGACTCTTTGGAGTTTGCCCATAGACAACTATGTATATCAGAAGAACTAGACTCAGCGAATATGAGGGCCGAGAGTTATTTGAATCTGGCAAGAGCTCACGAACGACTTGGAGGTTTAGAACGGTAAGTGCTTGGGCTTTAAACAATTCTAAATACATTTTTAACACTTGTAGATTTTTGTTATATAAAAAAACAGTTGTGGACAGTGAGAAACTAATTTAAAATATTTATAAGTATGGGTAGTTTTTTTATCTTTTCGTCATTTTTAAGGATTAGTAGAGTACTAGGATAGTTTCTTCTCCTGTCATTATACGGCACGAGAGCAGCACCGTCGATCTGTACCCACTCATCTCATCTCATTTCACAACAGTCCAGGCGGAAGAGAAAAAGTGGCGAAAATTTAAATCGACGTCATTGGCGGGTTTTGTATTCATTCCATTGCGCTCTTTCAATGTTTCTCGTGTCAGTAATTGTTGTTGTTGATTGACAAAATCCGCCAATGTCGTCGATGTAAATTTCCGCCACTTTTTCTCTTCCGCCTGGATTGGTATGAAATAAGGCAATCATGGAATGTTGTGAAATGAGATAAGATCGACTTTGGAAAACAAATTGTATTACTAAGTTTTAAATGATTTATTAAACGTAAAATTGTATAAGAATGTCAGTGAGCATTAAATCTGGCTTTCAATGTATAAACACAGAATAGTTACATGCAGAAGCAACACTCCGTGTCGGTACGTTTCATGTTACCCTATCCAGTTCTATGACCTTGAAGCATTGTGTACACCTTTAAATTTGTTCTCTTCCCCTATCTCTCTCTAAGATGTGAGGAAACTTTCCGATGTTAAACAATGAGCCCTTTAAATTTGTGCACAGTCTCCATCTCTCTCTAATTTTCGTCTCTCTGTTTTACTGTCGCTTCTGTATAAACCTATTCTGTGTCTATACTGTGTTTAGGGTATGTTAACGATGAGACTAGTAAGTAAGAGTAGAGTATTTTGCAGGGCGTTGGCGTACGCTCGGCAGAGTTTATACAATGAGTGTGAGCAGTGCACGACGGCGGGTCATGTCCATCTGACGGTCGGCTCCGTGTACCTGGAGCTGGCGGGCTTCAACAAGTCGCTAGACTCGTTCCAACACGCACACAAAATAGCTCAAACTGTGCAAGATCCTGCGTTGGAATTGCAGGTCAGTTCTCACATGTTCACCAGTGGCGACTTGTACTCAGTGCCGGATTAAATCATGTGGAGTCCCTTAGGCAATCGAAATCTCGGGGCCCCCTCCCCTAATAAGTTTATGATTTTACTACCCAACAATTTTAATAAAATAATAAACAAGAAAATAACATACTGTTAAAAAATTAATAGAATATACATATACTCACTCGTGGAATATAAAATATTCAGAAAGTAAAACTCAAATTCGCTATCACACAAAATCATTCTACAGGTTTCTCTGACGGGAGAAATAATGATTCACGGAAAATGAAATGTCTATTATTTAATTATACTAAATTCTAACCGATATCTTTGTTGGTGGCCGCCTGTTTAATACTTTATTATCATGATCACATCTGCTATTCTCTACATAATACGTCGATTCTACGAAATTTCGTTAATTAAGGGAACGGCACTATTTATACAAAGGCAAAAGCTACCGCAGTTCGGCGTACTGTATGAGTTAAAAAAATCTAGACTTATAGTTAATAATAAAATAACAAATTTAGTTCATTTTCAATATTTTTTTTGCATCTTACATAGATTTTAAAATCAAATCAATATTATTTTAATCCAATATAGAGGAGCGCGGGGCCCCTAAAAGACACGGGGCCCGTAGGCAATTGCCTACTCTGCCTAATGGGTAATCCGGCACTGCTTGTACTATCGGGCACAGGGGCGCAGCCCTACTAATAATTAAATAATTATAAGAGAAAAAATAACCCAGTATTTGTTCGTGTCAATTTTAAGTTAATATTAATTATTTTTTATTTAATATTATATAGGATGTTTAGCAAAAGGCCGGAACTTACAATATTTCATTTATTTTGAGAGATACAAGAAAACTTAAGAAGAAAAATATAACTAGACAAGAGGCTCATAAAATGATCGTAGGAATAATTTTGTGTCACTTCCGGTTTCAGCGGAAATGTGTACAACTTTAATTCTAGCCTAGGGAATCGGTATTTTTATATTTTTTTTTCGAAATGTACATAAAATTAGCTTTAAAATGATACCAAAATATCATTGTTTTACTTCAACCATTTCAAAATAGCGACACTTTATTTTTAAAATATGTACTAATAAAAATTCATAAAAAATACACCATAGCCAGCTATCAGAGATTTTGTTACCTGAAACCAAACAAATAATGTTACAAAATATTAGATCTACCTTTCCTGACGATGTAATGACAGAATTTGTTATATGTGACAAATTGTGCAGAAAATGACGGCGGCCATTATGAGTATTATTAATTTTAATTTTGTTTGTTATATTTAGTAAAAGTTTTTGTATTGTGTTGATTGATATAAGGTATTTTAAACATATTTTTTTTTCGTTAATTACCTATAATTGTAAGTACATAAATATGAAAATAAATTGTCGCCATTTTGAAATGGTTGAAGTTAAACTATGATATTTTGATATCATTGTAGAGCTAATTTTATGTACATTCCGAAAAAAATATAATAATACCGATTCCCTATGCTAGAATCAAAGTTGTACACACTTCCGCTAAAACCGGAAGTGATACAATATTCTTACTAAGATCATTTTATGAGTCCCTTTGACTAATTTAATTTTGGTCCATAACATTTTTCTATATCTCTCATAATAAACGAAATATTCGGGGAGCCGGCCTTTCGTCAAACACCCTGTATAATGCATTCCTCAATACAGCACGGGTAGTTTGGGGGCTTTAATTAGTACATATTTAATATCATGTAATGCACCCTTCAATACACCGCTGAAAGTTTGGTGGTTTACTTAGCAAGCTAGGGCTTAGGGCACTCGTAGTATTGCCCTGGTCTCCCACCACTTTTTCTCGTGTTTTCGCTATTTTGACCAATAGCAGCGTATTTCCATGGCGCTAGAATAACTTAAAATGGGGCGCAGTACCCAGAATTTAGGCGAAGATTTTCGAGTGTGTCCGACAATTTCTGAAGTAATCAGTTTGCATTGTTTGTAGTAAAAATTCATGTACTGAACGAAAATTACTTCTGATGATGATTTTGCAAACGTAGATGGTGCTTTATTATTGTTACAAATACGAAATAGTAATTATTTAACAACACCATTTTCTGAATATGTTAAATTACTAAACATTATATTATCCATCACTAATGTAGAATGTGAACACTGTTTTTCTACTCAAAGAATTAAAACATTTTTACTTCACAATGATTTGAGATAGACGGACGGCAGTGATGATGTCAAACAAAAAAACTAGGATGAAAACCTTTTTCAACAACAATGAAGTAATCCAACATTTCATTCATGCAAAAGAGCGCAAGGTGGATTTTGTGTTTAAATTGTATTTACATGTTTTTAATTTTTGTGCCCTACCATATAAAATATCACCAGCCGCCACTGATATTGACAATAAGCAGCGAAAACACATATTTCAATATTAATACCTTCATTTTACTAATAATAGATTCATAAAAACTATTAAATTGGGAGTATAATTTGAACGTAAATATACAGGCCCAATTAAAATTATCAGCGTAATTTTTGGCCTCTTAACATCAATTTTGCAAAAAACGATTGAACAATTTTAGTATAAAGGGGGACACCTGAATTGATTAATACCAATGGCATAACTTCAACCCTAAAATGGGGGTAGACTACTGCTCTTTTTTTAAATATTTGACAGAAACGCCTGATATTAACCTAAATGCAACCAGACACACAGTTATGTAGGTGGAACGAATTTTCTCATAAGCTTGCCTATCTATATATTTTTCAATCATCGGTTACAGTGACATAAAGAATCATCACATTTTAAGTTATATTGAATTTTAATTTTGTAATTAATAAATAAGCAGTCATGAAATTAATTTAGATTAAGATAGATATACAGGATGGCCCAATAAAAATTATCAGCGCAATTTTTGGTCACTTACCATCAATTTTGCAAAAAATCGTTCGAACACGTCAATTTAAGTATAAAGGGGGACACCTGAATGGATTAGTACCAATGGCATAACTTCCACCCTAAAATGGGGGTGGACTGCACCTCAAAAATTTTAAAGGAAAAAGGGTGTCAAACATGAAATAGTTCGAAAGGCCTTTCAATTCTCTTTTCAACAGTAACCGAAAAAAATACTGGTTAACTCTTATGAGAACGTTATAATAATAACGGTTTTAGTTCGAAAACAGGTTTTTAAAAATTGAAAACCGGCTTAAACCGGTTAATATATCGGTTAAACAAAATTTAAAAAAGTAATTATAAATATTTAATTAAATAAAATTAATACAATAATTAATTAAAAAAAATAAAAAAAAACCATTTGAGAAAAATATAATAAATAAAAGAATGCAATTTAATTAACGAATATTCACAAAAATTCCCGTAATACCTTCAGAAAAACGCAGGTCACTTTTTAATTTTAATCTTGCCTGTGTTGACAAAGAGACTACCTACTGTTATGATGATGATAAATGTTAATTGTAAAACTGTAATGACTCATCTTCAAATACAAATAGAAAACACAGATATAAAAAATATGAAAAACTATTAAAATAAAGGTTAAGGTTCGCTAAAACCGGTTTTTTTTTTGATTAACGGTTACCGGTATTTTCGGTCTGAAAAATATCGGTCAAAATTACGGTTAAAGTTCGCAATTTTCGTTCAAAATATTGGTTACCGGTTTTTATTAACCGGTTTTTTTAACCGGTTACATGCCCTGGTTATAATTATATCTTAATGAATAGTTTGTGCGTGTGTCAAAGAATTTTATTTCTAGGTTGTCAAATATCACCATAAACCTTCTTCTGTATCACTAACTTACAAATACTGAAATTGAACTATATTTTCAGGTGTATGTAGGACTTTCAGAACTTTTCAGCAGACTTCAGGATGCAGATAAAAGTGCCAGATACGCTGCCAAAGCTTACGATCTCAGCCGATCTTTACAACTAGGAGATTTGAATTCAAGACATCACAGGTAACATTATTAATCTTTTACACCCAGATTCATAAAAAAGATTAAATTCGGAGTTAGTTAACTCCAAATTTAGTCCGGATTAAATTTTCCGGGATTAGAGCGATTCACAAAGCAGATTAAGACCAGTGTTAAATACGGAGTTAGTTAATATCGAATACTAGTTACAATTTTTCCCGCCTTAACTCTTGTCGCCACTACAGAATATATTTGGCGCCATAAACTGAAAATGATAATCAGTGTTCAGTAATCAATTGTGTGCAGTACTGTTTGATTCGACTATATTATATTATTACAATGGAGGTGGAGAAAAGATTAAAAAAAATAATTTTGAGGTTAACTCGAACATTTATATTCTTTGTAATCATAGAGGTAAACGTCATCAGCCGCCATCTTAGGACCCCTAAATTTGGTCGCGATGTTTTCAGGCATATGCTCTCTCTGTAGTATAATACCTCTATGTTTGTAATACAAAAAATATATCAAACTTGCATTTTTATTTTAGAAAATAAATAACTTTTTTTCTATAGCAGATGTTAAAGTGCAATTTTATCAACTCAAAATAGTAGATAAAGTAACAATTTAACAGCAAGGGTAGATAAAGTACTTTAACTTTTGTTTATTAGAAGTACATTTCCATAACAACGTACACTACTGACATTTTAAAATTGTTCTTAAATAATAATTTAATTTCCCTAATTCTATTCTCTTCAAAACCTGCTATAGAAAAAAATAGAATTTTATACACGACGATAAAATTAAATTATCAACTCGCGAAAAATAATTCACTCGCGATTATATCGCTCGTGAATTAACACTTTCCGCTTGTCGATAAAATATTATTTTATCGTCTTGTATAAAAAATAACTATGTTTAAATCACGTTTATATTAAACAAAATTAATTGCACTATGAATGCTTCGCGCATGCTTATAATCAACGTAATCAATGTGTTTTATTTCAAACAAAATAGTAAATATGATCTGTGACTTCAAATATCATCACAATATTTCTCTGTCTTACTTAGAAATGCTGAGAATCATCTACAAATATTGCTAACTCCATCAAACTAGTGGAGTTATCTTTTGGACTAAATAATATACTTAATCCTTTTTATGATTTGGGAATGGAGTTAGTTTGACATTTCATGAAGTAAACAACGGGTATAAATGTGGAACTAAATTTAATCGGAGTTAGTGACTAATTCTTTTCAAGAATTCGGAACGTGGTTAAAGACGGGAATAAATATGGAGTTAGTGGCTAATCCCTTTTGTGAATCTGGGGGTTAAAGTATTAAAGAAACATCCTCGAAAATATAAAATTCGTAACCACTGTACAAATATACGAACCAAATAAAAAATAATATTAACAAAATTTTAATTTTTAAAGCTTGTTTTTATATAATATTAGCAATATGAAGGAAACATGAATTGAAATCGGTGGTGAATTCGCGCCATTTACTTGTCACTTCACAAGCCAGATCGCGCAGCTGTCTTTCTATCCCACAACATGCAAACTACAATTCTAAATACGCCACCTCAACTAAATACACCTTCCAAATATTGTCTTGTGTCGGGATGCAGTATTACACCATTCAATAATCCTGAAAATATATTTATAACCGTGGCAAAATGTAAAATTTGAAGAAAATAGTGAACCCAAGTTGAACGGAAACCAAAAAGCATTTGATTGCAATGAAGCCTGTATTGTTGCTAAGATGATTTGAATGTAAGTAACACAGGCTGAATACTAGAAACCTTCACATAGGGATTTCACACGGGAAAACAGTTACAATCAAAATAGTTGAGATAATCAATCAAAAACATGACTGAATTGTAATCAAAAAAATGATTTGATTACTTTTAGGAGTTTTTCCACAATAATACATTAAAATTGACTTTGTAATAATCAACTGCAAGTATTGGTGTAACAAAATTGTGATGACTATTAGTAATTTTGGCACAAGGTGTAGAATTAAAATAAAATGTTATCCGTTTGTTGTAATCAAAAGAAATATTTTGAATGTTTTACAATTTTAACAATTTGTTTATGTTAAAACGACATAATTTGTTGGTAACACTAATATATAAATAATAAAAACATTGTGTATCACATTTAATATTATTTATTGCACTTCTGTACTTGTTATTTCTGCTGCACTGAAAAATTCCGATTATGCAAAAAACTGAGGGACCGTATCCACTGTGATTTTTGGCAGACTGTCTAATTGGGCTTTCAAATACTCATTTTTGTGAGTTTGTTGCGTATAATTGGTGATTTTTCGTGAATCCGTGCTGATACACAATGGCTCGTATTACGAGCTCACTTTTATAATAAAATCGCGATTTTAACGCCCTCTTTTACATCATAATCTTATGTAAAATTGAAAGTTAAAATCGCGATTTTATTATAAAAGTGAGCTCGTAATACGGGCCAATGTATTTTTTGCGATTTGAGTGAGAATTTGACAATCATGAACCCTTTTCAGTCACGCGGTTACAATGGGGAAGTTTAGCGTATTTTTTAAAATTTTTTATTTGATCAAGATTGCCCTCAACAGTGATATTTTACATTTTATTTCACCCAAAGAGGCCTAGATTTCTCTAAAAATGAAATTTTATACAAAAATGACGTGAGAGTGGCTCGAGGAGAACGTATCGTCTATGTTAAGCAGCGCGCGCTGGGTTCCCATGGCAACAGAGAAGCGTGTGGTGAAAAGGTGGATTTATAACAAACGTAGTAAACACAACAACATAGCATAGCGCAGCACAGCTCATAATTGAATTTGCACATATGGACTTTCGTATACGCATTTATAACTGACATAGAAAACACAGCATAACATAGCATAGCATAGGGAATTGACGAAAGTTCAATTTTTCGTATGTTCGTGCATGTTCGGCAAACTTCGGAATAGTTCGAGTAGATGAAAGAGATGTGAATAGTTTGTTTTCTTTTCTTTTGGGGTTATGTGTGAAGTGTGAAACTTTTTTTCATTATTATAAAATATAATATATAATATAAATATATAAGTATATAAGTTTTGCAAAGTCTTTTTCTGCTCGACTTCTTTTCAACATTCTCCTTCAGTAAAAAATACACGGCCGTAGCACATAAAGTTAGAGCACAATGGATTATTAATTTTCTATCCATTATTAAATAATATAACAAAAACACAAGCTAATAGCGTAAGACACGAAACAAGAATAAAGTTAAAGTTCTTGACAGGTACTTTTTCCTACAGTTCTTCTATATGTGTTTTTCCTATGTCTTATGTCAAGTTATAAAACCCCCAAATAAAATTCTGTGTTTTGCTATGCTATGTTATGTCGTGTTTTCTATGTTTGTTATAAATCCACCTTAATGCCTCAACATACAACCTACGTTCAACAAGTCAGGTCTCACCATCCCTTCTGCGCAAGCGCATAACTCACGTGTGACGTCAAAGTGGCTCGAAGATACATCATTCATTATAAATAATTGACAACATAATTCTAACTTTCAGTTACATTTTAAGTTATAATTATTCATATACTTACGACTAAAAGATATTTCACATGGAATTTCAACCACGCTAAACTTCCCCATTATAGGTTGCCATTTGAAAAATAAAAGTTGATAGTCTTATCTTGTAAACCTGACTTTATAAAAAATATCTACATCTGCCATCAAATAGTGTATGTAAAATGATAAAACTTTTATATGAGCCATTTTTTTCTATTACTTATAATAAAAAAGTTAAAGGGGGTGGCGTCTTCCCAGACTCACCCTGTAGTTTTTAATGTACTAATACAAAATAAAGCTTATGTTTTGGGCATATTTAATGTTTATATCGTGTAAATAGCATGATTTATGTAAAACATAATATTTATGTGTTTTTAGGGCTGCGTTATTACAAATGGCGTCATCTTTACGGAAACAGGGAGAACTAGGAGATGCCCAAGACTATTGTTCAGTAAGAACCGGTTTTATTTGAACCATATACCTATTAGTAATATATCGCTGATCCTCCACGATCCACACGTTCAACAAAGCGTAGAGATATGTCTTGCATCGCACACAGCCGTTACAGGGCACTTGGTGCGCATGCTCATCACGCAAGGAGATAGTGTTTCAAACTCACATTTATTATTTAAAATCAAATAAATAAATATAGAAATTTGAAGAAACTAATGAATTATTGTACATAACACTGTAATAATCATTTAATATTGTTTATTCATAATAAAATTACTACAGCGCGAAATTTAAAATATTTTAAGCTATGTTTTGTATACTATGCACGATTTGATAAAGCGAAATTTATTTTCCCAGTTAATAATGTATAGGTAACCATTCAATTGATAATCGAAATTTTGATAGCAATATAATTTGTGTCATTAATAAAATATGTTTGAATTTGCTCATTTAAAATAAATTTACTATATTGAACTTGTTATTTTAACTTGTCATTATAAAATAAAAGAAATTAGCATGGTATACAAAACAGCTTAAAATATTTTAAATGTCGCGCTGTAGTAATTTTATTATCAATAAACAATATTAAATGATTATTACAGTGTTATGTACAATAATTCATTACTTTCTTCAAATTTCTATATTTATTTATTTAATTTAAAATATGAAATGTGAGTTTGGAGCACTATCTCCTTGCGTGATGAGCCTGCGCACCAAGTGCTCTGTAACGGCTGTGTGCGATGCAAGATATATCTCTAGTACGCTTTGTTGAACGTGTTTCCAGAACATTGGGGAGATACGAGATCAGCCAACGACAAAATATAACTAGACAAAATTTCTCTTGGTTAAGTTGATTGATTCGGTTGTCACTTCTCGTTGAAACATATTAAACATTATTTAAAAGAATTATAAAATGAAATACTTGGTCGGTTTCAAAATCTTTAATCTCGAAAGATACAATCCGTATTTCGGCTTACTAGGCCATCGTCAGGTAATTACAAGTATTTTATTTTATAATTCTTTTAAATAATTCTCTTGGTTTGTTATGTTTTCGGTAAGCCAGAAAGAGAAACCTAGAGATAGATATAAAATGAAAGTATTGTTCGAGTATTGCTCACTAGAGGCGCCCGTGCTTTTATGATCAACATTAGAATTGGAAGTTTGAAATTTATGTATTTCAAATATAATCAAATCTAACGTGTCATTGACAAAACAAATCGTAAATAATGATAAATAACAAAAAACAATGACAATTACAGTAACGTCTCTAGCGAGCAATGCTCGAACAATACTTTCACTATATATTTATCTTTATTTTTTCTTTCTGGCTTACCGAAAACAAAACATTCAATACGGAAGGATAAGGAATGTTTTGTCTAGTTATATTTAGTCGTTGGGATCAGCGGTGTATTACTAATAGGTATATGGTTTGAACCATCTCTCAACTAATTTAGTGTTTTCGTAGGAAGCTACACGACTTGCCTTGATTTCCGGAGACCAGGCAACTTATGCGAGAAGTATAAGAATTATGGGAGACATCTATAGAAAGAAATCAGATATCAATGTGCGTAAAAACTGTTTTAAATTCTATACAACTGTTTTATTTTGTCACTGGTATAGTAGAAGTTTAAGTATAGTGCTGGACAACATAATTGAGAATTGGATTACATCACCCCCTACTAGCATACCGTAAACATGGGATTATCCCCAAATTTATGGTACAGAAATGCAGGGACTGATTTCAAATTTTTAAATAGGTATATATAATACAGGTAAAAATGTTTGGTTTATACGTACTAAAACAAACAAATTTTTATTTTATTTATGTAAAAACTAATCCAGCCTAATGGGGAATGGTTAATTTTCTTTCCATTTTTGATCCTCATCACAGTTATAAGAATATGAAATTTTTATTAATACCGCCCCTACATATTTTCGACTCATCACCCGTTGTGAGGGTTAGCCGCATCCATTACCAAGCTTAAGGGATTAACCAAATATCTTGTCCTGTACTATACATGAAATTCACTTTCGGATAAGCCGATTGGCCCTTATCAAGTTACATGAGACTTGCGGTATTGGTACTTTTAGGCAGGTAGATTTTTCTGTCGTATAATGTTAAGGGCCGTACCACAAATTTTCTTTCAAAATGTTTCCTAATTATATACTTTTAAATCTAGGGTAAAATATTCAAATAATAATGCATTTTAAATGCCGTCTTCTAATTTCAATTTGTAAATTGAGAAGAGATTAAATTATTAAAATAAATTCAACCGTAAATTTTAAATACAAACAGTTATTAAATAAATATAATAAACACTTGGTTGTTTAAAAAAAATTGAATTTTATTTTTGTTCATTTTTCGAATTTTAAGACCATTAACAGGAAATACTAATAAATATACTTCACAGAAAATTTCTAGTATTTATATATAGAAGAACAAAGACAGAAACTAAGTAATAACCACCTTTTCAATGGTAACAATATCTAAAAAGGATTAAAGCGGAGAGATCAATGGAGATTTGACTAAGACAAGTTGTTCATTCTTAAGATTTTTCTTTTCATTGAGTGATCTTTGGATTTCCATTTACATATTCTAAGAACTCCATTATTAGTTATTTATTTATACAAAGTAAGTACAGTATGAATTTATTTAATACGGACGTGTTCTTACCTTTCAAGTGATACCTTTGAGTTGGGATAATTTATAACACCTGACCACAAAGCTTCCTACCTGTCCATAAAAGGTTTACTCTAGATTTAAAAGTTAAGTTAAAAGGGAACATTTTGAAAGAAAATTTGTGGTACGGCCCTTAACATCATACGACAGAGAAATCTACCTGCCTAAAAGTACCAATACCGCAAGTCCCATACAACTTTATAAGGGCCAATCGGCTTATCCGAAAGTGAATTTCATTTATCTGAGCTTCTACTATAACGCTGAAGATATGTTTTTAAAGTAATCTGCTTATTTAGACGAGAAGCATATTAAACTCCTAACTAATAAAATTGATTAGTCAAAATTTTGTTTAAAACAAAAGCACACTTGACCGAAATGTATAAATTCAATATTTTTTTAATTTTATAGTTTATTTTTTATATCATTAAAAAGAATAAAAAAATATATTGAATAGTCCTAAACGCAACTTTAAGCTCCTTATGAATATTGAATGTTTGTATGAATTTTAATTCCTTGTAAAAAAGTGTGTGTAAATGTGCAAACTAGAAACTTGTATGAATTGAAACAAGAAAGTTATAAGTCAAAAAGTAAATTGACTAAAATCAGGTTTTTACTGATATCTAGTGAGCTATGCATGTTTAGGGCAAATTAGAACATGATGATAAAATGTGCGTAAGATAAATTTTGTGTAAGATATTTTTTCGCATTTTAAAAGTGTAGAAGATAAAGGTGTGCAAAATGGAATGTAACATGCCTGGGTCCCTATTTTGTATATTATAACACTAGTGATACGCGTTCAAAAGTGTTATAATCTGACTGCCATCTAGCGGTTTTTGAGTGCAAGAGAGCAATACGACGTCACTCATTTTGTAAACGATTCACTAGCGCGAAGGGTAGTGTTATATTCATATCACTAGTGTTATACTGACGTTTGGTTTGTGCACTTGGCGGTATTGTTTCAAATTTGAGTGGTAACATTTTGTGAAAAGGTTATATTGTAGTGTTGGATAATTTTTGTGGGTACTTTGAGTCATATCATAGAAAATTTTGCACAATTTGACAGTTGTGCCATGGAGTAGGCGCCAACTTAAAAATTATTTTACTAAAACTTTCAAATACAAAAGTTCCTAAGATTACAACATTGTACATTTGACATGAGACTTAAATCAATACAGGGTGTAAATGAAACTAGGGAGCGCGATTTTTCTTGGAAGTTATAAGAGATACAAAGAAATCTTTTAAATAAAATTGTTAGTGTTTTTAGTAAGCTACATAAATTAACGTAAATCAGAAAAAAAATAATTTAATTTTCGGAGATATATCTATTTTTGACTTTTTCTTAAATGGTACGCCTGTATATTTTTATACTATTTAGTACGAAATAATTTTTGCTTTAAAAAAGTTTCATTAGTTGTACCTTCTAAACTTTATAGAATTCGAGATATTGAAGAAAATGAATACAAAATTATTGAATTACGACACATTTTAATTTACAAATGTACATCAAATTCTTAACATTCTTGTTAATTGAGTATTCTTCCATTTTTACAACAAATAATAGTCTAAGTTATGAATCTTTTTCACAAACTTATAACAATAAACTAATACAAATGTCAAATTTTGTTTCCATAGCCAGCTAATTTTCCAATAAAATTATTTTAATATTTTCTTCAATATCTCGAATACTGTTAAGTTTAGAAGGTATAACTTATGGAACTTTTTTAAAACAAAAATTATTTCGTACTAAATAGTATAAAAATATACAGGGCGAACCATTTAAAAAAAGTCAAAAATGTAGCTTACTAAAAACACTAACAATTTTATTTGAAAGATTTTTTTGTATCTCTCTTAATTTTCGAGAAAAATCGCGTTCCCTAGTTTCATTTACACCCTGGAGGATAAAATATATACGCCTCGACTTCATCCTATCTACCCTCGAACCCAAGCTAACCTTACCACTCCTCACTCATTGAATACAACCCTTTGCGCCCAAACTGATTTTATCTTAACACCTCTCGCGCTCAGGCTAAGCAATTTAAAAATTCACACAGTATTAATTTTTCCTGTTCGTTCATTTTCAAATAAAACCCAAGCTCTTGTCAACACACAAATAAAAGAAATTAGAAATAAACGTCAAAAATTTGAAATACTTATTGGCGCCAATTGCCATTCAGTAAAACTCTTGCTAACTTTTATTTTGCTAGCTACTAGTGCTAGAGTGCTAATTTCATTGGTTATTCATTGTAATCCCTCGCGCCCAAGCTAACTTCACCCAACCCCTCGCGCCCAAGCTAACCTCGTGCTGGTTGCAGAAAGCGTTCCGGCAGTACGAGTCAGCGATGGGCAGCGCGGCGGCGATGGGAGACCGCGTGATCCAGATGGAGTCCATGGACGGCGCCGCGCGCTGCCTCGAGGCTCTGCGCCTGCAGCACAAGATCTGCAACTGCCGCCCGCTCGAGTTCAACACCAGGCTGCTCGAGGTGGCGAGCAGCGTCGGCGCCAAGCTGTTGGTGAGTCACTTAACTACATTAACGTCACTCGTCTGCTTTGAAAGTTGCCACAATAGTTATTTACATAACAAGCGGGGAAAGTGGTAAATAGCAAGCGTGTGTGTTGTGTACTCGTGATAGCAAGGTTTAAGTTGCAATGAAACACACAAGTATAACTACATATAAATTTTATTTGCGGCGAAAATGGTTTCTAGTGCACTTGGCCACTATTTCGGTCGTGGATTCAGGGTGTCGTGGAGATACGGAGATACTCTGTGTTGATCTTGAAGAATGTATGATATTGGAAATTGATGATGGAATTGAGAAGTGTCTTGGATTGATGCTTGACGATGACTGTGTGTAAGTTTGAAGTGAAGATGTTCGGTGTGGACAAGAAGTAGGGGTGGTTTTGGATGTTTAAGGATTATTGAACTAAGTTATAAAAAGGAAAGTTGTCGGCGTTTTACAAAGAATAGTTTTGGGATGGAACTTTGGGATTTTATGTGTCAGGGATAGATGTAATATATTTTATGATGGGAGCAATGGGCAATATTGTCGGCAACAAGTACAAATAAATACAATAATAAAATAAATGAAACATGAAATATCTACAATATATAACTTAAAATCTAATATGCATTAACAATATTTATAACATTTATACAAAACTTAGAAAACTAAACAAGAATTAAGCGGGAACACAACAAGTGTAGACATGAGTGATTTAATACACGAGCGTTGCTCTGCACTTTCAAGCGAGTTATGTACACTATTTGTCAGACGACCACAAAATATTATAATAAAACAGGGTTTATACAAAAGTGTCAATGTCAAACACAACTCACGAAAGCATTCACGTTTGGGTTTGAGGTTAAGTATCACTAGTTAGCCGGAAACTGATTTGGAAGTCTAGTACGTATTATTTGAACAGTTAATAAAACTATCAGTACATTTTGACTCTTTATTTTTGTTATTAATTAACTACCAATTTTAAAATCGTAGTTTTAAGCAAATTTTCATTAATTTTGTTACATTTCATTATCAAAGTTTCATCTATTGACCACTAATCGTCATATCCGGTTATATAACACACTAGTGTGTTATTATAACACACGCCGTGTGCTATGTTACATTTTCTGGTGTTAATTACAGAGTAAATATGGCTACTTTCATGTGTGGTCGTCTGAAGTAGTATATTGCGTCATAAGGGAAGATATGGGCTTATATGGGATGTAATATGCCGTTAGATTCCCGTAGGGCACAAGCTATTTTTCCGTATCTTTGAGAAGACTGTATTAAATATAGAAGTTAATTTTATAATGTGAAACACAAACCTATGTACTAAGGTATCGCTTTTCTATTCACTACTGAAACCATGGCAACAGAGAACAAAATACTTAATAAATAATTTGGAATTCTGACAGTTTTGATTTTTACAATAATTAATATAAAACATAATTATGGAAAGTGATAGTGATCTTTCGAATACTCTACTGGAATTGTTAGAAATAGCAAATTCAGCATTTAATAATTTATTACCTTCCAAATCAAAGTCATCATCACTATTATGACGTATTCCGCAAATGGAAGAAAGAAAATAAAGTTAAGAAAATCTCAGAAAACATTATTTTGATATACAAATCGGAAATATTGAAAAAGAAAAATGCAGTTACATACGTGTATTATAAAGGTTAGTGACTTTTCTGTACTAAAGAATGTCTACAATTTGACATTACCCCAAATTATAAATGTCATTAATGATATTTTCTATAATAAATTTATGAGAAAATTGAAATTTCATTAGAATCTCTTTGTATTTTTAAAAATAATTAAAATCATCATGTAATTTAGAGTTAACTTCACCAGTATTTTGTTGTAATCAAATAATTTTAATTTTAAATTTTATCGGTAGTTGTGACGTCGTATGCTTGCACCGCTAAAACCCACACCTGTTCATATCATCCCGCCTTTCATATTTACCCTTCATTGTTAACCTCAAATCAGGTAAACAATTTGTCAATTACATACCATGGATACGGAAAAATACATAAATGCTCTCTTAATATGGCAAGTTAATGCTTAATATGTTATTTGGGATGCCTGTATACATTTTTTTTAAGAATTAGATAAAATTGCTTTAAAATAAAATCAGTGACAATCGTAAGAAATACATTGTGGCTACAAGTACTTCTGATTAGGATTGGCAGGCTTTGAAAACAAAAAGTCGATTTTCAACTTTTTAAAAAATGGAGTTTTAACGAAAATCGTCAACTATTTACAAAAGTTCAAAAAATTGAAAGGTCGGAAACATTTAGAAGTCGAAATAATTAAGAGTAAAAATATCAGAAAAGTCGAAAAATTAAAAAAGTCGAAATATTAAAAAAAAAAAATAGTAAAAAACTTATTAACGAAAGAATACTAAAGATTTGATTTGACTGGATATTTTTTAGTTTATATGAATACTTGGTTGCTTGGCAATTTGTTAAAAGGATTTTGATAGGACAATTCTTTGAATGAAATTGCTTTGAAGATTTAATTATTTAATCCCAGTATATAATTATTGTTGCAATCTGCGACTTATTCTTGTAATAATTTTTGCCCACCATTTTCTTTTAATCTAAATATAAAGAAATATATTAAATACCTATTGTGAATACTTTAATATTATAAAAGTTTAAGGGTACAAAATTAGAAAAGATTTTAAAGTTTCGGGTAATTGAAAATCGAAAGTTGAAGTCGAAGTCTAAAAGTCGAGATAATTATTTGAAAACAAAAGTCCATAAAGTCTAATGCCTCTCCCACACTAGATGACTACGATATGCTATAGATATGATACTCTGTCGTAATGATGTCGTAATCTATTGCATTTGTATTCAATTACATTTACTTGAAAATCGGTAAGCCTGAAAAAACGAAATTTTTTTTTTTAGACGACCACACATGAAAGTAGCCATATTTACACTGTAATTAACACCAGAAAATGTAACATAGCACACGGCGTGTGTTATAATAACACACTAGTGTGTCATATAACCGGATATGACGATTAGTGGTCAATAGATGGAACTTTCATAATGAAATGTAACAAAATTAATGTAAATTTGATTAAAACTACGATTTTAAAATTGGTATTGATTTAAAAACAAAAATAAAGAGTCAAAATGTACTGATAGTTTTATTAATTGTTCAAATAATACGTACTAGACTTCCAAATCAGTTTCCGGTTAACTAGTGATACTTAACCTCAAACCCAAACGTCAATGCTTTCGTGAGTTGTGTTTGACATTCACACTTTTCTATAAACCCTGTTTATTATAATATTTTGTGGTCGTCTGAAAACTAGTGTACATAACTCGCTTGAAAGTGCAGAGCAACGCTCGTGTATTAAATCACTCAATCTCTACACTCGCTTGCTATTTACCACTTTCCACGCTTGTTATGTAAGTAACTATTGAAATCGTATATCATCATATAAAGGTACAACACTATTTCTTTTTAATACATCTTGAATTATTACTTGTCTTTTTCTAATCATTTTTAAATTAATACATATTTTGATTTATTTGTTGCATCATCATTTTTATTTGTCGTCTACGATTTTTTGTTATAGTTTGATATATTTGATATAACTCAAATATAGTCAAATAATAATTATAAAAATCAAACATGACAGTTTACAATAAAATTTCAAAATATGTTGTTACTGAAACGCCAAACCATCACGTGATCCGATCGTAGTCTCTGTCATTACTACAGGCGATTGTGATGTCCGATTTTATGTATTCACACTAGAACATTACGATAGAGTAACATTACGAAACGATTCTATTATTATCATCTAGTGTGGAATTGGCATAATTAATGAAAAAAGTCGACGATTAAAAAGTCGAAAGTGTAAATTCAATTAATTGATACTATGGTTTTCAAAAATCGATAGAACAACTTTTTGAAAAAGTCGACTTAAATCGATATATCGACTTTTGGTAAAAATTTACTGTACGGTCTACACAAAATTGAAATTATTGCCAGTAGGAGGCCATTTGACGTTACCAGTGGCGAAAACAGTGGACATTTCGATACATTTTATAATGACTTTGAAATATTTGAAATTGTAAAAAATGTACTTTTTGTTAGGATATTTATTAAAAATTACATTTTTGCGACAAATATTAGTATTATTTTTAGAAATGAAAAGAATTGTATTTTTTTGAGAAAACAGTGGTTAAGGATAAATTCAAAATAAGAAGACTCTAAGTAGCCAGGGGTTATTGATAAATTTAAAGTAACAAAACCCTTAACTAACAAAACCTAACCTACTTTTGAGAAGAGAGTGATTTAGGGATAAATTCAAAGCAACAAAACAATTAAATCAAAAATATGAAACCTTTTTGATAGTTTTATCTATTCCAACATGACAAAGTCTATCACTGTCTATCTTTCATTCAGTCTATCTTTCATTCAGACGCATGCGCATTTCGATAATTTTTGTAAACCGTATAGTAAATTTCAACCCGACTGTTTTGCCAGGCGTACTAGTGACGGTATGGTTGCAGGTCCGTAGTGTTCGTTCCCGTCTGGCCAGGATCTACGCGTCTCTGGGCGACGAGGAGCAGAGGCAGCACCACGAGCGCGTGGTGGCCCGGCTGAGCCACGACCTGGACCTGCAGTGCGGGGCCTGCGGTACGAGCTACGGGCTGGAGGCCGACAGCCTAGAGGCGCTTCCGTGCGCGCACATACTACACGCGAGGTGAGGGATACACTGGGAGGGTTATTCTAATTCGGATAGCGGTAGCGAAACTTCGCTATTCGATTTCAAGCCATCTGTTGGTCGTGAAAGGAACGTCGCTATAGTCAAACCGGAGAAGGAGAAGACTCACGTCAACAATTAATATTACTAAAGTAATGACGTCATGTACTACTATCAATATATGGGATACTGATTTTTTTTAGAATAAAAGTGCAATGCATGTTTCATAACTTACTATAACCTATTTCTTCAAGTGACAGTTGACAAATTAATAACCGCAACCTCTCGAAGTCTGTCGGCGTCATCACAGTTAATTTGTGACGGAAACGATAGTGAATAAGTGTATTTAGTAAATTGAAGGGCATTAGCTGTTCTCTAAAAGTACATAATTCAATTAAATTTGAAAAAAATAGAAAAAAATTACCTCTCGTGCGGTTTTTAATGGAATTAATGGACCAACGTTGTCCAGTTCCCGTTCAAAATAATGCACTACATTCATTGTCAGTTTTTTTGACTGCTTTGAAAAAGCTTTAAGTATGATTTGTCAGTAACATAAAAAAAACACGATACTTTCTGACTGACACTGACAATCGAATGACAAGATCAATATTCGATCGGTATAAAATATAATATAAACAAGATCATTTTTATTATTGCCAATGTATGGTATGAAAATCAACTACAATTATTTCAAATAATTTTATATTCTCTAAGAGGAATACGGATTGACTTTAGAAATAATTGTAAATTCATTAATATATACGTTTCTTAATACAAATATTTTTATTCTTTTTTTTTTTAAAAATAAATAACACCCAATAATCTTAACAAGTTATATTTTATTTTATAAAGTTTTTTTTCAGGTTGATGACGTGAGTCTTCTCCTTCTCTGGTTTGACTATACCAGCATAACGCTATTGTTCATTTTTGTGATTTTATGATATTGTTTTGAACATGTTTTGACAGAAGCTAATTTTTAATTTTTATATTTATACGGAAGTGAAAGTATACGATTTAATTAATTTTATGAACACTAGTTTAATGATAAGAATAGCTTGTATATTTTCTATATCGATATTATCGATTTGATGATATCGAAATGATGAGCCATAATCTAAAATAATTATGAATTAAAAGATATAGTATCACAAACAATTCTTATCATTAAAGTACTGTTTATAAAATTAATTAAATCGTATACCCTCACTTCCGTAAAATATCATAAAATGACAAAAATAGGCGATAGCGAAGCGTTATGCTCGTAGCGGGACTTCTGTGGCTTTTGCTATGGATAGCGACATCCCGCTAATCTATGACGTCACATGCGATGCATAATGCAAAAAACTAATTTCCCATGTTAATCTCCTGTGTATACCTTTACGACAGACACCCGGTATGTATGTGTTCCCAACCAGTACGGTTGTGTTATCGTGCATCATTCAAATGCAAGTAAAACATGGTACGGAACAAGAACTTCTTCCGCTGTTGTCCGTGTCTACGCCCTTGCCTGACATTCCCACCCATTTTCGGGTGTAGGACATCCATGGAAATTGCTTCGGGTCGACCAGAGAAATTCATGGGCACATCTACAAAACAAATACAGGGTGCCCCAGTGAAAATTATCAGCGCAATTTTTGGCCACTTAACATTAATTTTGCTAAAAACGCTCGAACACGTCAATTTTAATATAAAGGGGGACACCTAAATAGATTAGTACCAATGGCATAACTTCAACCCTAAAATGGGTGTGGACTGGACCTCAAAAATTTTAAATGGAAAAGGGTGTCAAACATGACACAGTTCGAAAGACCTTTCAAATCTCTTTTCAACAGTTTTTTTATTTTTCAAATCCGATCATTAGTTCCAGAGAAATATCGTTTAAAACAAATTTTATCAGGTGTTCAAAATTGCAATCAAGTAGGCTAAAACAAATGACAGAAACTAAATAAACAATTCTTTCGACAAGTTGTTTGTAATAAACAAGTAATTTGTAAGTTGGATTTTTTTTGTGGCGTTATTTGAAGTCTAAAGTTTATGCCACGCTACCCGGATTTTTACAAGATTTACGGTAACGTACCGTATCTCCAAAATTTTGAGCTGGAAATAGTCATTTTAAACACCTAATAAACTGATACATGAGTTTCTGTCATTTGTTTAAGACTACTTGATTGCAGTTTTGCACACCTGATAAAATTTGTTTTAAACGATATTTCTCTGGAACTAATGATCGGATATGAAAAATAAAAAAAATTGTTGAAAAGAGAATTAAAAGGCCTTTCGAACTGTGTCATGTTTGACACCCTTTTCCATTTAAAATTTTTGAGGTGCAGTCCACCCCCATTTTAGGGTTGAAGTTATGACATTGGTACTAATCCATTCAGGTGTCCCCCTTTATACTAAAATTGACGTGTTCGAGCGTTTTTTGCAAAATTGATGTTAAGTGGCCAAAAACTGCCCTGATAATTTTCGCTGGGCCACCCTGTATGTACATTTTAAAGTAACAATTTGACAATGTTTGGAATTGAATTCTCCGGTTGTATACGATTTTCTACCAGTTTTATTTAACAATTTCATTTTAAAGTTTGAGGGACACACTATTGGTAAAGATCCGATGAAAATGTTTTTATTAATAAGCGAGTTATAGACTTCCAAACTTTGAAATAATCTTTCTTCTTCAAGTAAATGCTGTTTCTACATTATATTAATAAAAAAATTAATTAATATTACAATACAGTATAAGTCTACTTTCTTAAAAATTGCACTTGTATTTAAATTACATAAATTACACATAAACAGGTAATTGATGCACTAATTTCTCAAATAATACTGTCACAGATGTAAAAGAAATAATAAGCGTAAATATATAAGGCTGGCATTCAAGTAAGAAGAGTTTAAAAGTGCACGTGTTTAGTTTAGTGTGAGTCAAGGCCACGCCCCTTGGGTTCTTCAAGCTCATTCGCCAGACTTGATGCCGGGAAGTTTCACTTGCCAACCTAAACATTCGCGGGCTTTTAAACTCCCCAATCTAAACATGCAAGTTATATAGGGGACGACACACTATAACTAAAACTCTCCGCATTTCTCAAGTATTTTAATTATATCATTTTATTTCTGTATTATTATTCATTTTTATGCATATTCTTTGTAAATTTAAACTAATTTCTCTAAATTCGATTGAGCTAGAATCCCTTATTGTCTAAAACGTTTCCCAACTGTTTTAACTTAATAAAGAACTGTTGAAAACAATCTGAAACACTTCCAACTTTCTTAAAATTATTCAAATCTGTTTGGAATTATTTTAAAGTTGCTTAAAAGACTTGGAAAATGTTTTGAATTTATTACAAACTAATTTTAATTCTAGACTTTTTAAAACTGTTGTAAACCATTTACAACTGACTTAAATGTATTTAGAATTGTTTAAAACTGTTTGAAACACTTCACTATTGAATTAAAATAGTTCAGAGCTGTCCCAAAATAGCTCATTCGTCAGACTTGATGCCAGGATGTTTCACTTGCCGATCAAAACATTCGTAGTTTTTTAAAATCCCCAATTTAAATATTGATGCAATTCATATAGATGACGGCACACTATATCTAAAAGCCTCCGTATTTCCGAAATATTTTAATTATATGATTTTATTTGTTTATTAATATTCATTATTATGCATATTCTCTAAATTGGATTGAACAAGAATCCCCCATTTCGGGGCGTATACATTTTATCCTCCACACATGTTATATTGCTCGACATTGTATCTTTTAAATATTTAATCTTGTACATCTTTTATCCTCCATACTTTTAATCCATGAAGAAAAGTTATCTTACACATATTTTATCTTGCGCACATTTTATCATCCACACATTTTAACTTTCATTTATTTTATTTTCCAAACATTTTATCTTCGCCAAAGTTTCATCTTTAAAACATTGTAATTATACCTGCCATTCATTTATTGCCCTGCAATTAACATACTTATAAGTAGACGAAATATCCAGTTTTAAATTTTTCTGAAGTTAAAATGTGTAAAAGATAAAATATGTAAAAGATAAAATGTGTGGAATATAAAATAAATGGAAGATAAAATGTGTGGATGATAAAATGATTTGAAAGATAAAATGTGTGTAAGATAACTTTTTTCGTGGATTAAAAGTGTGTAGGATAAAAAGTATGCAAGATTGAAAGTGTGCAAAGTACAATGTCAAGCAATAACATGTGTGGAGGATAAAATGTATACGCCTCCCCATTGCTGGAAACATCTCGCCTAGCAGGCCGGCCAGCTGGGCTGGGCTAACCGTAGCCATCCCTCCCAGCTGTCCGGCCAGCTGGGCTAACCTTGGCCAGCCCGCTCAGCAGTCCGGTCAGCTGGGCTGGGCATACCTGGGCCAGCCCGCCCAGCAGACCGTGGCCAGCTGGACTGGGCTAACCCCGGGCCGTGTTGCAGATGCGCGGCCGAGCTGCTGCGGCGGCGGGACAAGCGCTGCAAGCTGGTGTGCCCCGAGTGCCAGCTGGCGCTGTCGTCGCGGCTGTACCTGGACGCGGGCCCCGAGGCGTGGCCGGGGGACCCGCAGGCGGGGCTGCGCGCCGGCCGCAGCCGCAGTCCCTCCTCCAGCGACAACAGCGGCCCCCGCACTCCCATTGTCACCACGCAGCTCTAGCAGGTATATCCATCTCTCTCTCTACTCTTCTATACAGGCTGTTCATCTTAAATGGGCCACCATTGCTATCTTGAGAACTATAAGAGCTAAACTAAACTATTCATATGAGACAATAGTAAATTGTGTTATTAAGAGTAAAAGTGATACTTTGTGTGGCGAGCGTGGAAGTTTGCACGACGAGCGAAGCGAGTAGGACAATTGCATGCGAGGCACACAAAGGCACTTTTAATCTGAATAACACATGCTATTTTTTCTTCAAACTTAGAAATTTTAAAAAATAAATTACTATTTGACGTTTAATATGTAGGTTACCTGTCAATTATTCATAATTTTTAGTAACTTTATTCTTAGGTTATCTAGTTTTTATAGTGACATTTAGGGCGATATTACAGATTTCTATTGTACAAGTTACATCTTATTGGCTATACGGCGGCGACAATATTATACGGCGGCTAGAATAAAAAATTATATTACGGAGGCATAGAAATTAAACTTTAACCTTGTCAATTACGTCACAGAAGATGTCACTATGACGTTTGAAGAAAATAGTTATTTACTCAGGAAAATGATACATTACTGTCGAGGAGCCACATTGAAATACGAGGCACTTCGTGGCGAGTATTTTACGGCTCCGAGTCAAGTACATACATTTTTCTGACAAATCATGTATTAATTTTTTTCTGAAATAATAAAATAGTATATTACGTACCGTGAACTGTAAGTGACAGTTTTTAGGTCGAGAATGTTGTTTGGGAAGTCGAGACCCGAAGGGTCGAGATTTCCTAAACATTCGAGACTTCAAATATCACTTACAGTTCAAGGTTAGTAAGCTATTTTTTGCAATACCTACAAAAATAATAGAAAAAGAAAAATAGGTTTCAAAATTAACGTCTGTCAGATTTATGTCAAAAATAAAAGTTGAATTGCAATTGAGAGTAAGAGTGCCATGAATGTTTATGATGATGTGGAAACTAAATACTTACCATCCACCATGAATTGTAAGTAACATACTTACTGTCCACCGTGCACGGGAAGTGTTTACTATAACCATGGAAACCAAATCTGCAATAAAAGTTTCACTTTCTGTGTTTAAATTTTGTTATTAATGGGTAACTTACTGAGCAGGTATTGCAAAAAATAATTTTAAATTCAAATCAGATTGTTTATAAGTATTTAGTAGTGTGCTTGGGTAACAGACAAAAAATTGTAAATAAACAAAAATCAAACTGTCAGTGCTGTCAGTTTTGAATTTTTGACGCGTGCGAGTGTAGTAATTTGCTATGTTTTGCGAAACTAATCAAAGCGACAAGGTTCCTGTAGATATAAAAGAAGCGGCAGCAGAGGTTGTAGCAGATTTACTGCCCAAAAAATAAAAATGAGGTACAGCAAAAATGTTTAAATATTTTCATGATTAGTCAGGGAAATTAAACTTTCGCGCCGCATTTTAGGAGCGAAAATAGTACTTTCGCGCCGGTTTCAGAAAAACAATATTTTTTTAAAACCAGTGGTTCTCAAAATATGAATCCCAACTTTTTTATTTTAAATGTGAACCTATTTTTTTATTTGCTTATTCAATAAAGAATTTTATTATGAATTCAATGATATATTATCATACCCTAACATAATGAATTTTTTTGAGAAAAATGCATCTGAAGTTTCATATTAATTTGATTAAAATATGACAATAATAAGAGTGCCATGACGGAAAAACGGAATACAAGTCATTTTATAACCAGGAATTAGAGTGCCTTGACAGATGAAGTGAATAAAAATATTCACATATTTAATTCAAGGCACTCTAATATCAAGTTAAAAAATGACTTGTATATCGTTTTTCTCCGTCATGGCACTCTTATTATTATCATATTTTAATCAAATTAATATAAAACTTCAGATTCAGTTTTCTCAAAAAAATCGTTATGTGAGTTTATGATATTTTATCATTGAATTCAGAATAAAATTCTCTATTGTATAAGCAAATAAAAAAAAGGTTCCCATTTAAAATAAAAAAGTTAGGACCCGTATTTTAAGAACCACTGGTTTAAAAAAAAATTTTGTCTCATGTTAATAGTGTTGTAAAGTAGAAATTGTTTGGTAATTTAACCGACCTCGTAGCTCTTATAGTTCTCGAGATAGCAATAGTGGACAAAATAAAATGAACAACCTGTATACAGCCTGATAATGCTAATGAAAATATAAATAAATTTGATAAATACATTGAATTTTGGATACAAAAATTTCTAGAAAAGTCTTTAGAATTTATTGTGCCTTGTGTACAAATTGAAAATACAAATCAGTCCTATTTTATTTTATCTAATTTACTAAAGGAAGTTAAATATATTCGTTATAAATTAAAACTAGTGACTATCAACTTTGAAGATGTGCCACTCCTACACGGTTGAATATATGGTGTCATATCTTTAATCGTGTAAAAGTGGCACATCTTCAAAGTTGATACTCACTAATTTTAATTTACGACGAATATACAGGGTGTTTGGCAAAAGGCCGGCACCCAGAATATTTCGTTTATTATGAGAGATACAGAATAATGTTATGGAACAAAATTAAACTAGTCAAAGGGACTCATAAAATGATCTGAGTAAGAATTTTGTGTTACTTCCGGTTTTAGCGGAAGTGTGTACAACTTTGATTGTAGCGTAGGGAATCGGTATTTATATATTTTATTTCGGAATGTACATAAAATTAGATCTACAATGATATCAAAATATCATAGTTTTACTTCAACCATTTCAAAATTTCTGTATAATTTGTCACATATAACAATTTCTGCCAATACATCGTCAGGACTGGTAGATCTAATATTTTTTGACATTATTTGTTTGGTTTCAGGTAACAAAATCTCAAATAGCTGGCTATGGTGTATATTTTATGAATTTTTATTAGTAAATATTTTAAAAATAAAGTGTCGCCATTTTGAAATGATTGAAGATCTCCAAAAATATTGGTTTTAGGCATAGGGTACCCTTAATAAAATATGAAGATAATACAAAAAGACTCACAATTGAATTATAAAATATAGGCTGATTCATTTGAAAATGACGAGTTTTAGTCATTTGAAATTGAGTAAATTTGATTCGCTTTATGGAACACCCTGTATAATTACATTTAAAAAAATATATGTGAGAACATAGAGTGTAGTTACAGTTGTACAGAAAAAAAAATTCTTAATTTTTACTATTAAAATAACTTCAGTACGTCATTATAAAGCAATGCGTGTATTTGGTCTTTTTTAGAGAATAAACGGAATAACTTGGCAACGCCGCGGAAAACTGAAACAAAATTTATATGTCCGTATAGAGGAATGAAATACACATGAAAAAATATAAAAATTTACAGGGTGTTCCATTTAATAAAAGGCAAACAATTTTCGCCGAGCCGTAACGCAACACCTGTATATATGAAAATAATTTTACGTTATGCTCCTTGAGTTGACCAATAACTTCTGTTAATAAATTTATGCTGTATTTCTAACGACAAGGGAGATATCGAAGACGGGAATTTCGGTGACTCACCCTGTATATTTTTAATACTTATCCTAATCTTTCGTTCATTTTTTGACATCTGCTATTTCTAGGGATATTTTTGTAACTAGATTCATATTGGCACTTTATTGTTTGTAGCTAGGTTCACGCATGTAAATTAAAATATTTAAAAATGTCTGAAAATAACGAAAAAGTTGTTTTAACAAAAGCTCAAAAAGATAGAATTGAAAAAAAACAGACAAAAAACAATAATTTTAAAACAAACACGTCTTATTCCGCATCCGTACGCAAATGAGTATTAGAGATTATTATAAAATTAAAACTTGAGGTTAACATTGCACAATATTTACAGAAAAACAATAGCAGTTAATAAAACAACAATAAAAATTGATACAACAAAATATAAAGACACAGGTGGCGGTTTTTTGATTTAAGAAAAACCACAAAATAATGCTATACTGGTATTACGTACAGTTGATTGTATGTTTTCCAGATCCCTGGGTGAAAAAAGAAGAAAACTCAGCAGATTCTGATGACGTCATCAACTCCAAAACCAACTTTGATCCTTTTTCAATGTCTGTGGAGGTTGAAACCCATTGTGAGCCCCTTAAACCCGAAAAAGTAAACCCGTTACTCGACATCAAGACGGTTTCCAAAAACGTAGAATTCCTGGATTCCTCTTCCCAAGTTCCGACCCCTCCTATCCAGTCCTACCAACCCTTAAAACTCAAAACAGTCAACTCGCGCATCTGTGACTTATTCGAGAGTAGTTCAGAGCTGCCAACCCCCCCTCGCATGGCCTCAAACATCCCTAAAAACTCCCCCAAAATAATCGACATCTTCAGCTCGAGTTCAGAACTGCCAACGCCCCCTAAATCCGTTGGGTTGAATGTGGACAGTGCTGCCAACGTGGAAACAACAAATGACTCTAGCCTAGACGTACCAACTCCTCCCAAAAACCCTGCTAGAAATAAAAATAACCAGAAAGGGGAACTTTTGGTACATGAAGGACATGAATGCTTAAAAAATTTAAACATTAACAGACAATTCAGCTTCCGAGAAAATAAAAAAGATAAAAGGAAATTGGTTTATAGTACTAGTTTAAGTATAGAAGAAAAATGTTTGGAAATTCCTCAAATTCGAACTGAATTTTCACCAATTAAAAGTTCACAAATGAAAGAAAACTTATTGAAAAGTACACATTTTCCAACAAAACAAAATCCGATATGTAGACATCACAGTATCTCACCTATCAAGGACTTGGAAAGAAAAAGAAATAGATTAAGAACTGAACGATCACTTGAAGAACAATTTCTACAATTTTCAACTCCAAAATTGACACAAATTCCCAAACAGAGATCATTCAGCAGTTCAGATTATTTGACAGTTGATAATTTAGTGCAGAAAAAACGATCAAACAGTCATTCAGATTATTTGGAACTAAAAGAGTTTAATAAAAATTTGTTACAAGTACCAAAGCACACTAGATCATCTAGCTATACAAACTACAGTCAATTGAATACAGAAAATGAAGATTTAAGTCGAGTCCAACGTCAAGATTCTGATGAAAATGACTTTCATTTGACATTATCACCAAAAAATAGTCAAATTCTTGCCCTAACATCACCAATTTCCCCCATACACGCGACAATAATACCAACCCCTAAACACCCCGACGAATATTACTCCTTACCAGTTGAAACATGTCCAAAACATTCCCCCCAAAACATACGAAAAAACAGCTTAATCCCCACTGAAGCCCCGCCCCAAAATGAAGACTTCTGTCCGAAACACTCCCCCCAAAACATAAGAAAAGCGAGTTTAAATTTACCCCCAGAAAAAAAATTCGATCGTCAACTGTCACAAGAAGAGTGCCTCCAAATCCTTCCCCCACCCCTTGAATATAGTCCTAGGGTCAAACCAAAATTCCCCCAACAAAAAAACCAATTGTTGGACATAGAAATTTCGCCGCCCAGTCAATTTTCCCCTAAAAACAAGCTAACAGTTGAAGATCTAGACGTCCCGCCACCACCACAGTTCAGCCCAAGAAGTTCCTTCAGAAAAAAATCCCCTAAAACATCTCCAAAAGTCACTAAAAAAGTACAACTCCCTGCCTTACCGGTTGAGTTTAGCCCTAGAAAATCTCACAACCAATTCTGGGATTCCTATATTACCGACTCTGTTGCTACTCACTCATTGGTCAGACCGGTGCAGGCAAAACCAGAAATATTTTTGCCCAAAAATGTCAGTCCCACTCGTTTGGAGAAGTTTCTAAACCAAGCAGTTACTGTTCAAAGCAAGTTAGAGCCGATAAAAATACCTAAAGATTCTTTAGTTTGTATAGGAGGTCATAAGACTTTAGAAAAAAAATATTCACTTGAAGAACGACCCTTGAAATTTGAACATTCACCAGTTAAAACTCGACGAAATTCAGTACATAACACTAATATTATAAATACAGATTTAAAATTACTTCAAAACAGTCCAAAGTTACTTTCCCCTTTAAAAACCTCTAAAAATGAAGGTGACGAACAAAAATATAATATATCGAGTATAATCAGTCCACGACAAGACTTAAACCCTCCGAACCACAACCTCCTCCAGCCGAGAAGATCCTGGCAAGGGCCAAGTCTGTCCGAAGTGACTCTGTCTCCGATTTGGTTACCCAAGCAACCCCTAGAACCCCCTCCGAAACCTCGTCGGGCCAAATCCCGCCCCCGCCTGTGCGAGTCGCTGTCCGTCGAGATCCCGACCAGTCCGCACCTGTACCGGCGAGACGGCAACCTGCTCCAACAGGTCGACACCCCCAGGAACAACCCTCAAGAGTTCGACAACTCGAAAAGCACGCAATGTCCTTAACGGCGGTTTCATTTTGCTCATTTAACTTAAGCTTTATTTAAAAAAGACATAAATATTATAGTATATAATGTTAAAGACAATCGAATATTTCAAATCAAAATTAACTTCGTTATACGAAGGTAAATGTATTCAACTTGGCAAGTCAACAGGTGCTTTTAGAAGGGGTGTGTAAAGGAGACTCGGTCCATGGCAATTTGCGGTCGGTGACGGTTCAGGGCAGCTTGTTTTCGGATGGGTATACAGGGTGATTCAACACAAGTGTGGCAAAATAAAAATATTTTAAGTAAAAAAATAGTTATTTGTATATCAAGTGCTGAAAGTCTATCTTTGTCGAACCAAAACGAAAGTTGCAGCCTGAGCGAAGCGAAGGTTGCAATCGTTTGTGTTCGACAAAGGACTTTCAACACGTGTTATACACACTATTTTTTCTACTCCTGCAAGATAAAAAATAAGGAAATAAATAGTTATTTGTGTATCAAGGTTCTAAAAGTAATCTTTTTTTGCAGCCGAGGCAAAGCCGAGGCTACAAATCAGATGAGGCCCAAAAAGAACTTTTAGCCGAGGTGCACACAACATTTTTTAGGCGATTACAACAAGAAATTATGAATTTTCATTCAAAATCAATTTTTGACATCTGTCAAAATTTACTTTACGGCCGCATTTACTTTACGGCCGCATTTACCTTACGGCCGCATTTACTTTACGGCCGCTATTTTTACTCGCAAATTCATTACTTTTTCATTAATATTTGTAAAGGAATAGTTAAAATTTTACTTACATTTGTTATTATATTCTAAAATAATTAATCACATTAATATGAACTATGTAAATCAATACTGAACAAACTAGCGGCCAAAAATTTTGACTTTGACAGATGTCAAATAAAAATTCATACTTTAAGGTTGCCTGCCAGCAGATACGAAAAACAAAAATTTATGTACCAGCCGCCTAAAAAAATTATTTTTTAAACATAATTTGACATTTATTGCAAATTTTGTTATTGTGATGCGCAAGTGATGCGTATCCATGGCAGCAACAATGTAACAAACATTTATTAGTGCTGCAAAGTTTTGCAGCACTGCGTACTGCAAAGAGTCACTTTCAACATGAAAAACAAACCAGAAAATTGTATTTTCAAAGCAGGAGTAGAAAAAAATATGTACCGGGTGTCCCAGCTCGACCGACACATGAGAGATTTACATAGGAAACCAGTTAATTATGAATACTATCTCCCCAGTGCAACATATTAACATGAAACTCTGTATGCTTATTGGGGAATATTATTTCTATGGATTACAGTTATTTGAAATATGTAATTTCGTCTGCAAGACGAGATTTATTTAATTATAAAATCTAACATTTTCGTTCAAAATCAGTCAGCCATGGAAATAAAAGAAAATATCTTCTGACAGTTAATGACATGCCATTGTAGATATTTATATTTTTGTAATATTGGTATATTATTTAACAAAAATAAACTAAATTCAACTTAAATAATATTAAAATACAGGGAATAAGAATTAAAATTAGTGATACTTCACTAAACTGTCAGATAAATATTTTCTTATATTTCCATGGCTGTCTGATTTTGAACGAAAATATTAGATTTTAAATTTAATAAATCTCGCCCGGCAGACGAAATTGCATATTTTAAATAAGTGTGATTCATAGAATTAATATTCTCCGATAAGTATACAAAATTTGAAGTTAATATGTTGCACTGGGGAGATACTATTCATAATGAACTGATTTCCCATGTAAAAATCCCATGTGTCGGTCGAGCTGGGACACCCGGTATATGAAGGTACGTATGGAAACGTTTCCTTGCAGAGTTACAGCCCTTTGAAAGTGCATCTCATCAGATACATTTTCATTAATAACTTCCGTACTAGTTGCACTAAACTTTTGGCTTTTCAGAACTATCAAAAATTATTATTCGCTCGATTTTTTTACACAATCGTATATTTTAATTATGTTAATTAACTTCTACAATTGATATTGATCTTATAACCTGAATGAATTTAAATTTCCATTTCTAGATTTTAAATATTTATTATTGCTCGTAGTCAGTTATTGTCTTGTTTTTAAATAAAACACTGCGTTCCTATGCGTACACATAATTTCTACAAATTTTCGTATTATTTAAAATATATTTAAAGGCTACGACATCCAAAAAGCAAATGCCATTAACTGAGTCCAATCTGTTTAAAGGCCGCTTTATATACTCAGCCAAAAGTTGCCATTGCGATGTTTTCTTCAGACATGAATGCCCCCTACAAATTAACTTGAAAGAACATCTGTAGTTGATTTGTTTACGTAGATTGAATATTTTTATACTTCGTAAAACAAGTTAATTGGCGTACAGGCATTAAAAATTTAAAAACGGCTCTATTAACAATGTTTTTAATGCCTAGTATTTAAACGAGACTTTTTGTGATTATTAAGTAGAAAATATCTGAAATATTTTACTAATTATTTAAATTTTTAGTGACTATTACGGGTATTTGAAATTTTTTAAATAATTTCAAACATTTTCAGATATATTTCTACTATGTAGTTAAACATTAGAAAATTTTATTAAATTAATTTGGTAAGTATTTCATCAAGTAGCAAAGCCAGCAGCCCAAAACTGTTTTTTGGGCATTTGAAGAAATATTTTCCAAGTTAAGATTGAAATGTTAAACTAAGTGTAATTCGAAGCACTTTAAATTTTCTCCGCACTTTTAGATTAGAACGGTTCTGTATTATTTCATAGCCGACCATTTTGTTTCCCGAATGTAGTAATTAACCACTGAATAAACGAAACTGACGAAGTACCACTCTGCCTTTTAATAACACATCTCATTTGTCCAACATATTGCCTGCCTCCACTGTACTATACTCTGTTTTTAAACTATAGACAGTAACTAGAAATTCTAGTGACAAAATCCAACGACAAAATATAACTAGACAAATCTTCTCTTGGTTTGTTATGTTATCGGTCAGCCAGAAAGAGAAACCTAGAGATAGATATAAAATGAAAGTATTGTTCGAGCATTGCTCGCTAGAGGCGCCCATGCTTTTATGATTAACATTAGAATTGGAAGTTTGACAAAACAAAAACATACATAATGATAAATAACAAAAAATAATGACAACTACAGTGACGCCTCTAGCGAGCAATGCTCGAACAATACTTTCATTATATATCTATCTCTAGGTTTCTCTTTCTGGCTTACCGAAAACAAAACATTCAATACGGAAGGATAGGGAATGTTTTGTCTAGTTATGTTTAGTCGTTGACAAAATCAAAGCCTGTGATTGGCTGCTGCGCCATTTCATCAAGCCGCATTTAACCAGACAAAATTTCAAGTTAACCTTCTCAAACGTAATTGAAACGTCAAATTCTCAGTAGTTGTCAAATACTCGTAACTTGTTGAATTTGCACGTGTTGTTTGTTTCATTTCTCTTTTTGTGATATTTCACGATTAAAACCAGTTCTTTTCAGAACTACTAGTATTTCACTAACGCTGTGGTGTAAATGTGACTTCGTCTAGCGCTATCTATAATTTAAAAACGGAGTATAATTATTCTATAAATAGGTTTTTCTTTGTTTTATTATTAATTTCAATTACTTTAGAGAAATAATAACTTCAATATTTAGGTATTGTCTTTTTTGTTTACTGTAATCAAAATATCAAAAATTGTTGTTAAAAAACTTGCCTACGTCTTGTTTTGTAATTTTCGCTTGCGTTTTCTTACTTTTTACAAAAATAGATATTTTCATTTTATTTAAATACTTTAATAAAAAAAAATAAGTACATATTTTAAAGTCGTAAAAAAGCTAATTATACAATATAGTTATAATAATTATAACACTTAATTCCAGTTCAGAAACATTACAATTAAATTATTGTTAATACATTGGAAAATCAACAAATTTTAAAGGGCTCATCGTTTTTCTACATTTTCAATAACGGGACAATCATAAAAATATATAAACTTACACAAATCCATTTTTAACAAGCAACAAATATGTTATCACTTTCATAAAAGTTAGGAAAACTAATTAACAAAAAGAAATGATTATATTTCACATACTCCAAAGTGGAAGAAGCTGTATCAGCTTTCCACGCTTTGTCGCCGTCCATGGATACCATCATACTGCCTCATTCAAACTTCTACGCGTTAAATAATTGTTTCAAAATAAAATGTGAAGCTTATGACATGTTTTTACCTCCCGCCTATCAATATATAGATAAGGGAGGTATTGTTTTTGGTCAGATTTCTCCAGTGTGAGTTTTCAACATTTGAGCACGAATTAGGGTCCCTAGAATACGAATTTACTATTTTTAGCGTGATGTCTGTATGTGTGTGTGTGTGTCTGTGTGTGTGTGTGTATGTGTGTTTGTGACGATTTTTCGTCCACGATAACTCCAATACGATACATGTAAAAAATATAATATTTGGTATTTAAGAGTTCTATTCTAATATGATGAACTGATTAGATTTTCACTACAATTGGTTAACCGGAAGTAGTACTTTACTTGAAGCTTTAAACCGTTTTTCCTAAAAAATACCTCTAAATACCATATTTTCGCAAATTTCGTTAGTATAAATGGAAAGATTTTCTAATTTTCTACCGATCTGCATAATTACGTTTATATATGACTTCTAGTTAGATAGAAAAAAAATATATAAATTATAATAATTTTACATATCGTTTAGGTTGAGAAATTTCGATAAAACAGATGAGTTATTCATATGTTTATAAAATTTGATATATGATGTTAAATTTCATTTAAGTAAGTGTAAAAGATAAAATAAGTAAAAAATGAAGTAATTTTATTGTAAAATTTAAAAAGATGGATGAAATATATTATAGGAATGTATTTGCATGCGTAAATCAAAGTAAGTTCAGTTCTGGTTTTAGTAACGTCAAAAATAGGTGTCATATTGGTCATACAAAATTTATGAAGGAAATTTTAGGTATGAAATGAATTAAAATATTCTGAACTGTAATAACAAACTAATTTTAAAACTAAAAATTCAATGTATTGAAAAACGTATATAGAATATATTACTACAGTGGCGGGAGGTATTGTGTTGGACACACCAGATTTTTTCAACAAAATTTCAAATTAGACAACAACATATTTATACATTATAAAAATCATAATTTGAAATTTTAAAACAACACAGGAATATTTTTATAATTACATATTTTGTTTAGAAAATACTGTTTATATAAATATTGAAAATTTTATTTGTATTAATTAAAAGTGTAGGATATTGCTTTGGGTTTCAACTCGTAAAATTCTCCACTAAATTATTAAGAAAATTAAATGTAAGACACAATATTTTATGCTATGAAATAAGTAATACGAATTTTAAATATAATCAAAAAGAAAGAAATAGAAAATTGTGCTTATATATAATAAATATGTTCACAAAATATAATTATGTACCTATATTTTATCTGATTTACTTTTATTATATTGATAAATTTATAACTTTAATATTTTTACATAGTAAAAATTCTTTTATTAATCAAAAAAAAATGTAAATGTATTGGGTAAATGAGGCAACAAATTGCAAGGTCCACACAATAATAATAATAATAGTGTTTATTTTCTGTAGACACAAAATACAGTGTATAGAAAACGTCAAAACAATAAATAAATATTACAATGCAAAAATGTCATTTAGTGTATAAAATGAATGTTGCCTTAAGAAAGTTATTAAATCTTTGTTAAACATCTTAAAATTTCTACAGTTTTTTAAATTTTTGAGTAGATTATTGTATATTTTTCACAACATTTAGTTTAGAATTAGGCACATAAAAATTGTTCTTGTTCCTGGCATTGTGGCTATGCAAGTCACTGTTTACGGGAAAAGCTTTTTGATTATTGTAAATTAAAACACAGGATTCATAAATATAAATTTTTGCAAGAGTAAGAATGTTATATTTTCTAAATAAATTTTTACACAATGTGTAAGATGAAACACCAGCTATTGTGCGTAAATATTTATTTGTATACCAAGGCCGCGAAATCGCTCTTTAGCGTTCCGCGAGAAAAATTGTCGCCGAGACTGCTTGCGGCCGAGGCAAGACAATCTCGAGGTCGCTAAAGGATTTCGCGAACAAGGTGTACACAAAATTTTTTGTTCAACCGTAAAATATATACAGGTGAATACTGAAAACCTTGACATAGGGAAATAACATGGGAAAACAGTTTTTTGCTGTTTCCATCTGTCCCGCTAAATAAAATCCCGTGTATATGGTATCGTTAGTTAGATTACTTAATTTTGCATCTAATAAAACTAAATGTTGTGTAATAAGGCCTTTTCTAACTGAAATATTTGATAAAATAAATTGTATTTTGAAGGTTATCCTTCATATTTTCGAATAAGAAACGTCAAAAACAAAATGCTCTATAGCCGAGTGGATACGAGCGCTGTTTCATAACATAAATAATCTACAAGACCTGGTTCGAGACCACCTCGGCCCTATTTTTTTTTAAATTAAATAATACTTAAAATATCATGTTTCGAAACATGAAATACCAAATTATACACCAAAAACTAAATTCGAATTAATTGTTAAGTTTGACAGACAGCAAATAATAATGCTATTAAATATTTGGATTTTTTTATTTATAAAAATACTAATATTGCTATTTTATTAAAATAGTCTGATATAATAAAGATATTTTAAGCATAATTTAATTAAAAAAAAGTAGGGCTGAGGTGGTCTCGAACCAGGTCTTGTAGATTATTTATGTTATGAAACAGCCCTCGTATCCACTCGGCTATAGAGCATTCTGTTTTTGACGTTTCTTATTCGAAAATATAAAGGATAACCTTCAAAATACAATTTATTTTATCAAATATTTCAGTTAGAAAAGGCCATATTACACAACATTTGGTTTTATTAGATGCAAAATTAAGTAATCTAACTAACGATACCATATATGCCCGATATTATTTAGCGGGACAGATGGAAACAGCAAAAAACTGTTTTCCCATGTTATTTCCCTATGTCAAGGTTTTCAGTATTCACCCTGTATAAGTACAAATTTTATTAATTTTAAACAGTTTCATTGTAAACTGAAAGTCGGCTTTCAAGGTAGCTATGGAAATGACATGTGATGTCGAGGTTATGTCACATGTCTACTCGCGCTCATAAATACTGAGGCAAAAGTATTAGCAAGTCATCACTTATAACGAAATCGCGATCTTGTAATTTTAAACGGATGAAACTAAATACGAAACGATCAATTTCTACTTTTAGTGATAAGTGTCAAAATGATTGTTTACCCAATTTCGCGGCCGCTACCATGACAACGGCCGCTAAATCCAATTGCGGCTGCGAAATGCTTATTTCGCGTCCGGTTGCACAAAAACTCTTTTATACTATAAAAACACGTTGACTTATACTGGAGGAACCCCAGAAACAAATACTATAGGCGACTCTGATTAAGCTCGCAGCGCCAAAGTGTGAATTTGTGAAACTAACGAAGCTGTGATAATTTTTGTTTTGACATAAGAATCAGTGTTATTTAGTAGGCGATTTTCTTTATTTTTTTGAATTATAAATGTGTTAATATTTATATTAACTTGTATACAATAAAGTTTAAGTTATTTATTTTTGTTTAATAGTATAATTTTCATTGTTTAATACATATATTTGTTTTAGTAGCAGTATATAAATTATTTGATTTCTCTGCATCATTTGAGAACGTAGAACGAAGTTTGAAATTCTTTTTAAAAAAAATATAAGAATTCTTGCCAGTAGTTATTAATATTAAAAGATATTGTTTTTGAATTAAATTTTATGTCTTTACTATACGATGAATGGTTCATTAAGCTGATTAAAAGAATATTTTAAATGTGTGTATCGATGAGAAGAATTTTTAGATTCTCAATATATTTTATTAGGTGGCATTTTAAATAATAAGAATATATATATATATATATATATATATATATATATATATATATATATATAAAAAAAACATTTCTAATATTCTCTAGTCAACAAACTATGGCATTACTGAAAATTTGCACAATATGTAAGGCTGGATGCTGGAAACATTGGTTACATTGGTTATAATGCAAAAACACGAGTAAGCAAAAATGTTTAAGTTAAAATTATTTATACAAATTTAAATTAGTTTTTAAGGAATTTGTTTGCGAATATTATTTTTATTTAGTTTCATTATTTTTTATGTTTGTTTCTAGTATATTTCAGGAAATCTATAAAGCAATTGGAAATATTGCATATAATAAAGGGTAATAAATATTACATTAAAAACGATATTAACTAACTTCTAGAAAAGTAGCCATTCACTTCAAAATATAGAACACGCATTCATATAATCTGCTTACGGGTATTTTTAATTTAAAAATCTAGTCCTTCAATTTATCTATTTTTTGTATTTTCCTAATTTATTATAAATATTTAAAGAACATTCTGCCTTTTTTGTAAAATAGTGGAAAATTATATTATTATATTGTTATAATCAATAACAAATATGTCAAATTAAATGGTCAAATAAATTCTGTAAGCACCACACGCAACTAAAACAATGCCGTCTACCACAGCTCCTGTAGTTTTAAAATTCGCCACCAGATAGAGTATCGCTTAGCAAGAGTCGTCTATACCTCAAGCGAGATTCCACACAAACATAGTAAAATATTAATATTTGGTTTAAATTTAAATATTCTTTTAGATGTTGGATTTGATAGCATAATTTATTAAGTGTTGCTACAAGCTCTTCACAGAGATGTGATCATTTTAGATTATCAGGTATTATCAATTTATTTTATATAAATAATTGACAAGATCATATTATGTATACACACATGGTTATATTATGCAACCATCAACATTTGAATGTACCCTACGAGTACTTGGCAACGTTGCATCAGGGAACATTATGACGTACGATCACTTTTACGTGAAAAACACTATAATACCACAGTATAAGAATTCTTAACCAGTAGCGACACTCTCTGTCGGTACCTTTGATCTTCGTGTCGCATCGAACGATAACCTTGAAGTCGACCGGCCATTTTGGCAGTTGCGCAAATGGCGGTAATTTAAAAATATATTTAGTTATAAGTGGATGAAGTAGGTATTATTTTGTGAATAATAAATACAAATATATTAGGTGTAATAAAAATTACATTTTTCTAAATCAAGATATTTTTATTTATAACAAAATCACACGTTTTGTAATATAATTTTTTTTCTTTTTCCTTTTTCCGATTTAAATTTTCTATTAATAAATATCAAAGCATAAAATAATCGCATGCGACAAAACAATTTAAATAAATATTTATGCTGAAAGTCAGGACATGGATGTATTAACTGAAGTTTGTGCAATTTTTCATGGCACACATGACTTTTCCTCTTTTTTTGTCACTCATTTCGTGAATGACACAATAAACAGAAGAAATAAACAAAAAAGAATTATAAAGTAACGAATTTTAAACCAAAACACTTTTGACAATAACATAATGAATGCAAAATGTTTTATCAGCTGAGAAGAGCGGCCATCTTCCCAGTAGCGCAGCTAGACACGCCTACTGGAAATTTGGGATCACAAAATATTCGAAGTGTCGCTACTGTGTAGGTATTCTTATACTGTGATAATACTGTACCCTGTGGTAAGCCAACATTTATTTCTAATAAATCAGAATGTATAGTCTGGGTATTATCATTTCCAATATAATTAAGAGTTACAAACTGGGTACCTATTCTGTAATTTTTCAACGATTTGAAGTGTTATAGTTTTTTTTACGAAAATGTGATCGTACGTCATACCTAGTAATAAAATTGTAGCCAAAACAGCAATGTTACTATCCCTAGCATATACCCAGTAAAATACACGGAACTTAGTGTCTTTTACTAATAAATGGTTAGTAATCCTGTACAACGTTGCCATTCTCGAAATGTCAAAAAATATTATTTTTGAAAAATGTCAAAAAATCGAGCAAAAAATTTAGGAAGTTGTGCACAGAATATGGTGAATTCTGTAATAAGGTATTTCGAATAAGAACGTGACAAACGAAGATACAGAGGGGGATGCTGAATAAATTTAATTTATTTTATGTATATAATTCACAATATGATATACATATACACACATGGTATACTATGCAACCATCAACGCATGAATGTACCCTAAAAATACTTGGCAACGTTGTATCAGGGAACATTATGACGTACGATCACATTTTTGATTGACGTCTCGTGTCAAATATACAATGTTGTAATCTTAGGAACTTTTGTATTTGACAGTTTTAGAAAAATAATTTTTAAATTGGCAGTACTCCCTTGCACAACTGTAAATTGTGTAAAATTGTGTTTATTGTCATTTGCGTACATTTGCATAATTTCAAGATTCTCTTTAGTAATTATCACAAAATGTCACCACTCATATTTCAAACAATACCGTCAAGCGCACAAACCAAACGTCAGTAACACTAGTGAAATGAATATAAATTCGCTCTAGTGAATCGTTTACAATATGAATGATGTAATATTCCCTGTTGCACTCAAAAACCGCTAGATGGCAGTCAGATTATAACAATTTTGAACGCGTATCACTAGTGTTATAAGTTACAGAATAGGCACCCTGCTGTCTGTTACTTAAAAAAGTTTTAATCCATTGTAAAGTTTACTCCACGTATTCCTCAGCATTCAAGTTTATTTAATAGCCTACTATGGTCCACACAGTCGAATGCTTTGCTAAAATCACAGAATATTCCCAATTGTTTAGTTTCTCAATAATTTCATTATAAAAATAAAGTAAGGCATCTTTGGTTGAACTGTTTGGTCTGAAACCAAATTGTGTATCAGTAATATTATTATATAAATTCAAGAATTTTTGAAGTCTACTGAGAAAACAATATTCAAATATTTTTGAAAAACCAGACGTTAAAGCAACTGGCCTTTAATGGGCTATTCCAAGTTTTTTTCATTTTTTAATATGTTAATCTATGCATAAAAATATGAGACCCGTATTTTTCTTTTCGCCGAAAGGTTTCAAACACGCCAAAAATTTTTTTTTAAAGTTTCAATAAATTTCTCCTTAGAAAATCGGCCGTGCGTGTGACGTCACAGGCACTGAGAACCAGCTGAGAACATCGTTCGTAGGTCTGAGTCAGAGGCGTGGCGCGTTCGAACAAGTGCCAATAGGCTGAAGCGAATGCCTTCTTCGTCACAACATGGGCTGATTCTGAATTTTACGTACTCGATTCAAATGCATTACAATTTCATTTTGATATTATGGTATTAAAAATCAGAAAAATAATGATTATATTCACTTTAATATTACTTATACAGGGTGTTCCATTTAAAAGTGCCACCATTGCTATCTCGAGAAATATAAGAGCTACGAGGTTGGTTAAATTAGCAAACAACCACCATTTTACAAGACTAATACAATGAGCAAAAAATTTTTTTTTCAACCAGTGGTTCTCAAAATACGGGACACAACTTTCTTATTTTAAATGGGAACGTATATTTATTTTTAGGTTATTCGATAGAGTATTTTTTTCTGAATTCAGCGATATGTACATATGATATACTAATGTAACAAAATAATTGAGAAAAATGCATGTTAAATTTATATGTATTTCATTTATATCTGGCTGAAACAAGAGTGCTATGGTTAGAAAACAGACATGTAGTTCTGTCTAACATTGTTTGATTATTTTTTGTTAAATTTTATTTTCTTAAACTGTCAGTTTTAAGAAGAAAATGAATTGTTTTCTATCCAAAGCACTCTTATTTCAGCCAGATATAAATAAAATACAAATAAATCTACCCTGCATTTTTCTCAGTTATTTTGTTATATTAGTATATGATGTATTTATATCGTTGAATTCAGAAAAAAATACTCTATCGAATAACCTAAAAATAAACATAAGTTCCCATTTAAAATAAGTAAGTTATATCCCGTATTTTGAGAACCACTGGTTGAAAAAAATTTTGTTTTGCTCATTGTATTAGTCTTGTAAAATGGTGGTTCTTTGCTAATTTAACCAACCTCGTAGCTCTTATACTTCTCGAGATAGCAATGGTGGCACGCTTAAATGGAACACCATATACAGGATATGGTAAACAATGATATCCAATAAGAATTTCTTTAAAATCCGTAGGCTTGGAAGTTGGAATACCCCATTGTCGACATTATGTTTTTCCTTTTTCTTGAAAACGAGAAATATTTTATTAACTTTTAGTTCTTTCGGAAAAATTCCCTTCTGGAATACGAGCCGCAATAAAATTTGCTACCGATCGAATAATAAAATTTGAAATTTCATCAGACCCAGATAACTTCTTATTTTTAAGTTTGTTAATAAAAACCGGTAACCGATATTTTGAACGAAAATTGCGAACTTTAACCGTAATTTTAACCGATATTTTTCAGGCCGAAAATACCGGTAACCGTTAACCAAAAAAAAAAATAAACCGGTTTTAGCGAACATTAACCTTTATTTTAAAATCATTTAGCGAGAAAAACTTTTAATATATTTTTTTTTATATCTGTGTTTTCTATTTGAATTTGAACATGAGTCATGGCAGTTTTTACAATTAACATTTTATTGGAGAGTCATAAATGTAGGTAGTCTCTTTGGCAGTTAAGGCTACTTAAAAAGTCGTAAATAAATACGGCCTTTGTCAACACAGGCAAGTTTAAAATTGAAAAGTGACCTGCGTTTTTCTGAAGATATTACGGGAATTTTTGTGAATATTCATTAATTAAATTGCTTTTTTTGTAATTGTTATATTTTTCTGAGATGGTAATTTTTTATTATTTTTTTAAATTAATTATTCTGTAATTTTGTTAATCAAAATTTTTAATTAATTTGTTTTAAATAATTTTAATTATTTTTTAACCGATTTAAACCGATTTCCAATTTTCAAAAACCGGTTTTGGAACTAAAACCGTTATTATTATAACGTTCTCTATAAGGGTTAACCGTTAACCAGTATTTTTTTCGGTTACATGCCCTGATGTGAAGTAATATCTACTAATTCAGATTCGCAGACAAGATTTAAAAAAATATTACATGGAATATTATTTAAAAATGCTCCAAGGGCCTAGAACTGACTAGGGAAACATGAAAGCTACCAATACGGAGTATCGCTGTTCTGAAGCACTATTCTGTGCTACTCCTACAAAATGGTGATATTACGACAATAGACCACGTTAGTGAGGTTAAGATTTACATTTGGCGCGAAACCCTAATTCAAATCTGAGTGTATGCATTTCTTATGGGACTACATTTTCATTTCACGATATTAAAGCGTTTTGGCGATTTTTAATTATAACATAGGGCTTTTTATATTATAAAGCATTACTCTTTGCTTTTTGTATAGAAAAAGTACAAATAAAAGAATAAATTAAGAAAAATTATATTTTAAAGAAAGTAGTATCGCAAATAGTAACATATGTCGTTACTTGGTGCAGCAGGTTAAAGTGACAAGTTCAAGGCTACGTTCAAAAATTAACTCAGAGGTTAGAGTTAAGTAACGGGCGTGACCAACTGGTGTTAGGATCGAGTAAGTAAATTTTCGAACGATTTGGAGTAAAATAAATAGTGTCAAAAGTTGAGGATAAAAAAAGTATTATTTTTTATTGCTGATGCATTGAGCAGAGAACTGTGATGTAAATACTATCCTAAAACATGTATTTTTTGTTCAATTTGTCATTTATCATTATCAAAATATTTACAAGTTACATTATATTATTATTATTATTGTACTTATTTGTATTCTTCATTATTTACAATGGAATATAATGAGTTCATTTTTAAATAAAAATTAAAAACTGGTGTTCTATTATAAAAAATGTCAGATGAACACAACACAAGTATAAATTTAATTTGTGCGCATGTCGAGTAAATCTTACCCACCTTCCTCGAGGTAGGTTGAAATAGTTAACTCCGAGTAGAGTAATTTGAATTCTCGAACGTAAGTATAAGTAAAAATCGAGTTAACTATAGAATTTTCGAACGTATAGAGTTAACTAAGAGTTAATTTTCGAACGTAGTCCAACTGAATATTAAGACAGCTACGACATACTTTTTCAGAAATTTGCACCTACTGTTTATATTGAAGTTTATTAAATAATATTATGTTTTATGGGTGTGTATATTACATTAGAAGATAGATAAAATATTAGAGATTAGTATTTATAAGGTTTAATAGTTAATACTTGCATTTTATAATAGTTTGTAGCAGTTTAAAGACAAATTTTTATTCCCATAAGAATAACATGGGCGTATAAATCGGCAGAGGCGAGTTAGGGTTTCAGTTTGAATTTGGCGCCACAAAATGACCGTTACACTAATGCAGTCTGTAGGACGTTATAACTAATTAGTCATCGTCACAGTCACAGTCACAATCAGATTCCAAACATTTTTCAACAATCCAAGCTAACCATTCCGTGTACACAATCATAACAGTTGCAACACAAGAAGGTGTGCTATACAGTAACTCGTTTCTGTAATTATTTTCCACAATCATGTACATTAAAACGATCACGTACAAATAAAAGATCAGGATACCAACGGCCATGCAAGCCATCTGAGTCCAACGTTCATCGTTTAGTATGAGAGCTACAACACCAGAGCAGGCTATATTGATGGCTACAGCGACCGAGACAGTCACTTCGTGGTTCCATATCTTGAAGGTGACAGCACTGCTCAAGTACATCACGCTTGCTATGGCGAACCCTGACAGCACCTGTCAACAAACAATAGTTATTTGTGCTGCTAGGTAGGAAAGTTGTTCTTTTCTGGTCCGAAGGATATGTATACGGCCGAGACACAGTCGAGGCTGGATACTTCTTGAGGACCAGAAAACAACTTTACTGCCATGTAGCACACACTATTTTTTATCCTACACAACAACACAACATAATAAAATAATATAAACATCTTACGAATACTATGTAATTTGGCATTTAACTTAACCTCAAAGAAATTTCTGAAATTGAATACCAACATAATAAGAACAAAAAACAAATATTTTATTTTGACATATAAATAAGGTTAACTATTATGTTCTATTATTTACAGAATATATAATAAAAATACCTTGAATCTAACGTAAGTATCAAAATTATCTAAAGTTACAATATTTTAAAAGCATGTTCACATATTTCATTCTGATTATTAGTTCTAACACATTAAACGCCATCTGTTTGTCCGCACACGAACTGTTTTTGTTTTTTTTTCTTCCCTAGGGAATAGTGAGATTTTGTAGGTCTAGACCGGCAAATGTCTACTTTCTTGCGCACGCACACGCAGGAAAATCTTACTTTCAATATGTGTAGGATAAAAATAATATTAAGGTGTAACACAACGACAAAATATAACGAGACAAAACTTCTCTTGGTTTGTTATGTTTTCGGTAAGCCAGAAAGAGAAACCTAGAGATAGATATAGTGAAAGTATTGTTCGAGCATTGCTCACCAGAGGCGCCCGTGCTTTTATGATTGACATTAGAAGTGGAAGTTTTAAATTTATGTGTTTCAAATATAATCAAATCTAACGCGTCATTGACAAAACAAAAACATAAATAATCATAAATAACAAAAAATAATGTCACCTACAGTGACGCCTCTAGCGAGCAATGTTCGAACAATACTTTCATTATATATCTATCTCCATTTTTTCTTTCTGGCTTACCGAAAACAAAACATTCAATACGGAAGGATAGGGAATGTTTTGTCTAGTTATATTTAGTCGTTGGTGTAACAAGTCTAAGTCAGCACATTCTAGTGGCACCAATATAGTTATTTACATAACAAACGTGGAAAGTGGTAAATAGCAAGCGTGTGTAGAGAGTGATTTAATACACGAGTGTTGCTCTGCACTTTCAAGCGAGTTATGTACACTATTTTTCAGACGACCACAAAATATTATAATAAAAACAGAGTTTATACAAAAGTTTCAATGTCAAACACAACTCACGAAAGCATTGACGTTTGGGTTTGAGGTTAAGTATCACTAGTTAACCAGAAACTGATTTGGAAGTCTAGTACGTATTATTTGAACAATTAATAAAACTATCAGTACATTTTGACTCTTCATTTTTGTTATTAATTCACTACCAATTTTAAAATCGTAGTTTTAAGCAAATTTTCATTAATTTTGTTACATTTCATTATGAAAGTTCCATCTATTGACCACTAATCGTCATATCCACGCCGTGTGCTATGTTACATTTTCTGGTGTTAATTACAGTGTAAATATGGCTACTTTCATATGTGGTCGTCTGAAAATAATATTAAGGTGTAACAAGTCTAAGTCAGCACATTCTAGTGGCACCAATAAAGTATATTAATAAGTCATAAATAGTATTGTGTAAAGGTAAAATTAATATTTGCTGACTTAGTACTTGTGTTCATAGTATATAGGATGAGTCTGGGAAGACGCCACCCCCTTTAACTTTGTTATTGTAAATAATAAAAAAATGGCTCATATATTTTTTTTTTCATTTTACATATACTATTTGATGGCAGATGTAGATATTTTTTATAAAGTCAGGTTTACAAGATAGGACTAACAATTTTTATTTTTCAAATGGCATCCTATAATTATTTTAATAAAATAGAAACCGCCATTTTTTTCTCTTTTCAACGACGTATTATGTATTTAAAAAATTTCAAGAAAAATGAGATAATTTAGAAATATTACAAATAATTTTTAAACAAATATTATAGGTGGCTATTCATAATTAACTGATTTCCCATGTAAAACTCCCATGTGTCGGTCGAGCTGGGACACCCGGTATATATTTTGTAATACCTATCCTTTCAAGGAGAGGGTCACAAACTGGTAGCAGAGGTCCTGTAAGAATCTTACAAGTTGTAGTAATGGAAATTATGGAAAGGACGTGCTACAATTTGATGGCGCCAATCTCCTTAGAAAGAGGTGTTACAAAGGAACAAAAACAAAAGACACACAGGCTTAACAGTCGGCCATTTTGTTGGTCTTATGAATCAACGACAATAGTTATTTGTGTATCAAGAGCGTAAAGTGAATCTGTATTGCTCGTGTTCGTAAATTGAAATCGAGCTAGAGCAATAAAGATACTTTACGCTAGAGATGCACACATAATTTTTTCTACGACTTTATTAACGAAATAAAAAAATAATAATACCTATTTAGTAAGTTCAATTCAATTTTAACCAATTTCCTCTTTTGTGTTGCTGTAACCATGACGTTATGAGTAAATAAATAATCTAAGCGAGCAAATTAAGTACTTTACCGCTCGTTGCTATGGAGAAGTATTTTTTTATTTGTTCCTCAGTAATCACTAACTTTACGATGACAAAAGAGAGCATAAATATCAACTTTTTATGGTGGTCGTAGAAAAAATATTTTGTCGTTGATTAGGACCCAGGTTTTATTTGGCATACAGTAAATTAAACATACCACTTCCCCATGAATAGCGAAACATATGCCTCCCAGACCAAATGTTATTGTGGTAGAAACCGCAAATAGTAGAATCAAATTAGCTGGAGCTGCTAATTTCTCTGCTTTAAACTGAATTACTACAAATTCAATAAGAAAAGGTAATACTGCCCATAACATATACAGTTCTTTATCTTTCCAAGATGTACGGTACGGTTCACTGTAGGTACACAGGGCACAATAACACACGATTTTTAAACATTGAAGAAATAAAAGGAAATATACTTTAACACATAATAATTCCTTCTTCTTAGTATTGTCCGATTCATTGGTATTTATGTCCTCTAAAAAAATTGCATTGATTATTTAAAAAAAAACAATAAATATTTTATTTTTTCCATTGATATAAAGCACATGTGCACTAGAATAGAAATACAGGTGTGCAACGAAATACGGAACATAGTACTTGAACATGGGATTAAATTGCGGATACTCTCTCTCCTGATAGATTAGAGCAAAACTAAAAGAGTACAATGTTGTTCGAAATTAAATTCTACATCATTTAAGATCATAATTGTTGCAACAGCAGGACTGTAATACGAGATAAATTAAATATAAAATGTAATACTTTCGTTAAAAATCAGATAGCCATGGAAATAAAAGAAAATATCTATCAGTTTAGAGAAGTTTCACTAATTATAATACTTATTGTCCATATTTTAATATTATTTAAGTTGAATTTATATTCATTTCGTTAACAATATGCTAATAATAAAAAAATAGTACAAATATAATTTTAAAAAATATTGAACACAAAGTAAGGTTACTAACTGTCACAATTGACACATAAATATTTTTCTTTATTTCCATGGGTGTCTGATTTTGAACGAAAATGTTACATATTATATTTAATATATCTCGTACTGCAGACGTGCTGTTGCAACATTTATGATCTTACCTGCCGTAGAATTTAATTTTTAACAACTTTGTACTCTTGCAGTTTTACTCTAAATCTATCAGGAGAGAGAGTATCTGCAATTTTTTGAAATCTCATGTTAAAGTCCTATGTTCCGCATTTCGTTGCACACACTGTATACTAAGAAATTAGAAATTTATTGATTTTATTTTTTCTGTCAAATCAAAAATTGATATGAATATTTAATGCAAATAGTAATCACTTTATATATATTTATCAATTTTCAATGTTATTTCTATTTTAATTTACCGTAAATGTGTTTGTACATAAAACTTTGCGAATTAGTAATTATGTTTGCACAATCTTTTAAAAAAAATTCCCGGTTTGTTAATTTCAAATTAACTTACCGTATGTACTCGTAGATTCCATTGCTTAGGGAATAATGTGCGTTCGGTAATTTGTGTTGTGTTAGGTGTGAATTGTGCATGTGCCGTTGTCACGTGGTCACTGTGCACATTGTGTACAATTTTAAGAAGAAAGCGGACTGTGCATATTCGTCTTTGATAGGATCAGCTGATTTGTGCGAGTATTGATCTAGAGTAACTAAAACGTCTTAAAAACAAGACGAGTGCGTAGCACGCCGTCTAATCCTACAATTGCTATATCCCACAAGACCTATATGTTACGCCGCCTCAATGCCACGAGGCCTGAAAATAGCCGCCGCTCCAGTCGCCCAGTTCAGTCGTGCTCAGTCCCACAAGGCCTAATCATATATAGTACGACAAGAGATCTCAAGTTGACGTTTAAATTGTTTTATGGTTGTGGTATCTATTCAAAGTTTTGCTCCAGGTACCCAGCTAAGCACTGGATTTGGAAATCCCAAAGTAATATTAGCATGCCTAACTTAATATAGATGGATTACTGTACGACATGGAAATAACTAGACAGGGATGTATTTAAAATATTAATACCGTTAATTTCTTAGCAATTATTATTATCTTCGGGGAATTGCAAACAATTTTTGCATAAAAACGAAACTGCTATAACCTAATGTTCTTATTACCAAGTGTACATCAACGTTACCACAACTTGTGACAATTATTAGAGTATTTTTCATAAAACATGGTATTAAAATTTTAAATACATCCCTGTCTAATTATTTCCAGGTTGTACAGTAATCCATCTATATTAAGTAAGGTATGCTAATATTACTTTGGGATTTCCAAATCCAGTGCTTAGCTGGGTACTTGGAACAAACAGTGTATTCTAATGGATTTCGTACAATTCTATACCCTAAAGCAGAACGCATAAAGGTCACATTTCTTTCAATTATTTCACTCAGGGAAAAACTTTGAATAGATACCACAACCATAAAATAATTTAAACGTCAACTCGAGATCTCTTGTCCAACTATACCTATTAGTAATATAGCGCTGTCTCGTATCTCCCCAATGTACTGGAAACACGTTCAACAAAGCGTAATAGAGATATATCTTACATCGCACACAGCCGTTACAGGGCACTTGGTGCGCAGGCTCATCACCCAAGAAGATAGTGTTTCAAAGTCACATTTCATATTTAAAATATAATAAATAAATATAGAAATTTGAAGAAAGTAATGAATTATTGTACATAATACTTTAATAATCATTTAATATGATTTATTGATAATAAAATTACTACAGCGCGAAATTTAAAATATTTTAAGCTGTTTTGTATACCATGCTAATTTCTTTTATTTTATAATGACAAGTTAAAGTAACAAGTTCAATATAATAAATTCTTATGCCGGTCAGTTATATTTAGTTTTCCAGTAAATTTATTTTAAATGAACAAATTCAAATATATTTTATTAATGACACAAATTATATTTCTATCAAAATTTTGATTGTCAATAGAAGGGTTACATATTATTAACTGGGAAAATAAATTTCGCTTTATCATGTCGTGCATAGTATACAAAACATAGCTTAAAATATTTTAAATTTCGCGATGTAGTAATCAATCAATAAACAATATTAAATGATTATTACAGTGTTATGTACAATAATTCATTACTTTGTTCAAATTTCTATATTTATTTATTTGATTTGAAATATGAAATGTGACTGTGGAACAGTATCTCCTTGCGTGATGAGCCTGCGCACCAAGTGCCCTGTAACGGCTGTGTGCGATGCAGATATGTCTCTATTACGCTTTGTTGAACGTATGGATCGCGGAGGATCAGCGCTATATTACTAATAGGAACATGACAATGTTAATAAGAGGCGCGTTCGGTAAAACAATCTGGGTGCGTTCGGTAAGTCAACACGGTGCACACTATTTAAACCATGTACACCGAAGTCGTTCGTTTATTCCATTTTGTGTACACAGTGCACACATAGTAGCGTTCGGTAAATGTCGTGTAGTGCGAATGGTGTTTACACTATTTACGCAATCTCGATCAGTGTAGATTTTACGTGCACGATACTTTTAGCGCGTAAAAACAAAATGTTTAAAATAATTCCAGAAGCATATAGCAAATATATTAGTTTTTTTTAACGATATTGACATTGTTTAAAAAAAAATTCTGAAAACTCTCCAAGTTAATTAAACACCAAATTAAAATCATTATATTTTGTATATTCAGTTGAAGAAGCTGTTGGTTTTCGGTAAAACATACTAAATAAATAGATAAATAAATAAAACCACCCGCTATAGTTTCAAAAATTAAAGATGAATCTTTATTGCAATTTCGGCTGTTCTGCTATCCTCAGAAGAATACATTAAATTCTGTACATTTATCTATTCTTCTGATGGTGGCATAACAGCCGAAATTGCAATAAATATTCATGTTTAAAACAACAGCGAGCAGTTTTATTTGTTTATTCACTATATTTTATTTCTGCTACACAATGCATTTTGTATAATAAATTTTTAAATTGCAAATTTCATTCGTCATATTTGGAGCCGTGAAGTTTGCAAAATTATCTATTTTTTCCATAATTCCTAATTTTCGTATCATCAAAAAATATCTCACGCCTCATATTTACTACTACAGCTAACTTTTGAATATCCATTATTTTAAATTAAGTATTTTTATTCACAACCACTATTGTAATATGTCAATTCCTAACCTGTCAAAGGTTGGAAACGTATGTCATTTTTAACTGCAATGACAATCTCACGGATGGGAAATACTTTAAAATCCCTTGGGGGGGAAGTGTTTACTATGGTTGCCTAGTAATACTGTCATAAATCTCTAAAAGTAAGGTGATCAGTCCTGTCAAACATATTAAAATAAATTTAAACATTTGTTTTCATAGACTACTACCGTACATTAATTTAGTTTATTGGAAAAAGGCGATATACGAGTAGAAGTTAATTTAGATAATTGTGAATAAAATAGTATACATAGTTCGGTGGGAGTTTCATTACAGCCTTGCGCTATATCTGAGCCTCTCGGTCATATAATAAGCCCTCGGCTGTAATGAAACATTTCCCACCTCACTTGTAATATACTATTTCCCGTTTTTGTACACAATTATTTGTGAGAAACACGGCAGGTTTGGGTTAATGACAGCTTCGTTCACTTTTAAGTCCAAACCGTTCGGATATTCGTTTGGTGCACTACTTGCACCAAAGTCACGTGACTATGAACTGCACACTACACTACACCGCACCAGATTGTTTTACCGAACGCACCTCTGGTGTGCTGCGGTGTACTGTGCAGTTTATAGTCACGTGACTTCGGTGCAAATAGTGCACCAAACCAATATCCAAACGCTTTGAACGAAGCTGTCATTTACGTAAACCAGGCGTGTTTGTCACAAATAATGGGGGTTTCCAATACAACGCCTTTTTAAAATATATATTCTGCATATCAATTTTGGTCGTGAGTATATTGTAATAAAACTAAAATAATATGTAATTGTTGAATACTTTATTTAAAAATTGAAATTAAAATTTTATTTAAATGACCTTGTGACGTCATTCCCCTGATCAGTGTTGCCAACTATAAGTATATAAGTTTTAATTTCACCGGTTCGCAACACTGCCCCCGATAGCTAGCTTCATGTGATAAAATGACAGTGCAACAGGTATAAAACAATACTTAACAATAATAGCCACAAGGAAAATTGCAAGTATAAAAGCAGCGATAGCAAGAAAATCTACATAATATTCATTCATAACTAAAATAAAATACTTTATGTATAAGTACATTCTTTTTTCATTAAATATTATTATAAATTCAGTACCTGATATTTATATCTTGCCTGGATTTCAAAATATATGAGAACACACACACGTGGTAACTGGTAAATGCAACTATCGAAAGCATGAATCACGAAAGCAGGTTATGTTTATATTCAATGCTTGAATTTACGCGGTACTCGTAGCCTAACTTCACTTCAGTTTTTTAGCTACTTATAGTTCTATCTCATAGCGCACATGGACTATCTTTTTCTAGTCAGGGGAATGACGTCAAACCCATTGTCCGTAAACTTTATTAATTTTTTTCTCGGATACTATCAACTTTTTGGAAAAATAAAAAAATATGGGTTCAATATTTTGTTTTAAAGTTTATCATATAAAAAAATCAAAAAATCTTGGAAACCCCCATTGTGTACGAAAACGGAAAAAAACTTAATTTAAAATATTGGATATTCAAAAGTTAGCTGTAGTAGTAAATATGACGCGTGAGATATTTTTTGATGATACGAAAATTAAGAATGAAAAAATTGTTTTGGAAAAAATAGATAATTTTGCCGACTACACGGCTCCAAATATGATTAATGTAATTTGCAATTTAAAAATTTATTATACAAAATGCATTGTGTAGGAGATATAAAATATAATAAATAAATAAATAAAACCGCTCGCTATTCTTTTAAACATGAATATTTATTGCAATTTCGGCTGTTATGCCATCATCAGAAGAATAGATAAATGTACAGAATTTAATGTAACAGTCGAAATTGAATTGATCTTTAATTTTTGTGAAGCAATATAGCGGCTGGTTTTATTTATTTATCTATTTATTCAATATGTTTCACCGAAAGCAACAGCTTCTTCAACTGAATATACATAATATAATGATTTTGATTTGGTATCTAATTAATTTGGAGTTTTCTGAACTTTTTTTAAAACAATGTCAATATCATTAAAAAAAAATAATATACAGGGTGTTTGGCGGAAGGCCGGCACCCAGAATATTTTGTTCATTTTGAGAGATACAAGAAAATGTTAAGGAACAAAATTAAACTAGGCAAAGGGGCTCATAAAATGGTGGTATTAACAATTTTGTATCACTTCCGGTTTTAACGGAAATGTGTCCAACTTTAATTCTAGCATAAGGAATCGATATCTTTATATTTTTTTTCGGAATGTACAAAAAATTAGCTTTACAATGATACCAATGATATCATAGTTTTATTTCCACTAATTCAAAATGACGACAATTTATTTTAATAATATTAATTTACAACTAGGTAACTAAGGAATGAAAAGAGAATAATAAGAAACAAAACAAAACAGAAACACAGAGTAAATATGAGAAACAATATAAAAATTACAAATGCTCAATATGGCCGCCGTCATTTTCTATACATTTTGTCATACGGAATAGTAACTCTGCCATTACATTTTCCACGTGAGCCATTAATATTATAAAAACAATTAAATTGAAAAAGTATAACAAAACTAAGGTAGATAAAATAATTTTTGACATATGGTTTGCTTTCAGGTAACAAAATTATTTTCATATAGCTTGCTATGTTTTACTTTTTTAAGAATTTTATTAGTAAATATTATAAAAATAAATTATCGCCATTTTGAACTGGTGTAAGTAAAACTATGATATTTTGGTATCATTGTAAAGCTAATTTTATATACATTTCGTAAAAAAATATAAAAATACCGATTCCCTATGCTAGAATTAAAGTTGGACCCATTTCCGCTAAAACCGGAAGTGACACAATATTTGTACTAGGATCATTTTATGAGTCCTTTGTCTAGTTTACCTTTGCTCCTTGACCTTTTTCTTGTATCTCTCAAAATAAACGAAATATTCTGGGTGCCGGCCTTTCGCCAAACACCCTGTATTTGCTATATGCTTCTGGATTTGTTTTAAAAATTTTGCTTTTACGCGCCAAAAGTATAGCACAGTGTAATAATAATAATAAGTTTATTTTCTCCAATATAAATACATTTGTAAAAAATCTGGTGTGTCCAACACAATACCTCCCGCCACTGTAGTAATATATTCTATATAAGTCTTTCAATACATTTAATTTGTAGTTTTGAAATTAGTTTGTTATTGCAGTTCAGAATATTTTTAATTCATTTCATACCTAAAATTTCCTTCATAAATTTTGTATGACCAATATGACAGCTATTTTCGACGTTACTAAAACCGGAACTGAACTTACTTTGATTCACGCGTGCAAATACATTCCTAATATATTCCTTCCATCTTTTTAAATTTTACAATAAAATTACTTCATTTTTTACTTATTTTATCTTTTACACTTACATCAAATTTGACATCATATGTCAAATTTTGTGAACATATGAATAACTCATCTGTTTTATCGAAATTCCTCAGCCTAAACGATATGTAAAATTATTATAATTTATATATTTTTTTTCTATCTAGCTAGAAGTCATATATAAACGTAATTATGCAGATCGGTAGAAAATTAAAAAACCTTTGTATTTATAATAACGAAATTTGCGAAAATATGGTATTTAGAGGTATTTTTTAGGAAAAACAGTTTAAAGCTTCAAGTAAAGTACTACTTCCGGTTAACCAATTGTAGTCAAAATCTAATCAGTTCATCATATTTAAATATAAGTCTTAAATACAAAATATTATATTTTTTACACGTATCGTATTGGAGTTATCGTGGACGAAAAATCGTCACAGACACGCACACACACACAGACACACACACACACACAGACACACACACACACACACACACACACACACACACACACACACACACACAGACATACAGACATCACGGTAAAAATAGCAAAATAGTATTCTAGAGACCCTAATTCGTGCTCATATGTTGAAAACTCACACTCGAGAAATCTGACCAAAAACAATACCTCCCTTATCTATATATTTATAGGCGGGAGGTAAAAATAAACAATTTTTCTCATAGAAGCTTAATGCTTGTATATGAGCTAAAAGTGGTAAGTAGATTACATAAATATATATTTCTTTGAATATTAATTAAAGATTAGATTAGAGATAATTATTGTGTAAATACATATATAGTACATAGTTTGAACATGCAGAACAGTTCTATAAAAACCGTTTAAACAACTTATCAAGTATTTCGAGTTGTATATGTAGGTATCTGGAGGTTGTACTATTGTAATAACTGATGGTGAGTCTCTCTGTCTCCTTCCTTGATCCATTTAGTTATCATTTTTTTGAAGCTGTTGTTGTTTTTAATTCGTCGTATGTGTTCCGGTTAGTGATGGGTCACTGGGAACTTCCCGTCAGGAATATTTTTATTTCCCGGGAAAATTCCCGGGAATTTCCCTAAACACGTTTCCCGGGAAAAAATCAGGAATTCCATTTTGGAAATTTCCGGAAATATGTGGGGAAATTCCCGGAAACAAGTAGGGAAATTCCCGGGAATAAGGAAAATTCCTGAGAATAAGAAGGAAACTTACCGATAATAAAATTAACGCAGGCGCAGCATTACCGACGTGTTCTAACCAGTCCCGACTAATTTCAACAGTGTTAATATTGTAATAACTTTATAACTATGAGTGGAAAACAGAAAAAAAATAAATTAATTCTTATAATTTTACTACAGCAACATCACCATTTGTAATATTTTTAGTGTAATGACATAATCGGTATTTAACTTTCTCTAATTTTTATGAAATAATGATTTTTATGAGGAAATTTATCGTTTATTTTTCCCCAATAATTTTCCAGAAAATATCTCCAGAAATTCTTCAGAAAATTCCCCAAAAACTTCCCGGGAAATATCCCGGGAAATTTTCCGAAATATTCGTTCCCGGGAATTTACCCATCACTAGTTCCGGTAGAATATTGTAGAGTTTGTTTCCTATGTAGTTTATAGATTTTTGTCCAATATTTTTTGTGTATCTTGTTGTTGGTAGTGAATTTGTAGACTTTAGTCTTGTTTCATATTTATGGGTTATTTGAATTTTATCGGTCTTATGTCTGTGAATTAATACTTTTTGTATATAAATTTGTTTTACATCCAATAGTTTTGAATTTCTATATATGATGTCACTTGGAGTTAACCTTTTGTAGTTGTAAATTGTTCTTATAAATATTTTTTGTACTATTTCTACGTTTTTTATTGCAGTTTTATTCGCTGCTCCCCATCCTATTATACCGTATTGAAGTAGGCTTTACACGAAATGGAATAAACGAACGACTTCGGTGAACATGGTTTAAAAAGTGTGCACCGTGTAGACTTCTGAACGCAAAAAAACGTACTGTGCATATTCGTCTTTGACATGAACAGCTGATTTGTACGAGTATTGGTCTAGAGTAACTTAAACGTCTTAAGAATAAACACATATTTTTATTAATCTTCATTACAGAAATTGATAATCGTTTTATTATTCAAATTGTAATGGTACAATAGTATATTATTTAACAAGCATAATATGTAGGCTATATTACACGATGATGCAATTAAAAATACGAGCGGTAGCGAGCGGTAGCGAGTATTTTTAATCATCTGAGTGTAATGTAGCCATATTATACGAGTCAAATACTATACTTTATCTACAACTATCAGGCATATAACAAATCTAATATTATTTGTTAAATATTCAGTTAGGTGTGGGTAGTTCATATATAGCTTAACAGATGGCGGCACAGTAGCACTTAAATGTCAAAATCACTTTTCAAATTGTATTTATTATACTTTTATAAGCATATATATTGATATTTATAATAAAAAATATGTTATTAATAAATTAACAGTTTAATACAATATTATGTGTTAAATTATATTCCCTATTTATTACAGAAAAGTGTAGCGTGTATCATGACATTTCATATTACACTTGTGTAATATGAGTAGTATATTATATGTAGTATCACACGTATAATGTACCTATATTTCAATAGTTGTAGATAAAATATTTTTTCGATGATTTTATAACGAGGACGAAGAGAACACTATTTTAGAAAAAGTGTATAATGGGGAATTTTAGCGTGGTTGAAATTACATGTGAAATATGTTTTAGTTATAAGCAGTGGTGTGTTGTAGAGGGATCGCGGGCCTTTGTTAAAATTATAAATAATTTGCGAGCCCCTTGCTAAAATTCTTTGTGATTTGGCAAGCCCGTTCTTTTTATCTCGATATTATTTTTGCTTTTTCGAAAACCAATTAATTTCAATTTTTAACTATTTATAAATATAGCATTTGCTTTTAACTTCAACAGTGACAGAATACCGCGTTAACTCCGCCTCATTTGCTATAATTGTAACTATTTGGCCATTTTCGTTCTGATTCCGTAGTAAACGTGAAACAGGGGATTTACAACGGCGAATCGGACTTGCAGTCTTGCACAATATACAAATTCTCTTTTATATAAGTTATATAATACATATTTTTTTTATATATATTTTTTTATTTTCATTTAAATATATAATTATTATCTAGGTGCATTTTTTCAATAATAAAGACAACCACTCACCCACCAACAAATCCCCCCCCCTCAGAATATTTTAATATTTTTATGGAAAACATGCGAGCCCCTTGTTAAAATTTCCATAGCACACCACTGGTTATAAGTATATGAATAATTATAACTTAAAATGTAATTGAAACTTAAAATTATGTAGCCAATTATTTATAATGAATGATTTATGTTGGAGCCACTCTGATGTCACACGTGAGTTATGCGCTTGCGCAGAAGGGATGATGAGACCTGACTTGTTGAACGTAGATTTTATGTTGAGGCATTACACCACACGCTTCTCTGTTGCTATGGGAACCCAGCGCGCGCTGCTTAACATACACGATACGTTCTCCGCGAGCCACACTCACGTCATTTTTGTATAAAATTTCATTTTTTGAGAAATCTAGGCATCTTTGGGTGAAATAAAATGTAGAATATCACTTTTGAGGGCAATCTTGATAAAATAAAAAAATACGCTAAACTTCCCCATTATGTTGAAGAAACAGTGCCTAACAGAAAAAGAAACAATGACATATGTATTTTGCTTTCATTTACGTTAATAAATATACTGACATTTAAAAGTGTGGCTATCAGATATGATTTCCATATTTTCGGGTACATTTGTAGAAAAATTACAAATATTGCTAATATACATTATATTTTCCATTTTTTGGCCGTCTACCGTTAACCTGTACTATAACCACATTTAAAAGATGCGACAAATATATTTGTTATAGCTCGTCCAAAATAGAAATGAACCTGCGCGAAAGTCGTATTTTCATTCATATTTTGAGCAACCAATGGGAGAAGGTACCCCCCATTGCGTTTTTTACCAGTGGCGTACTTAGTTCCTAGTTCATATGGGGACACTATATTAGGAAATTATTATATAATATTTAGGAAATTCGAAATTAAGATTTAAAGAACATATAACTGCAATAAACAGAAAACAGCACAGAATTTGCCGACGATTATATTAGCAGGTAATAATAATTATGGAAAGTGTGATTGGTAATCTTGTATGTAGCAGAAAAAGGATTTACAATAATTTGGCTTGAAAATCTAGAGATTAAAGAAGCTGTTATTTCAAAGAAAAATATAGACAATGACCAAACCGATGTAATCCATTCATGTGTACATTTTAATCTAGAGATTAAAGAAGCTGTTATTTCAAAGAAAAATATTGATAATGATCAAACCGATATAAACCATTCTCCTCTACTTAATTAGAAAAATAGTATATATACTATTAATTTGTACATCAATGCACAGTCAGACGGTATCCGAGAAGACGTTGATGATGTTCATAAATGTTGTTGTTTTAAAATATAACTATTTACAAAAATTCCGTTTGTATTAAAATAATTCCACGCCACTGGTAGATTGCTTTCCCATTTATGGTTTACGCCCCTACTTTATTGGATCAGTGCAGTTTTGAACCAGGCATAGGTCTACGTTGCGTATAGTATGTACTGTGCGGCACATTGAACACTATTAGAAAAAAAACTATATTTATGTTGCCGTCTCTTTCAACTTGTTTGTTGCATTATATGCGCGAGAATGATTGACAGGTACTTTTCTATTTTGGATGAGCTATAGTACAACAAGCTCTACAGATGCAGAGCGGTGTTTCCGTGCATGCACAACGTACAGAGCGCATGATTTAACCAACGATACCGTTAGTACACTGTGCGCACAAAAAAGTATTCCATAACGCTTAGTGTGCACCAAAGTGATTCTAGCGGCCAATTCCAGCGGCCACTAAAGTCCTATGTTCCGGGGTCGCGGTCACCACCCTGTAGTAGCGCCTCCGTAGGGGTACGACAATAGTTATTTTTTATACAAGACGATAAAATAATATTTTACAAGCGGAAAGTGTTAATTCACGAGCGATATAATCGCGAGTGAATTATTTTTCGCGAGTCGATAATTTATTTTTATCGTCGTATATAAAATTCTATTTTTTTCTATAGCAGGTTTTGAAGAGAAAAGAATTAGAAAAATTAAATTATTATTTAAGAACAATTTTAAAATGTCAGTAGTGTGCGTTGTTATGGAAATGTACTTCTAATAAACAAAAGTTAAAGTACTTTATCTAGCCTTGCTGTTAAAGTGTTACTTTATCTACTCTTGCGGTTAAACTGCTACTTTATCCACTATTTTGAGTTGATAAAATAATTGCACTTTAACATCTGCTTTAGAAAAAAAATATAAAGATTGTCCGCTCTAACCTGCCTATACATATTTTTATTTGTTTCCTAAACATGTTCGTGTGCCGCTTTGAAATTATTATAAATAAATAATATACATTACAACAAATGTTTATAGGTATAATACATAGTAGCGCCCCCCGTAGAAGGGTGTAAAAAAAATTCCTCAAGTTCAAAACTTCACAAATTCAACATACATTCTTATATATTTCCTAAACGGTCTCGCGTGCCGAATATTCAATCTGTGTACACTGTTTCCATTTACCGAACGCACCTTAATATAATCTACACTTCTTGATTGCAAGTGATACTTATAAATGCATGTATTAGTTTAAATAGTTAAGTTATCAGTAATAATCTGCTAACATACAAATATTAAATTTTATTTCAGAAATGTTTTACAAATAAACTCTAATATAAGTCGATTATCTTTGTTCGTTCCTTCTCGGCTTTCTTCGCCACGCCTCCACAGCGGGGTCGTTTACGCCCATGGGGTTCCACTTAGTTTTAAGATGATTTGTATATTTTTGTAAATAGATAGATGGTCTTACTAAACATCACCAAGAAACAGGACATAAAATAAATTTTGATAGTGTTAGAATTTTACAAACAGAGCAAAATAAATATAAACGCTTAACTTATGAAACATTACACATTAATTTACACAAAAATATATGTATAAACAACCACACTAATTTTGACAATATTTTAAATTACGCGGCTCCCATTATTAAGCAGTTCACAATATAATTCTTTATTTCAAACAAAATTTCTTCAATTTTTCAGGGTTATTATGTTGGTACAACCGCCCGTTGTCACTTGTTTAACAAAATTTTTAAGACGTATATTTATTCTGCAACCTTCCACCGTGGAAGTATAGTCGAAATTTTTAAGCAGTAGAGAGACGTCATAGACCTGAAAAAAACGTTACAAAACGAAATAAAACTTGTAGAAATTTTCGAAAGATGTCTTTATTTAGAAAACCGAGTAGTAAAAAAAGGTATCATAAAAAAATTACTTATTTATTATATTTACTATTATTTCAAATTAAAATATAAGGTATTTAATGACATTTCAATGTATTTATAATAATTGCAGTGTATTTTTTTTAACACACGTTGGCTACGACTCAAATAAAATATGTTTACATATATTTGTTTCTTGTCACGCCGATTGATTGAGTTGTCAAATAATATAATATAAAATCTTTAATCTTTGTTTGTTCGTTTAAGTTGTATTGTTCCTTATAATTGTTCGTATTCGTGTTCTTTGTTTCTTGTTATACGTTTATTTTATTAGCGTAAGTAATAATGCCTAAAGCATTATCGAAGCAGTCGCAAGTGCTAACTGCAAATGCGATTACATATTTTGAAAAAGAATTGACAGTGGACCATTACTGCCGTTAAAAGCAGTTCGAGAGGTATGTTATCATTTTATTTGTTGTTATTAAATTTGGTATTGTCATATGCAACACGCAACACATTTTCTAAACTAATGCACATATAAACTTTGTAATTCGTGACGTCATAATCTAGTTACAAATATTGATGACGTCTCTCTACTGCTTAAAAATTTCGACTATAGCAGCATCATTATGTAGTGTTTTATTTTGTCAATAAAAGTTTTCAATTCAAATGTTTCAACTTTTTTAAATATATTTACAAGAACATTATGAGGTATTTTTACATTTCTTACATAAACATTTTTTTTCAAACTAATGTTATTCTAATTACAGAAATGTATCTCTTCAATATAATAATCAAATGTAACAATTTAAATGCCAATTACTATAACTAAGGTATTGTATTACAAATTTTTTTTTGTCTTATGTCGTAACTAAATATTTTGTAAACATTTCTAGTTGTACTGAAGATGGCCACTATCGCCGATGGCCGAAACGTTTAATAAATACATGACTCTCAAGTTAATGATCCAGATCGCCATTTTATTCCCAAACCTTAAAACAAATTAAATTGGATCTTCAACCAAATTTTTTAAAAAATAGATAGATAAGTTAGTTGGAATATAACCGCTAGAATATAAACATCATACCGCCTTTTATTTTGAACCACCCTACACCGACAGGAAAAAATTAAATTAAGGTGACATCCTCAAAGCGGCACTCGAAACAAAGAAATAAAGAAACACTTTCATATTAAAAACTTTATTGAACATAGTAATACACATTTAAAGATGAAATAAACACAACAGAATTGTTTAGGCACTTGTTGGAATTTGGATTTGGATGGAATTCTGCTCCAAACTTCACCACATTGACTGAGCAGTTTCTTGGACACGTTCCCCAGGTGTCTGGCGTGTCTGTCTCTCCGTACTGCCTCGCACCAGCTTCGGACAACTCTCTGCCACAATACAAACATTGAAAACATGCACAGTTATAAATGTATTCATATATTTACATCTAAACATCGTCTGGAAGTGTTATTTCACTTTCCCTGGCTTGTAACTTCTCAACGGTTACTATACTCTGTTTTTAAACTATAGACGTAACTAGGAATCCTAGTGAGAAAATCAAAGCCTGTGATTGGATGCTGCGCCATTTCTTGAAGCCGCATTTAACCAGACGAAATTTCAGGTTAACCTTCTCAAACGTAATTGAAACGTCAAACTCTCGGAAGTTGTCAAATCAATTGTTTTTCGTTTCATTGCTCTTTTTGTGACATTTCACGAATAAAACCAGTTCTTTTCAGAACTATTAGTATTTCACTAACGCTGTGTAAGTAGTTTATCTATCATAGTTTTGGATGATGAAAATATAGCCTGGAAAATATAAATTTTGACGTGACCTTCATTTTGACACTTCATTTCTCCCGGCAAATAAATCTAGTGATTTTTTTTGGTAACTTCTAGCGGTGTAAATGTGACTTCGTCTAGTGCTGTCTATAGTTTAAAAACGAAGTATAATATCTTCATTTCGTGGCCAGATTCAGATTCTTCATAGTTTAAAATACAAACCCTGTTATTTTGATGCTTAACGATAGTCTGGTATGAGAACCAAAAAAGATTTTCTCTTGTTGGATAGTCAGCTGTCAATCCATCCAATCTCTACTCTAACTAACCTATAAAACAAAATTAATGCTGTCTTACTTATTATTGCATAAAAAAAAATCACATTTACACAGAATACATAAAATTTAATGTAGAAGAATGTCCTGTACACAAAAATACTCTAAACTATTTAATAATAAATATTTTTAAAGATTTGTTCTACACTAAATAAAATATTGGAACACAACCTACACTGTGTACTAAAATTAATTTGGAAGACAGCCAAGAGTTGCTTTCCAAAATAATATTAGTACGTAGTGCTTCGTTCGGACGTCGCTTGAACGCCCTAAATGCGTGGTTGAACACAGCCCAGCTACCAAAAAAATAATTATATCTTCTAAATCAATGAATGGAAAAAAATTAAACTTGGTATCTGAGTTGTAGATACTAAAGGGCATCTATGAAAAAATTACTAATATTTGGGGATGGCTATAAGGGGTAGTTTACTTGAAGATTTTTCAGAAAATTTATTCTATTTCTCACACCCATTAAGGGAAAAAATTTAAACTTGGTATCTGAGTTGTAGATACCAAGTGGTATCTATAAAAAAATTACCAAAATATAAGGCTGACTATAAGGGGTACTTTACTTGAAGATATTTCAAAAAGTGATTTCTATTTCCTACACACATTAAAAGAAATAATTAAAACTTGGTATCTGAGTTGTAGATACTAAGTGGCATCTATAAAAAAAATACCAAAGTTTAGGGGTGATTATAAGTGTAATAAAATGAAAAATGTGACGTTCAATTTGTAGGTTATCAATTCAAATTTGTCAGTTGTAATTTTGTAAATGGTTTCAATAACTTCATTTTTATACGACAACATCAAAAAATGTTCATATCAAGAGTGTAAATTGAATCATAAAAAACAACATTTTGTATTGAATTATATTTTGCATCGGTTGCTAGGCAAGTTGCAATATGAAATATTTCGTGTTCGGTCTACTGTTTTTGATGAAAAAAACTAAGGTGGCTTAAACAATATAACGCCAAACGTTAAATGTCATTGCATATTTATTTTTATAATTGACGAAGTCGTATAAAAACACACAAAATAGCAATTCAAACGAGTGCAACACGTATTTAGTGCTTTCAAACACGTGCAAAATTGCTTCATTTTATGCTTGTTACATAATATACTATTGTAGGTTATGTAGTTTTATAGTGACATTTTAGTTTGAAAAACTTATGGTACATAAATTGTTGTTTCTCGTATCTGCTGTCAACCTTAAAGTATCAATTTTTATTTGACATCTGTCAAAGTCAAAATTTTTGACCGCTAGTTCGTTCATTATTGATTTACATAGTTCATATTAATATGATTAATTATTTTAGAATATAATAACAAATGTAAGTAAAATTTTAACTGTTCCTTTATAAATATTAATGAGAAAGTAATGAATCTGCGAGTAAAAATAGCGGCCGTAAAGTAAATGCGGCCGTAAAGTAAATTTTAACAGATGCCAGAAATTGATTTTGAATGAAAATTCATAATTTCTTGTTGTAATCGCCTAAAAAATGTTGTGTGCACCTCGGCTAAAAGTTCTTTTATCCTACACATATTGAAAGTAAGATTTTCCTGCATGTGCGTGCGCAAGAAAGTAGACATTTGCCGGTGTAGACCTACAAAATCTCACTATTCCCTAGGGAAGAAAAAAAAAACAGTTCGTGTGCGGACAAACAGATGGCGTTTAATGTGTTAGAACTAATTAATCAGAATGAAATATGTGAACATGCTTTTAAAATATTGTAACTTTAGATAATTTTGATACTTACGTTAGATTCAAGGTATTTTTATTATATATTCTGTAAATAATAGAACACAGTAGTTAACCTTATTGATATGTCAAAATAAAATGTTTGTTTTTTGTTCTTATTATGTTGGTATTCAATTTCAGAAATTTCTTTGAGGTTAAGTTAAATGTCAAATTACATAGTATTCGTAAGATGTTTATATTATTTTATGATGTGTGTTGTTGTGTAGGATAAAAAATAGTGTGCTACATGGCAGTAAAGTTGTTTTCTGGTCCTCAAGAAGTATCCAGCCTCGACTGTGTTCGGACTAGAAAAGAACAACTTTCCTACCTAGCAGCACAAATATCTTTTTTAAGCCTCATCTGATTTGTAGCCTCGGCTGCAAACTTCGGTTTCGGCCCAAAAAGATTACTTTTAGAACCTTGATACACAAATAACTATTTACAAATAAACCGTTATTTGATTGATGTCATTTAAGGTTACAACAAAAAATACAATGAAATTAAAAAACTAAGTCTTTATTGATGTAGATATGAACACAAGATTTGGTTTTTAGGAACTTTGGGTTATTTTCTAGCGAAGTGTAGCCATTTCAATCCAGTCTGTGAACTTAGCGGCGTCGGTGAAGATGGCGTAGTAGTTGTAGTCGCATAACCCAGTGTCCACGTTCCTTACCGCCGTGGAGACGACGCCGCGAACCTGCCAGACGTCGCTGCCGTCGCGACGGAACACCATCGCGCCCCCTGAGTCCCCGTTGCACACCGCAGACTCTGAAACACAACAATGTTACTCCTACATTACTTCAATATCACAAGATTTGTCAAATATGTCTCACAAGTTCTTTTCAGCGTGACAATAAAGGGCAGTAACAGGTTTTGCAAAAACGTTATTAAATTTAATTGATGGCTTAATTTAGTATATTTATTAAAGTTGTTATAGTAGAAATTTTTAAGCAGTAGAGAGACGTCATAGACCTGGAAAAAACGTTACAAAACGAAATAAAACTTGTAGAAATTTTCGAAAGGTGTTTTTATTTAGAAAACCGAGTAGTAAAAAAAGGTATCATAAAAAAATTACTTATTTATTATATTTACTATTATTTCAAATTAAAATATAAGGTATTTAATGACATTTCAATTTATTTATAATAATTGCAGTGTATTTTTTTACACATGTTGGCTACGACTCGAATAATAGTTATTTGTATATCAAGTGCTGAAAGTCTATCTTTGTCGAACCAAAACGAAAGTTGCAGCCTGAGCGAAGCGAAGGTTGCAATCGTTTGTGTAAAATAAGGAAATAAAAAATTATTTTTGAAACATAATTTGACATTTATTGCAAATTGTATATTTGTGATGCGCAAGTCATGCGTATCCATGGCAACAACAATGCAACAAACATTTATTAGTGCTGCAAAGTTTTGCAGCACTGCTGCAAAGAGTCACTTTCAACATGAAAAACAAACCAGAAAATCGTATTTTCAAAGCAGGAGTAGAAAAAATATGTTTACATATATTTGTTTCTTGTCACGCCGATTGATTGAGTTGTCAAATAATATAATATAAAATTTGAATTTGAATTGTTCCTTATAATTGTTCGTATTCGTGTTCTTTGTTTCTTGTTATACGTTTATTTTATTAGCGTAAGTAATAATGCCTAAAGCATTATCGAAGCAGTCGCAAGTGCTAACTGCAAATGCGACTACATATTTTGAAAAAGAACTGACAGTGGACCATTACTGCCGTTAAAAGCAGTTCGAGAGGTATGTTATCATTTTATTTGTTGTTATTAAATTTGGCATTGCCATATGCAACACGCAACACATTTTCTAAACTAATGCACATATAAACTTTGTAATTCGTGACGTCATAATCTAGTTACAAATATTGATGACGTCTCTCTACTGCTTAAAAATTTCGACTATAGTTAATAAAACATGCATACATTTTATAAAACTTCATTGGAAGTTATGACGATTGTTGAAAATCCGATGTGAAAATTCCTTATAATAAGCGAGATATGAATTTTAAAACTTTGGAATGCGATCGTGACGTCAGGTACACTCATTCAGTGGCAGTGAAACAGTGGTGTTTCATGAGAGCAATTTTTATAATGTGTTTAATATAAAAGTATTATTTTCCATGTTATTGGCAAAAAGTTCAAAGTTGGTGACGTCTGGCGGCAGATTTATGAACTAGAGAAATAAGGAAACTGAGCTAGCGTCCATTTAAACGTATGTAATTTTAAACAGGTTTAATTTAAATTTGTTGCAAAAGAAAGTGAGATATATAGTGTTCATTACATTTTCAGGTTTATATAATGACCGGTAAATGCAATAGGTACTGCTCAGTGCCACAATGCAATAACTATAAATCAAAAACTGTAAGCTTACACTATTTCCCAAGAGACAAAATAATGTCGCAAAAATGGGCAGTTGCACTTCGGATTGGTAAGCCAGTGTCGAAAAGAATGAGTGTCTGTTCCGATCATTTCCTACCAGCTGATTTTCATCCGCGTAAGTTGCCAGAGGAATTTAAAACAAATATAAATTGCTATAACCTCATTGATGCAACATGCAACAAAACTGCAAGAATATGTTTGCATTTGCCACCTAATCCTGCTTTGCAACTACATTTTGTTACCCAATTATTTATATTTTCATTTAAAATAATTTCGATCATATGAGGATCTCCACTTTAATGACTAGTCTGCAAACATGATCCCAGTATTGCACCAGATCCGTCATCTTTCACACCACATAGCAATACATGTCCTGCTTTAAAAACAGCTTCGCCTACTTTTATAGGGCGTGCAGAAGCTATATATTCGAAAATATCACTTAATCCTTCCTTTACTTTCTCCATGTTTAAACAATGCACTTCTGAATGTATAAGGCCAGCAATGAGAAATGACTGAACTTCCTTATTCCTCCGCCATCTTGCTGCCGTCCAGCCTGCCATGTATAGTTCTGTTTTTTCGCCAATAAATCATACTTCGTTAATATTTAACCTAATACAAACAAAAATTATATTCTTTTATCAATTTTACAGTATTTATTTTATATTTGAGTGTTATACAAAAAAATTTGAGAAAACAATGGCGCTGAGAGACACGCCTCCTGGCCGAACCTAACCTACCTATCTTTCTTGTATTCTCACCATTCTCGCGGGAAGGCCAACTTTCAAATTTCTGGCCAATAGAATCATTTTGAGTGTACATAACGTAACGAAATATTAAATTCGCTATAGGCGAAAAAATCGAAATATAGAGGCGCTGCTATCAGTATGAAAATGGCGGAGGAACAGGGAAAGAAAGCTGTTTGTGTATGTGTGCCATTACAGTTTTACTCGTTTTACTTTAAACATCAGATTGATATTTTGCAAAATGGATAAGCTTAATATTGAATTAAGTGATATTTTCGAACATATTTCTACTTCGCGTCCAATAAAAGAAGGTGAAGCAGTATTTAAAGCTGGACATGTTACATTGTGTGGCTTGAAAGAAGATGCTGATCATGCTGATATTTGTACAATTATTGGGTCTTGTTATTATTTCAATCATTCATAAAACAAATTCGTAATTTTAACTTACGTGGATGAAAATCAGACATCCCTTTTGTAATTCGTTTACCAAATCGACGTACGGTTGCCCATTTTTTTAAGAGAACTGGATCTTTTGGAAATGCGTTAATACTTATGTTATCAGATTTATAATTGTTACATTGCGGCACTGAGCAGTATCGTTTACTTTTACTTGCCATAATAACATACAATAGTAGCTGCAAACGAATCATCGAAACGATATTATAATTCATATTACAAACAACAAAATACTTAATAACATACCCAAAGTTTTAAAATGATGTGTGTAAACTATATCCACGCATATATTTTTATTAAACAACAAATATTAAGGTTAAACAATTATAATAACGAAAAAAGATCAAACTGTTCTATACAAACTTCAATACAAGAAGAAATGTTTTCCCTGTTCCTCTAGTTCCACAGTTTGCCACCAGAGGTCAGCCACTTTGATTTTTTTCGCCTATAACTCTTTACTGAAAAATATTTTTTTTTAAAATGTTGCTTTATTATTTATAAAACAGTAAATATTTTACATTTTTAATAAAAAAAATTCATATTTCGATTATGGTTTATGGGCCTATTATAACCTGCAGGTTTTAATTAGTTTACTAATCAATAATTCCAAAAAAAAAAAACTCCGTGTGGGTATCTTTGATGTTTCCCTAGTCAGTTCTAGGCCCTTGGAGCATTGTGTGGACCTTTCTAATTGTTGCCTCATTTACCCAACACATTAACATTTTTGTTTCAATCATAAAATCATTTTTACAATGGAAATAAATTAACATTATAAATTTATCAATATAATAAAAACAAATTAGATAAAATAAATAGGTACATACTTATATTTTGCAAACTTATTTCATAGCATAAAATATTCTGTGTCTTACATTTTCCTAATAATCTAGTGGAGAATTTCACGAATTGAAACTCAAAGCAATATCCTATACCTTTAATTAATACAAATAATTTTTTCTACATTTATACAGAGTGTTCCATTTAAGTGTGTCACCATTGCTATCTCGAGAACTATAAGAGCTACAAGGTTGGTTAAATTAGCAAAGAATCACCATTTTAGAAGACTAATACAATGAGCAAAAACAAATTTTTTTTCGACCAATGGTTCTCAAAATACGGAACACAACTTTCTTATGTTAAATGGGAACGTATGTTTATTTTTAGGTTATTCGATAGAGTATTTTTTTTTGAATTCACCGATATAAAGATATCATATACTAATATAATAAAATAACTGAGAAAAATGTATGTTAGATTTATATGTATTTTATTTATAACTGACTGAAACAAGAGTGCTATGGATAGAAAAACATAGACATATTGTTGTATCTAACATTGTTTCATTATTTGTTGTTAAATTTTATGTTCTTAAACTGTCAGTTTTAAGAAGAAAATGAATTGTTTACTACTTGCGATTAACAAATTGTAGTGGAAATCTAATCAGTTCATCACATTTGAATATAATTCTTAAATACCAAATATTATATTTTTTACATGTATCGTATTGGAGTTATCGTGGACGAAAAATCATTACAGACACGCACACACGGACATACAGACATGAGGGAAAAAATAGTAAAATCGTATTCTAGAGACCCTAATTCGTGCTCATATGATGAAAACTCACATTCGACAAATCTGACCAAAAACAATACCTCCCTTATCTACAGTGTGTGCAAGGAAATGCGGAACATAGGACTTTAACATGGGATTTCAAAAAATTGCGGATACTCTCTCTCCTGATAGATTTAGAGCAAAACAGCAAGAGTACAAAGTTGTTCAGAATTAAATTCTACGTCAGACAAGATCATAATTGTTGCAACAGCAGGCCTGTAATACGAGATATATTAAATATAAAATGTTATAGTTTCGTTAAAAATCAGATAGTCATGGAAATAAAAGAAAATATGTATCTGTCAGTTTAGAGAATTTTCGTTAATTGTAATACTTATTGTCTATAATTTAATATTATTTAAGTTGAAATTATATTCATTTCTTTAACAATGTGCTAATATTAAAAAAACAGTACAAATATAATTTAAAAAAATATTGAACACAAAGTAAGGTTACTAACTGTCACAATTGACACATAGATTTTTTTCTTTTATTTCCATGGGTGTCTGATTTTGAACGAAAATGTTACATTTTATATTTAATATATCTCGTACTGCAGACGTGCTGTTGCAACAATTATGATTTTATCTGACGTAGAATTTAATTCTGAACAACTTTGTACTCTTGCAGTTTTCTTCTAAATCTATCAGGAGAGAGAGTATCCGCAATTTTTTGAAATCCCATGTTAAAGTCCTATGTTCCGCATTTCCTTGCACACACTGTATACAATATTGATAGGCGGGAGGTAAAAACATTGTTACAAAATTTACTTACGTGTTAAATTCCCAGCACAAAAAGTACTCGGTGAAGTATATTTCGAATAAAAATCCCTGTGCGAAAAAATACACGTAGTTGTGTCGACTACCAAAATGTTTGCGTAGTTCAATTCTTCTGATACGGAGCCAGTTTGAGTCACTCCGAAACCAACCACAGTTCCAGTCTGGTTTACAATCACCCTAAAACACACACATAATTCATACATCTATAAATACAGGGTGTTTGGCGGAAGGCCGGCACCCAGAATATTTCGTTCATTTTGAAAGATACAAGAAAATGTTAAGGAGCAAAGTTAAACTAGACAAAGGGACTCATAAAATGGCCGTAGTAACAATTTGGTGTCACTTCCGGTTTTAGCGGAAATGTGTCCAACTTTAATTCTGGCATAGGGAATCGGTATTTTTATACTTTTTTTTCGAAATGTACATAAAATTAGCTTTATAGTGATACCAAAATATCATTGTTTTGCTGCAACCATTTCAAAATGGCGACACTTTATTTTTAAAATATTTACTAATAAAAATTCATAAAAAATTGATCATAGCCAGCTATTTGAGATTTTGTTACCTGAAACCAAACAAATAATGTCAAAAAATATTAGATCTACCTTTCCTGGCGATGTAGTGGCAAAATTTGTTATATGTGACAAATTGTGCAGAAAATGACGGCGGCCATTTTGAGTATTTTTAATTTTAATTTTGTATGTTATTTTTAGTAAGAGTTTTTGTATTGTGTTGATTGTTATAAGGTATTTTAAACATATTTTTTTTCGTTAATTACCTATAGTTGTAAGTACATAAATGTGAAAATAAATTGTCGCCATTTTGAAATGGTTGAAGTAAAACTATGATATTTTGGTATCATTGCAAAGCTAATTTTATGTACATTCCGTAAAAAAATATAAAAATTCCGATTCCCTATGCTAGAATTAAAGTTGGAGCCATTTCCGCTAAAACCGGAAGTGACACAAAATTTGTACTAGGATCATTTTATGAGTCCCTTTGTCTAGTTTAGCTTTGCTCCTTAACATTTTCTTGTATCTCTCAAAATAAACGAAATATTTTAGGTGCCGGCCTTTCGCCAAACACCCTGTATAATCAATAATAATAAAAAATATTTAAAATTAAAAACTTGATTACAACCATAGTGGCATGTAACCGGTTAAAAAAACCGGTTAATAAAAACCGGTAACCGATATTTTCAACGAAAATTATGAACTTTAATCGTATTTTTAACCGATATTTTTCAGGCCGGAAATACCGTTAACCGTTAACCAAAAAAAAAATAAACCGGTTTTAGCGAACATTAACCTTTATTTTTCATTTAGCGAGAAAAAATTTTAATATTTTTTTATATCTGTGTTTTCTACCTGTATTTGAACATGAGTCATGACAGTTTTTACATTTTATTGGAGAGTCATAAATGTAGGTAGTCTCTTTGACCGTTAAGGTTACTTAAAAAGTCCCAAATGAATACGGCCTTTGTCAATACAGGAAAGTTTAAAATTGAAAAGTGACCTGCGTTTTTCTGAAGATATTACGGGAATTTTTGTGAATGTTCATTAATTAAATTGCTTTTTCTTATTGTTATATTTTTCTCAGATGCTAATTTTTTAAATTTTTTTTAATTAATTATTTTGTAATTTTTTTTAATCAAATTTTTATAATTAATTTGTTTTAATTAATTTTAATTATGTTTTTAACCGATATATTAACCGGTTTAAACCGGTTTCCAATTTTCAAAAACCGGTTTTGGAAGTAAAACCGTTATTATTATAACGTTCTCTATATGGGTTAACCGTTAACCAGTATTTTTTTCAGTTACATGCCCTGATTACAACCATAGTTGGTAGAATGTTTTGCGCATGCGTGTAATCAAGTATTAGAGTTGTAGGTTGTGAAATACCAGTACAAATCTCCCTGTGTCATTTAGAAATGCTGATAATCAGGTACAAATATTGCTAATTCCAGCAAACTAGTGCAGTTATTAAAATTGAGTAAATTTGATTCGCTTTATTGTACACCCTGTATAATTTAAATACAGGATGGCCCAGTGAAAATTATCAGCGCAATTTTTGGCCACTTAATATCAATTTAGCAAAAAACGCTCGAACACGTCAATTTTAATATAAAGGGGGACACCTGAATGGATTAATACCAATGGCATAACTTCAACTTTAAAGTGAGGGTGGACTGCACCTCAAAAATTTTAAATGGAAAAGGGTGTCAAACATGAAACAATTCGAAAGTCCTTTCAATTAGATCATTAGTTCCAGAGAAATATCGTTTAATTAATTTTATCAGGTGTTCAAAATTGCAATCAATTAGGCTTAAACAAATGATAGGTGTCCCCCTTAACACTAAAAATGACGTGTTCGAGCTTTTTTTGCAAAATTGTTGTTAAGTGGTCCAAAATTGCGCTGATAATTTTCACTGGGCCACTCTGTATACATTTAAAAAAAATGAGAACATAGAGTATAGATACAGTTGTACAGAAAAAGAAAATTTTTAGTTTTTATCATTAAAATAACTTGAGAACGTGTTTATAAACCAATTCATGTATTTGGACTTTTTTAGAGAATAAACGGAAAAACTTGGCAAAGAAAACAAGAACAAAATTTATATGTATATAGCTCAATAAAGTACAATTTAAACAAAATTCATATGTCCGTATAGCTGAACAAAATACAATTTAAAAAATATAGAAATATATAGGGTGTTGTATTGATAAAAGGCGTAGAATTGTGTCCGAGCCGTAATGCAACACCCTGTTATGCTCCTTGAGTGGACATATAAATTCTGTTAATAAATTTAAGCTTGATTTCTAACGACAACAGAGATATCGAAGACGGGCGTTTCAACTCATCCTGTATAAAAAATTATAACTTAAAATGTGAGGAACAGTGGTGATCCAGAAATTTAATAAGAAAAGATGATTGTGGCTCAGGATCATAAAACAATAAATTTTTTGAAAAAATTTATTATTGTTTATTATTTTGATAACTGGACGTTTCGACGCTTATAACAGCCGTCATCATCAGCATAAATATAAAAAATAATAATAAAATAGTTACATGTTACATATTACATCTGCATTGTAACATGTACCTAACTATTTTATTATTATTTTTTATATTTATGCTGATGATGACGACTGTTATAAGCGTCGAAACGTCCAGTTATCAAAATAATAAACAATAATAAATTTTTTCAAAAAATTTATTGTTTTATGATCCTGAGCCACAATCACCTTTTCTTATAACTTAAAATGTAATTGAAAGTTAAACTTATGTTCCAATTTATTTATAATTAATTATTTATCATGACTTTTTTAACTTCGTGAACTTCTGACATTTTTTCAAATATTTTGAAAAATCTACGCCTATCTGAATGAAATATAACCACAGAATAGTTACACACAGAAGCGACACTCCGTGTCAGCACCTTTCATGTTACCCTTTCCAGTTCTATGACCTTGAAGCATTGTGTAGACATTTAAATTTGTTCCCTTCCCCTATCTCTCTCAGATGTGAGGAAACTTTCCGATGTTAAACAATGGGCTCTTTAAATTTGTGCACATTCTCCATCTCTCTCTAATTTTCGTTTCTCTGTCTTACTGTCGCTTCTGTATAAACCTATTCTGTGATATAACACAGAATATCACTTTTGAAAACACTTTAAATAAAATTTAGAAAACATCTGACATACCTTTGATCTGTATCACCTTCCCAAAGACATACAGGTCTTACAAATTCATTGAATTTGACTTTATTTGTAAATTTCAAGACAGCTATATCATTTTCTGAAACTTTGTAATCCTTGTGAACAATAATAGACTCTATTAATGGACTTTGCACTGAACTGGCTGAAAAATCAGTCCTGAAAATAAATACTGTAGATTTAATCATTCTTTAAATAGGTGGCAAATGTTTAAAAATGTTCTAACCTATTTAAAAGCCCAAAAAACAGCACAAGAGACTTAGGGTCTCTGACTTTTTTCGTACTAATACTTTCCACGACACAATGAGCCGCTGTTAGTGCATGTAACTCGGTTATAAGGCTCGCCCCACACTTATAATCCAACGCTGTATCCGTTCGTAAGTATATAGCACCATGCCAAGGCCATTGGGCACTTTTAGCAACTTCGCCGAATGTAATCAAATCAATTTTCTCCAACTGAACAGTTCCACAACTTATAAACTGATTCCCGGACGTATCTTCACTCTGATTGGCTGTAGCACTTTGCACAAACACCGTCCCTGGCGTCTCATTGGCTGACGAACTTCCCCCACTCGTTATGCTGTTCTCTGATTGGGTGTTGGTTGTCAGGACAGTGGTGGAGGGGGTCGTTGCTATGGAAACAGTAGTGGTAACCGTGGAGACTGTTGTGAGTGGTGGGGATAAAGTGGTGGGGGAAAACGGATTAAAAGGCGGGAAAATTGGGATTTTTGTACGTTGAGTTGTTGTTATTACTTTTTCTTGATGTCTTTGAGGCAAAAAAGGAACTGGAAATAATTTTAGGTTAGGTATGAGTATTTTTTTATTAAATGCAACTTACTTTGAGCTCCAAATTTATCAAAAATTGGGAAATAATGAATTATATTCCTAAAAAAAATATATTTACATCAACCCCAAAAATAAATAACATAAATATATAAATCATAAAAAAATATTTATTTCATAATTATTAACATTAATAAAAAAGGAAAATAAACATAATATATGATTTATATATTTATTTATTATTAAAAATACATATAAAAAACATGCATTACATCTAATACATAACCTTAAAAGTACTATTTATGTGTGTTGTGTTTGAGCCCCAAAACTTAAGTTTAAATTAAAAATATTAAACTCGAAATCATTTTCTACCCTTAATCCCTATCAGGGATTAAGAATTTTGTAGTTTCAAGATTCTATCTTTAACCGTGCAGGAGTGACACATCCTCAAACTTTATCAAGTTTTTTTTTTGTTTTAATCAAGTTTTGACGGTGGTTAATGCCCCACCAAGGGGTAGATTTTTATGAAAATTGCTACAGGGGGGGGAAGAAAGTATTGACGATTTATACTTTTGAATGACATCTGGTGGAAGGTTTTGAACTAAACGCAAAGCAGTAACCTTACTTTGCATAATACAGGCAATAACAAAGAAAGTAAAAGGCAAAAATAATAAGTTTTACTCAGTTTATGGGTGAAATTCTTTGGCTAGAAGAAGTCGGGAAGTATCATTTCACTTCTGGAATGATTTTATTTTGTTGTAACTGATATTTCCCTTGAAATTAACGTGAAGAATTTGTTATTGTGTTAGTTAAACATAAAGTAATTTTTTTGTTATTGCCAAAGTACTTGAATTCAATATATATTGTCATTATCAATACCGCCACAAGTAACAATATTTTGTGCATTTACAATGTTTTCTATTTCAGTCATAGATATTACGATGAAAATGAATCGCACTTTATGCTTCATAAATATATGGTTAACATATAGTCGAATTCACTTATAAATGGCATTTTTGAAATTCCAATGTGATGACGTCACTAGAGTGTATGTATTAAGTGACGCAAATGCATTATTAGCTACGCGATTGTTTGGAGTGTTGCTGATATCATAAAGCATGTGTTGACGTACGTCTGAACTTGAACTGTATAAATATTTTCTATGTTTATGTTCGCACTTCGTCGTTTTGTAATTGAACATAAGTGATAAAAAATTATCTAGACGTTGCAAACAAATTATTTTGAATGCTTCTGCATTCTTTCATGAAGGAAAACGTTTAGTTGGTCCTCTAATTCCATTTTCTTCTTCAGAAGATGTAAGTATTATATTTTGAGATTGTATGTATTTACACATTTTTCGATATTATTATAGTCTTAGAAAGTTTGTGCTGCTTTCGGTGTGTCACATTCCACAATATCAAAGATCCCGAATGAAATGAAATGTGGAACCTGATCATCGCCAAAAAAAAAGAAATCGTAAAAAGCAAGTTACAGGAATTGATGAATTTACTCAATCTGCAGTTCGACGAACTATTTGTGATATGATTAGTAAAAGTATATTTATTACATTTATTTAATTTAAAAATATCAAATTTTGACAGATGTTAATAAATTTAAATTTTTCTACTATCTCTTACAAACGTAGTAAGTGACGTTATCACATTGGAATGCCATTTATACGTGAATTTGACTACAGATTAAAATTATCTATGATTATAAAACACCTAATAAATAAGAAATAATTGTTTCTTCATCGTCTGACCACGAACTACTGCTTGGTCACTGCAATGTAAGCATATAGACATAAAGTGAGGTTATTTAAGTTACTGCTTTGCTCAATTATGATACCACACGAAAAGGACTATTTGAATCGCCAATAGGTCATGAAAGTGCTTTCGCCATAATCGAGCGGGAATTACAAACCCTGAAATATAATATCCGGTTTGAAATTTTGGCTGTAGTGAACAAACCATAACCGCGCAATTTAAATAACTGTCATCTGTTGTGCACTTATGTGTAGTGTGTATGATAATGATATATATTTACGTTAATACATTAATTAATTGTATATTCATACTAAAATATGTTTACAATTTAATAGCGGACATATTTAAGATACAGAATCATTATTGGATATCAAAATATCTGCGGGTAGTTTACATTACTTGTTTTAATAAATAAAACTTAAATATAAAGCTGTTTTATTATATCTACTTAAAATATTTTTCATAAAAATATACATTTTTAGATTACTACGAGTACCATTATCTATAACAATAAAATAGTCAATTTCTCGCAATTTGCATTCTTTTTAGAAACAATAGAAACGTCTACAACATTTTAAAATTATAAGAATAAATAATTTACGAGATGAAAATACTTTTAGTAAGGACCGAGATATTAACTACCTAATAAATTGATTTTCTGAAAAATTTTGTATCTTTCCTTTCCTATATGTTAATAAAAAACATGCATATATTCTTGCAAATATAAAATGCTGTAATTTACATACATATTTATAATATGCAAGTATATTAAATTAATATATTAACGTAAAATAGATTTTATTTAGAAATATGCATAACGAAACACAAGTACACAGCAATGACAGTTGTTTGAATTGAGCGGTTATGTGGTTTGTTCACCACAGCTAAAATTTCAAACCGGATATTATATTTCAGGGTTTGTAATTCCCGCCCGATTGCGACGTCACGCTTTCACGACCTATAAGGATTAATAATTTAGAGGTTTGAAGTGTGTATCTGTGACCGTGCGGAGACTTTTAATTTAAACTTGAGTTGTACCCAGCACCCGTATATTTACTGGTTGTTATCTTCTGATATAATTTGTCCGCAGATGGTTCGTCCGTTGAGGCGCACGGTCTTGATTTGCGGCTCCGGCGAGCTGGGTTCGAACTTCACCCAGAAGCTGAGCTTCAAGGGGCGCCCCGCTTCCAGAGTGAAGTTCCGGTTGTGGATCAGATAGGATAAGTTGTCTTCCGTTTTCACTTCACCGAACTCGTTCTGAAATACAAAAAATATAAGTGTTAAAGCAGATTGAGGCTATTTGGAATTATATAAAACAGATTCAAGTTGTTTAGTTTTATGTTAAAAAACAGCTAACCAAGGTTTATAGTTATTTATGATATATGTGTTAAAAGTGACATTTTATGAGTGAGTGGGGAAGTTTGAAACGAGGCGAAGCCGAGTGTAACAAACCCCACGAACGAAATAAAATCACTTTTAACACAAATATCATACACTATTTTTCCTACGACCCTAGTTATATATTAGTAAATAAAAAATATAGAATGACATTTATGACAGGTCATGATGTATTTGTTATGAACAACTGAACATAAGTGCTGTTAAAAGTAAATTTGTTTTTTACTTTTAACACGTTGTCAATGACAACGTGTTAATAGTATATTACATGTGAGGTGGGAAATATTTCATTACAGCCGAGGGCTTATTATATGACCGAGAGGCTCAGATATAGCGCAAGGCTGTAATGAAACTCCCACCGAACTATCTATACTATTTTATTCACAATTATCCAAATTAACTTCTACTCGTATGTCGCCTTTTTTCAATAAACTAAATTAATGTACGGTAGTAGTCTATGAAAACAAATGTTTAAATTTATTTTAATATGTTTGACAGCACTGATCACCTTACTTTTAGAGATTTATGACAGTATTACTAGGCAACCATAGTAAACACTTCCCCCCCGAGGGATTATAAAGTATTTCCCACCCATGAGATTGTCATTGCAGTTAAAAATGACATGCGTTTCCAACCTTTGACAGGTTAGGAATTGACATATTACAATAGTGGTTGTGAATAAAAGTATTTACTGTGTTATAAACTGTTATTTTTAACTTGCTAAGCAACCGTTAAAAAGACTATTTTTAACAGTGGTCGTAGGAAAAATATTTTATTTAAAAAATTTGTATTTTTTGTGCTGTTTACTACATTACATTGCACATTATTTATATATTTATTATTTTTATATTAAGACATTAAATATCACAGGTAATTCTAACAAAAGTAAAAAAATCTCAAATTCATATTCATATTGAAATTTACAAAAGCTCTTTTTTGAAACAAAAACCAAAAAAAATTCATCGCTAACGAGAAAGTTGCTATATGCTGCATATATTTTTAATACATTTTTGTCGGCATTACTAATTGTTGTTATAGTTCCAAACATACGAATTTCAGTGACAGATATTATTTACTCACCTTACTTACAAAATAAGAATTACTTAAATTCTAAGCAGTTCTAAAACACTGATAGAATCACTTTTTTTTGTTCTGACGAGAAATTAAATATGATTGTAATGGTTTCAATGAGTACATTTTATATAAATGCTTACTTGTTAAAAGTACGATCAAAATTATAATTCTTGTAATATACTGTTTTCAAAAAAGAACAAAATTTGTCAAAAATTAATTTTTGTTTTTGAAAAAAGTCTTCAAATATGCACTAATATGCAAAAAAAAAATCAAAATATGCAATAAAGTATCATTATATGCAAAATATGCATGATTTTATTTTATATTTGGCATTAATTTTTGAAGAAACGTGAACATATGAAAACAGTTTGTTGATATGCCTAATATAAACAACACATGCAATTGCATACAATCCGCTCTTTAGTAATAACACTTTTAAACTACTCAATCAAGTAGTTTCCGTTGAGACACTAGTGCGCCAAAGTAAAACAATAGCGGGAATATGGCCTTTCTGATTGTGAGTTGGCTGCGGGAAACATTAGATTTTAGGTAGTGAGTACAAAAATTCTTATGGTGCAATTCTAAGCAGTTTTACCAAAAAATCGTAAAATCGTAAAACTGTAGTGTACGAGACAATCGTAACAAGTCATGTTACAGATTTACGATAAATGCAATTCTATACAGGTAACTGTACCGATTAACGTTATGGTTAACGCCTTACGAGTGACGTCATTATATTACGATCGGTGTCTAACTTCATTGCTGTCAAAAAATTGGATCTGTCAAATTTTTTGGATTTGTCAATTTTTTTTTTGCATTATACATATTAAATACAGTTATAAGGTAAGTTTTCACTTCTAATTTCAAATGAAATTGTTGTGAATGTATATTGAACTGTTTTTAAAATAGGATTTTTATCTATTGTGTTTACTTTGTAGTTAGCATTAAACATAAAAAAATATTTGTAGCGCGCCTTTCAAGATGGATTGTGAAGCCCAAAAAAAGAATAAAAAAAGAAAAGGACCATTAATACGACAAGAGAGTAGTATTTTTTGTAATATGTATATTTAAAAATAAGTTTCTACGTTTTAATACTTTAATATGCAAGAGAATTCACGAATTTGATGGATGGTAAAATGGTTCAATACTTCTAATAAAATTCATAGCCCATTCCTGATCCAATCTGTACATTTGTTTAAAATGTGCAACGGGAATATCAAATGGATTTCCCAAATCTCGTATATGTCTACGAAGTATACGCAAGTAGTTTCTGAAATAAGGTTATTTTTTAATTAGATATATGTAATAACACAATTTTTGAAATTATCTGTTATGTTCTTTTTCAATTAGTAGCGCAATATGTAAAACGTTCACATTTTGATTCATTTTGTTGACCAAAAGTTCACTACTTATAAATACAAGATACAAATCGTATTGCTACTGTCAGTCACAATGTGATCGTAAGGTTTACGAGAAATCGTAAGATATTTTCGAGTGATCGGAAGTAGTCAAATTGCATAGAATTGCTCTTGTCTCGTATCTCACTACGAGTCTTACGAGAACAACTTACGAGAGCTTACGATACTGCTTAGAATTGCACCATTAATTTGTTTGAATTCGGTTGATCTGGATACTGAAATGCCCTAAGATATAAGACTACCACTATACTCTGTTTTTAAACTATAGCCAGTAACTAGAAATTCTAGTGACAAAATCAAAGCCTGTGATTGGCTACTGCGCAATTTCATGAAGCCGCATTTAACCAAAAAAAGTTAACCTTTTCAAACGTAATTGAAACGTCAAACTCCAAGTAGTTGTCAAATCACATGTTGAATTTGCACGTGTTTTTGGTTTCATTTCTCTTTTTGTGATATTTGGCGATTAAAACAGGTTGTTTTCAGAACTACCGGTATTTCACTAACGCTGTGGTGTAAATGTGACTTCGTCTAGTGCCTTCTATAGTTTAAAAACGGAGTATATTCATGCAGTGCCGTTCCTGGCTATGTTATCACCTCGGTGCCATTTATTTTTTGGCGCCCGTTTTTTTAAAATGATGATAGTACAACGAAGAAAATGTTTTAGGTTATAAACAATATTCATAAGTTAATTCTTAGAAATTGGTCTACAGTATACAATGGTAGTACAGTGTAGTCAGATGGCCGCGATAAAAAGTCGACATATCAAACTTAAATTATCGCCAAAAATCTCCAAGATCTAGGTATATGCTGAAATTGTCTTTTAAATAGAATTTATCCTATAAATAAAAATACTTGAAAAATATTTATCTTGTAAACAAAACTTTAATAACAAAAAATTCAATCTTTATAAACCCCATTTTCCTAATAAACTAAAGATATTTGAAAGCATGGGTTTTTTTCTCTACTATCTCTATCTTAAAACATCTGATGTTGTTTCTTTTACAATATTAATACCTAAATAAACAGGTACAATTTTCTTTTGTCTGTTGCTAGAATATTTTACACCATATATCGCCAAACATTTCTAATTAGTGGCATTAATCGCCTGTTGCCAAAATAATTTTCTTGCCCCAGAACATCGTAAAAAAAATCGCCCAAATGACGGAAAATCACAATATCTGGCAACATTGAGTGGAAAGTAGAATCCGTACGCCTGTACGCGTACGCCATTCGTCTGGAGAATTGCGCTGCGCAGAAGCCAATATTCGTCCAGGTGAATTAAATTCTTTAAAGTAGGGGTGTTACGAAGTACTTTTGTTTAATAGTCTTATTTCTTATTAAATAAATGTTATAAGAGATTATTTATGTTTATTGTGTTTAATTAGTTTCACTCACAAAATAACAACTTTAACCTTCAGAAATTTAGGTACATTTATGCCCATTTGCACCAATACATATTGAAGTCGAACTTTATTAATCTGATCTTAAATTAAGCCTGCCTTAAATTTTTTAAGTCGTTGTTCATCATAACTGACCTACATTTTAAGTCGAGCGTAGTTAAACTAGACTTAGGTAAGAAATACTAGGGATTTTTCAGTGACTTTTTGATTACTAACTTTATAGCAGTTTTGACAGTCGAAAAGCTACTGCGATTTTTGGAGTTTTCAGGTAAATATAAAGTAAAAGAGTGTACCGTAAAAGAAATTAAAATGACTGAGAAACGAAGTTGAAGTGCGAATTTTACTCCAAATGAGAAAATACATCTTTTATGTTTGCTGGAAAAGTATAAGGACATAATAGAAAATAAGAAAACGGATGCCGTATCAGCTAAACAAAAAAATAAAACATGGAAAATTATTGAGAAAGAATTTAATGTGGAATCGCCCAGTGACATCTATAGAAGTGCAGATTCATTACATAAATATTATAAAAATTTAAAAAAGACAACAAGAGAAACTGCTGCGAAGAAGAAACCAGAAACTTATAAAACAGGAGGTGGAACAAATGAAGCAGATAATTATAAAGATCCTACATATGAATTAACTTTAGCTATTATGAACGATAAATCGGTTCATGGACTTACTAATGAATTTAATTCAGACAGAAACACTCATATGTTGTTACTTTGGTGAGACGAAACCGTTTAAAAAATTCTTCATCGTTATATTCATTAAAATAACTTGCCCTTTGATATATACGCCTATCTATAATATTATCTAACTCCAATACAAAAAAAACTTCCTCAAAATCGTCATTTCCTTCAACAAAATTCATTTTGTGCTCTATTGAATTGTGTGACATGTATAGTAACAAGAACTAATTTAAGGTTAAGTCTTGTTTAAGTCTCCAAATTCGAGGAGTTAAACTTTAAGTTCGACTTTCGCTGTAAGTCTAGATTTAGGACATGGTGCAACAAAACTAAGGCTCAAATTAAAACTAAGTCCAGATTAATTCAAATAAGTTCGACTTAAACTTTGGTGCAAATGGGCATTAGTAATTCAAAAGCAATTTTTTTTTAATCATAATGAGGCGCCTTCCTGCGCCCTCTCCGTCAGGCACGGCTTGCACGCCCATCACACTCACTCACTCACCCCTAGAAGTTCCGCCGGGCGGTCCAACACGAGCCTCAACCAGACCCCCTGCAGTTGGAACTCGGAGTGCAGACTCAGCACCCCGTGCCAGCGGCCCGGTTCCCGCTTGTCCTGCTCGTGCGCGAACACGCCGGGACACTGGCTGGCCAGCGGCGCCGCGCGGCCCGGGCACACCGCCCGCGCGTTCAGCCGCACGCCCACCACGCTGGCCGGCGGCCCGGCAGCCCACCGCGCAGTCACCGGCACGGTGAGCGGCGTTCCGGGCACCAGGTTGTACGAGCGGTCTTTGATCAGGAACGACTTGTCTTCGCGTGGCAGGGATTTGCCGAACGGAGTCTGCAACAATTAAAGTTTATAGTCGAAATTTTTAAGCAGTAGAGAGACGTCATCAATATTTGTAACTAGTTTATGACGTCACGAATTACAAAGTTTATATGTGCTTAGTTTAGAAAATGTGTTGCGTGTTGCATATGGCAATGCCAAATTTAATAACAACAAATAAAATGGTAACATATAGTCTTTTTCACGAAAATGTGATCGTACGTCATACCTAGTAATAAAATTGTAGCCAAAACAGCAATGTTACTATCCCTAGCATATACCTAGTTAAATACACGGAACTTAGTGTCTTTTACTAATAAATGGCTGGTAATCCTATACAACGTTGCCATTCTCGAAATGTCAAAAAATAATATTATTTTTGAAAACTGTCAAAAAATCGAGCAAAAAATTAAGGCAGTTGTGCACAGAATATGGTGAATTCTGTAATAAGGTATTTCGAACAAGAACGTGACAAACGAAGATACAGAGGGGGATGCTGAATAAATTTAATTTATTTTATGTAAATAATTCACAATATGATATATACACACATGGTATACTATGCAACCATCAACACTTGAATGTACCCTACAAATACATGGCAACGTTGCATCAGGGAACATTTTGACGTACGATCACATTTTCGTGAAAAAGACTATACCTCTCGAACTGCTTTTAACGGCAGAATGTTCCACCGTGTGCCAGTTCTTTTTCAAAATATGCAATCACATTTGCAGTTAGCACTTGCGACTGCTTCGATAATGCTTTAGGCATTATTACTTACGCTAATAAAATAAACGTATAACAAGAAACAAGAATACGAACAATTATAAGGAACAATACAACTTAAACGAACAAAGATTTTATATTATATTATTTGACAACTCAATCAATCGGCGTGACAAGAAACAAATATATGTAAACATATTTTATTTGAGTCGTAGCCAACGTGTGTTAAAAAAAGTACACTGCAATTATTATAAATAAATTGAAATGTCATTAAATACCTTATATTTTAATTTGAAATAATAATAAATATAATAAATAAGTAATTTTTTATGATACCTTCTTTTACTACTCGGTTTTCTAAATAAAAACATCTTTCGAAAATTTCTACAAGTTTTATTTCGTTTTGTAACGTTTTTTTCAGGTCTATGACGTCTCTCTACTGCTTAAAAATTTCGACTATATACGGCTCTATCATGTAACTCATCGCTTATATTAATCGATGTAGCTTCATTTTAACTATCGACTATGTTTTAAGCGAGCATTGCTAAAATGCTTAATATATAACAAGTGTCGCTAAGACAATAGCTACACTTTAGATTTTACCGATGTCGATAACAAATAAAAGTGACGGTAGTAACAATTTAAGAAAAAATAGGTTTGACAACAGTGTAAATTTGTACATATGCGATTGTTTTGACATTTTTCTTGTCAAATTGATTGTAAAAAATAGGGTACAGTAACTCAAGTTAATGACATTTGGTTAGTTTTGTTCTGCCATCTATTGGTTGATTCCCAGAAGTTTAATAAAAATAATAATTTAGTTGGCTATCATTTTTTATACAACACATTTGATTTTTTTGTAATAAATTGAGTACTTTAGTACGATTGACAAAAATGACAACTGTCAGAATATACATCTTGAGAAATAGGTAGCAAATAAGTGCAAATTTTTGAGCGATTAAATTTTGTGTAATGGAATAAGGAATAGTGACAAACATTTTAATAAAATTTTGTAAAAGATTTGGGAGGGAAATTGGAATATGCAAAACGAATGGAAGTTGAAGTAATGACACATCTAGCTATAAGGTTTGTTTTTGTTATAAAGTTATAAAATCGAACAGTTAGATATTTCTAAATGTATACGCATGGAAATCAATGTCACATTGTATTACAAAAATATGAATTTACTGAAACTATGCAATATTAGACTCAAAATTGAGAAGAGAGAAAAAAATAAGTTAAATTTTGACATTTAAAAAATGTCTTCAATATTTTAGAGACAGTTTGTACCTTGTCTTTAATTATTAACATATTAGCGAGTATTATTAGCTATGATCGCTTAAATATTTGATACAATGATAAGATTTTAATACCAATGTCTTTAAAAACTTATAACTACGTCGCTTAATATAAGCGATGTGTTACATGATAGAGCCGATAAATAGTTAACTTTAACAGTCATAAGTCTGGTAAAGTACAGTTACAGTAGGAATGAGATGATTACAAATGAGTTGCTCACTTATAAACTGTAATTTATCTGAACTTCAACTGTTTTTCGCCAGAGAAACTAACATTTACAAGCTATGAACCTGTAAAAGTATCTGCCAATTTTACTGGTTAGTAGTTGTACAGATTACTGATGTAAACCTATACGCAAGCTATGGTTTAAAACAATAGGTGAACTACATGTCATTACGTCACTGAGTTCTTTTCATTTACATTTAAATACTTTCGTGTTGAAATTATTTCTCTTACAGTGTTTAAAGGACGTGTAATTTAATATCTAAGATCATTTAGACGGGATTTTATTCTAAATAAAAGAACGAAACATATTACAAAAATGGTAAAGATACATCATAAATACAAATTGTTACCTAAATAAAAGAATTAAATTACACGTCCTTTAAACACTGTAAGAGAAATAATTTCAACACGAAAGTATTTAAATGTAAATGAAAAGAACTCAGTCAAGAAGGTGTTGTCATAGGCATTTAACATGGGAAAACAGTTTTTGGTAAATAAACGAAATAAATATTGCTTGATTACTTTTGTTGATAGTTTATTATAATATTTATAATAATAGTTATTTATGGTACAAGTGTGTTACATTACAGATAAGTCACGTGGGAAAAGTTTAGCTCACGAGGCCGTTAGGCCGAGTGTGGTATTTTTTCAAGTGACTTAGGTAATTAACACACGTGTGCCATACAACATTTTATCCAACACATTTTAATCATTCATATAAAATACATATAAGATTTTTAACAGATGGAATTTCGAAATGACATTTAGGAACAAAATAGTGTAGAGAAGGTTTTATAACGTAGTTACTATGATACGAACCAAAAAACAGTGAGCTAATATATTTAGCTCACTAGTGACTTATGACCTACTTTATTTATCTAAAAACAGCATACTTATATTGTTATAATTACACGGTATTGGATAAATTTATTTATTGCATTCTGACAACTTTTCGCCAAAAACAAAATACAATCAACATGGAACATTTTTGTCATTGCTATACGCCAGCTCTCATCGAGCCCTTTCTCTTAATGCCAAACACGATATTATTTTCACAACTTTTCGCCAAAAACAAAAGCCGATCGACATAGCAAACTTTTGTAATTTTTACACGCCAGCCCTTGTTAAGTGCTTTGATTTGATACTAAACACGACGTACTTCCGACAACTTTTCACCAAAAATAAAAGCCGATCGACAAAACGAATTTTTGTCACTTCTACAGTTTAAACTTTGTTCAGTACTTTCATTTGATACCAAAAACGGCATACTTTTGCGAATTTTTTGCAAAAAAAAAAACAAAAGCCGATTAAAATAAAAAAATGTCATTTTTGCTAAAGTCAAACCGGAGAAGGAGAAGACTTACGTCATCAAATAATATCACTAAAGTAATGACGTCATGTACTACTATGAATATATGGGATACTGATTTTTTTTAGAATAAAAGTGCAGTGCATGTTGCATAACTTACTATAACCTATTTCTTCAAGTGACAGTTGACAAATTAATAACCACAACCTCTCGAAGTCTGTCGGCGTCATCACAGTTAATTTGTGACGGAAACGATAGTAAATAAGTGCATTTAGTAAATTGAAGGGCATTAGCTGTTTTCTAAAAGTACATAATTCAATTACATTTAAAAAAAAAATAGAAAAAAAAATTACCTCTCGTACGGTTTTCAATGGAATTAATGAACCAACGTTTCCAGTTCCCGTTCAAAATAATGCACTACATTCATTGTCAGTTTTTTTGACTGCTTTGATAAAGCTTTAAGTATGATTTGTCAGTAACATAAAAAAACTGACACGATACTTTCTGACTGACACTGACAACCAAAGACAAGATCAATATTCGATCGGTATAAAATATAATATAAACAAGATCATTTTTATTATTGCCAATGTATGGTATGAAAATCAACTACAATTATTTCAAATAATTTTATATTCTCTAAGAGGAATACGGATTGACTTTAGAAATAATTGTAAATTCATTAATATATACGTTTGTTAATACAAATATTTTTATTCTTCTTTTTTTAAAAATAAATAACACCCAATAATCTTAACAAGTTATATTTCATTTTATAAAGATTTTTTTCAGGTTGATGACGTGAGTCTTCTCCTTCTCCGGTTTGACTATAGCCAGTCCTTGCCGAGTACATTCATTGATACCAAACACGACATCCTTTCGACAACTTTTTGCAAATCACAAAAGTCGACCGACATAAATAAATTTTTTAATACTTGTACACGTCAGTCTTCGTGAAATGATTTCATTTGATATCAAATACGACTATTTTTGATGCCTCTACGCAATAAAACAAAAGTCGATCGATTTGTAGTTAATCAATAAGAACTCTTTTGGCAATAGCGATTGGAATGAAATATTATTGACAGTCCTAATATATGAGTTTTCAGTTTAGTTTATTTAGAAACATTTGGTTTTTAATTAGTTGCTGCATGACACATTTGGCAATATTGATTGGTATGAAATCATAGTTTATTTTTAAATTTATGAATTAATATTGGTAGTATTAAAATTACAACTATATTCAGTTTAGTTTATTTAGAAATATTTTATTTATTTAGTTACTTCATAACACTTTTGGCAACATTGAATGTCAAATAATTTGAAATGTCAAAAATATTTTTTTTAAAATATGTCTTGTTAGTTTCTCGAATCAGAAGTAATTTATTTGCTCAATCTCACAATTTATAACAATGTTTTCAGATTATCAAAATCTTCTTTCCTTAAAAAGTTATGATATAATCAGTAAAATTATACTATTGTCATAAAAAAAATAGAAATGTGTATTATAACAATTTATAGCAATGTGTAACTTGTACTTACTTGAAAAAGACAGATTTAATTTATAAGTTTCAAAAATAATCAAAACTTACGCCGCGAGTAAAAAACAAAAACAAATAAAAGAAAACAATGACAAGTACAATGACGCCTCTAGCGAGCAATGCTCAATAGTTATTTTTGTCCTCATGAACTGTAAACTTAACAATCACACATCGTTGACGTCTATGGTAGTTGCGATTTTACACATGCGCGGAACTTTACCGCACTCAGTAAAGTAATACGCACCCACATTTTTAAGTTTTAAGAGACCACTAATAAATAAAGCTGCTTTGTAATAATAAAGAGTACTTACAAAAACGCTAGCTACCGCAGTTCATCGTTCAATAATAATAATAATAAATAAATAAATAAACCTGAATTTCTTTTAATTTAATCTGCTGGCGCCATCTGTTAGCATACAATAATAATCAGTGAGAATGTCAAAATATTCAATGAATGACTAACGAGAATTGATTATTTTATTTAAAATATGTGGAATTAATTTTAATAATGTTAAAAACGGTAAGTAACATTAGAATCATTCATGTAGTCTGTTTAGGACTAGATATATGTAGGAATCAATTATAATAGTCTACCTAACCTTAATTTTCTTCCAGCATAATACAACTCCAGAATCAAATAACCAAAGTACAAATTTAATAGATATCTCGGACAAAAAATTTAATACATTATGTGTGCGTTAGGTATTTGTACAACGCTCGGTTTTATTGCAGCACTCCGCTGCGCGTCGTGCTTCAATATGAAACCTCGCGTTGTAAAATAACTCCTACCGCACGTATAATGTAAATAACTATTACATAACAAGTGTGGAAAGTGGTAAATAGCAAGCGTGTGTAGAGAGTGATTTAATACACGAGCGTTGCTCTGCACTTTCAAGCGAGTTATGTGCACTATTTTTCAGACGACTACAAAATATTATAATAAAAACAGGGTTTATACAAAAGTGTCAATGTCAAACACAACTCACGAAAGCATTGACGTTTGGGTTTGAGGTTAAGTATCACTAGTTAACCGGAAACTGATTTGGAAGTCTAGAACGTATTATTTGAACAATTAATAAAACTATCACTACATTTTGATTTTTTATTTTTATTATTAATTCACTACCAATTTTAAAATCGTAGTTTTAAGAAAATTTTCATTAATTTTGTTACATTTCATTATCAAAGTTCCATCTATTGACCACTAATCGTCATATCCGGCTATATAACCCTAGTGTGTTATTATAACACACGCCGTGTGCTATGTTACATTTTCTGTTATTAATTACACTGTAAATATGGCTACTTTCATATGTGGTCGTCTGAAAACAGTATTAACAACACTGGCGCCTCTAGTGAGAAATGCTTGAATAATACTTTCACTATATCTATCTCTGTTTCTCTTTCTGGCTTACCGAAAACAAAACATTCAATATAGACGGATAGGGAATGTTTTGTCTAGTTATATTTTGTCGTTGGGAACACGAGGATGTTTAGCACCCGGCTGAATCTTCATAGGGCAGCATGAAACAAGATTTCTAGTTTCCATCGAAATTTTTAGATGGCGTAGCATGTACCGTTCGGAAGTTAATATTTTTTACTGAAAATGATAGATGGTGCTGGATGTGCCTACAGTATGTTTACTTTTGAACTGAGGGCGCTTTATTATATGACTGTCATGTGTTTCAAAATGGTTTCAAATTTATTGTACATTTATTGCTGCAATTGTGTAAATTGTGTAAACCAGCAGCAGTTAGTTTTGTGGAGCCTGAGTGAAATAGTGAAATGAGTTATGTTTCAGACGCACACCATCAACTTGTTGTGCTTCGTAATGGTACATCATTTTATAAAAATGGTAAACTTAAAAATGAATAACAAGGATTCCAGAATTGTTGACACATTTCTTAAATCTGCGATGCCATGATTATTCATTTTGGATTACAATTTTTTTGAAATGACGTACTAACATAACCTCCTATTCCATCCGTCATCCTTTCACCTTTTATCCATTTATATTATATTATATTATTATATTTTGTAATGTAAATAGTAGCATAATAAATTTCTAATTATTTATAGAATTATACAATTTTAATTTTAAATCATATTCTAAATAAAATATTTAATAAAGTAGAACCCCTCCTTACCCCAGGCAGTCATTTAGTTACCATCGAAATTCAGAGATGGCGTGATAGTGCAAACTTGGGATCACGCTTTAGTACGTATGATTCCTGTCTTGTCAGTAACTTAGTCTATGATGTTTAGTTTCAAAGTTGAAATAATGCACAGTTTGTAACTACATACCTCAACATTGTCAACTTTGCGGTCCAGTAACAACCTGATCCAAACTCCTGACAACGGGAACTCGGAATTGAGAGTCAGCTGTCCGGACCAACTTCCATTTTGAGTTTGGGAAGTGTACTGAAAGACTTCTGGACATGGAGAAGGATGTTGCGCATATGTGTATGCCGCAAGCATACCGAAAAATAACAACAATTTCATCTGAAAAATACAATATTATTATTTTGTTTACAACTTAATATTAATCGACGTAGCTTAATTTTAACTATCGATGGGATTTCAAACAATGGGGGTTTCCAATACAACGCCTTTTTAAAATATACCGGGTGTCCCAGCTCGACCGACACATGAGAGATTTACATGGGAAATCAGTTAATTATGAATAGTATCTCCCCAGTGCAAGATATTAACTTGAAATTTTGTATGCTTATTGGGGAATATTATTTCTATGGATTACAGTTATTTGAAATATGTAATTTCGTCTGCAAGACGAGATTTATTAAATTATAAAATCTAACATTTTCGTTCAAAATCAGACAGCCATGGAAATAAAAGAAAATATCTATGTGACAGTTCTGACAATTAATGACATGCCATTGTAGATATTTATATTTTTGTAATATTGGTATATTATTTAACAAAAAGAATCTTAATTCAACTTAAATAATATTAAAATACAGAAAATAACAATTAAAATCAGTGATACTTCACTAAACTGTCAGATAAATATTTTCTTTTATTTTCATGGCTGTCTGATTTTGAACGAAAATAGTAGATTTTAAATTTAATAAATCTCGCCCTGCAGGCGAAATTACATAGTTCAAATAAGTGTAATCCATAGAATTAATATTCTCCGATAAGTATAAAAAATTTCAAGTTAATATCTTGCACTGGGGAGATACTATTCATAAATAACTGATTTCCTATGTAAAACTCCCATGTGTCGGTCGAGCTGGGACACCCGGTATATTCTGCATATCAATTTTGGTCGTGAGTAAATTGTAATAAAACTAAAATAATATGTAATTGTTGAATACTTTATTTAAAAATTGAAATTAAAAGTTTTATTTAAATGACCTTGTGACGTCATTCCCCTGATCAGTGTTGCCAACTATAAGTACATAAGTTTTAATTTCACCGGTTCGCAACACTGCCTCCGATAGCTAGCTTCATGTGATAAAATGACAGCGCAAGCTCGATTTCATTTCATTTCAAAATATATGAGAACACACACACGTGGTAACTGGTAAATGCATCTATCGAAAGCATGAATCATGAAAGCAGGTTATGTTTATATTCAATGTTTGAATTTACACGGTATTCGTAGCCTAACTTCACTTCAGTTTTTTAGCTACTTATGGTTCTATCTCATAGCGCACATGGACTATCTTTTTCTAGTCAGGGGAATGACGTCACACCCATTGTCCGTAAACTTTATTAATTTTTTTCTCGGATACTATCAACTTTTTGGAAAAATAAAAAAATATGGGTCCAATATTTTGTTTTAAAGTTTATCATATAAAAAAATCAAAAAATCTTGGAAACCCCCATTGCGGATACTCTCTCTCCTGATAAATTTATAAGAAAACTACAACAGTACAAAGTTGTTCAAAATTAAATTCTACATCATTTAAGATCATAATTGTTGCAACAGCAGGACTGTAATACGAGATATATAAAATGTAATACTTTCTTTAAAAATCAGATAGCCATGGAAATAAAAGAAAATATCTATCTGTCAGTATAGAGAAGTTTCATTAATTATACGCCAACCCTGTAACGCCGAGAACGCCACCATACGTCGCCAAAAGAAACTTGTTAGCGTGCAGTCATATGACCAGCAATTGGTATTTGATTGTTGGCATTTAAAAGTAAAATATTAAAATGAATGAATTTGTTGAAAAAAAAAGAGGTGTAAGAGTATGTTTATGTTGTGTGTTTGGATGTTTCCATAATGATAAAATGAACCGTGATTTGATTATTTATTTATTTCCAAATCACCAGCATGAAGTGAAAAGAAAAAAAAACTTGAATCTCCAGAGTACGAAGAAATTCATAAATATTAATTTAAATTAAAATATTTTAATAGTATATTATTTAACAAGCATAATATGTAGGCTATATTACACGAGGATGTAATTAAAAATACGAGCGGTAGCGAGTATATTTAATCATCCGCGTGTAATGTAGCCATATTATGCGAGTCAAATACTATACTTTATCTACAACTATCAGGCATATAAAAAAATTGATATTATTTGTTAAATATTCAGTTAGGTGTGAGTAGTTCATATATAGCTTAACAGATGGCGCCACAGTAGCATTTAAATGTCAAAATGACTTTTCAAATTGTATTTATTATACTTTTATAAGCATATATATTGATATTTATAATAAAAAATATGTTATTAATAAATTAACAGTTTAATAAAATATTATGTGTTAAATTATATGCCCTATTTATTACAGAAAATTGTAGCGTGTATCATGACATTTCATATTACACTTGTGTAATATGAGTGGTATATTATATGTAGTATCACACGTATAATGTACCCATATTTCAATAGTTGTAGATAAAAGTAATTATTCAGTAAATCTGAAGGGTTTTTATAATATTTTTTACTGAAAATAATGTAATGAAATATTTGATCAAAATGCATAAAAATTGATTACTATGTACAAAAATTGATTGCTATAATACCTATTATTTCATGCGTTGATAACATAAATATGCAATTAAAACTTATTCAGAACAAACTGGATAAAATATTTAAAATAAAAGTCGTGAATCTTTGGAATTAATGTAGATAGAAACTTCTCATCTCTTTCTACGAATAATGAAATGGCAAACGGTGATATAAAGTATGTGTATCGGAAAGTGGACTTGTGTGCAATATTTGTCGGACTTCTTGAGTTTATCGTAACTATTTTCATCAAATTCTAAATCATTTACGGGTGACTTCTTATTTTGTAAATCTACAATGAATTTGTTTTGACAGGAATAAGAACATTTTATTTCCAGAAGTTCAAATCCGTTTTCTATTTTGATAAAACCATCAGCACTACATGCTAAGTATGATTGGTTAGATAATATTACAACACCATAAGTTCAATTCCATGTATAATATACATATTTAGTTCAAGCTTAAAATACTGATCTCACTTTACGTTCGGTTTCCAAGCCATAACGCATAGCTTGATTAGAATACAAAATTGTAGCCATTGATTCTTATCAACAATATTTTCATTATAATAATCTTTGTCATATTTTTTCTGTACCAATCTAATTCTATTGGTACATATGTACATCTACAATGAAAGAGTTCATTGCAGGATATGTAGTATTATTGCGAATTTGTGTATCGTATGAAGTTTTTATTACGGTTTTCATATTTTTGACTTCTACTTTCTACTCATTCTTTTTTACTCTTTCAGCCCTATTTAATGCGCTTTCTATTTCGCTATTAAGTATAATACTTTATGCACTCGTTTCAGACAAAATTTCTTTGCTTATGTTCTGAAATTGAAAAAAGGGTATCAAGGCAATTTTCAGACGTGTTTATTTAGAATGATTTTATTGAAATTTTGTAATATTGTTCTAACTGCGCTTGTGAAGGCTTGTTCCAAATCATAGACTGATCAGTTTTGGACTGTATTTTCTGCTTTCATGTATATGCAATCTGCAGTAGCATGATTACAATATTCTTTTCCACCTTTGCAGTTACAATCTAAATCTAATATTACTCTTGCTACATTTAACTACCAAAAGCAATATATTTATTTTAATGTAATATTAATATTATGAATACAAATTGTACTTAAATAAATTACTTTATTTAAAAAAAATGTAACTATAGTCTTTTTCACGAAAATGTGATCGTACGTCAAAATATTCCCTGATGCAACGTTGCCAAGTATTTGTAGGGTACATTCAAGTGTTACATAAAATAAATTAAATTTATTTAGCATCCCCCTCTGTATCTTCGTTTGTCACGTTCTTGTTCGAAATACCTTATTACAGAATTCACCATATTCTGTGCACAACTTCCTTAATTTTTTGCTCGATTTTTTGACAGTTTTCAAAAATAATATTATTTTTTGACATTTCGAGAATGGCAACGTTGTACAGGATTACCAGCCATTTATTAGCAAAAGACACTAAGTTCCGTGTATTTAACTAGGTATATGCTAGGGATAGTAACATTGCTGTTTTGGCTACAATTTTATTACTAGGTATGACGTACGATCACATTTTCGTGAAAAAGACTATATCGGGTGTCCCAGCTCGACCGACACATGGGAGTTTTACATGGGAAATCAGTTAATTATGAATAGTATCTCCCCAGTGTTAGATATTAACTTGAAATTTTGTATACTTATAAGAGAATAATAATTTTATGGATCACACTTATTTGAAATATGCAATTTCGTCTGCAGGGCGAGATTTATTAAATTTAAAATCTAATATTTTCGTTCAAAATCAGACAGCCATGGAAATAAAAGAAAATATTTATCTGACAGTTTAGTGAAGTATCACTGATTTTAAGTTTTATTCCCTGTATTTTAATATTATTTGAGTTGAATTTTGTTTCTTTTTGTTAAATAATATACCAATATTACAAAAATATAAATATCTACAATGGCATGTCATTAACTGTCAGAACTGTCACATAGACATTTTCTTTTATTTCCATGGCTGACTGATTTTGAACGAAAATGTTAGATTTTATAATACAATAAATCTCGTCTTGCAGACGAAATTGCATATTTCAAATAAGTGTGATCCATAGAATTAATATTCTCCTATAAGTATACAAAATTTGAAGTTAATATCTTGCAGTGGGGAGATACTATTCATAATGAACTGATTTCCTATGTAAAACTCCCATGTGTCGGTCGAGCTGGGACACCCGGTATAGTATATTTTTATACAAGACGGTATATTGTTCCATGAGTTGTTTGGGGCTCCAAAAATACGAATGGAACAATACGTCAAATAAAACAACTATAATATACTAGTTTTTATACTTAGTTTCACTTATTTTATAAAAATCTTAAAATTTTCAATTAAAAAATAACAAATTGCAATCTAGGGATATATAAATATGAAATATGAAATTTTAATATCCTTTTAAATTAGTTTTGTTTATTCAGTTTTCCTATTTAGAAATAATATACATTGTATTAAAAAAACATTTAAAAGTATTTGAGGTTATCAATTTGACATTTAAAGTGTGGTGCAATTGTTAGAAGTACCAATTTTACAACAAAAATACCAAAAAATATAAAATATTGTTAAACTGTTTTCGATGTAATAATAGGGCAATTGTTAACGCAAAGTATAAAAAAATATTTTACAACAGTGTAAATTTGTCGATCTGCAATTCTCTTGATGCTTCTGTTGTCAAATCGATTGTAAAAACAAGGTAATAGTTATTTATGATATAAGTGTTAAAAGTGACATTATATGAGTGAGTGGGGAAGTTTGAAACGAGGCGAAGCCGAGTGTAACAAACTCCACGAACGAAATAAAATCACTTTTAACACAAATATCATACACTATTTTTCCTACGACCACAGTTATGTACCTATTAGTAAATAAAAACTAAGCATTAGAATGACATTTATGACAGGTCATGATGTATTTGTTATAAACAACTGAACATAAGACGTGTTAAAAGTAAATTTGTTTTTTACTTTTAACACGTTGTCAATGACAACGTTTTAAAAGTATTTACTGTGTTATAAACTGTTATTTTTAACTTGCTAAGCAACCGTTAAAAATACTATTTTTAACAGTGGTCGTAGGAAAAATAATTTTATCTACAACTATTGAAATATGGGCACATTATACGTGTGATACTACATATAATATACTACTCATATTACACAAGTGAAATATGAAATGTCATGATACACGCTACACTTTTCTGTAATAAATAGGGCATATAATTTAACACATAATATTTTATTAAACTGTTAATTTATTAATAACATATTTTTATTATAAATATCAATATATATGCTTATAAAAGTATAATAAATACAATTTGAAAAATTATTTTGACATTTAAGTGCTACTGTGGCGCCATCTGTTAAGCTATACATGAACTACTCACACCTAACTGAATATTTAACAAATAATATCAGATTTTTTATATGCCTGATAGTTGTAGATAAAGTATAGTATTTGACTCGCATAATATGGCTACATTACACGCGGATGATTAAAAATACTCGCTACCGCTCGTATTTTTAATTACATCCTCGTGTAATATAGCCTACATATTATGCTTGTTAAATAATATACTATTATTTCCACCTTCTATATAATTGTCACTTTACAGGCTTCTTGGTAGCTAAGTAAATAAACAATTACACTAAGTAACACCTAAAAAATTACAAGGCTAGCCTTAGAAAATTTTACGATACTTATAAAAAATAATATAAAATAATTAAAGTTTTTTATGCCCTTTATTATAAATATTAATTTAATTAGGTTTATGTGAGTAATTATACACATTTATAGTACATTTTGATTCACTGGCGAAACTCATTTGACAACGTCTAGCTATAAATTGTTCTATCACCGCCAACTACCTTTGATTCCAAAATAGAGTCAATCTTTTTTTGAAGAATTAAGTAAATTAATAAAAAAAAGTTATGAAGGTGGAAATAAAATGTTGTACTTGGCACGCGTGCAATTAATGTTTACTGGGCTCAGTGGATTATGAGAGGTCACTCCTTCGTCGCTCGCCTCACACATTTTCAGCTCGTCCTGTTAAGATTAAATTACACCGCTGGCCACGTAACTATAAGTTGATGACATTTGGTTCGTTTTGTCCTGCCGTCTATTGGTTAATCCCCAAAGGTTTAATAAAAAATAATTTAGTTGGCTTTTAATTTTTATGCAATACATTTGATTTTTCGTAATAAATTGAGTACTTTAGTAAGATTGACAAAATTGACAACTGTCAGAATATACAGGGTGAGTCTGGGAAGATGCCACCCCTTTTAACTTTTTTTATTATAAGTAATACAAAAAAATGGCTCATATAGAAGTTTTATTATTTTACATATGCTATTTGATGGCAGATGTAGATATTTTTTATAAAGTCAGGTTTACAAGTTACGACTATCAACTTTTATTTTTCAAATGGCAACTTATAATTATTTTAATAAAATAGAAACCACCATTTTTTTCTCTTTTCAACGATGTATTATTGTTTATTAATGTATTTGAAAAATTTCGAGAAAAATGAGATAATTTAGAAATATTATAAATAATTTTTAAATAAATATTATAGGTGGCTATGTGAAAATAAAGAAAACCTAACAAAGTAAAACAATTAAATTAATGTCAAAAATATATACATTTGTTTGTTACTTAATTTAACTTATTTTGTAAACAAAAAAACATTTTGAATAGTTCACAAAGAACGAATTTATATGATTCTAATAATTGGTTAATTGACTTGCATCATAAGAAGAGCAAAAAGAATTTACCGGGAGCGGTTTCCTAGACGTTGGCAATAGTTATTTACATACCAAATGCGGGAACGACTGGTTTCCGGAGGAGTGCCATAGAACGATTCCGGAAACCCAGTTCACGCAAGAGGTTTGTACAATATATTTCGTACGAAAATCATAAAATCAATAATTAATTTTCTATTTGTACAAATATTTTTATTTATTGTATACACTATACACAAAATGATTTGTGGTTATGTGTTTCAGTACTAACAAGTGCTGTCAGTCTGTCAACATGACAGCAGTTGTTGCCAACATTGTATATCAAATGCACTAAATTTACTTTTTGTACATTAAATTTCGTTCAATAATCCCCTATTTTCTTTTAATATTATTAGGTAAAAGAATGTTTAAAACATTATACTATTTTATTATAAATATAGTTTTTTAATAAAAAAGTCTTTTTCGTACTCATGCATTGAAATGTGTTGTTTCGAGTTGCCTAAGCAACGCCTGGAACGTCAATTTCCCAGGTCTCCACCAGATAGGCGACCGGGAAATTTTGGAAAAAACACTCCTACTTCTACAACATTTATTAAAAAACTATATTTATAATAAAATAGTATAATGTTTTAAACATTCTTTTACCTAATAATATTAAATCGTTCTATGGCAGCGCTCGCGCCGCCAAACACTCCTCCGGAAACCAGTCGTTCCCGCATTTGGTATGTAAATAACTATAAGAACACTGAGAAGGATTTTTACCCGATTTCGAAAATCATAGTCACCTATAATATTGGTTTAAAAATTATTTCTAACATTTCTAAATTATCTCAATTTTCTCGAAATTTTTTAAATACATTAATAAAAGTTAATACATCGTTGAAAAGAGAAAAAAATGGCGGTTTCTACTTTATTAAAATAATTATAGGATGCCATTTGAAAAATAAAAGTTGATAGTCCTATCTTGTAAACCTGACTTTATAAAAAATATCTACATCTGCCATCAAATAGTATACATAAAATGATAAAAATTTTGTATGAGCCATTTTTTTCTATTACTCACAATAAAAAAGTTAAAGGAGGTGGCGTCTTCCCAGACTCACCCTGTATTTCGTGAGAAATAGCTAGCAAATAAGTGAAAACAGTTATATCTATTTCTTTGCAAGTTTTTGAGCGATTATTAATTTTGTGGAATGGGATAAGAATAGTGATAAATATTTTAATAAAACTTTGCTAAAGATCATCGATTAGAAGGGGAAGTTCGAATATGCAAAACGAAAGGAAGTTGAAGTGATGAAACATCTAACTATAAGTTTGTTTGTGTTATAAAGATTTAAAACTGAACAGTGAGATATTTCTAACTGAATAACACGAAACATAATACCGAAAATTTATAGAAATTGTATACGCATGGAAAGAACCGTTACTTTTTGTTACGAAAATAAGACTTTACTGAAACTATGCAATATTAGATTCAAAATTAAGAAGAGAGAAGAAAATTTTGACATTTAAAAATTGTGTTTAATATTTTAGAGACAGTTCGTACCTTGTCTTTAAATCAGGGCATGTAACCGAAAAAAATACGGGTTAACGGTTAACCCTTATAGAAATCGTTATAATAATAAAGGTTTTAGTTCGAAAACCAGTTTTTAAAAAATCGAAACCGGTGTAAACCGGTTAATATATCGTTTAAAAAATAATTAAAATTAATTAAAGAAAAAATTACTATAAAAATTTTATTAAAAAATTACAGAATAATTAATTAAAATTTTTAAAAAAAAATTATCATCTGAGAAAAATATAACAATTGAAAAAAGCAATTTAATTAATGAATATTCACAAAAAAAGGCTGTATTTATTTGGGACTTTTTAAGTAACCTTAACGGCCAAAGAGACTACCTACATTTATGACTCTCCAATAAAATGTTAATTGTAAAAACTGTCATGACTCATGTACAAATACAAATAGAAAACAGATATAAAAAAAAATATTAAATTTTTTTCTCGCTAAATGGTATTAAAATAAAGGTTAATGTTCGGTAAAACCGGTTTATTTTTTTTTGGTTAACGGTTGTCGGTATTTTTGGCCTGAAAAATATCGGTTAAAGTTCGCAATTTTCGTTAAAAATATCGGTTACCGGTTTTTTTAACCGGTTACATGCCCTGCTTTAAATATGAATAAATTAGCGAGTATTATTAGCTATGATCGCTTAAATATTTGATACAATGATAAGATTTTAATACCAATATTTTTAAAAACGTTTAAGTATGTCTCTTAATAAAAACGATGTGCTGAGCAGATATAGGTAAATTTATGAGAAAATGCGTTTCACATACATAATTGTGAGTCTGGTTGCATTTGATTTTTAAAACACATGTCAATTAAAATGAAAATAAACTAACAAATTAGATTTTTTTTTCAATTTTTGTGAAGTGTGCTTTGGAAACAAAATTAAAAATCTATTATTTCAAACAAATGGTATTCACACCTTATTTACTTATTTTTGTTGAAATTAAATAAGGTACTCGGAACTGAAGAGAGGAAAACTCATTTCAGATTTTGAAAAAATGTAGAAGTTTCAATTTTCGTATGGGTGCTCAGTGTCTTTAGCAGGGTTGGCCTGATTTAAATCATTTGATTTAAAACACGATTTAAATAACTGATTTTTTTAATAAAATCATTCATTTAAATCAAAGATAAAAAAATAATAATTATAAAAAGTATTTAATTATTTGCTACGAAACAATTGCTAACAACTAAAATATGTATTCTGTATAAAACTATATCTTAAAATTAAATGGTATTTTATTATTTTAATTCTAATATAACAGAAGGAAAATATAAGTATTTAAATATGTAACTAAAAGTAAAAAATTCTTTGTTATTCTTCCTAGGTTTAAACAGACGAATCGTTTTGGTTTTATTACAAATTTCGTTTTTCTTTATGAAATAAAATATTTATATTGATTTTTGAAACAATTAAGAAGTGCAGTAAAACTCAGATATCTTTAAAAATTAAAAAAAACAAAAAAAAAATAAAGATTGTCAAGAAAATTTATACAAATAACAAAGGGTAAACAAAACTGTAAGATATTCATATTTTATATTTTCAAGAATGTATCTTTTGTTTCTCTTTGAAAATATTACTCACAAATAAATGATATGAGATATTAAAAATACATTAGTATTTTGCTAAAATATTTTAATTATACCATTAAACTGTCGTTTAGGTACCGCAAATTTTAAGATTATTAATTTTTGGGAAATATATTTCAATTAAAAATTTATATTGTTAAGAAAAAAATATATTTTTGTAGTCTTGAAAATCTGTTATTTGACATTTCAATTTAATCAAAAACTAAATTAAAAATTTTTACAAAAATATTAAAAAGTAAAAAAATATAATATAGGAATTTGTGAAATGTGGTATTATGAAATTTTAATATCCATTTAAAGTAAATTTGTTTATTTGGTTTTCATATTTAAAATAATTTGAAACTGTGTTAAACAAACAAAAATATTTGAGGTTATCAATTTGACATTTATAGTTACCTTAAAACAGTTTAAGAATATCATATATTATTTATAGTATTTAACATTACTAGCGAGGTAAGTAGGGTTTAACTGGCGGACAGAAGAATTGAACTGGCGAGTCGAAGACGAGCCTGTTATCCTTCTGAAGCCAGTTAAACCCGTTACCTCGCGTGTATTGTTCAATATTTTATTTGTTTTTCACTTGTAAATAAATTAAAATAAGTTAAAAACACATTACTCAAATTTATATTGACACGAGTGCTGCGTGCTGCCATCTCTTACGGATACTATGAACTACATTTGTCAAAATGGCTTTGATTGTTGTGCTTTTGTTATTTTATTTACTTTTGGTGCAAATCAGGAAAATGGATGTGCCCGAAGCAATAATTAGTGAAGCAAACAGCGTACTTACAAATTTATCATCGTCAAGATACGAACGAGAATATAAAGATTTTGAAGATTGGCAGAAAAAAAATGAGGTTAATATAAATAAATCCTAACCTATTTCAGTGACAGCTAATCTACTAACCTGTTAAATTTTAACAAGTTAGTAACTTGTTAAATCAAACTTAACTACTTACTAGAGTGCCTTGATAAATTGAAGTTTACAAGTGAGTAACAAATAAACCTTTTTACTATATCACTATATTGCAATTATTAAAGCAAAATATCAAAATGTATTGTACAATCCTCTTGAATATTGAACATAAATTTGTAAAAGACAAAGTAAAATTTAATAGTACTTACATTAAAATTTTTATAATATATCTGTACGATATTCAAACTTCACTACGACTGAACAAGTAAACAACTAAAACCAAGGTTTTTATTCAAATGTTATATGAGGCTATCCCTTCCACAGAAGTCTTCTTCATGGTCGTCAATTCTTGGATTTCCCAGAGCACAACTTTCAAACATATAAGGCAACAACGTCATAACTCTTTGTTTAAAATGAGATGAATTTGTACTGTGTTTAGCAGAGATTGTTTAGTATAGTCGAAATTTTTAAGCAGTAGAGAGACGTCATCAATATTTGTAACTAGATTATGACGTCACGAATTACAAAGTTTATATGTAAATTAGTTTAGAAAATGTGTTGCGTGTTGCATATGGCAATGCCAAATTTAATAACAACAAATAACATACCTCTCGAACTGCTTTTAACGGCAGTAATGGTCCACCGTGTGCCAGTTCTTTTTCAAAATATGTAGTCGCATTTGCAGTTAGCACTTGCGACTGCTTCGATAATGCTTTAGGCATTATTACTTACGCTAATAAAATAAACGTATAACAAAGAACACGAATACGAACAATAATAAGGAACAATACAACTTAAACGAACAAACAAAGATTTTATATTATATTATTTGACAACTCAATCAATCAGCGTGACAAGAAACAAATATATGTAAACATATTTTATTTGAGTCGTAGCCAACGTGTGTTAAAAAAAATACACTGCAATTATTATAAATAAATTGAAATGTCATTAAATACCTTATATTTTAATTTGAAATAATAGTAAATATAATAAATAAGTATTTTTTTTATACCTTTTTTTACTACTCGGTTTTCTAAATAAAAACATCTTTCGAAAATTTCTACAAGTTTTATTTCGTTTTGTAACGTTTTTTTCAGGTCTATGACGTCTCTCTACTGCTTAAAAATTTCTACTATAATAAAAAAATCTGATGTGTCCAACACAATACCTCCCACCACTGTAATAATATATTCTATATAAGTTTTTCAATACATTTAATTTGTAAAATGTTTGTTATTGCAGTTCAGAATATTTTTAATTCATTTCATACCTAAAATTTCCCTCATAAAATTTGTATGACCAATATGACAGCTATTTTTGACGTTACTAAAACCGGAACTGAACTATATATAATATATTTCTTACATCTTTATTAATTTTACAATAAAACTACTTCGTATTTGCTTATTTTATCTTTTAAACTTACTTACATTAAATTTGACATCATATGTCAAATTTTGTGAACATATGAATAACTCATCTGTTTTATTAGTTAGAAAAAAGTAAATCGAAGGCTGCTGTGGAAGAAAATTACTAAATTTATTGTAAAGTTTACGCAAATTATTTTTGTATTTTTAACTTTAATTAAATAAATTTATTGCCATATATGTTAAGAAATAGTTATTTTCTTCCACAGCAGCCTTCGATTTACTTTTTTCGATGCCACTTTAGTATAAATAACAATTAATTTTTTTGTTAATTATAAAAATAAATTATTACTGTTTTATATCATTGTAAAGCTAAAAAAAATCTCTATTTAAAAATACCATGTCTTAATATGACTTCCATATGAAAAATAAAATTTGCTATCAGTAACTTGTAGATGATTAGATATAAAAAAAAAATAAGTACTTCTGCAAATTCACCATACAAAAGTGCCTTAAGAAAGTGCAAACCAGAATCTCTTATTATTTCATATAACAAAATTATAAGCAAAAAAAGAAAATCGCTAAATTTACATTCTCCCCTATATCTAGTGACCTATGCATTTTTTCGCAAATAACAAAACACTATTAAAATAGCCTCCTAACGGGGCAACTTTTGTCTAATTTAAGCAGCCTCGTAGCTCTTACGGTTCTCGAGATACCAATGCATTCGTACCTTAAATGGGACATCCTGTATAAGTCTTAAATACTAAATATTATATTTTTTACATGTATCATATTGGAGTTATCGTAGACGAAAAATCGTCACAGACACACAGACACACGGACATACAGACATCACGTTACAAATAGTAAAATCGTATTCTAGGGACCCTAATTCGTGCTCATTTGTTGAAAACTCACACTGGAGAAATCTGACCAAAAACAATACCTCCCTTATCTATATACTGATAGGCGGGAGGTAAAAATATAGTCTTAATTGCAAATGATACGGAACTGTTGTAAATTCATTGTCAACGCCTTATATACGTAAGGATTTCTAAATATTTCTTAAGGCTACCTCAAAACAGGTTCTGTGCTTTTATAAGAAAGATAAATATTGATATATTTTTTTTAGTTCTTAAAAGTAATGAATAATAATGTTTGGAAATATTAATCAACATTTATAGTAAACATAATGAAAAAATCTTTATTATTACACTTCCTGGTGCTTTCTATACTCTAGTATTGAGTGTTCACAACCACCACAAGTAGTATTCTTTTCGTTATTCGTTTCATTTCACTTATGTCTAAACTGAATTGAAGTTTTTGAGATGTACAAAGAATAATTGTGTTTGGTTTGAAATTGTTTTAAAAAAACATTTATTTGTTCATTGTTTTTTACTACTGAACCGCTCAAGCGTTCAGATATAATTACTGTGTAAGGTAAAGTACAGAATACTAAAAAATATTTACATAATTCTCTGATGTCAGAAATGAACAAAAAAAATCTTATTAAAATCAATTATTATAAAAAAATATTCTCAGAAATTTAGGATGTTTTGTATAAATCAATCATTTGTCTTCATTATGTTTGTTGACTCTAAAAAATCCTATTAATATTATGAATAAAAGGCATTTTATAAAAGTTAAACCGTCAGAACTAATATTTTACTTAATGAGTATTATTAAAATGTTGAACTATGACAATAGAATTTTTGACAAGAATGGAAAGGAAATAAATATTCTAGACGGTGTTATTAAATATGAATCTTATTAGTGATTCAAAACCAAAACTATTTTTTTTATAAATTCCCCTTAGTATCTACAACTCATATACCAAGTTTAATTATTTTTTTCTTCTCCTATGCTTTAATATACCTTATGTATGTGCCATCTACACTTGAATGACAGTCATTATGATACAGATTTTCATTTCGATTTTAGGCGTTTTCGTTTATTCTGTCTGAGAGGTTAGTCAGAGTTCTCTGGTGACGTCATCAGATGGTTCAGATTGTCCAGAGTGTTTGTGTAGTATAAGAACGGTTAAGAGCGTGTCAAAAGTGGGAATCATGTCTTTTTCAAATAAAACCAACGACTTGTTATCTTTCATTGCAAATAAATTATTTTTGAAGATGAAGAAATGGAAAAAATGATTTTAAAACAAATTGTAAATGATTCTATTCAAATAAATAGAGTCAAACGTATTAAAATAAATGATTACATGGAAAAAAATGTTTCAAATTATAATGTGGACGGTAATGTTATAAATATAAAATTTCGGTTTACAATGTAATTGCAGTTACAATTAAAATATTTCAGATTTTAAATCCCATTTCAAACGAAATATTAGATTTTCCAATGTGTGATTACTTATATGTATCAGTTTTAAGAAAATGAAGCTATAATAATATAAATACTTATTTTAAAATATAGTCGTAATAAAATTTGCCGATAGATTTTGGTTTATTAATCATGACCCAAATACAAAATTGGGTCGTACGAATTGGAATCGAAAACTTAACATTAAAACACTAATTATAAAATTGTATGATATTATTTTTTTTTAAATATTTATGAATTATTTGTTCCCAATAATATAACGTATATTTTTATGTGATTATTTTCGTTTGTATTTTTTTAATAATAACTAGTACAGCTGGTGATGCTCTTATCAACGCTATGAATGTTTAGGGTTAAGATGAATTTCGCACATTCCCGCGCATTTCATGCACTAACCCTACAGATTTGTCAGAGCGCTTGAAGACTCTCGGAGCGTTCCTCTCGGAGACATACGAAACAAAATACGAACGCAGATAGGTACGCTCCGAGCCAATAAACGAAAACGCCTTAACGAAGTACCTAGCTTGACTCTTCAGCCCTTGTCAAGTACCCGGTGGGAGCAGAGGTCAACCTAGGAAAGGTTTATGACGCTCTGTATAACATTTATTCTGACGAGAATAGAGACACCGAAACAAGAACCTTATCCAATTCTTTAATATCAAAGATAAAGTCTTTTAAATTCATTTGCTTTATAGTTATTTGGTACGATATACTGTCGAAAATAAATATTGTTAGTAAAGCTTACAAAAATCCAACGTTGTACTTTCAGAGGCAGTTAAAATGATATCTCAAACGAAAAACAATTGAATCGAACTTCGAACCGATTCGGCGTTTATGGAAATGATTAGTAACGCAAAAACAGGGGCTGAAGAAGTTGACAGCGAAACAGAATTTCCCACTCCTACCCTATTTTACTATTATTTGCTCGACACGGCGATAACAAAAGTTGAAGAACGCTTTGACCTTTTAAATGAAAGCAATAAAACCTTTTCCTTTTCACAAAATTTAAATATTTGGAAAAAAATAATTTCTGAAGAAAAAAGAACGCTCTGTTCAAATTTACATAATAAATTGAGTAGTGGCTTTAACTTTGATATTGATTAAAACGATCTGTTCAATGAAATCGGACTTTTACCAATCTTCGTCAATGATTACACAACCCTATTAGATATTTTAAATGATTTATTTTCCAACTATTTAATTTCAATATTTCCAAATTTATCCACCGCACTCAGAATTTATTTAACATTACCAGTGACAGTAGCACAAAGTGAAAGGTCTTTTTCTAAATTAAAATTAATAAAAAATTACTTTCGGTCGACATTATCGCAAAGTAGATTATCAAATTTGGACTTCACCTCAAAAATTTTAAATGGAAAAGGGTGTCAAATATGACACAGTTCGAAAGGCCTTTCAATTCTCTTTTCAACAGTTTTTTTATTTTTGAAATCCGATCATTAGTTCCAGAGATATATCGTCTAGAAAAAAAATTAACAGGTGTTTAAAATTGCAATCAAGTAGGCTTAAACAAATGACAGAAACTCAAATATCAGTTTATTAGGTGTTCAAAATGACTACCTTCAACTTCCATACAATAATAAAGATTTTGCTCAAAATTTGGGAGCTACGGTACGTTGCCGTAAATCTTCCAAAGATTCGGGTGGCGTGGCATAAACTTTAGACTTCAAATAACCCCACAAAAAGAAATCAAACTTACAAATTACTTGTTTATTACAAACAACTTGTCGAAAAAATTGTTTATTTAGTTTCTGTCATTTGTTTAAGCCTAAAATGGCCTAAGTGGCCAAAAATTGCGCTGATAATTTTCGCTGGGCCAGCCTGTATTAGGCATATCGACAAACTGTTTCATATGTTCACGATTCATCATAAATTAATGCCAAATATCAAAAAAAAAATGCATATTTTGCATTTAATGATACTTTATTGCATATTTTGATTTTCTTTGCATATTAGTGCATATTTTAAGACTTTTTTCAAAAACCAAAATTAATTTTTAACAAATTTTGTTCTTTTTGAAAACAGTATATTACAAGAAATATAATTTTGATCGTACTTTTAACAAGTGAGCATTTATATAAAATCTACTCATTGAAACCATTACAATCATATTTAATTTTTCGTCAGAACAAAAAAAAGTGATTCTATCAGTGTTTTAGAACTGCTTAGAACTTAAGTAATTCTTATTTTGTAAGTAAGGTAAGTAAATAATATCTGTTACTGAAATTCGTATGTTTGGAACTATAACAACAATTAGTAATGCCGAAAAAAAAGTGTTAAAAATATGAGCAGCATATAGTAACTTTCTCGATAAAGTTGACTTTTTTGGTTTTTGTTTCAAAAAAGAGCTTTTGTAAATTTCAATATGAATATGAATTCGAAATTTTTTTATTTTTGTTAGAATTACCTGTGATATTTATTGTTTTTATACATTTCATGAAATGTTCCAAATAAAACACTGCATGTAAAAATAGAAATAAGAAAATGATTTCAGTAAAACGAGCCTGAAGACATTAGTTTTTTTTGCATATTTTTATTATAAAGTGCATATTTATAACTTTTTTGCATATATCATGCATATTTTGATGATTTTTTAATGCATATTGCATGCATATTTTGACACTTTTTAGTGCATATAATCCGCTCTTACGTTATGTGCTATCAGCAAAAAATTTAGATCTTGTCCCAATTGATATAAATTTACCTCCAAATTCTCATTCTGATATTGTTTGCGTTAAATTAGCTATGACCCCTACTGTCTTTGTTTACATTGTTGTTATTTATTTACCTCCTCCAATCTCTTTAGAACAACAATTATATATTTGAATCATTAGAAATGTTTATTTCGAAAACTGATTCTAATTTCATAAAAGTTGTAGATTTGAACATAACAAATCTAATACAGAAATATCTAAAGTGTTCACATATAGAAACTAAGCGTCTTAGAGCATTGGTTAAAAAATAAATCAAAATTAACCACAAATAATACATGACGAACTTAGAACACAACTTATCTGCTAATCCAAGTAAATTTTGGTCGTATGTTAACAATAAGAAACAAAAATGTAATATACCTGAAATTATGCAGCTTAATAATGATGAATTATCCAATCCTTCTGATATAGTCCAAGGGTTCGCTGAGTTTTTCTCTAATGTTTACATTGATTCCGATCATTCTTTTTACTCTACTCTTTCTAACACAAATTCCTCTAATTCTAATATAGTTAACATTCCTAATATATCCGATGAAGATATATTATTAGCAATTCAACATCTTTTACCTTCGTATATTAAAAAAATCTGGTGTGTCCAACACAATACCTCCCGCCATTGTAGTAATATATTCTATATAAGTTTTTCAATACATTTAATTTGTAGTTTTATAATTAGTTTGTTATTGCAGTTCAAAATATTTTTAATTCATTTCATACCAAAAATTTCTTTCATAAATTTTGTATGACCAATATGACAGCTATTTTTGACGTTACTAAAACCGGAACTGAACTTACTTTGATTCACGCGTGCAAATACATTCCTAATATATTTGTTCCATCTTTTTAAATTTTAAAATAAAATTACTTAATTTTTACTTTTTTTTATCTTTTACACTTACATCAAATTTGACATCATATGTCAAATTTTGTGAACATATGAATAACTCATCTGTTTTATCGAAATTCCTCAGCCTAAACGATATGTAAAATTATTATAATTTATATATTTTTTTTCTATCTAGCTAGAAGTTATATATAAACGTAATTATGCAGATCGATAGAAAATTAAAAAATCTTTGTATTTATAACAACAAAATTTGCGAAAATATGGTATTTAGAGGTATTTTTTAGGAAAAACGGTTTAAAGCTTCAAGTAAAGTACTACTTCCGATTAACCAATTGTAGTCAAAATCTAATCAGTTCATCATATCAGAATAGAACTCTTAAATACCAAATATTATATTTTTTACATGTGTCGTATTGGAGTTATCGTGGACGAAAAATCGTCACAGACACACACACAGACACACACACACACACACAGACATACAGACATCACGCTAAAAATAGTAAAATCGTATTCTAGAGACCCTAATTCGTGCTCATATGTTGAAAACCTACACTCGAGAAATCTGACCGAAAACAATACCTCCCTTATCTATATATTGATAGGCGGGAGGTAAAAACAATGCAGTCATAAAACCTTTAAAATATCTTTTTAATACCTTTAACAAACAATACTTTTCCTACTATTCTAAAATCATCTATTATCCGTCCTATTTTTAAATCTGGTGTTATAAGTAATATTTCCAACTATCGTCCTATAGCTATTCTCTCCAACCTTTTTGAAACTATTTTGTACAAACATTTATACAATGTGCAACATCTTATCTCTCCTCGGCAACATGGATTTATAAGAGGCAGATCGACAACAACTAATCTAATTAATTTCACTGAATTCACATTAAACTCCCTCCATGATAATGCTCAGGTAGACGTCATCTATACACTGACTTCAAAAAATCTTTTGATACTTTTGATCATTATGTTCTGCTTCACAAATTAAATAACAACTTCAATTTTTCGTCAAATTTACTAGAATTCTTGCATTCTAATCTGACAAATCGTGAGCTCCAAGTTCAAATTAATGACGTTAAATCTGATTCATTCGTTGCGACTTCTGGCGTTCCACAAGGCTCCAATTTAGGACCACTATTATTTGTTTTGTTCATAAACGATATTGTTGATGTAATTAATAATTCCGAAGTGCTACTTTATACAGACGATTTAAAACTTTTTAAACAATTTAACTCTATTGATGACTGTAAACTTTTACAAAATGATATAAATAGTATTCTAGCCTGGTCTACTAGATCTAAACTATTTTTCATTTTAGCAAGTGCAAAATAATGAGTTACCTCGTTAAAAAAATTGTTTATACTTTCCTGTTCTTCATGGAAAATACACATCTTGAACGAGTACGTCATTTTAAAGACCTCGGTGTAATTTTTGATAAACAATTATCATTTAACTTGCGCATAAGCAATCTAGCTAGATCATTGTTACGAATATTAGGTTTTATTATTCGCACTTGCAAATCTTTTTAAAAGTAGTATACCATAGATAATACCGGGAGATTGTGGTTCCAATATGGTAGTTCCCCAGCCCACAACAGTCTTTGGGTTAGGAATTATTTAAATCAAGAATTTCCTAATAGATGAATCGGAAGAGGTGGTCCAAGAAATTAGCCCGCTAGATCTCCTGATCTTACAAAATTAGATTAGAAATCATAACTGTTTTGAAACTGTCGACGCAAATATCTGCGAAAAGCAAATTACTCTTTTATAAACATGTTTCCGTGAGAATGTCAGTTATATTGAAAATCTTTTGTAATTTAATTTGTAGAAATAAATTTAAAATGGTGAAATACTCCGAAATTATTAGTTTTTGGCAAAGGATACCCTTAATAACATATGAAGATAATACAAAAAGACACCCAACTGAATTATATAATATAGGGTGTTCCATTTGAAAATGACGAGTTATAGTCATTTGAAATTGAGTAAATTTGATTCGCTTTATTGAACACCCTGTATAATTACACTTAAAAAATTATGTGAGAACATAGAGTATAGTTACAGCTGTACAGAAAAAAAATTCTTAATTTTTATTATTAAAATAATTACTGTATGTCTTTATAAAGCAATGCGTGTATTTGGTCTTTTTTAGAGAATAAACAGATTAACTTGGCAACGCCGCGGAAAACGAAAAGAAAATCTTGACAACGCCGCGGAAAACTAAAACAAAATTCCGTCCGTATAGGAGAATAAAATATAATTAAAAAATTGTAAAAATATATAGGATGTTCCATTTAAAAAAAGGCAAACAATTCTCGCCGTGCCGTCATGCAACACCCTGTATATGTGAAAATAATTTTACGTTATGCTCCTTGAGCGGACGAATAAATTCTGTTAATAAATTTATGCTATATTTCTAACGACAAGGGAGATATCGAAGACGGGCATTTCGATGACTCACCTGTATATGAACAAGACTGTTAATTAAATTTTTCTCTAATTGTATATCATCCTGTAATTGGGACTTTAGTCCTGTAGGATATGGTATAAATAAATAAATAAATAAGTAAACCTACAACTCTAATACTTTGATTAGACGCATGTGCAAAGCATTCATTGAAGTATAATTATTATTTTTTTAATATTTTATTTTATTAAATTCGTTTTAGATATAACAAAACGTTAAACGTTAATCTTTTTTATTTTATAATGCAGTAATTATTTTTTTACTGATTTTAAACAGTTATCTCGATCTTACATTAGGATAAAAATTAAATAAATTTGAACTGAAATAAATAAATACATATTATATTTAATTACTACAATATAAAATACAAAAGATTAACTTTAACGTTTCTGCCTGGCGGTGTAGTAGATTACAGTACACACTAGTGCCACCGACTAGTTCTAGTTCTTTACTTTATTATATTTGTCATTATAAATAAATAACATTAAGTAAAATCATGTGTTCGGTTTTCTTATTCTCGTGTGACGCTTACATGGACGGTGACGTCACCGGCGAGGAACTCTCTGTCCTTGCACTCCACCAACCAGTCACACGGCACATGGTAGGTTGGCGGGGGCGTGTAGGTGCGGGTGTGGCCCGCGCACTCCAGGCGCACCTCGCAGCGGTACCCGGGCAGCTGGCGGCCCGCCACCGGGGCGTACACCCTCAGCTCGAAGCTGTCCTCAGGGTACCAGCACCAGCACAGCACGTCCCCCACCCGGAACCACGTCCCTAGCAACCCTGTGCCGCTCGGGACGCGGTGGCCGTCGCCGGCCGAGACCTCCGGGAGCTCCTCGCAGGCCTGGTAGTGTTGGGCCAGCGTGCCGGGCTGTATGACCGCGTCGCACACCCAGCACTGGCTGCGCTGCTCGCACCAGTACCTCCAGTGCTTGTCTCTCTTCCCGGGGAAGTCCTGCACACAGAGAACACGTTCATACTCTTCTCCACACAGCGTGTCCCATCTGCACTCTATTTATCACTTTCATCTGTTATCATCGATACAATAAACTATTGTTTCATATTTAATTTTTACATCGCTATTTTAAGAATAAGCCACAAATTAATACGGTTTCAATATAATTACACAGACTGTCCGTTTTATGAGGGTAAGCGTTGGGATGTGGAGAACCGTAAGAGATACAAATTTGGTTAAATTGGGGCAAAGTTTCCGCTTTAGTTATGAGCAAAGAAACTGATTTTGATGAATTTACTTTTTGACTAATAACTTTCTTGTTTCAATTCATATAAGTTTTTAGTTTCCACATTTTAGAGACAATTTTTTTACGAGAAATTTAAAGCGGTCCTCAACATTTTTGTGATTTGAATACTTTTCGAGAAATTTACACAAATTTTCAATTTTTATATGGGGCTCAAAGTTGTCTTTTATTACTGATAAATACAGATTTTTTCTCTTTCCAATGATATAAAACACATTTCAAGTGTAGTAGCCTTTCTGGATAACGCTAAAGATATATTCTAAAGTAATCTGCTTATTTCGGTATTTGATTCAAACAAAAGATTTTCAATTGTGTTTCTAAAGCACATGTGACCGAAATGAATGAACCCTGTTTGTATGTTTCATGTAATATTATATTTGTATATAAAACTATGAGTTTTGACAATTATTTACTTCGGAAATCACACGTTTTCACCCGACAATATGACATCATCTATCCTCTTTCTCCCCAACGTTTTTAATTACATTTCTTAGTTACAATGAGGTATATGACTATATTTTATGATTCTGTATAAAAAATAAAAATACCCGTTTTTTTTAACCGCACAATTGTTGATAGTTCCGGAGAAAAACAATAAAAAAAATTGTAGAGGTATTTGAATTCATTCGATAAAAATCATGTATCATAGAATAACATACATTTGGCAGATTAGCCAAGTTCCATTTTTAAACGAAGTATGTAAACAATTAACAGCCAACCAAATTTACACCAAATATATTTATTTTATTCTTTTTTTTTAAAGCAGATGTTAAAGTGCAATTTTATCAACTCAAAATAGTGGATAAAGTAGCACTTTAACCGCAAGGGTAGATAAAGTACTTTAACTTATATTTATTTGAAGTATGTTTCCAATGCAACTCACACTACTGACATTTTAAAATTGTTTTCAAAAAAAATTAAATTTTTATAATTTCAATTTCTTTAAATCAGATACAGAATTTTATACACGACGATAAAATTTAATTATCTACACGCGAGAAATAACAGTTTCCGCTTGTCGATAAAATATTATTTTATCGTCTTGTAAAATAAAAACTACGATTTGTCTATATTGATATCTTATACATTTTCATTAATAGTTAGGACTGATTTATCATTAACAAAATTTATTCGATGCCAATAAGTAATATATTAGGTTATTTATATTCCCACTTTTAATCTCTTATTCTCCTACGTGACGTCAGAGTTATGGCGCCGCTACATAAATTTTAATTTGAAATGCTAATTTGAGTGAAATTATAAGGCAATATACAGTTTTTGCCATTATGATTGGTAGTCACAAAGGGTTATTTTTAGTTTTTATACTTGTATTCTTTCAATTCGACAGTGGTCATATAGCCCATTGAAGACGTGGAAATCAACTTCATGGCAATCACGGCCAAACAAAGCTCCAGCCTCACCTGGAAGTTACAGCCGCTGTTGTCGCAGGTCTCCAGGGCCGGAGCGCAGGCCTCACACAGCCAGCCCTGGTCCTTGTCCCGGTACAGCCGAGCCGTGGGGGCCCCACAGCGGCCACACTCCTCCAGCGGGGCCTCCGCCTCGTGGCGCCGCACCTCCACGGCGAGCGTCGCGCCGTCCCAGCCGCCCAGCACGCCAAGCACGCTGCTGACGTTCACAGCCAACGCCGAGTGCTGCTTCAGGTGTAGGCGCTCCTGCGGCAGGACGGGGTGAAAATATGAAGTCCCGCGCCGTCCCCGGCGGACGGTGACGCTGAAGTCGTAGTCCGCCGCCGCCTGGGGCTCGCCCAGCAGCCTCACACTGTAGAATAGGCTGCCGGACGCCACGCACACCCGCGTGAGAAGCAAGAAGATCTGTTGGTAGGCTAGGACGATGTAGTTAGTGCTTGTGGAGCGACGGATATCGGGCGTGACGAGGGCGGGACAGGGCAGCACGCGGTCGGGGTGCTGCGCCTCGCAGTGCTGCCGCAGGGCGTCGCGGCGGCCCGCCCAGTCGCAGCCCTCGGCGCTGAGCACCGGGCACCTGTACAGCCGGTACTGGCAGGCGGCCTCGTGGCCCGGCCCGTCGGCCCCGGCCGGCGTGAAGGGCACGCTGGCCGGGCAGCCCTCCTCGCGGTAGCGGCAAGGGAAGGCGAGGGCGCGTGCGGCCGCCTCGTACACGTGGCAGCGGAAGGCGGGCGGCGCGCCCTCCTGCTCCTGGCACGGGCTGCACGCCGCCCCGTCCTGCCGCTGGAACACGGGGCCCCAGCGCAGCTGCGAGCCGCACTGCACGCACACCAGCTCCTTCAGAATGTCTTGAGATGTCTCCATGCCTGCAACACACTCCACTCTTCATATACAGCTAACGAACATACGCTCCTACTTACTTTGCTACTGTTCAGATGCTTCTTCTATACTAGCCTTTCTCTTCAGTTTCACGATGGAATCCTGTAAATTACAAACATCAGTTGTATACTAACAATATTGCGAGAATCTGTTACATTACAATCTATATTTTATATATAAGAAATGAGGGTATTATTAACACAGGTATAAAGACACAGTTTCGGTAGACTCCCGTTGTGCATCTGCTTCCTGTCTTTACACTGATAATGTAAATATAGAACTAATATAAATATATTAACTTTGCCCTCTTCTAGCTTTAAATGTTCCTTTATTAATTTCCTCAATATGTATTCTATAGCGAGACATTTTACCATCTATGATAAAAATTAGGAATGATTTATGTAAATACAAAGTTTTAATTTTAAATTATAGCCTGCATAAAGTATAAACAACAAAACCAGAGCCCTCTAACCCCTCTAAGCCCTGGCAGCGTGTCAGTTGGGATCGGCAAGTACAGATGGCGTAACTAGAGCAAACTTCTGACCACGGCTTAGTTTGTGATTCCAGTCTTGTCTATGCATGTCCACGTCTAAGATAACATAACTTATTTTGTTAATTATTGATTATTTTTATTCGTTTTTGATTTTAAGATCTTATCTTATCTTATAGAACTTTCTAGTGTTTTTTAGGTACGTTTACTCTACAAAATTGTGCTTTCTTTTATATTACTTTATAATTATTTATACACTACATCACTGATCTGTGTATATAGTTGTGGGTGGGGCACAGCCTATGAGAAAGTGAAGCCTGCGGCGGCCATTTTCCTCTCCTCTCAATCTAATCCAATTAGCAGCAAATATCACTCAACTCACTATCTACAACCAAATATCACTCATCTTTTTACATTTGATTTATTTTAGTTATTTAACTTTGTATTGTTTTAGGTATTTCTGTAATTGATAGAATGATGAATTTGTGTTGCTTTCATGATAAAAAATTGTACCGCATAATGATCGTTCTCAAATTTAATTACTAAAAAATTGGTCAGAAACGACCATGACCGAAAAATATCTAATTCATCCAATATTTCTCAGCCTCAACAATCAACAATGGTATTTAAAGAGCATTATAATAATAATCATTTACTTAATATGGATTTTTACTTTTTATTCCGACATAAAACCAGCTCTGCATTTTTTATCTAAAAATAGACTGTATTAAACTAAAAGTGTTATTCTGTGAATTTTATGCATAGAATATTTTTATTTGTGATTATATTTAAATTAGACACTTTAAGAGTCATGCTATAAAAAATTGGCAATGCTCATAAGTATAGAATAGGGGTAGTTCACCTGAAGAATTTTTGTTATTAATTAAATATTTCTAAAATTAGTAATGCGAAAATTATAGCATTTGGTAATTAAGTTAGAAATTTTAAGTTTCATATTTAAAAAAATAAAAATGCTCATAGGCGTAGAATAGAGGTAGTTTACTTGAAGATTTTTTGATATTTTTTAAATATTTCTAAAACTAATCATGCAAAAATTATGGTACCTGGTATCTCAGTTATTCAAATTATTTAATAATTTTAAAACTATATGTGACAGAATATTTTATGCTGTGAAATAATTAATATGAATTTTAAATCTAATCAACAAGAAAGAAATAGAAAATTGTGCTAATTGATGAACTTGCAAAATACAGACATTTTGATTAATAAAATTGTTTACAAAATATAATTATATACGATGTAAAAATTGGTGTTAAGCGACTGGAGGGATGATGGAGTGAAGAAATAAGCAGGATTGCAGTCAACTGATAAATTTTATTAGTCTAAGGCCGACGTTTCACTACCAATTGTAGCATCATCAGGGCAAAAGACAATTTTAAAATATTGTCATCATATACAGAAAATCAATCAAGTAGATGTCGTCATACATTAAAAAATAAATAAATAAATAATTAAAACACGTCATGTATTACAAATAAAAAAATTTTCTTTTGTAAACATGACATGGGACAAAGAATGCACGGGAATTTAAATGTAAAACTCTTTTTTATAAAGCTATGTTTTTGACGCGCTTATTAGAGCCCTTACCATAGCCCTGGCGTCTAAATTTATTTTATTTATGCCCGGTTTCACCATTGTAGGTTCAATCTTCAGATAGTTATCTGACGAATAAACTTTATTCATTGAATAGCCAAAACTGTTGGATAGTTAGTTATTCGTAGAATAATATTTTTTCATAATATTTCTGCATTGAGTGTACAACATCGTCTAGGCGATGAATGCAAATAACAACATAACAACTGTCATCGAAAATTTAAATTTGTAAAATATTTTAAACATTTTTACTGGAATGTATCCCAATTGTCCATCTCATTATCAAATTCGAAATGATTTAAAAATTTGACTCTTCTGTTTTTATAAACGTAGACCATATTCACTTCATCATTAATGAATTTGAGTGTTATTCTAACCTAAAGAATGGGGTCCTGTACTATTGTCGAAATATTATCATTTTGCCGAAGAATATGATAATATATATCAATTAATAAGTAGTAGTGAAAATAGTTCAATTAAATATTATTTCGTTCGCAAGCTATAAGAGATTAAGTTTTGTTGCGGTCCGCTGTCATGTCATCACTCTTTAGCTATTTCATTGGTAGCCTGATTTTAAAAAGACAATCGCGCGTCCTTATTTCTTCGAACTAGTGGAATGTAATTGCATGTTTTTAGTTTTGTAACGAAAAATACATTCTACTTATGCCTAACAATATTTTTTTCATTCACATACATACAAATTTGCATATAAACATAGTTCAGCTATACGAATATGAAAAGAACCAATATCCTGTACAACTAACAGTTTGTTCATCACCGGTGAACAGAGATGACAGCAAGCCCAGAATTTTCACTTAAAAATTTATATCTCGCTTATTACGACATATTTTTCAGTCGCGTTTTCACTAGTATGCTTATTTCACTGTTCTTTCAGAAAAAAAAAACAAATGGTACAGGACCCCATTGTTAGAATTCAAATAGTTGAGATATTCTATGAAAAATATGATCGAATTTGTTTTAATCAAAGATATTATTTGATTACTTTTAGGAGTTTTTTCCACCATGAAAATATTATTGCCTTTGTAATAATCAACTGCATTTTATTGGCGCAACAAAATTTTGATTACTATAAGTGATGTTGACACATAAAACACGATCCATTTATTGTAATCAAATAAAGTATTTTGATTCTATACTACAAGGGTCTAAATTAGTAGAAAGTAATTTACATTTTAAATAATCGAAAAATGGACCTGTTGAGGTATCGAATCCCTGCTATGCAGTGAGTTATATTTAGGGAGCCATAGCATCCACTCGGCTATGAAACACTTAGTTTGAAAATTTCTTATTACATAAACAGTTGTTAGAACTAATTTTTTATCCAATATTTCTATTAAAAAAGATTATTTCATAATACTTGATACCAATAAATGCAAAATTAAATCATCTAACCAATGGTACAACATACACCCCATCATTTTAGCGGAACAAATGATAATTGCAAAAAACTGTCTTCCCATCTTAATTTACGATATCAAGGTTTTTAGTATTCACCCTGTATTATATATGTAAATCAAATTATAGATAAAAATGAAAGGAAACGAAAATAAAAAAGAGAAAGAAGCAAAAGTTATGTTGAAGAAGAAAAATAAAATGTACTAAATATAGTAGAATATTTGGAAATGATCGAAAATGGATCGTTCATACTTCTCATCGTTCTTTGCTGTTGTACTCGTTAAACAATTTCTTCGTTGGAAAATGTCAACGACGATGAAGATTACGATAACATAACATTCTATTGACAGATTTATTATCAGAAAAAATAACCTAAAAATATATAAATTTTTACAATAACCTTCAATTCATTTTTAATTTTATAGATTCTTTCTTGATAATATAAATATATAACTTAATATATTCTAAAACAATTTCAAGAAATATTATAATAAAAATCAAAAAATATTTCAAACGTCACACTATTCGTCGAATGAATATTTAACTGGCGAAAAATCGTCAGTTAACTTAACCAACGATTTATTCATCGAAAAAACACTAACTGACGTTGGTGGAACTAAATAAGGGAGTTTTATTCGAAGAATAGTTTAACTGTCGAATAAAATATTTATTCATCGATGGTGAAACCGGGCATCAGTAATTCTATAACAAATCCTTCCCTGTACTACACAAGTTAATAATGTTTTTTTAAATATTTATTGCCAGTAAAGTAAATATTTCATTTTGTATTTTATCTTCTAAATAGGAAGGCATATTTTGAAGTCACGATCATTAGTTACACGTCGCGTAAGGTTTAATAGGAAAGGATCAAACTTCTAACATTTCAATACATTTTAAAAAATTACCATTATTGCGATCGTATAGTTTATTACTTTTACCACGAAATGCTAGATTTTGTTTGCTTAAAAACTGTATAACAAAAATTATTCTTTTTAAAACTTCATACCAACGTTATCTTTCATTATCTACAGCTGTTTGTTGCAAGTAATCAATACTAGTTTTACTTTTTAAAGATATAATCAATTCTGTCCACATTTTGTAATTGTCTAAATGGTTCAAATTTTTCTCATGGCGATTTAAGTACATTGCAAGATGTTGCTAGTCATTAAGCCTGTGGATACATTTATTACGTTCGGATATGTGAAGTTCGAAAAGTTTACAGCAAAAGCAATACACAGAGTTTTTCGAAACTGAATAAACTAACCAATTTCTGTTGTTTTCTTCGCCATTTTTCAAGTGTTTTTTGTAATATATATTTGAAAATTTTCGACCGGAAGAATCAGGCGGAAATGAAAGTCTTGAATTTGTTGAGGACCCGTTCCTACAATGGCTTGTCTTGTTGTATGGGAAATTGTTTCGCGCCAAAGTCCGGGATCAGCAAAATTAAAATCATTTATTGTACTTTCAGCAGATTGTGCACTTTCTGAATTATCGAAAATGTTTTTCAAATTTATACATATTTTATCTTCTAAATTGTCTTCAACATCCAGAAGAGCGTCAATATTTTGTTCATGTTGATCTACTTGTACGTCATCCCTACTTGTCTTGTAAAGTAATTAGTAATTCTAGAAGCATTTCTTTCTCTTTCTTCCTCCCGTTTTCTTTTATTTATTAAATTTTGATGTCCGGAAAGTTTCTTCTTCGTTATCTCTTGGGACATGTAATTAACGAAAAAATACTCATTTATAGATAATATATTTTTTTGTTAACATAAATAACTTTAAATATTATACTACTTTATTTCTTGTTTCTGATGAAGTGCACTATACTGTCTAATTAAACAATATAACAAGAACAACATATAGTTTTTATTACTCGATAGCGATACGATAGCATTAAAAAAATAACTCTTATATAGTATGGCTTTATTATTTTATAAATTCAAAATATGAGATCCAAAGTGCTTTAAGTAACGATTTCAACTGATTAATATTGACACAAAACTACATTCTGAGCTGTGGGGGGCATCATCGAAGCGTTTCATTATCGTACAAATTAGTGACCGACGATAAAAGGTACCGCAGGTATAGTACGACAAAAGATCTCAAGTTGACGTTTAAATTGTTTTATGGTTGTGGTATCTATTCAAAGTTTTGCTCCAGGTACTCAGCTAAGCACTGGATTTGGAAATCCCAAAGCAACATTAGCATGCCTAACTTAATATAGATGGATTACTGTACGACATGGAAATAACTAGACAGGGATGTATTTAAAATTTTAATACCGTTAATTTCTTAGCAATAATCATTATCTTCGTGGAATTGCAAACAATTTTTGCATAAAAACGAAACTGCTATAACATAATGTTCTTATTACCAAGAGTACATCAACGTTACTACAACTTGTGTCATAAAACATGGTATTAAAACTTTAAATACATCCCTGTCTAGATATTTCCAGGTTGTACAGTAATCCATGTATATTAAGTAAGGTATGCTAATATTACTTTGGGATTTCCAAATCTAGTGCTTAGCTGGGTACCTGGAACAAACAGTGTATTCTAATGGATTTCGTACAATTCTATACCCTATAGCACAACGCATAAAGGTCACATTTCTTTCAATTCTTTCACTCAGGCAAAAACTTTGAATAGATACCACAACCATAAAATAATTTAAATGTCAACTCGAGATCTCTTGTCCAACTATACAATGCGACACAATATACACGTTTACCTATTAAAAATAAAAACACACCGAAAAGAGTACACTCAATTTGAAATGTAAATAAAAACGGCATTCGACACTTAATATTAATTAAAATAATAAAGATAAATTATTTATTGCTTGTAGGATCAGTTTGGCAGCCACCCGTCTTAACCACGAATTACAAATTTAACAAATAATTAATTTTATTATTTTAATACAATAATAAAGTTTTATATAAACATTTCTCGCCTTTCCTATTCAGGCTGACATTTATACATTACAAAAATCATAATTTGAAAAATTCTGCGTTTGTAAATTTTAAAGCAACACACGAATATTTTTATAATTTCATATTTTGTTTAGAAAATACTTTTTATATAAATATTGAAAAATTGATTTGTATTAATTAAAGGTGTAGGATATTGGTTTGGGTTTCAATTCGTGAAATTCTCCACTAGATTATTAAGAAAGTTTTATACAAGACAGAATATTTTATGCAATAAGTAATATGAATTTTAAATTTAATTAAAAAGAAAGAAATAGAAAATTGTGCTTATTGATAAACTTGCAAAATACAGACATTTTGTTTAATAAAATTGTTTATAAAATATAATTATGTACCTATTCATTTCATCTAATTTGCTTTTATTATATTGATAAATTTATAATTTTAGTATTTTTACATTCTAAACGCTATTTTATGATTGAAACAGAGATGTAAATGTGTTGTGTAAATGAGGCAACAAATAGAAAGGTCCACTCAATGCCGCAAGGGCCTAGAACTGACCAGGGAAACATGAACACGGAACCCCTCTAAACCCTGGCAGCCTGGCAGATGGCCTAACTCGAGCTAACTTCTCACCACGGCTTAGTTTGTGGTTCCAGTCTGGTCTACGCATGTCCACGGCGTAGATAACATAACTTATTTTGTTAATTATTAATTATATTTACTCGTGTTTGATTTTTAAGATCTTATCTTATCGCTTTATCGAACTTTCAAGTGTTTTTGTTACGTATACTCTTCAAAATTTTCCACTGTTTTTTTCTTCTCTTTTACTTTATTATAATTATACACTATATCACTGATGTGTATACAGGGTGTTTGGCGAAAGGCCGGCACCCAGAATATTTCGTTTATTATGAGAGATACAGAAAATTGTTAAGGAACAAAATTAAACTAGTCAAACGGACTCATAAAATGATCTTAGTAAGAATTTTGTGTCACTTCCGGTTTTAGCGGAAGTGTGTACAACTTTGATTTTAGCATAGGGAATCGGTATTACTATTTTTTTTTTCGGAATGTAGGTACATAAAATTAGCTCTACAATGATATCAAAATATCATAGTTTTACTTCAACCATTTCAAAATGGCGACAATTTATTTTCATATTTATGTACGTACAACTATAGGTAATCAACGAAAAAAAATATGTTTAAAATACCTTAAAACAATCAACACAATACAAAAACTCTTACTAAATATAACAAACAAAATTACATCGTCAGGAAAGGTAGATCTAATATTTTAGACATTATTTTTTGGTTTTAGATAACAAAATCTCAAATAGCTGGCTATGGTGTATTTTTTATGAAATTTTATTAGTAAATATTTTCAAAATGAAGTGTCGCCATTTTGAAGTACGTTGGCTGTAGGCGGGCCTTGCTCCCACTCCCAACGCTTTAAATCAGCCAATCAGAAAAATGCAGAAGAATCACTGTTCATTCGGTTAAAGAAATATATTATAGGAGATCTACGAGTACGCTCGCAAAAGTCGTCAAAACAATTCTTAACCCAAGAAAAAAGTGACCGATTGTTAGAAATAAGTGAAATCGAAATAAAATTTTCTGCTCTATCGATCTATGATATTTGCAAGTCGATTTGGAATTGCGAAAGTACTAAAAATAGCAATTTTTAATTTTTTTTAGATATTATTTTTCTCGAGTTTTTTCATTTATCTCGTCATATATTGGAAACTACTGAACAAATCAACATCATTCTTTTTTTTTGTTTCGTAGCTGAATGTGTGGGGAACATACTGATTGTACAAAATTAAACAATTTGTTTATTACAATAAAGTAAATAAATAAATAATTACACTGCGCGATACACGTGTAGTGAAAATATGACCAGTGGACAACATTACGTTTTCTTGAGATTCCAGAAAACTGTGAAAGAATGAAATGCGTAGAAAGATTCAACATTATTTTAGTGAAAGGATGAAGTGTATAAGTTGTGTAGTACAGAAGTCCACCAATAGTAAAGTGAAGAGTTGGAGAGCGCGGTGATTGGCTCGCGGTACCCCGTAACACGGAACATAGGGACATCACAGTCAAAGGATTGGGTATTACTAAAAAAATCAATGTTTCCTACATAAAAAATTAAAAAATTAACGAGTTTCGTAATCTTCAAAAAGTATTTTAATGTATCTAAAATAAAGCCGGCTTTAAAAATGTATAAAAATAATCTAGCACAATTTTTAAATTCTTCTGCGTTAATAACATTTATATTATTTTTCACAGCTTCTATTAAATAATTCAATAAATATTGTTTTTTTCTTGCTATTTTATATACTGTTTTCTTTCCTTTGTACAGTAGTCACATCCAGTTAAAACATAGCAAGACAACAATAAAGCTACCATAACTAAATAATAATATTAATATAATAATAATAATAATAATAAATTTCATTCCGTTTGATACATAAAATGCATATAGAATAGATTATAAAATAACAAAAGGAGGTTACAATATTGTACATAAATCATTTCTTGTTTAGAAATTCTGTAATATTATAAAAAGAGTTTTCAAGTAGGAACAATTTTATATTTTTTTTAAAGTCACTTAAGCTCCCGGCAGTTTTGATAGCCGAAGTCAGTTTATTAAATATAACCGGACCAAATTTGTCAGAAGAAATTTTAACCATATTTATTCTTGAATTGGGTATGTAAAAATCATCTTTCTGTCTAGTATTGTAGTCATGTTTGTTCTAATCTTTATATTAATAAAACTAAAGAACAAAAACAAGAATAAAATTTCATAGCACTCTGGAGTCATCTTTTAACTATGCGTATATATAAATTATGAATACTGTAGTTGTTATAGTAAGAATACAATTTGTAATATAGCGAGGTCATTTTTTTACTATAATTTTTTAGCAAGTGTACCGCCTTAAGATCTTATCTTATCGCTTTATCGAACTTTCAAGTGTTTTTTGTTATGTATACTCTTCAAAATTTTCCACTGTTTTTTCTTTTATTTTACTTTAAAACTAATAATACAACACATCACTGATGTGTATACAGGGTGTTTGGCGAAAGGCCGGCACCCAGAATATTTCGTTTATTATAAGAGATACAGAAAATTGTTACGAAACAAAATTAAACTAGTCAAAGGGGTTCATAAAATGATCTTAGTAAGAATTATGTTTTATTATTTATTAGGTTTTAGCGGAAGTGTGTACAACTTTGATTCTAGCATAAGGAATCGGTATTATTATTTTTTTTTCGGAGTGTACATAAAATTTGCTCTAGAATGATACCAAAATATCATAGTTTTACTTCAACCATTTCAAAATGGCGACAATTTATTTTCATATGCACTTACAACTATAGGTAATTAACGAAAAAAAAAATATGTTTAAAATACCTTATAACAATCAACACAATACAAAAACTCTTACTAAATATAACAAACAAAATTAAGATCAAAAATACTCAAAATGGCCGCCGTCATTTTCTGCACAATTTGTCACATATAACAAATTCTGCCATTGCATCGTCAGGGAAGGTAGATGTAATATTTTTTGTCATTATTTTTTGGTTTCAGGTAACAAAATCTCAAATAGCTGGCTGTTTGTGTATTTTTTATGAATTTTTATTAATAAATATTTTAAAAATAAAGTGTCGCCATTTTGAAATGGTTGAAGTAAAACAATGATATTTTGGAATCTTTCTAAAGCTAATTTTATGTACATTTCGAAAAAAAATATATAAAAATACCGATTCCCTATGCTAGAATTAATGTTGTACACATTTCCGTTAAAATCGGAAGTGACACAATATTATTCGTACGATCATTTTAAGAGCCCCTTGTCTAGTTATGTTTTTCTTCTTAACATTTTCTTGTATCTCTCAAAATAAAGGAAATATCCTAAGTGCCGGCCTTTCGCCAAACACCCTGTATATAGTTGTGGGTGGAACAGTGAAGGCGGCCATTTTCCTCTCCTCTCAATCTAATCCAAATAGCAGTAAATATCACTCAACTCACTATCTACAACCAAATATCACTCATCTTTTTACATTTGATTTGTTTTAATTATTTTATTTTGAATTGTTTTAGGTAATTATGTAATTGATAGAATGATATGACTGTATGTTACTTTCATGATAAGAAATTGCATCGCAGAATGATCCTTGTCAAATTTAATTACTAAAAAATAGGTTAGAAACGACCATGACCGAACAATGCCTAAATCATCTAATATTTCTCAGCTTCAACAATCAATAATGATATTTAAAAACCTGCTCTGCATTTTTATATCATGTAAAAATAGAGAGTATTAAACTAAGAATGATATTCTGTGAATTTTATGTATAGTATATATTTTTTTGTGATATTTAGTATAACTTTTTTGCGCATTTTTTCCATCATTCTTTCAATTAAATAAACAGGTAATAATTTGATTTATTTTTGATTTTAAAAACTTATCTTATCGCGTTATCGCCTTATCAAAATTTCAAGTGTTTTTTAGTTACGTACACTTTTCAAAATTTTCCACTACTATTTTTATTTATTTTACATCATAATTATTTATATTTTCGGAGCAACGTCAAAACGTCTACACTACTTACATTAAGAAGAATATATTAAGTTTGTCAAACTGCATAACAATGAAAAAAGATTGCAATATGATAAACATTTTATACATTCATCGTTGTTAAAATGTCACGTAGCATTTTATTTACTTATTTACTTTTATTTTATTTTATTACTTTTTTTTAATTAATTCTAATTATTTTTTTAATCGATATATTAACCGGTTTAAACCGGTTTCCAATTTTTAAAAACCAGTTTTCGAACTAAAACCTTTATTATTATAACGTTCTCTATAAAGGTTAACCGTTAACCAGTATTTTTTTCGGTTACATGCCCTGCTTATTTAACGTATACAACAAGGGAAAGTAAATCTGTTTGTCTGTAGTAATCAGACCAACATAAACCTCAGTTTTCGAAGATAAAATTTAAAAAACTACTCTTTCAGGTTAAAAATATTGTACAGTCTTAAGTTAATAACAAGTAAAAATAGTACTTACGTGTAATAAACAAGTGAGGAATTAAGAATGTAGAAGGTATTTAGTTAGTGTTGGTTGGTATTGAGACCTGCACAAAACTAGAACTAGTTGGGCGCGGCTCGTGTTTATATCTTCGACAGATAAGATACTGGGCACGTGTAATCACGAAGCTTGTCTAATCTGCACACTTTGTCCCTAGATCAAGGGCCAGGAACACGAGCGGCTCCGATACACCTAATCTAGGGAGCGGCAACAACAAAGTCGCTCACATCTGAAGCATTTGTAAGTGTAACCAATGGAAAATGATTAGGAGAGATGATACTAACTACAGAGTGTCCGTTTTAAAGAGGTACGAAGGCGGTTACATTGGGGCTCATGAAATATCAGCAACAACGGATTTTGGTCGATTTACTTTTTGACGCCAACGGTAATTTTGTTTGTGAATATTTAAAAACTATTATCATTCTATCGATAATATAAATTTCTGCATAAAGGCAATCTATAGTGCCATCTCACTTGAAAACTTTGAATTAATAACTAATAATAGTAATAACTACCAATCGATAATACATATTGCTGCTTTTTTGATACATTTTATTTTGTCCACTATTACTATCTCGAGAATTATTAGAGCTACGTGGTCGGTGAAATTAGCAAACAATTTCTATTTTACAACACTATTAAAATGAGACAAACACATTTTTTTTAAACCAGTGGTTCACAAATTACGTGTCCCCACTTTTTTATTTTAAACGGGAACCTATTTTTTTATTTGCTTATTCAATAGAGAATTTTATTCTGAATTCAATGATATAATATTATGATACCCTAATATAACGATTTTTTTGAGAAAAATGCATCACAGAATAGGTTTATACAGAAGCGACAGTAAGACAGAGAAGCCAAAATTAGAGAGAGATGGAGAATGTGCAAAAATTTAAAGGGCCCATTGTTTAAAATCGGAAAGTTTCCTCACATCTGAGAAAGAGATAGGGGAAGAGCACAAATTTAAAGGTCTACACAATGCTTCAAGGTCATAGAACTGACTAGGGGAACATGAAAGGTACCGACACGGAGTGTCGCTTCTGTGTGCAACTATTCCGTGGTTTTATATTAATTTAATTAAAATATGACAATAATAAGAGTGCCATGACGGAAAAAACGGAATACAAGTCATTTTTTAACCTGGAATTAGAGGGCCTTGAATTAAATATGTGAACACTTTTTATTGTTATTATATTTTTATTCACTTCTTCTGACAAGGCACTCTAATTATTGTCATATTTTAATCAAATTAATATAAAACTTCAGATGCATATTTCTCAAAAAAATCATTATGTTAAGGCATGAATATAAATAAAAAAATATAGTTCCATTAAAAATAACAAAATTGGTATCCACAGTTTGTGAACCACTGGTTGAAAAAAAATTTTTTTAGGCGGCTGGTACATAAATTGTTGTTTTTCGTATCTGCTGGAAACCTTAAAGTATCAATTTTTATTTGACATCTGTCAAAGTCAAAATTTTTGGCCGCCAGTTTGTTCATTATTGATTTACATAGTTCATATTAATGTGATTAATTATTTTAGTATATAAAAACAAATGTAAGTAAAATTTTAACCATTCCATTACAAATATTAATGAAAAAGTAATGAATTTGCAGGTAAAAATAGCGGCCGTAAAGTAAATGCGGCCGTAAGGTAAATGCGGCCGTAAAGTAAATGCGGCCGTAAAGTAAATTTTGACAGATGTCAAAAATTGATTTTGAATGAAAATTCGTAATTTCTTGTTGTAATCGCCTAAAAAATGTTGTGTGCACCTCGGCTAAAAGTTCTTTTTGGGCCTCATCTGATTTGTAGCCTCGGCTTTGCCTCGGCTGCAAACTTCTGTTTCGGCCCAAAAAGATTACTTTTAGAACCTTGATACACAAATAACTATTTTGTGCTCATTAAAATAGTGTTGTAAAATAGAAATTGTTTGCTAATTTAACCGACCTCGTAGCTCTCTCTATATAAAATGAACACCTGTATATATATATATATATATATATATATATATATATATATATATATATATATATATATATATATACAGGGTCAGCCAGTACGGTTGTGTGGTCGTGGCGTGTCTTGTCTGATCGTGTAGATAAGCAACATAGCCCGCCCTGTCCATTTGGATGGGTTGCCGCACAACGGCTCGGTGTGTGCTGGCCTTGCAGAGACTGTAGGCTGACAACCTGCATCACTAAAATGCAAGTAAAACATGTCACGAAACAAGTACTTCAGGTACTTGAGGCCCTGTTCCACATAGGAATGTTGTGCCATTGATGATGATATATATACAGGATGTCCAGGACAACTTTTCCAACATGGGGATCTCGAGAACTATAAGAGATACGAGGTCGGTTAAATTAGACAAAAGTTGCCGCATTAGGGGGCCATTTTAGTGGTGTTTCATTTGTTCGGAAAAAATGCATAGGTCACTAGATATGGGCAAAAATGTAAATTTTTCCATTTTCGTTTTTTGCTTGTAACTTTTTTATATGAATTCAAACTAAATTTTAACTTGCACTTTCTACAGGCACTTTTATGCGAGGAATTCATAGACGTCGTCAAAAAAATTTTATCTCTTACCATTTTCGAGAAATTCATATCAACTTTCAATTTTCATATGGAGCTCCAAGTAGGCTGGGACACCATTAAATAGGCATTTTTTTTCTCTTTTCAACGATATAAAATACTTGTATTTTATTTTTTTAATTATGTAAGAAATTACAAAATTAATGATATTTTACAACTTTTTCATGTATTTTATTCAAAGAGGCTATGAAAAACAATGGAATATTTTGTTTTCAATTTACAATCACTTTTTTAAAAAATTTACATGAATTATAACCTTATACTACTAAAAAAAAAACTTAAACATAAATCAAAGTTATTTTACAGTACATATGTAAAATAAAATACAATAAAGCTTTATTTAATATAAATTTTGACCCTCAATTAATTCGCCATTTCGTCGATAACAAATTTGAGCTCTTTTTATGCTCGCCCGAACTGCTCGCTTAATCATCCTAGGAGGAATTCTTCGGAATTCCATTGCAATGGCTTCTTGCAGGTCGTCTATTGTATTGTAAGTCCTAAAATAGATTTTTTCTTTCATATATCTCCAAAGAAAAAAATCTAGTGGGGTTAAATCAGGGGACCGGGCTGGCCAGAAAACAGGTCCCCGTGTTCCAATCCATTTATTTTCAAAATTTTCATTCAAATATTGCGCAACAACATTTGAATTGTGCGCAGGAGCACCATCCTGCTGATACCAAATATTTTTTATTTGGGCCAATGGTAAATTGTCTAGAAAATCTTCTATTTCAACTTGTAAAAATTGAAGATCTTTGAGAAGTGAGGGTTTCGGCGAAAAAAATTGGTCCAATAATTCGATTATTTAAAATACCACACCATACGTTTACTCCAAATCGTACCTTGTGTCGAAGTGTCCTTACTTGGTACGGATTTTCTGTAGCCCAATAATGACAATTGTGTCTATTAAAAAGTCCGTTATTTGTGAAGCGAGCTTCATCTGTCCATAAATTTTTTTCTGTAAAGTTTCTAGTGTTTCGGCTCATATTCTGTAACCAACGGCAATACTCTAGTCTTCTTTCAGTATCTCCTGGTTGAAGTCCCTGGCATATATGAAGCTTGTAAGGATGATATCTATGTTTTCTTAAAATAACTTGCGCACTTGATTTTGGTATCCCCGTGTTTCTTTCAATTTCTCGAACTGATGTTGTAGGTTCTTCTTGTACACAGCCCAGAACAATATTTTCCTTATCCGGATCTATTTCTCTGGGCTCCTTTTTTGGTTTCACAAAAGCACCATATTGAATTAAATAAGATTTTAATCCTCTAAAAAGTCGACTACTTGGCTGTCTTCTCTCGGGATAGCTTTCTAAATACAATCTTGCAGCATTCGTTGAATTACTTTGACGAAGAATTAAGCACCTAATCATATCAAATTTTTCTTGATTTGAATATTGCAGCATTTTCAAAAATACAAATCACACAAAACGGAACAAAATAATAATGATAATATTAACTATGAAAATAACGAAGTTTGAGCACAATGAATACAAGAATAAAATATTTGTTATACAATGACAATTAAGAGAACTAAAAACAAAATATTCCATTGTTTTTCATAGCCTCTTTGAATAAAATACATGAAAAAGTTGTAAAATATCATTAATTTTGTAATTTCTTACATAATTTAAAAAATAAAATACAAGTATTTTATATCGTTGAAAAGAGAAAAAAAATGCCTATTTAATGGTGTCCCAGCCTACTTGGAGCTCCATATGAAAATTGAAAGTTGATATGAATTTCTCGAAAATGGTAAGAGATAAAATTTTTTTGACGACGCCTATGAATTCCTCGCATAAAAGTGCCTGTAGAAAGTGCAAGTTAAAATTTAGTTTGAATTCATATAAAAAAGTTACAAGCAAAAAACGAAAATGGAAAAATTTACATTTTTGCCCATATCTAGTGACCTATGCATTTTTTCCGAACAAATGAAACACCACTAAAATGGCCCCCTAATGCGGCAACTTTTGTCTAATTTAACCGACCTCGTATCTCTTATAGTTCTCGAGATCCCTATGTTGGAAAAGTTGTCCTGGACATCCTGTATATATATATATATATATATATATATATATATATATATATATATATATATATATATATATATACCGGGTGTCCCAGCTCGACCGACACATGGGAGTTTTACATGGGAAATCAGTTAATTATGAATAGTATCTCCCCAGTGCAAGATATTCACTTGAAATTTTGTATGCTTATTGGGGAATATTATTTCTATGGATTACAGTTATTTGAAATATGTAATTTCGTCTGCAAGACGAGATTTATTAAATTATAAAATCTAACATTTTCGTTCAAAATCAGTCAGCCATGGAAATAAAAGAAAATATCAATGTGACAGTTCTGACAGTTAATGACATACCATTGTAGATATTTATATTTTTGTAATATTGGTATATTATTTAACAAAAAGAAACTAAATTCAACTTAAATAATATTAAAATACAGAGAATAAGAATTAAAATCGGTGATATTTCACTAAATATTTTAATATTATTTCAAGTTAATATCTTGCACTGGGGAGATACTATTCATGATTAACTGATTTCCCATGTAAAACTCCCATGTGTCGGTCGAGCTGGGACACCCGGTATACAGGGTGAGTCTGGGAAGACGCCCCGCCCTTTAACTTTTTTATTATAAGTAATAGAAAAAAATGGCTCGTATAAAAGTTTTATTATTTTACATATACTTGTTGGTAGCAGATGTAGATATTTTTTATAAAGTCAGGTTTACAAGATACGACTATCAACTTTTATTTTTCAAATGGCAACCTATAATTATTTTAATAAAATAGAAACCGCCATTTTTTTCTCTTTTCAACGATATATTAACTTTTATTAATGTATTTGTAAAATTTCCAGAAAAATTAGATATTTAAAAATATTTGAAATAATTATTAAATAAATATTATAGGTGGCTATGTGAAAATAAACAAAACGTAACAATGTAAAACAATTAAATTAATGTCAAAAATGTATACATTTGTTTGTTACTTACTCAGAAGGATGTTTACCCGATTTCGAGAAACATAGCCACCTATGATATTTGTTTAAAAATTATTTCTGACATTTCTAAATGATCTCATTTTTCTCGAAATTTTTCAAATACATTAATAAAAGTTAATACATCGTTGAAAAGAGAAAAAAATGGCGGTTTCTATTTTATTAAAATAATTATAGGTTGCCATTTGAAAAATAAAAGTTGATAGTCGTATCTTGTAAACCTGACTTTATAAAAAATATCTACATCTGCCATCAAATAGTATATGTAAAATTATAAAACTTTTATAGGAGCCATTTTTTTCTATTACTTATAATAAAAAAGTTAAAGGGGGGGGCGTCTTCCCAGACTCACCCTGTATATATATATATATATATATATATATATATATATATATATATATATATATATACTAATGACATCTTGAGAGTATATTTGTGAACTAGTGTGTTTCGGACCAACGACAAAATATAGGGCTCGAGAGCAGCACCGTCGACTGTGCCCAAGCCTCTCAGCTCATTTCACACCATTCTATGATTGTCTCAGTTCACACCATATACCTATTAGTAATATAGCGCTGATCCTCCGCTATCCAGACGTTCAACAAAGCGTAATAGAGATATATCTAGTATCGCACACAACTGTTACAGGGCACTTGGTGCGCAGGCTCATCACGCAAGGAGATAGTGTTTCAAATTCACATTTAATATTTAAATAAAATAAATAAATATAGAAATTTGAAGAAAATAATGAATTATTGTACATAATACTGTAATAATCATTTAATATTGTTTATTGATAATAAAATTACTACAGCGCGAAATTTAAAATATTTTAAGCTATGTTTTGTGTACTATGCACGATATGATAAACCGAAATTTATTTTCCCAGTTAATAATATGTAACCCTTCAATTGACAATCGAAATTTTGAAAGCAACATAATTTGTGTCATTAATAAAATATGTTTGAATTTGTTCATTTAAAATAAATTTACTGAGAAACTAAGTATAAATGACCCGACATAAGATTTTATTATATTGAACTTGTTATTTTAACATGTCATTTTAAAATAAAAGAAATTAGCAAAAATTTTAAACAGGGAAATAAATTTCGCTATATCATATCGTGCATAGTACACTTAGATTAGCATTGCAATTAAATGAAGGTGAAAAGAATAATATTTCAAAAGATATTGATAGGATCGAACTATTCGAGGAATTAAAAACATATAAAATTATACAACCTTCATTATTATCTCCAATTAAAAACTTAGAATATATTTTTAATAACGACTTACAAGCATCGTTTTTTTGTAGCACTTCGAATTTTTTGAACTTTACCTGTAAGGGTAGCCAGCGGGGAAAGGAGTTTTCCAAAGCTGAAACTTATCAAAAATTATCTACGGTCAACCATGAGTCAAGAAAGACTAACTAATTTGGCCGTATGAAGCATTGAACTAATACAATTAACACTTCTGATATTGTTGACAAATTTGCGGAAGTAAAGGCTAGAAGGGCACATATTTAATTCATGTATAAAATTTTATTTCAAGAATAAATAAAAAAAACATCAGTACTGCAAATCCCAGACTTAAACAAAGAATTCATACTGACAACTGATGCCTCTGACTATGCAATCGGAGCCGTATTAACACAAACACATGACAACCAAGACCTATCGCTTCAAAAACTTTAAACTCAGCTGAACAAAATTATTCAACAATAGAGAAAGAATTAAAAGTAATTGTGTGGGCAATAAAAAACTTCAGACCATATTCATACGGAAGAAAATTTAAAATCAAAACTGATCACAAACCTTTGGTATGGCTTTTCAATATGAAAAACCCGAATCAAAAATTAATGCGCTGGAAAATTGAATTAGGAGAGTATAATTTTGAAATAGAATACCTAAACGGGAAACAGAATGTTATCGCTGACTTGTTATCAGGACAGCGTCTCGAGCTGAAGATAACAGAAATTACTGGGAACATATTAGATAAAAAAATTATCGCACACTGTGTGGCACGCGACTTGGAAATGTCTGAAGGATTAGCAAAGAAAATATCAGAAGAATTTGATAATAAAATTTTTTGCCAAAATTACGACTCATTGAATAAACATTTAATTATACAGAAATAAGGTGATAAAATAATAATTTATTTAATAACAAAACAAAATCATTACGATCGACACTCCATAAAAAATTTAGATAACCCATTAAAAGAATTAAGAGACTTTTTAATAATGAATGAGTTACACGAAATAAATATTCCTAAATTAGATTTATATGGATTAGCGTGGGTAGATGTAAAACAAAAATTATACAAAATATTTGAGGATACTAATATTCAAATAAATGTCTTTAGTTTACCAGAAAATTACCATTTGACAAAAGTCAGTGATCAACTAAATAGCGAACAAAACCGATATTAACACAGTGCATTCAGACAATGAGAATATTATAGCAGGAATTAAATATATATACAATCGGTTAAACATAGCAGATAACCAAATTATTTTTGACTCACATAATCAAGCAACAAATATTCAAATTACAAAATTATTTAATAAGAAAAAACAAAAAATACATATAACGATTAATGAACATAAATTTGTGGAAGAAACACTAAAATTTTTAAAAGAATATATTGTACCAAAAGTTAGATATTTAGCTATATTTAATAAAGATCTTGATAAAAAGGTAACAAAAATCATATCAGAAAATTTTACTCCAGATTCAATAAATATAATAGCAGTTGACAAATTAGTTTCTGACATTTAACATGAGGAAGAACAATTGGAAATTATTCACGAATTTCACAATGGTATAACGAACCATAGAGGAATAAATGCTACTATTCAGACACTGAAAGAAAAATATTATTGGCCAAGAATGAATAAAGATATTATAGAATACATAAACAAATGTGAGTTATGTAAGTTAAACAAATATGACAGAAAACCGATACCTGCAACAGATAATGTCACTGCAACCCCCGATAAACCTTTCAAAATAATTAATTTAGATTTGTTAACATTAGAGGGTAAATACTTTTTAACTATTATGGACCAGTTCTCAAAACACGCACAAGCATATTTCCTTGTTAATAAAACAGCCAAAATCATATGTGATATATTAATTAAATACCACCAAACTTATAGAATACCCGATATGATAATAACAGACAGCGGAGGAGAATTTAAAAATACACTGCTACAGGATTTATTAAAAAGATACGGAATTAATATTCATTTTATTTGCATCCACAATCCAGAGAGTAATGCAATCGAAAGATTCCATTCTACAATAATAGAGTCATTACGAATGATTACCCAAAAAGAGCGAATAAAAGAACAAAGTTTAATTCAAAAGGTAGATCTCGCACTAATAGCATACAACAACACAAAACATAACACAACCAAATTAACACCCAACGAAATATTATTCGGACCTGATCAGAACAAATATTTCACTAGACCAAACCTTAAAGGAACATCAAGATAACATTAATACGGTAAATAAATTAGTAAAAACTAGAATTATGAACGAAAAATTAAGCAGATATAAAAAAAAGGATAACCCATTACAATTAAAGCAAGAAATATTTATTAAGCAAAATCCTAAATTAATTGGCAAAATTAAAAAACCTTTGTACAAAAAATATTCCCCGAAAGCTGACGACCCCTTGTTAGGAAAAATAAAAATTACTGACGAACCGTGACAAGAACGTACGAATAAATATAATAAAACAGTAAAAATTACAACGACTACTGTTACAGACTATGCCACGGACAACTGACTGACATTTCCAAAAATAACGGATTCCATCTAATCCAACTAGGCGAATGCAAAATAAAAGAGTCCGAGCAATTAATACATTATAATTACGATATATCCCAAAGAGAAACAGAATTTACTAAGGTTACAAATACTTTTATTAAAGTGCAAAAACAATTAGAGAATAAAGAATACGCCTTCCAAAATATTTTAAATATATTAAAATATAATTATGTTGACTTGAAAGATCAAGTTACAAAACTATTTCTGAGAAATAATAAAAGATTTAAACGAGGTCTTGTCAACGGGCTAGGATCTGTAATTAAAGCGATTACAGGTACTTTAGATTCAAGTGACGAGGAAAAATATAATAAACTTTTTGAACAAATACAAATTAATGAAATAATGTTACAAAAACAAAATGAACAAAAATTTACAAATTTCAAATAATATTTCCAAACAGTTTATTCAACAATTAGAAAATATAAAACATAACGAAGAAATTCTTCAGGAAAAATTAATATCAATAATAAAAAAACTAAATAAAAATCAGGATTGGCAGAGTATTATGGGAGTCAATAACCAAATATTAGAATTAATATTGATAATAGAAACCATAATGAATTCTGTAAACAAATAGAAGTAAGTTTATCTTTCTGCTCTCTACATAAAGTACACCCTAGCATTATCACATATGATAATTTGAAAAAAATTACCCAAAATAAAGATATTTGGAATTTTAACGAACTCATTGAAACCCATTGTAAATACGAAAATAAACAAATTCATTTTATAATCATGATACCAAATTTCTCAAAACAATCCTATCCATTATTTCAATTCAGCCCCATTCCCACTTACAATGAAGAGCAAAAACTAAAAACCATAAATGAAAATCAAAAATTGCTTTTTAAAATGGGTAAAGAAAATTATGTAACCAATAATTGCATATTTACAGAAAATAAGTATATGTGTGTTACACAATATTTTGAAATAAGCAAATGTATCTCTAACTTAATAGATAAGAAAAAGGATGATAATTGTCTGTATCATTATATAAGCATGGAAAACAATATTGAACAAATCAGAAATACAAATGATATAATAATCATTAGCCCTAACAAACAACAAATACAAATTAGTTGCTCGCATAAAAATATCTACAAAGAAATTACAGGAATTTTTAAAATGAAAACAAATGAAAAATGTCAAATAAATAAAAATGTTTTCGAAATTGTTAATCAACAATATAAAGAAATACAAATTCAAAATCTAGAAATAAATTATGAAAATAAAGAAAATGGAACAATGAATTTAAGAAAAGTAGAAAAAATAAAAGAATCAATAGCCGTTTTACCGAAAATAAAGAATCTTGAGTTAAACAACAATTACCATTCTTATATAATACACATTTTATTAGCTGTAATTATTTTAATATGTATTTGTAAAATATTATTTAAATATAAGAAATATCTTTGTAAAAAGGGAAAACTCGAAGAAAAAGAAATAGAGTTAAAAGAGCTTAAAATCATGCGTTATAGCAAAGTCTTGCAAGGGAGGAATTATGTTATAGTATAAATATCACACTTTGCTACTGCGCATGACCATCCCCTCTTAGTAACTAAGCAAACTAAGCATAATGTACAAATTATAAATGTCTTAGTATAAATACAGACGGGCAATCGCCAGTCAGTCGTAACATTATAACAACAAATTGCTGTATATTTTTATTTGTGTTTGAAAAATAAAAATATTTTTTTAAAGACAAAAAGGCTTTATTTATAGAAAATTTCTATAAGAAGAAAAACAAGAAAAAGTGTTGATTTGCCAGAAGTAGATTGATTAATAACCATTATAAACATTTTAATTATAAACAAAATATACTATTGTAAATATATAATATAAACGTAAATAAAATAGAATTGAAATATGAAAAAATAACATGAAAATTTGTTACTTATTAATGAAACATTATAAATATTAATATTTTTCTTCCATGACATGACATCTATTTAAAATTCCCGCTCTTTTTTCGTGGACGTCCAGTCAGTAGGCGTTTTCGTTTATTGTCTCGGAGAACTCCGAACGATCGTAAGCGTTCGTTTATTATCTCGGAGCGTACCTAACTGCGTTCGTATTTTGTTTCGTATGTCTCCGAGAGGAACGCTCTGAGAGTCTTCAAGCGCTCTGACAAATCTGTAGGGTTAGAGCATGAAATGCGCGGGAATGTGTGAAATCCATCTTAACCCTAAACATTCATAGTGTTGATAAGAGCATCACCAGCTGTACTAGTTATTATTAACAAAACACAAACGAAAATAATCACATAAAAATATACGTTATATTATTGGGGACAAATAATTCATAAATATTAAAAAAAAATAATATCATAAAATTTTATAATTAGTGTTTTAATGTTAAGTTTTCGATTCCAATTCGTACGACCCAATTTTGTATTTGGGTCATGATTAATAAACCAAAATCTTTTGGCAAATTGTATTACGACCAGGGCCGTGCCAAGGCAGGGACGAGCGGGGCCCCGGCCCAGGGCGCAAAGTCAAAGGGGCGCAAATTTATTATTTTATTATTACTTATAACTGTAGTTTTTTAAACTCATACAGAACACCAAACTGCGGTGTCTTTTGTCTTTGCATATTTTTGTACCCTGTTAGCACAGAATAGTTACATAAACCTATTCTGTGCTATTAGTTATTAACAAAATTTCGTAGAATCGACGTATTATAGCAGATGTGATCGTGATAATTAGTGTTAAACGGGCGGCCGCCAACAAAGATATCGGTTAGTACTTAGTAATAGTAAATAATAAAAACATTTCATTTTCCGTGAATCATTATTTCTCCCTTCAGAGAAACCTGCAGAATGATTTTGTGTGTTTGCGCATTTGATATTTTCTTGAGTATTATTCTAGTTTGGAATTTCTGTAGTTTATTATTTTATTGTAAAGTTTTTGTTGTCTATTTGGTTATACTTATATTATTTATAGTATATTCTTGTGAACGAGAGTTTAGTAAACCAAAATTAATAAAATCGTATACACGATCTAGTATGAGCCAAGAGAAATTATCAGGTTTAGCGCTTTTATCAATTGAAGATGAAATTGCAAAATCGTTAAATTTTGATGAAATAATTAATAATTTTTCTTCAATTAAAGCACGAAAAGTTAACTTATAATTCATTTATATCGATGTTTATGTTTATGTTTGTTATTGTTATAAATGTATGTATACAAAAAACTAAATATATGTATATATATAATAACATTATTGTTATTGAGAAGAAGTTGGGGCGCAAATAACAATATTTGCCCCGGGCGCAAAATTGGCTAGGCACGGCCCTGATTACGACTATATTTTAAAATAAGTATTTATATTATTATAGCTTCATTTTCTTAAAGCTGATACATATAAGTAATCACACATTGGAAAATCTAATATTTCGTTTGAAATGGGATTTAAAATCTGAAATATTTTAATTGTAACTGTAATTACATTGTAAACCGAAATTTTATATTTATAACATTACCGTCCACATTATAATTTGAAACATTTTTTTCATGTAATCATTTATTTTAATACGTTTGATTCTATTTATTTTAATAGAATCATTTATAATTTGTTTTAAAATCATTTCTTCCATTTCATCATTTTCAAAAATAATTTATTTGCAGTGAAAGGTAACAAGTCGTTGGTTTTATTTGAAAAAGACATGATTCCCACTTTTGACACGCTCTTAACCGTTCTTATACTACACAAACACTCTGGACAATCTGAACCATCTGATGACGTCACCAGAGAACTCTGACTAACCTCTCAGAGAGAATAAACGAAAACACCACAGTGTCCACAGCTCAAAAAGTTACTAAGAAAATAAAATTATTATTTAATAAGATATTTGTTAATTTGTTTAAAAATACTAGGACATAATACAGTTGTAAGATAAGAGAATGCGATAAGAGAAATAATTTTCCATTATCATATAATGTTTGTTTATAAGTAAAAGTATGATATGAAATTATTAACAGTATATTTTTGTGGACTAAATATGAATATTTAATGAGGTGTAATAAAAAATTTTGTTACTAAATGTCACCGATAAAAGTCCATTAGAAACTTTTGAATACTACTAGACATCTAACTTGAAATTTCAATAACAAAATTTTCTTTTAAGCATTCTTAAAACATTAATCATGGTGAAAATGCTTAATCCCTATTTCTGGACCATAAATAATAATAATTAAATGATGAACAACAAAGGAAATGTTGTAAAAAGAAAGAAAATTGACAGAAACAGGTATTGACACATATAGGTTATGTACATAAATCTTGTTTAAATACATTCATCTACTTTAAACATTTGTTTATTATATATTGTTTACAGGTATTTGTAATTTATTTATATTTTAATAAAGGATTTTCAAGGTTCAATAAAAAAAAACACAAACACATCATATTTGTTGCAAGTATTGTGTATAACTCTTTATTTATAATAATATAGTACACACACATTGCATGTTTATACATATTTATTAAACAATCTAGTCAATTTTATATGCTATTCTTCAGGTTGCTTGTAAAATCCTTCCGTATGTATGAATGCTATCTGTAACATAAATAACATTATTAACATGTGCATTCATTGTTAAACTATCTTCCACATACACATTTGTAATTGTTATAAACATTCCACACTTTCCAACTTTTATAAAATAATAATAATCACAACCACTACACGGGCTAAATTCATCCAAATGCATACTATTAGTTGTAATTTAATTTAAAGAAAATAATAATAAAATTAAAATTAAAATTACAAAGCTTATATAAACACACTTAAAACACCTGGAGAGTCATATAATGTTCTTAGTCTCCAGGTTCCAAATTTTCTACCCTCGTGGCTGTATGTCTCTTAGTTAACAAGTTATAAGAAGTTTTACTTTGCATATATATGTAACAGTGATGTCACTGTCATAGTTATTAGAAACATTACTTGTTATGACATTAAATGTCAAGTTTAGATTTTATTATTGTTTATATTTGTATTTCATAATCATTATCCATATTTCATTCCACATTTCATACATAGTATATAAACGACTGTAAAAACCGATTCTTCTTAGACACTAATCGGTCTACAGTGTTTTAATTGAATAAAGAACATTATAAATCGGTTTTTTGTCTGAAATGGATCTAGTAAGAATAAAAATTAGAATAGAGGGAGATGAATCAACATGGAGAATAAAAACAATCAAACAGTTGGATGAAGAAGTTGTATATGAATTCCCAATCGATGACCAAGTAGCTGTGAAACATAAAGATTTATTTAATATGAGTACAGTAAAAAATGCATGTAAAGGTTTAATAAAGAAAGGGCAATACAGAAACATAAATGTGACACTTAGTAGAAAAATGGTATCGCAATACTTGGACGATGATAAAAATTTTGTATTTAATGTATTTAGATGAAGAACAAACAGTTAAAAATTCAGCAGATAAAGATAATGATCATTTATTGCGACAGATTAAAGAATTGACAGCTCGTCTAGAAATGAAAGAAAATAAAACTATTAATTTATCAAATGTTCAACAATTGTTTGTATTAGAAAATTTTTCGGGACACCAGAATGTTTTGGAATGGATTAAGAGATTTGAAGATGAATGCATACGTCACCATATTACATCAGATGAGAAAAAATTCAAGTATTAAGAATATTTCTGGAAGAAAATGCAATCGAGTGGTATGCAATAAATTTGGCAAAATTAACAATAAAAGAGAAATGGGAAACATGGAAAACATCACTTAAAGAAACTTATGCGGATAAAAGCTGGCAAACGGTACGATATGCCTACAGTTTTCGGTATATAAATGGATCAATATTGGATTATGCTCTAAAGAAAGAACGTCTTCTATTAGAAACTGAATCTGGAATATCGACGAAATCACGTATAAACCATATTGTTATTGGTTTACCTTTGTATATTCAAGATAGATTAGATAAAGAAGAGATTACTACAACTGAAAAACTCATGAATCAATTACGAAGATTTAATCAAAATATAATAACGTAATCGAAGAAAGAATTAACATATAATCATCAGGGAAATAATACTAAAATAGAAAATCGAAGTAAGATTTTTGGAAAAGAAAAAAAACCATGCAATATTTGTGAATTGTTAGGAAAACAAGGTCGGTATCATCCAGTGGAGTTATGTCGAAATAAGAAGAATATTAATATGAAGAGTGTAAATATGTCAGAAAGTAATGAAGATCAATCCGAACAAAAAAACGACGAATTGCACCAGTTAAATTAAATTAAATGTTATTCTGAATAAAGTAAAAGAAATACAAGCAATTTATGATAGTGATGCAAATGTAACATTAGTAAATTATAAGATAATTCAGAATATAAACCACGAAATTATTCAGAAACAAATATTTAAAACGATTAATGGTACAACCGAGAGTTACGGAAAGATAAAGGTAAATTTAAGAATAAATAAGTTTGAGAAAGAAATTGAAGCGATTATTATTAAAAACAATACGTTCTCATATGATATTTTGTTGGGTTTAGATGCCATTCAAGAATTCAAATTAATACAAGATGATAAACTAAACATTTACCAAAGAATAGATAATAAGAAAATTGAAAAAATTAGAGACGCTGAAGAAGAGAATAAAAATAAATTACAAACAAATACACATGAAATAAATATGAGTAATGACAAGAAAAAGAATATAAAGATGGGAAACAATTTAAATGAAATAGAAAGAGGAGAATTGTCTAATTTAGTAGAACAATTTTCACAAGTATTTGCTACGCATAAATATGATATTGGGTGTACTAAATTTTATGAAGCACATATTAAATTAACAGAAAATAAATATATTTCGAAGAAACCGTATCGTTGTTCATTGCCTGATCAAAAGGAAATTGAATCTCAGATAGAAAGTCTATTAAAATATAAGTTAATAGAAGAATCAAGTTCACCATACTCTTCACCAGTTACATTGGCATATAAAAAAGAAGAAGGAAAGAAATCTAGATTATGTATTGATTTCAGAGACCTTAATAAAATCCTTGTTTCTGAATCACAACCATTCCCTAGAATTGAAGACATTATAGTGAAAACTAGAAAATGTAAATGGTACACAACAATGGATATTAATTCTGCCTTCTGGACAATACCAATTTGTGAAAAAGATAAATACAAAACAGCTATTGTTACTCAATCTGGTCATTATCAATGGTCACGTCTACCTTTTGGATTAAAAATATCACCTGCAATATTTCAACGTGTTCTGTCAAATATTCTGCGTAGAGAAGGACTACAAGACTTTTGTGTTAATTATATAGACGACATATTAATATTTTCGAAAGATTTTGACGAACATTTAGATCATATTAGAAGAGTTCTAGAGGCAATGCAGAAAGAAGGATATAAACTAAAATTATCAAAATGTTGCTTTGCACAATCAGAAGTAAAATATTTAGGTCATACTTTAGGATTTAATTTCGTTCGACCACATTATGATAACGTCCAAGCAATAAAAGATTTCCCCACTCCACAGAATAAGAAAAATGTAAGGCAATTTTTAGGGAAAACCAATTTTTATTATAAATATATTCCAGATGCTAGAATTCTAGAACCTCTTCATTCGCTTTTACGAAAAGATGTTGTATTTGAGTGGACATCAGAATGTAAAAAATCCTTTGAACAAATAAAAGAATACTTATGTACTCGTCCAATACTGGCAATCTTTGATCCAGATCGACAGACCTATATCTTTACAGATGCGAGTGGCATAGGCATAGGGGCAGTTTTAAAGCAGGTTCAAGATAACGGGGACTAACACCAACACAAAAAAAGAAGAAATCAATTTATTTGGAATGTTTGGCATTAAAAGTAACTTTGCAGTTTTGGCAGTACTGGTTACTGGGACATCGTTTTGAAGTTATATCCGACCACAAACCTCTAGAGAATATAAAAGTCAAAGCCAGAACTGATGAAGAATTAGGAGATTTAGTGTACTATTTATCGCAATATAATTTTACAATACGTTATATGCCTGGAAAAACTAATGAAGAAGCAGATGCTCTTTCTAGAAACCCAGTTTTGGAGTGTTTTGAAAACAATGACGAAATTTTAAAAGTTGTAAACCTTATTGAAATGGATGACATAAAGAAAGACCAAAAACGCCACACAATAGAGATGATGAAAAATAAATATACTTATAAAAAAGGAGATTTAATCTACAAAAAAATAAAAAACCGAGAGAGAATTTATATATCACATGAACTTGGATTACAAATTTTACACAAGGTTCACATATATTATGGTCATATTGGGGCACAACTCATGATAGAAAAAATACGTCCATTTTATTATTTTCAAAATTTTGATAAGTCAATTAGAGATTATTGCAATATATGCGATATATGTAAGAAAAACAAATCTCGTCGATCTAGAGAGATTGGTCTACTATCTCAATTAGGACCGGCAAAAGGACCATTTGAGATAATGTCGCTGGACACAATAGGTTTTATGGGATATCGATCTACAAAAAAATATCTTCATCTGCTAGTAGATCATTTTTCCAGATACGCCTATACATATTCTTCATCAACACAACGGACATCAGATTTTATAAAATTATTAAAACCAATTTTAAAGAAGAATAAAATAAAAGTTCTACTCGCAGATCAATATCCTAGTATAAATTCTTAAGAATTTTCTCTGTCAACATGGTGTTACTTTAGTTCTTACTGCAGTAGACTGTCCATTTTCAAATGGTCTCAATGAAAGGTTGAATCAAACTCTGGTAAATCGTATTCGGTGTAAAATACGTGAACAACCTAATAGCTCATGGTCTAAAATAGCTGAAGAATGTACCCAAGAATACAACCGGACGACTCACAGTGTAACACGCTTTTCGCCAGAATATTTATTAAATGGGACAATATCAGCTATTATACCAAAAGAATTATGTTCACAAACAGATTTATTAACAGATCGAAAACAAGCATTTGAAAACTCTCAAAAACAGCACGAAGCAAATAAAGCTAGGGTAAATAAAAAAAAGAGTGCCTATGTATTAAAACCAGGGGAATTGGTATATGTAGAGAAAAGTAATAAACTAAACAGGAATAAATTAGAAGAGATTCGAGATGGTCCATTCAAAATTATACAGAAAATATCAAACACAATTTATGAAGTAGATAGTGGAAAAAGACGCACAGATGCTAATTTGTATCATGCTAGTAAGCTGATTCCTTTTCGAAGGGGGGAGATGTAACAGTGATGTCACTGTCATAGTTATTAGAAACATTAATTGTTATGACATTAAATGTCAAGTTTAGATTTTATTATTGTTTATATTTGTATTTCATAATCATTATCCATATTTCATTCCACATTTCATACATAGTATACAGGGTGGCTGATTTTTCATTGTCCAGGCCATATCTTCTGAAATATTAAATATAAAAGAAAAAGCTAAATAGGAAACTTGTGTAACAAGACCTGGACTATAAAATAGCGATAACAGATGTTTTCCATGGCCTACTGATTTGGCGAAAAAATATTTAACTTTGGTTTTTTAAATGGAACACCCTATATGTTTTTACGGAATAAGATTCTACATCAATTTCTCGTTACAGCTATGTATAACAAGTGGGGGTTTGCCTTAAATTTATGCTTAATAATGCAAAAAATATAATTATATAAGTCGGCTGTGTTTTCTCATTTATTAATCACTATTTTTTTTATAAATCTGATACAAGTGTTTATTAGAAGTGTTTTATGGTTTTTATTTGATTTGTGAAAACAGCAGAGCATATCAACTTTTTCACTATTTGTGAAATTCATTTTAAATACTTCTGTCTGTTTCTTAGCAGTTGTCTACAGGTATAAATAATAAAATAATTGCAAATCACAGCCGTCTCACATAATTTTATTTTTGACATTATTAAGCATAAATTAAAGGCAAACCTCCAGTTGTTTTACATAATTGTAAAAAGAAATTGATGTAGAATCTTATTCCGTAAAAACATACAGGGTGTTCCATTTAAAAAACCAAAGTTGAATATATTTCCGCCAAATCAGTAGGCCATGGAAAACATCTGTTAACGCTGTTTTATAGGCAAGGTCTTATTACATAAGTTTCCTATTTACCTATTCTTGTATATTTATTATTTCAGGAGATATGGCCTGGACAATGAAAAATCAGCCACCCGGTATAAACGACTGTAAAAACCGATTCTTCTTAGGTAAGATATTATTATTGTACTATGTTATTAATGTACAAGACATTAATAAAAATTATTCTTCTTAGACACTAATCGGTCTACAGTGTTTTAATTGAATAATAGTATATTTTGTTATTAAGAGTAAAAGTGATACTTTGTGTGGCGAGCATGGAAGTTTGCACGACGAGCGAAGCGAGTCGGACAATTGCATACAAGGCACACAAAGACACTTTTACTCTGAATAACACACGCTATTTTTTCTTCAAACTTAGAAATTTAAAAAAATTAACTACTATTTGACGTTTAATATGTAGGTTACCTGTCAGTTATTCATAATTTTTAGTAACTTTATTCTTAGGTTATCTAGTTTCTATAGTGACATTTAGGCCAATATTACAGATTTCTATAGTACAAGTTACTTCTTATTGGCTGATTCTATATACGGCGGCGACAATATTATACGGCGGCTAGAATAAAAAATTATATTACGGAGTCATAGAAATTAAACTTCAACCTTGTCAATCACGTCACAGAAGATGTCACTTTTATGACGTTTGAAGAAAAAGAACATTATATATATGTACTCTCTGTGAGCGTGTTCATGACTGTCCATGTGTTTTAAGTATGTTTATATAATGTTTTTAGTCTCCAGATTCCAAATTTTCAACCCTCGTGGCTGTATGTCTCTTCGTTTACGAATTATAAAAAGTTTTACTTTGTTATATATGTACTCTCTGTGAGCGTGTTCATGACTCTCCAGGTGTATTAAGTGTGTTTATATAATGTTCTTAGTCTCCAGATTCCAAATTTTCAACCATCGTGGCTGTATGTTTCTTAATTTACTAGTTATAAGAAGTTTTACTTTGTATATATATGTACTCTCTGTGAGCGTGTTTATGACTCTCCAGGTTGTTTTAAGTTTGTTTATATATTGTTCTTAGTCTCCAGATTCCAAATTTTCAACCCTCGTGGCTGTATGTCTCTTAGTTATCAAATTATATGAAGATTTACTTTGTATATATATGTACTCTCTGTGAGCGTGTTCATGACTCCCCAGGTGTTTTAAGTGTGTTTATATAATATTCTTAGTCTCCAGATTCCAAATTTTCTACCCTCGTGGCTGTGTGTCTCTTAGTTAACAAGTTATAAGAAGATTTACTTTGTATATATATGTACTCTCTGTGAGCGTGTTCATGACTCTCCAGGTGTTTTAAGTGGGTTTATTTATTGTTCTTAGTCTCCAGATTCCAAATTTTCAACCCTCGTGGCTGTATGTCTCTTAGTTATCAAATTATAAGAAGATTTACTTTGTATATATATGTACTCTCTGTGAGCGTGTTCATGACTCTCCAGGTGTTTTAAGTGTGTTTATATAATGTTCTTAGTCTACAAATTCCAAACTTGCTACCCTCGTGGCTGTATGTCTCTTAGTTAACAAGTTATATGAAGATTTACTTTGTATATATATGTACTCTCTGTGAGCGTGTTCATGAATCTCCAGGTGTTTTAAGTGTGTTTATATAATGTTTTTAGTCTCCAGATTCCAAATTTTCAACCCTCGTGGCTGTTTGTCTCTTAGTTAACAAGTTATAAGAAGATTTACTTTTTATATATATGTACTCTCTGTGAGCGTGTTCATGACTCTCCAGGTGTTTTAAGTGTGTTTATATAATATTCTTAGTCTCCAGATTCCAAATTTTCTACCCTCGTGGCTGTATGTCTCTTAGTTAACAAGTTATAACAAGATTTACTTTGTGTATATATGTACTCTCTGTGAGCGTGTTCATGACTCTCCAGGTGTTTTAAGTGGGTTTATATAATGTTCTTAGTCTCCAGATTCCAAATTTTCAACCCTCGTGGCTGTATGTCTCTTAGTTAACAAGTTATAAGAAGATTTACTTTGTATATATATATATATATATATGTACTCTCTGTGAGCGTGTTCATGACTCTCCAGGTGTATTAAGTGTGTTTATATAATGTTCTTAGTCTCCAGATTCCAAATTTTCAACCATCGTGGCTGTATGTTTCTTAATTTACTAGTTATAAGAAGTTTTACTTTGTATATATATGTACTCTCTGTGAGCGTGTTTATGACTCTCCAGGTTGTTTTAAGTTTGTTTATATATTGTTCTTAGTCTCCAGATTCCAAATTTTCAACCCTCGTGGCTGTATGTCTCTTAGTTATCAAATTATATGAAGATTTACTTTGTATATATATGTACTCTCTGTGAGCGTGTTCATGACTCCCCAGGTGTTTTAAGTGTGTTTATATAATATTCTTAGTCTCCAGATTCCAAATTTTCTACCCTCGTGGCTGTGTGTCTCTTAGTTAACAAGTTATAAGAAGATTTACTTTGTATATATATGTACTCTCTGTGAGCGTGTTCATGACTCTCCAGGTGTTTTAAGTGGGTTTATTTATTGTTCTTAGTCTCCAGATTCCAAATTTTCAACCCTCGTGGCTGTATGTCTCTTAGTTATCAAATTATAAGAAGATTTACTTTGTATATATATGTACTCTCTGTGAGCGTGTTCATGACTCTCCAGGTGTTTTAAGTGTGTTTATATAATGTTCTTAGTCTACAAATTCCAAACTTGCTACCCTCGTGGCTGTATGTCTCTTAGTTAACAAGTTATATGAAGATTTACTTTGTATATATATATGTACTCTCTGTGAGCGTGTTCATGAATCTCCAGGTGTTTTAAGTGTGTTTATATAATGTTTTTAGTCTCCAGATTCCAAATTTTCAACCCTCGTGGCTGTTTGTCTCTTAGTTAACAAGTTATAAGAAGATTTACTTTTTATATATATGTACTCTCTGTGAGCGTGTTCATGACTCTCCAGGTGTTTTAAGTGTGTTTATATAATATTCTTAGTCTCCAGATTCCAAATTTTCTACCCTCGTGGCTGTATGTCTCTTAGTTAACAAGTTATAACAAGATTTACTTTGTGTATATATGTACTCTCTGTGAGCGTGTTCATGACTCTCCAGGTGTTTTAAGTGGGTTTATTTATTGTTCTTAGTCTCCAGATTCCAAATTTTCAACCCTCGTGGCTGTATGTCTCTTAGTTATCAAATTATAAGAATATTTACTTTGTATATATATGTACTCTCTGTGAGCGTGTTCATGACTCTCTAGGTGTTTTAAGTGGGTTTATATTATGTTCTTAGTCTACAAATTCCAGACTTGCTACCCTCGTGGCTGTATGTCTCTTAGTTAACAAGTTATAAGAAGATTTAATTTGTATATATATGTACTCTCTGTGAGCGTGTTCATGACTCTCCAGGTGTTTTAAGTGTGTTTATATAATGTTCTTAGTCTCCAGATTCCAAATTTTCAACCCTCGTGGCTGTATGTCTCTTAGTTATCAAATTATAAGAAGATTTACTTTGTATATATATGTACTCTCTGTGAGCGTGTTCATGACTCTCCAGGTGTTTTAAGTGTGTTTATATAATGTTCTTAGTCTACAAATTCCAAACTTGCTACCCTCGTGGCTGTATGTCTCTTAGTTAACAAGTTATATGAAGATTTACTTTGTATATATATATATATATATATATATATATATATATATATATATATATATGTACTCTCTGTGAGCGTGTTCATGAATCTCCAGGTGTTTTAAGTGTGTTTATATAATGTTTTTAGTCTCCAGATTCCAAATTTTCAACCCTCGTGGCTGTTTGTCTCTTAGTTAACAAGTTATAAGAAGATTTACTTTTTATATATATGTACTCTCTGTGAGCGTGTTCATGACTCTCCAGGTGTTTTAAGTGTGTTTCTATAATATTCTTAGTCTCCAGATTCCAAATTTTCTACCCTCGTGGCTGTATGTCTCTTAGTTAACAAGTTATAACAAGATTTACTTTGTACATATATGTACTCTCTGTGAGCGTGTTCATGACTCTCCAGGAGTTTTAAGTGGGTTTATTTATTGTTCTTAGTCTCCAGATTCCAAATTTTCAACCCTCGTGGCTGTATGTCTCTTAGTTATCAAATTATAAGAATATTTACTTTGTATATATATGTACTCTCTGTGAGCGTGTTCATGACTCTCTAGGTGTTTTAAGTGGGTTTATATAATGTTCTTAGTCTACAAATTCCAGACTTGCTACCCTCGTGGCTGTATGTCTCTTAGTTAACAAGTTATAAGAAGATTTAATTTGTATATATATGTACTCTCTGTGAGCGTGTTTATGACTCTCCAGGTGTTTTAAGTGTGTTTATATAATGTTCTTAGTCTCCAGATTCCAAATTTTCAACCCTCGTGGCTGTATGTCTCTTAGTTATCAAATTATAAGAAGATTTACTTTGTATATATATGTACTCTCTGTGAGCGTGTTCATGACTCTCCAGGTGTTTTAAGTGTGTTTATATAATGTTCTTAGTCTACAAATTCCAAACTTGCTACCCTCGTGGCTGTATGTCTCTTAGTTAACAAGTTATATGAAGATTTACTTTGTATATATATATATATACATATATATATGTACTCTCTGTGAGCGTGTTCATGAATCTCCAGGTGTATTAAGTGTGTTTATATAATGTTCTTAGTCTCCAGATTCCAAATTTTCAACTCTCGTGGTTGTATGTCTCTTAGTTATCAAATTATATGAAGATTTACTTTGTATATATATGTAGTCTCTGTGAGCGTGTTCATGACTCTCCAGGTGTTTTAAGTGGGTTTATATAATGTTCTTAGTCTACAAATTCCAAACTTGCTACCCTCGTGGCTGTATTTCTCTTAGTTAACAAGTTATAAGAAGATTTACTTTGTATATATATACAGTGTGTGCAAGGAAATGCGGAACATAGGACTTTAACATGGGATTTCAAAAAATTGCGGATACTCTCTCTCCTGATAGATTTAGAGCAAAACTGCAAGAGTACAAAATTGATGGAATTAAATTCTACGTCAGATAAGATCATAATTGTTGCAACAACAGGCCTGTAATACGAGATATATTAAATATAAAATGTTATACTTTCGTTAAAAATCAGATAGCCATGGAAATAAAAGCAAATATCTATCTGTCAGTTTAGAGAATTTTCGCTAATTGTAATACTTATTGTCTATAATTTAATATTATTTAAGTTGAAATTATATTCATTTCTTTAACAATGTGCTAATATTAAAAAAACAGTACAAATATAATTTAAAAAAATATTGAACACAAAGTAAGGTTACTAACTGTCACAATTGACACATAGATTTTTTCATTTATTTCCATGGGTGTCTGATTGTTACATTTTATGTTACATTTTATATTTAATATATCTCGTACTGCAGACGTGCTGTTGCAACAATTATAATTTTATCTGACGTAGAATTTAATTCTGAACAACTTTGTACTCTTGCAGTTTTGTTCTAAATCTATCAGGAGAGAGAGTATCCGCAATTTTTTGAAATCCCATGTTAAAGTCCTATGTTCCGCATTTCCTTGCACACACTGTATATGTACTCTCTGTGAGCGTATTCATTAATCTCCAGGTGTTTTAAGTGTGTTTATATAATGTTTTTAGTCTCCAGATTCCAAATTTTCTACCATCGTGGCTGTATGTCTCTTAGTTAACAAGTTATAAGAATATTTACTTTGTATATATATATGTACTCTCTGTGAACGTGTTCATGACTCTCCAGGTGTATTAAGTGTGTTTATATAATGTTCTTAGTCTCCAGATTCCAAATTTTCAACTCTCGTGGTTGTATGACTCTTAGTTAACAAGTTATAAGAAGATTTACTTTGTATATATATGTACTCTCTGTGAGCGTGTTCATGACTCTCCAGGTGTTTTAAGTGTGTTTATATAATGTTGTTAGTCTCCAGAATCCAAATTTTCTACCATCGTGGCTGTATGTCTCTTAGTTAACAAGTTATAAGAAGATTTATTTTGTATATATATGTACTCTCTGTGAGCGTATTCATGACTCTCCAGGTGTTTTAAGTGTGTTTATATAATGTTCTTAGTCTTCAGATTCCAAATTTTCAACCCTCGTGGCTGTATGTCTCTTAGTTAACAAGTTATAAGAAGATTTACTTTGTATATATATATACACTCTCTGTGAGCGTGTTTATGACTCTCCAGGTTGTTTTAAGTGTGTTTATATATTGTTCTTAGTCTCCAGATTCCAAATTTTCAACCATCGTGGCTGTATGTTTCTTAATTTACTAGTTATAAGAAGTTTTACTTTGTATATATATGTACTCTCTGTGAGCGTGTTCATGACTCTCCAGGTGTTTTAAGTGTGTTTATATAATGTTCTTAGTCTACAAATTCCAAACTTGCTACCCTCGTGGCTGTATGTCTCTTAGTTAACAAGTTATATGAAGATTTACTTTGTATATATATATATATATATATATATATATATATATATATATATATATATATATATGTACTCTCTGTGAGCGTGTTCATGAATCTCCAGGTGTTTTAAGTGTGTTTATATAATGTTTTTAGTCTCCAGATTCCAAATTTTCAACCCTCGTGGCTGTTTGTCTCTTAGTTAACAAGTTATAAGAAGATTTACTTTTTATATATATGTACTCTCTGTGAGCGTGTTCATGACTCTCCAGGTGTTTTAAGTGTGTTTCTATAATATTCTTAGTCTCCAGATTCCAAATTTTCTACCCTCGTGGCTGTATGTCTCTTAGTTAACAAGTTATAACAAGATTTACTTTGTACATATATGTACTCTCTGTGAGCGTGTTCATGACTCTCCAGGAGTTTTAAGTGGGTTTATTTATTGTTCTTAGTCTCCAGATTCCAAATTTTCAACCCTCGTGGCTGTATGTCTCTTAGTTATCAAATTATAAGAATATTTACTTTGTATATATATGTACTCTCTGTGAGCGTGTTCATGACTCTCTAGGTGTTTTAAGTGGGTTTATATAATGTTCTTAGTCTACAAATTCCAGACTTGCTACCCTCGTGGCTGTATGTCTCTTAGTTAACAAGTTATAAGAAGATTTACTTTGTATATATATGTACTCTCTGTGAGCGTGTTCATGACTCTCCAGGTGTTTTAAGTGTGTTTATATAATGTTGTTAGTCTCCAGAATCCAAATTTTCTACCATCGTGGCTGTATGTCTCTTAGTTAACAAGTTATAAGAAGATTTATTTTGTATATATATGTACTCTCTGTGAGCGTATTCATGACTCTCCAGGTGTTTTAAGTGTGTTTATATAATGTTCTTAGTCTTCAGATTCCAAATTTTCAACCCTCGTGGCTGTATGTCTCTTAGTTAACAAGTTATAAGAAGATTTACTTTGTATATATATATACACTCTCTGTGAGCGTGTTTATGACTCTCCAGGTTGTTTTAAGTGTGTTTATATATTGTTCTTAGTCTCCAGATTCCAAATTTTCAACCATCGTGGCTGTATGTTTCTTAATTTACTAGTTATAAGAAGTTTTACTTTGTATATATATGTACTCTCTGTGAGCGTGTTCATGACTCTCCAGGTGTTTTAAGTGTGTTTATATAATGTTCTTAGTCTACAAATTCCAAACTTGCTACCCTCGTGGCTGTATGTCTCTTAGTTAACAAGTTATATGAAGATTTAATTTGTATATATATATATATATATATATATATATATATATATATATATATATATATATATGTACTCTCTGTGAGCGTGTTCATGAATCTCCAGGTGTTTTAAGTGTGTTTATATAATGTTTTTAGTCTCCAGATTCCAAATTTTCAACCCTCGTGGCTGTTTGTCTCTTAGTTAACAAGTTATAAGAAGATTTACTTTTTATATATATGTACTCTCTGTGAGCGTGTTCATGACTCTCCAGGTGTTTTAAGTGTGTTTCTATAATATTCTTAGTCTCCAGATTCCAAATTTTCTACCCTCGTGGCTGTATGTCTCTTAGTTAACAAGTTATAACAAGATTTACTTTGTACATATATGTACTCTCTGTGAGCGTGTTCATGACTCTCCAGGAGTTTTAAGTGGGTTTATTTATTGTTCTTAGTCTCCAGATTCCAAATTTTCAACCCTCGTGGCTGTATGTCTCTTAGTTATCAAATTATAAGAATATTTACTTTGTATATATATGTACTCTCTGTGAGCGTGTTCATGACTCTCTAGGTGTTTTAAGTGGGTTTATATAATGTTCTTAGTCTACAAATTCCAGACTTGCTACCCTCGTGGCTGTATGTCTCTTAGTTAACAAGTTATAAGAAGATTTAATTTGTATATATATGTACTCTCTGTGAGCGTGTTTATGACTCTCCAGGTGTTTTAAGTGTGTTTATATAATGTTCTTAGTCTCCAGATTCCAAATTTTCAACCCTCGTGGCTGTATGTCTCTTAGTTATCAAATTATAAGAAGATTTACTTTGTATATATATGTACTCTCTGTGAGCGTGTTCATGACTCTCCAGGTGTTTTAAGTGTGTTTATATAATGTTCTTAGTCTACAAATTCCAAACTTGCTACCCTCGTGGCTGTATGTCTCTTAGTTAACAAGTTATATGAAGATTTACTTTGTATATATATATATATATATATATATATATATATATATATATATATATATATACATATATATATATGTACTCTCTGTGAGCGTGTTCATGAATCTCCAGGTGTATTAAGTGTGTTTATATAATGTTCTTAGTCTCCAGATTCCAAATTTTCAACTCTCGTGGTTGTATGTCTCTTAGTTATCAAATTATATGAAGATTTACTTTGTATATATATGTAGTCTCTGTGAGCGTGTTCATGACTCTCCAGGTGTTTTAAGTGGGTTTATATAATGTTCTTAGTCTACAAATTCCAAACTTGCTACCCTCGTGGCTGTATTTCTCTTAGTTAACAAGTTATAAGAAGATTTACTTTGTATATATATGTACTCTCTGTGAGCGTGTTCATGACTCTCCAGGTGTTTTAAGTGTGTTTATATAATGTTCTTAGTCTTCAGATTCCAAATTTTCAACCCTCGTGGCTGTATGTCTCTTAGTTAACAAGTTATAAGAAGATTTACTTTGTATATATATATACACTCTCTGTGAGCGTGTTTATGACTCTCCAGGTTGTTTTAAGTGTGTTTATATATTGTTCTTAGTCTCCAGATTCCAAATTTTCAACCATCGTGGCTGTATGTTTCTTAATTTACTAGTTATAAGAAGTTTTACTTTGTATATATATGTACTCTCTGTGAGCGTGTTTATGACTCTCCATGTGTTTTAAGTGTGTTTATATAATGTACTCTCTGTGAGCGTGTTTATGACTCTCCAGGTTGTTTTAAGTGTGTTTATATGTTGTTCTTAGTCTCCAGATTCCAAATTTTCAACCCTCGTGGCTGTATGTCTCTTAGTTAACAAGTTATAAGAAGATTTACTTTGTATATATATATATATATATATATATATATATATATATATATATATATATATATATATATATGTACTCTCTGTGAGCGTGTTCATTAATCTCCAGGTGTTTTAAGTGTGTTTATATAATGTTGTTAGTCTCCAGATTCCAAATTTTCTACCATCGTGGCTGTATGTCTCTTAGTTAACAAGTTATAAGAATATTTACTTTGTATATATATATATGTACTCTCTGTGAACGTGTTCATGACTCTCCAGGTGTTTTAAGTGTGTTTATATAATGTTCTTAGTCTCCAGATTCCAAATTTTCAACCCTCGTGGCTGTATGTCTCTTAGTTAACAAGTTATAAGAAGATTTACTTTGTATATATATGTACTCTCTGTGAGCGTGTTCATGACTCTCCAAGTGTTTTAAGTGTGTTTATATAATGTTCTTAGTCTCCAGATTCCAAATTTTCAACCCTCGTGGCTGTATGTTTCTTAGTTTACTAGTTATAAGAAGTTTTACTTTGTATATATATGTACTCTCTGTGAGCGTGTTCATGACTCTTCAGGTGTTTTAAGTGTGTTTATATATTGTTCTTAGTCTCCAGATTCCAAATTTTCAACCCTCGTGGCTGTATGTCTCTTAGTTATCAAATTATAAGAAGATTTACTTTGTATATATATGTACTCTCTGTGAGCGTGTTCATGACTCTCCAGGTGTTTTAAGTGTGTTTATATAATGTTCTTAGTCTCCAGATACCAAATTTTTAACCCTCGTGGCTGTATGTCTCTTAGTTAACAAGTTATAAGAAGATTTACTTTGTATATATATGTACTCTCTGTGAGCGTGTTCATGACTCTCCAGGTGTTTTAAGTGGGTTTATATAATGTTCTTAGTCTACAAATTCCAAACTTGCTACCCTCGTGGCTGTATGTCTCTTAGTTAACAAGTTATAAGAAGATATACTTTGTATATATATGTACTCTCTGTGAGCATGTTCATGACTCTCTAGGTGTTTTAAGTGTGTTTATATAATGTTCTTAGTCTCCAGATTCCAAATTTTCAACTCTCGTGGCTGTATGTCTCTTAGTTAACAAGTTATAAAAAGATTTACTTTGTATATATATGTACTCTCTGTGAGCGTGTTCATGACTCTCCAAGTGTTTTAAGTGTGTTTATATAATGTTCTTAGTCTCCAGATTCCAAATTTTCAACTCTCGTGGCTGTATGTCTCTTAGTTAACAAGTTATAAAAAGATTTACTTTGTATATATATGTACTCTCTGTGAGCGTGTTCATGAGTCTCTAGGTGTTTTAAGTGTGTTTATATAATGTTCTTAGTCTACAAATTCCAGACTTGCTACCCTCGTGGCTGTATGTCTCTTAGTTAACAAGTTATAAGAAGATATACTTTGTATATATATGTACTCTCTGTGAGCATGTCCATGACTCTCTAGGTGTTTTAAGTGTGTTTATATAATGTTCTTAGTCTCCAGATTCCAAGTTTTCAACTCTCGTGGCTGTATGTCTCTTAGTTATCAAATTATAAGAATATTTACTTTGTATATATATGTACTCTCTGTGAGCGTGTTCATGACTCTCTAGGTGTTTTAAGTGGGTTTATATAATGTTCTTAGTCTACAAATTCCAAACTTGCTACCCTCGTGGCTGTATGTCTCTTAGTTAACAAGTTATAAGAAGATATACTTTGTATATATATGTACTCTCTGTGAGCGTGTTCGTGAGTCTCCAGGTGTTTTAAGTGGGTTTATATAATGTTCTTAGTCTCCAGATTCCAAATTTTCAACTCTCGTGGCTGTATGTCTCTTAGTTAACAAGTTATAAAAAGATTTACTTTGTATATATATGTACTCTCTGTGAGCGTGTTCATGACTCTCCAAGTGTTTTAAGTGTGTTTATATAATGTTCTTAGTCTCCAGATTCCAAATTTTCAACTCTCGTGGCTGTATGTCTCTTAGTTAACAAGTTATAAAAAGATTTACTTTGTATATATATGTACTCTCTGTGAGCGTGTTCATGAGTCTCTAGGTGTTTTAAGTGTGTTTATATAATGTTCTTAGTCTACAAATTCCAGACTTGCTACCCTCGTTACTTGGTATATATATGTACTCTCTGTGAGCGTGTTCATGACTCTCCAAGTGTTTTAAGTGTGTTTATATAATGTTCTTAGTCTCCAGATTCCAAATTTTCAACTCTCGTGGCTGTATGTCTCTTAGTTAACAAGTTATAAAAAGATTTACTTTGTATATATATGTACTCTCTGTGAGCGTGTTCGTGAGTCTCCAGGTGTTTTAAGTGGGTTTATATAATGTTCTTAGTCTCCAGATTCCAAATTTTCAACTCTCGTGGCTGTATGTCTCTTAGTTATCAAATTATAAGAAGATTTACTTTGTATATATATGTACTCTCTGTGAGCGTGTTCATGACTCTCCAGGTGTTTTAAGTGGGTTTATATAATGTTCTTAGTCTACAAATTCCAAACTTGCTACCCTCGTGGCTGTATGTCTCTTAGTTAACAAGTTATAAGAAGATATACTTTGTATATATATGTACTCTCTGTGAGCATGTTCATGACTCTCTAGGTGTTTTAAGTGTGTTTATATAATGTTCTTAGTCTCCAGATTCCAAATTTTCAACTCTCGTGGCTGTATGATAAAGATAAATATTCAAACCAGTAGCACGTTTTTTTAGTCAGCTGTTTGCAAACAAAATTTTTTTGGTTCTTTGTTTTGATTTTGTGGTGCAAGTTACATCATTGTGTTACACTTTTGTATATCCATCGATCTACATATTGTTGAAAATTGTTTGGTGGTCCACGTGAGTAGAATTTGACTTTTTCTTAAAATTTGGTGCACGCGGAGTTCAAAAACCTTTAAACAAGTTAGTACGATGGTTTTATGTGCAAAGTGTAATCGTGCCGTCAACGCGCGAAACCCCGGAGTAAAATGTGGTGGATGCAGCAAATCCTACCATGGCATATGTGTCAAATTATCGGAGGAACAACTGGCTTTCATCAAATCTGCATTTCTAATTTGGAGGTGTCAAGGATGTAACTCATCATTAAACAAATCCATTGTTATAGATAACGCAGATGTTGAAGATCACAATATAAAAATTGGTGATTTACTTAAAATGAAATCCGATATTTTAAACGTCATAAACACTAAATTTGAAGATTTAACTAAATCAATTAATTTCTGTTGTGATAAAATAATGGATTTTGAAGCAAAACTAAATACTTTTGAAAAAAAAATTAAGGAATATGAAAACGTGACTGAAGACAACGTAAAGTTAAAAAGTAAATTAAAAGATATTGAAACTCGAGTACATAACATGGAACAATATTCGCGCTTAAATAATATTATAATAAATAATTTCCCCGTAAAACCTAACGAAAACATTGCGGATATAATAATTAAAACAGGTACAGAGTTAGGGGTAAATATAAATGATAGTGATCTTGACGCGGCTCATAGATTACCAAAAGTAAATAAATCTAAAATACCTTCAATTATAGTAAAATTTAAAACAAGGTTTATTAAAGATAAATTTCTTACTGCGGCAAAAGGTAAAAAAGATTTAACGTCTAAATTTTACTACCCAACTGATGTAGCATCTACACTTTATTTCAATGAACACCTAACTCAGTACAATAGTGAACTGTATAAAAAAGCTCGTGATTATCTACAACAATTAGGCTACAAATATATTTGGTCTAGAAATTGCAAAATACTCGCGAGGAAGAGTGATAATTCAAAAATAATTTCTATTTTACGCGAGGAAGACTTTTTAAAATGTTAGTGGTATAATTGCGTTTGTGACCATTGGTTTTTTCTTAATAAAATTGTTTAATTTCGTACAACCTTGTCCCACATGCCGGACTCATCACCAGTGTCAAGGTCCAGCTCCAGTGACAACAGTTCATTCACCTTAGGACAAATCAACGTACGATCACTAAATTCATGTTTTTCCACATTTATTGATTTTTTACAAAATGAGAACTTTGATGTATTAGCCGTTACTGAGACATGGATAAGCAATGTAACACCACTACACTTATTTCATATAAATGGTTATAATTTAATCAGTTCACCGCGGCATATTAAACGTGGTGGAGGCGTTGCTTTCTATGTCAAAAGTAACATCAAATATAAAATCTTAGACACTTCTGATATGTGTATATCACAAAACATTATTGAACATTTATGGATTCAATTTACTGTTTCTCATCTTAAAATTATTTGTGGTGTAGTTTATAATCCACATTGTGATAATTATAAAGATCTTGATTTTTTAGAAGTCATAGCAACGAATTTCATTCCCCAATGTGACCATTTTATGTTTACAGGAGACCTTAATATAGATTTATTGTTGAATAATGTAAAATCAGACTTTGTTAGAAATGTATTTAATTCCTGTGGATTGCATCAGTTAATTAACAAATATACTCGCCCTGTTTCCAAATCACTTCTAGATGTCATGGTCATATCTGATAAATCATTGTGTGATTTTGCTGATACTATTGATTGTAGTTTTTCTGATCATGACTGTGTATTTTGTAAATTAAATATATCACGAGGAAAATTACATTCAAATAGAATTACATATAGAGATTTTTCACACTTTAATTTAGAAAGATTTATTGTTGATTGTAATGATGTTCCCTGGAATAATATTATTAAGATGGAGAATATTGAAGATAAAGTTAAATATTTTAATGATAACTTAAGTAATATTTTTGATATACATGCACCCGTAAAAACAATAACTTCTTCTAAAAAATATTGTCCATGGTTCACTCCTGTCATTAAAATAATGCAGAAAAAAAGAGACCAAGCGCTAGCTCAATATAAACGAACTAAATCTCTTTCGAAATATGAGTACTATAAACAGTTACGTAACCTTACAACAGATGCAGTACGTAAAGAAAAACAGGCGTATTTCGATTTTGTTATTAATAATAACAAAAATCCTAAAGCACTATGGTCAAACTTGAAAGACGTTGGTGTGCAAAGAAATGTAGAAAATAATATCCCTGAACAACTTTGTGATCCTTATATGTATGGCAAACACTTATCAGACAAAATAAAAGGATCCAGTGCAAATCCTAATTTAGCTAACTATTATTTGCAAAATAAATACACGGTCGGACCGATCGAAAGTTTTACTTTTAATTGTGTAAATAGTGACAAAATTTCAAGTATTATTCATTCGTTGAAATCAAATGCGATTGGTGTGGATGGAATATCTTTAAAAATGATATTATTTGCCCTACCTGTAGTTCTCAACTATATTACACACATTATTAATACTTGTATATTAGAGAGTGTAGTTCCAGATATTTGGAAAGTAGCTGTAATTAAGCCGATAGTCAAACAAGAGCAATGTAATTCATATGATGAACTCAGACCAATAAGTATTTTGCCTTGTTTATCGAAAGTCCTTGAAAGAGTATGCTGCGATCAGATCAGAGAATATGTAATAAAAAATAACATTCTTCCTGTAAATCAGTCCGGGTTTCGATCTGGTTATAGTACAAACACAGGCATGTTGCATTTAATAGACACAATACTGCATAACGTGGACACAGACAAAATATCACTATTAATTCAAATTGACTTTTCTAAAGCTTTTGATATGATCGACCACAACATATTACTTGCAAAATTACATTTTTACAATTTTTCAGAAAGTGCAATTTCTTGGTGCAAACAATATTTATATAACAGATCTTACTGTGTAAGTATTGATAACAAACGAGGAACTGAACATTTTCCATTAAAATGTGGAGTTCCTCAAGGTTCAATTTTAGGCCCTTTGTTCTTCCTCATATTTGTAGCTGATATGCCTTTAACATTTAACTTCTGTGATGTGCACTCATATGCAGATGATACTCAAGTTCAAGCAACTTTGGATCGCGCTAATATAAATGAACAAATTGAAGTTGTTAATAAAGAATTAGAAAGTTTCGTAGTATGGGTAAGGGATAATGGGCTCAAAATTAATACTAGCAAATCATCAATGCTTACATTTGGAAAAAATATTAATGTACCAGATATTATACTTGATGGGGAGATCCTTGTAAATAAGGATTATTCAAATATATTAGGACTTTATGTAGACAAAGATCTTAATTTCAGGCATCACTTACATGTAAAGTTGTGTGCTGCGAGAATTAAATTAAGGCACTTATTTAAATACATACATGATCTGAGTTCATCAATTAAATTGAAACTAGTAAACACTGTCGTTCTGCCATTGTTTGATTATTGTGCATGCATCTACATTCCAAATTTAACGCAGTCTGATAAGAACAAAATTACAATGTTACAAAATTCTTGTCTTCGGTTTGTATACGGTGTAAAGAAATACGATCATATTTCCCAATACCGTAAACTCTCTAATATGCCAAGTATTGATAATCGTGTAAAATATCTGTATTTATGTTTATTACATAAAATTATATTAAGCGGTACTCCGTGTTATTTATTTAACAAACTTAATATAAAAATATACAATTACGAAATGCGAATTAAGGATCTGTACATAATACCAAGTTATAGGAAATCAAAATATAAAGCTGCTTTTTCGTACTTGGCTCCGACTCTATATAACTCCTTGCCTTGTCAACTGAAATTGCTAACATATGCTGCATTTAAAATCAAAATAAAATCTTTGTTCCTCTGTGCTTAATGTGTCTTTATTCTGCATTATTTGTTTATAAAATACATATATTTGTAATATATAATATATATAAATTATAATAATCATGCTTATGTCTATTGTGTAATTGTCTACTGGTTATATTTATGTTAAAATCTTGTTGTATGGTTGGGTGGAAGAACAGCTTCAAGCTGAACCTCGCCTTTTGGGTACATCAATAAAGTATTTATTATTATTATTATTATTATTATGTCTCTTAGTTATCAAATTATAAGAATATTTACTTTGTATATATATGTACTCTCTGTGAGCGTGTTCATGACTCTCTAGGTGTTTTAAGTGGGTTTATTTATTGCTCCTAGTCTCCAGATTCCAAATTTTCAACTCTCGTGGCTGTATGTCTCTTAGTTATCAAATTATAAGAAGATTTACTTTGTATATATATGTACTCTCTGTGAGCGTGTTCATGACTCTCTAGGTGTTTTAAGTGGGTTTATATAATGTTCTTAGTCTACAAATTCCAGACTTGCTACCCTCGTGGCTGTATGTCTCTTAGTTAACAAGTTATAAGAAGATTTACTTTGTATATATATGTACTCTCTGTGAGCGTGTTCATGATTCTCCAAGTGTTTTAAGTGTGTTTATATAATGTTCTTAGTCTCCAGATTCCAAATTTTCAACTCTCGTGGCTGTATGTCTCTTAGTTAACAAGTTATAAAAAGATTTACTTTGTATATATATGTACTCTCTGTGAGCGTGTTCGTGAGTCTCCAGGTGTTTTAAGTGGGTTTATTTATTGTTCCTAGTCTCCAGATTCCAAATTTTCAACTCTCGTGGCTGTATGTCTCTTAGTTATCAAATTATAAGAAGATTTACTTTGTATATATATATACTCTCTGTGAGCGTGTTCATGACTCTCCAGGTGTTTTAAGTGGGTTTATATAATGTTCTTAGTCTACAAATTCCAAACTTGCTACCCTCGTTACTTTGTATATATATGTACTCTCTGTGAGCGTGTTCATGACTCTCTAGGTGTTTTAAGTGGGTTTATATAATGTTCTTAGTCTACAAATTCCAGACTTGCTACCCTCGTGGCTGTATGTCTCTTAGTTAACAAGTTATAAGAAGATTTACTTTGTATATATATGTACTCTCTGTGAGCGTGTTCATGACTCTCCAAGTGTTTTAAGTGTGTTTATATAATGTTCTTAGTCTCCAGATTCCAAATTTTCAACTCTCGTGGCTGTATGTCTCTTAGTTAACAAGTTATAAAAAGATTTACTTTGTATATATATGTACTCTCTGTGAGCGTGTTCGTGAGTCTCCAGGTGTTTTAAGTGGGTTTATTTATTGTTCCTAGTCTCCAGATTCCAAATTTTCAACCCTCGTGGCTGTATGTCTCTTAGTTATCAAATTATAAGAAGATTTACTTTGTATATATATGTACTCTCTGTGAGCGTGTTCATGACTCTCCAGGTGTTATAAGTGTGTTTATATAATGTTCTTAGTCTCCAGATACCAAATTTTTAACCCTCGTGGCTGTATGTCTCTTAGTTAACAAGTTATAAGAAGATTTACTTTGTATATATATGTACTCTCTGTGAGCGTGTTCATGACTCTCTAGGTGTTTTAAGTGGGTTTATTTATTGTTCTTAGTCTCCAGATTCCAAATTTTCAACCCTCGTGGCTGTATGTCTCTTAGTTATCAAATTATAAGAAGATTTACTTTGTATATATATGTACTCTCTGTGAGCGTGTTCATGACTCTCCAGGTGTTATAAGTGTGTTTATATAATGTTCTTAGTCTCCAGATACCAAATTTTTAACCCTCGTGGCTGTATGTCTCTTAGTTAACAAGTTATAAGAAGATTTACTTTGTATATATATGTACTCTCTGTGAGCGTGTTCATGACTCTCTAGGTGTTTTAAGTGGGTTTATTTATTGTTCTTAGTCTCCAGATTCCAAATTTTCAACCCTCGTGGCTGTATGTCTCTTAGTTATCAAATTATAAGAAGATTTACTTTGTATATATATGTACTCTCTGTGAGCGTGTTCATGACTCTCCAGGTGTTTTAAGTGGGTTTATATAATGTTCTTAGTCTACAAATTCCAAACTTGCTACCCTCGTGGCTGTATGTCTCTTAGTTAACAAGTTATAAGAAGATATACTTTGTATATATATGTACTCTCTGTGAGCATGTTCATGACTCTCTAGGTGTTTTAAGTGTGTTTATATAATGTTCTTAGTCTCCAGATTCCAAATTTTCAACTCTCGTGGCTGTATGTCTCTTAGTTAACAAGTTATAAAAAGATTTACTTTGTATATATATGTACTCTCTGTGAGCGTGTTCATGACTCTCCAAGTGTTTTAAGTGTGTTTATATAATGTTCTTAGTCTCCAGATTCCAAATTTTCAACTCTCGTGGCTGTATGTCTCTTAGTTATCAAATTATAAGAAGATTTACTTTGTATATATATGTACTCTCTGTGAGCGTGTTCATGACTCTCCAAGTGTTTTAAGTGTGTTTATATAATGTTCTTAGTCTCCAGATTCCAAATTTTCAACTCTCGTGGCTGTATGTCTCTTAGTTATCAAATTATAAGAAGATTTACTTTGTATATATATGTACTCTCTGTGAGCGTGTTCATGACTCTCCAAGTGTTTTAAGTGTGTTTATATAATGTTCTTAGTCTCCAGATTCCAAATTTTCAACCCTCGTGGCTGTATGTCTCTTAGTTATCAAATTATAAGAAGATTTACTTTGTATATATATGTACTCTCTGTGAGCGTGTTCATGACTCTCCAGGTGTTTTAAGTGGGTTTATATAATGTTCTTAGTCTACAAATTCCAAACTTGCTACCCTCGTTACTTTGTATATATATGTACTCTCTGTGAGCGTGTTCATGACTCTCCAGGTGTTTTAAGTGTGTTTATATAATGTTCTTAGTCTCCAGATTCCAAATTTTCAACCCTCGTGGCTGTATGTCTCTTAGTTAACAAGTTATAAGAACATTTACTTTGTATATATATGTACTCTCTGTGAGCGTGTTCATGACTCTCCATGTGTTTTAAGTGTGTTTATATAATGTTCTTAGTCTCCAGATTCCAAATTTTCAACCATTGTGGCTGTATGTCTCTTAGATAACAAGTTATAAGAAGATTTACTTTGTATATATATGTACTCTCTGTGAGCGTGTTCATGAATCTCCAGGTGTTTTAAGTGTGTTTATATAATGTTCTTAGTCTCCAGATTCCAAATTTTCAACACTCGTGGCTGTATGTCTCTTACTTTACAAGTTATAAGAAGATTTACTTTGTATATATATGTACTCTCTGTGAGCGTGTTCATGACTCTCCAGGTGTTTTAAGTGGGTTTATATAATGTTCTTAGTCTACAAATTCCAAACTTGCTACCCTCGTGGCTGTTTGTCTCTTAGTTAACAAGTTATAAGAAGATTTACTTTGTATATATATATATATATATATATATATATATATATATATATATATATATATGTACTCTCTGTGAGCGTGTTTATGAATCTCCAGGTGTTTTAAGTGTGTTTATATAATATTCTTAGTCTCCAGATTCCAAATTTTCTACCCTCGTGGCTGTATGTCTCTTAGTTAACAAGTTATAAGAAGATTTACTTTGTATATATATGTACTCTCTGTGAGCGTGTTCATGACTCTCCAGGTGTTTTAAGTGGGTTTATTTATTGTTCTTAGTCTCCAGATTCCAAATTTTCAACCCTCGTGGCTGTATGTCTCTTAGTTAACATGTTATAAGAAGATATACTTTGTATATATATGTACTCTCTGTGAGCGTGTTCATGAATCTCCAGGTTTTTTAAGTGTGTTTATATAATGTTCTTAGTCTCCAGATTCCAAATTTTCAACCATCGTGGCTGTATGTCTCTTAGATAACAAGTTATAAGAAGATTTACTTTGTATATATATGTACTCTCTGTGAGCGTGTTCATGAATCTCCAGGTGTTTTAAGTGTGTTTATATAATGTTCTTAGTCTCCAGATTCCAAATTTTCAACACTCGTGGCTGTATGTCTCTTACTTTACAAGTTATAAGAAGATTTACTTTGTATATATATGTACTCTCTGTGAGCGTGTTCATGACTCTCTAGGTGTTTTAAGCGGGTTTATTTATTGTTCTTAGTCTCCAGATTCCAAATTTTCAACCCTCGTGGCTGTATGTCTCTTAGTTATCAAATTATAAGAATATTTACTTTGTATATATATGTACTCTCTGTGAGCGTGTTCATGACTCTCCAGGTGTTTTAAGTGTGTTTATATAATGTTCTTAGTCTCCAGATTCCAAATTTTCAACCCTCGTGGCTGTATGTTTCTTAGTTTACTAGTTATAAGAAGTTTTACTTTGTATATATATGTACTCTCTGTGAGCGTGTTCATGACTCTCTAGGTGTTTTAAGTGGGTTTATATAATGTTCTTAGTCTACAAATTCCAGCCTTGCTACCCTCGTGGCTGTATGTCTCTTAGTTAACAAGTTATAAGAAGATTTAATTTGTATATATACCGGGTGTCCCAGCTCGACCGACACATGGGAGTTTTACATGAGAAATCAGTTAATTATGAATAGTATCTCCCCAGTGCAAGATATTCACTTGAAATTTTGTATACTTATCGGAGAATATTAATTCTATGGATCACACTTATTTGAAATATGCAATTTCGTCTGCAGGGCGAGATTTATTAAATTTAAAATCTAATATTTTCGTTCAAAATCAGACAGCCATGGAAATAAAAGAAAATATTTATCTGACAGTTTAGTGAAGTATCACTGATTTTAATTCTTATTCCCTGTATTTTAATATTATCTAAGTTGAATTTAGTTTCTTTTTGTTAAATAATATAAAAATATTACAAAAATATAAATATCTACAATGGCATGTCATTAACTGTCAGAACTGTCACATAGATATTTTCTTTTATTTCCATGGCTGACTGATTTTGAACGAAAATGTTAGATTTTATAATGTAACAAATCTTGCCCTGCAGACGAAATTACATATTTCAAATAACTGTAATCCATAGAAATAATATTCCCCAATAAGCATACAAAATTTCAAGTTAATATGTTGCACTGGGGAGATACTATTCATAATTAACTGATTTCCCATGTAAAACTCCCATGTGTCGGTCGAGATGGGACACCCGGTATGTACTCTCTGTGAGCGTGTTAATGACTCTCCAGGTGTTTTAAGTGTGTTTATATAATGTTGTTAGTCTCCAGATTCCAAATTTTCTACCTTCGTGACTGTATGTCTCTTCGTTAACAAGTTATAAGAAGATTTACTTTGTATATGTATGTACTCTCTGTGAGCGTGTTCATGACTCTCCAGGTGTTTTAAGTGCGTTTATATAATGTTCTTAGTCTCCAGATTCCAAATTTTCAACCATCGTGGCTGTATGTTTCTTAATTTACTAGTTATAAGAAGTTTTACTTTGTATATATATGTACTCTCTGTGAGCGTGTTCATGACTCTCCAGGTGTTTTAAGTGGGTTTATATAATGTTCTTAGTCTACAAATTCCAAACTTGCTACCCTCGTGGCTGTATGTCTCTTAGTTAACAAGTTATAAGAAGATTTACTTTGTATATATATATGTACTCTCTGTGAGCGTGTTTATGACTCTCCAGGTGTTTTAAGTGTGTTTATATAATGTTCTTTGTCTCCATATTCCAAATTTTCAACCATCGTGGCTGTATGTTTCTTAGTTTACTAGTTATAAGAAGTTTTACTTTGTATATATATGTACTCTCTGTGAGCGTGTTCATGACTCTCCAGGTGTTTTAAGTGTGTTTATATAATATTCTTACTCTCCAGATTCTAAATTTTCTAACCTCGTGGCTGTATGTGTCTTAATTAACAAGTTATAAGAAGATTTAATTTGTATATATATGTACTCTCTGTGAGCGTGTTCATGACTCTCCAGGTGTTTTAAGTGTGTTTATATAATATTCTTACTCTCCAGATTCTAAATTTTCTAACCTCGTGGCTGTATGTGTCTTAATTAACAAGTTATAAGAAGATTTAATTTGTATATATATGTACTCTCTGTGAGCGTGTTCATGACTCTCCAGGTGTTTTAAGTGTGTTTATATAATATTCTTACTCTCCAGATTCTAAATTTTCTAACCTCGTGGCTGTATGTGTCTTAATTAACAAGTTATAAGAAGATTTACTTTGTATATATATATGTACTCTCTGTGAGCGTGTTCATGACTCTCCAGGTGTTTTAAGTGCGTTTATATAATGTTCTTAGTCTCCAGATTCCAAATTTTCAACCATCGTGGCTGTATGTTTCTTAATTTACTAGTTATAAGAAGTTTTACTTTGTATATATATGTACTCTCTGTGAGCGTGTTCATGACTCTCCAGGTGTTTTAAGTGGGTTTATATAATGTTCTTAGTCTACAAATTCCAAACTTGCTACCCTCGTGGCTGTATGTCTCTTAGTTAACAAGTTATAAGAAGATTTACTTTGTATATATATATGTACTCTCTGTGAGCGTGTTTATGACTCTCCAGGTGTTTTAAGTGTGTTTATATAATGTTCTTTGTCTCCATATTCCAAATTTTCAACCATCGTGGCTGTATGTTTCTTAGTTTACTAGTTATAAGAAGTTTTACTTTGTATATATATGTACTCTCTGTGAGCGTGTTCATGACTCTCCAGGTGTTTTAAGTGTGTTTATATAATATTCTTACTCTCCAGATTCTAAATTTTCAACCCTCGTGCCTGTATGTCTCTTAGTTAACAAGTTATAAGAAGATTTACTTTGTATATATATGTACTCTCTGTGAGCGTGTTCATGACTCTCCAGGTGTTTTAAGTGTGTTTATATAATGTTGTTAGTCTCCAGATTCCAAATTTTCTAACATCGTGGCTGTATGCCTCTTAGATAACAAGTTATAAGAAGATTTACTTTGTATATATATGTACTCTCTGTGAGCGTGTTCATGACTCTCCAGGTGTTTTAAGTGGGTTTATATAATGTTCTTAGTCTACAAATTCCAAACTTGCTACCTGTTATGTATTTAGAACTCAGTAAAACACAGAATTAGTTTTTGGACAAACTCAGTTCTTTTTCTTTTTATTTGGTAACTAACTACAATCACTTTTTTTATGAAAAACAATAATACAATGACATCTGTCACATTATCTATGTTAACTATATTTAATTACATAACACTTCTCCCACCTTAATAAAAACTTCATCTATTGACAGGTAAATCTTTCAGGTGGTTTTCTTATCCTATTTGATCTCCGTAATTGTACATTACAATCATTATTATTTGATTTCGTTTCTATTTGAGGTACAGAAGTTAACTCTATTTCATTGTTAGAAATATTTTCTGGAACATTATTTGGTACAACATTAGCTTTGCTTTTATTTACATTTTCTTGAAAATCGTCACAATCTAGAAAAGTATTTGTACTCCTTTCTGGCAAGACTTTCTGTTGTAATAACTTTGTTGGTTCGACTATGATGTGTTCACCTGGATGATGTTCATCTTTTAAGTAAGAATGTTTTATTTGATTAACATGAACAAATTTAACCTTATTATTGACATTCACTAGATATGTATTCAAACTTACTAACTTTAGAACTGTGCCAGGTATCCACTTTGTATCACTAAAATTAATCTTAACCAACACTTTATCACCTACAGAAAATAAGTGTTTATTATTCTTTTCCCCCTTTATTGAGAGAGTTGATTCTTTAGTGCCTGACTCATTAGAACCAAAAGTAGGTTTAATTTGATCTAACAAGGTTCTTGATTTTTGTTTAAATAAAGCTTCTGCTGGTGTGATACCCGTCACTGAACATGGAGTGTTCCTATATTTGAATAAAATATTATCTAAACAATATTGTAAGTTAAAAATGATATTTTTGCTTTTTATTTCATAAATTTGCTTTTTAATCATGTTTTTAATAGTCTGCACTCCACGTTCTGCAGACCCATTTGATGCAGGATGGTACGGTGGACTTTTTGTCGGTATAATACCATTAGCTTGACAAAATTTATTAAATTCCATGGAATTAAAAGGTGGACCGTTGTCTGATACTAACTGAATTGGTAATACAAATATTGCAAACGTATATCTTAATTTCTCTAATGTTTCTTTAGCATTTGTATTTTTCATTACATGAACATCAAGCCATTTAGATTTTGTATCAAAAATTATTAAAAGATGTTTCCCTTCAATTGTACAAAAATCAATATGAACTCTTTCCCAGTTACATACCGGTTTAGGCCACAATCCTATCACTTTTGGATTACTATTAGTTGAATGTAATTGACATACTTTACATTGACTGACTAAATGTTCTATATCTAAATCAATATTTGGCCACCAACATAGAGACCTAGCTAAAAGTTTCATTCGAACTATACCTATATGCTGTTCATGTAACTTTTCTAAAATATACTGTCTAAATTTTTGAGGAACAACAATTCTATTTCCCCAAATAATACAGCCATGCTCTATAGATAGAGAAAAACGTTTTGCAAAATATGGTTTCAAATTTGTATCTTCTACTAAATTAGGCCATCCTTTTAATATCAAATCGTATACTTTTGACAAATTTAAATCAACACGAGTAGCATCAGCCAAATGTTTATATGTTACTGGAAAAGTTTCTTCTAAATTAAATGAATTTACAAATAAATTACTTGGGTCATCATTTGTTATATCAGATACAGGAAGACGCGAGAGGCAATCCGCTACTACATTATAAGTTCCCTTGAGGTATTTTACATCGTAATTATATGCTTGCAGAATAATTGCCCAACGTTGCATTCTAGCAGCCGCTAACGTAGGTATTCTTTTATTAGGATTTAAAATTAATTTAAGTGGTTCGTGATCAGTTTTTATAATAAATTTACGTCCGTATAAAAATTTATGAAATTTTTTAACAGCAAAAATTATTGCTAATGCTTCTCTCTCTATTTGAGCATAATTTTGCTCCGCTTTTGATAATGTACTTGATGCAAATATGACAGGACGTTCAACGTCGTTAACAACGTTACATAAAACTGCTCCTACACCGTATGGACTAGCATCACAAGAAATCACTATTGGTTTATTAGAATCAAAATGTACTAATAAATTATGTTGAACAATCAATTTCTTACTCTTCTCAAATGCATTATTACAATCCGATGACCAAATAAAACTTTTACCTTTTTCTTGCAATTCATATAACGGTTTAAGATGACTAGATAACATTGGTAGAAACCTGTTATAAAAATTTATTAATCCTAGATAAGATCTTACTTGCGTGAGATTTTTTGGTACCGGTGCATTTAATATAGCGTTAACTTTACTTTCTGTTGGTCTAAGTCCATCTTTATCAATAATATGACCTAAATATTCGACAGAATTTTGAAAAAATTTACATTTACTAACATTTATTTTAACATTATAATAATGCAATCTCTTAAAGACAATTTCTACTTTTTGTACACAATCAGAAATATTGTTTCCTGCTATTAAAATATCGTCTAAATAACAACATACTCCAGGAATATTTGATAAAATTCTATCCATTACTGATTGAAATATCATCGGTGCAGATGCTATACCGTATGTTAAACGAGTGTATTGGAAAAGCCCAAGGTGAGTATTTATAGTAAAAAATTCACGCGAATTTTCATTTATTTTTAGTTGTTGATATGCACCTGAGAGATCAAGAACCGTAAAAATTTTATAATTAGACAATGAAGCAAAAATATCAGAAATATTCGGTAATGGATAATGCTCATGTTCAATAACTTTATTTACTGTTACTTTAAAATCATTATTTGATTTTACGACAGACTTGACACATAAATTGTTATATTTCGACTGACATATATTTTCTTTCCATTTTGGAAAAAGTAAATTTAACCAATTTCTGCCAAGCAACGGTCTAAAAGTAATATCTGACTTAACTATTATAATTGGTAAGGTATAAATTTCCTGGTTAACTTCAACTTGAACTTGTATTGTCCCTATGGCATTAACATTGCTACCTGCGACTGTTTTAAGAATTATATTTTTATTCCTTAGAGGAATATGACAAAAGTGCTTTTTATAAAAAATTTCCGACATTATAGTAGCACACGCACCAGTGTCAATTTCCATATTAATAATTTGATTGTTTATTTTTAAACTATATATGAAAGGATACGATTTGTCGGTTACATTGCCTATGTATCCCAAGTGATACACGTTGTCATCCAACTCCGCTACCTGAGAATCTTCCTCAAGCCGAGACTGCTCGACATTGTGAATCGGTTGTCTTGCTCTGCATACTCTCGACGTGTGCCCTATGTTAAGGCACTGGAAGCATTTCCAGTTTCGTGCTGGACACGTTGCAGGATTGTGACTTCTTCCACAGCGAAAACAATTTTTTGTATATTGATTCCGATTACTAACACTATTTTCCTCCCTTTTACTGACATTTATCTTGTAATTATTATATGACATTTGTTTTCCTTTATTTGACACATTGCTTAGTTTGTCTACCGACATGGGATGAAATGATCTTGACTGTGCACTTGTTAACTCATAACTTAAAGCTAGTTCACTTGCTTCTTTAAATGATATATCAGCTTCTGATAATAGTTTTTTTTTGGCATGTTGAATTTCTCAAACCACATACTAAACGATCTCGTAGTGCATCGTCCAAAAAGGTTCCAAAATTGCAAAATTTTGCTAAACGTTTTAATTCAATAATATATTCAGATATGGATTCTGATTCTGCTTGATCCCTTTTATGAAATTTGAATCTTTCTGCTATTACTAATCTTTTTGGAGAAAAATATCCTTTTAGTGCATCAACAATCACCTTATAATCTTGTTTACAAGGATCTGAAGGAACGAGAATGTTCTTTAACACTGCATAAGCTTCTGGACCAATCAATGTAACGAACATGGACACTTTTAAATTATCGGATATTTTGTTGATAATTAATAATTGTTCAAAACGCTCTAAATATGATTCAAAATCACCTCCATTGACATCAAAATGTTCAATTGTACCAATTAAAGCCATAATTCCACAAATTGAAGAGACACTGAACTAAATTTTATTAATGTTTTTTCAATTTACACGTGAGATCGAAAATCTCGTCGCCAAATTATATGTTATGTATTTAGAACACAGAATTAGTTTTGGACAAACTGAGTTCTATTTATTTTTATTTTGTAACTAACTACAATCACTTTTTTATATAAAACAATAATAGAATGACATCTGTCACATTATCTATGTTAACTATATTTAATTACATAACACATACTTATTATTGCACAAATTATTAATTGAATGTTGAGCACACTTTCAAATTGAACTTCACAGTCAGAAAATCAGAAAATAAATGTATCCCTGCGCTGAACTGTTAGGTCCACCTTCCTTGAGTTATTTACTAATTGAACAAAAATGGTGTTTTGATAACGTACTCTACCGACACTACAGATCTATGCCGAAACAAACAACCCGCCGCTAATTGCTATTACCGCTTGCTGCATGTAATATAAAATTGTGGAACCAAGCCAATATGTATGTGGTCCTACATACATCAAACAATTGTAATAAAAAATAATTATGCTAGATATGATCTCATAAATGCTTCAAAAGTTTGTAAATAAGTGTAAACAAAGACGAATAATTAATTAAAATTTTAATTTTTACAAATTGCTTTTCTAAAATGCCGCCCCTGAAAAATTCCAGGTGTGCTGTCGCACACCCAGCACACCCCTAGATCCGCCCCTGCTACTACGACATGTAATGTTAAAGGCGAATAAGTTTACTAATTACAACCTATCCGCAAAAGCCACTTCCTAGAGATGGCAGCACTTCTGACTGACTTATAGGGAAAACATTGTCTTTTACATAAGGACTAATGTGATCGCAGTTTCAGATATATACATTTATTTAAATGATGCTGTCCGGTCTATGATCGAAGTAGAAACATGTTATAAAAGGAAAATAAGATTCACAATTACGGTTATCTGCTTGTTAACTACTTATTTAATTATTTTTATCTGGACATACTATTTTATGCGAATACAAGACAGATAAACGGAATAATATAGAAATAATTGGGCTGTGTCTTCAAATATCTAATTTGAATCAATCGTAATAACATTAAATACAATTGTCACTTCGGAGAAATGTGTATGCATCTGTAAAGCAGATAGAGAGTAGTGCAAGCAATCGTTGCTTTGTTATTATATGTATTTTTTTTTATATAAATACACCATAAAAAAATAAAAAATATATATTTCACAATACATATAAATTCTTCATTTCTTTAATGTTACAGATTTTATTCGATAGGTATATAAATATAAACATGTTCATCATGTTCTTTGTTTTGCACGTCCTTCTCGTGATATGGCTCAATTTCTGATATTTTTATCGTTTCTTCTTCTCTATCTTTCCTATATATAAACAATTCAAAATAAATATATAATGTTAAAGAATAATAATTACTATTTAATGTAACGTATCTCTATTCTTCTTCTCTTTGCAGAGGTTCTCCCGAATTTTTTTTACGGTAATTTATGGTTTTCTTTTAATGACTACAAAACAATCTAATAATGTTTTGAAGCATAAATTATTATAAATATTTAAATGGAATAAAACCGGTAGGTAAAAATAATGGCTCGTATTACGAGCTCACTTTTATAATAAAATCGCGATTTAACGCCCATTTTTACATCAAAATCTTATGTAAAATTAAAAGTTAAAGTCACGATATTATTATAAAAGTCAGCTAGTTCGCTAAATATAAATATATAAAACTTAATCAACATAATTGATTCAAATTTAAATTTTAAACATTTGTGCAAAAAGTTATCAACATCTAGAAAAAAAAATGTACCAAAATACACATAATATTAGGAATAGAATTGAAAAATATATTTACAATATTGGAGGACACGTACAATAACAAAATATTTATTCATAATAAAGAAATGTGTTTCTAAATAAAAATAACGTGTTGTTTTGCCTTGTTTTGTAGAATTTATTATTTTTTACATAAGTGTTTATAATCTAATTTCGAATATTTTTTTCTTGTGAAATTTCTTCATATTTATGGTACTCTACTCTTGTGATATTCAATTCAATTTGATTTTATGAACACTATAAACATTACGTTAACATTGACAATGCCAAAGTTATTTTCTCTTTGAGCGACAACTTTTTTTTCGTTGAAGTTGAACACTGTTTATTAAATATCGACAACAATTGTTTACTTGCATTATTGTCTATCCTCAACTGACTTACTTTTGGAGCATGATCCTGTACTGTCAATATTCTTATTCTGTTATAGATTCCTTTTGTGTAGAACACCTAAAGTAAAAAGTTATTATCACTAACGTCTATTATATTTTTACGCTATGATCCCTGATACTGTCCCCTTGGCATCTCAAACAAGAAGCGAATTCTGACGACGAATGCAAATCCATTATTCCATGAAAATTTTTCCAAACAATGACGTCATGAATCTATGTGTACATCATGAATCCAACTTTGTGCTAGAATGCCTGTATTCCATTTGATTCCAACACTTAATAACGGTAGTTTAAATGTAAAATATAAAATTAATAGATAGTTTGTATGTAGAATTACTCAAAATAATATAAGTAACGATAAAAAATACAAAGAAAGTGTAAAATGTCACAACAGGGTGTAAAATTAATAATAATTAGTAAGACATTATATCATAAATTATTAAAACTGAAATTTATCGAAAGATCAACAACATATTATGAATATTTGCTTTCTAGTACCCCTTAAAAGTGTTTTTTATACTCCGATGTGTAAAGGTCGTACTTTACACATACACACTGCAGACAGCGTGTAAAATACACTAAAACCCCCAGAAGTAAATTTGAATAATTAAACTATAGGGACAATAAACTATATAATTACTAAACAATTTCAATAAATGTCAGATTGTACTTTCTTTTTAATATAGTTACAAATTGTCGTCTGCTCATAATATGTCAAATTTCTAATTTGTTTCAGTAATATTGTTCTATTTAAATTCGTATAAAAAATCGTGTATGCAACTCGAGTGTAAACAAGCTTTATGACATTCAGTCAATAATTTTCGAGAGTCAGCAAGCCTCGTCTCGAAGTACTTAACCTCATGTTATACAGCATGTGTTTACACATATTTTAAATTTTAAATGGCACATAATTGACACCTGTGGTACACTCTCCACGCCAGGAATGCGTGCCCGTGAGGTGATGCCTCGATAACGCCCGCACGGTACATATATGTATGTCATCATCTTTACCGATATCTGCGTACAAAGCAGATTAGCACACCCAGCAATGGGTAATATGCCGTGATGATATATTTATTTTATTTATTCGCTGAAGCTATCCTTAAGAAGATTTAGAAAGATTAGAAATGTTAGCTTGCATATTTTAACAAATTGACCAGCGAGAATTAATTTATATAACGAAAACTAAAACTTTATTTTATTTTCAAATAAAATTCATCTAACACGGTATTTCAAACGTTCTCCAATTTGTAAATTTTTCTGTTTATCAATTTTACAAAATGTTTCACCATAATTAAATGAAATAATTTGTTTATTTTTATATACATTTCCTCTCCGTGTTTATCGCAAAATGAACTATTAAATGATGGTAACGTAGGTACTTTCGAAATTATATTTGGTAGTAGTAAAACCCGTGGTAAACTATATATATTTTGTATATTATCCAATGATTTTGTTGAAAGTATGTCTAGTTCGTTTTTTCTACACTTTTGGAGGAGAACCCGACCGCGTTTTGTACTCCAATCGTCACATTAGCGCCAGTTTTAAGTAGCTGAATTACATTGGGTAAACTTGTCTTTTGGCTAAAATTTCAGCAGATCAGAGAAGTCAAAAGTATGCTCTGTTCTCTGCAATACGGAATGCGAAACGGTGAAACGAGGTATCCGGGAGAGCCACTTCCTAGAGATGGCAGCACTACTGACTGACTTATAGGGAAAACATTGTATTTTACATAAGTGCTAGTGTTATTTTGATACTTTGTTTTGAAGATATTTTGTTATTTTTAATTCGATTCAAATTTGTTTACCGCAATTTCAAATATATGCATTTATTTAAATGATGCTGTTTGGTCGAAGTAGGAGCAGATTATGAAAGGAAAATAAGATTCACAATTGCAGTTATCTGCTTATTAACTACTTATTTTATTATTTTTAGCTGGATATATTATTTTATGCTATTACAATGCAGATAAACGGAATAATATAAAAAAATTGAACTGTGTTTTTAAATATATAATTTGAATCAATCGATATAACATTAAATACAATTGTCACTTCGGAGAAATGTCTATGCATCTATAAAGCAGATGGAGAGTAGTGCAAGCAATCGTTTTTTGTTACTGTATTTATTTATTTTTTATATCAATATACCATAAAAAATAAAAATCATATATATTTCATAAAAGCTATAAATTCCTTATTTTTTAATGTTACAGATTTTATTCGATAGGTACATGAATATAAAAATGTACATGTTCTTTGTTTTACACGTCTCTCTCCTGATGTGGCTCAATTTCTAGTATTTTTATTGCTTCTTTTTCTCTATCTTTCCTAATTACAATTCAAAATAAGTATATAATGTTAAAGAATTATAATTACTACTTACATGTAACGTCTCTCTCTATTTTCTTCTATGTAAAGAGGTTCTTTCGATTTTTTTTTGCGGTAACTTATGGCTTTTTTTAATGGCACAAAAATAATCTAATAATGGTTTGAAGCATAAATTATTATAAATATTTACATGGAATAAATCGTTAGGTGAAAAATATTGTATATAAATGTAAATAATATGTTTATGAAGGATTCTATGTGTTTTCCGATTTTTAATGCGTTTTTCCACTTATTTTTTAATATTTCTCTTTTTGGGAAGTAATGAACGGATATATCAACACATGCAAATAAATACAGAACAATACTTGCTGGTTATTTTTATTTGTTGTTTATAACCTTATGTGTTAGTACAACGTTTTCCCCTTAGACTAGGAATAGTGGGGAGACAAGGCATATGGACGCGTATATTTCAAAATCATCAGAGCGATTTTGAGCCTTAATGATATGTCAAAATCAGCTGAAACAGGCTAATCGACCAGTTAAATACTGTACAATTACAGTTGTCCAAATAAATACTTGATTATTCATGAATCAACACATAATTTTATTTTATAGATGTAAATACATATATTCGTATGAAATAACAATAAACAATACAATACAAATTATACTAAAAATAATAAATATGTAAAAGTGTAAAATTATAAAAGTTGCATTTTCTCTAATCATTTCATAGTAGCTGGTATAATATTATGTTGATCTACAAAACCATGTTCAAATTTATTTAATGGTAAATTTTCCACAATATACGAAATTGTTTCTATTTCGTCACCGTATTCAAAATTTCCAAGTAGGGTTACGAGATAATCTAATTGGTTGAAAGTTTTCCAGTTCGTGTGTTGTGTGAATTTTCAATTCATAAGCATGAATCTGTGTATATACAAAACAATTGTACTATTTTTACAATGATGTTTGCGTATAAATGTGGTTCTGTAACGATTTTTTCGTCCGCGATAACTAAAATGTTACAACCCCAAAAAGTCTTCATTTACCTTTAATTTTTCTAATAACATACGAACTGGAAAACTTTCAACCAATTAGATTATCTCGTAACCCTACTTGGAAATTTTGAATACGGTGCCGAAATAGAAACAATTTCGCATATGCAACTTTAATAATTTTACACTTTTACATATTTATTATTTTTAGTATAATTTGTATTGTATTGTTTATTGTTATTTCATACGAATATAAGTATTTACATCTATAAAATAAAATTATGTGTTGATTCATGAATAATCAAGTATTTATTTGGACAACTGTAATTGTACAGTATTTAACTGGTCGATTAGCCTGTTTCAGCTGATTTTGACATATCATTAAGGCTCAAAATCGCTCTGATGATTTAGAATTCCGTCTTACGGCGACTTACACAGCATGCCCTGTCTCCCCACTATTCCTAGTCTAAGGTTTTCCCTATGTTTTAGATGTTTTATTTTACCACCAGATGTCAGACACTTTGTTGGCTCTTACCAATAATACACGTATTATTTAAAAATCGCCAATAAAAATAATTATTTATCAAAAGAAGAAAAATAATGAATATTTTTATCTAATTAATAAACATAACGTCCTCAGACAGATCCCAAAGTTATTCAATATTTTAAAATATTCTTTTGAGGGGTGTGTACGAACCTTACTTCACGTTGACTTCGATTGTATCATATCTGTAGATATCAAGATTAACTTGTAATATTATTAATTTGTATTTTATAAAATTATGTGTATTTTTATTAATAATATACAGCTTTCTACATATTTCTCTTTGTTTTCTTCCTTATGTATGTTTGGGCAAACTAGTAATGTCCAATACAAAAACTGGGAAAATAAACCATTATATAAAAAATATACCAAATTAGGAATTTTATGTACTTTCCAAACCTAATATACATATATAAATTTACATCGGTAGCTATTAAAATATTATCCTTCCTCCAGACAGGTATATAGGTAGGACATTAATCTAGAACTAGTGATATTTATTGAAATGTACACACGTTAACAGACGGATTCTCAATATCAGTGACTAGACCGCTTAGTGCTGTACGCAGGTATTTTTCCCACTAATACTCACATCGTATATTATGTTTAAAAAATTATGAATGTGAGAACTTATAAACTTTAATAATTTTAAATAATGTTACATGCAAAGGAATATTAGTACAAAATTAATATTAATTAAATAACATTCTGGAACTCTGCAGCATACAGAACAAATTGATCGATGGCTTTAATAACTAGTTGTCGTTTGTCGTTCGATGTTTTTCATCGTACAGCATTGATTGACACATGGCACACACTTTGATAATATAATATATGAGCTTCTTGCTGTGAACCAAGAGTTAAAATATTTTCGAATATTAACCTTACTGAAAGTTCAATGACCTTTTCTGGTTTTTGGTATTTTCTTCTGATTCTTTTTGAGTTAGAAGACTTTTCATATCTTAACTATAATTCATTTCGGCAATCTAAAAAAAATAAATTATGTAAGTGGGATCGAAAAGCTATGTGCGTAGAGTGTTGGACTAAGAACCGGGAGGTCCCGAGTTCGAATCTAGCCGACGCCAAAAATTGTTACCAATTTTAATTTGCACAAAAGTGAACCTTGTTGCGCTCTCCCCACACCAGCTTTAAGAGCCCGTGAGGTAACGCCTGGGAAACATCCTCTTCGGTAAAATATAACATCAAATTCCTGATATCTGCAATGCAGATTGGTTCACCCAGCAATATCTTTATTTAAATTATGTAATTTTATGTTTGCTTATAACATAAATACTTACTTATTTTCCTAAAATTAACGTAGCGATCAGCATAAATACTTCTTGTAAATTGTGATTAGTTTTAACACATCTATTTGTTTATATGACATATTAATCTAACGACATCTATGTACTATCTACTAATGCAAAGTAAGATAGATGTAATTCTAGTTGATATTTTTAAATGAAAATGTGGCATTTGGCAACTGCGCTTATATATTACCGTGTACAGTACTGGACTCAAATAATATTGTGCTCCGGGTTAACCATACTTGTTAACGCTTTTATTTAAATTTAATTTTCTTAAATTAATAGCTATCATTGTGTACTTACGGAAATATAGATATACTTATTATCCATAAGTGAAATAAGAACCTAAAGTTATTTAAAACAAAACTTCGTGTTTCGGACATCTTTTCTGTAGACATACATTGTCATTGAAAAGTGATATGAAGTTGTGTACCAAATTTTGGTTTACAAAATTTTAGGAGTCTCCAGACGTTTAATTAAATATGAGACCTAACTGCGCTTAAAATTTATAAATGTTCGGTGCAATCAGCCTTTGTGCCAAATTTTAAGTTTGTAGAACGTAAGGAAGTCTCCCGATTCATATTTAGGAATTTCACCGAAATAGGTCTATAATTTACAAAAGTTTTGTGGAAATTAGATTTAATATTGTGTTATTTCGTTTTTATTCGAGTTTTTATTAGTAATAGTTTCAATTCTGTTAGAAATTATATGCACAAGTCTTGCATTTTCTTCTGAAACAATATTACCTCCTACGTCCTTCAAGGTACTTTTTAATTGAAGTACTACACGCGGTGTATTGTTACGAAGTTGATATTTCATATTACGCCAAAAGATCTCGTTAGATGATAAATCTGGATTTAAATATGCTCATTTTAATATTAATATTTTATGTTTCTGTAACCATGCTCGAATAATTTTTACCGTCTGGCACGGATCACCGTCCTGCTTCTGCTGGACGATAAAGTCATCTTCGGTCATTTCACAAATCGAGATCGAGGGTAAAAACATTCTTTAAAAACGTATCTGTTCTGCGAGTCAATTATGTAATATACACATATCCTATACATATCAATAACACCTAATTAAAATAACGCACAACGTTGTTCCTTATCCTTCTACCTTCATCCAAGAGGTTCCTTACGTCTGCGTTGTCATTCTCTGGTACATCATCTACATCGGCGGGAACAGCATCTAACATCAATAATATTTAGATGTATCCGCATGTTATGAAGAACTGCACAAGTATTAATAATTGAGCCTGCAATCCGTGGTGAATATCGGAGAATTCTGTCCTTTCCAAGGCATCGGAAGACACTCTTCAATACTCCATTGCATCGTTCTACGCAGACCCGTGTTCGAACGTGGCAGTTCGTGTATCTCTCCTCTGGAGTTCCAGCAGCAGCATCGACGATAGGAGTGAGTAACCAAGGTTCCAGTGGGTACCCCGAATCTCCTAAATATAATATATATTTATTATAAAAATTATTATTAATACAATCAAAAACTTGATCCACACATGTAGGAGATGTCTCTCGATGACTTCACTCACTTCATTAATTATTCTACTCATCACGGTTTGCGACATTCCCAAAATATAATCTTGTCCAACGCTGCGTTGATAAGAACCTGTAGCGTAGAAGTTTAAAGCACCTAAAACACGTAAATGAATTGGTATTCCAGATCGTCTAGTCCTTGCAGTCATAAATGGAGAAATTATTTCTATGATTTGCAACACCCAAAATTGAGGAAAACGATACAGTTCTACAAATCTATCACCGGGTAAACCAAACGGATTGCTGACATCACGTAGTTGGCGTCTCTGCAACCTCAAGGAACGTCTTCTCTCCCGTTGACGAACAAAACGATGAATCACTAAGTTGTCCATCTAAAAATCAGATATGAATTAATGAAAATACAGTCTATATTTATAAGTTCATTTTATTTACCTTAAACCAAGATACTTCTAACTATCCTTCGTAGACCTAGATAAAACTTAAAAAAACAACACTAACCTTACACTAACTAAATATTACAATGAAAAATAATGAAAATATACAGATATATATATGAGATACTACAAATAGAACTTACAAGTAACTATATGAATAATTATTATAAAAATAAAGTTATAGCTATCTAATTTATAATGTCACTAATTTATCGCAAGAAAACTTGCAAGTCGAGACCTTGTCAAAATACGAATATATAAATTGCGCATTGCACGCTCACAGAGAGTACATATATATATATATATATATATATATATATATATATATATATATATATAATGTTCTTTTTCTTTAAACGTCATAAAAGTGACAACTTCTGTGACGTGATTGACAAGGTTGAAGTTTAATTTCTATGACTCCGTAATATAATTTTTTATTCTAGCCGCCGTATAATATAGAATCAGCCAATAAGAAGTAACTTGTACTATAGAAATCTGTAATATCGGCCTAAATGTCACTATAGAAACTAGATAACCTAAGAATAAAGTTACTAAAAATTATGAATAACTGACAGGTAACCTACATATTAAACGTCAAATAGTAGTTAATTTTTTTAAATTTCTAAGTTTGAAGAAAAAATAGCGTCTTTGTGTGCCTTGCATGCAATTGTCCGACTCGCTTCGCTCGTCGTGCAAACTTCCATGCTCGCCACACAAAGTATCACTTTTACTCTTAATAACACAATATACTATTATTCAATTAAAACACTGTAGACCGATTAATGTCTAAGAAGAATAATTTTTATTAATGTCTTGTACATTAATAACATAGTACAATAATAATATCTTACCTAAGAAGAATCGGCTTTTACAGTCGTTTATACCGGGTGGCTGATTTTTCATTGTCCAGGCCATATCTTCTGAAATATTAAATATAAAAGAAAAAGCTAAATAGGAAACTTGTGTAACAAGACCTGGACTATAAAATAGCGATAACAGATGTTTTCCATGGCCTACTGATTTGGCGGAAATATATTCAACTTTGGTTTTTTAAATGGAACACCCTGTATGTTTTTACGGAATAAGATTCTACATCAATTTCTCTTTACAATTATGTAAAACAACTGGAGGTTTGCCTTTAATTTATGCTTAATAATGTCAAAAATAAAATTATGTGAGACGGCTGTGATTTGCAATTATTTTATTATTTATACCTGTAGACAACTGCTAAGAAACAGACAGAAGTATTTAAAATGAATTTCACAAATAGTGAAAAGGTTGATATGCTCTGCTGTTTTCACAAATCAAATAAAAACCATAAAACACTTCTAATAAACACTTGTATCAGATTTATAAAAAAAATAGTGATTAATAATGAGAAAACACAGCCGACTTATATAATTTTATTTTTTGCATTATTAAGCATAAATTTAAGGCAAACCCCCACTTGTTATACATAACTGTAACGAGAAATTGATGTAGAATCTTATTCCGTAAAAACATATAGGGTGTTCCATTTAAAAAACCAAAGTTAAATATTTTTTCGCCAAATCAGTAGGCCATGGAAAACATCTGTTATCGCTATTTTATAGTCCAGGTCTTGTTACACAAGTTTCCTATTTAGCTTTTTCTTTTATATTTAATATTTCAGAAGATATGGCCTGGACAATGAAAAATCAGCCAACCTGTATACTATGTATGAAATGTGGAATGAAATATAGATAATGATTATGAAATACAAATATAAACAATAATAAAATCTAAACTTGACATTTAATGTCATAACAAGTAATGTTTCTAATAACTATGACAGTGACATCACTGTTACATCTCCCCCCTTCGAAAAGGAATCAGCTTACTAGCATGATACAAATTAGCATCTGTGCGTCTTTTTCCACTATCTACTTTATAAATTGTGTTTGATATTTTCTGTATAATTTTGAATGGACCATCTCGAATCTCTTCTAATTTATTCCTGTTTAGTTTATTACTTTTCTCTACATATACCAATTCCCCTGGTTTTAATACATAGGCACTCTTTTTTTTATTTACCCTAGCTTTATTTGCTTCGTGCTGTTTTTGAGAGTTTTCAAATGCTTGTTTTCGATCTGTTAATAAATCTGTTTGTGAACATAATTCTTTTGGTATAATAGCTGATATTGTCCCATTTAATAAATATTCTGGCGAAAAGCGTGTTACACTGTGAGTCGTCCGGTTGTATTCTTGGGTACATTCTTCAGCTATTTTAGACCATGAGCTATTAGGTTGTTCACGTATTTTACACCGAATACGATTTACCAGAGTTTGATTCAACCTTTCATTGAGACCATTTGAAAATGGACAGTCTACTGCAGTAAGAACTAAAGTAACACCATGTTGACAGAGAAAATTCTTAAGAATTTATACTAGGATATTGATCTGCGAGTAGAACTTTTATTTTATTCTTATTTAAAATTGGTTTTAATAATTTTATAAAATCTGATGTCCGTTGTGTTGATGAAGAATATGTATAGGCGTATCTGGAAAAATGATCTACTAGCAGATGAAGATATTTGTTTGTAGATCGATATCCCATAAAACCACCTATTGTGTCCAGCGACATTATCTCAAATGGTCCTTTTGCCGGTCCTAATTGAGATAGTAGACCAATCTCTCTAGATCGACGAGATTTGTTTTTCTTACATATATCGCATATATTGCAATAATCTCTAATTGAGTTGTGCCCCAATATGACCATAATATATGTGAACCTTGTGTAAAATTTGTAATCCAAGTTCATGTGATATATAAATTCTCTCTCGGTTTTTTATTTTTTTGTAGATTAAATCTCCTTTTTTATAAGTATATTTATTTTTCATCATCTCTATTGTGTGGCGTTTTTGGTCTTTCTTTATGTCATCCATTTCAATAAGGTTTACAACTTTTAAAATTTCGTCATTGTTTTCAAAACACTCCAAAACTGGGTTTCTAGAAAGAGCATCTGCTTCTTCATTAGTTTTTCCAGGCATATAACGTATTGTAAAATTATATTGCGATAAATAGTACACTAAATCTCCTAATTCTTCATCAGTTCTGGCTTTGACTTTTATATTCTCTAGAGGTTTGTGGTCGGATATAACTTCAAAACGATGTCCCAGTAACCAGTACTGCCAAAACTGCAAAGCTTCTTTTATTGCCAAACATTCCAAATTAATTGCTTTCTTCTTTTTTTGTGTTGGTGTTAGTCCCCATTATCTTGAACCTGCTTTAAAACTGCCCCTATGCCTATGCCACTTGCATCTGTAAAGATATAGGTCTGTCGATCTGGATCAAAGATTGCCAGTATTGGACGAGTACATAAGTATTCTTTTATTTGTTCAAAGGATTTTTTACATTCTGATGTCCACTCAAATACAACATCTTTTCGTAAAAGCGAATGAAGAGGTTCTAGAATTCTAGCATCTGGAATATATTTATAATAAAAATTGGTTTTCCCTAAAAATTGCCTTACATTTTTCTTATTCTGTGGAGTGGGGAAATCTTTTATTGCTTGGACGTTATCATAATGTGGTCGAACGAAATTAAATCCTAAAGTATGACCTAAATATTTTACTTCTGATTGTGCAAAGCAACATTTTGATAATTTTAGTTTATATCCTTCTTTCTGCATTGCCTCTAGAACTCTTCTAATATGATTTAAATGTTCGTCAAAATCTTTCGAAAATATTAATATGTCGCCTATATAATTAACATAAAAGTCTTGTAGTCCTTCTCTACGCAGAATATTTGATAGAACACGTTGAAATATTGCAGGTGATATTTTTAATCCAAAAGGTAGACGTGACCATTGATAATGACCAGATTGAGTCACAAAAGCTGTTTTGTATTTATCTTTTTCACAAATTGGTATTGTCCAGAAGGCAGAATTAATATCCATTGTTGTGTACCATTTACATTTTCTAGTTTTCACTATAATGTCTTCAATTCTAGGGAATGGTTGTGATTCAGGAACAAGGATTTTATTAAGATCTCTGAAATCAATACATAATCTAGATTTCTTTCCTTCTTCTTTTTTATATGCCAATGTAACTGGTGAAGAGTATGGTGAACTTGATTCTTCTATTAACTTATATTTTAATAGACTTTCTATCTGAGATTCAATTTCCTTTTGATCAGGCAATGAACAACGATACGGTTTCTTCGAAATATATTTATTTTCTGTTAATTTAATATGTGCTTCATAAAATTTAGTCCACCCAACATCATATTTATGCGTAGCAAATACTTGTGAAAATTGTTCTACTAAATTAGACAATTCTCCTCTTTCTATTTCATTTAAATTGTTTCCCATCTTTATATTCTTTTTCTTGTCATAACTCATATTTATTTCATGTGTATTTGCACCACTATCATAAATTGCTTGTATTTCTTTTACTTTATTCAGAATAACATTTAATTTAATAAGTGGTGCAATTCGTCGTTTTTTTGTTCGGATTGATCTTCATTACTTTCTGACATATTTACACTCTTCATATTAATATTCTTCTTATTTCGACATAACTCCACTGGATGATACCGACCTTGTTTCCCTAACAATTCACAAATATTGCATGGTTTTTTTTCTTGTCCAAAAATCTTACTTCGATTTTCTATTTTAGTATTATTTCCCTGATGATTATATGTTAATTCTTTCTTCGATTTCGTTATTATATTTTGATTAAATCTTCGTAATTGATTCATGAGTTTTTCAGTTGTAGTAATCTCTTCTTTATCTAATCTATCTTGAATATACAAAGGTAAACCAATAACAATATGGTTTATACGTGATTTCGTCGATATTCCAGGTTCAGTTTCTAATAGAAGACGTTCTTTCTTTAGAGCATAATCCAATATTGATCCATTTATATACCGAAAAGTGTAGGCATATCGTACCGTTTGCCAGCTTTTATCCGCATAAGTTTCTTTAAGTGATGTTTTCCATGTTTCCCATTTCTCTTTTATTGTTAATTTTGCCAAATTTATTGCATACCACTCGATTGCATTTTCTTCCAGAAATATTCTTAATACTTGAATTTTTTTCTCATCTGATGTAATATGGTGACGTATGCATTCATCTTCAAATGTCTTAATCCATTCCAAAACATTCTGGTGTCCCGAAAAATTTTCTAATACAAACAATTGTTGAACATTTGATAAATTAATAGTTTTATTTTCTTTCATTTCTAGACGAGCTGTCAATTCTTTAATCTGTCGCAATAAATCATCATTATCTTTATCTGCTGAATTTTTAACTGTTTGTTCTTCATCTTCTTGTCCAAGTATTGTGATACCATTTTTCCACTAAGTGTCACATTTATGTTTCTGTATTGCCCTTTCTTTATTAAACCTTTACATGCACTTTTCACTGTACTCATATTAAATAAATCTTTATGTTTCACAGCTACTTGGTCTTCGATTGGGAATTCATATACAACTTCTTCATCCAACTGTTTGATTGTTTTTATTCTCCATGTTGATTCATCTCCCTCTATTCTAATTTTTATTCTTACTGGATCCATTTCAGATAAAAAACCGATTTATAATGTTCTTTATTCAATTAAAACACTGTAGACCGATTAGTGTCTAAGAAGAATCGGTTTTTACAGTCGTTTATATACTATGTATGAAATGTGGAATGAAATATGGATAATGATTATGAAATACAAATATAAACAATAATAAAATCTAAACTTGACATTTAATGTCATAACAAGTAATGTTTCTAATAACTATGACAGTGACATCACTGTTACATATATATGCAAAGTAAAACTTCTTATAACTTGTTAACTAAGAGACATACAGCCACGAGGGTAGAAAATTTGGAACCTGGAGACTAAGAACATTATATGACTCTCCAGGTGTTTTAAGTGTGTTTATATAAGCTTTGTAATTTTAATTTTAATTTTATTACTATTTTCTTTAAATTAAATTACAACTGATAGTATGCATTTGGATGAATTTAGCCCGTGTAGTGGTTGTGATTATTATTATTTTATAAAAGTTGGAAAGTGTGGAATGTTTATAACAATTACAGATGTGTATGTGGAAGATAGTTTAACAATGAATGCACATGTTAATAATGTTATTTATGTAACAGATAGCATTCATACATACGGAAGGATTTTACAAGCAACCTGAAGAATAGCATGTAAAATTGACTAGATTGTTTAATAAATATGTATAAACATGCAATGTGTGTACTATATTATTATAAATAAAGAGTTATACACAATAATTGCAACAAATATGATGTGTTTGTGTTTTTCTTTATTGAACCATGAAAATCCTTTATTAAAATATAAATAAATTACAAATACCTGTAAACAATATATAATAAACAAATATTTAAAGTAGATGAATGTATTAAAACAAGATTTATGTACATAACCTATATGTGTCAATACCTGTTTCTGTCAATTTTCTTTCTTTTTACAACATTTCCTTTGTTGTTCATCATTTATTTATTATTATTTATGGTCCAGAAATAGGGATTAAGCATTTTCACCATGATTAATGTTTTAAGAATGCTTAAAAGAAAATTTTGTTATTGAAATTTCAAGTTAGATGTCTAGTAGTATTCAAAAGTTTCTAATGGACTTTTATCGGTGACATTTAGTAACAAAATTTTTTATTACACCTCATTAAATATTCATATTTACAAATAATACATAAATTTAAAAGTTATTTGTTGCTAACTATTTAGAATTACGAGCTATTAACACTTTTTAAATTATCAGCACTATCTTACGAGCATTCATTGAACTACTGAAAACCTTTTGATAAAAATATCTTACTATTTATTACATTTCATACACAACACACACATATATGTATATCCAGGATTTTTTCTATTTTTTTTTCCACAATAATGTACTGTTAATAATTTCATACCATACTTTTACTTATAAACAAACATTATATGGTAATGGAAAATTACAAATCTTATTGCATTCTCTTGTTTTACAATTGTATTATGTAGCAGTATTTTTAAACAAATTAACAAGCGTCTTATTAAATAACATTTTATTTTGTTTGGGGACTATTTGAAAAACACTATTGGGAACAATGTATAACCTTACATTAAGCTGTCACATGTAATTTGTTTATGTAGCAAACAAATGAAAATATTGGTAAGCATTACGAGTTGTAAATGTTCAATTGGTTAATGCATGGAAAGGATAAAAATACACATATTCTACAATGTATTTATTGCTAAACAGTATATGGTTTCCGAGAGAGGATCCACTTTAACATTCTATTTTTGTTACAGTTTGCTTTTTAATATTTTTATTTGCTGCTATAATCTTTTCCTTAATTTCTGTTTCTCTTTCTCCTTTACTTGATAACATAATTCCTAGATATTTAAACGTATCTACTTGTTCAAATGTGTGTTCTCCGATTTTTATTCCTTTGTTTTCAGCATTCTTTCCTAGCGCAGCATTATTTTGGTTTTTGCTTCGTTGATTTTTCCTGTTGTCCTCGTCGTGTTCTAATTGTTCCTTTATTTATTTTTCTAAGTACATATTCTAAAGCTTGTCTGACCCCTTTATTTATCTCGATCTCTTCTGTCTCCCCTTTTGTTTTATAATGCTTATTTTATTTTTCCTCATTGTCATCGCGGTTAGTCTTCTTCATTTTGCTGGCATATTTAGCTCCCCCTTCAAGAACTGTCATGTGCTTTTTTCTTTTAATGGAATCAAATGCTTGCTGGAAATCAATAAATAACATTTCTATGTTCATATTGTAACAGTACATACCCACCTCCTCCGTACATACAATTATATTTTAGCCAAAAATCGTCTAGTGGGAGGTTTAACTTACCCTACGTTGTGTTTATTTAAATAAGTAACCCTTCATCGTCGTAATACAGAGTAGTCAGTGTCGCATTTACGTTACCGGAGGCCCGAGGCGCAACATCTACATGAGGCCCCAATATATATATATATATATATATATATATATATATATATATATATATATATATATATATATATATATCTTTATCCATATCATCCATATTTGATTGTTTAAAAGACATTGATGTTGAAGCTTCATTTACAGTCTCATTAGGTTTAGCAGAAATATTTTCGTCGTTACATTTTTGAAAAGATTTTAAAATATTGAAGAGAGCTTCTCGTTGACTTTCTAACTGCTTTTCTTTTTCTTTTTGTCGTTTTCTTTTACTAGCACCAGATTCAAATTTCCTTGGCATTTTATTTAGAAAAATTATATGAATATACAGCAAGAATAGGAATCATTCACAGGAGTGGTAAAAAATTATTCGTCAAATGTGAAACGTTGTCTTCAGGCTGCTTTTTTTAAAAAAATAGATTACTAAAAAATTTGAAAGTTCACAAATGAGAAAATAGTTATTTGTATATCAAGTGCTGAAAGTCTATCTTTGTCGAACCAAAACGATTGCAGCAACAGTGCAACAAACATTTATTAGTGCTTCAAAGAGTCACTGTCAGCATGAAAAACAAACCAGAAAATTGTATTTTCAAAGCAGGAGTAGAAAAAAATCTTGTGGCCATTTGAAGGAGTTATTATTTTTGAAAGTAGTTATTTCATTTTTTACTTTAAAAATTTACAGCACTAATATTAAAATTAAATTCATGTAGGTAGATAACCTTATATTTGAGTAGAGATAGGTTTTGAGGCCCCTGACGAAAAATGTTAATTAAGAGCCCCGTCCCTAAATAAAGTATTTTCGATAGTTTTCTAATTTAACGATCTAACCATAATAAATGATTACCAATTAGGGATTAAAATCGTTATTTTTGTCACATTTCTCGAAATACAATATATTAGAAATTTTTCTTCTCGAAGATATAATAAAAAATATTCGTTATTAATTATTACAAAACAAAACACGTTAAATATAATAAAATATTCAAAATTTTTAAATAATATATATATGAACTGTAGAGTTCAAAAACTAATCTGAATAACTCCTTAAAATGGAAAATTTTGGATACCGAAATATATGTTTTTAATTTTATCAATTTTACTCCAATAATTTAAAAAGTATTTAGTTCTATATTTCACAACAGAATTTATTTCTTTTTTATAAAAAAATATTAAATAGCAATCCAGTATATGAATGGAAATAACATTAAGAAAAATCTACTTTCTCGTACAAAAACCGATAAAAGTAAAAATACTGAAATAGGTACTTAAATATTTTCGTCACAGAAATAAAGAACGCATTCGACACTTGTCGCATTATACAAAGAATAGAACAATAAGAAACATTTACTTTAGTTATATTATCGGATTACCATCATCAGGAAATACAGTGAGTTTAGTATGAGTATATATACGTAGAATGAAATACACGGAACACGGAAACAGACCGTATAATTGTAGGAAAAACTAAATGGGATTAAAGCGAAGGAAAAAATCAACGGAGGTTCGACGAAATCAAATTGTTCGTTCGTAGAATTTTTTTTCATTGATTTTCTTTGGATTTAAAATGATTCTATAGATCCACCTTTAATCTCCTTTTGCCCAAATGGTTTATATTTAAATTATTAATATCAACAGCATTGGTATGAACAATAGTTAAATAGTTTAGCAACGTTAAATTGATATTTATGTAAACCCAGAGACTCGTGTGTTCTTTAAATCTAACTCAAAGCTACGACCTGTTTTGTCCGACATATGAATGGCTTCGCAATTGGAACATTTAATTTAATAAATTTCACTTTTATCGAAATTGAAATTATCTTTCTGTTTTAGTTTATTATTTATAGTACACTGCACATATATGAGTTATAAATTATTCCAACTTCAAGAGTAAGAAATCGGCCATATTAAAGAAATTAATTTTCAATAACTGTTCCTATTTAAAATTTACTAATGAATTTATATTTATCCTATAATAATATATATAATCTCTTTTCTAGTTACAAATTGAAATTAGAAAAAGTACATTTAAAATGCATTATTTGAATACTTTAATCTAGATTTAAAAGTACATAGTTAGGAAACAACTTGAAAGTAAGTCTCTGGTACGGTCTGTAATATTATATGACAGAAGAAACTACCTGCATAAAGGAACCTTTACCGCTAGAACCGAAAAACTTTATAACGGGGACGGCCAATCAGATTATTCTGTAATGAGATTCAAATATTTGTGCGGCCTAGGGCCTACTATATAAGCGTGTATTTAATAAAAACAAACTATTTTTTACAGTATAAAATAGTTGAATGTTTATACGACGGGGCAATATTATTTTCTTTGTAGTCAAGGGTGGAGGCTGGAGGCCCCCACAAAGCGAGGCCCCCAGCATGCGCCTCATGCGCCTAATGGTAAATGCGACCCTGAGAGTAGTTGTTAAGAGTGGAGGAATCGGGACAGGTATTTGATAAAATAAAAGAATGATATTCACTCCAAAAGAAAGATAAAATATCTATCTTGTGCATTTATTTATAATTAAGAAATTCGTAGTGTGTTGTGGGATATTACGCTCTCCGGTATTCACCTTATGAACCTGAGGGAAACCACAGCCAAAACCTCAGGTAGAGAGACAATTTGACAATATAACAATTATAAAAAAAGATTGCATTCAATTCATGAAGAGTTGTCCCAATAATTTATTATAATCATATCTGGTAATATTGAGTGACTGAGACCAAACTTATATTGATTGTCAGTTACAATTGTAATTGTGTGTGTGTTGTTATTTGTTTGAGATTTATTGTTGTTTTCAGAGTCGGCATGCCGTTGCTCTGAGGTCTTTTGTTTATAGGGCGCTCTGTTTTGTCAGAGGGCCATTGTTTATATTTTTATAGATGGTCTGAGTTGCAAAGACCGGCCCATGAGCACACAGTAATCGTGAACAGGCTACGGCGAGCACACAGTCAAAGCTATCAGAAATAATTGTTGATAGTTGTATTTGTATTTGAGGCAGACACCCAGCTGAGCTGACGAATCTGTTGAGTTTGAGTAAATTTACAATTGTTAGACAACCAATATTAGATCGGTTATATTTAATAAAAATATGATATCATTGTGACAACCATAATTTCATAATTAATATTTTGTGACAATTATATAAAATAATAGACACATACCTAGCTTGTCCGAGTAGTCTCGATGTTGATGGGAATAGGTTATGCTTCTAATAGGGAATTTTATAGAGGATTCGGAGGATTCGGAGGTTAGTCTCAATGCCTGACATTGGCCAATAGCAGAAACAACCTTCCTGATGAAGTTATTGGAGGATTCGGAAGTTAGTCTCAATGCCTGACATTAGCCAATAGCAGAAACCGCCTTCCTGATGAAGTTAGTAGAGAATTCGGAAGTTAGTCTCAATGCCTGACATTAGCCAATAGCAGAAACCGCCTTTCTGATGAAGTTAGTAGAGAATTCGGAAGTTAGTCTCAATGCCTGACATTAGCCAATAGCAGAAACAGCGTTCCTGGAAGTTAGTCTCAATGCCTGACATTAGCCAATAGCAGAAACAACCTTCCTAAGGAAAGGTTAGAGAGGAATGGAGTTACAGAGACCAGGAGGACTTACTCCGGACAAGCCAGACATAAGTGGAGTCCTGGAACCGACTCCCCGAGTACAGCTTTGGACTCGGGTTATATACAAAATATCCCTCTTCACACCTTCAGAACTATGGTGGTTCAGGGGTAGTCCATGATCCGAGCACGTGATCGTGGAAGCTTCGAGAATATTTTTAATATTCCATCTCACTTGGATGCATGATAACTTCTTTGTCTTAGTCCTTTCCCAAAGATGCTGATTTGTAAACAGTTCACACGTACGACGACGCATCGGCTAGGAAATATCATTTTTTCAAGTGGTTGTAACACCCTGGCCTGCGCTAGACTAAACAATAAACAGATAAGGTCTCGTGCCGTACTGTCGCACAAAAATTCATTATACAAATTAGATATTCCACGTAAATAGTTTGTTCATAAAATATTTATATGTATTAGTGATTATTTCTAATATTATTCATAACAAAATTAAATATGCTAGCAGTACTTCTTCAATAATGTATTTTTGTATTTTGTTTTTTACCTCCCGCCTATCAATATATAGATAAGGGAGGTATTGTTTTTGGTCAGATTTCTCGAGTGTGAGTTTTCAACATATGAGCACGAATTAGGGTCCCTAGAATACGATTTTACTATTTTTAGCGTGATGTCTGTATGTCTGTGTGTGTGTGTGTGTGTGTGTCTGTGTGTGTGTCTGTGTGTGTGTGTGTGTGTCTGTGACGATTTTTCGTCCACGATAACTCCAATACGATACATGTAAAAAATATAATATTTGGTATTTAAGAGTTCTATTCTAATATGATGAACTGATTAGATTTTGACTACAATTGGTTAACCGGAAGTAGTACTTTACTTGAAGCTTTAAACCGTTTTTCCTAAAAAATACCTATAAATACCATATTTTCGCAAATTTCGTTATTATAAATTCAAAGATTTTTTAATTTTCTACTGATCTACATAATTACGTTTATATATGACTTCTAGCTAGATAGAAAAAAAATATATAAATTATAATAATTTTACATATCGTTTAAGCTGAGGAATTTCGATAAAACAGATGAGTTATTCATATGTTCACAAAATTTGACATATGATGTCAAATTTGATGTAAATAAGTGTAAAAGATAAAATAAGTAAAAAATGAAGTAATTTTATTGTAAAATTTAAAAAGATGGAAGAAATATATTGGGAATTTATTTGCATGCGTGAATCAAAGTAAGTTCAGTTCCGGTTTTAGTAACGTCAAAAATAGCTGTCATATTAGCTTTATTTTTTTATGAAGGAAATTTTAGGTATGAAATAAATAAAAAATATTCTGAACTGCAATAACAAACTAATTTTAAAACTACAAATTAAATGTATTGAAAAACAATATAGAAGAAGATATTACTACAGTGGCGGGAGGTATTGTGTTGGACACACCAGATTTTTGTATTATGTATTTTTGCAAGTATAATAAATATTTACAAAAACGTAGGAAATATTAACAATATATACATTAAATAAATAATTAGTAAAATTTGTGGAGATACAGAGATCTCAGAATGGCCGCTTGTTATTATGTGATTCATATTTTGAATATTTGAATGTATTGCCAACGTAAACATGTACTGGAAAAAACCTAACCATTCAAAAGAAACTAAAGTATCACTCGCAAACTATCACGAGCTGACGTCATCAACTTATCACTAGTGACAAGTGATACGTGCCACAGAATAGGTCTCCTGGAGAGTCATGAACACGCTCACAGAGAGTACATATATATACAAAGTAAATCTTCTTATAGCTTGTTAGCTAAGAGACATACAGCCACGAGGGTTGAAAATTTGAAATCTGGAGACTAAAGACATTATATAAACACACTTAAAACACCTGGAGAGTCATGAACACGCTCACAGAAAGTACATATATATACAAAGTAAATCTTCTTATAACTTGTTAACTAAGAGACATACAGCCACGAGGGTTGAAAATTTGAAATCTGGAGACTAAAGACATTATATAAACACACTTAAAATACCTGGAGAGTCATGAACACGCTCACAGAGAGTACATATATATACAAAGTAAATCTTCTTATAACTTGTTAACTAAGAGACATACAGCCACGAGGGTTGAAAATTTGAAATCTGGAGACTAAAGACATTATATAAACACACTTAAAATACCTGGAGAGTCATGAACACGCTCACAGAGAGTACATATATATACAAAGTAAATCTTCTTATAACTTGTTAACTAAGAGACATACAGCCACGAGGGTTGAAAATTTGAAATCTGGAGACTAAAGACATTATATAAACACACTTAAAACACCTGGAGAGTCATGAACACGCTCACAGAGAGTACATATATATATACAAAGTAAATCCTCTTATAACTTGTTAACTAAGAGACATACAGCCACGAGGGTTGAAAATTTGAAATCTAGAGACTAAGGACATTATATAAACACACTTAAAATACCTGGAGAGTCATGAACACGCTCACAGAGAGTACATATATATACAAAGTAAATCTTCTTATAACTTGTTAAGTAAGAGACATACAGCCACGAGGGTTGAAAATTTGAAATCTGAAGACTAAGGACATTATATAAACACACTTAAAACACCTGGAGAGTCATGAACACGCTCACAGAGAGTACATATATATACAAAGTAAATCTTCTTATAACTTGTTAACTAAGAGACATACAGCCACGAGGGTTGAAAATTTGAAATCTAGAGACTAAGGACATTATATAAACACACTTAAAATACCTGGAGAGTCATGAACACGCTCACAGAGAGTACATATATATACAAAGTAAATCTTCTTATAACTTGTTAACTAAGAGACATACAGCCACGAGGGTTGAAAATTTGAAATCTAGAGACTAAGGACATTATATAAACACACTTAAAATACCTGGAGAGACATGAACACGCTCACAGAGAGTACATATATATACAAAGTAAATCTTCTTATAACTTGTTAACTAAGAGACATACAGACACGAGGGTTGAAAATTTGGAATCTGGAAACTAAGGACATTATATAAACACACTTAAAACACCTGGAGAGTCATGAACACGCTCACAGAGAGTACATATATATACAAAGTAAATCTTCTTATAACTTGTTAACTAAGAGACATACAGCCACGAGGGTTGAAAATTTGAAATCTAGAGACTAAGGACATTATATAAACACACTTAAAATACCTGGAGAGTCATGAACACGCTCACAGAGAGTACATATATATACAAAGTAAATCTTCTTATAACTTGTTAACTAAGAGACATACAGACACGAGGGTTGAAAATTTGGAATCTGGAAACTAAGGACATTATATAAACACACTTAAAACACCTGGAGAGTCATGAACACGCTCACAGAGAGTACATATATATATACAAAGTAAATCCTCTTATAACTTGTTAACTAAGAGACATACAGCCACGAGGGTTGAAAATTTGGAATCTGGAAACTAAGGACATTATATAAACACACTTAAAACACCTGGAGAGTCATGAACACGCTCACAGAGAGTACATATATATACAAAGTAAATCTTCTTATAACTTGTTAACTAAGAGACATACAGACACGAGGGTTGAAAATTTGGAATCTGGAAACTAAGGACATTATATAAACACACTTAAAATACCTGGAGAGTCATGAACACGCTCACAGAGAGTACATATATATACAAAGTAAATCTTCTTATAACTTGTTAAGTAAGAGACATACAGCCACGAGGGTTGAAAATTTGAAATCTGAAGACTAAGGACATTATATAAACACACTTAAAACACCTGGAGAGTCATGAACACGCTCACAGAGAGTACATATATATACAAAGTAAATCTTCTTATAACTTGTTAACTAAGAGACATACAGCCACGAGGGTTGAAAATTTGAAATCTAGAGACTAAGGACATTATATAAACACACTTAAAATACCTGGAGAGTCATGAACACGCTCACAGAGAGTACATATATATACAAAGTAAATCTTCTTATAACTTGTTAACTAAGAGACATACAGACACGAGGGTTGAAAATTTGGAATCTGGAAACTAAGGACATTATATAAACACACTTAAAACACCTGGAGAGTCATGAACACGCTCACAGAGAGTACATATATATATACAAAGTAAATCCTCTTATAACTTGTTAACTAAGAGACATACAGCCACGAGGGTTGAAAATTTGGAATCTAGAGACTAAGAACATTATATAAAACCACTTAAAACTCCTGGAGAGTCATGAACACGCTCACAGAGAGTACATATATATACAAAGTAAATCTTCTTATAACTTGTTAACTAAGAGTCATACAGCCACGAGGGTTGAAAATTTGAAATCTGGAGACTAAAGACATTATATAAACACACTTAAAACACCTGGAGAGTCATGAACACGCTCACAGAGAGTACATATATATATACAAAGTAAATCCTCTTATAACTTGTTAACTAAGAGACATACAGCCACGAGGGTTGAAAATTTGAAATCTAGAGACTAAGGACATTATATAAACACACTTAAAATACCTGGAGAGTCATGAACACGCTCACAGAGAGTACATATATATACAAAGTAAATCTTTTTATAACTTGTTAAGTAAGACACATACAGCCACGAGGGTTGAAAATTTGAAATCTAGAGACTAAGGACATTATATAAACACACTTAAAACACCTGGAGAGTCATGAACACGCTCACAGAGAGAACATATATATACAAAGTAAATCTTCTTATAACTTGTTAAGTAAGAGACATACAGCCACGAGGGTTGAAAATTTGAAATCTAGAGACTAAGGACATTATATAAACACACTTAAAACACCTGGAGAGTCATGAACACGCTCACAGAGAGTTCATATATATACAAAGTAAATCTTCTTATAACTTGTTAACTAAGAGACATACAGCCACGAGGGTTGAAAATTTGGAATCTGGAGACTAAGAACATTATATAAACCCACTTAAAACACCTGGAGAGTCATGAACACGCTCACAGAGAGTAAATATATATACAAAGTAAATCTTCTTATAACTTGTTAACTAAGAGACATACAGACACGTGGGTTGAAAATTTGGAATCTGGAAACTAAGGACATTATATAAACACACTTAAAACACCTGGAGAGTCACGAACACGCTCACAGAGAGTACATATATATACAAAGTAAATCTTCTTATAACTTGTTAACTAAGAGACATACAGCCACGAAGGTTGAAAATTTGAAATCTGGAGACTAAGGACATTATATAAACACACTTAAAACACCTGGAGAATCATGAACACGCTAACAGAGAGTACATATATATACAAAGTAAATCTTCTTATAACTTGTTAAGTAAGAGACATACAGCCACGAGGGTTGAAAATTTGAAATCTGGAGACTAAGGACATTATATAAACACACTTAAAACACCTGGAGAGTCATGAACACGCTCACAGAGAGTACATATATATACAAAGTAAATCTTCTTATAACTTGTTAACTAAGAGACATACAGCCACGAGGGTTGAAAATTTGAAATCTGGAGACTAAGGACATTATATAAACACACTTAAAACACCTGGAGAGTCATGAACACGCTCACAGAGAGTACATATATATACAAAGTAAATCTTCTTATAACTTGTTAAGTAACACACATACAGCCACGAGGGTTGAAAATTTGAAATCTGGAGACTAAGGACATTATATAAACACACTTAAAACACCTGGAGAGTCATGAACACGCTCACAGAGAGAACATATATATACAAAGTAAATCTTCTTATAACTTGTTAACTAAGAGACATACAGCCACGAGGGTTGAAAATTTGAAATCTGGAGACTAGGGACATTATATAAACACACTTAAAACACCTAGAGAATCATGAACACGCTAACAGAGAGTACATATATATACAAAGTAAATCTTCTTATAACTTGTTAAGTAAGAGACATACAGCCACGAGGGTTGAAAATTTGAAATCTGGAGACTAAGGACATTATATAAACACACTTAAAACACCTGGAGAGTCATGAACACGCTCACAGAGAGTACATATATATACAAAGTAAATCTTTTTATAACTTGTTAAGTAAGAGACATACAGCCACGAGGGTTGAAAATTTGAAATCTGGAGACTAAGGACATTATATAAACACACTTAAAACACCTGGAGAGTCATGAACACGCTCACAGAGAGTACATATATATACAAAGAAAATCTTCTTATAACTTGTTAACTAAGAGACATACAGCCACGAGGGTTGAAAATTTGAAATCTAGAGACTAAGGACATTATATAAACACACTAAAAACACCTGGAGAGTCATGAACACGCTCACAGAGAGTACATATATATACAAAGTAAATCTTCTTATAACTTGTTAACTAAGAGATATACAGTCACGAAGGTAGAAAATTTGCAATCTGGAGACTAAGAACATTATATAAACACACTTAAAACACCTGGAGAGTCATGAACACGCTAACAGAGAGTACATATATATACAAAGTAAATCTTCTTATAACTTGTTAACTAAGAGACATACAGCCACGAGGGTTGAAAATTTGAATTCTAGAGACTAAGGACATTATATAAACACACTTAAAACACTTGGAGAGTCATGAACACGCTCACAGAGAGTACATATATATACAAAGTAAATCTTCTTATAACTTGTTAACTAAGAGACATACAGCCACGAAGGTTGAAAATTTGAAATCTGGAGACTAAGGACATTATATAAACACACTTAAAACACCTGGAGAATCATGAACACGCTAACAGAGAGTACATATATATACAAAGTAAATCTTCTTATAACTTGTTAAGTAACACACATACAGCCACGAGGGTTGAAAATTTGAAATCTGGAGACTAAGGACATTATATAAACACACTTAAAACTCCTGGAGAGTCATGAACACGCTAACAGAGAGTACATATATATACAAAGTAAATCTTCTTATAACTTGTTAACTAAGAGACATACAGCCACGAGGGTTGAAAATTTGAATTCTAGAGACTAAGGACATTATATAAACACACTTAAAACACCTGGAGAGTCATGAACACGCTCACAGAGAGTACATATATATACAAAGTAAATCTTCTTATAACTTGTTAACTAAGAGACATACAGCCACGAAGGTTGAAAATTTGAAATCTGGAGACTAAGGACATTATATAAACACACTTAAAACACCTGGAGAATCATGAACACGCTAACAGAGAGTACATATATATACAAAGTAAATCTTCTTATAACTTGTTAAGTAAGAGACATACAGCCACGAGGGTTGAAAATTTGAAATCTGGAGACTAAGGACATTATACAAACACACTTAAAACACCTGGAGAGTCATGAACACGCTCACAGAGAGTACATATATATACAAAGAAAATCTTCTTATAACTTATTAACTAAGAGACATACAGCCACGAGGGTTGAAAATTTGAAATCTAGAGACTAAGGACATTATATAAACACACTAAAAACACCTGGAGAGTCATGAACACGCTCACAGAGAGTACATATATATACAAAGTAAATCTTCTTATAACTTGTTAAGTAAGACACATACAGCCACGAGGGTTGAAAATTTGAAATCTGGAGACTAAGAACATTATATAAACACACTTAAAACACCTGGAGAGTCATGAACACGCTCACAGAGAGTACATATATATACAAAGTAAATCTTCTTATAACTTGTTAACTAAGAGACATACAGCCACGAGGGTTGAAAATTTGAATTCTAGAGACTAAGGACATTATATAAACACACTTAAAACACCTGGAGAGTCATGAACACGCTCACAGAGAGTACATATATATACAAAGTAAATCTTCTTATAACTTGTTAAGTAAGAGACATACAGACACGAGGGTTGAAAATTTGGAATCTGGAAACTAAGGACATTATATAAACACACTTAAAACACCTGGAGAATCATGAACACGCTAACAGAGAGTACATATATATACAAAGTAAATCTTCTTATAACTTGTTAAGTAAGAGACATACAGCCACGAGGGTTGAAAATTTGAAATCTGGAGACTAGGGACATTATATAAACACACTTAAAACACCTAGAGAATCATGAACACGCTAACAGAGAGTACATATATATACAAAGTAAATCTTCTTATAACTTGTTAAGTAAGAGACATACAGCCACGAGGGTTGAAAATTTGAAATCTGGAGACTAAGGACATTATATAAACACACTTAAAACACCTGGAGAGTCATGAACACGCTCACAGAGAGTACATATATATACAAAGTAAATCTTTTTATAACTTGTTAAGTAAGAGACATACAGCCACGAGGGTTGAAAATTTGAAATCTGGAGACTAAGGACATTATATAAACACACTTAAAACACCTGGAGAGTCATGAACACGCTCACAGAGAGTACATATATATACAAAGAAAATCTTCTTATAACTTGTTAACTAAGAGACATACAGCCACGAGGGTTGAAAATTTGAAATCTAGAGACTAAGGACATTATATAAACACACTAAAAACACCTGGAGAGTCATGAACACGCTCACAGAGAGTACATATATATACAAAGTAAATCTTCTTATAACTTGTTAACTAAGAGATATACAGTCACGAAGGTAGAAAATTTGCAATCTGGAGACTAAGAACATTATATAAACACACTTAAAACACCTGGAGAGTCATGAACACGCTAACAGAGAGTACATATATATACAAAGTAAATCTTCTTATAACTTGTTAACTAAGAGACATACAGCCACGAGGGTTGAAAATTTGAATTCTAGAGACTAAGGACATTATATAAACACACTTAAAACACTTGGAGAGTCATGAACACGCTCACAGAGAGTACATATATATACAAAGTAAATCTTCTTATAACTTGTTAACTAAGAGACATACAGCCACGAAGGTTGAAAATTTGAAATCTGGAGACTAAGGACATTATATAAACACACTTAAAACACCTGGAGAATCATGAACACGCTAACAGAGAGTACATATATATACAAAGTAAATCTTCTTATAACTTGTTAAGTAACACACATACAGCCACGAGGGTTGAAAATTTGAAATCTGGAGACTAAGGACATTATATAAACACACTTAAAACTCCTGGAGAGTCATGAACACGCTAACAGAGAGTACATATATATACAAAGTAAATCTTCTTATAACTTGTTAACTAAGAGACATACAGCCACGAGGGTTGAAAATTTGAATTCTAGAGACTAAGGACATTATATAAACACACTTAAAACACCTGGAGAGTCATGAACACGCTCACAGAGAGTACATATATATACAAAGTAAATCTTCTTATAACTTGTTAACTAAGAGACATACAGCCACGAAGGTTGAAAATTTGAAATCTGGAGACTAAGGACATTATATAAACACACTTAAAACACCTGGAGAATCATGAACACGCTAACAGAGAGTACATATATATACAAAGTAAATCTTCTTATAACTTGTTAAGTAAGAGACATACAGCCACGAGGGTTGAAAATTTGAAATCTGGAGACTAAGGACATTATACAAACACACTTAAAACACCTGGAGAGTCATGAACACGCTCACAGAGAGTACATATATATACAAAGAAAATCTTCTTATAACTTATTAACTAAGAGACATACAGCCACGAGGGTTGAAAATTTGAAATCTAGAGACTAAGGACATTATATAAACACACTAAAAACACCTGGAGAGTCATGAACACGCTCACAGAGAGTACATATATATACAAAGTAAATCTTCTTATAACTTGTTAAGTAAGACACATACAGCCACGAGGGTTGAAAATTTGAAATCTGGAGACTAAGAACATTATATAAACACACTTAAAACACCTGGAGAGTCATGAACACGCTCACAGAGAGTACATATATATACAAAGTAAATCTTCTTATAACTTGTTAACTAAGAGACATACAGCCACGAGGGTTGAAAATTTGAATTCTAGAGACTAAGGACATTATATAAACACACTTAAAACACCTGGAGAGTCATGAACACGCTCACAGAGAGTACATATATATACAAAGTAAATCTTCTTATAACTTGTTAAGTAAGAGACATACAGACACGAGGGTTGAAAATTTGGAATCTGGAAACTAAGGACATTATATAAACACACTTAAAACACCTGGAGAATCATGAACACGCTAACAGAGAGTACATATATATACAAAGTAAATCTTCTTATAACTTGTTAAGTAAGAGACATACAGCCACGAGGGTTGAAAATTTGAAATCTGGAGACTAGGGACATTATATAAACACACTTAAAACACCTAGAGAATCATGAACACGCTAACAGAGAGTACATATATATACAAAGTAAATCTTCTTATAACTTGTTAAGTAAGAGACATACAGCCACGAGGGTTGAAAATTTGAAATCTGGAGACTAAGGACATTATATAAACACACTTAAAACACCTGGAGAGTCATGAACACGCTCACAGAGAGTACATATATATACAAAGTAAATCTTTTTATAACTTGTTAAGTAAGAGACATACAGCCACGAGGGTTGAAAATTTGAAATCTGGAGACTAAGGACATTATATAAACACACTTAAAACACCTGGAGAGTCATGAACACGCTCACAGAGAGTACATATATATACAAAGAAAATCTTCTTATAACTTGTTAACTAAGAGACATACAGCCACGAGGGTTGAAAATTTGAAATCTAGAGACTAAGGACATTATATAAACACACTAAAAACACCTGGAGTGTCATGAACACGCTCACAGAGAGTACATATATATACAAAGTAAATCTTCTTATAACTTGTTAACTAAGAGATATACAGTCACGAAGGTAGAAAATTTGCAATCTGGAGACTAAGAACATTATATAAACACACTTAAAACACCTGGAGAGTCATGAACACGCTAACAGAGAGTACATATATATACAAAGTAAATCTTCTTATAACTTGTTAACTAAGAGACATACAGCCACGAGGGTTGAAAATTTGAATTCTAGAGACTAAGGACATTATATAAACACACTTAAAACACTTGGAGAGTCATGAACACGCTCACAGAGAGTACATATATATACAAAGTAAATCTTCTTATAACTTGTTAACTAAGAGACATACAGCCACGAAGGTTGAAAATTTGAAATCTGGAGACTAAGGACATTATATAAACACACTTAAAACACCTGGAGAATCATGAACACGCTAACAGAGAGTACATATATATACAAAGTAAATCTTCTTATAACTTGTTAAGTAACACACATACAGCCACGAGGGTTGAAAATTTGAAATCTGGAGACTAAGGACATTATATAAACACACTTAAAACTCCTGGAGAGTCATGAACACGCTAACAGAGAGTACATATATATACAAAGTAAATCTTCTTATAACTTGTTAACTAAGAGACATACAGCCACGAGGGTTGAAAATTTGAATTCTAGAGACTAAGGACATTATATAAACACACTTAAAACACCTGGAGAGTCATGAACACGCTCACAGAGAGTACATATATATACAAAGTAAATCTTCTTATAACTTGTTAACTAAGAGACATACAGCCACGAAGGTTGAAAATTTGAAATCTGGAGACTAAGGACATTATATAAACACACTTAAAACACCTGGAGAATCATGAACACGCTAACAGAGAGTACATATATATACAAAGTAAATCTTCTTATAACTTGTTAAGTAAGAGACATACAGCCACGAGGGTTGAAAATTTGAAATCTGGAGACTAAGGACATTATACAAACACACTTAAAACACCTGGAGAGTCATGAACACGCTCACAGAGAGTACATATATATACAAAGAAAATCTTCTTATAACTTATTAACTAAGAGACATACAGCCACGAGGGTTGAAAATTTGAAATCTAGAGACTAAGGACATTATATAAACACACTAAAAACACCTGGAGAGTCATGAACACGCTCACAGAGAGTACATATATATACAAAGTAAATCTTCTTATAACTTGTTAAGTAAGACACATACAGCCACGAGGGTTGAAAATTTGAAATCTGGAGACTAAGAACATTATATAAACACACTTAAAACACCTGGAGAGTCATGAACACGCTCACAGAGAGTACATATATATACAAAGTAAATCTTCTTATAACTTGTTAAGTAAGACACATACAGCCACGAGGGTTGAAAATTTGAAATCTGGAGACTAAGAACATTATATAAACACACTTAAAACACCTGGAGAGTCATGAACACGCTCACAGAGAGAACATATATATACAAAGTAAATCTTCTTATAACTTGTTAACTAAGAGACATACAGCCACGAGGGTTGAAAATTTGAAATCTGGAGACTAAGGACATTATATAAACACACTTAAAACACCTAGAGAATCATGAACACGCTAACAGAGAGTACATATATATACAAAGTAAATCTTCTTATAACTTGTTAAGTAAGAGACATACAGCCACGAGGGTTGAAAATTTGAAATCTGGAGACTAAGGACATTATATAAACACACTTAAAACACCTGGAGAGTCATGAACACGCTCACAGAGAGTACATATATATACAAAGTAAATCTTCTTATAACTTGTTAAGTAAGAGACATACAGCCACGAGGGTTGAAAATTTGAATTCTAGAGACTAAGGACATTATATAAACACACTTAAAACACTTGGAGAGTCATGAACACGCTCACAGAGAGTACATATATATACAAAGAAAATCTTCTTATAACTTGTTAAGTAACACACATACAGCCACGAGGGTTGAAAATTTGAAATCTGGAGACTAAGGACATTATATAAACACACTTAAAACACCTGGAGAGTCATGAACACGCTAACAGAGAGTACATATATATACAAAGTAAATCTTCTTATAACTTGTTAACTAAGAGACATACAGCCACGAGGGTTGAAAATTTGAATTCTAGAGACTAAGGACATTATATAAACACACTTAAAACACCTGGAGAGTCATGAACACGCTCACAGAGAGTACATATATATACAAAGTAAATCTTCTTATAACTTGTTAACTAAGAGACATACAGCCACGAAGGTTGAAAATTTGAAATCTGGAGACTAAGGACATTATATAAACACACTTAAAACACCTGGAGAATCATGAACACGCTAACAGAGAGTACATATATATAGAAAGTAAATCTTCTTATAACTTGTTAAGTAAGAGACATACAGCCACGAGGGTTGAAAATTTGAAATCTGGAGACTAAGGACATTATATAAACACACTTAAAACACCTGGAGAGTCATGAACACGCTCACAGAGAGTACATATATATACAAAGTAAATCTTCTTATAACTTGTTAACTAAGAGACATACAGCCACGAGGGTTGAAAATTTGAATTCTAGAGACTAAGGACATTATATAAACAAACTTAAAACACCTGGAGAGTCATGAACACGCTCACAGAGAGTACATATATATACAAAGTAAATCTTCTTATAACTTGTTAACTAAGAGACATACAGCCACGAAGGTTGAAAATTTGAAATCTGGAGACTAAGGACATTATATAAACACACTTAAAACACCTGGAGAGTCATGAACACGCTCACAGAGAGTACATATATATACAAAGTAAATCTTCTTATAACTTGTTAAGTAAGAGACATACAGCCACGAGGGTTGAAAATTTGAATTCTAGAGACTAAGGACATTATATAAACACACTTAAAACACCTGGAGAGTCATGAACACGCTCACAGAGAGTACATATATATACAAAGTAAATCTTCTTATAACTTGTTAACTAAGAGATATACAGTCACGAAGGTTGAAAATTTGAAATCTAGAGACTAAGGACATTATATAAACACACTAAAAACACCTGGAGAGTCATGAACACGCTCACAGAGAGTACATATATATACAAAGTAAATCTTCTTATAACTTGTTAAGTAAGAGACATACAGCCACGAGGGTTGAAAATTTGAATTCTAGAGACTAAGGACATTATATAAACACACTTAAAACACCTGGAGAGTCATGAACACGCTCACAGAGAGTACATATATATACAAAGTAAATCTTCTTATAACTTGTTAAGTAAGAGACATACAGCCACGAGGGTTGAAAATTTGAAATCTGAAGACTAAGGACATTATATAAACACACTTAAAACACCTGGAGAGTCATGAACACGCTCACAGAGAGTACATATATATACAAAGTAAATCTTCTTATAACTTGTTAACTAAGAGATATACAGTCACGAAGGTTGAAAATTTGAAATCTAGAGACTAAGGACATTATATAAACACACTAAAAACACCTGGAGAGTCATGAAGACGCTCACAGAGAGTACATATATATACAAAGTAAATCTTCTTATAACTTGTTAACTAAGAGATATACAGTCACGAAGGTAGAAAATTTGGAATCTGGAGACTAAGAACATTATATAAACACACTTAAAACACCTGGAGAGTCATAAACACGCTAACAGAGAGTACATATATATATATACAAAGTAAATCTTCTTATAACTTGTTAAGTAAGAGACATACAGCCACGAGGGTTGAAAATTTGAAATCTGGAGACGAAGGACATTATATAAACACACTTAAAACACCTGGAGAGTCATGAACACGCTCACAGAGAGTACATATATATACAATGTAAATCTTCTTATAACTTGTTAACTAAGAGACATACAGCCACGAGAGTTGAAAATTTGAATTCTAGAGACTAAGGACATTATATAAACACACTTAAAACACCTGGAGAGTCATGAACACGCTCACAGAGAGTACATATATATACAAAGTAAATCTTCTTATAACTTGTTAACTAAGAGATATACAGTCACGAAGGTAGAAAATTTGGAATCTGGAGACTAAGAACATTATATAAACACACTTAAAACACCTGGAGAGTCATGAACACGCTCACAGAGAGTACATATATATACAAAGTAAATCTTCTTATAACTTGTTAATTAAGAGACATACAGCCACGAGGGTTGAAAATTTGAAATCTGGAGACTAAGGACATTATATAAACACACTTAAAACACCTGGAGAGTCAAGAACACGCTCACAGAGAGTACATATATATACAAAGAAAATCTTCTTATAACTTGTGTAGCGTCTGAATTACCTGTATGAGTAATATAAATAATATTAATAATATCCGGCTTGAAAGACCCAAATATTTATATATTTATTAAACATATGTCAAATTGTTATAATGTTTTTTTGTAACTACTACTACTACAATTGTTTCTATATATTAAAATTATATTAAATATGAATCGAGGCAGTCTTAGTCGGAACAGCCGTCTTGTAGCCGCAACATCCTCCCCCTCAGTAGTTGCTCCTGGACAACTACTCTAATTTAGTCGGAAGGATACAAATTTTGGTGACAGGACGGCGATAGATTCCCGATATTGTCTTCACGTCGACCACCCGTACCTGTCCATCTTTGCCTGGATAGACACAAATGACCTTTCCCATGGGCCATGTGTTCCTAGGTCCATCCGAATCTACTATGGAGACAATATCATTTATAGCCACTTGTTTTTGTTGTTCTCTCCATTTTTTCCGTGTTAACAAGGCTGGTAAATATTCATTCGCCCATCGTTTCCAAAATATATCTGCGAGTCGTTGCGCTGCTCGCCATTTTGATAGCAAACATATATTCTTGTCGTCAGTTTTTACAAAAGGATATGCTGAGTAAGATGGTCCGATTAAAAAGTGGTTTGGGGTCAGTGCTTCGCCATCCTCTGGGTCCACAGATACATGTGTAAGCGGTCTACTATTTACTATATTTTCTATCTCAGCAAATAGTGTACGAAGCACATATTCCTGAGGATATCTTTCTTTTAATACTTGTGATATATTCTTTTTCACAATCTGTATTAATCGCTCCCATGTTCCGCCCATGTGTGGAGCTGACGGTGGATTGAAATACCATTTTGTATTTTTTAGTGAAAAATTCCTCAAAATTTCATTTTGATTTAGATTTTGTAATGCTTTCGTTAATTCTTTGTTTGCGCCTTTGAAGTTTGTACCATTGTCGCTATAAATTTCTTCGGGAAATCCCCTTCTACAGCCAAATTGTCGAAAAGTGTGAATAAACCCATTGGTTGTCAAATCGTTTGCAATTTCGAGATGTATTGCTCTTGTCACCATACACGTGAATATGACGCCATATCGTTTTTCATGTCCACGTTTCACTGTTACCTCAATCGGTCCAAAGTAATCCACACCGGTTTTTATGAATGGTCGAATAGTAGGTTCAATACGACACTCTGGTAGTTGACCCATGATAGGAACTTTCGGCAAACTCTTGTCAATTTTACATTTTTGACATTCGAAACGTATGTTTTTGACAGCTTGTCTGACGTTGATTATCCAAAATTTTTTTCTTAATTCATTTATCACTGTTTCATGGCCTAAATGATTTGCATTTTCATGATACTGTCGAATCAAAAGTTTTGTCAAATGATGTCTTGGATCCAGAATTATCGGTTTCTTTGTTGATTCGTTTAGTATTCTGCTATTATTTAGTCTTCCGTTTAGTCGAATTAGTCCGTCTTCTTCAAGTGAACTTGATAATGGGAATAATCTACTAGATTTTGGTAACTGTTGTTTTGCATTAAGGATATTCATTTCATTTGCAAAGGAGTCTGTTTGAATTCGTTTACAAAGTAATATTTCAGCGTTTTGCAATTCATCAGATTGTAGTTCATATGAAAATTCATTTCTTGTCTGTTTCTTCTGGCATTTTCTAATGAAACGTAGCATCCATCCTGTACTTCGCAATATCCTGTTCCATTTAGAAAATCGACTAGGTTCTGGTGTCGACAAATTTTCTATTGTTGTGATAGTTATAACATAGTTATTTCTAATTTCTAGATTCTCAGGTAGAATTTCTTCTTCTTTGTGTTCTAGTAGTAATGGTAATTTTCTTTATAGTAAAAATTCGGGACCATTTATCCAACGACTAGTATTTGAAAAATCAAATTTGATGGAAGTCCTTTTTGTAGCTTCATCTGCTACATTATTTTTGGATGTGACATAATTCCAATTTTCTGTATTTGTCAGTTCTTGAATTTCACCAACACGTTGTGCGATAAATACTTTGAAGCGTCGTGCTTCTGATTTTATCCAATAAAGCACTGTATGTGAGTCTGTCCAATATATTGTTTTTTCTATGGTAAGATCAAGGTCGTTAGCTAAAGAGTTACCTAGACGAGCTCCCATCAATGCAGCTTGTAGTTCCAGTCTGGGAATCGATACTGTTTTTAGCGGAGTAACTCTAGTTTTTGCAGAAACAAAAGATGTCGAAATTGTATCTTTGTTTACAAATCGAAGATATGCAACAGCAGCATATGCATCTTCTGATGCATCACAAAATATATGTAGTTCAATTTTTTGTTCATTTGATTTTAATGTCGTGTATTGTCTTGGTATGCTGAATTCGTGTATGTTTCGTAGGTCATCTAGCCATCTTTTCCATTTAGTATTGAGTATTTCTGTGATTTCGTCATCCCAGCCCAATCTGCAACGCCAAATTTCTTGTAACAATATTTTTCCTTGTATAAGAAAATGTGCTAAAAATCCCAAAGGATCGAAGATTGACATTACAATTTTTAAAATTTCACGTTTTGATGGTCGTCGATTGCCATTTAAGATGTTTTCGTTGATTTTACTAAATTTTGTTTGAAAATTGAATGTATCTTCCGAAGGATTCCACCATAATCCAAGAATTCTTTCAGTAGGTAAGTCACTATCGTCATTCATTTTACTCATATTTTTCTCCCCAAAAATAGTCAGAGTAGGGTCTATTTGTTTTAAAACCTCCATGGAATTCGATATCCAGTTACAGATGACAAACCCACCTTGTTTGTGAACTTCTATAACATCTTTTATTAGTTTGATGGCTTCTTCTTTACTATCAGCACCACCAAGATAGTCGTCCATGTAGTGTTGTTTAATTATCGCATGAGCTGCCTCTGGATATAATTCTTTAAAATGACAGGCATTTTTATTCTTCGCTTCTTGAGCGAGACAAGGTCCACTAGTCGATCCGAAAAATACAACTTGAATTTCGTAGATGTCTGGATTTCGATGACGATCCATCCCCCGCCAAAGAAGTCTTTGTGCGCATCGATCTTCTTTACGTACTAGTACTTGCAGGAACATTTCTTTTATGTCAGCTACGAATGCAATTTTCTTTATTCGAAAATTTAGCAGTATAGTCAATAATGAGTTGTATAAATCGGGTCCAGTTAGTAATTTATCGTTTAAACTAACTCCATTTGATTTGGCAGCCGCGTCAAAAACAATTCTTATTTTATTTGGTTTGTTGGCATTTATGACACCGAAGTGTGGCAAATACCACGTTTTTGGATTTTTTATCAGTGATTCTTCTGGTGTCAATTTTCTTAAATAACCTTTGCAAACTAAGTCGTCTATTTTATTGCAATAAGTTTTTGCATATTCTTCATTTTTGTCCATTTTTCGTTCGGTGTGTTTCAGTCTTTGAAACGCGTTCTGTTTACTTTCCGGGAAAGTAATATTGTCTTCTTTCCAAAGCAAACCAGTCTCGTATCTATTTCCAATTCGTTTCATGGTAGTGTCCAAAATTATTTGTGCTCGTACGTCTTGTTTTGATAACGGTGTGTTGGTAATTGACTTGAGTCCAAGGTTTTCAATTTTCCATTGTTCTTTAACAATGTCATGGAGTATATCTATGTTGTCCTTTTCTTGATAGACGTGACAAGTAGAGTGATGAGAAGATACATGTTTTGAGTTTCCAGTGTTTCCGTGAATAACCCAACCGAGAATTGTCTTGCTGAGTGCTGGTCCATGCCAAGGGCCGTATATTGTTTTGCGACTTGTCAGAAGAGGCCAATTGTCCTGTCCAATTAGTATTGTTGGTTTTCCAAAAAATGCTGTATCAGAGATGTCTGGTATATTAAGATAAGGATATTTCTTGACTAAATCTTCTATATTAATGACTTGAGTTGGCAATGATAAATTTTTTATGGTTCGAGCGTTCCGTATGTAGAAGGATTTAGACTTCTTCCCACATATTGTCAAATTTACAATTTTTGACGTCAAATTTTGTTTGATTTCATCATTTGTCCATTGGATTTGCAGTGGTTTCTCAGGTCCGTCTAGTCCTAGATCCCTAGTTACTTTGTCGTCAATTAAAGTAACCGTTGATGCATCGTCCAATAGAGCAAATGTGTCAATTGTACTTGTATTGCTTGACAATTTGACAGGTATAATTTTCAATAATATGTCACTTGATAATTGTGACATGTGACAATTAGTTTCTATGTCATTTTTATCTTTTGACATTTCTGTTTTCTTGACATTCTTAATTTCAGAATGCAAAAGATTATGATGTGGTCGCTTGCACCCATTTATCTTGCAGAATTCTTTATTTTGACAGTTCATAACACCATGACCATGTAATAAACATGAGAAACAAATATGTTTTTCAGATACAAATTTCCAACGTTCGTCAACGGTGAGTGATAGAAATTTTTGGCATTTACTTAAATGATGTTTCTCGAGTTGACAACAACAGCACGAAGAGTAATTTTGAACTTTTTTAGTAAGAAACACATTTTTTGACTGGAATTTTGACGAATTGATATGTCTATTTTCACTGTTCAAAAAATATGGAATTTGAAGTTCAGAAGCTGCATCTGCTTGGTTCATTAACCATTCTTGAAACTTTTCCAATTTGACGTCATTTGGCTTCAACTCTGTACTTCTTCGTATCCATCTCATTTTGTAACTATTGGGAAGTTTACTTAAAAGCTCTTGTAATAACAAAGGATTTCTTAGATGGTCGGTTTCATTTAAAGTCTGTAGCGTGTATACTAAATTATTGACAGTGTCTGAAAAATCAATTAACAAATCTAGTTTATCTTCTTTGACAGGTGACATTTTTCTAATTCGTTCCAACAATAAAGAAATAATATGTTCTGATCTTCCAAATCTTTTTTCTAACACGCTTATAACTTTATCTATGTTTTTTGGGAGAATTAAAAGACTATTGACTACTTCTCTTGCTTTTCCCTTCAAACATTTCTGGAGTCTGTACTGGTTTTCTTCGTCGGTGAATCCACAGATGGAAGTCGAATTTCTGAATTGACAAATGAAATTAGGCCACTCTGTTGGATCCCCATGGAATACTGGCAATTCTTTCGGTAATGACTGTCTTGACATTATTTTATTTAAGTCTGTACCTTTATTGACATTAGCATGATCTGATTCAATAAATTGTGGATGATGTTCAACTTTGTCATGTTCTTTATTATTAATTAACCACGATTCGATATTTTTTCTCTTATCAGCTTGTGCACCCACTGACAAGTCGTCATTATCATTTAAATCATTTTCTTCGTCTATTTCTGCCAATCTTAATTGCAATTCCAGGTCTAGAAGTTTCTCTTCTTGTTCTTTCTTTTTTCGAGCATATTCTACCTGAATTGCTAGTTTCTGGCGACGTACTGCAGATAAACTATTAGTCGATGATCTATGAGATTTACGACTTTGATGACTAATAACGCTAGCCCGGTCGTCTTCAGGAGCAGTTACTATCTTCTCAGTCGTATCTTTTTTGTCAGTTGTTTTAGGTTTTTCTGAAGTACTTTGCTGTTGTTCAACCTCACTACGTAATTCTTGTTTTGACTGAATTCGTACACTACGACGAATTGTATCTGACATGGTTGAACAGTAATTTCCAAATGCTGATTTTTAAAGGCTTTCGAAGGACCAATGTAGCGTCTGAATTACCTGTAGGAGTAATATAAATAATATTAATAATATCCGGCTCGAAGGACCAATGTAGCGTCTGAATTACCTGTAGGAGTAATATAAATAATATTAATAATATCCGGCTTGAAAGACCCAAATATTTATATATTTATTAAACATATGTCAAAATTGTTATGTTTTTTTTTGTAACTACTACTACTACTACAATTGTTTCTATATATTAAAATTATATTAAATATGAATCGAGGCAGTTCGGAACAGCCGTCTTGCAGTCTTAGTCGGAACAGCCGTCTTGTAGCCGCAACACTAGCGATGAAGAATGTGAAAATCCGGTGAAGAAAACGAAGCTTCCACAACGTTGGAAGAAAACTGAAGAAATCGCTATTGAAAAGCAGCCTAGACTGGGATTAGAGCACGCTGGAAAAACTCAATTTCAAATATTTTCTTTGTATGTGACTTCTGACATATTGGATTATATAACCCAGCAAACTACTTTATATGCCCAAAGAGACAAAAACAATCATTCTTTTCAAATATCAGATCAAGAAATACGTCAATTTATTGGCCTTCTTCTAATAAGTGGTTATCATCGACTTCCAAATGAAGATGATTATTGGTCTACGATGGATGATTTATGTTCCCCAATATTTAGTAGCACAATGAGCTGTGAAAAGTACTATAAAAAAGTGTTCATTTGGCAGATAATACAAAATTAGTAAAATCTAAGGTTGCTAAAGTAGCTCCATTTTATGATAAATTAAAAACTAATTTTCAACAGTTTGGTGTGTTTCATCAAAATTGAAGTATTGATGAAGCTATGATTCCGTACCACGGACATCATTCGGCTAAAATGTTTATTAAGAATAAACCAATCCGCTTTGGATATAAACTTTGGATGTTGTGTGGATCTGACGGCTATCCGTCTAATTTAGAGATTCATTGTGGAAAGTCTGGAGACGATAAAACACCGTTAGGGACTCGGGTAGTTACAAATATGCTTTCTATAATAAAAGATCCTTCATATCATGTAGTATTTTTTGATAATTTTTTTACTAGCCATGCCTTGCTAACAGAACTTTCCGAAAAACAAATACGTGCTTGCGGTACAATAAGAGAAAATAGAACAAACAAATGTCCTCTTAGAATTTCAAATGATATGAAAAAATGCAGAGGCGGATGTAGGCAGGGGCTTTATGGGCTGCAGCCCAGGGCCCCGCAATACAAGGGGCCCCGTTCTTCGGACAATCACAATAAATAAATTTCGACGTCACTTTCTTTTTCATCTTAATTTTAAATACCTGAATAAAATAGAATTCACTTATCAAAAATTGAGGGTTAGTTTTATCATTTTCATGAATTTGCCCATATACGTATTTAAATTATTATTATTTATAAGAATAAGTGTTATTTTTTGTTTTTTGTTAATGTTAATTTAGAATATAAAATAACAAAGTTCTACGCCCGTTGCCTTACATATTTTTTTATTAAAAAAAACTTAAGGTGGGGCCCCCAAAGTTTACGGTCCGCCCCTGAAAAAATGAGATCGAGGAACTTATAACTATCGCTCAGATGGAAATAAAATTTGTGTAAAGTGGAATGATAGTTCAGTTTAACACTGGCAAGCAATCACTACACCAGTTCACACTGCAACACGTACAGTAAAACAAAGCAATAAAAAACAAATTCCTCAACCACAATTGATTTAGGTGTGGGTGGAGTAGGTCTTCTAGAATATAACGTTATATTAAAATATAACGATACCATATACACCCGATTTTATTTAGCGGGACAGATGGAAACAGCAAAAAACTGTTTTCCCATGTTATTTCCCTATGTCAAGGTTTTCAGTATTCACCCTGTATATGGTAAACAATGATATCCAATAAGAATTTCTTTAAAAGCCGTAGGCTTAGAATACCCCATTATTAGTTACATAATTTTCTTTACCCATTTTAAAAAGCAATTTTTGATTTTCATTTATGGTTATTAGTTTTTGCTCTTCATTGTAAGTGGGAATGGGGCTGAATTGAAATAATGGATAGGATTGTTTTGAGAAATTTACAATGGGTTTCAATGAGTTCGTTAAAATTCCAAATATCTTTATTTTGGGTAATTTTTTTCAAATTATCATATGTGATACTTACTTCTATTTGTTTACAGAATTCATTAAGGTTTATATTATCAATATTAATTCTAATATTTGGTTATTGACTCCCATAATACTCTGCCAATCCTGATTTTTATTTAGTTTATATATTATTGATATTAATTTTTCCTGAAGAATTTCTTCGTTATGTTTTATATTTTCTAATTGTTGAATAAACTGTTTGGAAATATTATTTGAAATTTGTAAATTTAGTTCATTTTGTTTTTGTAACATTATTTCATTAATTTGTATTTGTTCAAAAAGTTTATTATATTTTTCCTCGTCACTTGAATCTAAATTACCTGTAATCGCTTTAATTACAGATCCTAGCCCGTTGACAAGACCTCGTTTAAATCTTTTATTATTTCTCAGAAATAGTTTTGTAACTTGATCTTTCAAGTCAGCATAATTACATTTTAATATATTTAAAATATTTTGGAAGGCGTATTTTTTATTCTCTAATTGTTTTTGCACTTTAATAAAAGTATTTGTAACCTTAGTAAATTCTGTTTCTCTTTGGGATATATCGTAATTATAATGTACTAATTGCTCGGACTCTTTTATTTTGCATTCGCCTAGTTCGATTAGATGGAATCCGTTATTTTTGGAAATGTCAGTCAGTTGTCCGTGGCATAGTCTGTAACAGTAGTCGTTGTAATTTTTACTGTTTTATTCTATTTATTCGTACGTTCTTGTCACGGTTCGTCAGTAATTTTTATTTTTCCTAACAAGGGGTCGTAAGCTTTCGGGGAATATTTTTTGTACAGAGGTTTTTTAATTTTGCCAATTAATCTAGGATTTTGTTAATAAATACTTCTTGCTTTAATTGTAATGGGTTATTATTTTCTTTATATCTGCTTAATTTTTCGTTCATAATTCTAGTTTTTACTAATTCATTTACCGTATTAATGTTATCTTGATGTTCGTTTAAGGTTTGGTCTAGTGAAATATTTGTTCTGATCAGGTCCGAATAATATTTCGTTGGGTGTTAATTTGGTTGTGTTATGTTTTGTGTTGTTGTATGCTATTAGTGTGAGATCTACCTTTTGAATTAAACTTTGTTCTTTTATTCGCTCTTTTTGGTTAAACATTCGTAATGACTCTATTATTGTAGAATGGAATGTTTCGATTGCATTACTCTCTGGATTGTGGATGCAAATAAAATGAATATTAATCTTTTTAATAAATCTTGGAGCAGTGTATTTTTAAATTCTCCTCCGCTGTCTGTTATTATCATATCGGGTATTCTATAAGTTTGGAGGTATTTAATTAATATATCACATATGGTTTTGGCTGTTTTATTAGTAAGGAAATATGCTTGTGCGTGTTTTCAGAACTGGTCCATAATAGTTAAAAAGTATTTACCCTCTAATGTTAACAAATCTAAATTAATTATTTTGAAAGGTTTATCGGGGGTTGCAGTGACATTATCTGTTGCAGGTATCGGTTTTCTGTCATATTTGTTTAACTTACATAACTCACATTTGTTTATGTATTCTATAAAATCTGTATCCATTCTTGGCCAATCATATTTTTGTTTCAGTGCCTGAATAGTAGCATTTATTCCTCTATGGTTCGTTATACCATTGTGAAATTCGTGAATAATTTCCAATTGTTCTTCCTCATGTTAAATGTCAGAAACTAATTTGTCAACTGCTATTATATTTATTGAATCTGGAGTAAAATTTTCTGATATGATTTTTGTTACCTTTTTATCAAGATCTTTATTAAATATAGCTAAATATCTAACTTTTGGTACAATATATATTTTTTTAAATTTTAGTGTTTCTTCCACAAATTTATGTTCATTAATCGTTATATGTATTCTTTGTTTTTTTCTTATTAAATAATATTGTAATTTGAATATTTGTTGCTTGATTATGTGAGTCAAAAATAATTTTGTTATCTGCTATGTTTAACCGATTGTATATATATTTAATTCCTGTTATAATATTCTCATTGTCTGAATGCACTGTGTTAATATCGTTTTGTTCGCTATTTGGTTGATCACTGACTTTTGTCAAATGGTAATTTTCTGGTAAACTAAAGACATTTATTTGAGTATTAGTATCCTCAAATATTTTGTATAATTTTTGTTTTACATCTACCCACGCTAATCCATATAAATCACTGTCTAATTTAGGAATATTTATTTCGTGTAACTCATTCATTATTAAAAAGTTTCTTAATTCTTTTAATGGCTTATCTAAATTTTTTATGGAGTGTCGATCGTAATGATTTTGTTTTGTTATTAAATGAATTATTATTTTATCACCTTATTTCTGTATAATTAAATGTTTATTCAATGAGTCGTAATTTTGGCAAAAATTTTGATTATCAAATTCTTCTGATATTTTCTTTGCTAATCCTTCAGACATTTCGAAGTCGCGTGCCACACAGTGTGCGATAATTTTTTTATCTAATATGTTCCCAGTAATTTCTGTTATCTTCAGCTCGAGACGCTGTCTTGATAACAAGTCAGCGATAACATTCTGTTTCCCGTTTCGGTATTCTATTTCAAAATTATACTCTCCTAATTCAATTTTCCAGCGCATTAATTTTTGATTCGGGTTTTTCATATTGAAAAGCCATACCAAAGGTTTGTGATCAGTTTTGATTTTAAATTTTCTTTCGTATGAATATGGTCTGAAGTTTTTTATTGCCCACACAATTACTTTTAATTCTTTCTCTATTGTTGAATAATTTTGTTCAGCTGAGTTTAAAGTTTTTGAAGCGTAACAGATAGGTCTTTCCTGGTTGTCATGTGTTTGTGTTAATACGGCTCCGATTGCATAGTCAGAGGCATCAGTTGTCAGTATGAATTCTTTGTTTAAGTCTGGGATTTGCAGTACTGATGTTTTTTTTTGTCTTGGGAATGTTTAATTTTTTTATACTTTCAATTTTTCTTTGATTGGTAATAATTCCGTTTTGATTAATTACATAGTCTAAATATTTAACTTCTGGTTGCAAAAATTCTGATTTGTCTTTTTGAATTTTTAAATTTGCTTTACGCAATTTTTCAAATACGCGTTTGATATTAATTAGGTGTTCTTCTAGTGTTTTTCCAAAAATTATAATATCGTCCAAGTATACGAGACAGATTTCATGAACCAATTCTCCTAAAGCCGTATTTATCATTCTCTGAAACGTTGCCGGGGCATTTTTAAGACCAAACGGCATTCTACAATATTCCTAGTGCCCTGAAGGGGTCGAAAAAGCTGTTTTTTTTCTATCTGATTTATCCATGAGTATCTGGTGAAATCCGGAATGTAAATCTAACGTTGTAAAATATTTTGATTTACCGATGTGATCAAAAAGTGTGTCAATATTTGGGATTGGGAATTTATCATCTTTTGTTCTCGCATTAATTTTCCTAAAATCAATAACCATTCTAGTTTTATTTTTATTAGATGCATCTGCCTTTTTGGGGACTATCCAAATAGCTGATGACCAGGGAATAACGTTTTCTTCTAATAATTTATTTACATGTAATTCGGTTTCTTTCTCGTAAATTTGTGGTAGTCGATAGTTTTTTGTATAAGTGGCTGTTTCGTCAGACATTATTATTTTATGTGTTAGGATATGTTTGTGTGAGATAAGGGCTCACTTTCTTTTGGGAATAAATCTTCATAATTTTTTAATAGTTCATCTAATTTTTGTTTTTCTATTGAATCCAAATGGGAGTTACGAATTTCTATTGAATTTATTTCTTTTAATTTGTAATGTTTTTCATTTATCGTTACATAATTATTTTAAAAATTTTTATGTCGAGTATACGAAATGCTTCCATTCCAAATAATAAATTATAATTTTTGTGAAATTATAATACATAACATTTGATTATTTTATTGTTCATTTTAATTTGAACATATTTATTGCAAGTAGATTTACCATTTACGGTTTTGAATGTCAATTTTGTATCAATTTGTTTTAATATATAAATAAAATAAATTTCGCTTTATCATATCGTGCATAGTACACAAAACATAGCTTAAAATATTTTAAATTTCGCGTTGTAGTAATTTTATTATCAATAATAGTTATTTTTTATACAAGACGATAAAATAATATTTTATCGACAAGCGAAAAGTATTAATTCACGAGCGATATAATCGCGAGTGAATTATTTTTCGCGAGTCGATAATTTTATTTTATCGTCGTGTATAAAATTCTATTTTTTTCTATAGCAGGTTTTGAAGAGAAAAGGATTAGAAAAATTAAATTATTATTTAAGAACAATTTTAAAATGTCAGTAGTGTGCGTTGTTATGGAAATGTACTTCTAATAAACAAAAGTTAAAGTACTTTATCTACCCTTGCTATTAAAGTGTTACTTTATCTACCCTTGCGGTTAAAGTGCTACTTTATCCACTATTTTGAGTTGATAAAATTGCACTTTAACATCTGCTATAGAAAAAACAATATTATATGATTATTACAGTATTATGTACAATAATTCATTACTTTCTTCAAATATCTATATTTATTTATTTTATTTTAAATATTAAATGTGACTTTGAAACACTGAGCGCATCACTAAGTGCACTGTAACGGCCGTGTGCGATGCAAGATATGTCTCTATTACGCTTTGTTGAACGTCTGGATAGCGGAGGATCTGCGGTATATTACTAATAGGTATATGGTGTGAACTGAGACAATCATAGAATGGTGTGAAATGAGCTGAGAGGCTTGGGCACAGTCGACGGTGCTGCTCTCGTGCCCTATATTTTGTCGTTGGTCCGAAACACACTAGTTCACAAATATACTCGCAAGATGTCATTAGTATATTTATATATATATATATATATATACCGGGTGTCCCAGCTCGACCGACACATGGGAGTTTTACATGGGAAATCAGTTAATCATGAATAGTATCTCCCCAGTGCAAGATATTAACTTGAAATTTTGTATGCTTATTGGGGAATATTATTTCTATGGATTACAGTTATTTGAAATATGTAATTTCGTCTTAAATAATATTAAAATATTTAGTGAAATATCACCGATTTTAATTCTTATTCCCTGTATTTTAATATTATTTAAGTTGAATTTAGTTTCTTTTTGTTAAATAATATACCAATATTACAAAAATATAAATATCTACAATGGTATGTCATTAACTGTCAGAACTGTCACATTGATATTTTCTTTTATTTCCATGGCTGACTGATTTTGAACGAAAATGTTAGATTTTATAATTTAATAAATCTCGTCTTGCAGACGAAATTACATATTTCAAATAACTGTAATCCATAGAAATAATATTCCCCAATAAGCATACAAAATTTCAAGTGAATATCTTGCACTGGGGAGATACTATTCATAATTAACTGATTTCCCATGTAAAACTCCCATGTGTCGGTCGAGCTGGGACACCCGGTATATATATATATATATATATATATATATATATATATATATATATATATATATATACAGGATGTCCAGGATAACTTTTCCAACATGGGGATCTCGAGAACTATAAGAGATACGAGGTCGGTTAAATTAGACAAAAGTTGCCGCATTAGGGGGCCATTTTAGTGGTGTTTCATTTGTTCGGAAAAAATGCATAGGTCACTAGATATGGGCAAAAATGTAAATTTTTCCATTTTCGTTTTTTGCTTGTAACTTTTTTATATGAATTCAAACTAAATTTTAACTTGCACTTTCTAGAGGCACTTTTATGCGAGGAATTCATAGGCGTCGTCAAAAAATTTTTATCTCTTACCATTTTCGAGAAATTCATATCAACTTTCAATTTTCATATGGAGCTCCAAGTAGGCTGGGACACCATTAAATAGGCATTTTTTTTTCTCTTTTCAACGATATAAAATACTTGTATTTTATTTTTTAAATTATGTAAGAAATTACAAAATTAATGATATTTTACAACTTTTTCATGTATTTTATTCAAAGAGGCTATGAAAAACAATGGAATATTTTGTTTTTAGTTCTCTTAATTGTCATTGTATAACAAATATTTTATTCTTGTATTCATTGTGCTCAAACTTCGTTATTTTCATAGTTAATATTATCATTATTATTTTGTTCCGCTTTGTGTGATTTGTATTTTTGAAAATGCTGCAATATTCAAATCAAGAAAAATTTGATATGATTAGGTGCTTAATTCTTCGTCAAAGTAATTCAACGAATGCTGCAAGATTGTATTTAGAAAGCTATCCCGAGAGAAGACAGCCAAGTAGTCGACTTTTTAGAGGATTAAAATCTTATTTAATTCAATATGGTGCTTTTGTGAAACCAAAAAAGGAGCCCAGAGAAATAGATCCGGATAAGGAAAATATTGTTCTGGGCTGTGTACAAGAAGAACCTACAACATCAGTTCGAGAAATTGAAAGAAACACGGGGATACCAAAATCAAGTGCGCAAGTTATTTTAAGAAAACATAGATATCATCCTTACAAGTTTCATATATGCCAGGGACTTCAACCAGGAGATACTGAAAGAAGACTAGAGTATTGCCGTTGGTTACAGAATATGAGCCGAAACACTAGAAACTTTACAGAAAAAATTTTATGGACAGATGAAGCTCGCTTCACAAATAACGGACTTTTTAATAGACACAATTGTCATTATTGGGCTACAGAAAATCCGTACCAAGTAAGGACACTTCGACACCAGGTACGATTTGGAGTAAACGTATGGTGTGGTATTTTAAATAATCGAATTATTGGACCAAAACCCTCACTTCTCAAAGATCTTCAATTTTTACAAGTTGAAATAGAAGATTTTCTAGACAATTTACCATTGGCCCAAATAAAAAATATTTGGTATCAGCAGGATGGTGCTCCTGCGCACAATTCAAATGTTGTTGCGCAATATTTGAATGAAAAATTTGAAAATAAATGGATTGGAACACGGGGACCTGTTTTCTGGCCAGCCCGGTCCCCTGATTTAACCCCACTAGATTTTTTTCTTTGGAGATATATGAAAGAAAAAATCTATTTTAGGACTTACAATACAATAGACGACCTGCAAGAAGCCATTGCAATGGAATTCCGAAGAATTCCTCATAGGATGATTAAGCGAGCAGTTCGGGCGAGCATAAAAAGAGCTCAAATTTGTTATCGACGAAATGGCGAATTAATTGAGGGTCAAAATTTATATTAAATAAAGCTTTATTGTATTTTATTTTACATATGTACTGTAAAATAACTTTGATTTATGTTTAAGTTTTTTTTTTAGTAGTATAAGGTTATAATTCATGTAAATTTTTTAAAAAAGTGATTGTAAATTGAAAACAAAATATTCCATTGTTTTTCATAGCCTCTTTGAATAAAATACATGAAAAAGTTGTAAAATATCATTAATTTTGTAATTTCTTACATAATTTAAAAAATAAAATACAAGTATTTTATATCGTTGAAAAGAGAAAAAAAAATGCCTATTTAATGGTGTCCCAGCCTACTTGGAGCTCCATATGAAAATTGAAAGTTGATATGAATTTCTCGAAAATGGTAAGAGATAAAATTTTGTTGACGACGCCTATGAATTCCTCGCATAAAAGTGCCTGTAGAAAGTGCAAGTTAAAATTTAGTTTGAATTCATATAAAAAAGTTACAAGCAAAAAACGAAAATGGAAAAATTTACATTTTTGCCCATATCTAGTGACCTATGCATTTTTTCCGAACAAATGAAACACCACTAAAATGGCCCCCTAATGCGGCAACTTTTGTCTAATTTAACCGACCTCGTATCTCTTATAGTTCTCGAGATCCCCATGTTGGAAAAGTTATCCTGGACATCCTGTATATATATATACAGGGTGTTTGGTGAAAGACCGGCACCCAAAATATTACGTTTATTTTGAGAGATACAAGAAAATGTTAAGGACCAAAGCTAAACTAGACAAAGGGACTCATAAAATGATCCTAGTACAAATATTGTGTCACTTCCGGTTTTAGCGGAAATGGCTCCAACTTTAATTCTAGCATAGGGAATCGGTATTTTTATATTTTTTTACGGAATGTACATAAAATTATCTTTGCAGTGATACCAAAATATCATAGTTTTACTTCAACCATTTCAAAATGGCGACAATTTATTTTCATATTTATGTGCTTACAACTATAGGTAACTAACGAAAAAAAAATATGTTTGAAATACCTTATAACAATCAACACAATACAAAAACTCTTACTAAAAATAACATACAAAATTAAAATTAAAAATACTCAAAATGGCCGCCGTCATTTTCTGCACAATTTGTCACATATAACAAATTTTGCCACTACATCGCCAGAAAAGGTAGATCTAATATTTTTTGACATTATTTGTTTGGTTTCAGGTAACAAAATCAAAAATGATCAATTTTTTTATGAATTTTTATTAGTAAATATTTTAAAAATAAAGTGTCGCCATTTTGAAATGGTTGAAGTAAAACAATGATATTTTGGTATCATTGTAAAGCTAATTTTATGTACATTTCGAAAAAAAAATATAAAAATACCGATTCTCTATGCTAGAATTAAAGTTGGACACATTTCCGCTAAAATCGGAAGTGACACAATATTATTCGTACGATCATTTTATGAGTCCCTTTGTCTAGTTTAACTTTGCTCCTTAACATTTTCTTGTATCTTTCAAAATGAACGAAATATTCTGGGTGCCGGCCTTCCGCCAAACACCCTGTATATATATATATACAGTGTGTGCAACGAAATGCGGAACATAGGACTTTAACATGGGATTTCAAACAATTGCGGATACTCTCTCTCCTAATAGATTTTGAGCAAAACTGCAAGAGTACAAAGTTGTTCAAAATTAAATTCTACGTCAGATAAGTTCACAATTGTTGCAACATCACGTCTGCAGTACGAGATATATTAAATATAATATGTAAAATTTTCGTTCAAAATTAGACACCCATGGAAATAAAAGAAAATATCTATGTGTCAATTTTGACAGTTAGTAACATTACTTTGTGTTCAATATTTTTTTTTATTATATTTGTACAATTTTTTCAATATTAGCATATTTTTAAAGAAATGAATATAAATTCAACGTAAACAATATTAAAATATAGACAATAAGTATTATAATTAGTGAAACTTCTCTAAACTGACAGATAGATATTTTCTTTTATTTCCATGGCTATCTGATTTTTAACGAAAGTATTACATTTTATATTTAATATATCTCGTATTACAGTCCTGCTGTTGCAACAATTATGATCTTATCTGACGTAGAATTTAATTTTGAACAACTTTGTATTCTTGTAATTTTGTTCTAAATATATCAGGAGAGAGAGTATCCGCAATTGTTTGAAATCCCATGGTAAAGTCCTATGTTCCGCATTTCGTTGCACACCCTGTATATATATATATATATATATATATATATATATATATATATATATATATATATATAAATTAAATAATTCGATTTTGAATTATTAATAAAAAAATTTATTATTTCAATTTTAATACATTACATAAAATACATATGTTTATTACGGCAGACAGAACAAGACTAAATCTAATTATTATCATGTTAACAAGCATGTTACATTATACGATGAATATGATACGTAGATAAAGAAATCTAACTCAGCACTTTATTATTATTGTTCATATGGAAAACTCAATTATATAATACTTCCCTCTCAAATATGAGCAATAATAATTTATAATATTAAAACAATTAGTTTAAAGTATGAATTTCTGCAACAGGTCTTCTAGTTTTATTAATTTTAAATTTTTGAATTAGATTTCCTTTTACAAAATAGTTTACTATTAATATTGTTACAATAATAAAAATTAAAACATATATTATATAAATGTTGTAATTGTCACTCTTTGTATCGATTATCGGTTGTAATTTTTCAAAAACAGGTTTCGATATATTTAATAAATTCAAATCTTTATAAGTTGTCTTGTTAAATATTTTGTTGTGTTGTGTTATTTGAAAATCGTCGAACTGAATTTCTTTGAAGTCATCATTAATATTTTTGAATTGTAAATCATTAATTAAACAATTGGAATTTATTTCTATTATAAATATTCCTTGAATACTTTTTATAATATTTTTATTTAAACATTTAATTTTAATGGTTTGGTAGAAAGGACTAATAATTATTAATTTGTTTGTATTGCTGATTTGATATAAGTCATTTCTTTTAGTTAATTGTAAAAAGTGACAATTATTACTATTTCCTTCAATAAGGTTATCAATACATTGGTCTACTACTACGTAATTTGTTACACTAAAGTATTTATTATTTATTTTCTTAAAATTATTAACAATATATTTGTTGTCTTTGTCTTTGAAATATAACAAGGATTCTTTTTCCAAAACTATTACATTGTTATTGTTATCTAAAAATGGAATAGGATTAAACTGATATATTGGGAATTCATTTTGGGAGAATATGGGGATCTCAATGAGGAATATAATTTGATCATTAGTTTTTTGGCAATACGTCATTATGAATTCATTAATCTGAAAAATATCTTTGTTATTGGTAATTGTTTGGAGATCTTGTAATTTGATAATGCTACTGTGTAACTTATGGATTGAACAAAAAGTAAGACTTGTTTCAATCATTTTACAAAAATTATTTAAGCTATTTGTGATATGAATAATTTTGTTAAATTTTGATTCTACTTCTATTAAACCTTGCCAATTGACATTTTTCTTTAGTGTGTCTTTTATAACATTAATTTGGTTTAATATTTGATCTTCATTATGTTTAATATTGTTTAATTGTTCATTAAATTTTGTAACCATTTCGTTTGAATATTTCAAAAGATGTCTATTTTGACTTTGTAATTTATTTTCATTCATTTTTATTTGTTCAAATAAATGATCGTATCTTTCTCCATCTGACGCGTCTAGATTTCCTGATATTGATTTGATAACAGAGCCTAAGCCATCAAAAATTCCTCTCTTATTTCGCTTATTAAATAATTTACCTATTTGTTCGTTCAAATCATCATAAGAGTAATTTAGTATATTGGTTAATGTTTCAAAATGTTTATTATTTTTTGTTTGTTCGAGGATGGAGTTTTTAAATTTAGTTATTTTGAGATATTCGTCATATATAGGGGTTATATTATAATTGTAATAATGAATACTCTGGGATATTTGAATTTTAGTATCACCTAGTTCGAAAAGAAGAAATCCGTTGTTGTTTGTTATATTCTGGAGTTGTCCAGAGACGCATTGTCTGAAACAAAAATCAGACTTTTAATTTGTTTAGTTTTATGTTATAATTTCCAAATTTATTTTCAGTTGTTATTTTGCCTAAATTTTTGTTATAGTTTTTGACTTTTATTCGTTTATATAGTGGGGCTTTGTATTTGGAAATTAACCGTGGATTTTGTTTTAACCATACTTCTTTTGGAAGTTTCTGTGGGTTTATATTCGGTTTATGCCTTAGTTCTTTTTCGTGGTTGATTTTTTGTTGAACTTGTTTTATGACATTTTCTTTATTTTCATTGTATGATAAATTATTATGATAATCTTGACCAAAAATAATTTCATTAGGTGTTAATTTTGTAATAGAATGTTTGGTGTTATTGTACCCGATAACGACATATTGAATTTGTTCATTTAAAGTTAAATTACTAAAATAATTTTTATTTTCCATAATTCTCAAAGATTCAATTATGGTGGAGTGTAATCTTTCGATGGCATTTGATTTCGGATTGTTCACGCAAATAAAATGAATCGGAATATTGTTTCGTTTGAGTAAATTAATTATTAAAATATTGTTGAATTCTCTACCATTATCTGAAATTATTTTCTTTGGAATTTTATACGTTTCAAAGTATTTAACTAGTTTGCTGGCAATGGATTTTGCTTCTTTGTTGTCTAAAGGTTCTACTTGACAGTGTTTCGAGAACTGATCAAAAAATGTTAAATAATAACTTTTGTTTAATGTTAAAATGTCTATATTTATTATGTCGAAGGGTTTTTCTGGTGTGGGTGTTAAATTGTCGTTTTGTTGAATGGGTTGTCTGTTATATTTATTTGCTTTGCAAATATCACATTTGTTTATGTAGTCTATTATGTCTTTGTTTAAATTTGGCCAGTAGTATTTCTCTTTTAATGCTTGGTAGGTAGCTACTATTCCTCTATGATTCGTAAAACCGTGATGATACTCATGTATTATATTAAACTGCTCGTCGTCGTTTTCGACGTCTTGTACGATAGTGTTTACAGAAATAATTTTTATAGAATCTTTTATAAAATTGTCTTTTATAATTTTGGAAAAGGTTTTATCTAAATCATCTTTAAAAATTGCAAAATATCTAATTTTTGGAACAATGAAACTTTTTATAAATGTTAAAATTTCTTCGTTTATATTACTTTCATTAAATTTTACGATTATTCTTTGTTTAGTTTTTTGGAAGAGTTTTTGAATTTGTATGTCTGTATCATTGTCATGTTTTGATATTATTAACTGATTAGGGGCTATATTTATTCTTTCCCTTTCTAAGTATTTAATTCCTTCTACTTCATTTTCGTTATCCGAATGTATGGTCTGGTTGGAATCGGAAGAGATTGTTCCTGCATCTGAATTTTCTAAATTGTTATTTTCGTTTAGTGTCCAAATTATAACTTGTATATTCGTATCTTTAAATATATTTTCGATTTTTCGTTTCACGTCATTCCAATTTAACCTATCTAAACCGCAAGCAATTTTGGGAAGATTTATTTCAAATATTTCGTTTTTTATTAAATAATCTCTCAGCTCTTTAAGTGGCTTTTCTAATGTTTTTAATGTTGGTTTGTCGAAATAATTATTTTTTGTTATTAAGTGGATGATTGTTTTATTTTGGTAATTTTGAAAAATTATATCTTTATTTTTATAATTACTATTCATGCAGTGTGCTTTCGAATTAAAAATATCGTCTACTTGTTTCGCTAGGCCTTTACCAAATTGTAAATCCCTTGATATGCAATGTGCGAATATTGTTGTTTCACACACATCACCTATTTTTTCTGTAATTTTGAAAGGTTCGCGCTCTCTGGATAGATAATCGGCTACGACGTTGTTTTTGCCGGGTAAATACTTAATTACATAGTCGTATTCACTCAATTCTATTTTCCAGCGAGTTAATTTGGAATTTGGATTTTTCATATTGAATAACCATTCAAGAGGTTTATGGTCTGATTTAATTATAAATTTTTGTCCAAACAAATAAGGCCTGAAATTTTTAACTGCCCATACAATGGCTTTCAATTCTTTTTCTAATGTGGAGTAATTCTGTTCTGCATTATTTAAAGTTTTGCTCGCGTAAGAAATCGGTTTTTCAATTCCTTCATGAATTTGCGAAAGTACTGCACCTATGGCGTAGTCTGACGCATCTGTCGTTAATATGAACTCTTTGTTCAAGTCAGGATTTTGTAATAAAGAATTTTCTGTTATTATGTCTTTACAATCTTTAAATGCTTTTTGATATTCTAAATTTGTTAAATCAATTTCACAATTTTTTCGTAAACAGTTAGTAAATGGTTTTGTTAGTTGTGCAAAATTTTGAATAAATTTACGGTACCATCCGAGTAGTCCAAGGAATTGTTTGATTTCTTTCTTAGTTTTAGGAATGTTTAAATTTTGAATCTTTTTTATTTTCTCTTTATCCACAGTAACTCCGTTCTGTGTTAATACATAGCCTAAAAATTTTACTTCTGACTTTAAGAATTCCGATTTGTCTATTTGAATTTTTAGATTGGCCTGCTTTAGTCTTTCAAAAACAAGTTTAATATTTTTTAAATGGTCTTCTAAATCTTTGCCAAATATGATTACATCATCTAAATAGACCAAACATACTTTATTTACTAAATCACCAAGGGCTGTGTTAATCATTCGCTGGAACGTGGCAGGGGCATTTTTGAGGCCGAAAGGCATTCGAACGAATTCGTAATGGCCTGATGTCGTAGAGAAGGCTGTTTTTTCTCGATCTTTCGCATCTAATAATATTTGATGGAACCCGGAATGTAAATCAATAGTTGTGAAATATTTGTTATTACCAATTTTGTCTAATATAGTGTCAATATTTGGAATAGGGAATCGATCGTCTTTGGTTTTTAAATTAATTTTTCTAAAGTCAATTACCATTCTAGTCTTTCTTTTACCTGACGCATCATTTTTCTTTGGGACTATCCAGATTGGGGAGTTCCACGGTGAAAAGGATTTTTTTATTACACCTTCGTTTAATAATTTCGAGACATGTTCTTCTATGTCTTGTTCATAAATATAGGGTAACCTATAGTTTTTTGTGTGTATTGGTGTTTCTTCAGTCATAATTATTTTATGTTTAATTATATTTGTATGAGACAGTATTTCGTTTTCTTTGGGAAATAAATCTATGTATTCATTAATTAGTTTATTTAATTTGTCTTTTTCAAAACAATTTAAATGGTTGTTGCGTATTTCTAAAATATTAGATTCCTCTTGCAAATTATTGGGGTTAACTAATTTATATTCTTGATTTTGTATGATTACCGAATTTTTATTAATTTGTAAATAAATATCCAATTTTTTGAAAGCGTCAATTCCTAATAATAGATTATATAGTTTGTGAAATTTGTAAACGTAAAATTTTAGGGGAATTTTTCGAATATTCAAATTTACATAATGTTTACAGTTAGTCTTTCCTGTGATGGTTTTAAATGTCAATATTTCATCATGTAATTTTAATTTTAGTTTTTCTACTACTGATGGGTCTATGAAATTTATTGTTGAGCCTGTATCTAATAGTATTACAAATGGGTCTATTTTTAAAGTTGGTAAATTTGTTGTGAATGCATTCATTACGTGATGTTCTCGATTTCGGGAGCTTCGTGAAAATTTTCAGTTTCTAGTGTTTCTTCAAATTCTTCGGTGTCAGATATATCAGGATTTTCTTCTGATTCTCTAACTTCGCAATTGTAATTTTGCCTGACTGTCTGTGTCGACATTGGTAACGAATTTCTTGTTTGTAAACTCATTGGAGTAGGTTTGTCACGTTTTGTTTGTTGATAATTAATAATATTTTGTCGAGGAGCAAAAGGTTTTTGAGTACTTGGAGTATAAGGTTTCATTTGAATTTTATTTTGTGGGAATTGCTGGTTAGGAAATTTTTGGGATGGTGTATTATTTTTAAAAGAATCGTTGTTTTTGTATGACGTCGGGGCATTTCCTAACTTAATAAAATTAAATTCGTTTCTTAGCAATTGTTCACATTCTTCAAGCGTGGTAGGGTTTTTGACCACGAATGAGGCTTTAATTGAAACAGGTAACAAAGTAATAAAATGATTTACCACTACTTTTTGGTTTTCCATAACAATGGCACGTTTCTGATCTTGTGAATAATTGGTAAGAAGAATTTTAGATTTATATTTATTAAAATATTCCATAATAGTAGTCAGGGTTGTTTCGGGATTATTTTTTGCTTTGCAATAAAGTATCTCGAGTAAAATAGTTTCAGCTTTTGATTTGTCAACAAAATTAGTTTGCAAAAATAATTTGAGTTCCTCCCAATTTTGGAAATTATTGGTGGATAAATATTCTGCGGCTTTATCTTTTAATTTGTTTGAGATTAATCCAAATAAAAAGAGTTTCTGTAAGTTTGTTAAAGTAACAGTTCTTAATATTTCTTGAACTTGGTCTACTTTGTTGATAAAATTATTTAAAATATTAACATTTCCATTATATTCTGGGATAATTTTAACCAGATTTTCGATTTCGGACATTGTGGTAGCCATATTGACTGTGTTTTGTGATTGTAACAGGCTTGGTCGTAGTGTAAAATTAGGATTGTTTTTTACTAGAGTGTGTTCTTCGTCTGTATTATTTTCACTATCAGACGTGTCGTTTTCACTCGAAGACATAGAATGTTACAGTACAACAATATAAGTAATGTTACTCACAATATAAGTATTAAGATTGGGACGTTTTCGTACATCTGGGACGGAGTGCTTGTCTTCTTCCGGACGATGTGGGCTGTGATCCGCAGTGGAACAGCAAGGCTTCACTTTTCTTCGTTGTCTGGCTGGACTGGGGGTGCGACGATGTGGACCGTGAACCGTGGAGGAACAGCAAGGCGACACTTTTCTTCGTTGCAGGGCCACAGGACAGTCTTTTGTTCTTGTATTGCGCGAGACGTGACTCGTTATTTCAGAGACAGCAAGTCTTAGCCACCAGAACGTAGGTTTTCACTGATCACAATTAAACGATTAAGATCGACGAGTAAATTGATAGATTTTTACCCTTATGTGATCCTACCGACTGCGCCAATTAAATAATTCGATTTTGAATTATTAATAAAAAAATTTATTATTTCAATTTTAATACATTACATAAAATACATATGTTTATTACGGCAGACAGAACAAGACTAAATCTAATTATTATCATGTTAACAAGCATGTTACATTATACGATGAATATGATACGTAGATAAAGAAATCTAACTCAGCACTTTATTATTATTGTTCATATGGAAAACTCAATTATATAATATATATATATATACAGGTGTTCATTTTATATAGAGAGAGCTACGAGGTCGGTTAAATTAGCAAACAATTTCTATTTTACAACACTATTTTAATGAGCACAAAAAAAATTTTTTTCAACCAGTGGTTCACAAACTGTGGATACCAATTTTGTTATTTTTAATGGAACTATATTTTTTATTTTCTTATTTAATAGAGAATTTTATTCTGAATTCAATGATATAATATTATCATGCCTTAACATAATGATTTTTTTGAGAAATATGCATCTGAAGTTTTATATTAATTTGATTAAAATATGACAATAATTAGAGTGAATAAAAGTATAATAACAATAAAAAGTGTTCACATATTTAATTCAAGGCCCTCTAATTCCAGGTTAAAAAATGACTTGTATTCCGTTTTTTCCGTCATGGCACTCTTATTATTGTCATATTTTAATTAAATTAATATAAAACCACGGAATAGTTACACACAGAAGCGACACTCCGTGTCGGTACCTTTCATGTTCCCCTAGTCAGTTCTATGACCTTGAAGCATTGTGTAGACCTTTAAATTTGTGCTCTTCCCCTATCTCTTTCTCAGATGTGAGGAAACTTTCCGATTTTAAACAATGGGCCCTTTAAATTTTTGCACATTCTCCATCTCTCTCTAATTTTGGCTTCTCTGTCTTACTGTCGCTTCTGTATAAAGTACCGTTCACATAGAGATTAGTGCGGTTGCAGTGCCGTTGTATTGTAGTGCAGAATGCTTAGCCAATGCAACTGAGCGCGAGCGTTCGGATTCAAACTTAGTGCAGACTGCGTTGGTAGTGCCGTTGTATTGCAGTGTAGAAGCTTGCAAGGTTCTAGCTTTCGCACTACCGTTGCAATACACCACTGCAACTGGCCAATAGAATGCATGGAGAGAATTACTGGTTGCGCGTAATCATAACGCGCACCTGTCACTTCTTGAAATTTTTTCTTGAGGTTAAGTTTGTATTTTATTCAGATTGACGTATTTTTGTAAAAAAAAACAACAATGTCTGTTGACGACGTTTTAGCATCATTGTTAGGAAAATATCCGGCAATATGGGACAAACGTTCTGCAGCTTTCAAAAATAAATCAAAAAAAGAAAACTCTTTGAAAGAATTGGCAGAAAAGTTAAATATAACAGGTAAGTTTTACATAAATAAATTTCTAGTAATTTAGCAATTGTATAATTATATCTTTTAATGAAAAGTGAGAAATTTTATTATTCATTATTTTTCTAGTTGACACATTAAATAATAGATATAAAGCATTGCGAGAAAAGTATAGAAAAGAAAAAATAAAAATAGATAATGCAATGCGTAGTGGATCAGGCCAAATTGATTTTGAACCATGGCATCTAATGGACACGTTAAGCTTTTTGGATGCAGTGCAAGTGAAAAGGAGGTAATTTTTAAAATGTTTTTAATGCTTGATAGTTAATAGAAACCATCAACTTATGTATAATTGTGTATATCTGTTACAGAACTGTTACAAATATATGTTGCTCAGACGAATCTGTTCAAAGTCCTTTTTCGCAAATATCAATGTCCGAAAACATTGAAGAAGTCGAAGAATTTGATATTGACATGAGCGAAATAGAAACAAGTTCGACTATGGATCCGATTCCTTCAACGTCAGGCCAATGTACTCCGAACATGCCTTCAACGAGCTTCCATGAAACTTTAATTCCTTCGGATCCATCAACTCCGAAGATTAAAAATAAAAAGATGAAAATGTCTTCAGCATCGAACGTCGAGGCAATGGTTAGTCAGCTAGTGGCTGCTGCAGAAACAACTGCAAATGCAGCGAGTTGTAGTAGAATTGCAATGAGTAGCATTGATCATTTCGGAAAATATGTGGCGGAAACATTAAATCAAATTAGTGAAGATTATAGGGATGATGCTGAATTAGAAATTCAGCAAATATTACACAAATATAAAAAGAAAAGTAAAAATTTATAGTTTCTACAAATTTATTTCATTTTATTTTGATATATTTTTTGTTTTTATACATTTTTATAGGTATTAATAGCGTTTAATTTGCAGGAATTATCAGTTCACTTAAAATTTTAACAGCAATATAGCATTTCATTAGGAAATAAATTATTAAGATAAAATAAGAAAACTCATTTTTCCTTTTTTTTGCCAGAAAAGCTTTTTTTTTACGTCTCATCTGTTATCTGAGGTGATATATTTTGCAATTGAACGCTACTATGATTTATATATAAAATAAAAATAATTAAAAAATATTAATTCGTGCGTCTAATGTGTTGTACCTGCCATTCAACCTTACCAATATTGCATAAATAGTCTTTTATGTAATCACGGAATGAAACTGCATTCATCTTGGCATTTCTTGCTCCTAACCTTCTTTGTAAACTTGATACTGGCTGTAACGCACCCATATTTGAAATTTCCGTTCGCCACTCACCAGGTTGATATTCTCCATTATTTAAATCTTTATCACCTGTTCTGTTATTAAAATATTTTCTGTCGTCCTTATGTACATTCGTTTGTTCATATTCTTTAATGAAATTATGCAAACAAACAGTCGCTTTAATAATTTCATCAACATGTTCTGGGAATGCGTTTATTGTTTTGTGATATATACGCCATCGAGCTGCAAGTATTCCAAACGTATTTTCAATACATCTTCTAGCACGACTTAGCCTATAATTGAAAATTCTACATTCTTCAGACAGAAATCGGCCACTATATGGTCTTAAAAAATTTATTTGCAATGGAAATGCTTCATCGCCAACGAAAAAGTGACATACAGGTTTATCAGTACCAGGTAATGGTTTGTCAAGAGGTAAATTTAGTTCACCATTGTTTAATAAATTTCCAAATGAAGATTCCCGTAGTACTCCTCCATCGCTTTGGGAACCATATGCCCCAATATTTACATAGGTGAATTGGTAGTTAGCATCACATACTGCGAATAAAATTATACTAAAATATTTTTTGTAGTTATAATACAATGATCCGGAATTATTTGGTGCTCTAATAGCAATATGTTTTCCGTCTACAGCTCCTACACAATTAGGAAGCTGCCATTTTACATAAAAGTCTTCAGCTATTAATTGCCAAGAATTTTCATTTGGCGATTTTAAATATAATGGTTGAAGGACCTTCCATAAAACCTGACAAGTTTCCTTAAATATTTCACAAACTGTTGATTTGCCTATTCGAAATGCAAAAGCTGTAGTTTGTAAGGAATCACCGGACGCTAATAATCTGCAACGCAAACAATTTTCAAAATGTTATTTAAAACTTCTTCTAGTACAAACCTTAAAGTAACTGCCAATCTGTTACCCTCTGAAATACTCGGTCTGTTAGATTTTTTTTTAATATGGGGACCGATTAATGATAATAAATAATCAAATGATTGAATTGTCATTCTTGAGTAAATAAAAAACATTTCTTTATCTTGCAGACGCATTTCTTGTAACAAATTATGGTAATCTCCTTGCATATATCTTTTCTGATATATTGGGCGAACCCACCAACGTCGTTTTGATTTTCTTTTATTATTCAAAAGTATTACAGTTGCACAAGAAATGATACTAAGCATATTTGCATTTAATATTTGTTCAGCCATTTTTACTATGTGTTGAGATGCACGCGCAACGTATTGCAAATACTACAGAAATCTGCTGTACCAATTACAACAGCACTAATCTCTATGTGAACGATACAAATCTTTTGCAAGCACACTGCGCCTACACTACAATACAACGATACAATACAACTGCACTAAGCCCTATCTGAACGCACCTTTAAACCTATTCTGTGATGCATTTTTCTCAAAAAAATCGTTATGTTAGGGTATCATAATATTATATCATTGAATTCAGAATAAAATTCTCTATTGAATAAGCAAATAAAAAAATAGGTTCCCGTTTAAAATAAAAAAGTGGGGACACGTAATTTGTGAACCACTGGTTTAAAAAAAATGTGTTTGTCTCATTTTAATAGTGTTGTAAAATAGAAATTGTTTGCTAATTTCACCGACCACGTAGCTCTAATAGTTCTCGAGATAGCAATAGTGGACAAAATAAAATGAAACAAAAAAGCAGCAATATGTATTATCGATTGGTAGTTATTACTATTATTAGTTATTAATTCAAAGTTTTCAAGTGAGATGGCACTATAGATTGCCTTTATGCAGAAATTTATATTATCGATAGAATGATAATAGTTTTTAAATATTCACAAACAAAATTACCGTTGGCGTCAAAAAGTAAATCGACCAAAATCCGTTGTTGCTGATATTTCATGAGCCCCAATGTAACCGCCTTCGTACCTCTTTAAAACGGACACTCTGTAGTTAGTATCATCTCTCCTAATTCCTAATCATTTTCGATTGGTTACACTTACAAATGCTTCAGATGTGAGCGACTTTGTTGTTGCCGCTCCCTAGATTAGGTGTATCGGAGCCGCTCGTGTTCCTGGCCCTTGATCTAGGGACAAAGTGTGCAGATTAGACAAGCTTCGTGATTACACGTGCCCAGTATCTTATCTGTCGAATATATAAACACGAGCCGCGCCCAACTAGTTCTAGTTTTGTGCAGGTCTCAATACCAACCAACACTAACTATACAAAATACCTTCTACGTTCTTAATTCCTCACTTGTTTATTACACGTAAGTACTATTTTTACTTGTTATTAACTTAAGACTGTACAATATTTTTAACCTGAAAGAGTAGTTTTTTAAATTTTATCTTCGAAAACTGAGGTTTATGTTGGTCTGATTACTACAGACAAACAGATTTACTTTCCCTTGTTGTATACTTTAAATAAGCAGGGCATGTAACCGAAAAAAATACTGGTTAACGGTTAACCTTTATAGAGAACGTTATAATAATAAAGGTTTTAGTTCGAAAACTGGTTTTTAAAAATTGGAAACCGGTTTAAACCGGTTAATATATCGATTAAAAAAATAATTAGAATTAATTAAAAAAAAGTAATAAAATAAAATAAAAGTAAATAAGTAAATAAAATGCTACGTGACATTTTAACAACGATGAATGTATAAAATGTTTATCATATTGCAATCTTTTTTCATTGTTATGCAGTTTGACAAACTTAATATATTCTTCTTAATGTAAGTAGTGTAGACGTTTTGACGTTGCTCCGAAAATATAAATAATTATGATGTAAAATAAATAAAAATAGTAGTGGAAAATTTTGAAAAGTGTACGTAACTAAAAAACACTTGAAATTTTGATAAGGCGATAACGCGATAAGATAAGTTTTTAAAATCAAAAATAAATCAAATTATTACCTGTTTATTTAATTGAAAGAATGATGGAAAAAATGCGCAAAAAAGTTATACTAAATATCACAAAAAAATATATACTATACATAAAATTCACAGAATATCATTCTTAGTTTAATACTCTTTATTTTTACATGATATAAAAATGCAGAGCAGGTTTTTAAATATCATTATTGATTGTTGAAGCTGAGAAATATTAGATGATTTAGGCATTGTTCGGTCATGGTCGTTTCTAACCTATTTTTTAGTAATTAAATTTGACAAGGATCATTCTGCGATGCAATTTCTTATCATGAAAGTAACATACAGTCATATCATTCTATCAATTACATAATTACCTAAAACAATTCAAAATAAAATAATTAAAACAAATCAAATGTAAAAAGATGAGTGATATTTGGTTGTAGATAGTGAGTTGAGTGATATTTGGATTAGATTGAGAGGAGAGGAAAATGGCCGCCTTCACTGTTCCACCCACAACTATATACAGGGTGTTTGGCGAAAGGCCGGCACTTAGGATATTTCCTTTATTTTGAGAGATACAAGAAAATGTTAAGAAGAAAAACATAACTAGACAAGGGGCTCTTAAAATGATCGTACGAATAATATTGTGTCACTTCCGATTTTAACGGAAATGTGTACAACATTAATTCTAGCATAGGGAATCGGTATTTTTATATATTTTTTTTCGAAATGTACATAAAATTAGCTTTAGAAAGATTCCAAAATATCATTGTTTTACTTCAACCATTTCAAAATGGCGACACTTTATTTTTAAAATATTTATTAATAAAAATTCATAAAAAATACACAAACAGCCAGCTATTTGAGATTTTGTTACCTGAAACCAAAAAATAATGACAAAAAATATTACATCTACCTTCCCTGACGATGCAATGGCAGAATTTGTTATATGTGACAAATTGTGCAGAAAATGACGGCGGCCATTTTGAGTATTTTTGATCTTAATTTTGTTTGTTATATTTAGTAAGAGTTTTTGTATTGTGTTGATTGTTATAAGGTATTTTAAACATATTTTTTTTTCGTTAATTACCTATAGTTGTAAGTGCATATGAAAATAAATTGTCGCCATTTTGAAATGGTTGAAGTAAAACTATGATATTTTGGTATCATTCTAGAGCAAATTTTATGTACACTCCGAAAAAAAAATAATAATACCGATTCCTTATGCTAGAATCAAAGTTGTACACACTTCCGCTAAAACCTAATAAATAATAAAACATAATTCTTACTAAGATCATTTTATGAACCCCTTTGACTAGTTTAATTTTGTTTCGTAACAATTTTCTGTATCTCTTATAATAAACGAAATATTCTGGGTGCCGGCCTTTCGCCAAACACCCTGTATACACATCAGTGATGTGTTGTATTATTAGTTTTAAAGTAAAATAAAAGAAAAAACAGTGGAAAATTTTGAAGAGTATACATAACAAAAAACACTTGAAAGTTCGATAAAGCGATAAGATAAGATCTTAAGGCGGTACACTTGCTAAAAAATTATAGTAAAAAAATGACCTCGCTATATTACAAATTGTATTCTTACTATAACAACTACAGTATTCATAATTTATATATACGCATAGTTAAAAGATGACTCCAGAGTGCTATGAAATTTTATTCTTGTTTTTGTTCTTTAGTTTTATTAATATAAAGATTAGAACAAACATGACTACAATACTAGACAGAAAGATGATTTTTACATACCCAATTCAAGAATAAATATGGTTAAAATTTCTTCTGACAAATTTGGTCCGGTTATATTTAATAAACTGACTTCGGCTATCAAAACTGCCGGGAGCTTAAGTGTCTTTAAAAAAAATATAAAATTGTTCCTACTTGAAAACTCTTTTTATAATATTACAGAATTTCTAAACAAGAAATGATTTATGTACAATATTGTAACCTCCTTTTGTTATTTTATAATCTATTCTATATGCATTTTATGTATCAAACGGAATGAAATTTATTATTATTATTATTATTATATTAATATTATTATTTAGTTATGGTAGCTTTATTGTTGTCTTGCTATGTTTTAACTGGATGTGACTACTGTACAAAGGAAAGAAAACAGTATATAAAATAGCAAGAAAAAAACAATATTTATTGAATTATTTAATAGAAGCTGTGAAAAATAATATAAATGTTATTAACGCAGAAGAATTTAAAAATTGTGCTAGATTATTTTTATACATTTTTAAAGCCGGCTTTATTTTAGATACATTAAAATACTTTTTGAAGATTACGAAACTCGTTAATTTTTTAATTTTTTATGTAGGAAACATTGATTCTTTTAGTAATACCCAATCCTTTGACTGTGATGTCCCTATGTTCCGTGTTACGGGGTACCGCGAGCCAATCACCGCGCTCTCCAACTCTTAACTTTACAATTGGTTGACTTCTGTACTACACAACTTATACACTTCATCCTTTCACTAAAATAATGTTGAATCTTTCTACGCATTTCATCCTTTCACAGTTTTCTGGAATCTCAAGAAAACGTAATGTTGTCCACTGGTCATATTTTCACTACACGTGTATCGCGCAGTGTAATTATTTATTTATTTACTTTATTGTAATAAACAAATTGTTTAATTTTGTACAATCAGTATGTTCCCCATACATTCAGCTACGAAACAAAAAAAAAAAGAATGATGTTGATTTGTTCAGTAGTTTCCAATATATGACGAGATAAATGAAAAAACTCGAGAAAAAATAATATCTAAAAAAATTAAAAATTGCTATTTTTAGTACTTTCGCAATTCCAAATCGACTTGCAAATATCATAGATCGATAGAGCAGAAAATTTTACTTCGATTTCACTTATTTCTAGCAATCGGTCACTTTTTTCTTGGGTTAAGAATTTTTTTGACGACTTTTGCGAGCGTACTCGTAGATCTCCTATAATATATTTCTTTAACGGAATGAACAGTGATTCTTCTGCATTTTTCTGATTGGCTGATTTAAAGCGTTGGGAGTGGGAGCAAGGCCCGCCTACAGCCAACGTACTTCAAAATGGCGACACTTCATTTTTAAAATATTTACTATAGCTCGTCCAAAATAGAAATGAACCTGCGCGAATGTCGTATTTTCGTTCATATTTTGAGCGACCAATGGGAGAAGGTACACTATATTAGGAAATTATTATATAATATTTAGGAAATTCGAAATTAAGATTTAAAGAACATATAACTGCAATAAACAGAAAACAGCACAGAATTTGCCGACGATTATATTAGCAGGTAATAATCATTTATGGAAAGGGTGATTGGTAATCTTGTATGTAGCAGAAAAAGGATTTACAATAATTTGGCTTGAAAATCTAGAGATTAAAGAAGCTGTTATTTCAAAGAAAAATATTGATAATGATCAAACCGATATAAACCATTCTTCTCTACTTAATTAGAAAAATAGTATATATACTGTTAATTTGTACATCAATGCACAGTCAAACGGTATCCGAGAAGACGTTGATGATGTTCATAAATGTTGTTGTTTTAAAATATAACTATTTACAAAAATTCCGTTTGTATTAAAATAATTCCACGCCACTGGTAGATTGCTTTCCCATTTATGGTTTACGCCCCTACTTTATTGGATCAGTGCAGTTTTGAACCAGGCATAGGTCTACGTTGCGTATAGTATGTACTGTGCGGCACATTGAACACTATTAGAAAAAAACTATATTTATGTTGCCGTCTCTTTCAACTTGTTTGTTGCATTATATGTGCGAGAATGATTGACAGGTACTTTTCTATTTTGGATGAGCTATAATAAAATTTCATAAAAAATACACCATAGCCAGCTATTTGAGATTTTGTTACCTAAAACCAAAAAATAATGTCAAAAATATTAGATCTACCTTTCCTGACGATGTAATTTTGTTTGTTATATTTAGTAAGAGTTTTTGTATTGTGTTGATTGTTTTAAGGTATTTTAAACATATTTTTTTTCGTTGATTACCTATAGTTGTACGTACATAAATATGAAAATAAATTGTCGCCATTTTGAAATGGTTGAAGTAAAACTATGATATTGTATGTACATTTCAAAAAAAAATAATACCGATTCCCTATGCTAGAATCAAAGTTGTACATACTTCCGCTAAAACCGGAAGTGACAAAAAATTCTTACTAAGATCATTTTATGAGTCCCTTTGACTAGTTTAATTTTGTTCCGTAACAATTTTCTGTATCTCTCATAATAAACGAAATATTCTGGGTGCCGGCCTTTCGCCAAACACCCTGTATACACATCAGTGATATAGTGTATAATTAATTATAAAGTAAAATAGAAGAAAAAAAACAGTGGAAAATTTTGAAGAGTATACGTAACAAAAACACTTGAAAGTTCGATAAAGCGATAAGATAAGATCTTAAAAATCAAACACGAGTAAATATAATTAATAATTAACAAAATAAGTTGTGTTATCTACGACGTGGACATGCGTAGACCAGACTGGAACCACAAACTAAGCCGTGGTGAGAAGTTAGCTCGAGTTAGGCCATCCGACAGGCTGCCAGGGTTTAGAGGGGTTCCGTGTTCATGTTTCCCTGGTCAGTTCTAGGCCCTTGGAGCATTCAGTGCACCTTTCTATTTGTTGCCTCATTTACACAACACATTTACATCTCGGTTTCAATCATAAAATAGCGTTTAGAATGTAAAAATACTAAAATTATAAATTTATCAATATAATAAAAGCAAATTAGATGAAATGAATAGGTACATAATTATATTTTATGAACAATTTTATTAAACAAAATGTCTGTATTTTGCAAGTTTATCAATAAGCATAATTTTCTATTTCTTTCTTTTTAATTAAATTTAAAATTCATATTACTTATTTCATTGCATAAAATATTCTGTCTTGTATAAAACTTTCTTAATAATCTAGTGGAGAATTTCACGAATTGAAACCCAAACCAATATCCTACACCTTTAATTAATACAAATTAATTTTTCAATATTTATATAAAAAGTATTTTCTAAACAAAATATGAAATTATAAAAATATTCGTGTGTTGCTTTAAAATTTACAAACACAGAATTTTTCAAATTATGATTTTTGTAATGTATAAATGTCAGCCTGAATAGGAAAGCCAAGAAATGTTTATATAAAACTTTATTATTATATTAAAATAATAAAATTAAATATTTGTTAAATTTGTAATTCGTGGTTAAGACGGGTGGCTGCCAAACTGATCCTACAAGCAATAAATAATTTATCTTTATTATTTTAATTAATATTAAGTGTCCAATGCCGTTTTTATTTACATTTCAAATTGAGTATACTCTTTTCGGTGTGTTTTTATTTTTAATAGGTAAACGTGTTTATTGTGTCGCATTGTACCTGCGGTACCTTTTATCGTCGGTCACTAATTTGTACGATAATGAAACGCTTCGATGATGGCTCCCACAGCTCAGAATGTAGTTTTGTGTCAATATTAATCAGTTCAAATCGTTACTTAAAGCACTTTGGATCTCATATTTTGAATTTAGAAAATAATAAAGCCATACTATATAAGAGTTATTTTTTTGAATGCTATCGTATCGCTATCGAGTAATAAAAACTATATGTTGTTTTTGTTATATTCTTTAATTAGACAGTATAGTGCACTTCATCAGAAACAAGAAATAAATTAATATAATATTTAAAGTAAGTTATTTACGTTAACAAAAAAATATATTATCTATAAATGAGTATTTTTTTGTTAATTACATGTCCCAAGAGATAACGAAGAAGAAACTTTCCGGACATCAAAATTTAATAAATAAAAGAAAACGGGAGGAAGAAAGAGAAAGAAATGCTTCTAGAATTACTAATTACTTTACAAGACAAGTAGGGATGACGTACAAGTAGATCAACATGAACAAAAATTGACGCTCTTCTGGATGTTGAAGACAATTTAGAAGATAAAATATGTATAAATTTGAAAAACATTTTCGACTTCCGCGTTGCGAGCGTTTCACAAAATTTTAATTGCATATTAATTCTATCTTCAAATAAGTTCGTATAAAGTTAAAAAATACATAAAATATTTATTAGACTTGAACATTTTTTAGAAAAACTAGTTCAGCAAATAGGCGTGTGACGTGTTAACCCTGAAGCCAATCTGACTTAGAGCGCATGTCTCGAAATCACTTAAATCAGCAGCCAGTTCAAGCTTGTTTCATACTTCATAGGTACTTATTTACTTGTGTTTTGAGATACATATATAATAAAATATTACCTGATAACATATTTTGTCCTTTAATAAGCACTTAATTAAGAAAATATATTAATAAAAACAAGTCTTTGATAATACACGAGCGAAATTCACAAACAAGCGTGGTTGAAACGAGAGGTTATGTTTGCATTGGCAATATGTTTACATTCAAGTTTGAATTTGACGTTACGCGCGGCATTTGTAATGCTATGTTCACATTGGTTACTATATCTATCTCTTTCTCACATCTTGTCTTCTTTGTCTGACAGAGATAATACGTCACAAACCTATTTGCGAACATTTTTTAGCAAAACTATTAATTTGTTTGCAAAATAAAAAAATACGGGTCTTTAATTTTTATATTTAGATTCATTTAAAAAAATAAATAAAATGACGGAAGTCCCCATTCAGAAAGTGCACAATCTACTGAAAGTACAATAAATGATTTTAATTTTGCTGATCCCGGACTTTGGCCCGAAACATTTTCCCATACAACAAGACAAGCCATTGTAGGAACGGGTCCTCAACAAATTCAAGACTTTCATTTCCGCCTCATTCTTCCGGTCAAAAATTTTCAAATATATATTACAAAAAATACTTGAAAACTGGCGTAGAAAACAACAGAAATTGGTTAGTTTATTCAGTTTCGAAAAACTCTGTGTATTGCTTTTACTGTAAACTTTTCGAACTTCACATATCCGAACGTAATAAATGTATCCACAGGCTTAATGACTAGCAACATCTTGCAATGTATAGTTTGACAAGAGATCTCAAGTTGACGTTTAAATTGTTTTATGGTTGTGGTATCTATTCAAAGTTTTTCCCTGAGTGAAAGAATTGAAAGAAATGTAACCTTTATGCATTCTGCTATGGGGTATAGAATTGTACGAAATCTATTAGAATACACTGTTTGTTCCAGGTACCCAGCTAAGCACTGGATTTGGAAATCGCAAAGTAACATTAGTATGCCTTACTTAATATAGATGGATTACTGTACAACATGGAAATAACTAGACAGCGATGTATTCTAAAATTTAATACCGTGTTTTTTGAAAAATATTCTAATAATTGTCACAAGTTGTGGTAACGTTGATGTACACTTGGTAATAAGAACATTATGTTATAGCAGTTTCGCTTTCATGAAAAAAATTTTGGCAATTCCACAAAGATAATGATTATTGCTAAGAAATTAACGGTATTAAAATTTTAAATACATCCCTGTCTAGTTATTTCCATGTCGTACAGTAATCCATCTATATTAAGTTAGGCATGCTAATGTTATTTTGTGATTTCCAAATCCAGTGCTTAGCTGAGTACCTGGAGCAAAACTTTGAATAGATACCACAACCATAAAACAATTTAAACGTCAACTTGAGATCTCTTTTCAAACTATACTTAAATCGGCATGAGAAAAATTTGAACCATTTAGACAATTACAAAATGTGGACAGAATTGATTATATCTTTAAAAAATAAAACTAGTATTGATTACTTGCAACAAACAACTTTAGATAATGAAAGATAACGTTGGTATGAAGTTTTAAAAAGAATAATTTTTGTTATACAGTTTTTAAGCAAACAAAATTTCGTGGTAAAAGTAATAAACTATACGATCGCAATAATGGTAATTTTTTAAAATGTATTGAAATGTTAGAAGTTTGATCCTTTCCTATTAAACCTTACGCGACGTGTAACTAATGATCGTGACTTCAAAATATGCCTTCCTATTTAGAAGATAAAATACAAAATGAAATATTTACTTTACTGGCAACAAATATTTAAAAAAACATTATTAACTTGTGTAGTACAGGGAAGGATTTGTTATAGAATTACTGATGCCCGGTTTCACCATCGATGAATAAATATTTTATTCGACAGTTAAACTATTCTTCGAATAAAACTCCCTTATTTAGTTCCACCAACGTCAGTTAGTTTTTATTCGATGAATAAATCGTTGGTTAAGTTAACTGACGATTTTTGGCCAGTTAAATATTCATTCGACGAATAGTGTGACGTTTGAAATATTTTTTGATTTTTATTATAATATTTCTTGAAATTGTTTTAGAATATATTAAGTTATATATTTATATTAGCAAAAAAGAATCTATAAAATGAAAAATGAATTGAAGGTTATTGTAAAAATTTATATATTTTTAGGTTATTTTTTCTGATAATAAATCTGTCAATAGAATGTTATGTTATCGTAATCTTCATCGTCGTTGACATTTTCCAACGAAGAAATTGTTTAACGAGTACAACAGCAAAGAACGATGAGAAGTATGAACGATCCATTTTCGATCATTTCCGAATATTCTACTATATTTAATACATTTCATTTTTCTTCTTCAATATAACTTTTGCTTCTTTCTCTTTTTTATTTTCGTTTCCTTTCATTTTTATCTATAATTTGATTTACATATATAATACAGGGTGAATACTAAAAACCTTGACATCGTAAATTAAGATGGGAAGACAGTTTTTTGCAATTATCATCTGTTCCGCTAAAATGATGGGGTGTATGTTGTACCATTGGTTAGATGATTTAATTTTGCATTTATTGGTATCAAGTATTATGAAATAATCTTTTTTAATAGAAATATTGGATAAAAAATTAGTTCTGACAACTGTTTATGTAATAAGAAATTTTCAAACTAAGTGTTTCATAGCCGAGTGGATGCTATGGCTCTCTAAATATAACTCACTGCATAGCAGGGATTCGATACCTCAACAGGTCCATTTTTCGATTATTTAAAATGTAAATTACTTTCTACTAATTTAGACCCTTGTAGTATTGAATCAAAATATTTTATTTGATTACAATAAATGGATCATATTTTATGTGTCAACATCACTTATAGTAATCAAAATTTTGTTGCGCCAATAAAATGCAGTTGATTATTACAAAGGCAATAATATTTTCATGGTGGAAAAAACTCCTAAAAAATAATCAAATAATATCTTTGATTAAAACAAATTCGATCATATTTTTCATAGAATATCTCAACTATTTGAATTCTAACAATGGGGTCCTGTACCATTTGTTTTTTTTTTCTGAAAGAACAGTGAAATAAGCATACTAGTGAAAACGCGATTGAAAAATATGTCGTAATAAGCGAGATATAAATTTTTAAGTGAAAATTCTGGGCTTGCTGTCATCTCTGTTCACCGGTGATGAACAAACTGTTAGTTGTACAGGATATTGGTTCTTTTCATATTCGTATAGCTAAACTATGTTTATATGCAAATTTGTATGTATATGAATGAAAAAAATATTATTAGGCATAAGTAGAATGTATTTTTCGTTACAAAACTAAAAACATGCAATTACATTCCACTAGTTCTAAGAAATAAGGACGCGTGATTGTCCTTTTAAAATCAGGCTACCAATGAAATAGCTAAAGAGTGATGACATGACAAGGAACCGTAACAAAACTTAATCTCTTATAGCTTGCGAACGAAATAATATTTAATTGATCTATTTTCACTACTACTTATTAATTGATATATATTATCATATTCTTCGGCAAAATGATAATATTTCGACAATAGTACAGGACCCCATTCTTTAGGTTAGAATAACACTCAAATTAATTAATTAATGATGAAGTGAATATGATGTACGTTTATAAAAACAGAAGAGTCAAATTTTTAAATCATTTCGAATTTGATAATGAGATGGACAATTGGGATACATTCCAGTAAAAATGTTTAAAATATTTTACAAATTTAAATTTTCGATGACAGTTGTTATGTTCTTATTTGCATTCATCGCCTAGACGATGTTGTACACTCAATGCAGAAATATTATGAAAAAATATTATTCTACGAATAACTAACTATCCAACAGTTTTGGCTATTCAATAAATAAAGTTTATTCGTCAGATAACTATCTGAAGATTGAACCTACAATGGTGAAACCGGGCATAAATAAAATAAATTTAGACGCCAGGGCTATGGTAAGGGCTCTAATAAGCGCGTCAAAAACATAGCTTTATAAAAAAGAGTTTTACATTTAAATTCCCGTGCATTCTTTGTCCCATGTCATGTTTACAAAAGAATTTTTTTTTTATTTGAAATACATGACGTGTTTTAATTATTTATTTATTTATTTTTTAATGTATGACGACATCTACTTGATTGATTTTCTGTATATGATGACAATATTTTAAAATAGTCTTTTGCCCTGATGATGCTACAATTGGTAGTGAAACGTCGACCTTAGACTAATAAAATTAATCAGTTGACTGCAATCCTGCTTATTTCTTCACTCCATCATCCCTTCAGTCGCTTAACACCAATTTTTACATCGTACATAATTATATTTTGTAAACAATTTTATTAATCAAAATGTCTGTATTTTGCAAGTTCATCAATTAGCACAATTTTCTATTTCTTTCTTGTTGATTAGATTTAAAATTCATATTAATTATTTCACAGCATAAAATATTCTGTCACATATAGTTTTAAAATTATTAAATAATTTGAATAACTGAGATACCAGGTACCATAATTTTTGCATGATTAGTTTTACAAATATTAAAAAAATATCAAAAAATCTTCAAGTAAACTACCCCTATTCTACGCCTATGAGCATTGCCAATTTTTTAAAGCATGATTCTTAAAGTGTCTAATTTAAATATAATCACAAATAAAAATATTCTATGCATAAAATTCACAGAATAATACTTTTAGTTTAATACAGTCTATTTTTAGATATAAAAATGCAGAGCTGGTTTTATTTCGGAATAAAAACTAAAAATCCATATTAAGTAAATGATTATTATTATATTGCTCTTTAAGTACCATTGTTGATTGTTGAGGTTGAGAAATATTGGATGAATTAGATATTTTTCGGTCATGGTCGTTTCTAACCAATTTTTTAGTTATTAAATTTGAGAACGATCATTCTGCGGAACAATTTCTTATCAGGAAAGCAACACAAATTCATCATTCTATCAATTACAGAAATACCTAAAACAATACAAAGTTAAATAACTAAAATAAATCAAATGTAAAATGATTAGTGATATTTGGTTGTAGATAGTGAGTTGACTGATATTTGCTGCTAATTGGATTAGATTGAGAGGAGAGGAAAATGGCCGCCGCAGGCTTCACTTTCTCATAGGCTGTGCCCCACCCACAACTATATACACAGATCAGTGATGTAGTGTATGAATAATTATAAAGTAAAATAAAAGAAAACACAATTTTGTAGAGTATACGTAGCTAAAAAACACTAGAAAGTTCTATAAGGCGATAAGATAAGATCTTAAAATCAAAAACGAATAAAAATATTCAATAATTAACAAAATAATTCGTTATGTTATCTAAGACGTGGACATGCATAGCCAAGACTGGAATCATAAACTAAGCCGTGGTCAGAAGTTTGCTCGAGTTACGCCATCTGTACTTGCCGATCCCAACTGACACGCTGCCAGGGCTTAGAGGGGTTAGAGGGCTCTGGTTTTGTTGTTGTTTATACTTTATTCAGGTTATAATTTAAAATTAAAACTTTATATTTATATAAATCATTCCTAATTTTTATCATGGATGGTAAAATGTCTCGCTATAGAATACATATTGAGGAAATTAATAAAGGAACATTTAAAGCTAGAAGAGGGCAAAGTTAATATATTTCTATTAGTTCCATATTTACATTATCAGTGTAAAGACAGGAAGCAGATGCACAACGGGAGTCTACCGAAATTGTGTACAAGTCTTTATACCTGTGTTAATAATACCCTCATTTCTTATATATAAAATATAGATTGTTATATAACAGATTCTCGCAATATTGTTAGTATACAACTGATGTTTGTAATTTACAGGATTCCAGCGTGAAACTGTAGAGAAAGGCTAGTATAGAAGAAGCATCTGAACAGTAACAAAGTAAGTAGGAGCGTGTGGTCGTTAGCTGTATATGAAGAGTGGAGTGTGTTGCAGGCATGGAGACATCTCAGCTGCGCAGGGGCCCCGTGGAGGACTGTGGCCGCTGTAGGGCCCCCACGGCTCGGCTGTACCGAGACAAGCACCAGGCCTGGTTGTGTGAGGCCTGCGCTCCGGCCCTGGAGACCTGCGACAACAGCGGCTGTAACTTCCAGGTGAGGTTGGAGCTCTGTTTGGCCGTGAATGCCATGAAGTTGATTTCCACGTCTTCAATGGGCTATATGACCACTGTCGAATTGAAAGAATACAAGTATAAAAACTAAAAATTACCCTTTGGACTACCAATAATAATGGCAAAAACTGTATATTGTCTTATAATTTCACTCAAATTAGCATTTCAAATTAAAATTTATGTAGCGGCGCCATAACTCTGACGTCACGTACGAAAATAAGAGATTAAAAGTGGGAATATAAATAACCTAATATATTACTCATTGGCATCGAATAAATTTTGTTAATGATAAATCAGTCCTAACTATTAATGAAAATGTATAAGATAACAATATAGACAATTCATTGGTTTTTTTTTACAAGACGATAAAATAATATGTTATCGACAAGCGGAAAGTGTTATTTTTCGCGTGTAGATAATTTAATTTTATCGTCGTGTATAAAATTAAATTTTTTATGTATCTGATTTAAAGAAATTGAAATTAGAAAAATTTAATTTTTATTTGAAAACAATTTTAAAATGTCAGTAGTGTGAGTTGCATTGGAAATATACTTCAAATAAATATAAGTTAAAGTACTTTATCTACCCTTGCGGTTAAAGTGCTACTTTATCCACTATTTTGAGTTGATAAAATTGCACTTTAACATCTGCTTTAGAAAAAAAGAATAAAATAAATATATTTGGTGTAAATTTGGTTGGCTGTTAATTGTTTACATACTTCGTTTTAAAAATGGAACTTGGCTAATCTGCCAAATGTATGTTATTCTATGAAACATGATTTTTATCGAATGAATTCAAATACTCTTAGTCTCTTACGTGACGTCACATATTCCCTCTACAATTTTTTTATTTTTTTCTCCGGAACTATCAAAAATTGTGCGGTTAAAAAAACGGATATTTTTATAAATCATAAAATATAGTCATATACCTCATTGTAACTAAGGAATGTAATTAAAAACGTTGGGGAAAAAGAGGATAGATGACGTCATCTTGTCGGGTGAAATCGTGTGATTTCCGAAGTAAATAATTGTCAAAACTCATAGTTTTATATACAAATATAATAATAGATGAAACATACACACAGGGTTCATTCATTTCGGTCACATGTGCTTTAGAAACACAATCAAAAATCATTTGTTTGAATCAAATACCGAAATAAGCAGATTACTTTAGAAATATATCTTTAGCGTTATCCAGAAAGGCTACTACACTTGAAATGTGTTTTATATCATTGGAAAGAGAAAAAAATCTGTATTTATCAGTAATAAAAGACAACTTTGAGCCCCATATAAAAATTGATAATTTGTGTAAATTTCTCGAAAAGTATTCGAATCACAAACATTTTGAGGACCGCTTTAAATTCCTCGTAAAAAAAATTGTCTCTAAAATGTGGAAACTAAAAACTTATATGAATTGAAACAAGAAAGTTATAAGTCAAAAAGTAAATTCACCAAAATCAGTTTCTTTGCTCATATCTAGCCAGCTATTCATGTTTTGGGGAAAACAAAGACATGATTAAAATGAGCAACTAAAGCGGCAACTTTGCCCCAATTTAACCAAATTTGTATCTCTCTCCACATCCCAACGCTTACCCTCATAAAACGGACAGTCTGTGTAATTATATTGAAACCGTATTAAATTGTGGCTTATTCTTAAAATAGCGATGTAAAAATTAAATATAAAACAATAGTTTATTGTATCGATGATAACAGATGAAAGTGATAAATAGAGTGCAGATGGGACACGCTGTGTGGAGAGTATGAACGTGTTCTCTGTGTGCAGGACTTCCCCGCGAAGAGAGGCAAGCACAGCGGGTACTGGTGCGAGCAGCGCAGCCAGTGCGGGGTGTGCGGGGCGGCCCTGCAGCCCGGCACGCAGGCCCAACACTACCAGGCCTGCGAGGAGCTCCCGGAGGTCCCGGCCGGCGCCGGCCACCGCGTCCCGCGCGGCACAGGGTACCCGTGGTTCCGGGTGGGGGACGTGCTGTGCTGGTGCTGGTACCCTGGGGGCAGGTTCAAGCTGGAGGTGTTCGCCCCGGTGGTGGGCCGCCAGCTGCCCGGGTACCGCTGCGAGGTGCGCCTGGAGTGCGCGGGCCACACCCGCACCTACACGCCCCCGACAACCTACCATTACTGGCGTGACTGGGGGGTGGAGTGCGAGGACAGAGAGTTCCTCGGCGGTGACGTCACCGTCCATGTGAGCGTCACACGCGCTGATTCTACATGAACTCGTGCTGTAATAAGGACAAAGAGTTGATATAGTTTTCAGGTTTCTAAGTTAAACTTTTTGAAAAGGTTTGAAATAATTGGATGGGTATTAATAGTTTAAGACAGTTTGATAGTCATTTAAGTCAGTTTAAGTGAGTAAGTTAAGTTAAAACAATTGTAAAGTATCTAAATTTATTTTGAATGAATTTCAGGCGTCAGGCTTTTCATATAACATTTATGACTAGCGCCTAGTATCCCTCGGTTGCTTCAAACCTCCGGATACAAGGCGCTGGTATAATAATGATAGTTTTCTAAAAAATTCTAAAAAATTTAAATCACTTCCAATATTTTTTTGGATAAATAATAACTTAAGTTATGTATAATGTGTAAATTAAAGTTAATATGAATAGTAAATCATCAAGTGTTTCGGACTGTTATTTAATTGTTAACTTAAAAATGCTCTAAATTGTGTAGTCATAATTTACAATTTAATATAACTGTGAAATACAAAAAGTAACAGGTAAAATATTTACAAATAGAAAATAAAGTAAATACAAAAATTGAAGTTTTTATTGTCATTTAAACAATATAAATATAATTGTTGAAATAAGTTAATAAGTATAATACATAATAAGTAAGTTTCCATTGACTTTTATTTAATTAAAATAAAGAATTTTATGATATCCAATCTTCTACAAATATATTTCCTTAATCTATGCTCTTACGTGAAAAAGACAATATAACAGTATCATAGTCATGATTACATTACTTTGATATCAAAAATTTAATTTGAACTGTTGTCATTCGTGAAATAATCAAACAAGTATAATTCAAGCTATGAATTATTTAATTGGTAAAAATTACTCATAATTCCTGCGAAATAACGATAACTCGGGTCAATAATAACTTAAATTACTCCAAATTCACTGTCTTGCTCTAAATCATAGACAAGATACAGATTTAAATGTCATTTTTGACACTCGTTTGTTTGTTACTACGCAAAAACTATTCGTAAATTTTTCCAATAAATTCATGGCTCTTATTATATTACTTATGAAAATAATAAAACAATTTTAATATCTGGTGCGTTAATTTTTTGGAATAATGTAGGTATAAGTATATTCAGAATAAAGTATTTATTTATTAGAAGTTGTTTTTCTTTTTAATTTTGTCTATATGCAGGGGCGCAAAGAATTTTTTTGCCACAGGCGCTCAAAACGCTAGTTACGGCCCTGTCAACAACAACAGCAGCAGCAACGTGAAAGAAAACCTTAGGAAGGGTTCATAATGACTCACTTGAAAGGAGGTTTAGGAAGGACAACAACAATATCCCAAGTTATTTCATCCCTTTAAGGATTTGATTTAGTGAAAACCCGAGAAAAGGGGTTTTATAACTGTTATCATGAAACAATGTAGAAAGATAAAGGTAAAACTAGTTACATGTCAGCTCAGGAAGAAAATTCCGAACAAACGAAACACTTTTTTATGCGACTAGCACGGAATATCACTTACTAATGCATTAGATTGACTGTACTACAGTGTGGGAGAGAAAAGAAAAAAAATATTATTATACCAGAGTGTTCATTTTATTTTGTCCACTATTGCTATCTTGAGAACTTAAGAGCTACGAGGTCGGTTAAATTAGCAAATAATTTCTATTTTACAACACTATTAACATGAAACAAACAAAAAAAATTAAAACCAGTGGTTCTCAAAATACTGTACCCAACTTTTTTATTTTAAATGTGAACCTATTTTTTTGATTTGCTTATTCAAAAGACAATTTTATTCTGAATTCAATGATATAATATTATCATATCCTAACATAACGATTTTTTGAGAAAAATGCATCTGAAGTTTTATATTAATTTGATTAAAATATGACAATAATAAGAGTGCCATGACGGGAAAAAACGGAACACAAGTTATTTTTTAACCTAGAATTAGAGTGTCTTGTCAGAAAGAATATACTTTTATTCACTTATTTCTGTCAAGACACTCTAACTCTAGGTTAAAAAATTACGTTTACTCCGTTTTTTTCCGTCATGGCACTCTTATTATTGTCATATTTTAATCAAATTAATATAAAATTTCAGATGCATTTTTCTCAAAAAAATCGTAATGTTAGGGTATGATAATATTATATCATTGAATTCAGAATAAAATTGTCTATCGAATAAGGAAATACAAAAAATAGGTTCACATTTAAAATTAAAAAGTTGGGACCGTAATTTTGAGAACCACTGGTTTTAAAAAAATTTTGTTTGTTTCATGTTAATAGTGTTGTAAAATAGAAATTGTTTGTTAATTTAACCGACCTCGTAGCTCTTATAGTTCTCGAGATAGCTATAGTGGACAAAATAAAATGAACAGCCTGTATATATATTTTTAACATTCCTGACACACAACTTCCGACAGCAGGAAATAAAAATGATTCAAAATAAATCGAGACAAATACAATAGGCGCTGATGACAAACGGCTATGTCTGGAAGCCGATATTGGAACCCGCTCGGCAGAGCACCGCACACCCGAGGGTCTTCAGCACAGTACACAACACTAGTGCAAGCAACACGACACACCTACTGCACGACACCCCATAGGCAGGACAAGTAAAGAGGGCACTGCACAATACTGGGCAATTCCGGGAGGTGGTAATTGCTTGTTCTCAGCAGTTGCGCACCAGTTACTCAACTCCCCGTAACAAGCACCCAACGCCAGCAAGAAACGAACTCAGGTAGAAGAGAAGTAGGGGAACTAATCCAGGCCAGCCTGAACACATTCCTAGCAGCCCTTGTGTCTAGCGTCCAAGACCTGCACCCAAGATATGCGTCGTACGACATAGGGAAGCAAATTCACTAATACCTGATAGACTTAAATCAGGGCAGGTAACCGAAAAAAATACTGGTTAACGGTTAACCGTTATAGAGAACGTTATAATAATAACGGTTTTAGTTCAAAAACTGGTTTTTGAAAATTGGAAACCAGTTTAAACCGGTTAATATATCGGTTAAAAAAAAAATTAAAATTTATTAAAACAAATTAATTATAAAAATTTGATTAAAAAAAATTACAGAATATTTAATTAAAATTTAAAAAAAAATTACCATCTGAGACAAGTATAACATTTAAAAAAAAGCAATTTAATTAATGAATATTCACAAAAATTCCCGTAATATCAGAAAAACGCAGGTCACTTTTCAATTTTAAACTTGCCTGTGTTGACAAAGGCCGTATTTATTTGGGACTTTTTGAGTAACCTAAAGGTGCATTCACGTAAGTGTTTAGTTTCAAGATTTAAAATGATGTTTTAAGTTTAGAAATAGCATGACAGCATATCATTCACATAATAAAATATTTATAAGGATTAGTAAGTGGTGCCATCTATCCACAATTTGCAAAAATTAAATAAGTTAATAATATAGATTATTTGTACAACAGTGTCAAAATAAGTTGTTTACATTGTTTAGAGTGTGAGTAAACAAATATGAACAGTGTCTTGTAATCTCATCTCTTGAACTAAATTGTACCAGTCTCGCTGGGAATAACGTCTTTGTAATATTGGACGAACCCACCATCGTCGTTTAGTTTTTTTATTCGTTTATTATGAAGATATAAAGTTAAAGTAGTTGCCAAAATTAATTTTTCTTTGCGATTCATTTTAAATTTGTGGTTATTTTTGAAGTGACAGCTTACAAAGAGAGAAAACTACATGACGTATACTACCTGCTTTGCTATTGGTCCATTCCTAAACATAAACGTAAACCTAAACATAAAGTTTGGAGTTTGCCTAGATTACGTTTAACGCATGCACTACGATGCGTAGTGTGAATGTTTTCATTTTGATACATGGCGTCAAACTTTCGTAATCTTAAACGCAATTGTAAACCTCAAAACTAAACACTTATGTGAATGCACCTTTAACGGCCAAAGAAATTTCCTACATTTATAACTCTCCAATAAAATGTTAATTGTAAAAACTTTCATGACTCATGTTCAAATACAAATAGAAAACACATATAAAAAAAATATAAAACTTTTTTTCTCGCTAAATGATATTAAAATAAGGGTTAATGTTCGCTAAAACCGTTTTTTTTTTGGTTGACGGTTACCGGAATTTTCGGCCTTATTTTTTTATTTACCGGTTTTTTTAACCGGTTACATGCCCTGACTTAAATACACCAAGCTTTTAGGGAGGGGTACGAATCTATAGCGGCTGCGGCGGAACATTACGAAACTACTACAGAAGTGTAGCAAGAAACGGTAACAAGATTACATTCACTCCCATGCAGGAACAAGACAATCAAAATACTATACAGACCAACCAACGGAAACTCAAAAAACCATTATCACAGCATCTCTGAGATACAAGCAACAACTAAGCAAATCCCCTCCCAACAAAACCAAACTAATGAAGAACTTTATTATGCTAGCTGGAACATTCGGGGAGGCAATAACCCATCTAAAAGGGAAGACAAAATTAATAAATGGCACTTCAAACACCAAAAACTACTTCTGGTATGAAAGCGGAGGCAAAAACAAAAAACCATCGTAATAAGGAAAAACAGCAAAATAACACTGGTAAAATTCATCGCCCACTCCGAAAATAACTGCGAAGCTATAATTCAAACTAACAATGACAAAATAAGAATCATCTCCTCATACAACCCGAGCGACAGTCGATCTACAAACGCATATCAACAACTCTCCAAAATCAGAATAAAACAGACGTAACACAGCTTCATAAAATAATAACAATGGCCAAGATCTAAAAACATACTCCACCTACATGAACTGTCAGTCCGCAATACCTGGACCACAAACGAATCGTGCCTAACTACATGGAAACCATAACACCGAATCACAACTAGACCACATGACAGCAAGTAAGAGTACTCTCATTACCACCAGGGCAATAAAAGCAAGCTTCACTGACGAAGTAAACACTCATCATTAACTTCTCATATTGAAGCTATCAGTCATCAACCGCGTGGCTCAAACCAACATAATAAATCAAGAACCTAAAGGACAATGGAATCTCGCATACAGGTAAAGGAAGATAAAAAGAAATACCAAAAAGACATTACAGACAAAGAAAACTCCAGTTTCAACAACACAATAAAAAAAATCTGCAAAAAAGAACTTCACAAAACAAATAGCTCCCTTAACACTTTTAACTTTAATAAGTATCGGAGCTGAAAAAAGAAGAATTCGAAGAATTAAACAACTACCCACCGCAAGTAAGGTCGAGAATGACATACAAATACCTTAAAAGAATTAAACAACGACAACAGAAATCAAACACGTACATCTCGATGAAGAAATGGGACCGAATAATACAAAGCACAAACATGCAGCAAATTCCTCAAATAAAAGAAAGCGAGCATTGGCCACTTACAGCACCGCCAACAGAGGCAGAGACAAGTATCACTCACAATAACCAGGCACGGACCGCATACAGATTGAACTATTTAAAGCAGGTCCAACGGATCTAACAGAAAATGTAAAAGCCCTTTTTCAAAAGGTTTGGACAATGAACATCCCGCCAAAAAAGTGGAACGAGACTGTACAAATACCAATCCCCAAGAAGAAAAACCCACAAAATCCAGAAGACTACAGACGTAAACTCTCTGCAACAATCTATACAAAGTGCACGGCAAGTTCTTCCAGAAACAACTGAACGAAGTAACAAGCGAACTGCCAACTTACCAGACGGATTTCATAAAAGGGAGATCAGTGGAAGACCACACATTTGCAATGCGCAGAACCACCGAAGAATACTGGCGCAAGGGAATACCAGGGTGCTTACTTACACTCCACATGGCCAAAGCATTCGACTCAGTGGACCACCAGTCAACATCCTAAAGTACCACACCATCTCATTAGCCGAATCATAGCACATGTTTAACCGAAAATACCGCGATCAAATGGTACAACCAAACAACAGAATTCCTACCCAAAACCATCGGAGTAAAACAGGGCTGCCCACTGTCACCAACACTTATTAATCTGGTAATACATAACATCCTAACCACAATAGAGGAACTTCACCCACGTTTCGCACTGCAAAACCATAATACACACTCTCTACCAAGAATACACACATTTGCTGACGATGTAGCAATAATAACTGGAACACAATTCGATATTTTCATGAGAGAATTTATACCACTGGCCGAATTATTTCTACCACAAAGTGTAATAGCTTGCGAATGACGTGTGCAATTTATTTAAAAAAAAATTCTTTATACATCGACGATAACTACCTGGTTGACACAATATATATACTTTTAGTTTTTGCCCTGAAAAAGCTGTAATAGGCAGCGAAACGTTGACCTAGACTATTTATTCCATAAGAAAGCATACCAGTTAGCGAGAATAATAGAGAGATTCGTAAAACGGAACAAACTAAATTGGAAAACAGTGCGCCAGATTTACATCACTACAAGAGCACCCGTAGCTCTATATGCAATCAAAACACCGCCCTTACACAGAGGAACGGAACATCTCTCAATAACATGGAGCAAAGGATAGTCAACTTACTACACCGTACAAGTAAAGACTATCAAGAAGGAAACACGGTGGAGGAACTTTTGCACAAAAAAACAATCTCAAAAAGAATAATAGTACAAAGAAGAAGACTGGGCACACATACAAAAAAGATCAGATGACCATCAACTTAAACGCCTACTTAATTTAAAAAGTAGCGGAAAACAAAAGAGAGGACGGCCATGCTACAACTATTCCACAACACCAAAATAATCATGTAATCTGTTTTTCGAGTATTAAGAAAACCAATTTTATTAGAACCAGAAAAAGCAACAAGAGTAACTATGGCATGCACTTTGCTTCACAAGTTTTTTACGAAAAAGTATAACATCGAAATATTTATCACAAAGTATGATGGATAATGAGGAAAATGGAAATTTAATACCTGGATCATGGCGAAATGATCAAAATGACATGACATCTTTTACAGGTTCGCAAAAAACTGCACGAAAATCTGGACTAGATGGAACAAAGTAAGAGATAGTTATGCGCACTACTTCATAACCAACGGTGCAGTTCATTGGCAACAGAATATATAAGAGAAATTAAATGAAATTTATGCTATTAGAAATAATACTATTTTGTATTTTTCTTATTTAAAATGATTAAAAATTGAGCTTATCTCTGAGCTAGTTATTTTATTTGGTCTATATATATATATATATATATATATATATATATATATATATATATATATATATATATATATATATCACTTAAGAAATTATTCATTGTATTATATGCAGACCAATCTGGCTTAAATATCTCCTCCAATCCAGATCCAGGGCTCATGCTGTCTTTAACTTTCTGATGCAATTTTCTGTATGTGGCCATAAGAGACTCCTTTTCCTTCTTTTGATTCCTATCCACGCAGCATGAACCCGATTTTTGTCTTTGTGCTGTTCATGTTTGGGATTCCATATTTCTGGATGAGATTGATATATGTCCAAAGAATCAATAACCAATTCATTTGACCACTCCATCTTAAAATCACTCGTCCAACTCGATTGCATACACGCTACGGAATGGTTCGGACAGAGTTGTGGGTAAATAGGCTAGACTGGCTATTGCAAAGTGGCCACTTTTTCCACAGGATCTACATTTTGCATCCTTCGCCGGACATAAAGTACGGGGGTGCCTATCGCTCCCACAAAAGTGACATTTTAGTTAAGATGTAGTGACAGCTGCTCTGTCTGACTGAGATTGAGCCTTAGGACTATAAGGTACAGCATAGGTATCGCATTAATAACTATATTAGGCGCATTATATGAAGCTGACTGTCTTTGCGCTGGCTCAAGGGAAAGAGCTTGTTAAGGTAACCGGCACTTTAAACAGAGGTGGAAAAACCGGCCCTAAATCTTATAAAGGTCGCCTAACAACAACTGAGGAGGTATTCATTTCTTTTTAACATGTTTAAAATCCCACATAATCTTATTGGAATCTCATTCATGATGTTAATGACACATTAAACAAAATTGTGTAATGTCATATCATATTCTTTTTCATATTGCTTCCGTGGCATCATTAATGGCAAATCAAATTCTATTTCCACTACAATTATTTGCATCACAATTGTTTTGTATTTTTTCATAAAATTGTCTTTACTACTCATTGATATTATTCTTGTAATAGGCGGATGTAATCACTTGTTTTAAAATGTTTTCATATTTAATTAACATTCATGTCGATTATAGTTTCTCATGCATTTATCATAAAAAAATCATTGTATAATTTAAGAATTATAGTAAGTTAAATTATACATGGTGAAATTAAGTGATAGTCATCCTTGTTAGCATATTCCTCTATCCCCATCAATAATTTTAATTCTTTATAACAAAGGATGTAGATAAAAACATATTTCACGGCGTCTCAGGAGACGTCATTCTACAGTGTCAAATATTTTAAGAAGGTATCAAGGGACGAAGATTCGGTCAAGGGCGCAAAAGGTATACAACAGCAATTGATGACAGTTTTTTTAATATTTCATTCTACACGAAATCGCACATTGATATATAGGCTTCTACAAATGAGTTATTAATTGTAAGACAAATTAATATTAGTTCTAAAACAGAGGAAGATTAAAAGCCTAGAAGACCTTTCATAGTTCCGCACCTTCTCCAAAATCACAAAACTTGTCAATTAGAATTTGCCGGAATACATGTCAAGTGTAATATCGAGTTTTGGAAAAATATTCTGTTTACGGATGACACCAGAATTTAATTATAAAAACCAGATGGACGCACGGTATGCTAGCTTATCTCACAGAGTTAGTTCTAGAGGTGGCGGGATACTGCTATGGGCACCAGTGTGGAGGGATGCGGCGAACTCGTGCAAGTCATTAGTAACTCATACATCGCAACCATGCTGAAGATCATGTCTTGTCATATGTCGGCTATACTGAATATGAAACATGCGTATTAATGTAGGGTGAGGCTCGACCGTTGCTATAGTTACATATTATTTATACTTCGATGCGGTCCATATTCAAACATTAGACTGGCCACCGTATAGCCCAGATTTAAATTCAATGGAGCACATTTGGGATCACCTAAAACTTTGCACACGACAAAGAAATCTCGGTTACAAAAGAAGAGGTTCTGGTGGCAGCACAAGGAAAATGGAATGCAAATTCTTCATATCACATTCAAACTTTACTTGGTAGCATACTAGCAGTTCTTACTAATTATACTCTTATTTTAATCAAAAGACTAGTATTTGCCACCGCGATAGCATTTAATAAGTATAAGTCCTTAATTTTCATAATTTCTGGAATTTTGTATTTTCATGATTTTATTCTCATAAATATTTAGTATTATTCACTTAAAACTTTGTAAAATAAACTGTTTTTTCCAGATAATGTATTTAAATGGCTTGATTCATCGGAATTTATTATCTTTCGAAAAGAATTTGTAATAAATAATTATTGTCCTCTTGCATTTATAACAAAAACATTTTATATTTTCTTATTTTTTCCTTCAAAATGATATATTAAATGTGATAACTATATTTCGGAATTTTTTTAAACATATAACTATTTTGTAGAATAGATCATAATATATGATATTGAATACACATAAATATTATAATAAATATACAAAAATAATTCTAAGTATTGCTGAATCGAATAAAAATAATTATGAATATGATTATATACTTTTTTAAATCAGTTCTGGAAGAAGGTGAAGTTTTTAAGATTCCAGGTAATTTGTTGTATAATACATATGATTAATTTAAATTTATTTTATGGAAATTATATAAGCCTGAACGATGCTTAAAACCAATTCATACATTTTATCTGTATATAGTTATAATGTAAAAAATAGCAGACTATAGAAAAATAAAAAAATATGTACGTTTCAATGAAATAATTTGCGAAAAACAGTTCATATTTAGAGGTATTTTTTTTAGAAAACATATATTAAAGCTTTAAGTAAAGTTCCTCTTCGTGCTTATTCATGTAAAACTCAATTTTTGATTTTTACTAGTATTCCTATACGTCCTTCGCGAAGATGGTGGGCGCTAAAAATAATAATTCTTCATTACTGCGGGGATCTACATTGAAATTTACTGTTAAAATAAAAATAATAGTACATTTGTGATGTAGTATACAAATGAAACTGCATTCATGAGTAATGTATATTGTTATGGTATATATCTGGATAGATACATAGGTTTGTTTTCAATGTAATAAGCTTCTATAGTAATTTTATTGTATAATATAGAAAAAATGTTCATATGTAATAGTTATTTGTGCTGCTAGGTAAGAAAGTTGTTCTTTTCTGGTCCGAAGGATATGTATACGGCCGAGACGCAGTCGAGGCTGGATACTTCTTGAGGACCAGAAAACAACTTTACTGCCATGTAGCACACACTATTTTTTATCCTACACAACAACACAACATAATAAAATAATATAAACATCTTACGAATACTATATAATTTGACATTTAACTTAACCTCAAAGAAATTTGTGAAATTAAATACCAACATAATAAGAACAAAAAACAAACATTTTATTTTGACAGATAAATAAGGTTAACTACTATGTTCTATTATTTACAGAATATATAATAAAAATATCTTGAATCTAACGTAAATATCAAAATTATCTAAAGTTACAATATTTTAAAAGCATGTTCACATATTTCATTCTGATTATTAGTTCTAACACATTAAACGCCATCTGTTTGTCCGCACACGAACTGTTTTTTTTTTTTCTTCCCTAGGGAATAGTGAGATTTTGTAGGTCTAGACCGGCAAATGTCTACTTTCTTGCGCACGCACACGCAGGGAAATCTTACTTTCAATATGTGTAGGATAAAAAATATTTTATTCACAACCACTATTGTAATATGTCAATTCCTAACCTATCAAAGGTTGGAAACGTATGTCATTTTTAACTGCAATGACATTCTCACGGGTGGGAAATACTTTAAAATCCCTTGGGGGGGAAGTGTTTACTATGGTTGCCTAGTAATACTGTCATAAATCTCTAAAAGTAAGGTGATCAGTGCTGTCAAACATATTAAAATAAATTTAAACATTTGTTTTCATAGACTACTACCGTACATTAATTTAGTTTATTGGAAAAAGGCGATATACGAGTAGAAGTTAATTTGGATAATTGTGAATAAAATAGTATACATAGTTCGGTGGGAGTTTCATTAAAGCCTTGCGCTATATCTGAGCCTCTCGGTCATATAATAAGCCCTCGGCTGTAATGAAACATTTCCCACCTCACATGTAATATACTAATGTACTCGCACAGCAAATAAATGATTGAAGGAAAGATTACATAGGTACCTATACATATTTGCATTGAATTATTGAAAATGTATGTTTAATAAATATTATGACAATTTTATTGTATTCTGTGGGTGTTTACTGTAATATGAAACAATTGGAGTTTAATTTAGGATTTGCAAAAGTGCGGGCATTGGCTTTCCTCTAAATTTTAGTCAAAACTAAAAGAGTACAAAATTGTTTAAAATGAAAAATATTAAATTTGAAGCGATAACATGTTTATAGAAGAAAATCTCTGATAAATAATATGTAATATTTTCGTGAGTAATCCGGCATAATATGGGTGAATTTTAAACCCCACCCCCATTCAAACAAATTGGGGAGGGAAAAACTGATCGCATAAGAACTTGAACAACTTTGAACTTTTGTTAGAAGTAGAAGTTGATTGTGTTAATTTTTCTGTTTTCTTTTGAGTATTCTTTTTATTTAACATGAACTAATTAGGGCATTGCTACATTTTGAGAAATAGAAGAAGAGATTGGATGTAAATATATGTATATAAATAAATATGTATTATAATATTAATTAAAAAGGTTTTCGACTATCGAAGTCACGTCTATAAAAACCCAATTTTTTGTAAAACAGTATTTTTTTATTTTCATTTTATTTTTTTTATTTGGTAATAAAATAAAAAACTTCCAAATACAATGAAATTCACGAAAAAAAAGTAATTGCAGTTAAATTATTTTTGAATAAATTTAGTAATTATAATTATGAAAGAATATATTACACATTTAAATATCTTAATAATAAATCAGACAAAGTTGTATTATTTAAATTTTACAATAATCAATTGCAGGATATTATATCTTCATTGTTAAAATACATTTGCATTTATTTTTCCAAAAAATACACTAAAAATAGCTATTAAGAAACATGTGTTATTAATGTATCTATCATGAACCGCGGTTTGGGTCGTGTAAATATTATAATAATAGGTAAATTAATATAGTGAAATATGTTTTATAACATTCATCTTCCTAAATGCTGTATAATTTATAAACTATCATTCAAAATACTCTGTTATTTTCAGTTACTACGTATGTAAATATAAAATCAGGTTTAATTGTCCTGGAAGTATAAAAAAACAGGGATAAATAATGTAAATGATCCGGGAACACAATGGCCACGTGGTTCCTGTGGGTAATGTGGAAGAATTCTGGAAGACTTTGACCGAGGAGCTGTCCAGGATCGAAGAAGTCCCGTGTAATTTGCGATGAGGAAGCTGCAAGGTTTGTTTATCATTTCATTCATTCATTCATTCATATTATTTCATATTTAAAAGTTAATTTAAACATTTACCTGCTAATTTGGATTGCGCACTGTCAAATATATATGGAATTCTCATCTCGATTTTATTTGCTTTGTTTCCGAATAGAATGATCATATTTGTATATTTGAACAAATATCACTATGCACGCGCCATATTTAAACATTAATTTCAGTTTTTTAATATCTATAAAAGGCAGTCTTCTTCCAAGTAAGCGATAAATAATATACATGAGAGTCAAATTATTATTAGTTTTTGTTAAAAAACAATTTTTAAATTTAGATAAACTTTTCCATAGAATTTTATGTTTATGATGTTTTTCACTAAAATATATTTTTGTAAATACTATACACATAAAAAATAAAACTTTATGACCAAAGAGTTTTTAAAATTGCATATGATAACACCATTTATCTACAACTATTGAAATATGGGTACATTATACGTGTGATACTACATATAATATACTACTCATATTACACAAGTGTAATATGAAATGTTATATTACACGCTACACTTTTCTGTAATAAATAGAGCATATAATTTATCACATAATATTTTAATAAACTGATAATTTATTAATAATATATTTTTTATTATAAATATCAATATAAATGATTATAAAAGTATAATAAATACAATTTGAATAGTTATTTTGACATTTAAGTGCTATTGTGGCGCCATCTGTTAAGCTGTATATGAACTACGCACACCTAACTGAATATTTAACAAATAATATCAGATTTTTTATATGCCTGTTAGTTGCAGATAAAGTATAGTATTTGACTCGCATAATATGGCTACATTACACTCGGATGATTAAATATACTCGCTGCCGCTCGTATTTTTAATTACATCCTCGTGTAATATAGCCTACATATTATGCTTGTTAAATAATATACTATTATGAGGTTTTATGATTTCCAGATGTAGTCATTGTAAAGGGACAATGGGCCCATAAACCTTTTTTTTAATTTTTTTTTTATGAAACTTCATTGGATGTTATGACGATTATTGAAAATCCGATGTGAAAATTCCTTATACCTATTAAGCGAGATATGATTTTTAAAACTTTGAAATGCGATCGTGACGTCAGGTACCCTCATTCAGTGGCAGTGAAACACTAGTGTTTCATGAGAGCAATTTTTATAATGTGTTTAATATAAAAGTATTATTTTCCATGTTATAAATCATACTTCGTAAATATTTAACTTAATATAAACGAATATTATATTCTTTTATCAATTTTACAGTATTTATTTTATATTTGAGTGTCGCGCAAAATAAGTTTGAGCTGTTGGCGCTGTAGGAAACGGAGAGACACGCCCCCTGGCCGACTACTTTTCTCCGCAAAGGGCGCTATTCGCGGGAAGGGCAACTTTCATATTTCTAGCCAATAGAATCATTTTGAAGGGACGTGACGTAACGAAATATTAAATTCGTTATAACTCTTTACCGAAAAATATATTTTTTTAAAATTTTGCTTTATTATTTATTAAACAGTAAGTATTTTACATTATTAATAGGTATAAATTTTTAGTATTTCGATTATGGTTTATGGGCCCATTGATCATTGTCGTCGTTTGTTGGGTACACAGATACAAGTTAACAGGGGTGGATTTGTTAAATAAAATTGGCCCAGGAAAATTTGTCACTTTGACGTTTATTAATTTTTGCTATAGTTTTCAGTCGTAGTAAAAAAATGTTAGCATTAAACACTAAATAATATGCAATTATTTTTGCGAATATTTTTTTGTTATAAATCATATTTTTTATTTCAACTAAAATATGAAACAATTAAGTGTAAATATTATACTGGTATTGAAATGTAGGATAAACGTGATCGTCATGTCGAATAGAAACATATGAACATTTTTTAATATCCAATTAACAAAAAGAATTAAATAAAATAGATATAATAGAACATTAATATATTAATCGATCTATGTTTGCAAGTTGCATTAATAATGATTGATAGCTAGTAAAAAAAATGCATCAAAACAATCTTGTTTGTTGTGACAAAGTTAAATATCGGTTGATTTCCAATTCAGATTGTTAGGAACACAGCCAATCAAATTTCTTATACATTTCTATACGGATTCAAAGTAAAAATATTTATTGGGTGTAAACTAAGATAATCATTATTGCGGGTGGGCATTGAAATTAGTATCTTTTGCTTTCAACGATATTGTAGATTATGGAAATACTTAATATTTTTTATATAAATTTTATTACTGAATAATATTATTAACAGAATTGACAGTTTTATGCACAAATAGTATTAAAAATATGCAAAATAATATTATAACATTATGAACAGGGCATGTAACCGAAAAAAATACTGGTTAACGGTTAACCCTTACAGAGAACGCTATAATAATAACGGTTTTAGTTCGAAAACCGGTTTTTGAAAACTGGAAACCGGTTTAAACCGATTAATATATCGGTTAAAAAAATAATTAAAACAAATTAATTATGAAAATTTTATTTAAAAAAATTACAGAATAATTAATTAAAAAAATACCATCTGAGAAAAATATAACAATTAAAAGAAAGCAATTTAATTAATGAATATTCACAAAAATTTCCGTAATATCTTCAAAAAAACGCAGCTCACTTTTCAATTTTAAACTTGCCTGTGTTGACAAAGGCCGTATTTATTTGGGACTTTTTAAGTAACTTTAACGGCCAAGGCCAAAGAGACTACCTCCATTTATGACTCAGAATTGACAGTTTTATGCACAAATAATATTAAAAATATTATAACATTATGATTATGAATCAAAATAATCATTTTATGCGAAAAATGCTCAAAATATGCATTTATTCCTTGTGAATATCATATTTTTCTAAAAATATATGTTTATCAAAAAACAATAATTACGACCACTGTTAAAAATAGTCTTTTTGACGGTTGCTTAGCAATTTAAAAATAACAGTTTATAACACAGTAAAAAACAAGTGCCTTAAGAAAGTGCAAACCAGAATCACATATTATTTCATACAACAAAGTTATAAGCAAAAAAAGAAAATCGCTAAATTTACATTTTCCCCTACACCTAGTGACCTATGCATTTTTTCGCAAATAACAAAACACCATTAAAATAGCCTCCTAACGGGGCAATTTTTGTCTAATTTAACCAACCTGGTAGCTCTTACGGTTCTCGAAATACCAATGCATTCGTACCTTAAATGGGACACCCTGTATAACTAGGGTCGTAGGATAGTGTATGATGTTTGTGTTAAAAGTGATTTTATTTCGTTCGTGGGGTTTGTTACACTCGGCTTCGCCTCGTTTCAAACTTCCCCACTCACTCATAAAATGTCACTTTTAACATTTATATCATAAATAACTATTTTAGGCGGCTGGTACATAAATTGTTGTTTTTCGTATCTGTTGGCAACCTTAAAGTATCAATTTTTATTTGACATCTGTAAAGGTCAAAATTTTTGGCCGCTAGTTTGTTCATTATGGATTTACATAGTTCATATTAATGTGATTAATTATTTTAGAATATAATAACAAATGTAAGTAAAATTTTAACTATTCCTTTACAAATATTAATGAAAAAGTAATGAATTTGCAAGTAAAAATAGCGGCCGTAAAGTAAATGCGGCCATAAGGTAAATGCGGCCGTAAAGTAAATGCGGCCGTAAAGTAAATTTTGACAGATGTGAAAAATTGATTTTGAATGAAAATTCACAACTTCTTGTTGTAATCGCCTAAAAAATGTTGTGTGCACCTCGGCTAAAAGTTCTTTTTGGGCCTCATGTCACTTTAGAACCTTGATACACAAATAACTATTCTACATTAACAAAATTTAATTACGATATTAAAAAATTTTTATGTGGACACCACAAGACTTCCTTGTACGTTAAATTATACACATTTTTTTGCTGCAATTCATTTAAACCTATTTCGCTTGAAAGTGAAATCATTCTTCGGCTAATCGTTCTTCAACTTCCATTCGTTTCATATCTTCCAAATTCACTTCGAAATGGATCACTTTTCATAAATTTATTAAAATGTTTATCACTATACCTTATTGTAGTAGTAGAAAATTATTTTAATCGTTCAAAAACTGTAAAGAATAGTATATTGTGTTATTAAGAGTAAAAGTGATAGTTTGTGTGGCGAGCATGGAAATGGAAATGGCATGCGAGGCACACAAAGCACTTTTACTCTGAATAACACATGCTATTTTTTCTTAAAACGTAGAAATTTTAAAAATTAATTACTATTTGACGTTTAATATGTAGGTTACCTGTCAGTTATTCATAATTTTTAGTAACTTTATTCTTAGGTTATCTAGTTTTTATAACTAGAATCTTCAAACACCGTATTGCTCAAATCCAGAATTCCGTGTCCCAGAATCTTCGAAACAAGAATGTATGTATCCTCGAATCTTCAGTCCCAGAATATGCAAATCTAGAATCCATAATAGTACGCAAGCGCGTCGCTAGATGGCACAAAGCTACTAATGCTGCATTACTGCCACCATAACTGATGCGGACGAATAGTGAACTACTGTTTACCCGTGCATTTAAAAATAATATATAGTTGTTCCAAAAATAAAATTTAAAATCCGAACCCGATTTTCACAACAGTAGGGTACTGTAAAGTGGCTATTTATATTAAAACAGTTTAGTTTAATATTAGTTGACAGGTAACGTATGTAGATAACCATAAAAAACAAAACCGTATCAATTGCAAAAATAATAAATGATGTAACGTTGATGAAGCGGTCATACAAGTAAACAGGCTTTAAAAAGTAAATATAGTCATTTACAATCAAAAATTTTATATAAAGTATTATGTATTCTTCGGCAAGCGATCAAGAACTGAAGATTATAGTAATGTGATAAATAATTATAGCGATGGACAAAATAGATTACACTTCGAGTGAACAGAAGAACATTTAATTCCTTATTATATATCATTGAAGAAGACTATATAATAACAACTGTTTTTGCAAGTAGTTGACCAAATAGGTATTTTGCAACATCAGAATTAAATATGTAGGTAGGTTAGTGTATGTGTATTATTTTATATTAATTTTATTCCAAGCAGACTATAAATTTTGAGATCAATTTATAATAGATTTGACGTTGATATACAGGGTGTTTGGCGAAAGGCCGGCACTCAGAATATTTCGTATATTATGAGAGATACAGAAAAATGTTACGGAACAAAATTAAACTAGTCAATGGGACTCATAAAATGATCTCAGTAAGAATTGTGTGTCCCTTCCGGTTTTAGCGGAAGTGTGTACAACTTTGATTCTAGCATAGGGAATCGGTATTATTATATTTTTTTTCGGAATGTACATAAAATTAGATCTTCAATGATACCAAAATATCATAGTTTTACTTCAACCATTTCAAAATGGCGTCAATTTATTTTCATATTTATGTACTTACAACTATAGGTAATTAACGAAAAAAAATATGTTTAAAATACCTTATAACAATCAACACAATACAAAAACTCTTACTAAAAATAACAAACAAAATTAAAATTAAAAATACTCAAAATGGCCGCAATGATTTTCTGCACAATTTGTCACGTATAACAAATTCTGCCATTACATCGTCAGGAAAGGTAGATCTAATATTTTTTGACATTATTTGTTTGCTTTCAGGTAACAACATCTCAAATACCTGGCTATGGTGTATTTTTTTATGAATTTTTATTAGTAAATATTTTAAAAATAAAGTGTCGCCATTTTGAAATGGTTGAAGTAAAACAAAGATATTTTGGTATCATTATAAAGCTAATTTTATGTACATTTCGAAAAAAAATATAAAAATACTGATTCCCTATGCTATAATCAAAGTTGTATACACTTCCGCTAAAACCGGAAGTGACACAAAATTGTTACTACGACCATGTTATGAGCCCCTTTGCCTAGTTTAAATTTGCTCCTTAACATTTTCTTGTTTCTCTCAAAATAAACGAAATATCCTAAGTGCCGGCCTTTCGCCAAACACCCTGTATAACAAAGCACTGTAGTCCGATAATAACATTTTCAGGATGATGTCTTTGTGAGTTTGTGTTTCTAACAAAAAATCTGCAAAAATGCATTTTTTCGCAAAATATGTTATCAAAAGAAAATATTTAATTAGAAGTAACTTATTGTAATAAATAATAAAAAAAACTCTAATTACAATAATAAATAATTCTTAATTTTTATTAAATTTACAGTCTAGGTGTTAAAATTATATCTAGGTACACTAGGTTTTTTTTTAAATAATATGATGTCGATATACTGTTAATTCAACATTCATGTTGTAAAATTTAAACGTAACTAAATTATTTTTTAATAAATTTTAAAATAATAGGATATTGTGTTATTCAGCGTAAAAGTGATCTTCTAATTAAAAAAACAAGAAATTACGGTAGTTGAAAGACGAATCTATGTGAAATGACTTTGCCAGTGTAAATCTTTAAGGGAGGTTGTCAAAATTGTATGAATATTGCTCTCAATTGTTAACAACATTAGAAGTAAATATAAAAATGAGGAGTAGTTGAAAAATATTTGCCGTGGGGACCGTAAGAAAATTTTTAATCAGCAGAATGAACGATTTATTGAGCATTAAATGAAATTAAATACTAAAAACTCCTGAATAAATTAACAAAAAATATATCTGAAATTTTTGGAGGATATATTGAAACATAGACTATAGTCTTTTTCACGAAAATGTGATCGTACGTCATACCTAGTAATAAAATTGTAGCCAAAACAGCAATGTTACTATCCCTAGCATATACCCAGTAAAATACACGGAACTTAGTGTGTTTTACTAATAAATGGTTAGTAATCCTGTACAATGTTGCCATTCTCGAAATGTCAAAAAATAATATTATTTTTGAAAAATGTCAAAAAATCGAGCAAAAAATTTAGGAAGTTGTACACAGAATATGGTGAATTCTGTAATAAGATATTTCGAACAAGAACGTGACAAACGAAGATACAGAGGGGGATGCTGAATAAATTTAATTTATTTTATGTAAATAATTCACAATATGATATATACACACGTGGTATACTATGCAACCATCAACACTTGAATGTACCTTACAAATACTTGACAACGTTGCATCAGGGAACATTATGACGTACGATCACATTTTCGTGAAAAATACTATATTCGAAAAACTCTAAAACATTTTGATTTTAATGGCCATATAGTCATAACTAGCTCCTACATATCCCCAACTAATATGATCCTGCCGCCGTGTTTCACTGTACTACATAAATTGCAGTTATTAAGCTCAGAATTTGGATTTCTCCAATCAAAAGATTTGCCATTCCACTCAAATCCGCAAAATTATCAATTTCCAAAAAACACAATCCGTGTTAATGTACTATTTCCAAATGCGAGTCTCTTTATTTTATTTTGTTTGGAATTATAGGGCCCACTTTTTACTATAAGACCATTAGAATCAAAATTTCTTAATGTTCTTTGAATAGTCTACGTTCCAATAGACCATTAAAAATTTAGTTATTCTTAATATTAATTTATTCAGGGGATTTTTAGGATTTTTATTTCACTTAACGCTCAATATATAGTTTATTCAGCTGACTTAAAAATAATTTAAGGCCTCCACGGCGTATATGTTTTCTACTGGTTCTTATTTTTATATTTACTTATATGGTTCTCAACATTTAGTGCGATCTTCGTTTAATTTTGTCAACCCCCCTTAAAGATTTACACTGGCAAAGTAATTTCAAGCAGATTAGCCTTTCAACTACCATAATTTCTTATTTTTGAGAACTATTTTTTAAAAAATCTTATACAAAATACTCAGTCAAATGATAATTATGCAATCACAGATGTTTCATGTTTATAAATATAAATATTGACTCGTTATATGTAAGATTTCATAAGTGTACGAATAATTTTGTGTACCTAGTTCTTGTACACATTTTGTTTTTATTTAATTAACATAAGAAAAATAATATTTTTTTCATAATTGGCTATTGCATTTTATTTCTGGAAAATAAGAGAATCTGATCCCGTCAATAATACATCAATATTTTTTTGAAAGTACTCCATTTTTCACTTTTTAAATATAAAACTTAGGTGTACGAATAATTTTGTGAGCCACTGTATATAATAGTAAATAATATATATTTTTTATAAATATTAAATACATAATTTTTCCTATCCCATTAACATTTTTTTTTTGTATACTAACTCTCAAATAAAATTTCTATATATAAAATGATGTATTTTTAATTTATTTTTATTATTATAAATACGTGTATTATAAAATAATATATTTTACTCATAATTTTATTGACGTAGTCTATAAACTGTTTATATTTCGTAATACATATTCAATATGAATTATATAACTTTTAGGGTATATTACAAAAATAACAAAGGTAACAGATAGCGTTGCGAAAACTTCAAAATTGTATCAATCATTGTTGAAGTGAAGAATATAAAAATATGCATTGATTAATTAGTATTAGTGAAATATTTTATATAAATATTACTTTGTTCGCGAGCAACAAGCGATATAATTGTTTGTATGACATGTACGACTTTCGTCTTATTTTGAAAAATACATGCGCGCACTCTCAATTCTCCCAATCTGCAGGAGAGAAAAATACCTACGACCCTGCATCTGCTTGCGACAAAAATAACTAACTAGTGAACTGTCAGTTTATCCTAACCTAGGAAAAGTGAAAGTAATTATGTTTGATAATTTTGTTTATCTACGATCGTTCAAAAAGTAGATCATTATTGATACTTTATTGCACTTTGTTCCATATAAATACAATTGTTATAGAAATCATGGTTACTTAAGATTTTGGGCTTAGCAATAATTTACTGTCATTAGTGTCACAATATAAATAAGTTTTCTGCACAAATTTGCGCAATCGTAGATAAAATGTTATAAGATACAAATGCAAAAAGTCATACTTAATTGCATTAGTGGTTAAATTTATAACGCGAGTGTTATAAAATCAGGAATACAATTAATTATGTCTTTTTGCAATTGTATCTTAAATAACTATTTATTACAATATCTAACAATATGAACAATTATAATAACAATTTCAATATGAGTGATATGTATTATGGATTTAAATAAATTAATATGTGCCTGTATATTATTTTTATTTCTTACTAATTTTTGTAGGTAAATGGTTTTACAGTTTTTTTCCAATAATGTGTTAAATAATTAATATTACTACAATCTTCTCATATTCATTGTAAAACAATTCACCGTCTGATACGGGTTGAAAAGACGACTGTACATCAATACCGTGTAAAGAATATATTTTTAATTTTTTATACAGTATAATACACAATACCACATGATTTTGTAAAATACGCATTATTTATTGATGAAAAGTATATATAAATGTATTATAATGGCAAAGTTGCACAATATTCTTCTCTTCTGTTGCACCATTCCATATTCCTTCCGTCATGATCTACTTTTACTCATCTATATGCTTGCTTTTCTAAATCGAATTCAATTATATCATCTTGTTGCGAATATATACTGCATAAAGCACTGTAAGTATTTATAATAATACTACACTTTCAAATACTTTAAATTGAGGTGAGGTTCCTAATTCCTTAGGTTCGGGTATACGTACAGGCAGTCAACAACTCCTAAATCTGGATATTCTTTTAAAATCATCTTTTACGACCTCAACATAATTACCAGAGGGCCATTTTATAAAATATTTTACTTTGAAAACTAAATGTTCGACCGCTTGTCTCGAACCTGTTATATATCAACGTCAAGTCTATTATAAATTGATTTGAAAAATTATAATCTATTTGGAATAAAATTAATGTAATATAATACACATACACTAACCTACCTATGTACATATTTCATTCTAATGTTGCAAAATACCTATTTGGTCAACTACTTGCAAAAACAGTCGTTGTTATACAGTCTTCTTCATTGATATATAATAAGGAATTAAATGTTCTTCTGTTCACTCGAAGTGTAATCTATTTTGTCCATCGCTATAATTATTTATCACATTACTATAATCTTCAGTTCTTGATCGCTTGCCGAAGAATACATAATACTCTATACAGGGTGTTTGAAAAATAGGGGACCAAATTTGGAAAATATATTAATCAACCCAAAACAAGAAAATAATCCTAATATACCCATGTCCGGAAACGAACCATTTCGGAATAAAACACTCTTTTGTTTGAATTTTGAATTTTATTTTTAGTAACGTTTTTTACTGTCAAAATTACAATAGTTACGTTAATACTTGTATTTTGTTTATTCACGTTTCCTTAGTAACTGTCAAAATTTGTTGCCACCGTAATTAAATTATTTTGATATTGTTTTGAAGCTTTTCTATTAATATTGTATTGTTGGAGATGAGTTGATAGGGCTTTATTTTTTGCATAACAGATTAACGGGAAATTTGTATCTACATTATCTGAAAAATAATGTACCAAATTTATTGGTGAATGTTTCACTATTCACACGGCATCATATGTGGTTTATGCACGCCTCCACATTTTAGTTTCCAAGTAAGACAATATCTTCAAAATTTATTTCTTGATCACTGGATAGGCAGAGGTGGTCCAACTACGTGGCCTCCACGTTCACTAGACTTGAATCCGTTTGATTTTTATTTTTGGGTTCATTTAAAGAGCTTAGTTTATTCGACGCCCATTAATAACGTAGAGAATTTGCGGCAAACAATCATAGACTGTTTCAATAGCAGTGTCACATTTACGTTACCTGAGGCCCGAGGCGCAACATCTACATGAGGCCCCTATATATATACCTACATATTTTCTTTGTACCCAAGGGTGGAGGCTGGAGGCCCCCCACAAAGCGAGGCCCCCAGCATGCGCCTCATGCGCCTAATGGTAAATGCGACCCTGTTCAATAGTATAAGACTAAAACCAGGAATATTCGAACGTGTCCGACAATCAATGAGAAGTCTTCTAGAATATTGCATGCAACTTCAAGGAGGACATTTTGAACAACTATTGTAATTTTGATTGTAAAAACATTACTAAAAATAAAATTCAAAATTCAAACAAAAGAGTGTTTAATTCCGAAATGGTTCGTTTCCGGACATGGGTATATTAGGATTATTTTCTTGTTTTGGGTTGATTAATATATTTTCCAAATTTGGTCCCCTATTTTTCGAACACCCTGTGTACAATTTTTCATTGTTAATGACTATATTTACTTTTTAAAGCCTGTTTACTTGTATGACCGATTCATCAACATTACATCATTTATTATTTTTGCAATTGATACGGTTTTGTTTCTTATGGTTATCTACATACGTTACCTGTCAACTAATATTAAACTAAACTGTTTTAATATAAATAGCCACTTTACAGTACCCTACTGTTATGAAAATCGAGTTTGGATTTTAAATTTTATTTTTGGAACAACTGTATATTATTTTTAAATGCACGGGTAAACAGCAGTTCACTATTCGTCCGTATCAGTTATGGTGGCAGTAATGCAGCATTAGTAGCTTTGTGCCATCTAGCGACGCGCTTGCGTACTATTATGGTTTCTAGAATTGCATGACTGAAGATTCGAGGATACATACATTCTTGTTTTGAAGTTTCTGGGACACAGAATTCTGGATTTGAGCAATACGGTATTTGAAGATTCTAGGGATTCATACATTCCCGTATTTGGAGGTATTTTTTAAGGAAAAACGTGTTGGAGTATATGTTATCCGAGACTACTGCTAGATGGCTCTGCCTGTTAAGGAAATCTAATAGAAATAGAAACTGTATATTCTACCATATATCAGTGTAAAAACAAAAAAGCTGTTAATAGTGTATGTCAAAAAGAAGCATATTAATTTTGTTACAATAAATAAGCATATTTATTCTACTTTGGGTGTATTTAGTGTAAACCAAGAGTTTTACCTAAATTATATATATTCCAATAAAACGGTTTAAATGTTCATGTAAAGTACTACTTCTGGTTAACTAATTGTAGTCATACTAGTTCGTCATATTTGTATATTACTCCTACTCTTATATAACAAATATTATATTTTTTACATGTATCGTATTGGAGTTATCGTAGACGAAAAATACAGACATCACTGTAAAAATAGTAGTATTCTAAGGACCCTAATTCGTGTTCACACTCGAGAAATTAGACCAAAAACAATACCTCCCTTATGTAAAAACGACACAGATTAATTTATGAAAGTTTGTATTCTGATGTTTCGTCAATCTGTTTTTTCTATAATTTTGCAGCACTATTGAAGGTACAAAAAAGTTACCGACAGGTTTGCAAAAGGAGATGTAAAATGATTTTTCTTCCTTATATTTAAGATTCGACGACCTTTACAAATTTTTCATTATTGTGGATGTTTCAACGATTTAGAATTTTTTAGATGACTTCGTTTACAGAAAATAAATATGTACCTATAATTTGTTACGTTTAATTGAAACTTGTTTAAAATATACATATAATTTGTAAATATACGGATAATAGCATAACAATGAGAACAAACTTACATTAATATTGGCCACAATATTTCAACTTTATAAATTTTGTAAAAATAACAATGTTTGTTGTTAAACAAAATAACAAAAACAAGTAAAATAAATAAAAACACAGAAAAGATGAGTATGAAAGAGCGCAATAAAGCACAATAGCAGAACTTCCCTGACATCTACTTAAAGTTCCCGCTCTTTGCTCGACCATGCCCTTTGTGCAGTTGCTGTCGTTCTCAAATAGGCTGCAAATTTAAAAAGTCAGTGGTCAGAAACATATTTGTTAATTTTGAACTGAAATAATCAAATAATATAAAATAACCTGTTATACTCACTATGAACTTGACAAGCACATGCTCAACACAATTTTTGTTGTTTGATGGTTTATAGTTATAGTCCGCATGAATATAAATGTGTTATATATACAGGGTGAATACTGAAAACCTTGACATAGGGATATAACATGGGAAAACAGTTTTTTGCTGTTTCCATCTGTCCCGCTAAATAAAATCGGGTGTATATGGTATCGTTAGTTAGATTACTTAATTTTGCATCTAATAAAACCAAATGTTGTGTAATATGGCCTATTCTAACTGAAATATTTGATAAAATAAATTGTATTTTGAAGGTTATCCTTCATATTTTCGAATAAGAAACGTCAAAAACAAAATGCTCCATAGCCGAGTGGATACGAGGTCGGACTCATAATATAAATAATCTACAAGACCTGGTTCGAGACCACCTCGGCCCTATTTTTTTTTTTAATTAAATTACACTTAAAATATTTTTATTATATCAGAATGCTAAAATTTTGATACTAGGTTACGAATACCAGCAAAAATATTTTGAATATCTCTTAAACTTTTGCCCTAATAATAAAGTTTTATAATATTTATTATATCTTCTTATACCTACTAAATCCATTTTGAAACATGAAATACAAAATTATACACCAAAAACTAAATTCGAATTAATTTTAAAGTTTGACAGACAGCAAATAATAATTCTATTAAATATTTGGATTTTTTTTATTTATATAAATATGAATATTGCTATTTTATTAAAATAGTCTGATATAATAAAAATATTTTTAGCGTAATTTAATTAAAAAAAAAATAGGGCCGAGGTGGTCTCGAACCAGGTCTTGTAGATTATTTATATTATGAGTCCGACCTCGTATCCACTCGGCTATGGAGCATTTTGTTTTTGACGTTTCTTATTCGAAAATATGAAGGATAACCTTCAAAATACAATTTATTTTATCAAATATTTCAGTTAGAATAGGCCATATTACACAACATTTGGTTTTATCAGATGCAAAATTAAGTAATCTAACTAACGATACCATATAAACCCGATTTTATTTAGCGGGACAGATGGAAACAGTAAAAAACTGTTTTCCCATGTTATTTCCCTATGTCAAGGTTTTCAGTATTCACCCTGTATATATATATATATATATATATATATATATATATATATATATATATATATATATATATATATATATATATATATATATATATATATATATATATATATATATATATATATATATATATATATATATATTGTAATTATATAATTACTTGTTTATTTTTTACATTTTGTAGAGAACAGCGAACGGTCTGACTAAAGATTTCTGTGTTTTGTTGGTTATGTTGATGTCAACAGTTGTTGATAGAAGTAAAAACTGATTATTTTTGGTAATTTGGAAATAGGAAACTACAGCATTAGTAAACAATTCCAATCATAACTAGATGTAGTATAACAGAAAAGAAGTTTCATCGGAGCATGATTAGAGTTGTAAGTATTTCTTCCACGTTTATCAATAACTCAAACAACTTGTTTACATTGTAGATGGTAATCAACGATTACTACTGCAGGAATTTACTAGTGTTAAATGTATGTAGTTCTTATTGCTTGTAATAGTATTTCTGTTTGGTTTTTCAAGAAATGAAATTATTTGATTAAATATGTTTGTACTTGTGTCACACGTTTCACATTAATTTATATTGACCTATATAATCCCAAATTGTTCTAATGAATCTATTGAAAAACCCGTGGAAATATTACAAGCGGTTGCTTAGAAGGCTGTGAGTTGAGTATCTCAGAGCGAGAATGTAAATCTGACTCGACTGAGGAAGGATACACTTTGGATTGCGGTTGGCCGGTGTCAGTCAGCCGATGGTTGAGCGAATGTGTTTACAAGGCAATGCATGCGGCAGTGGAGGATTTGAAGTTCCAGGTGTTATTTGTTCCAGTTTGAATGTGATCCCCAGCAGCGAGGATGATGTTAGCGTGTGTTGCCCCTTATCGCCCGGCACTACACTGGCGAGCAGCCAGCACCAGTTCCAGCAGTCGCTGACCACGCCCAGGACCATGTTACACAGGTGTTTCCTTTCAAACAAACAGCGCTTTTCTGGGCGAACTAATGACTTTAGAGAAAAATGTTATACACAAAAAATGACCAGGAAAAAGGGCTTAATTTAACAGGAATAATAAATAAAAAATTCAACCAGTGGTTCTCAGACGGTAGAATAAAATTATATTTTTTTAAATGGACACCCTGTATAAATTAGATAGAGATTTTTTTTTCTGATTTCAACGATATGAATATGATATGGGATTGTATAACAATTATTTCGAGAAAAATGATATTAAAAATCAGAAATAATTCTACAATATTGAAGTAGGTTATGCAATAAACAAATGCAAACAAATTAAAACAAATAAAACAAGTTATGTTAGATACAAGAAAATAATATACTATCGTAACCAAGGCAATAGTTGTTTATTGCATAGCCTACTTTAATATTGTAGCATTATTTCTGATTTTTAATATCATTTTTCTCGAAATAATTGTTATGCAACCCCATATCATATTCATATCGTTGAAATCAGAAAAAAAATTCTCTATTTAATGGACAGAAAATTTATATAGATTGTCATTTAAAAATATACAGGGTGTTATTATCATACATGAACAACAACTCATACCATTAGAGCCGAATGGGAAACCTACAGCGCCAGCTAAGTTAACTACAAGCCATGATGCACCCCTTACCATCTGTTACTTTCAAATTTTATGAAAACTTAGTAATCCTGATGTTGAGAGAGATTTTGATTTAGAATAAAACAACAAATTTTAGTTTCTTTTTTCTTAATTAAAAGCTCATTTTTCCTGGGACATTATTCATCATATTGTTTTACCTGTATTTTTTATATGAAAGAATATTCTTTAAGATTTTCTTGTACCCGAAAGAAATATTGTGGTTAGTTTTGTGTACTTTTTATATGAAACATTAAATTCTTATTTATTTTATAATAATACGAACGAAATTTAAATACAAACTTATTTAGTTTCTGCAAAAAAATTGTTTTATTAAACACCAATAATATTTTCTTCATTTTGCATAAAAAAACCAAACAACAATTTCCAAAAAAATCTCCAGAATGATGCAAATTGTGCAAAATATTTTATCATACCGTAAATGACAATCTTTTTTAACATTTATTTAGCAAGTAACAAAAGTGATATTTTACCGTTAATTTTATATTTACTTTGAAGGCCAATACTCTAATTGATTAATTGTGCCTTGGTAGCTCTTTGCATAACGACGTCCAATTGTTGTATTCTGTATTTTGTATCATGTATTGTTGTAAATTTTGTATTATGTATTATATATTTTTTCCTACGACCAATGTTAAAAATAGTATTTTTAACGGTTGCTTAGCAAGTTAAAAATAACTGTTTATAACACAGTAAATACTTTTAAAACGTTGCCATTGACAACGTGTTAAAAGTAAAAAACAAATTTACTTTTAACACGTCTTATGTTCAGTTGTTCATATCAAATACATCATGACCTGTCATAAATGTCATTCTAATGCTTAGTTTTTATTTACTAATAGGTACATAACTGTGGTCGTAGGAAAAATAGTGTATGATATTTGTGTTAAAAGTGATTTTATTTCGTTCGTGGGGTTTGTTAAACTCGGCTTCGCCTCGTTTCAAACTTCCCCACTCACTCATAAAATGTCACTTTTAACACTTATATCATAAATAACTATTATATTCTGTGTTTTGTATTATGTATTTTTGCAAATATAGAAAATATTTACAAAAACTTGGAAAATATTAGCAATATACATTAAATAAATAATTAGTAAAATTTATGGGGATTATGTGATTCATATTTTGAATATTTGAATAGTAGTCATCTATTTGTAACTGGGACGACACCCTGCTGCCCGAAATTGGGAGACGCAAAAAAAGTAAAAAAAACTGTCAATTTAGCTTGTTTTTAGCATAAAAATAGCAAAAAAAGTGCAAAATTTGAGCAAAAAAGATCGATTTTATCAATTCCAATTGTTATATTTCCATCTCCCATCCGCAATTGGGGGTAAAACATTTAATTTTGTGAGATTCGGGAGATGCAAATTTAGCTTGTTTTTAGCACTTTCTTTGCTTAAAATACATAAAAACTTACAAATTTTTTATTTAATAAATGTATTGTTGTGATTTGAAATGTTTTGTTGTCCCAGACGATCAAGTAGATGGTATGGCTTGCAGAAAATGCAAATCATATGGTTTTTGCAAATGTAAGTGTAAATCACATAATACTATTTTTATAAAAATATTTAGTTACGCTACTGGTTTATCTACGCCACTGTTTTATTTTAATCAAATAACACTTTCGTCAGCACTTTAAGTAGTTAAAAACTTTTCAAACAGTACGAATGGATTCATCTTTTGTAATAAGTAACTAGATTATCTATGAGTGAGTATAAATTATTATATTACAAAATAATAATGATTAAAAAACTATAGTGTCAAGAATCAAGAATTCTGTGGGCAACGATGGATTGATCGAATTGGAGCGGTGAAATGGGAATGAAGAATTTATTAAATAAATATATTAACATAATTTTATTGTACTAAATGGAGAACAAAACTAACTATGCAGGTATGTTGAACAGTGCATCATCTCAATTTAAAAAATTATCTGAATTAGAATTAGATATTCCTTATAAAGTTATATCGTTTGAAACTAGCACAGGTAATTACGGCCAACAAGTTATAGCAAATTTGGAAAACTGCAAAGTATCTTTACCAGCGAGATTTAATAAATTTATTCCCCAAATTAAAGACATGAACAAAAATCCACCCAGTTTAGTTTATAAAGGTAAAATAGAAAGAAACAATAAACAAATACATGATATTCACTTTATTTAAAAATTACAAAAATGTTAAAAGATATTGAATTCCATATTTGATAAGTGCGTTGAAGACATCTTCTTTGGTGCTGGTCTGTAAGTAAAAATAAAATTAGTTACTACTTTATTAACTATATAATTATACTTACATTATAATTCTCAATCGTTAGAATCATCACCGCCATACAGGATGTTGTGTTCACGAATTTCTTCAGTTATTTGCTTATCTTCCTTGTCCAAATTTTCATACTCTTCTTCCACTATATGTAGCTTAGAAGCTAATTCACGTATTCTTAATTTAAGTTTTCTTGCACTTTCCTTTTTATTTTTTTTTCATTTTTTTTATTTTTGATTGTTTTATTATTTTATCGACCATATTACTGTTAGATTTAGCAACATCACTGAAGAAATTTGAAATTTTATTTTTAACTTTATTATTTTTAATTGTATTATTTAAGTTTTTATTTTTACTTGTATTATTTAAATTATTATTATTTTGAATACGCGTATTAACACTTGCGTTATTTATTACACTGTCTACTTTCATTGGCTCCATAATCACTGTGAAAGTACATTTTTGCTAGCACCTATATATATGCATAAGGAAAAATTCTGGAATATTCCATTTGCACATGCGTATTGTAACAGCACCGTATACGGTGCCATATTTTCCAGGCACCGGTTTTAAAATACGTGCCGCGGCACCGATTTCGCAGAGCTGACTGACTTATCAGAAATACGGTGTCAGTTTTTCTTGGCATTGTATATTAAAACACGTGTTTTAGACACCGTTTCTGTAGAAATTTATTGGTAAACATGTAATAACATTTTTATGCTGATGAGATGAATCTTCTAGAACAATTTATTTGTTTAACAGAATTTATAAAAATTCTATTAGTAATTATTGTTTGTTAAATATAAAGTCTTAACAAGTTGGATTCCGCAAGATGTAGTGGTTGGATTACTTAAGTTGCATAACCATTTAATTTTTTCTTTTTTAAATATTTTTCAACAGGAAAATAAGTAATGCTTTCTAAAAAGTCAAGTTCCTTGTAGTATATTTCATCTTCACTAATTTTACCAGATTTTAACAATAACAACATATCTCTATAAAATTTATAACACTTTTTAAAGTCAATCATTTTTTCTTTAATGTTTAATACTTCATTAAGACCCATTAAAACCGGACTACCAAGAGAAAAAGCAACTAAAGGCACAAACGCAAGAGCAGATAAACTACTTCCCGCAAAAATTACCTCACCAATATGAAGTGCAATATTCATATTACTATAAAGTTTATAACTTTTACGGTAAACGTATTTTCTCTTTTCTAAATATTCTTCCATTTATAAATGAGAAAGAAAGGATCAGGTATTGTGAATAATTTAATAAATAATTTGCCATTTGAAGCGCATGTACCGGGTTACAATTATTGTGGACCGGGAACTAAATTAAAGAAACGATTAGCTCGAGGAGATAGAGGTGTAAATCCTTTAGATGAAGCATGCAGGGAACACGATATTGCATATTCTCAGTATAAAGATGTACCCAATAGAAATAAAGCAGATCAAATATTAGAATACAAGGCTTGGGACAGAGTTAACAGTAAAGATTCTTCCCTGGGCGAAAAAACCGCGGCATGGTCAGTTACAAATATTATGAAAGCTAAACATAAAATGGGTATGGGTTTAAATAATAATTTTTCTAGTAATAAATCAGTTAAAATGTCATATATACAATATGGTGTGAGTTTGTCTGAAAATCAACAAAAGAAAATTGCCAACGCAACAGACACTGTTTCAGTTCGTTTAAAGAATGAAGATTTGAAAGGTTCTGTTAAACTATCACTCACGCAAGCTCAAATTAATAAAATTGAAAAAGCAAAAAAAGACGGTAAAGGAGTAACTTTAAAATTATCACAAAGTCAAATTAAAAGAGGTGGCATTATACCTTTATTGCCAATTATAGCAGCATTAGGAGCCGCTGCTGGTGGAGCAGCAGGTATAACTCAAGCAGTACATAAAAAACAATATCAAAATAAAATGCTTGAAGAGGCTAAACGTCACAATAAAGCAATTGAAGGAAAAAAAGGTTCAGGTGTTAAGAAAACTGGTAAAGGAATTTTTTCAATAGGTGATGCTGAATGGAACAAGTCTAAAAAAAAATAAAAATTTCAAATAAAGCATTATCCGATATTGAACTAATAAATTACGCTAAACAGTTAAAAATTAAATATTTTAGAGGTGTATTTATGGATGACACATTACCTAAGAAAATAAATAAAAACGAAACTGGTATTGTAAATCTAGACTCAAACTCAGGACCTGGTACTCATTGGATTGCTTATAAGAAGATAAATAATAATATATATTATTTTGATTCGTTCGGCAACGTTAACCCAGAAAAGAAATTAATAAAATACTTTAATAGTTCAGGTAAAGCAAATATATATTATAATTATGACAGTTACCAGAAATATGATCAAACAATATGTGGTAAATTATGCTTAAGATTTTTAGATAAATAAATGGAGAGCGGAATATTTAAACTGAATAATTCTGCAAACTTAGATTCATCTGTATTAGAAGCAAAATTTTATCCACCGCTAGATATCAGTGATGGTGAATATGAAATATGTATTAGAAAATTTAAATCAAATTTTAAAATACCCAATGTTTCGAAAAAGTTAAAAAATAACACACTTACAATTATTAAAAACAGTAAATTTGTAACATTTATTATTGAAGATGGTACGTATTCTGTTTATCATATAAAAGATATTTTTGAAGAAAAAATTGGCGATGGTTTCGTTTTAACACCCAATACTAATACCTTTAAATGTGAAATAGAACCACCGTATTCAATTTTTATAGATGATACTTCTATATTAAATTTATTAGGATTTAACAAACAAACAACTGAAGCAAACAAGAAATATATTTCAGATAACGAAATTGATATTTTCAAAATTAAATCTATTAACATTCACTGTCCCCTAGCTATAGGTCAATACGTAAACTCAAAACAAACTGACATTATTAGTGATTTTTATATTACAGTTAATCCAGGTTATGATATTGTATTTATACCTAAAAATTTGGATCGTTACCTGTTAAAAGGTAGAAATTTTATAGATTACATTAAATTAGAATTAAAAGATCAGCATGGTGAATACATTGATTTTAGAGGCGAATATGTAGAAGTACAATTTGAGATTCGAAAAATTAAATAAGCACTATTTTTTACTAAATAAATGAGTACATCACTAGTGTTCACTGGTGCTCCGAAAAGTGAGAAACAAATAATAGAAAAATATGACTATTATAAATATTACCCACAACTGAAAGATTATATAAATGATACAAATAGACGTACAACTATTAATATTAATAGTCAAGATGCTCAGTTTCATACAGCTAACAGTAATATTATTTTGAATGGTCAAATTACTTGTACAGATGTTGACTTAAAAGATGATTACAAAAATATAAAATTTGTGAAAAATGGTTATATGCACATGTTTAGTGATATAGTGTACAAAATTAATAATAAAGTAGTACAAGAAGTAAACAGTCCAGGCTATAATATTTTATTGAAAGGATTATGTGTTGCACTAAATAATTATATTCTTGAAGGTTGGGATGGTTCCAATTTAATTACTGATGATGGCTATTTTTCAATAAGTGTACCAGTTAAACAAATATTTTCACTATTTGAAAAGTATAATAAACCTGTGTTGAGAGTATCACAATCAATAGAGTTTTTAAGAAATACCAGTGACGCAAATTGTTTAATTGTTACCACAGAGGCATCGAGAAATAAAGTAAAAGATAAAGATTTGAAAATTCATTTAACCGATATAATTTGGGAAATGCCTCATATGACACCAATCATAGATGAGAAAATCAAAATCAATAAATTAATTGAATCGAATAAATATTTAACAATAACATACTTGGACTGGTCCTATACAAATCACCCAACATTCTTGGCACAATCCAAAAATTATTCTTGGTCCATTACCACTTTATCTAAAAGACCTCAATATGTTATTTTTGCTTTACAAACCAATAGACAATTTGACTTTACGAAAAATAATTCAGAATTTGATTTTTGTGATGTAGAAAACATAAGATTATTGTTTAGTGAAGTTGAATATTATCCTGCAGAAGATATGGATTTGAATATAAAATTAAACATGTTTAGCAGAATGTATTCAATGTATACCGATATTAAGAAAACGTACTATCCCAATAAAGATGCAGATCAACTGAATAACATTATTAAGAAACAAGATTTTATTAAAAAGTATCCCTTGTTTTGTTTTGATTTAACGTATAAGAGTGGAATTATTAAAGAAGGACCTACAAATCTTACAATTAAATTCACATTTGAAAAACAAGCACCAACAAACACGATGATTCACTGTATTATTGCGAATGACTCATTTGTAGCATATAGTCCTGGTGATAACATGGTAAGGAAAGAATAATTTTTATAAATAAATGGTCTGCAACAATTTTAAAATAAAAAAACTTGGTAACGGGTTGCAAAAATGCGTTATAGAACAAGAAAATATACAGTATTATAAATATTATCCTAATATAATTAGAGCTGGAATAGTAGGTTCATCAAATTGTGGTAAAACAAATATTTTAATTCGAATATTGACTGATAATAAAAACAGTTTAATCTATAGTAATATCTACATTTACTCAAAATCTTTAAATCAACCACTATACAAGTATCTTGAAAATTATGTAAGTGAAATAAATAAACATATTAAGAAACAGTATAAAATTGGTTTCTTCACATATAATAATTCAGATGATGTATTACGAGTTGAAGAAATCCCACCATTATCAGTAATTATATTTGACGACGTTGCTAGCGACAAACAGAAAGTAATAGAGGAATATTTCCATAGAGGTAGACATAAAAGAATAAGTTGCTTTTATCTTTGTCAAACATATAGTCGTATACCTAAACAAATGATACGTGATAATTTAAATTTGCTTATTGTTTTTAAACATAACGACAATACTAATTTGAAACATATCTATGATGATCATGTTGGAACAGATATGTCTTTTGAAACGTTTAGACAGTTATGTACTTTTTGTTGGAAAATGAAGTATGATTTTCTTGTAATAAATTTAGAAAAAGATGTAAGCAACGGTAAATACAGTCGAAACTTCAATGAGGTGCTTTTAGTATAAACATGAAACATAGAACATGAAACATGAAACATAGAACATGAAACATGAAACATAGAACATGAAACATCAACATGGAACATGAACATAAAACATGAAACATAGAACATGAAACATCAACATGGAACATGAACATAAAACATCAACATGAAACATGAAACATAGAACATGAAACATCAACATGGAACATGAACGGTAATTTTAATGTAATAAATGGATGAGAAAAAAGTAAAGGAGTATAGAGAATCATTCAACAAAGCTAAAGCAGCTTACATTAAACGAACTGAAGGCCATTCTATTAAACACGAAAAATTACTAAAACAATACGAACCTATTACAAACGCTCTAGTACCATTACAAAATGCCATACTAAATCAAACAGAAAGTGGTAAAGAACAAACTAAAATATTGAAACAAATACAAGATAATTTTCAACAGAAAAAACTATACAAAAGGCCACATCTGAGTATTGATGAAATTCAACCGGGAACATCAAGAGATAGAGCGTTAGGTGATGAAACATTAGGAGATAAGTATCTTACAAAAACAGTCAAATCAAACATAGATGAAACTTTTGGTATTAATAGAAGTAGCGGTAAAATTGGTAGTAAAAACGTGCTAGTAACGTATGATCGTGATAATATTAATATCCACAAGGTTGGTGAAGATGAGAAAATAGTTGAATTTAAAGTTCCATCTACACATGGTATATGGAGTTTATTAACTGAAAAAGAACCTAAAGATTACACACCAGAGGATCTAGAAAATTACAAGAAAATTTTAATACATAGCGGTTGTATACAAAGAATTGATGATCCGTCTAAACCGAGAGCAAGTAGAAGCAACAAATATAACAAAATTATTAAACCTATTTGGGAGAAATATAAGGATCAATCTCCAAGCAAAAAACAATCTCCACGTAAAAAACAAAGACAACAATTGTATGACGAAGCTAGAGCAAAGTCACCAGAATTTCCTCAAACAGAAGATTTATCCGATATTTCAGATATACCAACTACGCCGACAACACCTGTATCGCAGTATCACTCATTGGAAGACCTAACTTCAACACCGAAAACAGGAAAAGGATTTAAAAAATATAACAACAAGGAAAAAGAATATGTTTATTGGAACACTATTAGCGAACTAGAAAAACGTTTAAATTTCCTTAAAGCTGAACAAACCGCTGGTAATGACAATGTTGGAAATGAAATCATGAATATAGAAGAAGAACTAGAAGAAGAAAAAACAAAAAAGAAGCGGGAACATTTTAGTGTAATAAATGGTATTAAACAAGTTTGGTGAGAGTGATGATTACTCTAATAATCAAATATTTTCAAGAGGTGTAAAAGGCGAGTCAGGAATTGGTTTCAAATTAACAAGTGATGGTAATTATGATATTCAAAACAAGAGATTATGCAACACACAAGATCCTGAAGAAGACTCAGATGCTTGTACAAAAGGTTTTGTGTCAAGAATTATTGGTGAATATGAGAATAAAATTCAGCAAGTTCATTCAGAAACAAGTAAAATAAATGCTTTAATAACAACAAAATTTAATGAGAATAATTTAAAAATAAAGGAATTTTCAGATAGCACTGAGAGATTTATAAATTTAAAGTATAATACACTTAATAAAAAATTGGAAAACACTAAAAATGATTTAAACAAAGCACAAAATGAATCAATTAATAGAAAAATAACAACACTTTTTTTGCATTTACATAAAGCAGTAAATGATTTATTTCAGGTATTTGCTAATAACACTAATAAAATAGTAAACGTTAACTATAGCGCAATTAATAAAAAATCAGAATTAACCAAGGAAGATTTTCTTGATTTCGTTAAAACATATAACAATGTATTCCAAATATTTGCTATATATAATTATGTACGATGTAAAAATTGGTGTTAAGCGACTGGAGGGATGATGGAGTGAAGAAATAAGCAGGATTGCAGTCAACTGATAAATTTTATTAGTCTAAGGTCGACGTTTCGCTACCAATTGTAGCATCATCAGGGCAAAAGACTATTTTAAAATATTGTCATCATATACAGAAAATCAATCAAGTAGATGTCGTCATACATTAATAAATAAATAAATAAATAATTAAAACACGTCATGTATTACAAATAAAAAAAATTTTCTTTTGTAAACATGACATGGGACAAAGAATGCACGGGAATTTAAATGTGAAACTCTTTTTTATAAAGCTATGTTTTTGACGCGCTTATTAGAGCCCTTACCATAGCCCTGGCGTCTAAATTTAATTTATTTATGCCCGGTTTCACCATTGTAGGTTCGATGTTCAGATAGTTATCTGACGAATAAATTTTATTCATTGAATAGTCAAAGTTTCGTTTCACCAACCAAAACTGTTGGATAGTTAGTTATTCGTAGAATAATATTTTTTCATAATATTTCTGCATTGAGTGTACAACATCGTCTAGGCAATGAATGCAAATAACAACATAACAACTGTCATCGAAAATTTAAATTTGTAAAATATTTTAAACATTTTTACTGGAATGTATCCCAATTATCCATCTCATTATCAAATTCAAAATGATTTAAAAATTTGACTCTTCTGTTTTTATAAACGTAGATCACATTCACTTCATCATTAATGAATTAATTTGAGTGTTATTCTAACCTAAAGAATGGGGTCCTGTACTATTGTCGAAATATTATCATTTTGCCGAAGAATATGATAATATATATCAATTAATAAGTAGTAGTGAAAATAGTTCAATTAAATATTATTTCGTTCGCGAGCTATAAGAGATTAAGTTTTGTTGCGGTCCGCTGTCATGTCATCACTCTTTAGCTATTTCATTGGTAGCCTGATTTTAAAAGGACAATCGCGTCCTTATTTCTTAGAACTAGTGGAATGTAATTGCATGTTTTTAGTTTTGTAACGAAAAATACATTCTACTTATGCCTAATAATATTTTTTTCATTCATATACATACAAATTTGCATATTAACATAGTTTAGCTATACGAATATGAAAAGAACCAATATCCTGTACAACTAACAGTTTGTTCATCACCGGTGAACAGAGATGACAGCAAGGCCACTTAAAAATTTATATCTCGCTTATTACGACATATTTTTCAGTCGCGTTTTCACTAGTATGCTTATTTCACTGTTCTTTCAGAAAAAAAAAACAAATGGTACAGGACCCCATTGTTACAATTCAAATAGTTGAGATATTCTATGAAAAATATGATCGAATTTGTTTTAATCAAAGATATTATTTGATTACTTTTAGGAGTTTTTTCCACTATGAAAATATTATTGCCTTTGTAATAATCAACTGCATTTTATTGGCGCAACAAAATTTTGATTACTATAAGTGATGTTGACACATAAAATATGATCCATTTATTGTAATCAAATAAAGTATTTTGATTCTATACTACAAGGGTCTAAATTAGTAGAAAGTAATTTACATTTTAAATAATCGAAAAATGGACCTGTTGAGGTATCGAATCCCTGCTATGCAATGAGTTATATTTAGGGAGCCATAGCATCCACTCGGCTATGAAACACTTAGTTTGAAAATTTCTTATTACATAAACAGTTGTCAGAACTAATTTTTTATCCAATATTTCTATTAAAAAAGATTATTTCATAATACTTGATACCAATAAATGCAAAATTAAATCATCTAACCAATGCTACAAGATACACCCCATCATTTTAGCGGAACAGATGATAATAGCAAAAAACTGTCTTCCCATCTTAATTTACGATGTCAAGGTTTTTAGTATTCACCCTGTATTATATATGTAAATCAAATTATAGATAAAAATGAAAGGAAACAAAAGTAAAAAAGAGAAAGAAGCAAAAGTTATATTGAAGAAGAAAAATAAAATGTATTAAATATAGTAGAATATTTGGAAATGATCGAAAATGGATCGTTCATACTTCTCATCGTTCTTTGCTGTTGTACTCGTTAAACAATTTCTTCGTTGGAAAATGTCAACGACGATGAAGATTACGATAACATAACATTCTATTGACAGATTTATTATCAGAAAAAATAACCTAAAAATATATAAATTTTTACAATAACCTTCAATTCATTTTTCATTTTATAGATTCTTTTTTACTAATATAAATATATAACTTAATATATTCTAAAACAATTTCAAGAAATATTATAATAAAAATCAAAAAATATTTCAAACGTCACACTATTCGTCGAATGAATATTTAACTGGCGAAAAATCGTCAGTTAACTTAACCAACGATTTATTAATCGAAAAAACACTAACTGACGTTGGTGGAACTAAATAAGGGAGTTTTATTCGAAGAATAGTTTAACTGTCGAATAAAATATTTATTCATCGATGGTGAAACCGGGCATCAGTAATTCTATAACAAATCCTTCCCCTGTACTACACAAGTTAATAATGTTTTTTTAAATATTTGTTGCCAGTAAAGTAAATATTTCATTTTGTATTTTATCTTCTAAATAGGAAGGCATATTTTGAAGTCACGATCATTAGTTACACGTCGCGTAAGGTTTAATAGGAAAGGATCAAACTTCTAATATTACAATACATTTTAAAAAATTACCATTATTGCGATCGTATAGTTTATTACTTTTACCACGAAATGCTAGATTTTGTTTGCTTAAAAACTGTATAACAAAAATTATTATTTTTAAAACTTCATACCAACGTTATCTTTCATTATCTAAAGTTGTTTGTTGCAAGTAATCAATACTAGTTTTATTTTTTAAAGATATAATCAATTCTGTCCACATTTTGTAATTGTCTAAATGGTTCAAATTTTTCTCATGGCGATTTAAGTATAGTTTGACAAGAGATCTCAAGTTGACGTTTAAATTGTTTTATGGTTGTGGTATCTATTCAAAGTTTTGCTCCAGGTACTCAGTTAAGCACTGGATTTGGAAATCACAAAATAACATTAGCATGCCTAACTTAATATAGATGGATTACTGTACGACATGGAAATAACTAGACAGGGATGTATTTAAAATTTTAATACCGTTAATTTCTTAGCAATAATCATTATCTTTGTGGAATTGCCAAAAATTTTTTCATGAAAGCGAAACTGCTATAACCTAATGTTCTTATTACCAAGTGTACATCAACGTTACCACAACTTGTGACAATTATTAGAATATTTTTCAAAAAACACGGTATTAAATTTTTGAATACATCGCTGTCTAGTTATTTCCATGTTGTACAGTAATCCATCTATATTAAGTAAGGCATACTAATGTTACTTTGGGATTTCCAAATCCAGTGCTTAGCTGGGTACCTGGAACAAACAGTGTATTCTAATAGATTTCGTACAATTCTATACCCCATAGCAGAATGCATAAAGGTTACATTTCTTTCAATTCTTTCACTCAGGGAAAAACTTTGAATAGATACCACAACCATAAAACAATTTAAACGTCAACTCGAGATATTTATTACGTTCGGATATGTGAAGTTCGAAAAGTTTACAGCAAAAGCAATACACAGAGTTTTTCGAAACTGAATAAACTAACCAATTTCTGTTGTTTTCTTCACCATTTTTCAAGTGTTTTTTGTAATATATATTTGAAAATTTTCGACCGGAAGAAGCAGGCGGAAATGAAAGTCTTGAATTTGTTGAGGACCCGTTCCTACAATGGCTTGTCTTGTTGTATGGGAAAATGTTTCGCGCCAAAGTCCGGGATCAGCAAAATTAAAATCATTTATTGTACTTTCAGTAGATTGTGCACTTTCTGAATAGGGACTTCCGTCATATTTTTTTATTTTTTTAAATGAATCTAAATATAAAAATAAAAGACCCGTATTTTTTATTTTGCAAATAAATCAATAGTTTTGCTAAAAAATGTTCGCAAATAGGTTTGTGACGTATTATCCCTGACAGACAAAGAAGACAAGATGTGAGAAAGAGATAGATATAGTAACCAATGTGAACATAGCATTACAAATGCCGCGCGTAACGTCAAATTCAAACTTGAATGTAAACATATTGCCAATGCAAACATAACCTCTCGTTTCAACCACGCTTGTTTGTGAATTTCGCTCGTGTATTATCAAAGACTTGTTTTTATTAATATATTTTCTTAATTAAGTGCTTATTAAAGGACAAAATATGTTATCAGGTAATATTTTATTATATATGTATCTCAAAACACAAGTAAATAAGTACCTATGAAGTATGAAACAAGCTGGAACTGGCTGCTGATTTAAGTGATTTCGAGACATGCGCTCTAAGTCAGATTGGCTTCAGGGGTAACACGTCACACGCCTATTTGCTGAATTAGTTTTTCTAAAAAATGTTTAAGTCTAATAAATATTTTATGTATTTTTTAACTTTATACGAACTTATTTGAAGATAGAATTAATATGCAATTAAAATTTTGTGAAAAGCTCGCAACGTGAAATTCCCCATTATCGAAAATGTTTTTCAAATTTATACATATTTTATCTTCTAAATTGTCTTCAACATCCAGAAGAGCGTCAATATTTTGTTCATGTTGATCTACTTGTACGTCATCCCTACTTGTCTTGTAAAGTAATTAGTAATTCTAGAAGCATTTCTTTCTCTTTCTTCCTCCCGTTTTCTTTTATTTATTAAATTTTGATGTCTGGAAAGTTTCTTCTTCGTTATCTCTTGGGACATGTAATTAACGAAAAAATACTCATTTATAGATAATATATTTTTTTGTTAACATAAATAATGTAACGTTTTATTTATTTAGGTGAAGTGTAAAATTGATTAAAACACTTATATTTATATAAATAAGTTTAATTAAAGAAATATGAATTATAAAGAATAAATAAAAATAACTAACACTAAGAATTAACAAATATAAACACTAATTTAAGAACTAATTATTATTACTAAAGACTTAAACACTAAGATAATTTATTTAAACAATTAAAACTACGCAATATTTATTTCAACACTATTTATATCACTGTCTATTTATTTATATCACCATCTGTACACCACGCGTATTAACACAAGACTGTCCTCGCGATCTTTTGGTCGGGGTATTTATATTAAAATACATCATTCTAGAAGATTCTTTGATTCCTTGAAAATCAGAACAATGGGGAACGGACGGACGTGTTGTGACCTGTTCGCTAGCTCCCGCCGTCCGCGCCGCCGCCCGCACCGCGACCCTGGGTTCGCTACATTGCCCCCTCCTTAAGACTGTTTCGTCCCGGAACAGTTCGTTATGACGAAATCTGCATGCATCACCCTTGGTGCATCTGGAAGTCTTGAAGAAATAACAGTCGACGGTCCGTTTGAGCTCTTCTTGGCCTGTAGAGTTGAAGCTGCAGACTAGAATTTCCACTCCGGTAAAGCGGAAGACTGTTTCTAACATGCTTCTAACAATCCTCCAATCCAAACCATCTAGTCCACAGCCTATCTTCGGTACTGCCAGTTTCATGATGTCGTTTTCCAACAGATGGTCCTTCATGTCGCACAGCGAGTCCCATAAATTGCGGTATGACGGCTTCTGATGTGAGTATTGTTTCGTAACGAGATAGTAAATGTACCGCTTGTGTTCTACGTTATCATCCTTCAGTTGTAGCGTTTTCCCGACAGTTGGACGTTGGTTGGCCAGTTCTTGTACTCGTCCAAATTTTCTTTTAAAAACTGAAGCGATGCCGCGGGACATTTTAATGTCTTTCGCTACACAGTGAGCGAGGGAATATTCTGGGGACACGGTGAACAGATCTCGTTGTTCTTCTCGTGTCACGCCATACCGTGCTTTGTGACCAGTGGAATGGCTTTCCATAAAGTCATCAAATGTGGGTTCCTCAGCTATAACCCGGCGAACCGTCGCTCCACGATGATCGTCAAAGTTATCACCAGCGAAAGGGGCTAACCGATTGAAGTGGACTACCCTCGGCTTTCCATTAGGTGTTTTCCTAATTCTGTAGACCACATCATTTATTCTTTTGATGATCTCGTAAGGACCTTCCCAATTCCTTTGCAGCTTGGGCGATAAGCCGCGACGTCTTTGTGGATTATAAAGCCACACCAAATTTCCAGGTTGATAACCACCTTTCTCAGCCTTGACGTCATACTGGTCCTTCATCCGATCGCTGGCACCTTGAATGGTTGTACGGACTTGTTCATGGATGTCATTCATTCTTCTCCGTAAGTCCATCACATAGTCCTCCCCGGCAAGATCTTCACCGGGTTTACTGCCAAATATCAGGTCGCATGGTAAGCGCAACTCCCGCCCGAATAAGATGTTAGCTGGTGTCTGCCCTGTTGTCTCATGCACGGATGAACGGTAAGCCAACAAGAACAGATGAAGATGTCGGTCCCAGTCTCGTTGATGGTTAGAGACTACCTTTGACAAATACCGATTTATTGTTCTGTTCATCCGTTCAACCATGCCATCAGACTGCGGGTGTAATGCAGTAGTTCTGGTTTTCTTTATTCCTAATATCTTACAGATATTTTGGAACAGAGCAGACTCGAAATTCCTTCCTTGGTCGGAATGTATCTCTCGCGGTACTCCAAATCGGCAGATGCATTCTTTTACCAAGACTTCAGCGACCGTTACGGCTTCCTGGTTGGGTAATGGATAGGCTTCGACCCACTTAGTAAAGTAGTCCATTACTACTACTATGTATTTATTTCCATCATCAGTTTCGGGGAATGGTCCGGCCACGTCAATCGCAATGCGTTCAAAGGGACTTCCAACGTTATATTGGCGCATTGGAGCTCTTCTTTTTCTATGTGGCCCGTTACTTCCCGCGCAGATCACACATTTCTTGCACCACTCTTTAACATCCTCCTTGCAATTTACCCAGTAAAATCGTTGGCGCACTCTCTCAAGGGTTTTATTCACTCCAAAATGTCCAGATCCGTCGTGGATCTCCTCCAATACTTCCGGTACTCTGTTCCTAGGAATTATCAGCTGGGTCCTACTCACAGTACCGTCAGTATTCTCTATGACACGTTTCAGGAGGCCCTCTTCAACCACAATAGAGTCCCACTGCGCCCAGTAAGATTTTACACTTTGTGAGTGTCGTGCAACATTTTCCCAAACTGGTCTGCTATCTCCACGTTTCCAATCCAGTATGATTTTTAAGTCCGAGTCATTCTCTTGGTCCTTGCGAAGGTCTTCCGTTTGCCAACTATCATTCACTACTGTTGTTCTGGCGATGGTAGAGAGTTTTTCCTCTAGACGACTGCAATGCTTGCATTCGTCTTGGCAAGGTCTTCTTGATAATGCGTCAGCATTACGATGGCTTGTACCTGCTCGATGCTCAATAACAAAGTTATATTCTTGCAATCTTTCAATCCATCTAGCTGCCTGACCTTCAGGATTCTTAAATTGTAGCAGCCATTTGAGAGCAGCGTGGTCAGTTCTTATAAGAAATCTTCTACCGTACAAATATTTGTAGAAGTGCTCCACGGATTTCACGACTGCCAAAAGTTCTTTTCTGGTGACGCAATAATTCCTCTCTGGTTTTGACAAGGTCTTACTAAAATAGGCAATAACCTTCTCTTGTCCGTCTTGTATCTGGGAGAGAACGCCACCAATTCCAACGTTGCTGGCATCTGTATCTAGAACGAATTCTCCTTCAGGTAAAGGATAACTTAGAACAGGTGCGCTTGTCAAGGAATATTTAAGTTGTTTGAACGCAGCTTGACAGTCCATCTCCCAGATAAATTTTCTGCCTTCTTCAGTAAGCCTTGTCAATGGCTTCGCTATGTTGGCAAATCCAGGTACATAACGTCGCTAGTATGTACAGAGACCAAGGAAACTTCTCAATTCATGTTTATCCCTCGGTACTGGCCAGTCACTCACAGCCCTTATTTTCTCCGGGTCAACTGCAATACCCTTACCAGAAACTACGTGGCCAAGATAATGAACTTCTTTTTGAAATAAGTGACACTTCTTTGGACTGAGTTTCAGGTTAGCCTTCCTCAGTCTTTGGAAAAGCTCTTCCAAGTTCTTCATGTGGTCCTCGAACGTTTTTCCTACCTCAATAATATCGTCGAGGTAAACCAAACATGTTTTCCACGACAGTCCAGCCAACACGGTTTCCATAAGTCGTTCAAACGTTGCTGGGGCATTGCAGAGTCCAAATGGCATAACAGTAAATTGCCACAGACCGGTACCGATGGTAAAAGCTGTCTTTTCTTTGTCTTTTGGATCTAAATCCACTTGCCAGTATCCGCTCTTTAAATCAAGAGTAGAGAAAATCTTTGATCCTGCCAATGTGTCCAGAGTATCGTTTATTCGGGGTAGCGGGTAGCTATCCTTCTTCGTCACGTTGTTAAGTTGACGATAATCGACGCAAAATCTTGTAGAGCCATCCTTCTTCTTCACTAGCACCACTGGTGAAGCCCATGGACTGTTTGAAGGTTCAATCACACCTTCCGTCCTCATATCCTCTATAATTTCTTCAGCTTCTTCCCGCTTCGCCAGTGGTAATCTTCTTGCTGTTTGGCGGATGTGTCTTGCGACTCCGGTGTCTATTTTATGATGGACTACATTGGTTCTTCCTTTGTCCTTCTTGTCCAATTGGAACACATCTTGAAAGTTGCCAATTAAACCCTCAGCCTTGGTTTTCTGGTCGGCGGTCAAGTCCTGGAACGATGTTGACAGCTCCTTCAATAGAATATCCGGAACTCCACAGGTTTTGCTGTCTTTGGCTTTTACAGTTCGAATAACCGATGATACCGTTGAGCATTCTCCTACTATGGTCCCTTTCTTCAGTGTAACGGGATAAAAATTAATGTTCATTACTCGAACTGGGATTATCTTGTCGGTTTTAAACAAGGCTTTTCCAATTACAACTCCAGTCCCAGTTTTGGCATCATCGTTTTTCGGCTGGAGCATGACAATGTTTCCCTCACAGAAGCTACCCTCTAGCTGTGCTTCCACGATTGATTCACTCCGTTCTGGGAGGGTTACATCTTCCGTTATTAATACTCGCATGGCATTGTCGTCTCGTGGATTTAATACCAGTTCTTCATCATTGACCATCATCACTCCATTCTTCAGGTCAAGTTTAAATCCATGCTTTTTCATAATGTCCATGCCGAGAATGAATTCATCTTCCACGTCAGCTACCAGCACACGATGTTTAATGCAGGTTTTTCCAACAACGATGCTCAAATCTATTTCTCCAGATGCGGTAGCTTGTTCTCCTGTGGCTGTGCGTATTTGCCACTTTGTCGGGAGTAGATGTTTTCTGCATATTTTTCTTGCTAAGTCGGGTCTGATTATTGTTTTTGTCGCACCCGTATCCAGCAACATTTTAAGCGGCCTGCTGTCGATAGAGCCGTCTACATAGACACTGTTAGCTTGAAGATGAAGGGATGCGACATAAGTAATAGATTCTGGGGCTACTGGATTACGGGTCGACGATTGCCCCTTCGCATCAACCCGACTTAGTTTTCCGACTCCCTTTCTTCCTTTCTTGGTTCTGCTTTCCTCTGTTGTTTTCTGCAGAGCCTTTGCGGGTGACCTAATTCACTGCAATTCCAACAGCGGAGTTTCTTTCTTCCCGCGCCATGAATTTCAGATGAAATTCGTCTTATCCTGTCGTTTAGATCCTCAGTGTCTTCATTCCTCTCAGCATCGATAATTCGCACTCGCGATTGGTTGCGTGAAGCTTGTTTTGCAGCTTCATGATCTAAGGCATATGAAAGTGCATCAACCAGAGTTTTTGGTCGAGCCAATCGTAGTGCCTGCTGAGTTTCATTGTCTCGGACCCCATAGATAAATGCTTGTGTAGCTAGGCATTCCAAAACGCTGTTAGGGGCTGTAGGATGTGCGAGACGAACCAAACGAGCTATATCCGCTTCAAATTCTTGAAGGTTCTCTTTTGAACTCTGATATCGGTTCCTCAGTTGCGTCTGGTACACCTGCTCCAGATGCGCATTGCCATATCGCATATCTAGTCGCTTAACAAGTTGTTCGTAGTCTTCCTGTTCATCCTCTTTTAGCGTCTGTAGGATATCAATGGCTTCTCCACGCAGTGAAACTGTCAGCGCTGTAGCCTTCTCCTTGGAAGTCCAGCCATTTGCTTTGGCAGCGGCTTCAAATTGTTTTACATAATTCGGCCATGATGACTTGCCGTCGAATTCGGGTGTTTTAATGTGCAGTCTTGAATTATGTTCCGCTTTTACTGTTTTGTTTTCTTGAATTATATCAGTCTTAGCTGTATTAGAATTTGAAACCGATGGCAACGTAATTTTGGAAAAATTTTGCTGTAACTCTTCAAGTTTCTTCTCATAAGTTTCTATTCTCTCTTCTAATATTCCCGAACTTTCTTTCAGTTGTTCGTTAAGTTTTTCTTCCAAACTTCTAGAATTTTCCATTAGTTTCTCTTCCCATATTCTAGAATTTTTTGTTAATTTTTCTTCCAATTTTTGTTCTAAACTTCTGGAATTTTCTATTAATTCTTCTTTCAATGTTCTAGAATTTTCTTCTGATTTTCTAGAACTTTCCTCTAATTTTTGTTCTAAAGTTTTAGAATTTTCTAGCAACTCTTCTTTCAAAGTTCGAGAATTTTCTATCAGTTTTTGTAAGTTTTCATCAGATTTTTTAGAACTTTCTGCTAACTTTTCCTCCATAATTTTACCAAAATCGGGCAAGCTACCCGTAATTTCGAATAAAAAGTCATCAGGATTGTCACCAGCTTCTACCAAAGCTTGCCGTAGACGATGTTGTAAAACAGACTTGGTTCCCGATGTTTCCAACTCTCGTTCTTCCAGCTCCCTCTTGAGATCGGCCACTTTTAATTCGCTTAATTTTACTTGTTTAGTAGCCATTTTATTTATTTTAATTTACACTTCACAGTTTTTAATAACCCTCACACCTGACACCAATTGTAACGTTTTATTTATTTAGGTGAAGTGTAAAATTGATTAAAACACTTATATTTATATAAATAAGTTTAATTAAAGAAATATGAATTATAAAGAATAAATAAAATAACTAACACTAAGAATTAACAAATATAAACACTAATTTAAGAACTAATTATTATTACTAAAGACTTAAACACTAAGATAATTTATTTAAACAATTAAAACTACGCAATATTTATTTCAACACTATTTATATCACTGTCTATTTATTTATATCACCATCTGTACACCACGCGTATTAACACAAGACTGTCCTCGCGATCTTTTGGTCGGGGTATTTATATTAAAATACATCATTCTAGAAGATTCTTTGATTCCTTGAAAATCAGAACAATGGGGAGCGGACGGACGTGTTGTGACCTGTTCGCTAGCTCCCGCCGCCCGCGCCGCCGCCCGCACCGCGACCCTGGGTTCGCTACAATAACTTACTTTAAATATTATATTAATTTATTTCTTGTTTCTGATGAAGTGCACTATATTGTCTAATTAAAGAATATAACAAGAACAACATATAGTTTTTATTACTCGATAGCGATACGATAGCATTCAAAAAAATAACTCTTATATAGTATGGCTTTATTATTTTCTAAATTCAAAATATGAGATCCAAAGTGCTTTAAGTAACGATTTGAACTGATTAATATTGACACAAAACTACATTCTGAGCTGTGGGGGCCATCATCGAAGCGTTTCATTATCGTACAAATTAGTGACCGACGATAAAAGGTACCGCAGGTACAATGCGACACAATAAACACGTTTACCTATTAAAAATAAAAACACACCGAAAAGAGTATACTCAATTTTAAATGTAAATAAAAACGGCATTGGACACTTAATATTAATTAAAATAATAAAGATAAATTATTTATTGCTTGTAGGATCAGTTTGGCAGCCACCCGTCTTAACCACGAATTACAAATTTAACAAATAATTAATTTTATTATTTTAATACAATAATAAAGTTTTATATAAACATTTCTCGCCTTTCCTATTCAGGCTGACATTTATACATTACAAAAATCATAATTTGAAAAATTCTGCGTTTGTAAATTTTAAAGCAACACACGAATATTTTTATAATTTCATATTTTGTTTAGAAAATACTTTTTATATAAATATTGAAAAATTAATTTGTATTAATTAAAGGTGTAGGATATTGGTTTGGGTTTCAATTCGTGAAATTCTCCACTAGGTTATTAAGAAAGTTTTATACAAGACAGAATATTTTATGCAATGAAATAAGTAATATGAATTTTAAATTTAATTAAAAAGAAAGAAATAGAAAATTGTGCTTATTGATAAACTTGCAAAATACAGACATTTTGTTTAATAAAATTGTTTATAAAATATAATTATGTACCTATTCATTTCATCTAATTTGCTTTTATTATATTGATAAATTTATAATTTTAGTATTTTTACATTCTAAACGCTATTTTATGATTGAAACCGAGATGTAAATGTGTTGTGTAAATGAGGCAACAAATAGAAAGGTCCACTCAATGCCGCAAGGGCCTAGAACTGACCAGGGAAACATGAACACGGAACCCCTCTAAACCCTGGCAGCCTGGCAGATGGCCTAACTCGAGCTAACTTCTCACCACGGCTTAGTTTGTGGTTCCAGTCCGGTCTATGCATGTCCACGTCGTAGATAACACAACTTATTTTGTTAATTATTAATTATATTTACTCGTGTTTGATTTTTAAGATCTTATCTTATCGCTTTATCGAACTTTCAAGTGTTTTTGTTACGTATACTCTTCAAAATTTTCCACTGTTTTATCTTTTATTTTACTTTATAATTAGTTATACACTACATCACTGACGTGTATACCGGGTGTTTGGCGAAAGGCCGGCACCCAGAATATTTCGTTTATTATGAGAGATACAGAAAATTGTTACGGAACAAAATTAAACTAGTCAAAGGGACTCATAAAATGATCTTAGTAAGAATTTTGTGTCACTTCCGGTTTTAGCGGAAGTGTGTACAACTTTAATTCTAGCACAGGGAATCGGTATTATTATATTTTTTTTTTCGGAATGTACATAAAATTAGCTCTACAATGATATCAAAAGATCATAGTTTTACTTCAACCATTTCAAAATGGCGACAATTTATTTTCATATTTATGTACTTACAACTATAGGTAATCAACGAAAAAAAATATGTTTAAAATACCTTAAAACAATCAACACAATACAAAAACTCTTACTAAATATAACAAACAAAATTACATCGTCAGGAAAGGTAGATCTAATATTTTTGACATTATTTTTTGGTTTTAGGTAACAAAATCTCAAATAGCTGGCTATGGTGTATTTTTTATGAAATTTTATTAATAAATATTTTAAAAATGAAGTGTCGCCATTTTGTACGTTGGCTGTAGGCGGGCCTTGCTCCCACTCCCAACGCTTTAAATCAGCCAATCAGAAAAATGCAGAAGAATCACTGTTCATTCCGTTAAAGAAATATATTATAGGAGATCTAAGAGTACGCTCGCAAAAGTCGTCAAAAAAATTCTTAACCCAAGAAAAAAGTGACCGATTGCTAGAAATAAGTGAAATCGAAGTAAAATTTTCTGCTCTATCGATCTATGATATTTGCAAGTCGATTTGGAATTGCGAAAGTACTAAAAATAGCAATTTTTAATTTTTTTTAGATATTATTTTTTCTCGAGTTTTTTCATTTATTTCGTCATATATTGGAAACTACTGAACAAATCAACATCATTCTTTTTTTTTGTTTCGTAGCTGAATGTATGGGGAACATACTGATTGTACAAAATTAAACAATTTGTTTATTACAATAAAGTAAATAAATAAATAATTACACTGCGCGATACACGTGTAGTGAAATATGACCAGTGGACAACATTACGTTTTCTTGAGATTCCAGAAAACTGTGAAAGGATGAAATGCGTAGAAAGATTCAACATTATTTTAGTGAAAGGATGAAGTGTATAAGTTGTGTAGTACAGAAGTCAACCAATTGTAAAGTGAAGAGTTGGAGAGCGCGGTGATTGGCTCGCGGTACCCCGTAACACGGAACATAGAGACATCACAGTCAAAGGATTGGGTATTACTAAAAAAATCAATGTTTCCTAAATAACAAATTAAAAAATTAACGATTTTCGTAATCTTCAAAAAGTATTTTAATGTATCTAAAATAAAGCCGGCTTTAAAAATGCATAAAAATAATCTAGCACAATTTTTAAATTCTTTTGCGTTAATAACATTTATATTATTTTTCACAGCTTCTTTCAAATAATTCAATAAATATTGGTTTTTTCTTGCTATTTTATATACTGTTTTCTTTCCTTTGTACAGTAGTCACATCCAGTTAAAACATAGCAAGACAACAATAAAGCTACCATAACTAAATAATAATATTAATATAATAATAATAAATTTCATTCCGTTTGATACATAAAATGCATATAGAATAGATTATAAAATAACAAAAGGAGGTTACAATATTGTACATAAATCATTTCTTGTTTAGAAATTCTGTAATATTATAAAAAGAGTTTTCAAGTAGGAACAATTTTATATTTTTTTTAAAGACACTTAAGCTCCCGGCAGTTTTGATAGCCGAAGGCAGTTTATTAAATATAACCGGACCAAATTTATCAGGAGAAATTTTAACCATATTTATTCTTGAATTGGGTATGTAAAAATCATCTTTCTGTCTAGTATTGTAGTCATGTTTGTTCTAATCTTTATATTAATAAAACTAAAGAACAAAAACAAGAATAAAATTTCATAGCACTCTGGAGTCATCTTTTAACTATGCGTATATATAAATTATGAATACTATACTTGTTATAGTAAGAATACAATTTGTAATATAGCGAGGTCATTTTTTTACTATAATTTTTTAGCAAGTGTACCGCCTTAAGATCTTATCTTATCGCTTTATCGAACTTTCAAGTGTTTTTTGTTACGTATACTCTTCAAAATTTTCCACTGTTTTTTCTTTTATTTTACTTTAAAATTAATAAAACAACACATCACTGATGTGTATACAGGGTGTTTGGCGAAAGGCCGGCACCCAGAATATTTCGTTTATTATAAGAGATACAGAAAATTGTTACGAAACAAAATTAAACTAGTCAAAGGGGTTCATAAAATGATCTTAGTAAGAATTATGTTTTATTATTTATTAGGTTTTAGCGGAAGTGTGTACAACTTAGATTCTAGCATAAGGAATCGGTATTATTATTTTTTTTTCGGAGTGTACATAAAATTTGCTCTAGAATGATACCAAAATATCATAGTTTTACTTCAACCATTTCAAAATGGCGACAATTTATTTTCATATGTACTTACAACTATAGGTAATTAACGAAAAAAAATATGTTTAAAATACCTTATAACAATCAACACAATACAAAAACTCTTACTAAATATAACAAACAAAATTAAGATCAAAAATACTCAAAATGGCAGCCGTCATTTTCTGCACAATTTGTCACATATAACAAATTCTGCCATTGCATCGTCAGGGAAGGTAGATGTAATATTTTTTGGTTTCAGGTAACAAAATCCCAAATAGCTGGCTGTGGTGTATTTTTATGAATTTTTATTAATAAATATTTTAAAAATTTGAAATGGTTGAAGTAAAACAATGATATTTTGGTATCTTTGTAAAGCTAATTTTATGTACATTTCGAAAAAATATATATAAAAATACCGATTCCCTATGCTAGAATTAATGTTGTACACATTTCCGCTAAAACCGGAAGTGACACAATATTATTCGTACGATCATTTTAAGAGCCCCTTGTCTAGTTATATTTTTCTTCTTAACATTTTCTTGTATCTCTCAAAATAAAGGAAATATCCTAAGTGCCGGCCTTTCGCCAAACACCCTGTATATAGTTGTGGGTGGAACAGTGAAGGCGGCCATTTTCCTCTCCTCTCAATCTAATCCAAATATCACTCAACTCACTATCTACAACCAAATATCACTCATCTTTTTACATTTGATTTGTTTTAATTATTTTATTTTGAATTGTTTTAGGTAATTATGTAATTGATAGAATGATGAATGTATGTTGCTTTCATGATAAGAAATTGCATCGCAGAATGATCCTTGTCAAATTTAATTACTAAAAAATAAGTTAGAAACGACTATGACCGAACAATGCCTAAATCATCTAATATTTCTCAGCTTCAACAATCAATAATGATATTTAAAAACCTGCTCTACATTTTTATATCATGTAAAAATAGAGAGTATTAAACTAAGAATGATATTCTGTGAATCTTATGTATAGTATATTTTTTTTTGTGATTTTTAGTATAACTTTTTTGCGCATTTTTTCCATCATTCTTTCAATTAAATAAACAGGTAATAATTTGATTTATTTTTAATTTTAAAAACTTATCTTATCGCGTTATCGCTTTATCGAAATTTCAAGTGTTTTTTAGTTACGTACACTTTTCAAAATTTTCCACTACTATTTTCATTTATTTTACATCATAATTATTTATATTTTAGAATATATTAAGTTTGTCAAACTGCATAACAATGAAAAAAGATTGCAATATGATAAACATTTTATACATTCATCGTTGTTAAAATGTCACGTAGCATTTTATTTACTTATTTACAGGGCATGTAACCGGTTAAAAAACCAATTAATAAAAACCGGTAACCGATATTTTCAACCAAAATTGCGAACTTTAACAGTCATTTTAACCGATATTTTTCAGGCCAAAAATACCATCAACCGTTAACCAAAAAAAATAAACCGGTTTTAGCGAACATTAACCTTTATTTTAATATCATTTAGCGAGAAAAAATTTTAATATTTTTTTTATATCTGTCTTTTCTATTTGTATTTGAACATGAGTCATGACAGTTTTTACAATTAACATTTTATTGGAGAGTCATAAATGTAGGTAGTCTCTTTGGCCGTCAAGGTTACTTAAAAAGTCCCATATAAATACTGCCTTTGTCAACACAGGCAAGTTTAAAATTGAAAAATGATCTGTGTTTTTTGAAGATTTACGGGATGTTTTGTGAATATTCATTAATTAAATTACTTTTTTTAATTGTTATATTTTTCTCAGATGGTAATTTATTATTATTTTTTTTTAATTAATTATTCTGTAATTTTTTTTAATCAAATTTTTATGAGTAATTACTTTTTTTTAATTAATTCTAATTATTTTTTTAACCGATATATTAACCAGTTTAAACCGGTTTCCAATTTTTAAAAACCAGTTTTCGAACTAAAACCTTTATTATTATAACGTTCTCTATAAAGGTTAACCGTTAACCAGTATTTTTTTCGGTTACATGCCCTGCTTATTTAACGTATACAACAAGGGAAAGTAAATCTGTTTGTCTGTAGTAATCAGACCAACATAAACCTCAGTTTTCGAAGATAAAATTTAAAAAACTACTCTTTCAGGTTAAAAATATTGTACAGTCTTAAGTTAATAACAAGTAAAAATAGTACTTACGTGTAATAAACAAGTGAGGAATTAAGAATGTAGAAGGTATTTTGTATAGTTAGTGTTGGTTGGTATTGAGACCTGCACAAAACTAGAACTAGTTGGGCGCGGCTCGTGTTTATATATTCGACAGATAAGATACTGGGCACGTGTAATCACGAAGCTTGTCTAATCTGCACACTTTGTCCCTAGATCAAGGGCCAGGAACACGAGCGGCTCCGATACACCTAATCTAGGGAGCGGCAACAACAAAGTCGCTCACATCTGAAGCATTTGTAAGTGTAACCAATCGAAAATGATTAGGAATTAGGAGAGATGATACTAACTACAGAGTGTCCGTTTTATTTTATCGATAATATAAATTTCTGCATAAAGGCAATCTATAGTGCCATCTCACTTGAAAACTTTGAATTAATAACTAATAATAGTAATAACTACCAATCGATAATACATATTGCTGCTTTTTTGTTTCATTTTATTTTGTCCACTATTGCTATCTCGAGAATTATTAGAGCTACGTGGTCGGTGAAATTAGCAAACAATTTCTATTTTACAACACTATTAAAATGAGACAAACACATTTTTTTTAAACCAGTGGTTCTCAAATTACGGGTCCCCACTTTTTTATTTTAAATAGGAACCTATTTTTTTTATTTGCTTATTCAATAGAGAATTTTTTTCTGAATTCAATGATATAATATTATGATACCCTAACATAACGTTTTTTTTGAGAAAAATGCATCTGAGAATGTGCAAAAAGGGCCCATTATTTAAAATCGGAAAGTTTCCTCACATCTGAGAGAGAGAGATAGGGGAAGAGCACAAATTTAAAGGTCTACACAATGCTTCAAGGTCATAGAACTGACTAGGGGAACATGAAAGGTACCGACACGGAGTGTCGCTTCTGTGTGTAACTATTCTGTGGTTTTATATTAATTTAATTAAAATATGACAATAATAAGAGTGCCATGACGGAAAAAAACGGAATACAAGTCATTTTTTAACCTGGAATTAGAGGGCCTTGAATTAAATATGTGAATACTTTTTATTGTTATTATACTTTTATTCACTTCTTCTGACAAGGCACTCTAATTATTGTCATATTTTAATCAAATTAATATAAAACTTCAGATGCATATTTCTCAAAAAAATCATTATGTTAAGACATGATAATATTATATCATTGAATTCAGAATAAAATTCTCTATTGAATAATTGAAAAAATATAGTTCCATTTAAAATAACAAAATTGGTACCCAAAGTTTGTGAACCACTGGTTGAAAAAAAAAATTTGTGCTCATTAAATAGTGTTGTAAAATAGAAATTGTTTGGTAATTTAACCGACCTCGTAGCTCTTATAGTTCTCAAGATAGGAATAGTGGACAAAATAAAATGAACACCTGTATATATATACTAATGACATCTTGCGAGTATATTTGTGAACTAGTGTGTTTCGGACCAACGACAAAATATAGGGCACGAGAGCAGCACCGTCGACTGTGCCTAAGCCTCTCAGCTCATTTCACACCATTCTATGATTGTCTCAGTTCACACCATATACCTATTAGTAATATAGCTCTGATCCTCCGCTATCCAGACGTTCAACAAAGCGTAATAGAGACATATCTTGTATCGCACAAAGCCGTTACAGTGCACTTGGTGCGCAGGCTCATCACGCAAGGAGATAGTGTTTCAAAGTCACATTTAATATTTAAAATAAAATAAATAAATAAATATAGATATTTGAAGAAAGTAATGAATTATTGTACATAATACTGTAATAATCATTTAATATTGTTTATTGATAATAAAATTACTACAGCGCGAAATTTTAAATATTTTAAGCTATGTTTTGTGTACTATGCACGATATGATAAAGCGAAATTTATTTTATTTATATATTAAAACAAATTGATACAAAATTGACATTCAAAACCGTAAATGGTAAATCTACTTGCAATAAATATGTTCAAATTAAAATGAACAATAAAATAATCAAATGTTATGTATTATAATTTCACAAAAATTATAATTTATTATTTGGAATGGAAGCATTTCGTATACTCGACATAAAATTAGATTTTAAAAATAATTATGTAACGATAAATGAAAAACATTACAAATTAAAAGAAATAAATTCAATAGAAATTCGTAACTCCCATTTGGATTCAATAGAAAAACAAAAATTAGATGAACTATTAAAAAATTATGAAGATTTATTCCCAAAAGAAAGTGAGCTCTTATCTCACACAAACATCCTAACACATAAAATAATAATGTCTGACGAAACAGCCACTTATACAAAAAACTATCGACGACCACAAATTTACGAGAAAGAAATCGAATTACATGTAAATAAATTGTTAGAAGAAAACGTTATTCAAAAATCGTACTCCCCCTGGTCATCAGCTATTTGGATAGTCCCCAAAAAGGCAGATGCATCTAATAAAAATAAAACTAGAATGGTTATTGATTTTAGGAAAATTAATGCGAGAACAAAAGATGATAAATTCCCAATCCCAAATATTGACACACTTTTTGATCACATCGGTAAATCAAAATATTTTACAACGTTAGATTCACATTCCGGATTTCACCAGATACTCATGGATAAATCAGATAGAAAAAAAAACAGCTTTTTCGACCCCTTCAGGGCACTAGGAATATTGTAGAATGCCGTTTGGTCTTAAAAATGCCCCGGCAACGTTTCAGAGAATGATAAATACGGCTTTAGGAGAATTGGTTCATGAAATCTGTCTCGTATACTTGGACGATATTATAATTTTTGGAAAAACACTAGAAGAACACCTAATTAATATCAAACGCGTATTTGAAAAATTGCGTAAAGCAAATTTAAAAATTCAAAAAGTCAAATCAAAATTTTTGCAACCAGAAGTTAAATATTTAGGCTATGTAATTAATCAAAACGGAATTATTACCGATGAAAGAAAAATTGAAAGTATAAAAAAATTAAACATTCCCAAGACAAAAAAAACATCAGTACTGCAAATCCCAGACTTAAATAAAGAATTCATACATTCAACTGATGCCTCTGACTATGCAATCGGAGCCGTATTAACACAAACACATGACAACCAGGAAAGACCTATCTGTTACGCTTCAAAAACTTTAAACTCAGCTGAACAAAATTATTCAACAATAGAGAAAGAATTAAAAGTAATTGTGTGGGCAATAAAAAACTTCAGACTATATTTATACGGAAGAAAATTTAAAATCAAAACTGATCACAAACCTTTGGTATGGCTTTTCAATATGAAAAACCCGAATCAAAAATTAATGCGCTGGAAAATTGAATTAGGAGAGTATAATTTTGAAATAGAATACCTAAACGGGAAACAGAATGTTATCGCTGACTTGTTATCAAGACAGCGTCTCGAGCTGAAGATAACAGAAATTACTGGGAACATATTAGATAAAAAAATTATCGCACACTGTGTGGCACGCGACTTCGAAATGTCTGAAGGATTAGCAAAGAAAATATCAGAAGAATTTGATAGTAAAAATTTTTGCTAAAATTACGACTCATTGAATAAACATTTAATTATACAGAAATAAGGTGATAAAATAATAATTCATTTAATAACAAAACAAAATCATTACGATCGACACTCCATAAAAAAATTAGATAAGCCATTAAAAGAATTAAAAGACTTTTTAATAATGAATGAGTTACACGAAATAAATATTCCTAAATAGATTTATATGGATTAGCGTGGGTAGATGTAAAACAAAAATTATACAAAATATTTAAGGATACTAATATTCAAATAAATGTCTTTAGTTTACCAGAAAATTACCATTTGACAAAAGTCAGTGATCAACCAAATAGCGAACAAAACGATATTAACACAGTGCATTCAGACAATGAGAATATTATAGCAGGAATTAAATATATAAACAATCGGTTAAACATAGCAGATAACCAAATTATTTTTGACTCACATAATCAAGCAACAAATATTCAAATTACAAAATTATTTAATAAGAAAAAAACAAAGAATACATATAACGATTAATGAATATAAATTTGTGGAAGAAACACTAAAATTTTAAAAAATATATATTGTACCAAAAGTTAGATATTTAGCTATATTTAATAAAGATCTTGATAAAAAGGTAACAAAAATCATATCAGAAAATTTTACTCCAGATTCAATAAATATAATAGCAGTTGACAAATTAGTTTCTGACATTGAACATGAGGAAGAACAATTGGAAATTATTCACGAATTTCACAATGGTATAACGAACCATAGAGGAATAAATGCTACTATTCAGGCACTGAAACAAAAATATGATTGGCCAAGAATGAATAAAGATATTATAGAATACATAAACAAATGTGAGTTATGTAAGTTAAACAAATATGACAGAAAACCGATACCTGCAACAGATAATGTCACTGCAACCCCCGATAAACCTTCCAAAATAATTAATTTAGATTTGTTAACATTAGAGGGTAAATACTTTTTAACTATTATGGACCAGTTCTCAAAACACGCAGAAACATATTTCCTTACTAATAAAACAGCCAAAACCATATGTGATATATTAATTAAATACCACCAAACTTATAGAATACCGGATATGATAATAACAGACAGCGGAGGAGAATTTAAAAATACACTACTACAGGATTTATTAAAAATATACGGAATTAATATTCATTTTATTGCATCCACAATCCAAAGAATAATGCAATCGAAAGATTCCATTCTACAATAATAGAGTCATTACGAATGATTAACCAAAAAGAGCGAATAAAAGAACAAAGTTTAATTCAAAAGGTAGATCTCGCACTAATAGCATACAACAACACAAAACATAACACAACCAAATTAACACCCAACGAAATATTATTCGGACCTGATCAGAACAAATATTTCACTAGACCAAACCTTAAACGAACATCAAGATAACATTAATACGGTAAATGAATTAGTAAAAACTAGAATTATGAACGAAAAATTAAGCAGATATAAAGAAAATGATAACCCATTACAATTAAAGCAAGAAGTATTTATTAAACAAAATCCTAGATTAATTGGCAAACTTAAAAAACCTTTGTACAAAAAATATTCCCCGAAAGCTTACGACCCCTTGTTAGGAAAAATAAAAATTACTGACGAACCGTGACAAGAACGTACGAATAAATAGAATAAAACAGTAAAAATTACAACGACTACTGTTACAGACTATGCCACGGACAACTGACTGACATTTCCAAAAATAACGGATTCCATCTAATCCAACTAGGCGAATGCAAAATAAAAGAGTCCGAGCAATTAGTACATTATAATTATGATATATCCCAAAGAGAAACAGAATTTACTAAGGTTACAAATACTTTTATTAAAGTGCAAAAACAATTAGAGAATAAAAAATACGCCTTCCAAAATATTTTAAATATATTAAAATGTAATTATGCTGACTTGAAAGATCAAGTTACAAAACTATTTCTGAGAAATAATAAAAGATTTAAACGAGGTCTTGTCAACGGGCTAGGATCTGTAATTAAAGCGATTACAGGTAATTTAGATTCAAGTGACGAGGAAAAATATAATAAACTTTTTGAACAAATACAAATTAATGAAATAATGTTACAAAAACAAAATGAACAAAAATTTACAAATTTCAAATAATATTTCCAAACAGTTTATTCAACAATTAGAAAATATAAAACATAACGAAGAAATTCTTCAGGAAAAATTAATATCAATAATATATAAACTAAATAAAAATCAGGATTGGCAGAGTATTATGGGAGTCAATAACCAAATATTAGAATTAATATTGATAATAAAAACATTAATGAATTCTGTAAACAAATAGAAGTAAGTTTATCTTTCTGCTCTCTACATAAAGTACACCCTAGCATTATCATATATGATAATTTGAAAAAAATTACCCAAAATAAAGATATTTGGAATTTTAACGAACTCATTGAAACCCATTGTAAATATGAAAATAAACAAATTCATTTTATAATCATGATACCAAATTTCTCAAAACAATACTATCCATTATTTCAATTCAGCCCCATTCCCACTTACAATGAAGAGCAAAAACTAATAACCATAAATGAAAATCAAAAATTGCTTTTTAAAATGGGTAAAGAAAATTATGTAACCAATAATTGCATATTTATAGAAAATAAGTATATGTGTGTTACACAATATTTTGAAATAAGCAAATGTATCTCTAACTTAATAGATAAGAAAAAGGATGATAATTGTCTGTATCATTATATAAGCATGGAAAACGATATTGAACAAATCAGAAATACAAATGATATAATAATTATTAGCCCTAACAAACAACAAATACAAATTAGTTGTTCGCATAAAAATATCTACAAAGAAATTACAGGAATTTTTAAAATGAAAACAAATGAAAAATGTCAAATAAATAAAAATGTTTTCGAAATTGTTAATCATCAATATAAAGAAATACAAATTCAAAATCTAGAAATAAATTATGAAAATAAAGTAAATGGAACAATGAATTTAAGAAAAGAAGAAAAAATAAAAGAATCAATAGCCGTTTTACCGAAAATAAAATCTTGACTTAAACAACAATTACCATTCTTATGTAATACACATTTTATTAGCTGTAATTATTTTAATATATATTTGTAAAATATTATTTAAATATAAGAAATATCTTTGTAAAAAGGGAAAACTCGAAGAAAAAGAAATAGAGTTAAACCCTCTAGCTTAAAATCATGCGTTATAGTAAAGTCTTGCAAGGGAGGAATTATGTTATATTATAAGTATCACACTTTGCTACTGCACATGACCATCCCCTCTTAGTAATTAAGCAAACTAAGCATAATGTAAAAAATTATAATGTAAATAATAAGTACGGACAGGCAATCGCCAGTCACTCGTAACATTGTAAAAACAAATTGCTCTATATTTTTATTTGTGTTTGAAAAATAAAAATATTTTTTTAAAGACAAAAAGGATTTAAAACTTAATTTATATATATATATATATATATATATATATATATATATATATATATATATACATATTGTAAGAAGTTTTGCATTTTATAAATATGTACTCACTGTGAGCGTGTTCATGATTCTCCAGGTGTTTCAAGTGTGTTTATGTAATGTTCTTAGTCTCCAGATTCCAAACTTGCTACCCTCGTCGCTGTAGGTCTCTTAGTTTACAACTTGATTATTCAAAATGTTCCACATAAGAGCGATGAAAACTGAAATGACATTATTATTGCACTCGGTAACAGTGTTGGTGTTGATACTGCTCACAGACTACAAAACAATAACAACTCTAATTTTCCCGCTCCGATTGTTGTTAAATTTATTAATAGAAACATTAGAAATGATTTCTTTTCGGCTGCCAAAATTAAAAAGAACCTGTCCTCCACTTTGATTCGTGCTGAAGGTCCCGTGCACAAAATATATGTCAATGAACATTTATCTCCTAAGAATAATTCTCTTTTTAATAAAACTCGTGAGCTCTGTCGCAATAAAGGCTTTAAGGACCAAGAACTGTAAGATATTCGTCAGAAAGGATGATAATTCGCGTTCATTTATTATAAGCAGTGAAAAGGATTTGATTAAAATAAATTAGAACAAGCAGGTTTTTTCTTTAAATAAATTTCAATAGTAAATGGCTACTGTTTATTACCAAAATGTGCGGGGTCTACGGACTAAAAGTAAAGAAATCCGCGTTAATTCTTCAGGGTGCAGCTATGATGTAATTTGTCTGACTGAAAGCAACTTAAACTCAAGTGTGTATGATAGTGAAGTACTCAGTAATGAGTACAGTGTGCTAAGAAGGGACAGATCTACAACTATCAGTTCTGAAGCAGAGGAGATCTGGGTGAAACTGGACTTGAACGATAAGTACTCTTTATCTATTTGCTGCGTGTACTACCTCCCTGTGATTCCCAAGCTTTAAGCGCGTTCTTAGTGAAACTGTGTGATATTATTGACAGCAATGATCCGGGGAATTTTCTGTATATGACTCTTCCAGGCCCTACATATTACCATCTAATACTTATAACAGATCGTCATCTGAATTTGTCGATGCTATATCCTATTGTAGACTCTTTCAATTTAACAATGTAATTCATTCTAACAATCATATTTTGGATTTAATTTTGAGTAATAATGAAAATGTAAAAGTTCTCGAATGTAACACTCCACTTTCTAAATTAGATGATAAACATCATCAAGCGTTTGATATTTTTTATAATTATGCTACTGTGAATTCACTACCTACACTAGGTCGTAAAATGTTCAAATATCATTCAGCTGATTATATTGAAATAAATCATTATCTCAATGATATTGACTGGACTGCGAGATTTCGTGATAAAGACGTGGAGTCTATGACTTCTGATTTTTTATTATTTATGAATGTATAAATCTTTTTGTGCCTTGCTCATCCAAAACCTTCAAAGATTGTCCGGTTTGGTTTACTAATAATCTGATTATGTTAATAAAAGAAAAAGATAGAGCACATAAGAAATTTAAACTTTATAAAACTAGAGAATTATAATAACGAATTTTCATTACTTCGTAAAAGATGTAAAATATTAAAACATCAATGTTTTTCAAATTATGTAGAAAATTTTAAACAACACATCCCGAAAAATTCTAAAAAGTTTTGGTCATACATTAATTCTACAAAATCTACATCCATTCCTAGTAGAATGTCTTATAATAAACAAGTTAGTTTCAATGGGGACGATACTTGTTCTTTATTTTCTTCATATTTTAAATCTGTTTATGGTCCTCCTACTGTTATTGCTTGTAATAATCTATGTGCTGATGTCTCGTCAAATCATCTACATAATATTGAGATAGATGAGTTTAATGTCTTTGAAATTCTGAACAGCTTAGATATTAGTAAGGGTGCCGGTCCGGATTCATTAAAAAATGTGCTATTTCTCTTTACTTGCCTTTAACGCTAATTTACAGGCAATCTCTTCAAGAAAATCATTGTCCTAAAATTTGGAAAATGGCATACGTGATTCCTATACATAAATCCGGTAATAAAGGCATGGTAGAAAACTATCGACCTATATCAAAATTATGTATATTTGAGAAAATTTTTGAAACACTTATTTATAGGAATCTCTACGCATTTGTAAAAAATATTATTATCCCTGAACAACATGGATTTGTTTCCGGGCGTACAGTTGAAACCAACCTTCTTGAGTATACGGGTTATATTTTAAAGGCTATGGATGATCAGATTGAGGTCGATGCCATGTATACCGATTTTTCAAAAGCTTTTGACAAACTGCCTCACGACATATTAATTTACAGATTAGCCGAAGTAGGTATACATGGCAATTTGCTTCGTTGGTTCATTTCATACTTGAAAGAGAGAAAACAATGTGTTGTCTTGAATGGATTTAAATAAAAGTTGATAGTCGTATCTTGTAAACCTGTCTTTATAAAAAATATTTACATCTGCCATCAAATAGTATATGTAAAATCATAAAAAATTTTATCTACAACTATTGAAATATGGGTACATTATACGTGTGATACTACATATAATATACTAGTCATATTACACAAGTGTAATATGAAAAGTTATATTACACGCTACACTTTTCTGTAATAAATAGAGCATGTAATGTAACATATAACATTTTAATAAACTGTTATAGTATTTAACATTACTAGCGAGGTAAGTAGGGTTTAACTGGCGGACAGAAGAATTGAACTGGCGAGTCGAAGACGAGCCTGTTATCCTTCTGAAGCCAGTTAAACCCGTTACCTCGCGTGTATTGTTCAATATTTTATTTGTTTTTCACTTGTAAATAAATTAAAATAAGTTAAAAACACATTACTCAAATTTATATTGACACGAGTGCTGCGTGCTGCCATCTCTTACGGATACTATGAACTACATTTGTCAAAATGGCTTTGATTGTTGTGCTTTTGTTATTTTATTTACTTTCGGTGCAAATCAGGAAAATGGATGTGCCCGAAGCAATAATTAGTGAAGCAAACAGCGTACTTACAAATTTATCATCGTCAAGATACGAACGAGAATATAAAAATTTCAAAGATTGGCAAAAAAAAAATGAGGTTAATATAAATAAATCCTAACCTATTTCAGTGACAGCTAATCTACTAACCTGTTAAATTTTAACAAGTTAGTAACTTGTTAAATCAAACTTAACTACTTACTAGAGTGCTTTGATAAATTGAAGTTTACAAGTGAGTAACAAATAAATTTATTAATAATATATTGACATTTGAATTAAAGTGCGGTTCTCACGTTCTTCTCGCCCATTCTGCTGAGGTGTATAAATTGCTGATCGGCCTAACTCAATACCATTTTTCTTTGCTATCTCGACAAATCTTTGATTTATATACTCCGTACCGTTATCTGACATAATGGCTTTGACAGAGTTTCCTGTTTGGTTTTTGACATATGCTAGGTAATCTTCAAAACGATTTGCTACTTCATCCTTATGACAAATTACGAAAACGTTTCGATACTTTAAAGGTCACAAAGTATCTGCATCCACTGAATGAAGTTTCTTTCATTGGTCCACAAACATCAGTTACAACCAATTCTCCTGGCTTACTTGTTTTTGGTATTTCTCGGAAATTAGTTCGCTGAAATCCGTTTCATTTGTGTCTGAAACATAAATTCCTTTCAGTTTTAGCAATTTTCGTACATGCGATTTGTTTTGGTGTCCCATTCTTTCATGCCATACTTGCAAAGAATTTTCTTTAGTATTTCGAGCTACAAAGCAAAAGTGGTTATCTTTAATAACATCTATATTTAAAATATACATATCTTTTTGTCTGTAGCCTTCCACAACAACAGTGTTGTTCTTTGCAAATATCCATTTGTTTCCCAAAATGGTTTGCTTGAAACCTTTTTCTGCTACTGATCGGACCGAGAATAAATTAACTTTCATTTCAGGAACATACATAACATTATTGAGATAATGTACTCCTCCATTCAAAAGTGATCTTATTACAATCTGTCCAGAACCTTTAGCTTCAACTTTTCGACCATCGCCTAATTCAAATGTAATTTTCTCTCCCAATTCCTTGAACTTTGTAAAATATTCTAATTGCCAACAAACATGTTCTGTACAACCTGAGTCTATAATCCATCTTGTAGCATCATCACATGTATTCTTTTTTGTTACCATAGCATAACGTTGGACATTTTCGTTCTTGGAATTGTCATTAGATTTTTTCTTAGAGCAATTTCGCCGAAGATGGGGTCCTCCACAAATCCAACATCTTATATTTATTTTCCTTTTAAATGTGTCTGTTTTTCCTTTCATAACTTCAGTTTCTGAAGCCCATTTTGAATTGAAGTTTTTATTTATCTGTTTTCTTGCTACCAGTGCCGATTCTTCATTCGTGGTCAAATCACAGATTCTCAACCTTGTCTCTTCAACCAACAAACGGGATATTAACTTATTTAAAGTTTGTTCAGAAGCAGGTGTCGAATCTCATGCACTATGGAAATGTCTGAATTCGGATGGCAATGTATTCAAAACAGTTGTCATTAACATTCTATCAGATACGGGTTCATTTAATTCTTTTAAACGTCTGGCTAATGTTTCCAATTTGCTAATATGTGTTGCAATACCATCTCCCGGGGTGTATTTATATTCACGGAATTGTGATTGCAGCAAATATATCGCATCTGCCGATTTCTGTTCATATACATTAATAGCTTTATCCACATATCATACGCTGTATCACAGTTCATTATTAATGACAATGGCTTCTTATCCAGCGTTGTCACTAATATTTCTTTGGCCACTTTATTAGCCTTTTTCCATCGTTTTAGTTCAACTGCATCTTTTTCTTCAGGCTTGACGAAAGTTCCGTCAATCAATTCCAAGGCATCTCGAGCATCTAAAATTACCCGAACCTGAAATTTCCACTGCATCCAATTACCTCAATCTACAAGTTTCTCGATTTTCACTCTGTCTCCATCCATTGTATTTTGACAAAAGGTAGACAAAGTCCAGAAAAACGTATCAGAAGAACTCGTGCCAATTCACATGAAACAATAATTCACAAATAATATTTATACTTTATGATTTGTGCCTGGGCCCATAGCCTGTTGTTATTAGACACAAATAAAACTGTGAATTGGTTTCAAGTCAGTTTATATTAAAGTTAATATAAATACAAATAATAAAATGGATGACAGTTTTACACATCAATCATATATATATCAACACATAGAAAAAACAAAGCAACATATACTATTACCTAGGATCAAGTACAACTTTTATATTTTTTTAGCGAAAACTATGTTATCCTATTATTTCAACCCTCTCTATTACAGGAAAAATAGTAAAAAAATCCCAGAGCCGTAGTTTTTGACTGATACACTTTTTAAGACAATCAAATTTTTGTTAAATCTTGAAAAATTGTTATGTAATTTTAAGGGGTGTATGTTATGTAATTTTAAGGGATGTACCTATTTCAAATTATCAGTTTATTTTAAAATGTGAATGCATATGCCATCTATTAAGCATTCTATTAACTACTGCACTGGCCAGCTGAGTATTCATATATTTTAATTGCAATTTTCAAGTAAACGACTTGTCTGTTCCAATGATTTCGTTTTCGAAGCCAAGTTTCTATTTAATGCAAAAAGTGAATGCATGTGCCATCTATTGAGGAGTCTAGTAACTACTGTACTGGCCACTTGTATTCATATATTATAAAAGCAATTTTTAAGTAGACGACTTTTCTATTTAATTTCCTTTTACATTGTGTTTTACTTGTATTTTTGCTTTACAGGATCTTCAACTGATGTCTTTGATTTCTTGGCTGACCAGGTAATTACAACAGAAACATAATTAATATTTATTTCACATTTGTTGTAATAATTATTAAAAAAAAAAACAATCTTTTAATTTCTTCAATATCACTAGACATATCTATTTATAGACTCGATATAAAATCGATTGCTTTGAAATTTTTTGTGGGTCTTTAAAAAGACACTTCTTAAGACAGTCAAAATGTCTAAAAATCTTAAAAAAATGACCACCTCTATTTCTTTAACGAAAAGTATATCATCCTATTATTTCAACCTTCTACATTACGGGAAAAATAGTGAAAAAATTCCCAGAGCCGTAGTTTTTGACTTAGACAATTTTTAAGACAGTCATATTGTCTTCAAATTATGAAAAATTGACCCCGTCTATATTTTAGCGAAAAGTATGTTATCCTATTATTTCAACCCTCTACATTACGAGAAAAATAGTGAAAAAATTCACAGACTCGTAGTTTTTGAGTTAGACATTTTTTAAGACAGTCAAATTTTCATAAAATCATCAAATATTTATCTCCTACATGTTAAATTTTATACTTTGTTTAATATTTATTTCAAATTTCAATTTCTCACTTCTGTACTGGCCAACTAAATTATCAGCTCTAAAATAAATTGGCAGTACTTGTCTGAACAACACGAATTCATATTTCACTCGGTTTTCAATTTAACTCAAAAACTGAACGCCTATGCCATCTATCTACAACTCCTGGAACTACTCACTTGCTCAAGTAAATCTTCAACTGTAAATAATCATGGCATTACTTGTCTGAACAACACGATATGATATTTTCCTCTAAATGCGATTTAGCTTGAAAACTGAACGCTTATGCCATCTATTAACAACTCTTGGGACTATGTACTTTTCAGCTTAAATCAAAATCGAATGTGAAATATATTATTATAATACCTTACATATAGTTTTAGTTAAGCTTGTTTCAAGACAGTTACGAGCTAGATGGGTGACCGTGTTTCAGAGATAACTTTACTTGTATTTCATGTTGGTTGCAACTAGATTATACAGTATTTGTTATAGTTATTAGCTACGTTTTTACCTCCCGCCTATCAATATATAGATAAGGAAGGTATTGTTTTTGGTCAGATTTTTCGAGTGTGTGTTTTCAACATATGAGCACGAATTAGGGTCCCTACAATACGATTTTACTATTTTTACCGTGATGTCTGTATGTCTGTGTGTGTGTCTGTGACGATTTTTCGTCCACGATAACTCCAATAGGATACATGTAAAAAATATAATATTTGGTATTTAAGAGTTCTATTCTAATATGATGAACTGATTAGATTTTGACTACAATTGGTTAACTGAAAGTAGTACTTTACTTGAAGCTTTAAACCGTTTTTCCTAAAAAATACCTCTAAATACTATATTTTCGCAAATTTCGTTATTATAAATACAAAGATTTTTTAATTTTCTACCGATCTGCATAATTACGTTTATATGTATAACTTCTACCTAGATAGAAAAAAATATATAAATTTTAATAATTTTACATATCGTTTAGGCTGAGAAATTTCGATAAAACAGATGAGTTATTCATATGTTCATAAAATTTGACATATGTCATATTTGATGTAAGTAAGTGTAAAAGATAAAATAAGTAAAAATGAAGTAATTTTATTGTAAAATTTAAAAAGATGGAAGAAATATATTAGGAACGTATTTGCATGCGTGAATCAAAGTAAGTTCAGATCCGGTTTTAGTAACGTCAAAAATAGCTGTCATATTGGTCATACAAAATTTATGAAGGAAATTTTAGGTATGAAATGAATTAAAAATATTCTGAACTGCAATAGCAAACTAATTTTAAAACTACAAATTAAATGTATTGAAAAACTTATATAGAATATATTACTACAGTGGCGGGAGGTATTGTGTTGGACACACCAGATTTTTTAAACTACATTTCGGGTAGTAAATAATTAACTAGTCAAGCTCGTATAAAGGCAGTTTCTTGCTAGATGGGTGACCACGTTTTAGAGATAATTTCACTTCTTTTATTCTTTTGACGAGAGCATTTCTGTATCTGATAAAATTAGAACCTCTAGAGGTTGATAATAGGGTAGTTATTAAATGTTGATAATTTAAATGGTGGATTATGTAAGACCTGTGAGTCATATCGAAGTTTGGGCGTCAGATTAGGAATCTACGCTGTCGAGTTAGTGGGGTAACATGTATGAATCACTCCTTAATATAAGCACCCTTATACATGTTATGTGCGTACATTTCGGCTACTGAAAAATCCAACAATTCGTATACGTGTAAAACTTCTTTTTGTATTTGATTTGATTCAAATTTGGTATACGTAAAATAGACACATAGGGTTAGACTCTGGCCAAATTTGGGCACCTAAGGGTTGATATTAAGGGAGGAAATGAGTTTTCAAATAAAATTGCTATTTTGGAAACTATTAACTTTAAAGAAAAACTTTATTAAGCTTTTTTGATGAGAACAGGTTTCTAAACAACTTTTATTTAAAAAATTTTCTACTACGACTTTTCATTTTCGAGAAAAATTTTCAACCCCTAAAGGGTGCTCTAGATTTTTCATAATTTTTTTATAAATACACCTTAGTATATACAATTTATATATATAGTTTTAATATTTTCTTTTTATGGGTGTGGAAAATAGATAATTTTTTTTGGGAATTCTTCAAGTAAACTATATGTTGTAGCCACCTCTAATATTTGGTAATTTTTTTATAAATGCCCTTTAGAATATGCAACTCAGATACAAAGTTAATTTTTTTTTTTTACTTGATGGGTATGGGAAATAGAATTATTTTTCTGAAAATTCTTCAAGTAAACTAAATCTTGTAGCCATTCCTAAATTTTGGTAATTTTTTTATAAATGCCCCTTACCATCACAAACTCAGATACAAAGTTTCAATTTTTTCCTTTCATGCATTTGGGAGATATTTTCTAAAAGCTGGGCTGTGTTCTAATCAAGTGTTTAGTGTATTCAAGTGACGTCTGAACGAAGCATTAACTCTAGATAACATTGTGGAAAACAGCCTCCAGTAGCCATCTGTTGCCAACGGCACGAACTAACTAAATTCTGCCATCTGTAGCAAAATGCTCGAACTAATTAAATTTACATATGTCGGTAATATAGCTGACAGCATTTTGGAGCTGTCTTTTATAAAAATATTTATTATTATTAACAAATTTAGAGTATTTTCGAGCACAAGACATACTTTTGCATTTAATTTTATGTATTTTGTGCAAATATGAATATTTTTAATGCAATAATAAAGAAGGGGTTGTTATTAGAGGAGTTATTTAACAATAAAGATAATTAGTGGATTACGTAAGAACTACAGGTTGTAGAGAAATTTGATCACCAGATTCGGAATCTACGAGGTGGAAATACGGGTATACAACCAAAAAAAAAACCACCCACTTAATATGAACACCCCTACACATAGGTTACTTCTAGACATAACGTTATACATTCCAAGATATTGTTGCTGCAGATTCCAAATTTTCAAACAGAATTTAAATATCTTTTCTCGTTAGAAATATTCGATTTCCGGGAATGGACTGTGTCAATTTTTGAGTCAGAGCTCAACGTTTCGCCCGCAGTCGTATGGGGCATCTTCAGGAGCAAGAACGTTTTACTGTCGATAAACAAGGTTACTCGACGTGTCAACCACGCTAGAGGCCAAGTTTAAGCAATAAAGGCGCAAGGGACGACTCAGTTTATAAGGTTACCCGACGTGTAAACCACGCTAGAGGCCAAATAAACCAAGTACTTGGTTTATTTGGCCTCTAGCGTGGTTTACACGTCGGGTAACCTTATAAACTGAGTCGTCCCTTGCGCCTTTATTGCTTAAACTTGGCCTCTAGCGTGGTTGACACGTCGAGTAACCTTGTTTATCGACAGTAAAACGTTCTTGCTCCTGAAGATGCCCCATACGACTGCGGGCGAAACGTTGAGCTCTGACTCAAAAATTGACACAGTCCATTCCCGGAAATCGAATATTTCTCATGACTCAGACTGTGGAAGCCTACGCAATTATTATCTTTTCTCGTTCTTGAGATATGGACACCTAAAGTTGAAAAGGTTATTTGACAAAATACTTTCTGTGAGGTTCCTTCTTTAGTTTTTTATTTATAACTTTTGAAAGAGTAAAGATATCGAACTGAGATTTAAAAACTTGGAATCTATATTAAATTATGAATAATGTACAACCAGAAAACATTACATTAGATATGAATTACATGAGAGGTGAAGCTGTAAAAATACATGTAACAAATGTATCAAATAATCAAAACATCATTTTCCATTTTGTACTCCTTGTGGCTAACCATAGTTTTTGATATTTTTTATAGATGTCCATTATTACCTTCTACTCAGATACAGAGTTTAAATTTTTCTCTTAATGGGTGTGGAAAATAGAACTGTTTTTCTGAAAAATCTTCAAGTAAACTACATGTTGTAGCCACCCCTAAATTTTGATAATTTTTTATAGATGCCCCTTAGTATCTACAATTCAGATACAAAGTTTTAATTTTTTCCTTAAATGGGTATGGGAATTAGAGTGATTTTTCTGAAAAAAATTTTTGTAAACTACATCTAGTAGCCACCCCTAAATTTTGGTAATTTTTGTATAGATGCCCCTTAGTATCTACTACTCAGATACAGAGTTTTAATTTTTTTCCTTGAATGGGTATGAGAATTAGAGTGAGTTTTTTGAAAAATCTTTAAGTAAACTATATATTGTAGCCACCTCTAAACTTTGGTAATTTTTTTATAGATGCCCCTTAGTATCTACAACTCAGATACAAAGTTCTAATTTTTTCCTCTTATTAGTTTGGGAGATATAATTAATTTTCCAAAATTTGGGATGTGTTCTAATCAAGTGTTTAGAGTGTTCAAGTGACGTCGAAACGAAGCACTAGCACTAGGTAGAGTTTGGAAAACAGCCCTTAGCTAAGTGTGCTGCCATCTATGGCAAAGGGCTTCAACTAATTTATCCTGTATATGTCGGTAATAAAGATGACTGCAGGTTATTGTATGAACTGACATCTGACTACCCAACAAGAGAAAATCCTTTCTGGTTCTCATACCAGACCATCTCTAGGCAACAAAATCACATGGTTTATGTCATAAATTACGAGGAATCTGAATCTGGCCACAAAATGAAGATATTTGTAACCGTTGAGGAGTTACGAGTCAGGGAAAGTAAACATTTCCAGACGAAGTTCAGAGGTAAATAAATACGTGAATAAATTTATAAATTTGAAATAGAATTCCATCCAAATCCAAGTCCCAAGAATTTGCCAAACAATTTTATTGTATTTATTTTTTCCTTAAATGTGTATTTCCTTTTTCAATAAAGTATTTACAGAAAAAGTGTTTCTTATTCCTTCCTTCCAGCTCCAAAAGTAATTTAGCTTAAGACATGTTTGTTTAATTGCAGACAGCTGTCCGGAGTCCAGTGGCTGAAACTAGACACGAGGTAAGTGAAGAAATCACCACTTAAATAGTTATAAAATTCGTGAAATTAAACTTGTGGCTCATTTCTTTGTTTTCCGACTGTAATTCCTACACGGTTAAATATGCAAAACTGTGACTAGAAAATATAAAATCTGCATTAAATTCTGTGTAAAATAAAACCAGAAAATATTTTTTACTGTTAGTGGTTCAGAAGATAATGAATCCCAAACTTTGGAGATTTTGTATATTTGCTTTGTTTTCAGTTTTTGTAGAATAACTATTAAATGAATTGAGATACAAAACTGGGTGTTAAATTTCCGGAATATATATTAAATTTTACGTAAAATAAGTCTTAGTAGTATTATTTCCGTTGAGTGGTTTCGGAGTTTGAAAGCTATAAACTTCTCATATTTAAATGCCACTTCCAAAATACGTCATCGGTCACGTGACTGATCCAAGTATTTTTTTTTTGTTGCACAAAATTCCGACAGATGTCTCTAGTTTAATCTCCTATATTTTACATTTTCAAATGCCATTCCCACACGGTTACAGATAATGCCTTTTTGTTTCAAAATTTGAATTCTACATGAAATTTGGCATTTCCAGGCACGAAAATCTGAAGATTTGTATTTTAAACTACGAGGAATCTGCATCTGGCCACGAAATGAAGATATTTGTAACCGTTGAGGAGTTGCAAGCCAGGAAAAGTGAAGTAACACTTCCAGACGATGTTTAAAGGTAAATAGACAGCTGTCCGGAGCTGGTGCGGAGGGACAGACACGCCGGACACCTGGGGAACGTGTCCAGCGAGCCTCCAGGTCCGGACTTCAGGTCCGGGCTGATAAATCCACCACCGCTGCGAATTCTGCACCAATTCTTCCAGATTCCAACGCTGTGGGAAATTCTACTTTGATATTTGTAAAACAGTTTGAAAATAAATGTCGTATTTTGTGAGTATCAAGACATAAAAATGAGTCAAGTGTTGTAGCGACAGTGAGTTGTAAACTCTGCACTTTTAATCAAATATTGACAAATTTGAAGAACAACAGAAGTGTTTCTTATTAGTTTTAAGTGTTTTGTATGTCTTGATCGGTTTTGTCTTTACCCGGAGTTCCAGGCTGCCAAAGAACTGAAGGAACAACTTACTGAAAAATATCATTTTTGTAATTTACCTTTTGGTTTCCCACTCGTACAGAGTTAAAGATAACGCCTTTCTGTTTCAAAATTTATATTCTACATGATTTTGGCATTAGATACATTATACCTTTATTTTTTCCGATGAGTGGTTTAACATTTATAAGCAATCAAAAAATATCATATAAGAACTAATCTCGTATATTTATATATTGGTGACACAAGGGCGTGTTGGGTGTTGCCTACATTCACCACAATTAAAAATGACCTATTTTTGCGAATTAAGCGAGAACAGGGTGTTTCTGCGCAAAACGGACTTCGAATCCGTGAAGTACACTATAAAAACTTAAAAAAGTAAAGATATCGAACTTAAAAATTAAGAATAAACATTAAATTATGAATAAAATACAACCAAAAAACAATTCATTAGATTTGAATTACATGAGTGGTTGAGCTGTAAAATGCATGTGACTTACATGTTTAAAATAATACAAGAAACATTTTCATTTTTATACTTCTTGTGGCTACTCCTAAATTTTGGATAATTTTTTTTATAGATGCCCCTTAGTATCTACAACTCAGATAGAAAGTTTTAATTTTTTGCCTAAATGGGTGTGGAAATAAGAGTGATTTTTCTGAAAAATCTTCAAGTAAACTACTTCTAGTAGCCACCCCTAAATTTTGGTAATTTTTTATAGGTGCCCCTTAGTATTTTGTTACGGTTTAAAATTATCGTAACATTTTTGGTTAATTCTGCCCCTGTGAACTAGGCATTCAGTAAAACTTTACGTCGAAGTCGGTTTATGCCCTTTTATTTATTTAGAATCGTTGAGTTTGCGCAAGATCGAAGATTAATTATTGGCAAGCGTGACGATCTTTCTTTTTCTATCGCTCGTGTGTTGCGAACCTTTCAGTGAAAGTTAAAATTGTTTAAAGTTTTGAAATTTGGATTTTTGGAAGCAAATTTGAATTGCCCGCTACCGGGGAGTATACTGAAGATTATCGCATCTGGAAATTGAGCATATTTCCGCGGATTTATCCGGATCTAATTACGCACGTGGTATTGAAATTCTTTTAGAACCGCCTTACACCTCAGCTGAGCGCTATATTCGTTTATTCTGTTGTTTTACTTTATTCATTGTTATTGTTATATCTACCATTATTTCGATTGATGGTTTTAAAATGTTTAACTCCCTTTAAAATAATTCCAGTGGCGTGCCCGTGCCACGCTTGTTATAGTTGGGTTATTAACAAAACTCTTTCAGGTTCTTTATTGGTATCACTAGTTGATATTTTCGTTTCGTATTTTTTTCCTACTGTGCAATTCAAAATTCTCGTGCACAATTACGAGCATTATCGCCAGATACGCCGCACAAGCTGAGCTGAAGCGCTTGGAATGTTATTCGGATTTATGATTGAGTTGGAACGATCCTTGGGCCAAGGGGCTTAGCCTGGAACATTGTTGTGTCCATCTTGCTCTGCCGGACTCGACGGCGCTGAACTTGCGGAGCCGTCATTAGGAACCACCAAGGACCACAGATAAGCTCCCTTTATTTTATTTTGTTTATTAACTTTATCCCCTTTATAAGCATAAGCTTCAAATGTACTATTTAGAGTAATTATTGACAATTGGAACCGTACATACACTTTGTATGTGAGAGCTCGCGCGAGCAGCGTTTACTTATTATTATATAGTTTGTATATATTTATTTATTCAGTCTTGAACTGGAATTCGGGATTGTGTGGTTGTAGAGAGAGTCAGGACTCACGTTGCTACGTCACTGTTAATGCGCCTGTATCGTCGTGTGCTTGGTCGACCAACCATCCGTCGTGCGTCGTTTTGCGCTTATTTAATGAGCACATTGCTTGCACTTCGCAGTCCTCGCCCTGTCGTGCGTACCGCATCCCCGAACTATAGCTACCAACGTGTTTAAATTACTTTATTTTCGTTCAATTTCGATCTCGCACGAGCTGCAATACTTTTCGTACTTCAGCAAAGATTTGAATTTTTATATTTACACTTGTTTAAAAGTATTATCGTTGCTCACATTTTATTCGTTCATTAAATTCAGTTGAATAGAGTTTTATTTTTACTAAATAGACAATATTTGGGTTTTAGTTCTGTAAAAATTTATTAATTACAACGTTTCGACAGCTCAGGGCTGCCTTCGTCAGGTAAATAACAAATAAATAAGTAGTTAAGACAACACGTAACATAGGTAACAAATTTTATTTTTACCTCCCGCCTATCAATATATAGATTACATATGATTAATTTAAATTTATTTTATGGAAATTATATAAGCCTGAACGATGCTTGAAACCAATTCATACATTTTATTTATTTTTTCATACAAGTACGGCAGCTGTGCTTCAATTTAATTATTAATTGAATGCTAAGAAATCATTAGTTGATTTAAATTAAATAGTTTTCATTTGAATATAAACACTTTTAAAAAATAATTATATAAAATAAACTAATTTGAAATTTATTTATTCCAATTTTTGTATTTTATAAAGATTTTGTAGCCCATTGGTATAAAAATATAAATTTCGAAATGTTCGAAAGCATTAAAATTATTTCCCGACATTACTGGAATCGTTTGTCCGATTGCTGCTGTTGCCGCAGCAACAATATCTCCCGGCAGATTCATTCCAGTTTTCATATATAGTTCATTGGAAAATATATCATTTTAAAAATAATTAATTAATAATATAATAACAGGTATAATAATTAAAAATAATAGTTTCAAATAATAATAAATATAAAAATCGTCAAAATTAAAATTTATAATTCTTTGTAAAATTATAAAAAATTATTATTTTGCTCAAAGAAAAAATTTTGAGTGTACTACGAGCTGAAAACACTCGTGCTGCAATCTCTAGCCTCGGTTTGCAAAGGGACAGTTTTAGGCTATAGTACACAAAAAACATTTTTTTAATAATTAATAATTTTTTAAAAATTTATTTTATTATTTTTAGATGTCTGATGGTAATAAGAAAAAAAACTATCTGGTGCACAAAACCGAAAAAGAAAACTTGAGAAAGAAGAAAATAGTAAAAGAACACTGTTTCTATAGAAAAATGTTTGCTTGCCAGTAAGTTATGTTTATTTTATAACTTCCTTTTTTATTTACTCTTTTACCGCGGTTTACTTACCTACCGACGCAGAATTATTATTGTGCTATGTTATGATATGTGCCTTTTCTTTATCAGGCCCATCTTCGGCCGTCGATGATTTGCGCAGAGCTTTCCTCTCCGGCGCCGATGAATGTGCCGATGTGTCTTTGGGCGAGATAATTGATCCAGAGACAATGAATGATCTCGCTTTATGGCCTCAAGTGATATCAGACAAGCTTAGGAATAGATCACGGCCCAGTACACATAAACACATTTTGCTTATCCAATCAGTAATAACACATCATTTTCAAATTCATATTATTTAAAGAAGTTATCAAATAAGAAACTGTTGAAAGAAACTGGCTCGTATATTCGAAATCAAGTGATTCTGTTTATTGTTTTCATTGTAAGCTTTTTAATAGTGATGTCACTGCGTTCAATGGTAAAACGGGTTACAAAGATTGGCGACGCTTGTCTAGAAACATAGAACGCCATGAAAAAAGTGCGAGGCATCCAATGACTGTCAAAAAATGTCTTGATTTAAAAACAGAAAAACTATAGACTCCGTGAACCAAGCTGAAATTGAACGCGAGAAAAAGGTGGGTGTCAGTTATCGAAAGAATAATTCACATTATTTATTTTTTAGCAAAACAATGTTTAGCGTTAAGAGGGAAATCGGAAAAACTTTTTCAATCAGAAAATGGAAATTTTTTGCAACTAATTGAATGTGTTTCTAAATTTGATGCCGTGTTAGATGATCACATTGCTTGCGTTCAGAAAGAACATTCTCGCGTAATTCATAATATTCAGAATGAAATTATTAATTTATTGGGAGAAAGAATTAGGAAAACTATTATTTTCAACTTACAACAATCAAAATACTATTCTATTATTTTGGATTGTACTCCCGATATTGCTCACGTAGAACAAATTTCAGTCGTTGTTAGATTTGTTTTTCTTAATTCATCTATAAATATGGTTGAAGTAAAAGAACATTTTTTGGGTTTTTACTGGACAGGCTTAACCACATTTGTGTTACAATTTTTGTCATCACCTAACATTGATTTACAAAACATGCGCGGTCAAGGATATGATAATGGCGCGAATATGAAAACTAGATCTGAATCCACGAGCGTTTTACATTCCTTGTTACACAGTCTCAATTTAGTAGTAAACGATGCCGCTAAAAGTTCACTAGAAATAACACATTTTTTTGTATCGTACAGGAAGTTTATGTATTTTTTGCTGCTCCAACTGCACGTTGGCAATCACTTATTGCATGTTTTCGTTTATTCTCTCTGAGAGGTTAGTCAGAGTTCTCTGGTGACGTCATCAGATGGTTCAGATTGTCCAGAGTGTTTGTGTAGTATAAGAACGGTTAAGAGCGTGTCAAAAGTGGGAATCATGTCTTTTTCAAATAAAACCAACGACTTGTTACCTTTCATTGCAAATCAATTATTTTTGAAGATGATGAAATGGAAGAAATGATTTTAAAACAAATTGTAAATGATTCTATTCAAATAAATAGAGTCAAACGTATTAAAATAAATGATTACATGGAAAAAAATGTTTCAAATTATAATGTGGACGGTAATGTTATAAATATAAAATTTCGGTTTACAATGTAATTGCAGTTACAATTAAAATATTTCAGATTTTAAATCCCATTTCAAACGAAATATTAGATTTTCCAATGTGTGATTACTTATATGTATCAGCTTTAAGGAAATGAAGCTATAATAATATAAATACTTATTTTAAAATATAGTCGTAATAAAATTTGCCGGTAGATTTTGGTTTATTAATCATGACCCAAATACAAAATTGGGTCGTACGAATTGGAATCGAAAACTTAACATTAAAACACTAATTATAAAATTCTATGATATTATTTTTTTTTAAATATTTATGAATTATTTGTTCCCAATAATATAACGTATATTTTTATGTGATTATTTTCGTTTGTATTTTTTTAATAATAACTAGTACAGCTGGTGATGCTCTTATCAACGCTATGAATGTTTAGGGTTAACATGAATTTCGCACATTCCCGCGCATTTCATGCACTACCCTACAGATTTGTCAGAGCGCTTGAAGACTCTCGGAGCGTTCCTCTCGGAGACATACGAAACAAAATACGAACGCAGATAGGTACGCTCCGAGACAATAAACGAAAACGCCTTAACGAAGTACCTAGCTTGACTCTTCAGCCCTTGTCAAGTACCCGGTGGGAGCAGAGGTCAACCTAGGAAAGGTTTATGACGCTCTGTATAACATTTATTCTGACGAGAATAGAGACACTGAAACAAGAACCTTATCCAATTCTTTAATATCAAAGATAAAGTCTTTTAAATTCATTTGCTTTATAGTTATTTGGTACGATATACTGTCGAAAATAAATATTGTTAGTAAAGCTTACAAAAATCCAACGTTGTACTTTCAGAGGCAGTTAAAATGATATCTCAAACTAAAAACAATTGAATCGAACTTCGAACCGATTCGGCGTTTATGGAAATGATTAGTAACGCAAAAACAGGGGCTGAAGAAGTTGACAGCGAAACAGAATTTCCCACTCCTACCCTATTTTACTATTATTTGCTCGACACGGCGATAACAAAAGTTGAAGAACGCTTTGACCTTTTAAATGAAAACAATAAAGCCTTTTCCTTTTTACAAAATTTAAATAATTGGAAAAAATTAAATTCTGAAGAAAAAAGAACGCTCTGTTTAGATTTATATAATAAATTGAGTAGTGGCTTTAACTTTGATATTGATTAAAACGATCTGTTCAATGAATTCGGACTTTTACCAATCTTCGTCAATGATTACACAACCCTATTAGATATTTTAAATTATTTATTTTCCAACAATTTAATTTCAATATTTCCAAATTTATCCACCGCACTCAGAATTTATTTAACATTACCAGTGACAGTAGAACAAAGTGAAAGGTCTTTTTCTAAATTAAAATTAATAAAAAATTACCTTCGGTCGACATTATCACAAAGTAGATTATCAAATTTATCTTTGATAAGTATTGAAAATGACGTTCATATTGAAACCAGTGACATCGTTCAGGATTTTGCGAATGCTAAAGCACCTAAAATAGATTTTGTTTGAAAATTATGATTTTTATATTTTAATGTAATAAATAGTTTTTATTTTTGGGAACTATGTATATAAGTTTAATATATGATAATCCAATTGGATAATGTGTTGTTTGTAAACCCTAAATCTAGAGCTCGATTGTCATGTAATTGAACCCCAGCGAGCAACCTGGCTGCCGTATCAAGAGGGGGGCGCCACTGCACTTCTACCGAACGCGTAAGGAAGAGATAAGTTATCAGTGCCTGTGACCCCCGACATGATTGATCGCTGCCATCGTACGGGTAAAACACTCTCAAATTCTACTGTCCACACTAAATCCAAACCTCGCCCAGTAATTATTAAATTCACTTCCTATAAATATAGAACATTAGTGCTTGGGACCCGTAAAAAACTGCGTGGGAGTGAGATCAGTATGAAACAAGACTTAGACTTAATCTACTGCATCAAGCTTCGAAAAAATTTGGTTTCAAAAATGTGTGGTCCAAAGACGGTGTCATTTTTTATAAGCTTGGGAACAGAATAAAGAGAGTAACACACTCTGATTTAATGCATGCTTAGATTATTATAATGTTACATTTCAACTGTAAGCGTCTAACTTTTTCATTTTTCTTTTGATAAATTTTGTACATTTGTAATGTTATAGTACAGGACAAGATATTTGGTTAATCCGTTAAGCTAGGTAATGGATCTGGTTAACCCTCACAACGGGTGATGAGTCGTAAATATGTTGGGGCGGTATTAAGAAAAATGTCATATTCTTATAACTGTAATGAGGATCAAAAATGGAAATAAAATTAACTATTTCTCATTAGGCTGGATTAGTTTTTATTTACTTTCAAATTTACCATTTTAGTACGTATAGGTAAATCAAACATTTATATCTGTATTGTATATACCTATTTAAAAATTTGAAATCAGTCTCTGCATTTCTGGACCATAAATTTGGGGATAACCCCATGTTTACGATATGCTAGTAGGGGGTGAGGTAATCCAATTCTCAATTATGTTGTCCAGCACTATAAAGGCTTGAGTACCAAAATAGATATTATTTATAATAACCTTGCAGCTTTAGATTTAGACATAATCTGCTAAACAGAAACCTGGCTAAATAAGTCTATAAACAACTCAGAATTATTTTTACCTCAATGTAATGTTTACAGAAGAGATAGAGATACAATATAAACTGGTAAATTTCGTGGTGGTGGAGTGTTATGTGCTATCAGCAAGAAATTTAGATCTTGTCCCGTTGATATAAATTTACATCCAAATTCTCATTCTGATATTGTTTGCGTTAAATTAGCTATGACCCCTACTGTCTTTGTTTACATTGTTGTTATTTATTTACCTCCTCCAATCTCTTTAGAACAACAATTATATATTTGAATCATTAGAAATGTTTATTTCGAAAACTGATTCTAATTTCATAAAAGTTGTAGATTTGAACATAACAAATCTAATACAGAAATATCTAAAGTGTTCACATATAGAAACTAAGCGTCTTAGAGCATTAGTTAAAAAATAAATCAAAATTAACCACAAATAATACATGACGAACTTAGAACACAACTTATCTGCTAATCCAAGTAAATTTTGGTCGTATGTTAACAATAAGAAACAAAAATGTAATATACCTGAAATTATGCAGCTTAATAATCATTAATTATCCAATCCTTCTGATATAGTCCAAGGGTTCGCTGAGTTTTTCTCTAATGTTTACATTGATTCCGATCATTCTTTTTACTCTACACAAATTCCTCTAATTCTAATATAGTTAACATTCCTAATATATCCGATGAAGATATATTATTAGCAATTCAACATCTTTTACCTTCGTATATTAAAAAAACAATGCAGTCATAAGTAATATTTCCAACTATCGTCCTATAGCTATTCTCTCCAACCTTTTTGAAACTATTTTGTACAAACATTTATACAATGTGCAACATGGATTTATAAGAGGCAGATCGACAACAACTAATCTAATTAATTTCACTGAATGCACATTAAACTCCCTCCATGATAATGCTCAGGTAGACGTCATCTACACTGACTTCAAAAAAGCTTTTGATACTTTTGATCATTATGTTCTGCTTCACAAATTAAATAACAACTTCAATTTTTCGTCAAATTTACTAGAATTCTTAATAATATTAATGACGTTAAATCTGATTCATTCGTTGCGACTTCTGGCGTTCCACAAGGCTCCAATTTAGGACCACTATTATTTGTTTTGTTCATAAACGATATTGTTGATATAATTAATAATTCCGAGTGCTACTTTATGCAGACGATTTAGAACTTTTTAAACAATTTAACTCTATTGATAACTGTAAACTTTTACAAAATGATATAAATAGTATTCTAGCCTGGTCTACTAGATCTAAACTATTTTTCAATTTTAGCAAGTGCAAAATAATGAGTTACCTCGTTAAAAAATTGTTTAAACTTTCCCGTACTTCATGGAAAATACACATCTTGAGCGAGTACATCATTTTAAAGACCTCGGTGTAATTTTTGAGAAACAATTATCATTTAAATCTAGATAGATCATCGTTACGAATATTAGGTTTCATTATTCGCACTTGCAAATCTATTCAAAAGTTGTCTACCCTCAAACAATTATATTTTTCATTGGTTAGATCAAAATTTGAATACTGCTGTCAAGTATGGAATCCTATTTATAACAAATATATTAATATTATTGATTCAATTCAGAAACGCTTCTTTAAGTACCGTTACTTTAAGATACATCATATTTATCCCAAATTTGATTTAACCTTTGAAAGTTTGTTAATTAAAATGAATATGTGTTCCTGAATTCATAGGAGAAAGATGCAATGCTGCCTGTTTCTGTACAAAATAATAAACAATGCTATTATTGATTCTTGCATTCTGAGCAAGCTTTCTTTTAAAAGTAAAAATACCTTTCATTGCAAAAGAGTAAAAACAAATTATGAAAAAAAAATCTCCAATTTGATAAATGTGCAGTATTTATAATGAAATTCCTTGTAACTTAGATATTTATGCAGATTCTTTTAATTTATCTTGGCTCGCGAAATTGCGATTTATAAAAATTGTTTTATTCCGTATGTATAAATATTTGTCCATTGTCCATTTAAATCACTATACTTAAATTTACTTTGTACATATATCAACAAGGATGTTAAATTTTTCTCTAATTGTATATCATCCTGTAATTGGGACTTTAGTCCTGTAGGATATGGTATAAATAAATAAACCTACAAATCTAATACTTTGATTAGACGCATGCTCAGAGCGTTCATTGAAGTATAACTACTTTTTTTTAATATTTTATTTTATTAAATTCGTTTTACATATAACAAAAGGTTACAAGTTAATCTTTTTTATTTTATAATGCAGTATTTTTTTTTTACTGATTTTAAACGGTTATCTCGATTTTCCACTGGACTAAAAATTAAATAAATTTGAACTGAAATAAATAAAAGCGTATTATATTTAATTACTATAATATAAAATATAAAAGATTAACGTTTCTGCCTGGCGGTGTAGTAGATTACAGTACACACTAGTGCCACCGACTAGTTCTTTACTTTATTATATTTGTCATTATAAATAAATAACATGGTTTACTTCGGAAATAAGATATAATATTAGCACTAAAAATTACTTTAGGAAAAGATGGATAAAAACCAAGAACCTCAATTATCAGCTAGAATTTAAAAGATTACGACAGGTAGTAAAACATCAAATTAAAACTGCATATGACAATTATATTCATTCAGTAGAAAACAATATTCAGTCTAATCCATCAGAGTTATGGAAATATGTACAAATGAATAAAGGAAATACTCGTATACCCGGTAAATTATATGATGATGATAATGAATATGAATCCTCTCAAGAAATTGTTAATGCTTTTGCTTCCTACTTCTCCACATTTTATCAGTCTGCTACGCCTACTTTATCATCAAATGATTATACAAATCATTCCCCTTTTAATCTTCAGCCAGTCTCTGAAGATGAAATTCTCTCTATTATATCTTCTTTGCCAAATAAATTTACTTCAGGTGAGGATCAAATTCCTAGTTTTATTGTAAAAGATCTCAAATTTGCTATTGTTCATCCACTTATGTTTATAATAAATCTTGCCATGAAAACTGTCACTTTTCCTGAAAAATGGAAAAGTGCACGCATTATTCCAGTGTTTAAAAAAGGTGATAAATCACACGTAAAAAACTATAGACCAATATCAATTTTAAATAACTTCAGTAAAATTTTTGAAATGGTTCTTTTTAAACTGATCTACACAAACACACATTGCTTAATTTCTAATCATCAACATGGCTTTATGAAAGGAAGATCTACTACAACAAACCTTGCTTCATTTTCGCAATATGTGTCAGAAGTAATTGATAAACGTGGTCAAGTAGACACTATTTACACGGATATGTCTCGCGCATTTGATTCTATAAATCATGAGATTCTATTGAATAAGCTAGATTTCTTCGGAGCAGGACCATCAGTTATACATCTTATTAGATCGTACCTACAGAATAGAATGTGCTTCGTCTATTATAATGGTTATAAATCTTTTAAATTTCCAGTATTGTCCGGTGTGCCTCAAGGCTCCAATCTAGGACCTTTATTATTTAACCTTTTTATTAATGAATTAATTGAATCGCTTTCTTGTCATGTACTTGCTTATGCAGATGATATTAAGCTTTATTATAGTATTTCTAATGACAATGATTCCTTATATTTGCAATCAAATATTGATACCCTAGTAAAATGGTGTGATGATAATAAACTCACTCTAAATGTTGATAAATGCTGCTTGATTAGTTATAGTAGAAAGGTGAACATCATTCTCTTCCGTTATTCCATACGAGGGATTGCAGTAGAACATAAAACATCGATTAAAGACCTTGGCGTAATTTTTTCTCAAAATTTCAGTTTTCAGAAGCATATACTTGATGTCTGCAATTCTACTAGCAAGATGCTTGGATTCCTAATGAGAATATCTAAAATGTTTAACAATCAGTTAGTACTTAAATCGCTATATTTTGCATTTGTAATGAGTAAATTTGATTATGCTAGTTTAATATGGTATCCATTCTATAATTATCAATCAGCCGCTTTAGAGCGTATTCATAGAAAATTTTTGAAATTTCTTTCATTTAAACTCGATGGCGTTTACCCAGAAAGAGGAGCTGATCAAAACTCTCTACTAGAACGTCATAGTATGCCATCTCTCTCTGAAAGAAGAATCACTTCTAGTTCCAGGTTCCTGTGGATGTTAATTAATAATAAAATTGATGCTCCTTATTTACTTTCTTGCATTCCTTCCTACATTCCCAGATCTGGATGTAGGTACACAAGGACCTTCTATCTTCCCACAGCACGGACCGATATCCTCCAGCGCTCTCCAATACACATCATGTGCCGAAACGCTGAACTGCACTCTCAACATATTTTTTTGTAATTTATATATTTTCTGTGCTGTTCATCATGTATTTCTATGTATTATTTATAATTTATATTTATATTTTTTTTTGTGTTTGTCCTGTAATTGGTTATTTAAACTGTTGGGCAATAAAGTTATTATTATTATTATTATTATTATTATAACATTAAGTAAAATCATGTGTTCAGTTTTCTCATTCTCGTGTGACGTTTACATGGACGGTGACGTCACCGGCGAGGAACTCTCTGTCCTTACAGACCACCTCCCAGTCACGCCAGTCATGGTAGGTTGGCGGGGGTGTGTAGGTGCGGGTGTGGCCCGCGCACTCCAGGCGCACCTCGCAGCGGTACCCGGGCAGCTGGCGGCCCGCCACCGGGGCGTACACCCACAGCCAGAACCTGTCCCCAGGGTACCCGCACCTGTACAGCACGTCCCCCACCCGGAACCACGTCCCTGTGCCGCGCGGGACGCGGTGGCCGGCGCCGGCCGAGACCTCCGGGAGCTCCTCGCAGGCCTGGTAGTGTCGGGCCAGCGTGCCGGGCTGCAGAGCCGCCCTGCACACCCCGCACTCGCTGCGCTGCTCGCACCAGTACTCGCTGTGCTTGTCTCTCTTCCTGGGGAAGTCCTGCACACAGAGAACACGGTCATACTCTTCTCCATACAGCGTGTCCCATCTGCACTCTATTTATCACTAACTATTTCAACTGTTATAATTGATACAGTTAAATCTGTCAAAATAAACCATTATTTTATATTTCCTTTTTAACATCGCTGTTTCAAGAATAAGCCACCGATTACAAATTAAAATGGTAACCCGGATTAGTTGTACCCTTTGTTAATATTCTAAAATGTCAAACTAACTCCAGTCCCATTTCATAAAAACAATTCACTATATTATTTAGTTCCAAACGTCTCTACTAGTTTGCTGGAATTAGCAATATTGTTTGAATTAAAAAAAAAATTCAGTCACTCTGGTACGTTTTAAACTAAATTAATTCCAGTCTATCGTTACGTTATTTAAAACACTTTAGAATTGTCTTAAACCTATTACAACTGTTTTAATAGATTTATAATTGTTTCAAACATAACTGCACTAGTTTGCTGCTATCAGCATTTCTAAATGATGCACAGGAAAATTTGTGCTGATATTTTACAACATACAAGTCAACTACTTTGTTTGTTTCTTAACTTCGTATTGCATGGTAGAGGATCGTTAAAGTTAATCTTTTTAATTAAGTTATTAGATAAGGAAGGTATTGTCAAATTTATCGAGTGTGAGCTTTCAACAAATGAGCACGATTTACGGTCCCTAGAATACGTTTTATTTTTACCGTGATGTCTATATGACAGTGTGTGTCCGTGTGTCTGTGACGATATTTCGTCCAAGATAACACCAAATACGATACATGTAAAAAATATAATATTTTGTATTGTAACGTTTTATTTATTTAGGTGAAGTGTAAAATTGATTAAAACACTAATATTTATATAACTAGGTTTAATAAGAGAAATATGAATTATAAAGAATAAATAAAAATAACTAACACTAAGAATTAACAAATATAAACACTAATTTAAGACTAACAATTATTAATAAAAACTTAAACACTAAGATAATTTATTTAAACAATTAAAACTACGCGATATTTATTTCCACAATATTTATATTACCAACTATTTATATCACCCTCTATTTATTTATATCACCATGTGTTCACTACCCGTATCGATAAATGACTGTCCTCCCGATCTTTTGCTCGGGGTATTTAAGTAAAACATTTCCTTCTGGAACATTCGCTGATTCCTTGGAAATCAGAACAATGGGGAGCGGACGGACGTGTTCTGACCTGTTCGCTAGCGGCCGCCGCCCGCGCCGCGACCCTGAACTCGCTACAGTATGTAAGAGTTATATTCAAATATGATGAACTGATTACATTTTGACTACAATTGGTTAACCGTAAGTAGTACTTCACTTGAAGCATTAAACCGTTTTTCCTAAAAAAAAATCTGGTGTATTACTGTAGTAATATATTCTATATAAATTTTTCAGTACATTCAATTTGTAGTTTTAAAATTAGTTTGTTATAGCAGTTCAGAAGATTTTTAATTTTTGTCATAACTATAATTTCCTTCAAAAAATTTTTATTCTATTTTTAGCGTTACTAAAACTGGAACCGAACTTATCTTCATTCACGCTTACAAATATATTCCTTATACAGGGTGTAAATGAAACTAGGGAACGCGATTTTTCTCGGAAGTTATTGGCAAGAGCCAACAAAGTGTCTGACATCTGGTGGCAAAATAAAACATCTAAGACGTAGGGAAAACATTGTACTCGCACATAGGGTTATAAGTAAACAACAACCAAAAATGACCAGCAAGTGGAAGAGATATTGTTCTGTATTTGTTTGCAAGTGTTAACATTTCCCTTCATTATTTCCCAAAAAGAGAAATATTGAAAAATAAGTGGAAAATCGCATTAAAAATCGGAAAGCACATATCACCATTCATGGACATTTATACACAATATTTACCTAGCGATTGTATTCCATATAAGTATTTATAATAATTTATGCTTCAAAACATTATTACATTGTTTTGTAGTCATTAAAAGAAAACCATAAATTACCGCAAAGAAAACTCAACAGAACCTCTGTACAGAGAAAAAAATAGAGAGACGTTACATGTAAGTAGTAATTATTATTCTTTAACATTATTTATATGTATTATGAAATTAATTTTTTATGGTGTATTTATATTAAAAATAAATAATATAATAACAAAGCAACGATTACTTGCACTACTCTCCATCTGCATTACAGATGCACACATTTCTCCGAAGTGACAATTGTATTTAATGTTATTACGATTAATTCAAATTAGATATTTGAAGACACAGCCCAATTATTTCTATATTATTCCGTTTGTCTGCCTTGTAATCGCATAAAATAATATGTCCAGCTAAAAATAATTAAATAAGTAGTAAACAAGCACCGCAATTGTGAATCTTATTTTTCTTTTATAATATGCTTCTATTTCGACCACAGACCGCACAGCCTCATTTAAATAAATGTATATATCTGAAATTGCGATAAACAAATTTGAAAATAATTAAAAATAACAAAATATCCTCAAAACAAAGTATCAAAATAACACTAGCACTTATGTAAAATTCAATGTTTTCCCTACAAGTCAGCCAGTAGTGCTGCCATCTCTAGGATGTGGCTCTCGCGGATAAGGGATACAAAAAAATCTTTCCAATAAAATTGTTAGTGTTTTTAGAAAGCTACATAAATTTAGAAGGTATAACTTATAAAACTATTTTAAAGCAAAAATAATTTCGTACTAAATAGTATAAAAATATACAGGGCGTACCATTTAAAAAAAAGTCAAAACTAAGTATATCTCTGAAAATTAAAATATTGTTTTTCTGATTTATGTAGCTTTCTAAAATCATTAACAACTTTATTGGAAAGATTTTTTTGTATCCCTTATAACTTCCAAGAAAAATCGCGTTCCCTAGTTTCATTTACACCCTGTATACAGGCTGAGACTGGGAAGACGCTCCCCCCCTTTAACTTTTTTATTATAAGCAATAGAAAAAAATGGCTCATATAAAAGTTTTATTATTTTACATAGTCTATTTGATGGCAGATGTAGATATTTTTATAAAGTCAGGTTTACAAGATACGACTATCAACTTTTATTTTTCAACTCGCAACCTATAATTATTTTAATAAAATAGAAACCACAATTTTTTTCTCTCTTCAACGACGTATTATGTTTTATTAATGTATTTGAAAAAATTCGAGAAAAATGAGATAATATAGAAGTATTAGAAATAATTTTTAAACAAATATTATAGGTGGCTATGTTTCTCGAAATCGGGTAAAAATCCTTCTCAGTGTTCTTAAACTCGGTTGCCAACGCCTAGAAAACCGCTCCCGGTAAATTATTTTGCTCTTCTTATGATGCAAGTCGATTTACCAATTATTAGAATCATATCAATTAATTCGTTCTTCGTAAACTTTCTGAAAATGTTATTTTTTGTTTAAAAAATACGTTAAATTAAGTAACAAACAAATGTATACATTTTTGACATGAATTTAATTGTTTTACATTGTAACGTTTGGTTTGTTTTCACATAGCCACCTATATTATTTGTTTTAAAATTATTTCTAATATTTCTAAATTATCTCATTTTCTCGAAATTTTTCAAATACATTAATAAAAAAAAATACATCGATGAAAAGAGAAAAAATGTAGGTTTATATTTTATTAAAATAATTATATGTTGCCATTTGAAAAATAAAAGTTGATAGTCGTATACCTGACTATCTATCTACAACTGCCATCAAATAGAATATGTAAAATAATAAAACTTTTATATGAGCCTTTTTTTATTACTTATAATAAAAAAGTTAAAGGTGGGGGTGGGGTTCGTCTTCCCAGACTCACGGTGTATTTCTTCCGCCTTTATTGGGAAAATTCACTGAAAATAGATGGCAGCACCATCAACATCGAGATGGGGAAAACGTTCCATTTGAGCCTATGTATTTATATGTGCAACATTAAGTTTTTATCCGTATTATTTATTTATTTATCCGTTAAGTTAAGGAATTATGTTTGTATCTTTAGGGGGATATATATTTATTTTTGAAAGGTATTACGCTTCCCATGAGTGAAGGAGATGCAGTATATAAAGGTAAAATAAATAAAGTTTGGTTATGTTGATACGCCATATAAATGTAACTATTGTTTATAAGCGGATAATGTGACTAAGTTTGGCAAGGTACAAAGAAGAAACTACACCAAATGTGGTGGAAATATTAGATCTGTGTTTACAGACATCCAACATCCCAAAAGAATTGCCACATAATATTAATTTGTAAATAACATTAAAGTTTGTTTAATTTTTTGTATAAATTCTCTGTTTGTCATATTAGGGCGAGCGAAACGAACAGGTTAGCTTAGGTTATTTTTGAATTTTAATAAATTTCTAGTACCATTCAATAATTAATTAAACTACTCGTCCTAAACTATTTTATTTCGTTCTCTATTGTACGTCCTAATGGGAGGTTTTTACTTAGTACAACACTAAATTTTAATTTTTATAAATATTTAACTGTATTAAATAGTTTTAAACAATAAAAAAACTGATTAAACTTATGTGGAAAAGAAGTTATTTGGCAAAAAATCGGCCGAACAAACATTCATAAATGAAGAAATCGTCTTCCCAATTTTTAAGACTGCAGCTCATTTTTTCCTTCTATTTTTGTCTTTCGGAAAATAGTGCAATGCTATCCCTTTACCTACGTAATTATTTCATTGAGGATCAACAATATCATTTAGATTTAGTCGATATTTTGTTACTTTTAGCTAGAACTACACATTTGTATATATGATAACATAACCTGTTTTCCCTAGCCACAGAATTATAAAAAAATCAGCCAGATGTCAGCCTCTTTGTTATTACTTCATATTTACTTATTTTATCTTTTAGATTTATTTACATCAATTTTGACATCAGATATCAAATTTTGTAAACATATGAATAACAATAACTCATCTGTTTTATTGAAATTCTTCAGCCTAAACGATATATAATAGTTATTTACGTGGCCAGCGGTGTAAGTTAATCTTTACAGGGCGAGCTGGATATTTGTGACGTGAGCGACGAAGGATCGTGTCTCATAATCCAGTGTGCCCAGTAAAGATTAATTGCACGCGTGCCAAGTACAAAATTTTATTTCCATCTTCATAGCGTTTTTATTTATTAACTTACTTTATTCTTCAAAAAAAGATTTACTCTATTTTGGAATCAAAAGTACATTGTACAATTTATAGCTAGACGTTGTCAAATGAGTTTCGCCAGTGAATCAAAATCTACTATAAATGTGTATAATTACTCACATAAATCTAATTAAATTAAGTTTGTAATATTTATAATAAAATGCATAAAAAACTTTCATTATTTTCTATTATTTTTTTACGAGCATTGTAAAATTTTACAAAGCTAGCCTTGTATATTTTTACAGGTTAGTTACTGTAATTGTTTATTTACTTAGTTACCAGCACGTAGTCTGTAAAGTGACAATTATATAGAAGGTGGAAATAAAATTATTATAATTATTTATTTTTTCTGTTTACCTAGAAGTTATATATTAAACGTAATTATGCAGATCGGTAGGAAATTTAAAAATCTCTATATTTAATAATAACGTAATTTGCGACAAAAGTTAAAGGTATTTTTAGGAAAAACGATTTAAAGCTTTTCAGTACATTTAACTTGTAGTTTTAAAATTAATTTGTTATTGCAGTTGAGAATACTTTTAATTATTTTTATACCTAAAATTGCCTTAATAAAATTGTATAACCAATATGACAACTATTTTTGACGTTACTAAAACCGGAACCGAACTTACAATACATTCCTTATATATTTCTTTCACAATTTTTAATTTTAGAACAAAACTGCTCCCTATTTACTTATTTTATCTTTTAAACACACTTACATTATATTTAACATCATATGTCAAATTTTTTTGTACATATGAATACCTCATCTGTTTTACAAAAATTCCTCAGCCTAAACGATGCATTAAATTATTATAATTTATATATTTTTTCTATCTAGTTAGAAGTTATATATATATATATATATATATATATATATATATATATATATATATATACGTAATTATGCAGATCGGTAGAAAATTATAAAATCTTTATATTTAATATTAATGTAATTTGCGAAAAAATGGTGTTTAAAGATATTTTTTAGGAAAAACGGTTTAAAGTTTAAAGTAAAGTACTACTTCCGGTTAACCAATTGTAGTCAAAATGTAATCAGTTCATCATATTTGAATATATTTCGTAAATACCAAATATTATATTTTTACATGTATCGTATTGGAGTTATCCTAGACGAAAAATCGTCACAGACACACACACGGACATCACTGTAAAAATAGTAAAATCGTATTCTAGAGATACTAATTCGTGCTCATGTTGAAAACTCACACTCGAGAAATCTGACTAAAAACAATACCTCCCTTATCTATATATTGATAGGTGGGAGGTAAAAAAAAAGAAAGATCCATACTTCAATGAATGGTTTGCGCTTGCGTGTAATCAAAGTATTTTTTATTTTTTTATTTACTTCTACGTTGTCAAAAAAATATCACTACAAAACTTATTCCTTATTATTTAGAAATGCTGATAATCATGTACAAATATTTTTAATTCTAGCAAACTAGTGCAGTTATGTTTGCAACTAAATAATACAGTGAATTGTTTTCATGAATTGGGAATGGAGTTAGTTTGACATTCAGGATGTTAACAAGGGGTATCACTATTCCGAGTTACTGGCTAATTTTTTTTATGAATCTGAGAGATAAAAATTACGTCTAAGTTACTTCATTCTTCCGGGAATTAAATTGTATGTTAAGTATCATGTAAATCAGAGATCAAACAGAGCTCCAGCCTCACCTGGAAGTCGCAGCCGTCGTGGCGGCAGGTCTCCAGGGCCGGAGCGCAGGCCTCACACAGCCAGCCCCGGTCCTCGTCCCGGTACAGCCAAGCCGTGGGGGCCCTACAGCGGCCACACTCCTCCAGCGGGGCCTCCGCCTCGTGGCGCCGCACCTCCGCCTCGTGGCGCCGCACCTCCACGGCGAGCGTCGCGCCGTCCCAGCCGCCCAGCACGCCAAGCAGACTGCTGACGTTCACAGCCAACGCCGAGTGCTGCTTCAGGTGTAGGCGCTCCTGCGGCAGGACGGGGTGAAAATATGAAGTCCCGCGCCGTCCCCGGCGGACGGCGACGCTGAAGTCGTAGTCCGCCGCCGCCTGGGGCTCGCCCAGCAGCCTCACACTGTAGAATAGGCTGCCGGACGCCACGCACACCCGCGTGAGCAGCAAGAAGAGCTGTTGGTAGGCCAGGACGATGTAGTTAGCGCTTGTGGAGCGGCGGATATCGGGCGTGACGAGGGCGGGACAGGGCAGCACGCGGTCGGGGTGCTGCGCCTCGCAGTGCTGCCGCAGGGCGTCGCGGCGGCCCGCCCAGTCGCAGCCCTCGGGGCCGAGCACCGGGCACGTGTACAGCCGGTACTGGCAGGCGGCCTCGTGGCCCGGCCCGTCGGCCCCGGCCGGCGTGAAGGGCACGCTGGCCGGGCAGCCCTCCTCGCGGTAGCGGCAAGGGAAGGCGAGGGCGCGTGCGGCCGCCTCGTACACGTGGCAGCGGAAGGCGGGCGGCGCGCCCTCCTGCTCCTGGCACGGGCTGCACGCCGCCCCGTCCTGCCGCTGGAACACGGGGCCCCGGCGCAGCTGCGAGCCGCACTGCACGCACACCAGCTCCTCCAGGATGTCCTGCGCTGGCTCCATGCCTGCAACACACAAATCTCAAATTTTGAGTTTTATTTCATTTGAGCGATATGAATTTTTAAAAATTCCTTGAATATTTGAATTTTACCGGATGTGACGTATGTGGGACTTATGACATTTAAATGATGAGGGCATGTTTACAAACACAACGCTTGGCGCGGCAGTCTATCTGTCATAAGGCACCAATGGTGGAATAGCTGCATATTCTGTGTGGTACACTTTCTACAAAAAAATATATATCATGAGTCCCACGTACGTCACAACCCACGTGATACCTGTTCAGCGCCAAAATAAAATAAAAGAAGTCCCAATTCACAATGGACGTGTAGAGTATACAAATTAATAAATATAAATAAATAAAAATAATGAAATATGTAGAGCACAAAATATATCTATTGATTGATTAATTGTACATAACTACCGAACATAACAATAACTCGATAACGTGGTGATCTAACAGTCTTTTCGATTGCTAGATCCCCACAGACGTAAACGTAAGAACGTAACATTAATATTACGGATATGTTACGCATGTTCACAATGGACGTATTGAAAGTAAGTTGGTACGAAAATAGGGAATTATATATTTAGCTATGATATTAGTTTGAGTGATTAAATTGTTTACTAATAATAAACGTTTTTTTCTAAAAGATGGAAGACGAACTTTAATTAGTTTTACTCTTAAGATTAAAACAAAATCTTAAAGCCGCTGAATTATCGAAGGCAATTTGAAAAGAAAGGCAATTTCTTTCCAAATATTTTGTTTTCTTAACATATCTTTATAATATTTATTCTTTTTGTCATAAAGACATTCGTACGTCCTAATTAAATTAATTAATAACTCTATATCTTTGTTAGCTGACATGATAAAAATTTTAAATATTCACTTTAACCTCAAACAACAAACGTGCGACAAACTGCAACATCTCTAGACTATGCAACATGTTTCGTTGTAAAGTGAGGTTACTGTCACAAGTGACACATGCATATTTTCTTTTATTTCCATGGGTGTCTGATTTCGAACGAAAATGTTACACATTATATTTAATTATGATCTTATCTGACGTAGAATTTAATTTTGAACAACTTTGTACTCTTGCAGTTTTGCTCTAAATTTATCAGGAGAGAGAGTATCCGCAATTTTTTAAAATCCCATGTTAAAGTCCTATGTTCCGCATTTCGTTGCACACACACATATATACAGGGTGTTCATTTATTTTGTCCACTATTCCTATCTCGAGAACTATAAGAGCTACGAGGTCGGTTAAATTAGCAAACAATTTCTATTTTACAACACTATTAACATGAAACAAACGAAATTATTTTAAAACCAGTGGTTCTCAAAACACGGGACCCAACTTTCTTATTTTAAATAAAGTTAAAGTTAGTTTGAGTGTGTGTTTAACAATTGACACATACTATATATTTTTGTTCAATAGAAATTAAATAGGCATTTATTACCAAACTAATATTAATTAAATAGATAAACAATTCTTACAGTAATTAGTAAATGTAAATAATGAACAAAATCGCAACGAAAGCAACCACTCTTATGCATAGTTTTATATTAATCAACAAAATTTGATGCGATTTTGTCAGTTTTTTACAGATTTACAGATCTGTAAGATTTACAGCTTTGTTCAGAATTGTCCTATTAATATTATAATCGCCCATAAAATAGCAGTAACCATGGAATTGAGACAAAAATATCTCTTGACTACTTGATACAAATAATTATTAGAGATGGGGGATCAAGAGTGCTTGGGAGAGAACAAATATATGTTTGATTACTCACTTCCGCCAAATTCTCAAACCGGAAATTATATTCAGGTTTTGAAATTCCCGCTCGATTATGCCGAAAGCACTTTCACGGCCTATGACCAACGTTTTTTTGCCGCTGGTCTCTCCAAATGCCCCTCTACTGGCAAACGTTTCAACTAAATGTAGCCCGAACACTCCACTTTTATCAAAACGGAATTATAAATATCATGCTACAGTTTAAACTACTAAAGATTAGATGTGAGAAGAAAAGATGACTTACTAATTACAAGAACTATTTTCAAGGCGAGTCCTGATTTATTCCTTTGATCTTCACTCACTGAATGCACGATACTGACTGCGTGTGTCGTCTTGAGAAGTTCAAACATTCGTTTCAGACCCCCCACCCCTTCGAGATATGAAATTCGTCGCCGTTTTCTGATTGGGTGTCGCCACTGATAACAGATGCACTGAAATGTGAATAGTAGGGAACACTCCGGATTTCGTTGCATCTCACACCATTAGTTTATAGACTGTATCTATCAATTTAATATTGTTACCGTCAATTTTAATGAGATGAAGTGTGTAAAATATGTTTATTACATTAGAAGATATACATAAATTTATGTTGTGTGGCCTATGGTTGAATTTATTCTACAACTAAACTATTAGTTTTTTGCAAATCATGCATTGTACAATCTAAAATTACTGTAACGTTCTTAAATTTTTAAAAACATTTTGATATATTTAATATTCGCTGTTGCTGTTCTCTGTCTAAAATAAAAATATTTGGTTTTTTGTGAAAGATAGACTTTGCAATGTTACATAAGTATGTCGGAGGTGCAGGATTTGACGCGAGCAGAGGGACCTTAGGAGAAGTCCTTGTTTCAATAATTATTTTAACACAATACAAATTACATTGTCTAATATTCAAAATCACTACTAACTAAACCACTTCATTAAAAAAATACAAAAACTAATATAAAAAATCTGATGTGTCCCACACATTACCTCCCGCCACTGTAGAAATATATTCTATTCTATGTTTTTCAGTACATTTAATTTGTAGTTTTAAAATTAGTTTGTTAATGCAGTTGAGAATACTTTTAATTCATTTCATACCTAAAATTTCCTTTATAAAATATGTATGACCAATATGAGAGCTATTTTTGACGTTACTAAAACCGGAACCGAACTTACCTTGATTCATGCATGCAAATACATTTCTTATATTTGTCTTCCACCATTTTTAATTTTAGAACAAAACTGCTTCATATATACTTATTTTTTCTTTTAAACTCATTTACATTATATATGACATCTTATGCCAAATTTTGTGAATATATGAATAACTCATCTATTTTATAAAAATTCTTCAGCCTAAATGATACATAAAATTATTACAATTTATATATTTTTTTCTATCTGGCTAGAAGTTATATATAAATGTAATTATGCAGCTCGGTAGAAAATTATAAAATCTTTATATTTAATAATAACGTAATTTGCGAAAAAATGGTATATAGAGGTATTTTTTAGGAAAAACGGTTTAAAGTTTCAAGTAAAGTATTACTTCCGGTTAACCAATTGTAGTCAAAATCTAAAATTAGTACGAAACCTATGTATGTTCTATATAGTATGATTAGGTTACATGTCAGGGCAAATAATGGAAAAATTATGGCAACCCTATTGCTATAATTTGATTGTTATTGCTGCAGTTGCCAGTTCCTTTCAAAAGCAAACCAAGTCACTAGTTAAACGTTAAATCAACTGTTTTATTACTATACTCCGTTTTTAAACTATAGACAGCACTAGACGAAGTCACATTTACGCCGCTAGAAGTTACCAAAAAAAATTACTAGATTTATTTGGCAGGAGAAATGAAATGTCAAAATGAAGGTCACGTCAGAATTTATATTTTCCAGGCTATATTTTCATCATCCAAACCTATGATAGATAATCTACTTACACAGCGTTAGTGAAATACTAATAGTTCTGAAAAGAACTGGTTTTATTCGTGAAATGTCACAAAAAGAGCAATGAAACGAAAAACACGTACAAATTCAACAATTGATTTGACAACTTCCGAGAGTTTGACGTTTAAATTACGTTTGAGAAGGTTAACCTGAAATTTCGTCTGGTTAAATGCGGCTTCAAGAAATGTCGCAGCAGCCAATCACAGGCTTTGATTTTCTCACTAGGATTCCTAGTTACTGTCTATAGTTTAAAAACAGAGTATAGAATCAATAGATTGCATAAATTTTAGTTAATATTCAAATACCAATTCAAATTGTTTATCAATACAAGGGTGTGAACATTAGTACTGTACTGACAAAATCATTCATTTAAGGTACATGGAAAATTATAGAAATTACTTGAAACAAATTGTTTGTTTTCAATTTAAATTAAAAAAAAAACATTAATGTTTGCCTTACTGAAGTTTTTGGTGTAGCCAAAATATCAGATTCTTTCTGTCTAAACACATTTCTAGATATGATATGTTTTTCAAATGTTCGTCGTTGAGAAATAGTGCTACGATATTTCAGAAATTAAATAATTATTGTACGTTTTATGTTGAAAATAATTATAATTCTGAATGAAGTATATTGGAATTGGAGAACATTCAAAATTAATTATTTCATATTACTTTAATTGGGATACGCAGACTATTTTTTTAAATAAATATGGAAATTATAAAAAATAGATATTTCAATAAAAACTTTAATATTTGCACCTGAAAAATAAGTTGGGAGACATATGTAGCTACACTACGATTTACTAATCTCTGTATTTGACAACTTATTATCCTAATCCTAATTCTAGAAAATATTACAAGCTATTTAGCAAACATATCACTGTTCTCTTTCGTAGAAGGACAAATCAATGTTTTCCAAATCCCTGCCTTCTTGTTACACAAAACCTTATGAAATGTTATCGTTGTTTCGTTGTACCGTTGTAGTTTTACATATTTTGTTACTTGTAATATACAAAAATCTGCGGTAAATTCAGAGTTTTAGTTAAAAAGTAATGCACATATGTACGAGTACCGTGTGCTCAGACAACGAGGCCTTGCACGGTTTTTGTTTTTTAGCTTTAATCGATAGAATAATAAAAATATTAGACCTGTATTTTTTATTAATCTTTAATAATGAAAAAACTGCAATTAAAAATTATGTGTGCGAAAACGCGGCTGAATTCACCCACTTCCCCTCTTGTCTAGTGACGTCTTCGTTTCAAACGTCAAATATAATGTTTTAACTTCCAAACTGACATATTGAATAATCTTGTGCTGCAAATAGTGGCACACAAAAGCCTTACAATGCTTTCAATCACGCACTGTCCACTTTAGCAACTTTCAAACAAGCCACCATGCCCCTTCCATGCGTGGATAACTTCACCCCAAATAAAAATTATATTTCAAGAAATAAAATTGGGTTATATTATTACATTTAATATATATTTTTCATATATATAGAAACATTCGATCTGAAATTATAATTTACATATTTTTTCTTTTCTAATTTTTATGTCTTATCAAAAAACAAATATGTCTTCCAAAACTTTTTAAAAGTACCTATGATACTTTAAATCGATTTTTTCTATGACCACTATGAAAAGTTGATATTTATGCTCTCTTTTGTTATCGTAAAGTTAATGATTACTGAGGAACGAGCAAAAAAATACTTTTCCTACGACCACTGTTGAAAATAGTCTTTTTAACGGTTGCTTAGCAAATTAAAAATAACAGTTTATAACACAGTGAATACTTTTAAATCGTTGTCATTGACAACGTGTTAAAAGTAAAAAACAAATTTACTTTTAACACTTATGTTTCAGTTGTTCATAACAAATACATCATAACCTGTCATAAATGTCATTCTATAATGCTTAGTTTTTATTTACTAATACATAACTAGGGTCGTAGGAAAAATAGTGTATGATATTTGTGTTAAAAGTGATTTTATTTCGTTCGTGGGGTTTGTTACACTCGGCTTCGCCTCGTTTCAAATTTCCCCACTCACTCATAAAATGTCACTTTTAACACTTGTATCATAAATAACTATTACGACGCGTCTCCATAGCAACGAGCGGTAAAGTACTTAATTTGCTCGCTTAGATAAATTCATATTATTGTTGAAATTTATTAAAACAATACTTACGAGATCTAAAATATACGTTAGGTTCAGTCACAGACTGACGCACTATACAATTATACAAACAGCTAAGTACTATCTTCACTATTTTCGGAGATTTTTGAGCACATTTTTGAGGTATGTGTGAAAACTTCTCATAAAATAATGATTGTTGGCATCGGAATTATTTATTTACTCATATCGTCATGGTTACAGCAACACAAAACAGGAAATTGGTTAAGATTGAATTGAACTTACTAAATAGGTATTATTAATTTTTTATAGTCGTAGAAAAATTATGTGTGCATCTCTATCGTAAAGTATCTTTATTGCTCTAGCTCAATTCAATTTACGCTCTTGATACACAAATAACTATTATGTAACATAAAATGTAAATAAACATTAATTAAATCATATAGAGCGATAAATTAGACTTTGTAGGTTCGATTTAAACAATAAAAAGGTTCACTTTTTTTGCAAGACCTCATTGTTGTCATAAACATTTAACAGTTTTTGGTAAATAATGCCACGTCTATCTACATCTATTCCCACATTTTATTTAATAAATATTAGTCTGAAAGTATATATGTGGGGGCAACGAAACGCAGAACATAGGACTTTAACATGAGATTTCAAAACATTGCGGGTACTCTCTCTTCTGATAGATTTAGAACAAAACTACAACAGTACAAAGTTGTTCAACATTAAATTCTACATCAGATAAGATTTAATAATTGATTTAACAGCACGCCTGCAGTACGAGATTTATTAAATATAAAATGTAACACTTTCTTTAATAATCTGACAGCCGTGGAAATAAAGGGAAATATGTATGTGAGAGTTTAGTGAAGTATCACAGATGTCTCGCCGAACTATGCCAAATGCCGGTTAGATGGTGACAGACTATACATTGTATATTATGTTGTTACGCCATGCTACATTTCATTTTCTTTTATTTACTTATTTTGATATGTTTTTGCAGAATTTAATTATTTTTATTTTGATTAAACATTAGTTCAATATGTTTTCTTTTTAGTTTTTGGAAATGAGTGTGAATTTGGGAGATATTTTGAAGTAGGTTGGAACTAGGTTGAGACGGGTAGGGGAAAGAGAGGCTACATGTTTGGTTGAGCACCAGCCCCTGTCACGTAAGTTGAATTTCGCGTGCCTTTATGTTAGTTCCATAGTACATTGGCAGAGGCGCTGTTGTTACCGAGCCATGCGCACAACCATGTGATTAAATTTCAAATTCAAACGAACATCCCATCCATATACCTAATAACTCTATGCTGCTGATGAAGAAGATTTAGCGACCACTAGGAAGGGAGACAGAATATATTTCTCTCTCACTTCCTTCTGGCTCCTTCAAGTTATACGCATGTCTAATTTCTGCAATACGGTTGGCTAAAGCTGTATGCCGCCGTCAACTATTTGAACTTTGAAAGATGTTTCTGTCAGTGGCGGATCCAGAAACTTTTCTTAGGGGGGGGAGGGGCGAATTACCATTATTTTTTTGTTATGGTAACCGTAAACAATAAAACATAAAATAATATTAACCACAAAATTTGCCATGTCTATCTATATATCTAAAAAATATTTTTTTTGACCTGTGGTTCTCAAAATACGGGACACAACTTTCTTATTTTAATTGGGAACATATGTTTATTTTTAGGTTATTCGATAGAGTAATTTTTTCTGAATTCAGTGATATAATTATATCATATACTAATATAACAAAATAACTGAGAAAAATGCATGTTAGATTTATATGTATTTTATTTATATCTGGCTGAAAGAAGAGTGCTTTGGATAGAAAACAATTCATTTTCGTCTTAAAACTGACAGTTTAAGAACACAAAATTTAACAAAAAATAATCAAACAATGTTAGACAGAATAATATGTTAATGTTTTCTAATCATAGCACTCTTTTTTCAGCCAGATATAAATAAAATACATATAAATCTAATATACATTTTTCGAAATTATTTTGTTATATTAGTATATCATATAATTATATCACTGAATTCAGAAAAAAATACTCTTTCGAATAACCTAAAAATAAACATATGTTCCCATTTAAAATAAGAAAGTTGTGCTCCGTATTTTGAGAACCACAGTTCAAAAAAAAATTATTTTTTTGCTCATTGTATTAGTCTTGTAAAATGGTGGTTCTTTGCTAATTTAACCAACCTCGTAGCTCTTATAGTTCTCGAGATAGCAATGGTGGCACGCTTAAATGGAACATCCTGTATAGTTCATTTTGTAATTTTTCGTTATTTTTAACATATTTTAATTTATAGTACATTCAGTTTTTCTTTATTTATGTATTATTTTAAATTATATTTTTTAATATAATATTTTTGACATACGTAATTAGAGTTAATCAATTATTTTTATTTACAATAAAAGTGTAAATCATTTTCATTATGTATAATTTTTTTTCTATAGCAGATTTTAAAAAGTACTTCAATTAAATAAAAGTCCGATTCTCAAGAGTTTTCACTAATTTTGAATTTATTTATTTTTATACGATCGTGCAAAAAGTTAATTAATGATTAATACAAAATGTTTCATTTAAGTGCATTAAATGCAATGTATCAATTTTGTAACTATAGCGTAATAGACAGTCTCCTAAAATAATTGCGCCCATGAAAATATATGTATATTAAAAACGCCATAAGTTCGCAACGTGCCTCAGTACGGCATATACCATCACGCTTGCGCATAAATATGCTGTTACACTAGGAAGAGAGATGAACATATATTTCATCTCTCTTCATCGTGGTCGCTATTCCGTATAGTAAAATACGAGTATCAGCAGTATATAGATAATAGGTATATGATCCCATCACATGACAAAGTGACAAACTGTCAGCAGTGAAGTACACAAACCACCCTAGTTTTCTTGTTTGTGTTTATAAATTTGTTGTGTTTTGTGTAAAGTGAAGCAGCTATGAAACTTGTAAGTACAATTTGAATATTTTTAACGTTAAATTACTATCTTCTGTCTTTAAACTGTGTGATCTATTCAGGTTACTTTAAATATGATGGTTATATTTTGTGCATTCTGTAACGCTGTAACGGCTGTAACAATTTAAGTATGAATAATTTCGCATTGTTACGGTTTATTTTTGGAATCTGCAATTTATTTAAAAGCTAAATCATTTTCTTTCCTTATTACCATTTTTGTTCGCAATTTATAGAACCCTTATGCATTGCCGGTTGACTATTGTCAAGAATATTAATTTTTATATTTTGATACATCTGGGCATGTGCAAGTTTGAGCTAACTCGCAGATTTGAGCGAAGTGATTCATTCTGTTCCTTGATCGTCGCTGTAGCCGTATCTCAGTGTCTGCTTATTATTTATCATATTGTTTAGTGTATTGATGGATACATTTTAACGTGCCCGTTATTTGGGGATTATAATTGGGAAAAGTACTTGGGAAATATTCGTTCCCGCGGAAAGTTGTTCCGGATTTATTGCAAAACAACTTAGCCGCCCACCATCTCAGCTATTTACTTGTATTGTTGATTAGCCCAGTTGGAAAAGTAACTTTTAACCGTATCGTCGGCCTGGCAATGCTAATGGGGGTTTCCAAGATTTTTTGATTTTTTTATATGATAAACTTTAAAACAAAATATTGGACCCATATTTTTTTATTTTTCCAAAAAGTTGATAGTATCCGAGAAAAAAATTAATAAATTTTACGGACAATGGGTTTGACGTCATTCCCCTGACTAGAAAAAGATAGTCCATGTGCGCTATGAGATAGAACTATAAGTAGCTAAAAATCTGAAGTGAAGTTAGGCTACGAGTACCGCGTAAATTCAAGCATTGAATATAAACATAACCTGCTTTCGTGATTCATGCTTTCGATAGATGCATTTACCAGTTACCACGTGTGTGTGTTCTCATATATTTTAAAATTAAATGAAATCGAGCTTGCACTGTCATTTTATCACATGAAGCTAGCTATCGGAGGCAGTGTTGCGAACCGATGAAATTAAAACTTATGTACTTATAGTTGGCAACACTGATCAGGGGAATGACGTCACAAGGTCATTTAAATAAAACTTTAATTTCCATTTTTAAATAAAGTATTCAACAATTATATATTATTTTAGTTTTATTACAATATACTAACGACCAAAATTGATATGCAGAATATATATTTTAAAAAGGCGTTGTCTTGGAAACCCCCATTGAGTTCTCCTTTCACGCTTTTATTTTATTGTATTTACTTTTTCTACCACTATCGATATTACTTCGATCTCGATCTGAATTATTGGATGCTTATGGTTGGATTGGGTTGTTGAGCTCTTATTTTGGTGGAGGATTTTTGGGGAGAATTGGATGACCGGTACCTCGTGTTCAAGCGGAAATTGTTCGACGCCATTTTGGAACTCGTCACACACTACGTCACTACGTCACTCTGACGTCATCAGCTCTCCAAACACATGTAGATAAGCTCCATTTTGATTTTTTTTCTTTGTTGTTATTTTTAAATATTTTTTTGAATTTATTTTTGATTGTTATGTTATTTAGTTACATTTATTTACGCTTATGTTATTATTTTATATGTACTAGCTCACGCGAGTCTCAGAAGAGAGATACTCATTTAGGGATTGTTTCGGTTTAGGAAGGGTTAGGACTTATTTCGACGCTTGGTACGCTCGCATTACCCTGATTGGTCGCCCAACCACCCGTATTGTTGCGTATTATATTTAAAGTCTAAGCTATCCAAACATTCGCTCGTTCCCCTATTTGCTACAGTTTATTCACTTATTAGTATTACCTTTCGTTTATATCTCGCATGAGTTATATCATTCATTCAGAAAATTTGTTAATGTAAAGAATTTCGATTTCAAACTTTATTTACGTATTCGACAACATAACCACAAAATATTAAATGTAATACTACAAATATTTAATATATCCTACATTTTAATTTCAAACGGAGCTTTATTTATTTGTTTTTTTTTGGATTTACCTACTATTATCTTTTGATTATCCTGCACGGATTTGTATTTTCGTGGTTGTATACCAGGTTTCCTTTTTTTTGACAACAACCACGTGGCGCCCTATTATAATTGATACTATTTCATGATTTGAACCACCCCCTTCTCCACTGTGTAAAAGCTGGCGGCCGCATTCACTGCCATCTTGGATGCGTAAGAGCTACAATAACACACGACTGAGTGGTGCGCGTACCAGCATCATATTTAGTAACACATAAAAAATCAACTATTATTTATTAAATCATATATTTCGTGAATATTATTGAATCTATTTAAAATCTTTTTCAGTTATGTGTTGTTCGTGGCTGTGAGACAAATCTGAGGGATTTTCTCATCAAGAAATATTGAATCGTGGGTGTCGAGTATGTCATCTCCACTTCGCTGACCATCAACTCCAAACAGCTGAGGAAAAGAAACTCTTGAGGGTACAGATACCTTTCAGCATCGTACAACATGCTAAGTTTATTTATTTATCCAACACCGTGTAATTATAACGATATAAGTATGCTGTTTTTAGATAAATAAAGTAGGTCATAAGTCACTAGTGAGCTAAATATATTAGCTCACTGTTTTTTGGTTCGTATCATAGTAACTACGTTATAAAACCTTCTCTACACTATTTTGTTCCTAAATGTCATTTCGAAATTCCATCTGTCAAAAATCTTATATGTATTTTATATCAATGATTAAAATGTGTTGGAGAAAATGTTGTATGGCACACGTGTGTTAATTACCTAAGTCACTTGACAAAATACCAAAACGGCCTCGTGAGCTAAACTTTTCCCATGTGACTTATCTGTAATGTAACACACTTGTACCATAAATAACTATAATTGAAGCCTAATACTCGTTCATTATTAATTTATACTTTACTATTAATGAATTTCAGTGATTATGCATTTGTTGTAACAAATATTTTTTTGGCAGTTGTGGAGGCCCAGCCCGTACAGCCGGTTAGGGAGGTTATTTCCTTGGTAGATGCAGAGGTTGACATCCCCATTGAAGCAATATCAGTAAGTTGATAAATAATATGTTGCATAAAAGGTACCCACTTATCTGGTGTAGCTCAGGTAGTTACGGGATATGTGGTGATGCTGTAGGATACAGCACATTTCCCAAAAATTAGTAATTATGTATACTTGGTACAGTGCAACAAAACTCAAATTTCAATTTCAAAAGAAATTCTAAGAAAATTGCTGACTGAATTACCGTTGTACAGGCTTTTTCAACTTTACATGGAAAGGATAATCCGGGCCCTTTTCAAATACAATCATTAAATATACTTTTATACTAAGTAAGTTTATTCCTAAATAAGAGGGTCGGCATACTAATGACGTATTATAGATAGTTTTATTTGTACCGTTTCTTGCTTCATAGAATTATTTGCACCGACGTATTGCTTTTCTATAATGTCCAAGTATTTTTACTACACAGTATCATTATTTCATAGTCACTGATATGTCAGTTCTTCTTTTCTGGGAATTTTTTGGCCATTGATATGTTATGTCTTTCTAAATATTTTTTTAATTCCATAGGGCTAAGAAGACGGACATTGTTCCGAAACCAGGCCAAGCCGAGGAAGATGTTTCAGCAGAACGGTTATTGAAACTGAGCAGGAAACACTGCCGCAACTACTAATTTTCGTAATTTAACACTTTTGCGTGAATTTGGAGACGACCAAAATTTATTAAAAAATCCGTCAGAGTATTTTACATTTTTAATCGTCGAAGCAAAGGACGAAATTTTTCTAACATACCAGAAATTATCCGATCATCCAACATCCTTACTCATGTCTCATGTTCCTTCACTCCAAACACGGCATTAATATAAACAAAAAAAATAGTGAATTGTTGTATTTGATCTTAATTAATCATTTTATAAATCTATGTAATTAAAAAAATGTACAGAATTGCCTAAGAAACAAATAATGTTTTCAATGTATTCTAATATTTATTAAAAATTGTGTATAAGTAGAAATTAATCGTTTCTTTTTTAAATAAAATATGAATTTCATTTGAAATCTAGTGATCCCGCCCGCCTCTTTAAGTTTAGTTCCATAATACATTGGCAGATGTCACTTGCGGACAGCGTTTTAACGTCTTGTAAAGTAACACAGTTGACTAGTCTGATAGTAGGATGGTCCATGGTTAGCACCAGATTGTTCTACCGAACGCACCTCTGATAAGCATTTTACGTATTCATCGTGGTTGTTGAAAATAAAAAAAGAAAAATAGAAATTCAAGTAGGGCTTGAATATATATAAAAAAGAAAGATGTCATGTATGTCAAGTTTAGACTTTATTCTAATTGAAATGTATCTTTGCTGTTTATAAATAAAGAATCTTAACAGGTTATGGGCCCAGACCGCGCATGAATTGTGAATTGTTATAAACTAATATTCGGTGTGCGATAAAATGGCTAGCAGTGATTATAAAATTCAGGTAGATAAACTGGAAGGGCCTGAGGACTGGGCAAAGTGGAAGTGGCACGTGTCGATGTTATTGCGAGCGTATGCACTTGAAGATATTGTGGACAATACAAGAAAATGTCCTGAACTTGGAGAAAATACGAGCGCGATACAAAAAGCGGCGCATCAACAGTGGTTGAAAGATGATGCAAAAGCAGCAAGTTTGTTAGCAGGTACGCTGGGAAAATCGGTTGCTGAACTTGTGTTGACATGTAATCATGCATGTGAAATTTGGGACAAGTTACGAGCACGATTCGAACGAAGCAGTACGCAACGACTAAATATGTTGATAGAAGCCTTTTTTCGCGTTCAACGTGATGACAAAGAAGATATCAGCACACATGTAGCAAAGTTACAGAAGCTTTTTGTAGATTTAAACGATGAACTGCAGAAACACGAAGAAAATGTTTTGTCCGAAAGAATTTTAAACGGTCGAATTTTATCCACGCTAGGGAAAGAATATGACAATTTTAAAGATTTGTGGGACACGATTCCGTCGAAAAATCAAAGTTTAAACTTATTGATTGAAAAACTGTGCGCGATTGAATTACGTGATGAGAGTACTGTAGAATCGACTGCGTTTATTGCACGTGGTGACCCTAAGAAGAAAAATCGACAAAACAGAAATGATAATGATGAAAAGTCAAAGAAAAATATTGAACGTGCAAAACAAAAATTTCCATGTCATAAATGCAAGCAGATAGGCCATTGGGCAGCAGAGTGTTCAATGAAGAAGGTAAACCAGTTTGGAAAGAATTCTGCATTTTTGTCATATGTTTTAGGTGCCTCATTTGATAATTATGTTGAAGCCGACAAATGGTACTGTGACAGTGGCGCAACAAATCATGTTACTGCAAATAAACAATATTTTGAAACATATACAATGTTTGCCGTTCCTGAAAATATCTCACTAGGAAAACGAGGTGTGAACATGTTGGCTCATGGACAAGGAACTGTGAAAATTCAAATATATTTGAACAAGACTTGGACAAATGCTGAATTGAAAAACGTATTTTATGTTCCAGAAGCAAGTGCTCATTTGTTCTCTGTAAAAGCAGCTGCACGAAAAGGTTTTTGCACCAGATTTGATGATAAAAGCGTTAAAATTGAAGACAAAATTTCTGGGAAAACAATGATGACAGGACATGTCAGTCGTGGTTTGTATGTGCTTGACATACATGTCATTAAACCGGCGCAACCTGTTCAAGTGAATTTCGTGACATCTTCGGATACACTACAAGTCTATCACGAAAGATTTGGCCATCAACATAAACAACACGTAAAAAGCGTCTTGAAGCAAATGAACATCAGTGTGGATGGGTGCAAAGAAGAATTCTGCGATGGATGTGCATTAGGCAAAATGCATCGATTATCCTTTAAGAATCGAGTGAATCGACCAAAAGTTACTGGTGAACAAATCCATGCCGATGTGAATGGACCCATGTCTACAGACTCTCTTGGAAAAGCGCGCTACTACGTTTGTTTCAAAGATGATTTTAGTAAGTTTCGTCGCATTTTCTTTCTGAAGCAGAAAAGTGAAGTCAGTACTGTCCTGGAACAGTTTCTGAATGAAGCTAAGGCAAATGGCCATGTTATCAAACAACTGAGATGCGATGGAGGAAAAGAATTTAATAACAAGAAAATATGTGAAATTCTTGCAAACAGAGGTATAGAACACAGCATTACTACACCTTATACACCACAACAAAATGGGGTGGCAGAACGAGAGAACCGCACCATTGTGGAATGTGCGCGTTCAATGCTAAACCCAAGTAAACTGCCAAAAGAACTGTGGGCAGAAGCATGTAATACTGCTACATATCTTTTGAACCGCACTGGAAAATCTTCTGTTGAAAACAAATCACCCTATGAACTGTGGTACAGTAGACCAGTAGGAAGCCTAAATCATCTAAGAATTTTTGGAACAGAATGTTACGTACATGTGAACAAGAATTTCCGCTCGAAATTTGATGACAAAGCTATTCATGGACATCTGGTTGGGTACGTAAATGACAGGGATGGATTTAGGATTTGGATTCCATCTCAGAGGAAGATTGTTCTAAGTCACGATGTAAAATTCAAGCCTGAAGTTGTCTGCAATCTGCGCACCAACGTTGTTGAGTTTGAACCTGCTCGTGAAGAAACTAATCTGCGCACCAACGTTGTTGAGTTCGAAACTGCTCGTGAAGAAACTACAAGAGAAAGTCAGTCTTGTTCGACTTCTGATGTGAAGAAAAATTCAGAAAAGGACAATCAAAACGAGGAGACAGAATATTTAAAAGAAGTAGAATTTGATATGGCGTCTAGTTCCGGAGGAAGTCAAGTATCAGGCGAACAAAAGAATGAAGAAAAGCGAATAAAGAAGAAACCAAAATGGATGACCAGTGAAGATTATGTGTACATGGCTGGACCTCCTACCATCAAGGATAAGGATCCATCTTCGTATTCTGAAGCATTGCAGTCAAGCAATAAAAACCAGTGGCTTGCAGCCATTCATGAAGAGCTGGAGTCTTTGAAAGAAAATAGTACTTGGCAGTTAGTTGAACGTCCAAATGGTGTTCAAGTGCTGCAAAATCGATGGGTTCTACGCCAGAAAATTAGAGATAATGGGAATGTTCGCTTTAAAGGTCGATTGGTAGCTAAAGGATACTTACAAAAGCAGGGCATTGATTATGAAGAAACATTCAGTCCTGTGGTACGATACGACACAATTCGAACTTTGTTAGCGGTGGCTGCTGCAGAGAAAATGAAGCTCGACCAATTTGACGTGAAAACAGCCTTTTTGAATGGAGTGCTTGACGAAAACGTTTATATGGAACAACCAGAGGGTTTTGAAGATGGTACGGGACGAGTATGTCTACTGAAGAAAAGTCTGTATGGTTTAAAACAGGCACCGCGTTGCTGGAACAAACGTTTTGTAGAATTTATGACGAAAGCTGGATTTAAAAATAGTAACGCTGATCCATGTCTTTTCTGTCGCAAGAGGCATAAAAATTGTTTGTATGTTGCTATTTATGTTGACGATGGACTAGTTGTGGGCAGCGACAGAACAGAAATTGAAGAATTCATGAAAACGTTACAGCTGGAATTTCAAACAACTAGAGGGTCTCTCAATAATTTCTTGGGTATGAAAATACAACAAAGTAAAGATGGGTCAATAGCAGTGAATCAAGTAGACTATACAAGAAAAATTCTAGAAAGATTTGGTATGATCGAGTCAAATGGAGTTTCTACTCCAATTGGGCGCGAAGAGAGTGACGTCAAAGAGAAAATCACAGCCAAAATTCCTTATCGCGAGGCAGTTGGTTGTCTGTTGTATTTAAGTACATCCTCACGTCCAGACATTGCCTTCGCAGTGAACAAAGCAGCTCGAACCATGGCAGATCCTTCAATGCAAGACTGGATTCAAGTGAAGCGTATTTTTAGATATTTGAAAAATACCATGGATTATGGAATTATTTATGGAAGTAAAGAAGGTCTGAAAGTCTTCAGTGACGCCGACTATGCTGGTGACAAGGAGACAAGACGATCAACAACAGGTGTCATCGCGACTCTTACTCAAGGAGCTGTATCTTGGATAAGTCAGTTACAAAAGTCAGTAGCAACCTCTACAACGGAAGCAGAAATAGTTGCAGCAAGTGAAGGAGCAAAGGAGTTGATTTGGTTAAAAAGATTGCTTTCTGAATTATATGAAAATGATATTGAAGACAAACTTCCTACGCTCTACATTGACAACGCTAGTACAGTAAAGTTATCTAAAAATCCAGCATATCATCGAAAAACAAAACATATAGAAGTTCGTCATTTCTACGTCAGAGAAAGATTTTTGAATAGAGACCTTGGATTGGAGCACATCGACGGGACTAACCAGTTAGCTGATTTGCTAACTAAACCATTGGAAAAAGTCCGCTTCGAGATGCTGCGTGAAAGAATTGGAGTGCAGAAAATTGAATCTATATATGTATGAAATTAAGTAGTCTTTGTTTTACTTCTTTTTCTATTTTTCTTTTGGAGGAAGTGTTGAAAATAAAAAAAGAAAAATAGAAATTCAAGTAGGGCTTGAATATATATAAAAAAGAAAGATGTCATGTATGTCAAGTTTAGACTTTATTCTAATTGAAATGTATCTTTGCTGTTTATAAATAAAGAATCTTAACAGTGGTTAAAATGTCAAGCAGCATTTTATTTCATATTTAACGTGTACAACAAGGGAAAATAAAGTTGTTTTTCTGTAGTAATCACAGCAACATAAACCTCAGTTTCCGAAGATAAAATTCAAACTACTCTTTCTGGTTACAAATACTCTATAGTTTTATGTTAATAATAAGCAAATAGTACTTACGTGTTATGTACAAGTGAGGAATTAAGAATGTAGAAGGTATTTTGCAAAGTTAGTGTTGGTTTGCAACAAGACCTGCACAAAACTAGAACTTGTTATTGCTATTCTGTGGCAAGTAGCACCACGTAATATGTTGATGACGTCCGCTCGTGATACTTTAGTTTCTTTTGAATCATTAGCTTTTTTCCAGTACTTGTTTACGTTGGCAATACATTCAAATATTCAAAATATGAATCACATAATCCCCATAAATTTTACTAATTATTTATTTAATGTATATTGCTAATATTTTCCAAGTTTTTGTAAATATTTTCTATATTTGCAAAAATACATAATACAAAATACAGAATATAAAAATATATAATACATAATACAAAATTTACAACAATACATGATACAAAATACAGAATACAACAATTGGACGTCGTTATGCAAAGAGCTTCCAAGGCACAATTAATCAATTAGAGTATTGGCCTTCAAAGTAAATATAAAATTAACGGTAAAATATCACTTTTGTTACTTGCTAAATAAATGTTAAAAAAGATTGTCATTTACGGTATGATAAAATATTTTGCACAATTTGCATCATTCTGGAGATTTTTTTGGAAATTGTTGTTTGGTTTCTTTATGCAAAATGAAGAAAATATTATTGGTGTTTAATAAAACAATTTTTTTGCAGAAACAAAATAAGTTTGTATTTAAATTTCGTTCGTATTATTATAAAATAAATAAGAATTTAATGTTTCATATAAAAAGTACACAAAACTAACCACAATATTTCTTTCGGGTACAAAAAAATCTTAAAGAATATTCTTTCATATAAAAAATACAGGTAAAACAATATGATGAATAATGTCCCAGGAAAAATGAGCTTTTAATTAAGAAAAATGAAACTAAAATTTGTTGTTTTATTCTAAATCAAAATCTCTCTCAACATCAGGATTACTAATTAGTAATAATAAAAATAAACAACTATTGCCTTGGTTACGATAGTATATTATTTTCTTATATCTAACATAACTTGTTTTATTTGTTTTAATTTGTTTGCATTTGTTTATTGCATAGCCTACTTCAATATTGTAGAATTATTTCTGATTTTTAATATCATTTTTCTCGAAATAATTGTTATACAATCCCATATCATATTCATATCGTTGAAATCAGAAAAAAATCTCTATCTAATTTATATAGAATGTCCATTTAAAAAAATATAATTTTATTCTACCGTTTGAGAACCACTGGTTGAATTTTTTATTTATTATTCCTGTTAAATTAAGCCCTTTTTCCTGGTCATTTTTTGTGTATAACATTTTTCTCTAAAGTCATTAGTTCGCCCAGAAAAGCGCTGTTTGTTTGAAAGGAAACACCTGTGTAACATGGTCCTGGGCGTTGTCAGCGACTGCTGGAACTGGTGCTGGCTGCTCGCCAGTGTAGTGCCGGGCGATAAGGGGCAACACACGCTAACATCATCCTCGCTGCTGGGGATCACATTCAAACTGGAACAAATAACACCTGGAACTTCAAATCCTCCACTGCCGCATGCATTGCCTTGTAAACACATTCGCTCAACCATCGGCTGACTGACACCGGCCAACCGCAAACCAAAGTGTATCCTTCCTCAGTCGACTCAGATTTACATTCTCGCTCTGAGATACTCAACTCACAGCCTTCTAAGCAACCGCTTGTAATATTTCCACGGGTTTTTCAGTAGATTCGTTAGAACAATTTGGGATTATATAGGTCAATATAAATTAATGTGAAACGTGTGACACAAGTACAAACATATTTAATAAAATAATTTCATTTCTTGAAAAAACAAACAGAAATACTATTACAAGCAATAAGAACTACATACATTTAACACTATTAAATTCCTGCAGTAGCAATTGTTGATTACCATCTACAATGTAAACAAGTTGTTTGAGTTATTGATAAACGTGGAAGAAATACTGTAACGTATTCATGTTTAATACGTTTATTAAAACACACTACTTGTATTTTAACTGTTTATTTAATGTAAAAATAACATTAATACAAAACATAACAAAATGGCAGATTGTAGCTTCGACATAACTTGTCTAACTTACTTCGCGCCAACAATAACCAGTGGCGTCCCATCTCAAAAGTCCCTAGACCCTAGTGGATTTTAATAAATTATAATTACAAGTCTAGTATTTTTGGTTTCACAATTTTTCTTCCAAATCTTCCCCCGCAGTCTTGACTTCCGGATTCACTGGTGTGTGACAAGTAGCTTCTTGAGGGTGTAATTCTGTTTCCTCTCCCTTTTTCTCTTCTTTACGAGTATCTTCGGTTCGTGCTTTTGGTGTATAGTGTCGCAGGAACCATGAGTTTCTTCGGTATTTATTTCCTTGCTCATTTTCTATTATATACGATCGTTCTTGCGTTTTTTCAATCACTTTTCCTGGCAACCACTCGTTTTTCTTGTTCCTGTAAAGTATTCCTTCATTTGTTTTAAATTCTTCATCGTCTTTTTTGTTAAAATCGACGTAGTATTTTTCTTTTAATTTATTTAATTTGTGTCTTTCTGGAACATCTTTTACGATTTCCGGTTCCAGCAATTTTTCATTGACTGGTAATAAATTTTTCGTTCTTCTGCTCATCAGACGTTGGACTGGTGATTTCAGTGTGTCTCTGGGAGTATTTCTGTGATGGAGTAATGCTAAATACACGTCCGATTTATCTTCATAGCATTTTTTAAGTAAGTTTTTTGCTTCTTGAACATAGCGTTCAGCAAGACCATTAGACCTAGGAAATTCGGGGCTAGACAATCTGTGTTCAAAATTCCATTGTTTTTTGAATTTTTCAAATTCTTCGCTAGTGTACTGACGTCCATTATCGGGTAAAAGAACATCAGGTATACCATGTTCTGCGAACCATTTTTTGAAGTTCTTGATTACCTCTGTGTTTGTAATATTTGTGATTTCTTGAAAATCAAAATAACCAGAGTAACTATCGGCTATTACAATGTAGTTCTGACCTTTTAAATGAAATAAATCGGATGCTACTATCGACCATGGTCTTTTTGGCTCTTCTTGTATAATGACTGATTCCATTGGTTTATCTTTGCTTAATTTCTGACATACTTTACATTGTTTTACATAGTTTTCTATGTCGTGTTTCATATTGGGCCAAAATACATAGTCTCTAGCTAATTTTAAAGATCCTACTATTCCTTTGTGGCTCAAATGACAACTTTTTATTACTGTTTTCGTCATTGTCTCTGGAATAAGCAACCTGTTGTTTTTAAAAACCAATCCATCATAGTACGAGAATTGTTCTTTGAAATACCAGTATTTTTGCAATATTTGTGGTACTTCAACTATTGTTTCAGGCCAACCCATTAATATTTGACTCTTTAACAATTTTAATTCTTCAGAATTATTTATTTCATCCTTTAACTGTCTGTTTTTTTCTTTACACATTGGTATTACTACACATACCTCTAATTTTATTTCGTCTTCTTTTTCTTCCTCCAACAAGCAGTCTCTGCTCAACGTATCCGCAATGTAGAGTTCTTTTCCTTTCTTGTATTGTATTTTAGGATTATAAGGCATTATTTCAATTAACATTCTTTGAAGTCGTGCTGGAGCTTCGCAAATGGGTTTTGTGAAAATTGTTTCCAATGGTTTGTGATCAGATTCAATCTGAAGATCTTTGTTACCATATACATACACGTGAAATTTTTTACACGCTACTAAAATTGAGTAAGCCTCTTTTTCTAGCTGACTATAGTTTTGTTGCGTTTTTGTTAGCGCTTTAGCACTATAGGCTATCGGTCTTTCATCCTGTAATGCTACCGCACCAACTGCTTTACTGCTGGCATCAACTGACAATTTTATCGGTTTTGCCGGATCATAAAAACTTAACAGTGGTAATTTCGTGAGATGTTCTTTCAATTTTTTGAATGCAATCTCTTGGCTTGTGTCCCAATACCATTCTGTATCTTTTTTAAGAAGTTCTCGTAATGGTTCTGTGAGCTCGGATAGATTTTTAATAAATTTTGCCAAATATGTGACCATTCCTATGAACCTTTGTAATTCGGTTACATCTGTAGGTGTTTTCATTTAGTTTATTGTTTTGATCTTCTCTGGATCTGCTTCTAGACCTTTGTCTGTGATCACATGGCCTAAAAATTTTACCTCATTCTTTTCGAAATGACATTTTTCGGCATTGAGTTTCATTCCCGCTTCTTTAATTCTTTTTACTACTTCGTCGGTTCTTGACTGTAACTCTTCTTTTGTTCTACATTTATTAAAATGTCGTCCATTGAACATTCTACTCCAAGCAAATCTTTTAAGAGATCACACATAATTTGTTGGAATACCTCTGGCGCTGAGGCAAGACCAAACGGCAATCTTTCACATTTGTATCTTCCCCAAGGCGTTGCGAACGTTAGATACTTGGAAGTTCTTTCTGTCACCTTAATTTGCCAGAATCCCTTCTTGCAATCTAATATCGTAAACCACCTCGATCCACTTATTTTGGCCGCCACTTCTTCCAACGTATTTAATGGAAAATGTCTTCTTTTTAATACTTTATTGACGTCTGTTGGGTCAATGCAAATTCTTAATTTTCCATTCTGCCTGACTATTACCATAGGTGAGACCACAGGAGTAGGCTCGGTGACTGGTTCTATGATGTTCATTTTTACCATTCTATCGATTTCTTTCTTGACATCCCCTTTTATCGCATACGGTATTCTTCTTGGAGGGTGATGAGGGAGGTTTGCATTTTCTTTTAAATCTATTTCATACTTATACCCTTTTAAGCACCCCATACCTTCAAAAATCTCTTTTTCGACAGCCTCTACTCTTTTTATCAATCCTAATTCCACGCAGGTATTTTTTCCTAAAATAGGTTTAATATTCTTGTTCACTACCACAAATTTTATTTCAACTATTTTATTACGAAACTTAGTTTTTATGGTACTTTCTCCTTTAACCTGCAACTCATCATTTGTGAATGATATTAGGCTTCTTACTTTAGATTTACTTATCTTTAAACCCGCTTGTGTCGCCAACTCTTCTGCAATCACGTTGCATTGGGCTCCGGAATCTAATTTGAATCTTACAGGTATCTCTTTCGGAAATACGATTGTCTCGAACCAGTCCTCTTCCTCATTTTGTTCCGTGATAACTGATGAGACGTATAAAACATCTGTCTAGTCTTTCGCCTCCTCTACAGAATGAACTTGTTTCGATTTGCAACATTTTGCGAAGTGACCTAATTTACTGCATTTCATACACTTCTTTTTATAAGCTGGACAATTTTTTCGCCCATGCGTGCTGTCGCATCGTCTACATTTGAACATCTCATCTTGCTTGTCTTCTCGTTTTCCTTTCTTGTTAATTGTGTTTTTCTGCACAGCGTTTATTTGTTGTGTGCTTTGATTGCTTGTATTGTCTTTTATTATCTGTAGTTGCTTTCTTGCTTGTTCGCTTGCTCTGCATATGTTAATTGCAGTCTGCAGTGTTAGCTTATCTTCTGCCAACAAGCGTTCTCGAACAATATCGTTATTTATTCCGACGACAATTCTATCACTCAATAAACTGTCTTCCAGTTTACCGAATGAACAGTTTCTACATCCATTTCTCAGTCTTGTTAAGAAGTCGTCAAAACATTCATTTTTCCTTGTTCAATTTTATTGAACATATATCTTTCGTAGGTTATATTGATTTTAGGAACAAAATGTTGTTCGAATCTTTTGATGATCTTATCTAAACAGGTTTTCTCAGCTTCTGTAAGATCAAACGAATTGTAGACATTAATTGAATCATTGCCAATGATTGTCATGAACGTTGCTATTTGTACGGATGGCTCCTTCTTTTTTAAATTTGTTGCGGTCTCGTACCAACGATATTTTTGTATCCATTGCTTCCAGACTTTGGACATATCTGTATCATTGTTTATTTGTAATTCTTCTGGCGGTTTTAGACCAACCACGCCAGTGCTACTTGCGACCTCGCTTTCGTTATCTTCAGGCATTTTCTTTATGTCCTATTTGGGTTTCGGCACCATGTAACGTATTCACGTTTAATACGTTTATTAAAACACACTACTTGTATTTTAACTGTTTATTTAATGTAAAAATAACATTAATACAAAACATAACAAAATGGCAGATTCTAGCTTCTACATAACTTCTCTAACTAACTTCGCGCCAACAACAACCAGTGGCGTCCCATCTCAAAAGTCCCTAGACCCTAGTGGATTTTAATAAACCTGAAATCCCTGACAATTCTTAAACGATTTTTGGTTATATTTTGTTATTTGAGATTGGCATGACTGCATTAAATACACAAAATATCTAGGCAACTGCAAAGTAATTCTAATTTACCTAGGCAACAGACGAAACAGAAATCACTGTCTTCAACCTAACTATTCTATCAAAAAAATCCCTTAATGGAAATTGTCAAATATTATTATAAAAAATAATGTAAATAAAAGCCGAAACAGAGAAAATAGTATAAAACATTCGTTATAGAAGGCAATTCAAGCACTCGTTCGTTCAAACTCGTGCTTGAAAAGGTTGCCTTCTACAACTTATGTTTTAATATACTATTTTCTTCATATCCATTTCAACATCAGGAATATCATCAAATTGTGTTCTATCACTGCTTCAACCGTAATCTTCATCAGCAGGTTGAAACTGAATTTTCCTTCTTTTAATACTTTTTCCCTGATAGTATTCAGGTTTCTGTTTCCTTTCATTTATGAATTTTTTCGTGTATGTACCTGGACTAGAAGACGCAATTGTTTTATAAATAGCGCTGTGGTATTCATGTTTTAAACTGAATGATAACGCTGCGGCTTCACATCTAGTTTGGTACGATCGTCTTTTGCTAAACTCGTTTACCACCCACAAACTTCGCAACTGCATTATTAGGTATGACTGCCATATTGTTGTCCACATCAAGAATGAATGAGAACGCATAATTACCAACTCTGTGAATGTAAACCTGTATATCTTGGAATAAATTTACTTGTTTCATCTCAGGAATAATTTTTTTCCGAGCGCTTTGAGGTTCCGTCGTAACTGTTCACAGATTTCATGTTCCCCAAATGCAGGACTAGCACAGTTATAAATATCTTGCTTCAAAAAAATTAATCTTTTCATTTTGTGAACAATTCGGCATATTTTTGCAGTACTTTATTGCTTTCAAAATACCTGTTCGTAGGCGCAAAATATTGTTTTTCAAGACCTTCCGCAGTTCAAGTGGCACTAATTTCAAAGTAGACTATATCTTTTGTCTGCCAGTGTTTTTAAATTTACTACGAATCTTCGCAGTATATAATTCCGGCACTGCATAATCACCATAAGGTCCATGCTCTAATAAATGACATGTTGCCGTTGTAGACTTGTACGAAATCCTTCTAAAATAATGTCAGATTCCATACTGGTTGATGAGCCCTGCCAATTCTTTCTCTCTCTTTATGTGCGTCACACAGTGTACGTATTTTGTTCCGTATTCCAACATATTAGGTTTGTTCCTACAGTAGTACGAAACTGTCCGTGATTGTCAGGATTCTGCGCAATTGAATGATAGGTGTTCCTACAGCGGTTGTAGAAAATCCGTGACTAGTCCCTGACTAAAAATCCCCTGTTTCTACAGCACCACATGACAGTTTGCTGACAGTCACAAAAGTTTCTGTACTTTCCTCAAATTTGAAATCCACGCATGCGCATTCAAAATTGTACGCTGAAGAAATTGAAATTGAGAATGTAGCTGATAGATTTGATATTACTATAAGCAGTTTACAACGTATGATAAATTGATTCACAACTTATGCCAGTAATTTATTACATCAAATAATAAAGTGGCCAACTAACGACGAAAAAAATAATATAGACGTATTTTCGTAATAATACATAATTAAATTTGTACCTACCGTCCATATTATAATTTTAACCGGTATACTTAACGTTTCTTTGTTAAAAATGACGTGTGGTTCTTTTGACTACTGATCATGTGTTCCAACAAACAATCACCGACAGTTCAAAATAGTCTTAACTTGCACATGCGCGTAATGAAAAAGTACGAAACAGTCAGGAACTCGTCAGGGATTTGCAAGCTATAGTCATTTTTTTGTGTGATATCCGATGATACATCCCTGAAAGCACATAAACATTAGCGTTGTAGAATAGAATTAAATAATAATTATAAGATATTTTGAGTAACCAGTTTTTATGTTATAATACAAATTAATTTCAAAAAATATCTACCGAAATTCTGAATTTTCATTTGTAATATCATTTCAAAAGGATATTAAATAATACTAAGATGATAGATACATAAATAAATAAGACACTTAGAACAGCTGATGAAGCACTAGAGTTAGAGCCGTATTACACCAGGCCCCATGAGCTACTGAAGGTGTCCCGCCGCTGTCGACTTCTCCACATCCTTCTGCAATTCCAGCTTCTTCCTGGGCTGCGTTGTCCATTGTTCCAACATACTATAGCTCGTCCAAAATAGAAAAGGACCTGTCAATCATTCTCGCGCATATAATGCAACAAACAAGTTGAAGGAGACGGCAACATAAATATACTTTTTTCTAATGGTGTTCAATGTGCCGCACAGTACATACTAAACGTATTGTAGACCCATGCCTGGCCTACCAGTTGCCCTGTGCAGTTCTGGGTTATAGTAGCTATACCTACCCCATGTCAACCAAGTTCAAAACTGCACTGATCCAATAAACTAGGGGCGTAAACATAAATGGGAAAGCAATCTACCATTGGCGTGGGATTATTTCAATAACAAATTGAATTTTTGCAAATATTTATATTTTAAAATGCATAATGTTTATGAATAACAAAAGAAAATATCACATTTATGAACATCATTCTAATTAAGTAGAGGCGAATGGATTACATCGGTTTGGTCAGTGACAATATTTTCCTTTGAAATAACAACTTCTGTAATCTCTAGATTTTCAAGACAAATTATAGTTAATCCTTTTTCTGCTACATGTAAGATTACGAATCACCATTTTCCTAAATGATAATTACCTGCTAATATAATCCTCGGCAAATCCTTCGCTGTTTTCTGTTTATTGCAATTATATGTTCTTTAAATCTTAATTTCGAATTTCCTTAATATTATATAATAATTTCCTAATATAGTTTCCCCATATGAACTAAGAACTAAGTACGCCACTGGTAAAAAACGCAATGGGGGGTACCTTCTCCCATTGGTCGCTCAAAATATGAACGAAAATGCGTCTTTCGCGCAGGTTCATTTCTATATTGGACGAGCTATAGCAGTCGTATTTGTTAAAATCTTCTTTCATTTTGCACATTTTGCATTCGAATATTATTTCGGAACTATAATACCGATTCTTTTCTCACCTATTATATTCATATCTTTTAAACCACAATTGAAAGGATCGTGATTTATAGACATTAATTGCTGCAAAAAGTATAAAATATCTACAACTCGTCTCCCACAGATTTCATCGCTGTTACCTAAAAACTTTATTTTTCGTTTCACTTGGCACATTTTCCGAGACATTTTCTATTTCTTCCACGATATTACTTGTTACAGGTAACTTATTTGCCCTTTCAGGTGAACTCTCTTTGCAGTTTATTTCCGGAGTAGTTTGAATAGGCTCATTGTCGCGCACACTGCTAAAACTAACTCATTATTACTATCATTTGCCTTAAACTTGTTTATAAAATTACTTACCAAGATTTTCGTTCATAATAACGTCCCTTTTTTTCACATTTAAATATATATAGCGCTTGCCGGTTAAGTTTTTATTACCCATATTGTTTCAAAACAATATTTATACTCGCACTAACAATAAATTAGACACTCAGTTTATATGGTGCAACACCAAACTTCCTACAGCAATTTCAGTATGTACACCATAATCACAAAGTAAGACAATGATGAGAAAAGTTGTGCTTCGGTATTTATAAGGAATTGTTGGATTAGAATTACCCAATAAGTGTCTGTCATTAATTTTAATCCCCGAATTCACCAATAGCGGTATGATATTGATAAATGTTATATATTTACTAACAACAGGTAAGTTATTACTATTTTTTGTAATATACCGAAACACAAAGAATATTACTCTAGCCTAAGGTTAATAAAGTAATAAAAGGTTCATAAACTATTATTATAATTATTTAAACATTTCACTTCTGAAGAAAGCATATTTACGATTTTAAACATCCAATTGTCTTAAATTTCATTTTTAGGCTGCTGGTACATAAATTGTTGTTTTTCGTATCTGCTGGCAACCTTAAAGTATCAATTTTTATTTGACATCTGTCAAAGTCAAAAATTTTGGCCGCTAGTTTGTTCATTATTGATTTACATAGTTCATATTAATGTGATTAATTATTTTAGAATATAATAACAAATGTAAGTAAAATTTTAACTATTCCTTTATACAAATATTAATGAAAAAGTAATGAATTTGCGAGTAAAAATAGCGGCCGTAAAGTAAATGCGGCCGTAAGGTAAAAGCGGCCGTAAAGTAAATGCGGCCGTAAAGTAAATTTTGACAGATGTCAAAAATTGATTTTGAATGAAAGTTCATAATTTCTTGTTGTAATCGCCTAAAAAATGTTGTGTGCACCTTGGCTAAAAGTTCTTTTTGGGCCTAATCTGATTTGTAGCCTCGGCTTTGCCTCGGCTGCAAACTTCGGTTTCAGCCCAAAAAGATTACTTTTAGAACCTTGATACACAAATAACTATTTTACTAACAATTGGTATAAATTATTAATATTTTTTGTTAAGATAACGAAAATGAAAGATGTTATTTTGGACTGAAGTTAATGAATTAAGAAAGTTTTACTTTCAAACATTTAATATTTGACTCTCACCCTATTGACGCATTCTCAATTTCCAATTGTGTATGAAGAATTCTGCTCATATTAATAATGTGATTAAAGTTAGTAACCTTTTTTGTTAATATACCGAAGAACGAAGAATATTATTTTGGCCTAAAGTAAATACATTAATGAAGTTTTATTTTTAAACATTACATTTTCGATTCTCAAAGAAGCCAATTTACACATTCTCAGCGTGAAATTGTATGTAATGAATTTTACTTTTACTAATAATTCGGTAAAAATCATTAATATTTTTTGTTTTATAACGAAAATCGAAAAATATTATTTTGGCCCAAGGTTAGTAAATTAATAAAGTTTCACTTTTAAACATGCAATTTTTATTTCTCAACAAAGCCTATTGACGTATTGTCAATTTCCAATTGCGTGTAAGAAATTTTACTTGTACTAACAATTTGTAAAAATTATTACATATTAACAAACATCGTCTAAATTACATATACATATACATAAGTTTAAATAATTTATAAATATACAATTATTACACAATGAGCGGAAAGATTAAGTAGTAGTCTCTGGAACTAATGATCGGATTTGCAAAATAAAACTGTTGAAAAGAGAATTGAAAGGCCTTTCGAACTGTGTCATGTTTGACATCCTTTTCCATTTAAAATTTTAGAGGTGCAGTCCACCCCCACTTTAGGGTTGAAGTTATGCCATTGGTACTAATTCAGATATCCCCCTTTATATTTTTTATACTAAAAATGACGTGTTCAAGCGTTTTTTGCAAAATTGATGTTAAGTGGCCAAAAAATGCGCTGATAATTTTCGTTGGGCCACCCTGTATATATTTCAATATAAAAATTGTTATTTTTTTAATTAAATAGATTATACATATTTCTTTTATTCCTCAATACTTACAACTTTCCAGTGTTATAAATAGAACCTATAGGTTGTCTCTGTCTAGCAGATTTGGATTCAAGCGCCCTCGCCTTCTATATTGTACTTCATGGTATAAACCAAACATATACCTGATCCCTATCTACACCTATGTAAAAATTTGAAATCAGACTCGGCATTTCTGGACCATGACTTTAGGGATAATCCTTGGTTTCCGGTATGTTAGTAGGGGCAGACTATACTAGTCGTGGACTTGTGGTACCATTTATAAAACAGCAAATAACAAAAAACTGAGAATAGCGTAAAAATAGAAATAAATAATGACAACGTAGGGTGAAAATAACATTTATTCTGTTCTGTTCTGTAACAATACGGAATGTTTTGCTATGTACAGACCTAAGTGTTCGGACATTTGATTTCACATTCAGAATTGACACGTGAGAAAGTGTGTCATCGTGAGCCATGCTAAACTAGTATCACCATTCCAAGTCACTCTCCCTTGTTAGAGCACGAGTTCATGTAGAATCAGCGCGTGTGACGCTCACATGGACGGTGACGTGACCGAAGAGGAACTCGCTGTCCTCGAACTCCACCAACCAGTCACACAGCACATGGTAGGTTGTCGGGGGCGTGTAGGTGCGGGTGTGGCCCGCGCACTCCAGGCGCACCTCGCAGCGGTATCCGGGCAGCTGGCGGCCCGCCACCGGGGCGTACACCTCCAGCCTGAACCTGTCCCCAAGGTACACGCACAGGCACAGCACGTCCCCCACCCGGAACCACGTGCCCCCTGTGCCGCGCGGGACGCGGTGGCCGGCGCCGGCCGGGACCTCCGGGAGACTCCAGCAGGCCTGGTAGTGTCGGGCCTGCGTGCCGGGCTGCAGGGCCGCGTCGCACACCCAGCACTCGCTGCGCTGCTCGCACCACAACAACCAGTGCTTGACTCTCTTCCAGGGGAAGTCCTGCGCACAGAGAACACGGTCATACTCTCCACACAGCGTGTCTCATCTGCGCTCTATTTATCACTTTCATCTGTTATCATCGATACAATAAACTATTGTTTTATATTTAATTTTTACATCGCTATTTTAAGAATAAGCCACAATTTAATACGGTTTCAATATAATTACACAGACTGTCCGTTTTATGAGGGTAAGCGTTGGGATGTGGAAAACCGTAAGAAATACAAATTTGGTTAAATTGGCGCAAAGTTGCCGCTTTAGTTGCTCATTTTAATCATGTCTTTGTTTTCCCCAAAACATGCATAGCTGGCTAGATATGAGCAAAGAAACTGATTTTGGTGAATTTACTTTTTGATTTATAACTTTCTTGTTTCAATTCATATAAGTTTCTAGTTTCCACATTTTAGAGACAATTTTTTACGAGGAATTTACAGAGGTCCTCAAAATTTTTGTAACTCGAATACTTTTCGTAAAATTTACACAAATTTTCAATTTTTATATGGGGCTCAAAGTTGTCTTTTATTACTGATAAATACAGATTTTTTTCTCTTTCCAATGATATAAAACACATTTCAAGTGTAGTAGCCTTTCTGGATAACGCTAAAGATATATTTCTAAAGTAATCTGCTTATTTCGGTATTTGATTCAAACAAAAGATTTTTGATTGTGTTTCTAAAGCACATGTGACCGAAATGAATGAACCCTGTTTCTGTGTTTCATCTATTATTATATTTGTATATAAAACTATGAGTTTTGACATTTATTTACTTCGGAAATCACACGATTTCACCCGACAAGATGACGACATCTATCCTCTTTCTCCCCAACGTTTTTAAATACATACCTTACTTACAATGAGGTATATGACTATATTTTATGATTCTGTATAAAAAATAAAAATACCCGTTTTTTTTAACCGAATAATTGTTGATAGTTCCGGAGAAAAACAATAAAAAAATTGTAGAAGAAATATGTGACGTCACGTAAGAGACTAAGAATATTTGAATTCATTCGATAAAAATCATGTATCATAGAGTAACATACATTTGGCAGATTAGCCAAGTTCCATTTTTAAAACGAAGTATGTTAACAATTAACAGCCAACCAAATTTACACCAAATATATTTATTTTATTCTTTTTTTTAAAGCAGATGTTAAAGTGCAATTTTATCAACTCAAAATAGTGGATAAAGTAGCACTTTAACCGCAAGGGTAGATAAAGTACTTTAACTTATATTTATTTGAAGTATATTTCCAATGCAACTCACACTACTGACATTTTAAAATTGTTTTCAAATAAAAATTAAATTTTTCTAATTTCAATTTCTTTAAATCAGATACAGAAAAAATTGAATTTTATACACAACGATAAAATTAAATTATCTACACGCGAAAAATAACACTTTCCGCTTGTCGATAAAATATTATTTTATCGTCTTGTAAAAAAAAACCTATGAATTGTCTATATTGTTATCTTATACATTTTCATTAATAGTTAAGACTAATTTATCATTAACAAAATTTATTCGATGCCAATGAGTAATACATTAGGTTATTTATATTCCCACTTTTAATCTCTCATTTTCGTACGTGACGTCAGAGTTATGGCGCCGCTACATAAATTTTAATTTGAAATGGTAATTTGAGTGAAATTATAAGACAATATACAGTTTTTGCCATTATTATTGGTAGTCACAAAGGGTCATTTTTAGTTTTTATACTTGTTTTCTTTCAATTCGACAGTGGTCATATAGCCCATTGAAGACGTGGAAATCAACTTCATGCCATTCACAGCCAAACAGAGCTCCAGCCTCACCTGGAAGTTACAGCCCCTGTTGTAGCAGGTCTCCAGGGCCGGGGCGCAGGCCTCACACAGCCAGCCCTGGTCCTCGTCCCGGTACAGCCGAGCCGTGGGGGCCCCACAGCGGCCACACTCCTCCAGCGGGGCCTCCGCCTCGTGGCGCCGCACCTCCACGGCGAGCGTCGCGCCGTCCCAGCCGCCCAGCACGCTAAGCAGACCATTGGTGTTCAGAGCCAAGGCTGAGTGCTGCTCGAGCAGCAGGCGCTCCTGCGGCAGGACGAGGCGCGAGCGAGACAGGATGTCCTGTCCCCGGCGGACGGCGACGCTGAAGTCGTAGTCCGCCGCCGCCTGGGGCTCGCCCAGCAGCCTCACACTGTAGAATAGGCTGCCGGACGCCACGCACACCCGCGTGAGAAGCAAGAAGAGCTGTTGATAGGCCAGGACGATGTAGTTAGTGCTTGTGGAGCGACGGATATCGGGCGTGACGAGGGCGGGACAGGGCAGCACGCGGTCGGGGTGCTGCGCCTCGCAGTGCTGCCGCAGGGCGTCGCGGCGGCCCGCCCAGTCGCAGCCCTCGGGGCCGAGCACCGGGCACGTGTACAGCCGGTACTGGCAGGCGGCCTCGTGGCCCGGCCCGTCGGCCCCGGCCGGCGTGAAGGGCACGCTGGCCGGGCAGCCCTCCTCGCGGTAGCGGCAAGGGAAGGCGAGGGCGCGTGCGGCCGCCTCGTACACGTGGCAGCGGAAGGCGGGCGGCGCGCCCTCCTGCTCCTGGCACGGGCTGCACGCCGCCCCGTCCTGCCGCTGGAACACGGGGCCCCGGCGCAGCTGCGAGCCGCACTGCACGCACACCAGCTCCTTTAAAATGTCCTGAGATGGCTCCATGCCTGCAACACACTCCACTCTTCATATACAGTTAACGACCACACGCTCCTACTTACTTTGTTACTGTTCAGATGCTTCTTCTGTACTATCCTTTCTCTTCAGTTTCACGCTGAAATCCTGTAAAGGACAAACATCAGTTGTATACTAACAATATTGAGAGAATCTGTTACATTACAATCTATATTTTATATATAAGAATTGAGGGTATTATTAACACAGGTATAAAGACTTGTACACAGTTTCGGTAGACTCCCGTTGTGCATCTGCTTCCTGTCTTTACACTGATAATGTAAATATAGTTCTAATAGAAATATATTAACTTTGCTCTCTTCTAGCTTTCAATGTTCCTTTATTAATTTCCTCAATATGTATTCTATAGCGAGACATTTTACCATCTATGATAAAAATTAGCAATGATTTATGTAAATATAAAGTTTTAATTTTAAATTATAACCTGCATAAAGTATAAACAACAACAAAACCAGAGCCCTCTAACCCCTCTAAGCCCTGGCAGCCTGTCAGTTGGGATCGGCAAGTACAGATGGCGTAACTAGAGCAAACTTCTGACCACGGTTTAGTTTGTGATTCCAGTCTTGTCTATGCATGTCCACGTCTTAGATAACATAACGAATTATTTTGTTAATTATTGAATATTTTTATTCGTTTGTGATTTTAAGATCTTATCTTATCGCCTTATAGAACTTTCTAGTGTTTTTTAGCTACGTATACTTTAAAAAATTGTTTTTTCTTTTATTTTACTTTATAATTATTCATACACTACATCACTGATCTGTGTATATAGTTGTGGGTGGGGCACAGCCTATGGAAAAGTGAAGCCTGCGGCGGCCATTTTCCTCTCCTCTAAATCTAATCCAATTAGCAGCAAATATCACTCAACTCACTATCTACAACCAAATATCACTAATCTTTTTACATTTGATTTATTTTAGTTATTTAACTTTGTATTGTTTTAGGTATTTCTGTAATTGATAGAATGATGAATTTGTGTTGCTTTCATGATAAGAAATTGCACCGCAGAATGATCGTTCTCAAATTTAATTACTAAAAAATTGGTTAGAAACGACCATGACCGAAAAATATCTAATTCATCCAATATTTCTCAGCCTCAACAATCAACAATGGTATTTAAAGAGCATTATAATAATAATCATTTACTTAATATGGATTTTTAGTTTTTATTCCGACATAAAACCAGCTCTGCATTTTTTATCTAAAAATAGACTGTATTAAACTAAAAGTGTTATTCTGTGAATTTTATGCATAGAATACTTTTATTTGTGATTATATTTAAATTAGACACTTTAAGAGTCATGCTATAAAAAATTGGCAATGCTCATAAGTATAGAATAGAGGTAGTTCACCTGAAGAATTTTTGTTATTAATTAAATATTTCTAAAATTAGTAATGGGAAAATTATAGCATTTGGTAATTAAGTTAGAAATTTTAAGTTTCATATTTAAAAAAATAAAAATGCTCATAGGCGTAGAATAGAGGTAGTTTACTTGAAGATTTTTTGATATTTTTTTAATATTTCTAAAACTAATCATGCAAAAATTATGGTACCTGGTATCTCAGTTATTCAAATTATTTAATAATTTTAAAACTATATGTGACAGAATATTTTATGCTGTGAAATAAGTAATATGAATTTTAAATCTAATCAACAAGAAAGAAATAGAAAATTGTGCTAATTGATGAACTTGCAAAATACAGACATTTTGATTAATAAAATTGTTTACAAAATATAATTATGTACGATGTAAAAATTGGTATTAAGCGACTGGAGGGATGATGGAGTGAAGAAATAAGCAGGATTGCAGTCAACTGATAAATTTTATTAGTCTAAGGCCGACGTTTCGCTACCAATTGTAGCATCATCAGCATGGGCGCCCATAAAATATTTTTCAAAGGGGGGCAAAATAAAAAAAACATTAAAAAAGATATATATTTTTTTGTCCAATTGTACTAACAAGGCTTAAATTTTAAGCAACACTTAACAAAAAATACTAATCGAAATTTTTATAGCATTGTTGAATAGTTCATTTGATATTATATTCCAATGTGATATTGTCCATTGAAGGGAAACTTTTATATTATAGAGATAGACTGTAAACATATATTTACTAGTAAAAAAATAGAAATGTTCAAAAAAAAGAAATAATAAACAAACATAATGTAATTTTTTGGATAGGTTTGTATGGCAATTTTCAAATTCATTCCATCTTTCGAAAATTCCTCAGAAATTTCATTAGGAACCTCTTCAAAATAAAAGTTTATTGTAGTTAATTGTCTCAGATTTCTCTATTTTGTAATGACAGTTAAAATAACTAATACTAACAGAATTATTTGTCCCACACACAAAAATGCTAAGCCCTAAGATATAGCAAACATTAATAAATTTCTTATAGAACATAATAGTGGTAAAAGAATTAAATAATAAATTTTCGAAAAGTCAGGGGAGGGCAAGTGCCCCCTCTTGCCTCCCCCCCCTTATGGGCGCCCATGATCATCAGGGCAGAAGACTATTTTAAAATATTTGTCATCATATACAGAAAATCAATCAAGTAGATGTCGTCATACATTAAAAAATAAATAAATAAATAATTAAAACACGTCATGTATTACAAATAAAAAAAAAATTCTTTTGTAATACATGACATGGGACAAAGAATGCACGGGGATTTAAATGTAAAACTCTTTTTTGTAAAGCTGTGTTTTTGACGCGCTTATTAGAGCCCTTACCATAGCCCTGGCGTCTAAATTTAATTTATTTATGCCCGGTTTCACCATTGTAGGTTCGATGTTCAGATAGTTATCTGACGAATAAATTTTATTCATTGAATAGTCAAAGTTTCGTTTCACCAACCAAAACTGTTGGATAGTTAGTTATTCGTAGAATAATATTTTTTCATAATATTTCTGCATTGAGTGTACAACATCGTCTAGGCGATGAATGCAAATAACAACATAACAACTGTCATCGAAAATTTAAATTTGTAAAATATTTTCAACATTTTTACTGGAATGTGTAGTGCCCTTTGCTTGCTTCATAAAGAAAGTAGTAGGTGTTGTTCAATAAAATGTTTTACGATATGTTTTTAGTTGCTATGTATTATTGAGTTGTCAGATTTCGACTAGAATAAACGGCAAAATTTGTGTTCGTTAAATTTATATTTATTTTTATATATATTTTCAATTATACAATATTATTAACTAATATTTTTACATTGGTGACCCCGAACTGAATCTTCGCACCTTCGTTTTCGTCATGGAAGATGTACACCATGACTCTCTACCACTTCATCCTTCGGAAGCCGAATCTGTTCAACTTTCGACCCTCTCCACTTCTTTTAAGATTCCTGAATTTTGGCCGGCCGATCCAGAGCTTTGGTTTTCTCAAGTTGAAGCTATTTTCGCTTCCCAGAGGATCACTTCAGAGAGAAGCAAATTCGTAAGACTAATTAGTGCCTTAGGCCCACAGTTTGCCGCTGAGGTAAGAGACTTAATCATTGCACCTCCAGTGGAACAACCGTACTCTGTAATTAAAAAGGCACTGATTCAACGATTAAGTATTTCTGAAAAAGAAAAGCTACAACAACTATTAACATCTTCTATTATTGACGACAAAAAGCCTTCACAAGTCCTACGATACATGCGTCAGTTGGTCTCAGGGAAGCTACTTGACGAAACTATCCTCGAAGAACTGTTCATGCAAAAATTACCATTATCAACTCAATCCATTATTTCTTCTTTGTTGCACTGTTCCCTTGAAGAGAAGGCAGAAGTCGCAGACAAAATCGCGAGCATTTCCCAACCTTCAATAGCATCGATCTCGCAGGAAACAATTTCTATCAAAAAACTATCAGAAGATGTCAAGAAGTTGCAGTCACAACTAGAACTTCTGACCACGGAATCACCTTCTCTCTGTTGGTACCACAAGAAATTCGGAAGCAACGCCAAGAAATGCACACCACCCTGCAACATGGAAGATTCTTTCAAAAAGAAAAAGGTTCTTCTCAACGAAACTGCTATAAAAATTTCAACTAATACAAAATTAATACCTTGTATTTCCAGTTGTCATCATCTTAATGTATCTGCAACACTATTTTATTTGACGGACAGAACGTCTGGGCAACGTTTCCTGGTGGACAGCGGTGCTCAGGTTAGTGTCATTAAGGTTGCATTTAACGAATCTAAACTGAAATTGTTACCTATTTCTTTACAAGCTGCCAATAAGTCATCTATTGACACATACGGTTTCAAAACTTTGACATTAGATTTCGGTCTTTCAAAACCTTTTACATGGAAATTTGTCATTGCAAATGTTCAATGCTCAATAATCGGAGCAGATTTTTTGACACATTTCAAATTAACTGTCAATATGTCAAAGAAACAAGTTTTAGAATCGGATCAATACGCAAACAAAATACACTTCATAAAAAAAACCCAAACTCCTATTTCACCACAATCTTACTCAGAATTACTCTCACATTATCCTTCTCTATTAACAAATAAATTATATTCAAAATGTCAAATCAAACATAAAGTAAAACACTGTATAACTACTACCAGTTCCCCAACTTTTGCAAAACCACGCCGTCTAGCTCCTGAAAAATTGATGGAAGTCAAAAAAGAATTTAATAATATGCTAGAGATGGGTATAATAAGACCTTCTTCTAGTTGCTGGGCTTCACCCTTACACTTAGTTCGAAAAAAATCGGGAGAACTACGACCCTGCGGAGATTATAGAGCTCTCAATTCACAAACGATTCCGGACAGATACCCACTTCCTCATTTACAAGATTTTACGGCAAACTTACAAAATTCAAAAATTTACTCTAAAATAGATTTAGTAAAGGCGTATAATCAAATACCAATGGATGAAGAATCAATAGCCAAAACAGCAATTACAACTCCATTCGGTCTTTTTGAATACATAGTTATGCCGTTCGGTTTAAGAAACAGCGCTCAAACTTTTCAACGTTTCATTGACATCGTCACGAGAGGTTTAGACTTTTGTTTCGCTTATATAGACGACATACTCATTGCTAGCAATTCTCCGGAACGTCACTATGAACACCTAAAAATTATTTTTGACAGATTACAAAAATTTGGTATTTTCATCAACAAAGATAAATGTCAATTCGGTCAAAATCAAATATTATTTCTAGGACATAACATTTCTCCTTCCGGAATCAAACCTGTACATGAAAAAGTAGATAGTATTTATAAATTTCCAATGCCAAAGACACAAAAACAACTACGAGAATTTCTTGGTTTAGTAAATTTTTATCATCGCTTCATCAAAAACTGCGCTACTATTTTACATCCAATCAACAAACTATTAGATAACAAAAAAAATAGTTCTAAAGAAATAATTTGGACTAAGGAAGCTACTAGAGCCTTTAATATGATTAAAACTAAACTAACACATGAAACAAATCTTTCTTTTCCAATACACGGTGCAAAAATTAATATTATGGTTGACGCATCAGACATCGGAATCGGTGCTGTTCTTCAACAATTCGTCAATAATCAATGGGAACCACTCTCTTTCTTTTCGCGAACTTTTAATTCTACTGAAAAACGTTACAGCACATTTAGTAGGGAACTTTTGGCTATATTTTCAGCGATAAAAAAATTCAGATATTTCCTTGAAGGTAAAGAATTTTTTGTTTTAACTGATCATAAACCTCTAACTTTCATTACAAAAATAGCCAGCAATAATACTTATTCACCTCGCGAAATGCGGCAATTAGATTACATTTTTCAGTTCACAAATGACATACGTCACATCTCTGGCAAAAATAATCCAGTTGCGGATGCCCTTTCTCGCATTTCCATAAACATCCTATATTCAAATAGTCAAATAGACTATAATCAGATTGCAAAAATGCAACAATATGATCAGGAATTACAAGAGTTACTCGAAAACAAAAATACAAATTTAATATTTAAACAAATATCTCTACCTAAAACAGATGTTAAATTATGGTGTGATATTTCAACAAACACTTACAGACCATACATACCAAAACAATTCCAAAATCTTATATTCAAACATTTTCATTCATTCTCACATCCGGGAATTAAATCAACAATTAAATTAATTACTTCAAAATTCATTTGGAAAAATATGAAAAGATATTTAACTGACAAAACAAAACAGTGTTTACAATGCCAAAAAGCTAAAATAGTTAAACACACCAAATCACCTATTTTTCAATTCACAACTCCAACTTCACGTTTCAGTTCAATTCATATCGACTTAGTCAAGTTACCAAATTCACAAGGTTTTTCTTACCTTCTTACTTGCATCGACCGTTTCACCAGATGGCCTGAAGCAATACCTTTAAAAGATTGTTCTGCACAATCAGTTGCAACAGCTCTACTTGATGGTTGGATATCACGGTTTGGTGTACCAGCAACAATTACATCTGATAGAGGCCAACAATTTAATTCCTCTCTTTTTCAAAAACTACTAAAACTTTTAGGAACACATCATATACAAACAACAGCTTATCACCCTCAATCAAATGGCATTATTGAACGTTTTCACAGACAATTAAAAACTTCCTTAAAAACCTTTCAAAATCCTTCACAATGGATCAGTTTCCTTCCGTTGGTCCTTCTTGGAATACGATCCTCCGTAAAAAATGATATAAATTGTAGTTCTGCAGAACTCGTGTACGGCACGAACCTTAAATTTCCTGGAGAATTAATTCCCACAACTAAACATAACATATTAAATAAAGCAGAAGCAAATCAATATTTAACACTATTAAAAAACACAATCAATAAATTTACTCCAATCACTACAAGACTATCAACAAAAACATCACACAACATCCATCCAGATTTATTCAAAACTTCCCATATTTTAATTAGAAATGACACTATTGGTCCCATTCTTAAACCAGCATATAATGGACCTTTCAAAGTTGTCAAAAGATATGATAAATTTTTTAAAATTCTTATAGATGACAAGATAGAAACAGTGTCAATAGATAGACTTAAACCAGCTTATATCAATCATTTTGATTAACACAGTTCAGCAACCTCAATGACACAACTGTCATTCCGTTATATTGTTAATTTTTTTGATTTTTTACAACCTACTACTTCCTTTCTTGGGGAGGGCTTGTGTAGTGCCCTTTGCTTGCTTCATAAAGAAAGTAGTAGGTGTTGTTCAATAAAATGTTTTACGATATGTTTTTAGTTGCTATGTATTATTGAGTTGTCAGATTTCGACTAGAATAAACGGCAAAATTTGTGTTCGTTAAATTTATATTTATTTTTATATATATTTTCAATTATACAATATTATTAACTAATATTTTTACAAATGTATCCCAATTGTCCATCTCATTATCAAATTCAAAATGATTTAAAAATTTGACTCTTCTGTTTTTATAAACGTAGATCATATTCACTTCATCATTAATTAATTAATTTGAGAGTTATTCTAACCTAAAGAATGGGGTCCTGTACTATTGTCGAAATATTATCATTTTGCCGAAGAATATGATAATATAGGTATATCAATTAATAAGTAGTAGTGAAAATAGTTCAATTAAATATTATTTCGTTCGCAAGCTATAAGAGATTAAGTTTTGTTGCGGTCCGCTGTCATGTCATCACTCTTTAGCTATTTCATTGGTAGCCTGATTTTAAAAGGACAATCGCACGTTCTTATTTCTTAGAACTAGTGGAGGGGAGACATGCATGCGGCCGGCAGTGTCAAAATGTTATTGCATGTTTTTAGTTTTGTAACGAAAAATACATTCTACTTATGCCTAATAATATTTTTTTCATTTATATACATACAAATTTGCATATAAACATAGTTTAGCTATACGAATATGAAAAGAACCAATATCCTGTACAACTAACAATTTGTTCATCACCGGTGAACAGAGATGACAGCAAGCCCAGAATTTTCACTTAAAAATTTATATCTCGCTTATTACGACATATTTTTCAGTCGCGTTTTCACTAGTATGCTTATTTCACTGTTCTTTCAGAAAAAAAAAACAAATGGTACAGGACCCCATTGTTACAATTCAAATAGTTGAGATATTCTATGAAAAATATGATCGAATTTGTTTTAATCAAAGATATTATTTGATTACTTTTAGGAGTTTTTTTCCACCATGAAAATATTATTGCCTTTGTAATAATCAACTGCATTTTATTGGCGCAACAAAATTTTGATTACTATAAGTGATGTTGACACAAAAAAACACGATCCATTTATTGTAATCAAATAAAATATTTTGATTCAATACTACAAGGGTCTAAATTAGTAGAAAGTAATTTACATTTTAAATAATCGAAAAATGGACCTGTTGAGGTATCGAATCCCTGCTATGCAGTGAGTTATATTTAGGGAGCCATAGCATCCACTCGGCTATGAAACACTTAGTTTGAAAATTTCTTATTACATAAACAGTTGTCAGAACTAATTTTTTATCCAATATTTCTATTAAAAAAGATTATTTCATAATACTTGATACCAATAAATGCAAAATTAAATCATCTAACCAATGGTACAACATACACCCCATCATTTTAGCGGAACAGATGATAATTGCAAAAAACTGTCTTCCCATCTTAATTTACGATGTCAAGGTTTTTAGTATTCACCCTGTATTATATATGTAAATCAAATTATAGATAAAAATGAAAGGAAACGAAAATAAAAAAGAGAAAGAAGCAAAAGTTATATTGAAGAAGAAAAATAAAATGTATTAAATATAGTAGAATATTTGGAAATGATCGAAAATGGATCGTTCATACTTCTCATCGTTCTTTGCTGTTGTACTCGTTAAACAATTTCTTCGTTGGAAAATGTCAACGACGATGAAGATTACGATCACATAACATTCTATTGACTGATTTATTATCAGAAAAAATAACCTAAAAATATATAAATTTTTACAATAACCTTCAATTCATTTTTCATTTTATAGATTCTTTTTTGCTAATATAAATATATAACTTAATATATTCTAAAACAATTTCAAGAAATATTATAATAAAAATCAAAAAATATTTCAAACGTCACACTATTCGTCGAATGAATATTTAACTGGCGAAAAATCGTCAGTTAACTTAACCAACGATTTATTCATCGAAAAAACACTAACTGACGTTGGTGGAACTAAATAAGGGAGTTTTATTCAAAGAATAGTTTAACTGTCGAATAAAATATTTATTCATCGATGGTGAAACCGGGCATCAGTAATTCTATAACAAATCCTTCCCTGTACTAGACAAGTTAATAATGTTTTTTTTAAATATTTGTTGCCAGTAAAGTAAATATTTCATTTTGTATTTTATCTTCTAAATAGGAAGGCATATTTTGAAGTCACGATCATTAGTTACACGTCGCGTAAGGTTTAATAGGAAAGGGTCAAACTTCTAACATTTCAATACATTTTAAAACATTACCATTATTGCGATCGTATAGTTAATTACTTTTACCACGAAATGCTATATTTTGTTTGCTTAAAAACTGTATAACAAAAATTATTCTTTTTAAAACTTCATACCAACGTTATCTTTCATTATCTAAAGTTGTTTGTTGCAAGTAATCAATACTAGTTTTATTTTTTAAAGATATAATCAATTCTGTCCACATTTTGTAATTGTCTAAATGGTTCAAATTTTTGTCATGGCGATTTAAGTATAGTTTGACAAGAGATCTCAAGTTGACGTTTAAATTATTTTATGGTTGTGGTATCTATTCAAAGTTTTGCTCCAGGTACTCAGCTAAGCACTGGATTTGGAAATCACAAAATAACATTAGCATGCCTAACTTAATATAGATGGATTTCTGTACGACATGGAAATAACTAGACAGGGATGTATTTAAAATTTTAATACCGTTAATTTCTTAGCAATAATCATTATCTTTGTGGAATTGCCAAAATTTTTTTCATGAAAGCGAAACTGCTATAACCTAATGTTCATATTACCAAGTGTACATCAACGTTACCACAACTTGTGACAATTATTAGAGTATTTTTCAAAAAACACGGTATTAAATTTTTAAATACATCGCTGTCTAGTTATTTCCATGTTGTACAGTAATCCATCTATATTAAGTAAGGTATACTAATGTTACTTTGGGATTTCCAAATCCAGTGCTTAGCTGGGTACCTGGAACAAACAGTGTATTCTAATAGATTTCGTACAATTCTATACCCCATAGCAGAATGCATAAAGGTTACATTTTTTTCAATTCTTTCACTCAGGGAAAAACTTTGAATAGATACCACAACCATAAAACAATTTAAACGTCAACTCGAGATCTCTTGTCAAACTATACATTGCAAGATGTTGCTAGTCATTAAGCCTGTGGATACATTTATTACGTTCGGATATGTGAAGTTCGAAAAGTTTACAGCAAAAGCAATACACAGAGTTTTTCGAAACTGAATAAACTAACCAATTTCTGTTGTTTTCTTCGCCATTTTTCAAGTGTTTTTTTAATATATATTTGAAAATTTTTGACCGGAAGAATGAGGCGGAAATGAAAGTCTTGAATTTGTTGAGGACCCGTTCCTACAATGGCTTGTCTTGTTGTATGGGAAATTGTTTCGCGCCAAAGTCCGGGATCAGCAAAATTAAAATCATTTATTGTACTTTCAGTAGATTGTGCACTTTCTGAATGGGGAATCCGTCATTTTTTTTTTATTTTTTTAAATGAATTTAAATATAAAAATAAAAGACCCGTATTTTTTATTTTGCAAATAAATTAATAGTTTTGCTAAAAAATGTTCGCAAATAGGTTTGTGACGTATTATCCCTGACAGACAAAGAAGACAAGATGTGAGAAAGAGATAGATATAGTAACCAATGTGAACATAGCATTACAAATGCCGCGCGTAACGTCAAATTCAAACTTGAATGTAAACATTGCCAATGCAAACATAACCTCTCGTTTCAACCACGCTTGTTTGTGAATTTCGCTCGTGTATTATCAAAGACTTGTTTTTATTAATATATTTTCTTAATTAAGTGCTTATTAAAGGACAAAATATGTTATCAGGTAATATTTTATTATATATGTATCTCAAAACACAAGTAAATAAGTACCTATGAAGTATGAAACAAGCTTGAACTGGCTGCTGATTTAAGTGATTTCGAGACATGTGCTCTAAGTCAGATTGGCTTCAGGGTTAACACGTCACACGCCTATTTGCTGAATTAGTTTTTCTAAAAAATGTTTAAGTCTAATAAATATTTTATGTATTTTTTAACTTTATACGAACTTGTTTGAAGATAGAATTAATATGCAATTAAAATTTTGTGAAAAGCTCGCAACGCGGAAGTCCCTATTATCGAAAATGTTTTTCAAATTTATACATATTTTATCTTCTAAATTGTCTTCAACATCCAGAAGAGCGTCAATATTTTGTTCATGTTGATCTACTTGTACGTCATCCCTACTTGTCTTGTAAAGTAATTATAGCTCGTCCAAAATAGAAATGAACCTGCGCGAAAGTCGTATTTTCGTTCATATTTTGAGCAACCAATGGGAGAAGGTACCCCCCCATTGCGTTTTTTACCAGTGGCGTACTTAATTCCTAGTTCATATGGGGACACTATATTAGGAAATTATTATATAATATTTAGGAAATTCGAAATTAAGATTTAAAGAACATATAACTGCAATAAACAGAAAACAGCACAGAATTTGCCGACGATTATATTAGCAGGTAATAATCATTTATGGAAAGGGTGATTGGTAATCTTGTATGTAGCAGAAAAAGGATTTACAATAATTTGGCTTGAAAATCTAGAGATTAAAGAAGCTGTTATTCAAAGAAAAATATAGACAATGACCAAACCGATGTAATCCATTCGCGTGTACATTTTAATCTAGAGATTAAAGAAGCTGTTATTTCAAAGAAAAATATTGATAATGATCAAAACGATATAAACCATTCTTCTCTACTTAATTAGAAAAATAGTATATATACTGTTAATTTGTACATCAATGCACAATCACACGGTATCCGAGAAGACGTTGATGATGTTCATAAATGTTGTTGTTTTAAAATATAACTATTTACAAAAATTCCGTTTGTATTAAAATAATCCCACGCCACTGGTAGATTGCTTTCCCATTTATGGTTTACGCCCCTACTTTATTGGATCAGTGCAGTTTTGAACTTCGTTTATATGGGGTAGGTATAGCTACTATAACCCAGTACTGCACAGGGCCACTGGTAGGCCAGGCATAGGTCTACGATGCGTATAGTATGTACTGTGCGGCACATTGAACACTATTAGAAAAAAACTATATTTATGTTGCCGTCTCTTTCAACTTGTTTGTGGCATTATATGCGCGAGAATGATTGACAGGTACTTTTCTATTTTGGATGAGCTATAGTAATTCTAGAAGCATTTCTTTCTCTTTCTTCCTCCCGTTTTCTTTTATTTATTAAATTTTGATGTCCGGAAAGTTTCTTCTTCGTTATTTCTTGGGACATGTAATTAACGAAAAAATACTCATTTATAGATAATATATTTTTTTGTTAACATAAATAACTTACTTTAAATATTATATTAATTTATTTCTTGTTTCTGATGAAGTGCACTATACTGTCTAATTAAACAATATAACAAGAACAACATATAGTTTTTATTACTCGTATGGCTTTATTATTTTCTAAATTCAAAATATGAGATCCAAAGTGCTTTAAGTAACGATTTCAACTGATTAATATTGACACAAAACTACATTCTGAGCTGTGGGGGCCATCATCGAAGCGTTTCATTATCGTACAAATTAGTGACCGACGATAAAAGGTACCGCAGGTACAATGCGACACAATAAACACGTTTACCTATTAAAAATAAAAACACACCGAAAAGAGTATACTCAATTTGAAATGTAAATAAAAACGGCATTGGACACTTAATATTAATTAAAATAATAAAGATAAATTATTTATTGCTTGTAGGATCAGTTTGGCAGCCACCCGTCTTAACCACGAATTACAAATTTAACAAATAATTAATTTTATTATTTTAATATAATAATAAAGTTTTATATAAACATTTCTCGGCTTTCCTATTCAGGCTGACATTTATACATTACAAAAATCATAATTTGAAAAATTCTGTGTTTATAAATTTTAAAGCAACACACGAATATTTTTATAATTTCATATTTTGTTTAGAAAATACTTTTTATATAAATATTGAAAAATTAATTTGTATTAATTAAAGGTGTAGGATATTGGTTTGGGTTTCAATTCGTGAAATTCTCCACTACAAGGCCGTATTCAAGGGGGGGGATTTGGGGGTTCAAACCCCCTCCGAAATGTAAAATAAAATTTAAAAAACCTGTTGCCATTTTGTATTTCGTATTTGACGGTTTTGATGCATATAGCAATTAACTATGTCATTGTCGTATTTTATTATTTTAATTGTAATTGTTATTGCTTTTATTGTTATTTTCTATTGTTTGTGAGTGTTGTCATTCTTTTTCAAACTAGAAATGCACACAGCGCACTGCATTATAAAGATCAGTCTGAAGTTAGCATGGGACAGAACACAGAGCATATCAAGTCTGAAGTGAGAAGGGACAAATAATACTATAGACACAAAATGTGCTATGTTCCTCTATTGAATATTTTGTTCACGATAGGCCAGAAAGAAAAAATGAAATAGAGCTAGAAATCTTGTTTCTCCCGAGTCACTATGGTTCATTCTTTTGTTTGTTTGCAAACATGACGCTACAACAGAAGTGTTGTATTTTTCCGAAAGGTTTTGCCGCAGATGTTTCGTTGTTGTTGTTTTCGAATTTCGTTTGTTGCTTACTCTTACCATTAAATCTCCTTTTTTCAATAAGTTCAAGTTTTATTATATACAATGATATCTCATGACTAATAGAGTATCGCGACCGTTTAGTGACATCTCGCGAGTGACTCGGGAGTAATAAGATTTTTATCACTATTTCTATTTTCTCTTTCTGGCCTGCCGAGAACAAAACAAATAGCCTTATGTTTTGACTATAGTATTTCTCGTCTTTGGGTCAAATGATCTTCCGCGTAAGTGTTTTTCTTGTATTTTTTATAGTGCGTACAGCGAATACGAATTCGGATATGGCTAAAAGACATACATATATATATATATATATATATATATATATATATATATATATATATATATATATATATATAGAACCTTATAACCAGAACCCCTCCCGAAATGAAATCCTAGATACGGCGCTGCTCCACTAGATTATTAAGAAAGTTTTATACAAGACAGAATATTTAATGCAATGAAATAAGTAATATGAATTTTAAATTTAATTAAAAAGAAAGAAATAGAAAATTATGCTTATTGATGAACTTGCAAAATACAGACATTTTGTTTAATAAAATTGTTTATAAAATATAATTATGTACCTATTCATTTCATCTAATTTGCTTTTATTATATTGATAAATTTATAATTTTAGTATTTTTACATTGTAAACGCTATTTTATGATTGAAACCGAGATGTAAATGTGTTGTGTAAATGAGGCAACAAATAGAAAGGTGCACTGAATGCTCCAAGGGCCTAGAACTGACCAGGGAAACATGAACACGGAACCCCTCTAAACCCTGGCAGCCTGTCGGATGGCCTAACTCGAGTTAACTTCTCACCACGGCTTAGTTTGTGGTTCCAGTCTGGTCTACGCATGTCCACGTCGTAGATAACATATAGCTTGTTCATAGATATAAGAAAACTATTCCCATTAGACCCCTGGAGTGAGTAAACCCTAAGTGGATTAAAGAAGATTTATGGTTGCAAAAATGTCAAAATTTCCAGAGATGGATTTAGAATAATTTTTTTTCTTCTGCTGCAGAATGTACAATTTTCCATACAGTGCTACATGGCACATCGGTTGCTTCAGCTGTTGTTTTAAGTACTGAATCACAATTTTTGTCTTTATTAAAATAATGATAAACATTCCGAATAATTTCTTTCGCGTCGCTCGATAAATGTTTGCGATGCTGGGCTTCGTCGACAACGTCCTCTTGTTCATCCCATGGTCTCCACATTTTGACTTCTTTTAATTTATATCAAGTATTTGTTTCAAAAACAAATTCGATTCAATTGAACTCATATTTTTCACTTACCCTTTATAAAGGAATAATTTAGAAAAGGGATTATCTATGTAGCTGTATGATTCTAAACAAAACCTATGGTTGGTTAAACAGTAATCTGTTTTATGTTAATGTTAGAATTACGTTAAGTATAGAAATTTTTAATTTTAATTGCATTACGAGAAATAACAGTAAAGTTCATTTTTCCCGTAATCCGGCCCCTTCAATCGGTGCTTGGACCGCATGCTGCGGGGCGGTTTGCCACCGTCATTAGTGACCCAGGTAGATTTTCTTATATCTATGAACAAGCTATAACTTATTTTGTTAATTATTAATTATATTTACTCGTGTTTGATTTTTAAGATCTTATCTTATCGCTTTATCGAACTTTCAAGTGTTTTTGTTACGTATACTCTTCAAAATTTTCCAGTTTTTTTCTTCTATTTTACTTTATAATTAATTATACACTATATCACTGATGTGTATACAGGGTGTTTGGCGAAAGGCCGGCACCCAGAATATTTCGTTTATTATGAGAGATACAGAAAATTGTTACGGAACAAAATTAAACTAGTCAAAGGGACTCATAAAATGATCTTAGTAAGAATTTTGTGTCACTTCCGGTTTTAGCGGAACTGTGTACAACTTTGATTCTAGCATAGGGAATCGGTATTATTTTTTTTTCGAATGTACATACAATATCATAGTTTTACTTCAACCATTTCAAAATGGCGACAATTTATTTTCATATTTATGTACGTAAAATACCTTAAAACAATCAACACAATACAAAAACTCTTACTAAATATAACAAACAAAATTACATCGTCAGGAAAGGTAGATCTAATATTTTAGACATTATTTTTTGGTTTTAGATAACAAAATCTCAAAGAGCTGGCTATGGTGTATTTTTTATGAAATTTTATTAGTAAATATTTTAAAAATGAAGTGTCGCCATTTTGAAGTACGTTGGCTGTAGGCGGGCCTTGCTCCCACTCCCAACGCTTTAAATCAGCCAATCAGAAAAATGCAGAAGAATCACTGTTCATTTGGTTAAAGAAATATATTAAAGGAGATCTACGAGTACGCTCGCAAAAGTCGTCAAAACAATTCTTAACCCAAGAAAAAAGTGACCGATTGCTAGAAACAAGTGAAATCGAAGTAAAATTTTCTGCTCTATCGATCTATGATATTTGCAAGTCGATTTGGAATTGCGAAAGTACTAAAAATAGCAATTTTTAATTTTTTTTAGATATTATTTTTTCCCGAGTTTTTCATTTATCTCGTCATATATTGGAAACTACTGAACAAATCAACATCATTCTTTTTTTTTGTTTCGTAGCTGAATGTATGGGGAACATACTGATTGTACAAAATTAAACAATTTGTTTATTACAATAAAGTAAATAAATAAATAATTACACTGCGCGATACACGTGTAGTGAAAAATATTACCAGTGGATATTACGTTTCCTTGAGATTCCAGAACACTGTGAAAGGACGAAATGCGTAGAAAGATTCAACATTATTTTAGTGTGTTTAGGGTGTTTGGCGAAAGGCCGGCACCCAGAATATTTCGTTTATTATAAGAGATACAGAAAATTGTTACGAAACAAAATTAAACTAGTCAAAGGGGTTCATAAAATGATCTTAGCAAGAATTATGTTTTATTATTTATTAGGTTTTAGCGGAAGTGTGTACAACTTTGATTCTAGCATAAGGAATCGGTATTATTGTTTTTTTTTCGGAGTGTACATAAAATTTGCTCTAGAATGATACCAAAATATCATAGTTTTACTTCAACCATTTCAAAATGGCGACAATTTATTTTCATATGTATTTACAACTATAGGTAATTAACGAAAAAAAATATGTTTAAAATACCTTATAACAATCAACACAATACAAAAACTCTTACTAAATATAACAAACAAAATTAAGATCAAAAATACTCAAAATGGCCGCCGTCATTTTCTGCACAATTTGTCACATATAACAAATTCTGCCATTGCATCGTCAGGGAAGGTAGATGTAATATTTTTTGTCATTATTTTTGGTTTCAGGTAACAAAATCTCAAACAGCTGGCTATGGTGTATTTTTCATGAATTTTTATTAATAAATATTTTAAAAATAAAGTGTCGCCATTTTGAAATGGTTGAAGTAAAACAATGATATTTTGGTATCTTTGTAAAGCTAATTTTATGTACATTTCGAAAAAATATATATATAAAAATACCGATTCCCTATGCTAGAATTAATGTTGTACACATTTCCATTAAAACCGGAAGTGACACAATATTATTCGTACGATCATTTTAAGAGCCCCTTGTCTAGTTATATTTTTCTTCTTAACATTTTCTTGTATCTCTCAAAATAAAGGAAATATCCTAAGTGCCGGCCTCTCGCCAAACACCCTGTATATAGTTGTGGGTGGGGCACAGCCCATGGAACAGTGAAGGCGGCCATTTTCCTCTCCTCTCAATCTAATCCAAATATCACTCAACTCACTATCTACAACCAAATATCACTCATCTTTTTACATTTGATTTGTTTTAATTATTTTATTTTGAATTGTTTTAGGTAATTATGTAATTGATAGAATGATGAATGTATGTTACTTTCATGATAAGAAATTGCATCGCAGAATGATCCTTGTCAAATTTAATTACTAAAAAATAGGTTAGAAACGACCATGACCGAACAATGCCTAAATCATCTAATATTTCCTAGCTTCAACAATCAATAATGGTATTTAAAAACCAGCTCTGCATTTTTATGTCTTGTAAAAATAGAGAGTATTAAATTAAGATGATATTCTGTGAATTTTATGTATAGTATATTTTTTTTGTGATTTTTAGTATAACTTTTTTGCGCATTTTTTCCATCATTCTTTCAATTAAATAAACAGGTAATAATTTGATTTATTTTTGATTTTAAAAACTTATCTAAAGTGTTTTTTAGTTACGTACACTTTTCAAAATTTTCCACTACTATTTTCATTTATTTTACATCATAATTATTTATATTTTCGGAGCAACGTCAAAACCTCTATACTACTTACATTAAGAAGAATGTATTAAGTTTATCAAACTGCATAACAATGAATAAAGATTGGAATATGATAAACATTTTATACATTCATCGTTGTTAAAATGTCACGTAGCATTTTATTTACTTATTTACAGGGCATGTAATCGGTTAAAAAACCAATTAATAAAAACCGGTAACCGATATTTTCAACGAAAATTGCGAACTTTAACAGTAATTTTAACCGATATTTTTCAGGCCAAAAATACCGTTAACCGTTAACCAAAAAAAATAAACCGGTTTTAGCGAACATTAACCTTTATTTTATATCTGTGTTTTCTATTTGTATTTGAACATGAGTCATGACAGTTTTTACAATTAACATTTTATTGGAGAGTCATAAATGTAGGTAGTCTCTTTGGCCGTCAAGGTTACTTAAAAAGTGCCATATAAATACGGCCTTTGTCAACACAGGCAAGTTTAAAATTGAAAAATGAGCTGTGTTTTTTGAAGATATTACGGGATGTTTTGTGAATATTCATTAATTAAATTGCTTTTTTTTTTAATTGTTATATTTTTCTCAGATGGTAATTTATTATTATTTTTTTTAATTAATTATTCTGTAATTTTTTTTAATCAAATTGTTATAGGTAATTACTTTTTTTTAATTAATTCTAATTATTTTTTTAACCGATATATTAACCAGTTTAAACCGGTTTCCAATTTTTAAAAACCGGTTTTCGAACTAAAACCTTTATTATTATGACGTTCTCTATAAAGGTTAACCGTTAACCAGTATTTTTTTAGGTTACATGCCCTGCTTATTTAACGTATACAACAAGGGAAAGTAAATCTGTTTGTCTGTAGTAATCAGACCAACATAAACCTCAGTTTTCGAAGATAAAATTTAAACTACTCTTTCAGGTTAAAAATATTGTACAGTCTTAAGTTAATAACAAGTAAAAATAGTACTTACGTGTAATAAACAAGTGAGGAATTAAGAATGTAGAAGGTATTTTGTATAGTTAGTGTTGGTTGGTATTGAGACCTGCACAAAACTAGAACTAGTTGGGCGCGGCTCGTGTTTATATCTTCGACAGATAAGATACTGGGCACGTGTAATCACGAAGCTTGTCTAATCTGCACACTTTGTCCCTAGATCAAGGGCCAGGAACACGAGCGGCTCCGATACACCTAATCTAGGGAGCGGCAACAACAAAGTCGCTCACATCTGAAGCATTTGTAAGTGTAACCAATCGAAAATGATTAGGAATTAGGAGAGATGATACTAACTACAGAGTGTCCGTTTTATTCTATCGATAATATAAATTTCTGCATAAAGGCAATCTATAGTGCCATCTCACTTGAAAACTTTGAATTAATAACTAATAATAGTAATAACTACCAATCGATAATACATATTGCTGCTTTTTTGTTTCATTTTATTTTGTCCACTATTGCTATCTCGAGAATTATTAGAGCTACGTAGTCGGTGAAATTAGCAAGCAATTTCTATTTTACAACACTATTAAAATGAGACAAACACATTTTTTTTAAATCAGTGGTTCTCAAATTACGGGTCCCCACTTTTTTATTTTAAATGGGAACCTATTTTTTTTATTTGCTTATTCAATAGAGAATTTTATTCTGAATTCAATGATATAATATTATGATACCCTAACATAACGATTTTTTTAAGAAAAATGCATCTGAAGTTTTATCACAGAATAGGTTTATACAGAAGCGACAGTAAGACAGAGAAGCCAAAATTAGAGAGAGATGGAGAATGTGCACAAATTTAAAGGGTCCATTGTTTAAAATCGGAAAGTTTCCTCACATCTGAGAGAGAGATAGGGGAAGAGCACAAATTTAAAGCACAATGCTTCAAGGTCATAGAACTGACTAGGGGAACATGAAAGGTACCGACACGGAGTGTCGCTTCTGTGTGTAACTATTCTGTGGTTTTATATTAATTTGATTAAAATATGACAATAATAAGAGTGTCATGACGGAAAAAACGGAATACAAGTCATTTTTTAACCTGCAATTAGAGGGCCTTGAATTAAATATGTGAATACTTTTTATTGTTATTATACTCTTATTCACTTCTTCTGACACCCATCATTTAAAATTTTTGAGGTGCAGTCCACACCCATTTTAGGGTTGAAGTTACACCATTGGTACTAATCCATTTAGGTGTCCCCCTTTATATTAAAATTGACGTGTTCGAGCGTTTTTCGAAAAATTAATGTTAAGTGGCCAAAAATTGCGCTGATAATTTTCACTGGGCCACCCTGTATATATATATATATATATATATATATATATATATATATATATATATACTAATGACATCTTGCGAGTATATTTGTGGACTAGTGTGTTTCGGACCAACGACAAAATATAGGGCACGAGAGCAGCACCGTCGATCTGTGCCCAAGCCTCTCGGCTCATTTCACACCATTCTATGATTGTCTCAGTTCACACCATATACCTATTAGTAATATACCGCTGATCCTCCGCTATCCAGACGTTCAACAAAGCGTAATAGAGATATATCTTGCATCGCACACAGCCGTTACAGTGCACTTAGTGCGCAGGCTCATCACGCAAAGAGATAGTGTTTCAAAGTCACATTTAATATTTAAAATAAAATAAATAAATATAGATATTTGAAGAAAGTAATGAATTATTGTACATAATACTGTAATAATTATTTAATATTGTTTATTGATAATAAAATTACTATAACGCGAAATTTAAAATATTTTAAGCTATGTTTTGTGTACTATGCACGATATGATAAAGCGAAATTTATTTTATTTATATATTAAAACAAATTGATACAAAATTGACATTCAAAACCGTAAATGGTAAATCTACTTGCAATAAATATGTTCAAATTAAAATGAACAATAAAATAATCAAATGTTATGTATTATAATTTCACAAAAATTATAATTTATTATTTGGAATGGAAGCATTTCGTATACTCGACATAAAATTAGATTTTAAAAATAATTATGTAACGATAAATGAAAAACATTACAAATTAAAAGAAATAAATTCAATAGAAATTCGTAACTCCCATTTGGATTCAATAGAAAAACAAAAATTAGATGAACTATTAAAAAATTATGAAGATTTATTCCCAAAAGAAAGTGAGCCCTTATCTCACACAAACATCCTAACACATAAAATAATAATGTCTGACGAAACAGCCACTTATACAAAAAACTATCGACTACCACAAATTTACGAGAAAGAAACCGAATTACATGTAAATAAATTATTAGAAGAAAGCGTTATTCAAAAATCGTACTCCCCTGGTCATCAGCTATTTGGATAGTCCCCAAAAAGGCAGATGCATCTAATAAAAATAAAACTAGAATGGTTATTGATTTTAGGAAAATTAATGCGAGAACAAAAGATGATAAATTCCCAATCCCAAATATTGACAAACTTTTTGATCACATCGGTAAATCAAAATATTTTACAACGTTAGATTTACATTCCGGATTTCACCAGATACTCATGGATAAATCAGATAGAAAAAAAACAGCTTTTTCGACCCCTTCAGGGCACTAGGAATATTGTAGAATGCCGTTTGGTCTTAAAAATGCCCCGGCAACGTTTCAGAGAATGATAAATACGGCTTTAGGAGAATTGGTTCATGAAATCTGTCTCGTATACTTGGACGATATTATAATTTTTGGAAAAACACTAGAAGAACACCTAATTAATATCAAACGCGTATTTGAAAAATTGCGTAAAGCAAATTTAAAAATTCAAAAAGACAAATCAGAATTTTTGCAACCAGAAGTTAAATATTTAGGCTATGTAATTAATCAAAACGGAATTATTACCGATGAAAGAAAAATTGAAAGTATAAAAAAATTAAACATTCCCAAGACAAAAAACAGTGGCGGCTCGTCCAGGGTGGCAGAGTGGGCAGTGCCCCCTCAAATTAAAATAAAATATTTTTCTATTTCACATGAATATATTTTTATTATTAATTATTATAACAATATAAACTTCATCTTATACTACTTAGCATTTAACAATGTACTATGTTAGTGGTCTATTTAAATAGAAATTAGCGCGGCGCCGCTGTGCAACACAATATTATATGCATCAAATTCGACCAGCGGGGGCACGCATCCGCCAGACGAAACTTGTATGGTATACTACTAAACGATACGTTCCAAACACAAATGGGAACAAGATGACTGTACAAGTGAGACAGCGCTATGTACGTGAGTGATTTCGTGCAGTATACAGCGGTTGTCAGCCCCCTCGCCATCTCGAACGGTGTTGTACTTGTATGACTTAAAATTCTTAAAATAAATTCTATAATATGAATTATAAATAAAGAGATGCACAGATTTAATTTGTTTATGATAAAATAATAATTTAAAGTAAATATTCGGTAAAATTGATAAAACAAAAATAATGCGTATTGTGATTAAAAAACTTATTTAAGAATAAAAATAAATATGTATATGTAAAACATCATTGAAGAGTTTTTAAATATTATTAATATTTTAATTTTGAAACAAATGCTTTGCTTATTTTTAAAATTTGTAAATTTATCATAGAAATAATACGAATAGCCGAGCGTTGAAACAGAGGAGGCATGCATACTCTGAGATTCGGAAACAATCGGACGTGATCGGTGAAATATACTCATTGCATGTTATATTTCTAAAATCGCCAGATCGTCAGTCGTGTATAACGTGTATCTGTAAGCGTGTAAGATATGATTAAACATTTACGAAAATCTCCAGATTTTCTTTATAAAATAATTGATCATTTTGCTAAAACTAAAGACAGAAGAATTGATATAATATATAAACAACTGTAATTAACAATTAGTGTATTCTGCTTCTAGCTCATTAGAATGTTTTAGTTCATGGGATAAGAATTTATTTTTAGTTATTCTTAACCGAATAGAAATGAGATTTGTTTTCTTTTTATTTATATTATATTTCAAATTTCTTCTAGTACCTATATCATTTTTAATATGTTTTTTTACTTTCTTCATTATCCCTACCCACTTTTTTTACTGTCATTGACCTTTCCGTTGGGTTGTGCTGAACATTGATACCTATTAATTTTTATTATTAATAATATTAAAATTATTTGTGACGAAATCGGAGTTCGAAACATCGTTTCATGACCACGTTTTTCTCACCAAAATCTTTGACACTAACAAAATAATTTGCCCCCTTGCTCAAAAATACCACGAGCTGCCACTGTTAAACAAAGAATTCATACTGACAACTGATGCCTCTGACTATGCAATCGGAGCCGTATTAACACAAACACATGTCAACCAGGAAAGACCTATCTGTTACGCTTCAAAAACTTTAAACTCAGCTGAACAAAATTATTCAACAATAGAGAAAGAATTAAAAGTAATTGTGTGGGCAATAAAAAACTTCAGACTATATTTATACGGAAGAAAATTTAAAATCAAAACTGATCACAAACCTTTGGTATGGCTTTTCAATATGAAAAACCCGAATCAAAAATTAATGCGCTGGAAAATTGAATTAGGAGAGTATAATTTTGAAATAGAATACCTAAACGGGAAACAGAATGTTATCGCTTACTTGTTATCAAGACAGCGTCTCGAGCTGAAGATAACAGAAATTACTGGGAACATATTAGATAAAAAAATTATCGCACACTGTGTGGCACGCGACTTCGAAATGTCTGAAGGATTAGCAAAGAAAATATCAGAAGAATTTGATAGTAAAAATTTTTGCCAAAATTACGACTCATTGAATAAACATTTAATTATACAGAAATAAGGTGATAAAATAATAATTCATTTAATAACAAAACAAAATCATTACGATCGACACTCCATAAAAAATTTAGATAAGCCATTAAAAGAATTAAGAAACTTTTTAATAATGAATGAGTTACACGAAATAAATATTCCTAAATTAGACAGTGATTTATATGGATTAGCGTGGATAGATGTAAAACAAAAATTATACAAAATATTTGAGGATAATAATACTCAAATAAATGTATTTAGTTTACCAGAAAATTACCATTTGACAAAAGTCAGTGATCAACCAAATAGCGGACAAAACGATATTAACACAGTGCATTCAGACAATATGAGAATATTATAGCAGGAATTAAATATATAAACAATCGGTTAAACATAGCAGATAATCAAATTATTTTTGACTCACATAATCAAGCAACAAATATTCAAATTACTATATTATTTAATAAGAAAAAAACAAAGAATACATATAACGATTAATGAACATAAATTTGTGGAAGAAACGCTAAAATTAAAAAATCGGTTGCCTGTAAAGTCGGTTTTACGGGCGAAGATTTTACGTGACAACGTCTTTTTCTCGGTAGAATATTTGACACAAGCACGCACCGATTCAACGCGCCTAATTCTCTAGTGCTGCGCGCGCAGCGGACCGATCATGTTTGAGTGGGAGAGAGACGCAAGGCATTCGCCGGTCCGGCGGGCCTCTCTCTCGTTCGGTGACTCATCGTAACAGACGTGAGCGGGCGTTACACTTTTTCATGAGTGACTCCGAGCCACAACCTAATTTAAGACGTTGTCACGTCAAAAAATATATATATTTTACCAAAAGTTAGATATTTAGCTATATTTAATAAAGATCTTGATAAAAAGGTAACAAAAATCATATCAGAAAATTTTACTCCAGACTCAATAAATATAATAGCAGTTGACAAATTAGTTTCTGACATTGAACATGAGGAAGAACAATTGGAAATTATTCACGAATTTCACAATGGTATAACGAACCCTAGAGGAATAAATGCTACTATTCAGGCACTGAAAGAAAAATATGATTGGCCAAGAATGAATAAAGATATTATAGAATACATAAACAAATGTGAGTTATGTAAGTTAAACAAATATGACAGAAAACCGATACCTGCAACAGATAATGTCACTGCAACCCCCGATAAAACTTCCAAAATAATTAATTTAGATTTGTTAACATTAGAGAGTAAATACTAAACTTTTTAACTATTATGGACCAGTTCTCAAAATACGCAGTAACATATTTCCTTGCTAATAAAACAGCCAAAACCATATGTGATATATTAATTAAATACCATCAAACTTATAGAATACCCGATATGATAATAACAGACAGCGGAGGAGAATTTAAAAATACACTACTACAGGATTTATTAAAAATATACGGAATTAATATTCATTTTATTTGCATCCACAATCCAAAGAGTAATGCAATCGAAAGATTCCATATTCTACAATAATAGAGTCATTACGAATGATTAACCAAAAAGAGCGAATAAAAGAACAAAGTTTAATTCAAAAGGTAGGTCTCGTACTAATAGCATACAACAACACAAAACATAACACAACCAAATTAACACCCAACGAAATATTATTCGGACCTGATCAGAACAAATATTTCACTAGACCAAACCTTAAACGAACATCAAGATAACATTAATACGGTAAATGAATTAGTAAAAACTAGAATTATGAACGAAAAATTAAGCAGATATAAAGAAAATGATAACCCATTACAATTAAAGCAAGAAGTATTTATTAAACAAAATCCTAGATTAATTGGCAAAATTAAAAAACCTTTGTACAAAAATTATTCCCCGAAAGCTTACGACCCCTTGTTAGGAAAAATAAAAATTACTGACGAACCGTGACAAGAACGTACGAATAAATAGAATAAAACAGTAAAAATTACAACGACTACTGTTACAGACTATGCCACGGACAACTGACTGACATTTCCAAAAATAACGGATTCCATCTAATCGAACTAGGCGAATGCAAAATAAAAGAGTCCGAGCAATTAGTACATTATAATTACGATATATCCCAAAGAGAAACAGAATTTACTAAGGTTACGAATACTTTTATTAAAGTGCAAAAACAATTAGAGAATAAAGAATACGCCTTCCAAAATATTTTAAATATATTAAAATATAATTATGCTGACTTGAAAGATCAAGTTACAAAACTATTTCTGAGAAATAATAAAAGATTTAAACGAGGTCTTGTCAACGGGCTAGGATCTGTAATTAAAGCGATTACAGGTACTTTAGATTCAAGTGACGAGGAAAAATATAATAAACTTTTTGAACAAATACAAATTAATGAAATAATGTTACAAAAACAAAATGAACTAAATTTACAAATTTCAAATAATATTTCCAAACAGTTTATTCAACAATTAGAAAATATAAAACATAACGAAGAAATTCTTCAGGAAAAATTAATATCAATAATATATAAACTAAATAAAAATCAGGATTGGCAGAGTATTATGGGAGTCAATAACCAAATATTAGAATTAATATTGATAATAAAAACCTTAATGAATTCTGTAAACAAATAGAAGTAAGTTTATCTTTCTGCTCTCTACATAAAGTACACCCTAGCATTATCACATATTATAATTTGAAAAAAATTACCCAAAATAAAGATATTTGGAATTTTAACGAACTCATTGAAACCCATTGTAAATACGAAAATAAACAAATTCATTTTATAATCATGATACCAAATTTCTCAAAACAATCCTATCCATTATTTCAATTCAGCCCCATTCCCACTTACAATGAAGAGCAAAAACTAATAACCATAAATGAAAATCAAAAATTGCTTTTTAAAATGGGTTAAGAAAATGGGGTATTCTAAGCCTACGGCTTTTAAAGTAATTCTTATTGGATATCATTGTTTACCATATATAAGTAATATTAAAGTGAATATAATCATTATTTTTCTGATTTTTAATACCATAATATCAAAATGAAATTGTAATGCATTTGAATCGAGTACGTAAAATTCAGAATCAGCCTTGTTGTGACGAAGAAGGCACTCGCTTCAGCCTATTGGCTCTTGTTCGAACGCGCCACGCCTCTGACTCAGACCTACGAATGATGTTCTCAGCTGATTCTCAGTGCCTGTGACGTCACACGCACGGCCGATTTTCTAGGGTGTAAATTATTGAAACTTTAAAAAAAAAATTCTGGCGTGTTTGAAACCTTTCGGCGAAAAGAAAAAATACGGGTCTCATATTTTTATGCATAGAATAACATATTAAAAAATGAAAAAAACTTGGAATACCCCATTGTATATTTGTAGAAAATAAGTATATGTATGTTACACAATATTTTGAAATAAGCAAATGTAATAGATAAGAAAAAGGATGATACTTGTCTGTATCATTATACAAGTATGGAAAACGATATTGAACAAATCAGAAATACAAATGATATGATAATCATTAGCAACAAACAACAAATACAAATTAGTTGTTCGCATAAAAATATCTACAAAGAAATTAGAGGAATTTTTAAAATGAAAACAATTGAAAAATGTCAAATAAATAAAAATATTTTCGAAATTGTTAATCAACAATATAAAGAAATACAAATTCGAAATCTAGAAATAAATTATGAAAATAAAGTAAATGGAACAATGAATTTAAGAAAAGTAGAAAAAATAAAAGAATCAATAGCCGTTTTACCAAAAATAAAGAATCTTGAGTTAAACAACAATTACCATTCTTATGTAATACACATTTTATTAGCTGTAATTATTTTAATATGTATTTGTAAAATATTATTTATGTTCGTAATTTGTTTACGATAATTTTTATTTATTTTCTTATGAAAATGTACAAAATATATTTAATGATTGATATCAAGACAAATTATTGATAAATATTATGAAAAATTACATAAAATATTTTTATTTTGTATGATATATTTGAAAACAATAATACTTATGTAAACGTTTTTTTGCACTTAAAACATTATAAGCAAATGTTTTGACATGCTACACATCTCCGTTGAGAACATGCCACAGGATAATGATTCGTTCCATCTAGACGAACTTCCATTACAGTGGAGCTGTAAACTGTAAGTGAGTTATATTTTGTTCCGGATTCAAATATTGATATAAAACTAGCAACTACAGCCATATTTATTTCATTAAAAAACAGATTCCACCACCATTTTTTTGAACGTATTCTGGGGCGGTAAGGGGCATTCATTCTGTCTAGAAGATCTACTCCACCCACACCTAAATCAATTGTGGTTGAGGAATTTGTTTTTATTGCTTTGTTTTGCTGTACGTGTTGCAGTGTGAACTGGTGTAGTGATTGCTTGCCAGCGTTACAACTGAACTATCATTCCACTTTACACAAATTTTATTTCCATCTGAGCGATAGTTATAAATTCCTCGATCACATTTTTTAAGGCAACGGGCGTAGAACTTTTTTTTTATATTCTAAATTAACATTAACAAAAAACAAAAAATAACACTTATTCTTATAAATAATAATAATTTAAATACATATATGGGCAAATTCATAAAAATGATAAAACTAATCCTCAATTTTTGATAAGGTATTTAAAATTAAGATTAAAAAGAAAGTGACGTCGAAATTTATTTATTGTGATTGTCGGAAGAACGGGGCCCCTTGTATTGCGGGGCCCTGGGCTGCAGCCCATAAAGCCCCTGCCTAAATCCGCCTCTGCATTTTTTCATATCATTTGAAATTCTAAGAGGACATTTGTTTGTTCTATTTTCTCTTATTGTACCGCAAGCACGTAGGTATTTGTTTTTCGGAAAGTTCTGTTAGCAAGGCATGGCTAGTAAAAAAATTATCAAAAAATACTACATGATATGAAGGATCTTTTATTATAGAAAGCATATTTGTAACTACCCGAGTCCCTAACGGTGTTTTATCGTCTCCAGACTTTCCACAATGAATCTCTAAAATAGACGGATAGCCGTCAGATCCACACAACATCCAAATTTTATATCCAAAGCGGATTGGTTTATTCTTAATAAACATTTTAGCCGAATGATGTCCGTGGTACGGAATCATAGCTTCATCAATACTTCAATTTTGATGAAACACACCAAACTGTTGAAAATTAGTTTTTAATTTATCATAAAATGGAACTACTTTAGCAACCTTAGATTTTACTAGTTTTGTATTATCTGCCAAATGAACACTTTTTTATAGTACGAAACTTTTCACGGCTCATTGTGCTACTAAATATTGGGGAACATAAATCATCCATCGTAGACCAATAATCATCTTCATTTGGAAGTCGATGATAACCACTTATTAGAAGAAGGCCAATAAATTGACGTATTTCTTGATCTGATATTTGAAAAGAATGATTGTTTTTGTCTCTTTGGGCATATAAATTAGTTTGCTGGGTTATATAATCCAATATGTCAGAAGTCATATACAAAGAAAATATTTGAAATTGAGTTTTTCCAGCGTGCTCTAATCCCAGTCTAGGCTGCTTTTCAATAGCGATTTCTTCAGTTTTCTTCCAACGTTGTGTAAGCTTCGTTTTCTTCACCGGATTTTCACATTCTTCATCGCTAGAATCTAACAAATCTTGTCCTTCTATGTTTCCTGCAACTTCTAGCGGCATATTTTCTGTATCGAGCAAACTGTCTTCTATTTCTTCATCGCTTTCAATATTCCGGTCACCTGAATCTGGAGGTAAAACTATAACATCCGACTGCCGATCACTAGTTGAATTTTGAACTGATTCAACCGCATCGGACAAAAATGTAAAGTGGCGAATACGTGTTTTCCTAAAATGTTCCTTATAAGTAGAAGTAAATACAATTATTACGGAAAATAAAAGTCCATGTACATACCCATAAAATGTTGAAGGATTCATATTGAAAATTATTTCAATTACACATATTAATAAGAAATAAAAGAATATGAATAATACTTTGACAGCATGAATAGCAATACGCTGGAAGGAACTTGTAAATACATTTCAGTACAGCGCAAGCGCCAACGTTCCGAAAATGGGACAGTAAAGTTTACACATTTTTATATTTTTTTAGTAAAGTATTATTACTTGTACTTTTATGTACAGATATATATTTAAAAAAAATTATAATACAATAATTTGAATGGAAGTACAAAATGAATTTTTTTTCCAAAATTTATTATTTTCATATATATTTCTTGGATTTATAAAATTATGAAAATATTTACATTATATTATTTGAATTACAGGACCTTCCGCTATATGTAATAAACAATTTTAAACTAAATTTTCAAAGCATAGGCCTTCTGTAAAATAAACAACTCATGTTCCCATTTTGGGAACGTTGGCGCCTAAAAGGTTAATTAACAAAAAGGATTTAAAACTTAATTTATATATATATATATATATATATATATATATATATATATATATATATATATACAAATTGTAAGAAGTTTTGCATTGTATAAATATGTACTCTCTGTGAGCGTGTTCATGACTCTCCAGGTGTTTCAAGTGTGTTTATATAATATTCTTAATTTCCAAATTCCAAACTTACTACCCTCATCACTGTATATCTCTTAATTTACAACTTAATTATTCAAAATATTCCACATAAGAGCGATAAAAACTTAAATAACATTATTATTACGCTCAATACCAATATTAGTGTTAAATTATCAACAGATAACTTTGATACTGCTCACAGACTACAAAACAATAACAACTCTAATTTTCCCGCTCCGATTGTTGTTAAATTTATTAATAGAAACATTAGAAATGATTTTTTTTCGGCTGCCAAAATTAAAAAGAACCTGTCCTCCACTTTGATTCGTGCTGAAGGTCCCGTGCACAAAATATATGTCAATGAACATTTATCTCCTAAGAATAATTCTCTTTTTAATAAAACTCGTGAGCTCTGTCGCAATAAAGGCTTTAAGGACCAAGAACTGTAAGATATTCATCAGAAAGGATGATAATTCGCGTTCATTTGTTATAAGCAGTGAAAAGGATTTGATTAAAATAAATTAGAACAAGCAGGTTTTTTCTTTAAATAAATTCCAATAGTAAATGGCTACTGTTTATTACCAAAATGTGCGGGGTCTACGGACTAAAACTAAAGAAATCCGCGTTAATTCTTCAGGGTGCAGCTATGATGTACTTTGTCTGACTGAAAGCAACTTAAACTCAAGTGTGTATGATAGTGAAGTACTCAGTAATGAGTACAGTGTGCTTAGAAGGGACAGATCTACAACTATCAGTTCTGAAGCAGAGGACATCTGGGTGAAACTGGACTTGAACGATAAGTACTCTTTATTTATTTGCTGCGTGTACTACCTCCCTGTGATTCCCAAGCTTTAAGCGCGTTCTTAGTGAAACTGTGTGATATTATTGACAGCAATGATCAGGGGAATTTTCTGTATATGACTCTTCCAGGCCCTATATATTACCATCTAATACTTATAACAGATCGTCATCTGAATTTGTCGATGCTATATCCTATTGTAGTCTCTTTCAATTTAACAATATAATTCATTCTAACAATCATATTTTGGATTTAATTTTGAGTAATAATGAAAATGTAAAAGTTCTCGAATGTAACAGTCCACTTTCTAAATTAGATGATAAACATCATCAAGCGTTTGATATTTTTTATAATTATGCTACTGTGAATTCACTACCTACACTGTCGTAAAATGTTGAAATATCATTCGGCTGATTATATTGAAATAAATCATAATCTCAATGATATTGAGTGGACTGCGAGATTTCGTGATAAAGACGTGGAGTCTATGACTTCTGATTTTTATAATACTGTTTATGAATGTATAAATCTTTTTGTGCCTTGCTCATCCAAAACCTTCAAAGATTGTCCGGTTTGGTTTACTAGTAATCTGATTATGTTAATAAAAGAAAAAGATAGAGCACATAAGAAATTTAAACTTTATAAAACTAGAGAATTATATAACGAATTTTCATTACTTCGTAAAAGATGTAAAATATTAAAACATCAATGTTTTTCAAATTATGTAGAAAATATTGAACAGCACATCCCGAAAAATTCTAAAAAGTTTTGGTCATACATTAATTCTACAAAATCTACATCCATTCCTAGTAGAATGTCTTATAATAAACAAGTTAGTTTCAATGGGGACGATACTTGTTCTTTATTTTCTTCATATTTTAAATCTGTTTATGGTCCTCCTACTGTTATTGATTCTCGTCAAATCATCTACATAATATTGAGATAGATGAGTTTAATGTCTTTGAAATTTTGAACAGCTTAGATATTAGTAAGGGTGCCGGTCCAGATAACATTCCCAGCGTATTCATTAAAAAATGTGCCATTTCTCTTTACTTGCCTTTAACGCTAATTTACAGGCAATCTCTTCAAGAAAATCATTGTCCTAAAATTTGGAAAATGGCATACGTGATTCCTATACATAAATCCGGTAATAAAGGCATGGTAGAAAACTATCGACCTATATCAAAATTATGTATATTTGAGAAAATTTTTGAAACACTTATTTATAGGAATCTCTACGCATTTGTAAAAAATATTATTATCCCTGAACAACATGGATTTGTTCCCGGGCGTACCGTTGAAACCAACCTTCTTGAGTATACGGGTTATATTTTAAAGGCTATGGATGATCAGATTGAGGTCGATGCCATGTATACCGATTTTTCAAAAGCTTTTGACAAACTGCCTCACGACATATTAATTTACAGATTAGCCGAAATAGGTATACATGGCAATTTGCTTCGTTGGTTCATTTCATACTTGAAAGAGAGAAAACAATGTGTTGTCTTGAATGGATTTAAATAAAAGTTGATAGTCGTATCTTGTAAACCTGTCTTTATAAAAAATATTTACATCTGCCATCAAATAGTATATGTAAAATCATAAAAATTTTATATGAGCCATTTTTTTCTATTACTTATAATAAAAAAGTTGAAGGGGGTAGCGTCTTCCCAGACTCACCCTGTATATATTTTTTGTTTTTGTTTATTAAAAATTGATTTAGAACTAGCTTTTCTCTTTTTTGGCGTCTTAAATCTTCTTCATTATTGAGTAAATTTATAGCTAGTTCATTACAATGGTTGTCTATTTTGTTCTGGTGTATTATGGCAAATTCCTGAATCTGATCTTTCTCTTATTTAATTTTGAGGTCCTTATGTAGCGTGTGGTTACTAACATACCATGGGGCTTGTGCTATCATTCTTACGATTTTGTTTTGCGAATTTTGTATAATGTTAATATTAGAAATTTTGGCACAACCCCATAATTGAATACCATAAGTACAGATGGGGATAATGATTTGTGAGTAGTAATTTATTTTTAATGAAAGTTGTGGTTTTTTTTTTCTAGAAGCCAGTAATTTTTTTTAATTTCAAATCTATTTGTTTTCTTTTTGTTTTTAAATATTTTTGCCAATTTAGTAACAAATCTGCATACATTACATTCATAAACAGAAATTTAATATGTCCACCAATTCAAATTAATACCATTAGAACAAAAAGATGAAGTAACTTATCTTGGAATAAAATTAGACGTTAAATATATAAGCGTAGAAAGCTAACAAATCATAAAAAACTAAAAACACAACAACACATTTACTGATTTTATTCTTTCAGATAAAAACTACGCCTATATTTATGTATTGGTGCAACAAATTCGTCATGGGTGTTGCCTAAAATCAACCCCTTAATTATGAAAGGGTTGATTTTAAGCGAAAACTTTATAAGGGTTTATTATAGAGGACATAAATACGTGTAAGTTTTATTTGAAACATTTTCTTCCCAGATTTTTTCTTTACGAAATATTGGTTAAGTAATAAAAACACAGTTGAATATACAACACACATTCTTTATAAGTAAAGCTTAATGTCTATAAAGCAGTAATAAGTAAATACTAGTTTTTATTGTTAAATTTTAATGTCCATATGTTTGCTACAATTATATTTTAATATTTAAAATCTACAGTTGAATTTGAATTCATAAAAAATATTGTTCTCAACGCATTTTTATTGCAATTCAAATTTTGATAATCTTAGTAACAATTCATGTTATTATTTTGGTTATTTAGGACGACTCGTCAATTTAACAAATCAATTTCTTTATCAGTTTTTGTCTGTACGAAAATTTATTAAAGAATATAAATATTACAGCATATCATGGCATTTTTAGGTACAGGTAACAAAAATAATAACTATGTTTATTGAATACATGTGTATTTATATTAAATTTTTTTTATTCCACCCTTACAAAATTTATAATGCACTCATGATGATATTTAATTTGTAACTTTCCCTAAATAATAAAATAGTTCTAAATATTGTTAATATCATTTAAATAAGTCAAATTATTATTCCAGATTAAAGTATAACTCATATTATAAACTATAGAATATAATTATACATATTTTATAGAGTGTAATAAGCAATAATAAATATAAATATCAGGTGTGAAGGTCACAGGTAGTGGGGATAAGATGGCCGACAGAATAACAACATCAAAAGTGACATTTCGTCGTTAACTGTAATAAACAACAACAAAACAACATTAATATTACATGTGTAGTGCTTTAAAACAATAAGTGTGTATTTAAAACCAGTTTTTTGTGGGTGGACACAAATAAAACCGGTTTGCAGTCAACAAAACTGGTCCTACAACTCGTCAAACTGGTTTTGAAGCCAACACAGCTACAAGAACCGGTTTACAGACAACGTTTGGCTTCTAAATGTAGCTCCAGGTAATAACTCAAGTAGATTTAGTGATAATTGCAGTAGTAGTACATGTAGACGTTTAGAATAGAGCTGCAGTTTGTAGTGCTTGGTAAACAAACTGTGTTTGACAATAATAATAACAGGTGAATTTGTACTAAATATATTTATATTTCAATACTACATAGTTTCTATAACGGTGATAGTGCTTCCATCTTGTCAATAATTGTCTGCTTTTAAATAAACACTAACAAATTATTGTGTAGTAAGTTCTGATTTGTTTAAACGCAGTACCCGATGTCTAGAAGTCAGTAGTTGTTACAAACGTGTGAATTAAGTAAGAACGAAGGGTCAGGACTAAGTTTAGGCCCTGGATTTGAAATCCCAGGGGTTGATTTAGGGGGTGGACTCCCATGCAACCCTTATTTCAAGATAGTTTGTTGCCGATTTGGTTCAAGCTTGGTAGACGCCAGAGACGTAGAGTTAGTGTCTGACTAAGTTGAGCCCCTAGGGGTTGATTTGAAGGGAAGAAATAAATTTTTAATTGGGATTTTGGATCTTGGGGTGGGTTGACTTTAAAGAAGAATTTTTTGAAGGTTTTTTGTTCGGATACAACTCTAAAGAAAACTTCTAGCAAACAATACATTTAAATTACAACAATAGAGCTTTTTTATCTTATGTTATTCGCTAATATTATTAGTTATAGATAGGGCAGTTAGAACTCATTGAAACAAGCAACTTTTCTTAGTTCAAATTTTTTATTTGAAGCCCCAATAGTTATTGGCGTTCTTTTGTTTTTCAAAAAATTGTCATTACTCTCTTATTTTAAGGAATATTTAAAAAATACAAAAATTTTCAGCATTTGCTTTCGGTTCTCTAAAATTTTATTTAGAATTATTTTCTATTTTATCAAATAACAAAATAGCGACCGATCAAAAATTTCAACACCAGATATTTTGAAAACCAGTCGATCGATTTTTGAAAATAAAACATTTATAAAATCTTTAAACTATCTATTAACATCTGTCTAAACGAAGTTTTTATTCAAATTGAACTGCAGGATACATTTTTACAAACTGCAACAATGTTTTGATAATTATGCATTTTTATATACAAATTATGCAAATAACTTTTGAAGATAAAGTAGTAAATAATTTTTTTTTATAAACAAAGTCATATCCAAAGAACAAGATCAAAAAGTATTTAAATTTGAATGTATTTTTTAGCGAAAACTATGTTATCCTATTATTTCAACCCTCTCTATTACAGGAAAAATAGTAAAAAAATCCCAGAGCCGTAGTTTTTGACTGATACACTTTTTAAGACAATCAAATTTTTGTTAAATCTTGAAAAATTGTTATGTAATTTTAAGGGGTCCATGTTATGTAATTTTAAGGGATGTACCTACTTCAAATTATCAGTTTATTTTAAAATGTGTATGCATATGCCATCTATTAAGCATTCTAGTAACTACTGCACTGACCAGCTGAGTATTCATATATTTTATATACAATTTTCAAGTAAACGACTTGTCTGTTCCAATTATTTCGTTTTCGAAGCCAAGTTTCTATTTAATGCGAAAAGTGAATGCATGTGCCATCTATTGAGGAGTCTAGTAACTACTGTACTGGCCACTTGAGTATTCATATATTATAAAAGCAATTTTTAAGTAGACGACTTTTCTATTTAATTTCCTTTTACATTGTGTTTTACTTGTATTTTTGCTTTACAGGATCTTCAACTGATGTCTTTGATTTCTTGGCTGACCAGGTAATTACAACAGAAACATAATTAATATTTATTTCACATTTGTTGTAACAATTATTAAAAAAAAACAATCTTTTAATTTCTTCAACATCACTAGACATATCTATTTATAGACTCTTTATTTCAAAATCGATTGCTTTGAAATTTTTTGTGGGTCTTTAAAAAGACACTTCTTAAAACAATCAAAATGTCTTAAAATCTTAAAAAAATGACCACCTATATTTCTTTAACAAAAAGTATGTCATCCTATTATTTCAACCCTCTATATTACGGGAAAAATAGTGAAAAAATTCCCAGAGCCGTAGTTTTTGACTTAGACAATTTTTAAGACAGTCATATTGTCTTCAAATTATGAAAAATTGACCCCTTCTATATTTTAGCGAAAAGTATGTTATCCTATTATTTCAACCCTCTACATTACGAGAAAAATAGTGAAAAAATTCACAGACTCGTAGTTTTTGAGTTAGACATTTTTTAAGACAGTCAAATTTTCATAAAATTATCAAATATTTATCTCCTACATGTTAAATTTTATACTTTGTTTAATATTTATTTCAAATTTCAATTTCTCACTTCTGTACTGGCCAACTAAATTATCAGCTCTAAAATAAATTGGCAGTACTTGTCTGAACAACACGAATTCATATTTCACTCGGTTTTCAATTTAACTCAAAAACTGAACGCCTGTGCCATCTATTAACAACTCCTGGAACTACTCACTTGCTCAAGTAAATCTTCAACTGTAACAGTGGCGGCTCGTCCAGGGTGGCAGAGTGGGCAGTGCCCCCTCAAATTAAAATAGAATATTTTTATATATTTCACATGAATATATTTTTATTATTAATTATTATAACAATATAAACTTCATCTTATACTACTTAACATTTAACAATGTACTATGTTAGTGGTCTATTTAAATAGAAATTAGCGCGGCGCCGCTGTGCAACACAATATTATATGCATCAAATTCGACTAGCGGGGGCACGCATCCGCCAGACGAAACTTGTATGGTATACTACTGAACGATACGTTCCAAACACAAATGGGAACAAGATGACTGTACAAGTGAGACAGCGCTATGTACGTGAGTGATTTCGTGCAATTCATGTGCGACTGGGCTCGTATACAGCGGTTGTCAGCCCCCTCGCCATCTCGAGCGGTGTTGTACTTGTATGACTTAAAATTCTTAAAATAAATAAAATATGAATGATAAATAAAGAGATGCACAGATTTAATTTTTTTATATTAAAATAATTTTTAAAGTAAATATTCAATAAAATTAATAAAACAAAAATAATGCGTATTGTGATTAAAAAACTTATTTAAGAATAAAAATAAATATGTATATGTAACACATCATTGAAGAGTTTTTAAATATTATTAATATTTTAATTTTGAAACAAATGCTTTGCTTATTTTTAAAGTTTGTAAATTTATCATAGAAATAATACGAATAGCCGAGTGTTGAAGCAGAGGAGGCATGCATACTCTGAGATTCGGAAACAATCGGACGTGATCGGTGAAATATACTCATTGCATGTTATATTTCTAAAATCGCCAGATCGTCAGTCGTGTATAAATTGTATCTGTTAAGCGTGTAAGATATGATTAAACATTTACGAAAATCTCCAGATTTACTTTATAATAGTTATTTATGATATAAGTGTTAAAAGTGACATTTTATGAGTGAGTGGGGAAGTTTGAAACGAGGCGAAGCCGAGTGTAACAAACCCCACGAACGAAATAAAATCACTTTTAACACAAATATCATACACTATTTTTCCTACGACCACAGTTATGTACCTATTAGTAAATAAAAACTAAGCATTAGAATGACATTTATGACAGATCATGATGTATTTGTTATGAACAACTGAACATAAGACGTGTTAAAAGTAAATTTGTTTTTTACTTTTAACACGTTGTCAATGGCAACGTTTTAAAAGTATTTACTGTGTTATAAACTGTTATTTTTAACTTGCTAAGCAACCGTTAAAAATACTATTTTTAACAGTGGTCGTAGGAAAAATAATTTATCATTTTGCTGAACTAAAGACAGAAGAATTGATATAATATATAAACAACTGTAATTAACAATTAGTGTATTCTGCTTCTAGCTCATTAGAATGTTTTAGTTCATGGGATAAGAATTTATTTTTAGTTATTTTTAACCGAATAGAAATGAGATTTGTTTTCTTTTTATTTATATTATATTTCAAATTTATTCTAGTACCTATATCATTTTTAATTTGTTTTTTTACTTTCTTCATTACCCCTACCCACTTTTTCTTTTACTATTATTGACCTTTCCGTTGGGTTGTGCTGAACATTGATACCTATTAATATTTATTATTAATAATATTAAAATTATTTGTGACGAAATCGGAGTTCTAAACATCGTTTCATGACCACGTTTTTCTCACCAAAATCTTTGACACTAACAAATATTTTAAAATATAACAAACACAATACTAAAATTAATTGAATAACAATTCTAAAACAAGCAATTAATTTCTTCTTTTTAAAAAAAAACACTTTGACCTTCACCTAACAGAATGGCGCGAAATATTTTAAACATTTTAAATTTCTTTAAAACTGTCTTAACCTTCGACCATAATTAAAAAATGCAAGTCTAAACGGTACCTAGTGCAAATTGTCCGTTAGGGTGTGGCACACCATTTTTATTGTTAAAAAAATTATTTTTTATTTTATTTTATATGACTATTTTACAATTATTACGACACTGTTAAATTGAAAATATAACATTCACTATTTATTTATTTATATTTTTACATTTTGACTTTTCCATGTTTCAAAAATACATTTATATTTAAATTATACATACACTATGATTAGCAAACTGAAAAATTTCATGTAAGTAATACTGTACAATTATTATATTTTATACAATTTGTCTTAAAACTAACACATTCACAAACAATGTAATAATTATAGCTCCTGAAGAAGACCCATGTGGGGTCGAAACTGTCGAGGTTTAAAGAATAAAGTTGGCTGATTTCCAGAAACTAATCTCCACTAACAAAATAATTTGCCCCTCGCTCAAAAATACCACGAGCCGCCACTGAACTGTAAATAATCATGGCATTACTTGTCTGAACAACACGATATGAAATTTTCCCCTAATTGCGATTTAGCTTGAAAACTGAACGCGTATGCCATCTATTAACAACTCTTGGGACTATGTACTTTTCAGCTTAAATCAAAATCGAATGTGAAATATTATTATTATAATACCTTACATATAGTTTTAGTTAAGCTTGTTTCAAGACAGTTACGAGTTAGATGGGTGACCGCGTTTCAGAGATAACTTTACTTGTATTTCATGTTGGTTGCAACTAGATTATACAGTATTTGTTATAGTTATTAGCTACGTTTTCTAAACTACATTTCGGGTAGTAAATAATTAACTAGTCAAGCTCGTATAAAGGCAGTTTCTTGCTAGATGGGTGACCACGTTTTAGAGATAATTTCACTTCTTTTATTCTTTTGACGAGAGCATTTCTGTATCTGATAAAATTAGAACCTCTAGAGGTTGATAATAGGGTAGTTATTAAATGTTGATAATTTAAATGGTGGATTATGTAAGACCTGTGGGTCATATCGAAGTTTGGGCGTCAGATTCGGAATCTACGCTGTCGAGTTAGTGGGGTAACATGTATGAATCACCCCTTAATATAAGCACCCTTATACATGTTATGTGTGTACATTTCGGCTACTGAAAAATCCAACAATTCGTATACGTATAAAACTTCTTTTTGTATTTGATTTGATTCAAATTTGGTATACGTAAAATAGACACATAGGGTTAGACTCTGGCCAAATTTGGGCACCTAAGGGTTGATATTAAGGGAGGAAATGAGTTTTCAAATAAAATTGCTATTTTGGAAACTATTAACTTTAAAGAAAAACTTTATTAAGCTTTTTTGATGAGAACAGGTTTCTAAACAACTTTTATTTAAAAAAATTTCTACTACAACTTTTCATTTTCGAGAAAAATTTTCAACCCCTAAAGGGTGCTCTAAATTTTTCATATTTTTTTTTTATAAATACACCTTTGTATATACAATTTATATACAAAGTTTTAATATTTTCTTTTTATGGGTGTGGAAAATAGATAATTTTTTTGGGAATTCTTCAAGTAAACTATATGTTGTAGCCACCTCTAATATTTGGTATTTTTTTTATAAATGCCCTTCAGAATATGCAACTCAGATACAAAGTTAATTTTTTTTTACTTGATGGGTTTGGGAAATAGAATTATTTTTCTGAAAATTCTTCAAGTAAACTAAATCTTGTAGCCATTCCTAAATTTTGGTAATTTTTTTATAAATGCCCCTTAGCATCACAAACTCAGATACAAAGTTTCAATTTTTTCCTTTCATGCATTTGGGAGATATTTTCTAAAAGCTGGGCTGTGTTCTAATCAAGTGTTTAGTGTATTCAAGTGACGACTGAACGAAGCATTAACTCTAGGTAACATTGTGGAAAACAGCCTCCAGTAGCCATCTGTTGCCAACGGCACGAACTAACTAAATTCTGCCATCTGTAGCAAAATGCTCGAACTAATTAAATTTACATATGTCGGTAATATAGGTAACAGCATTTTGGAGTTGCTAATTATGAAAGTATTTATTAATATTAACTAATTTATAGTATTTTCGTGCACAAGATATACTTTTTACATTTAATTTTATGTATTTTATGCAAATATGAATATTTTAAATGCAATAATAAAGAAGTAAACATATTGTAACCACCTCTAATTTTTGGTAATTTTTTAAAGGTGTCCCTTAATATCTACTATTTAGATACAAAGTTTCAATTATTTTTCTTTATGGGTGTAGAAAATAGAACAAATTTTTTGAAAATTCTTCAAGTAAACTACATGTTGTAGTCACCCCTAATATTTGGTAATTTTTTTATAAATGCCCTTTAGAATATACAACTCAGATACAAAGTTAAAATTTTTTCACTTGATAGGTATGGGAAATAGAATTATTTTGTTGAAAAATCTTCAAGTAAACTACATCTTGTACCCATTCCTAAATTTTGGTAATTTTTTTATAGATGCCCCATTCTATTAAAAACTCAAATACAAAGTTTCAACTTTTTCCTTCCATGCGTTTAAGAGATACAATTAAGTTTCTGAAAGCTGGGCTGTGTTCTAAACAAGTGTTTAGTGTGTTCAAGTGATGTCCGAACGAAGCATTAACCCTAGGTAGCATTGTGGAAAACAGCCTCCGGTAGCCATCTGTTGCCAATGGCACGAACTAACTAAATTCTGCCATCTGTGGCAAAGTGCTCGAACTAATTAAATTTACATATGTCGGTAATATAGCTGACAGCATTTTGGAGCTGTCTTTTATAAAAATATTTATTATTATTAACAAATTTAGAGTATTTTCGAGCACAAGACATACTTTTGCATTTAATTTTATGTATTTTGTGCAAGTATGAATATTTTTAATGCAATAATAAAGAAGAAGGGGTTGTAATTAGAGGAGTTATTTAACAATAAAGATAATTAGTGGATTACGTAAGAACTACAGGTTGTAGAGAAATTTGATCACCAGATTCGGAATCTACGAGGTCGAAATACGGATATACAACCAAAAAAAAATCACCCACTTAATATGAACACTCCTACACATAGGTTACTTCTAGACATAACGTTATACCACAGACAAACATATATGTTTGTCTGTGGTTATACATTCCAAGATATTATTGGGTCTCTCATATTTCATAAACCCAATAATAGTTATATAAGTACTACTTACTGCGCAGATTCCAAATGTTCAAACAAAATTGAAATATCTTTTCTCGTTCTTGAGATATGGACACCTAAAGTTGAAAAGATTATTTGACAAAATACTTTCTGTTAGGTTCCTTCTTTAGTTTTTTATTTACAACTTTTGAAAGAGTAAAGATATCGAACTGAGATTTAAAAATTTGGAATCTATATTAAATTATGAATAATATACAACCAGAACACATTACATTAGATATGAATTACATGAGAGGTGAAGCTGTAAAAATACATGTGACAAATGTATCAAATAATCAAAACATAATTTTCCATTTTGTACTCCTTGTGGCTATCCATAGTTTTTGATATTTTATATAGATGTCCATTATTACCTTCTACTCAGATACAGAGTTTAAATTTTTCTCTTAATGGGTGTGGAAAATAGAACTGTTTTCCTGAAAAATTTTCAAGTAAACTACATGTTGTAGCCACCCCCAAATTTTGATAATTTTTTTATAGATGCCCCTTAGTATCTACAATTCAGATACAAAGTTTTAATTTTTTCTTAAATGGGTATGGGAATTAGAGTGATTTTTCTGAAATTTTTTTTTGTAAACTACATCTAGTAGCCACTCTTAAATTTTGGTAATTTTTGTATAGATGCCCCTTAGTATCTACTACTCAGATACAGAGTTTTAATTTTTTTCCTTGAATGGGTATGAGAATTAGAGTGATTTTTCTGAAAAATCTTTAAGTAAACTATATATTGTAGCCACCTCTAAACTTTGGTAATTTTTTTATAGATGCCCCTTAGTATCTACAACTCAGATACAAAGTTCTAATTGTTTCCTCTTATTAGTTTGGGAGATATAATTAATTTTTCAAAATTTGGGCTTTTTTCTAATCAAGTGTTTAGAGTGTTCAAGTGACGTTGAAACGAAGCACTAGCACTTGGTAGAGTTTGGAAAACAGCCCTTAGCTAAGTGTTCTGCCATCTATGGCAAAGGCCTTCAACTAATTTATCCTGTATATGTCGGTAATAAAGATGACTGCATTTTGGTGCTAGTGTTTATAAAAATATTTGTTATTATTAACGAATTTAGAGTATTTTCGAATACAAGATATACTTCTGCATTTAATTGAAATTTTTTTATAGGTTATTGTATGAACTGACATCTGACTACCTAACAAGAGAAAATCCTTTGTGGTTCTCATACCAGACCATTTCCAGGCAACAAAATCACATGGTTTATGTCATAAACCACGAGGAATCTGAAACTGTCCACAAAATGAAGATATTTGTAACTGTTGAGGAGTTACGAGTCAGGGAAAGTAAACATTTCCAGACGAAGTTCAGAGGTAAATACGTGAATAAATTTATAAATTTGGAATAGAATTCCATCCAAATCCAAGTCCCAAGAATTTGCCAAACAATTCTATTGTATTTATTTTTTCCTTAAATGTGTATTTCCTTTTTCAATAAAGTATTTACAGGCAAAGTGTTTCTTATTCCTTCCTTCCAGCTCCAAAAGTAATGTAGCTTAAGACATGTTTGTATTATTGCAGACAGCTGTCCGGAGTCCAGTGGCTGAAACTAGACACGAGGTAAGTGAAGAAATCACCACTTAAATAGTTATAAAATTCGTGAAATTAAACTTGTGGCTCATTTCTTTGTTTTCCGACTGTAACTCCTACACGGTTAAATATACAAAACTGTGGCTAGAAAATATAAAATCTGCATTAAATTCTGTGTAAAATAAAACCAGAAAATATTTTTTACTGTTAGTGGTTCAGAAGATAATGAATCCCAAACTTTGGAGATTTTGTATATTTGCTTTGTTTTCAGTTTTTGTATAATAACTATTAAATGAATTGAGATACAAAATTGGGTGTTAAATTTCCGGAATATATATTAAATTTTACGTAAAATAAGCCGTAGTAGTATTATTTCCGTTGAGTGGTTTCGGAGTTTGAAAGCTATAAACTTCTCATATTTAAATCCCACTTCCAAAATACGTCATCGGTCACGTGACTGATCCAAGTATTTTGCACAAAATTCCGACAGATGTCTCTAGTTTAATCTCCTATATTTTACATTTTTAAATGCCATTCCCACACGGTTACAGATAATGCCTTTTTGTTTCAAAATTTGAATTCTACATGAAATTTGGCATTTCCAGGTACGAAAATCTGAAGATTTGTATTTTAAACTACGAGGAATCCGAATCTGGCCACGAAATGAAGATATTTGTAACCGTTGAGGAGTTACAAGCCAGGGAAAGTAAACATTTCCAGACGAAGTTCAGAGGTAAATAGGTACATATATTTATAACTGTGCACGTTGTAAGCGTTTGTATTGTGGCAGACAGCTGTCCGGAGCTGGTGCGGAGGGACAGACACGCCGGACACCTGGGGAACGTGTCCAGCGAGCCTCCAGGTCCGGACTTCAGGTCCGGGCTGATAAATCCACCACCGCTGCGAATTCTGCACCAATTCTTCCAGATTCCAACGCTGTGGGAAATTCTACTTTGATATTTGTAAAGCAGTTTGAAAATAAATGTCGTATTTTGTGAGTATCAAGATATAAAAATGAGTCAAGTGTTGTAGCGACAGTGTGTTGTAAACTCAGTACTTTTAATCAAATATTGACAAATTTGAAGAACAACAGAAGTGTTTCTTATTAGTTTTAAGTGTTTTGTATGTCTTGATCGGTTTTGTCTTTACCCGGAGTTCCAGGCTGCCAAAGAACTGAAGGGACAACTTACTGAAAAATATCATTTTTGTAATTTACCTTTTGGTTTCCCACTCGTACAAAATTTGTATTCTACATGCTTTTGGCATTAAATACATTATACCTTTATTTTTTCCGATGAGTGGTGTAACATTTATAAGCAATCAAAAAATATCATATAAGAACTAATCTCGTATATTTATATATTGGTGACACAAGGGCGTGTTGGGTGTTGCCTACATTCACCACAATTAAAAATGACCTATTTTTGCGAATTAAGCGAGAACAGGTGTTTCTGCGCAAAACGGACTTCGAATCCGTGAAGTACACTATAAAAACTTAAAAAAGTAAAGATATCGAACTTAAAAATTAAGAATAAACATTAAATTATGAATAAAATACAACCAAAAAACAATTCATTAGATTTGAATTACATGAGTGGTTGAGCTGTAAAATGCATGTGACTTACATGTTTCAAATAATACAAGAAACATTTTCATTTTTATACTTTTCTTTTAAACGATATTTCTCTGGAAGTAATGATCGGATTTTAAAAATAAAAAAACTGTTGAAAAGAGAATTGAAAGGCCTTTCGAACTGTATCATATTTGATACCCTTTTCCATTTAAAATTTTTGAGGTGCAGTCCACGCCCATTTTAGGGTTGAAGTTACGCCATTGGTACTAATCCATCTAGGTGTCCCCCTTTATATTAAAATTGACGTGTTGGAGCGTTTTTAGCAAAATTAATGTTAAGTGGCCAAAAATTGCGCTGATAATTTTCACTGGGCAACCCTGTATATGATATAAACATGAAGTATGCCGAAATCATGAATTTTATTTTGTATTAGTACATTAAAAACAACACCAATTAAATTATTATTATTATTATTGTAAAATATTTAATATTTTTGAGGTGTCAAGTCTGTACTTTTAACCGTTTACAAGTTACAAGCGTCCAAACTTATTTTTTATATTTTTCATGTGTAACAATTTACAAATTGTTGTATAATTTCTAAAGCCTTTGTTGTATTTTAATGAAAATTAGTAGGTAGGGTAAAGAAACTATGGGGATTTATATTTTTGAGGTCTCAAGTCTGTACTTTTAACCGTTTACAAGTTACAAGCGTCCAAACTTATTTTTTATATTTTTCATGTGTAACAATTTACAAATTGTTGTATAATTTCTAAAGCCTTTGTTGTATTTTAATGAAAATTATTAGGTAGGGTAAAGAAACTATGGGGATTTATATTTTTGAGGTCTCAAGTCTGTACTTTTAACCGTTTACAAGTTACAAGCGTCCAAACTTATTTTTTATATTTTTCATGTGTAACAATTTACAAATTGTTGTATAATTTCTAAAGCCTTTGTTGTATTTTAATGAAAATTATTAGATAGGGTAAAGAAACTATGGGGATTAATGTTTTTGAGGTCTCAAATCTGTACTTTTAACCGTTTACAAGTTACAAGCGTCCAAACTTATTTTTTATATTTTTCATGTGTAACAATTTACATATTGTTATTTTTATCAGATAGTAAATATCGCCAATACACAAAAATTTTCATAAAATACACTTGACATTTCGCGGCTGGCCGCTAATTAAATACAAAATACAAAGCGTATTTCAGGGTGAATCTAAATTTAGAAAAAATAGTTTTAAATACTGTGCGATCAGGAACATTTGTGCAAAAAAAATATAGACGATATAAAAATGAAAGATATGTTGAATGACATATATGCACTGAACTATATACTATATTAGTATATAGTTCAGTGCTTTTGACATTGGAAACGTCAAAATTTATATTAATTAAATACGTTATGTTTTAAACTTAAATTAGTTATAACACCTTTGCTCAAGCCTATTATTCATGAAATTGTTTTTAAATCTTTGATATCAATACTCTAAGAAGATATAATCGTTTATAGTTTATAGTCTGATTGTCAAAGTGACGGATGACAGCGTGATTCTTCTTAAATTTAAAAAATGAATCTTAGTAGTCCATTGTTTCATGGCATACATTTTACACATTTTTTATAACTTTATTCAAAAAACAAATGCCGGTCGAGTGAATTGGCAGCACTCGCTTCGCTCGTGGCCAACTGCACACTCCGTGGAAGAAACCCGTACTTCTCCCACGAGTAAAGTACGCTATTTTTTCATACAAGTACGGCAGCTGTGCTTCAATTTAATTATTAATTGAATGCGAAGAAATAATTAGTTGATTTAAATTAAATAGTTTTCATTTGAATATAAACTCTTTTAAAAAATAATTATATAAAATAAACTAATTTGAAATTTATTTATTCCAATTTGTGTATTTTATAAAGATTTTGTAGCCCATTGGTATAAAAATATAAATTTCGAAATGTTCGAAAGCATTAAAATTATTTCCCGACATTACTGGAATCGTTTGTCCGATTGCTGCTGTTGCCGCAGCAACAATATCTCCCGGCAGATTCATTCCAGTTTTCATATATAGTTCATTGGAAAATATATCATTTTAAAAATAATTAATTAATAATATAATAACAGGTATAATAATTAAAAATAATAGTTTCAAATAATAATAAATATAAAAATCGTCAAAATTAAAATTTATAATTCTTTGTAAAATTATAAAAAATTATTATTTTGCTCAAAGAAAAAATTTTGAGTGTACTACGAGCTGAAAACACTCGTGCTGCAATCTCTAACCTCGGTTTGCAAATGGGCAGTTTTAGCCCATAGTACACAAAAAACATTTTTTTAATAATTAATAATTTTTTAAAAATTTATTTTATTAATTTTAGATGTCTGATGGTAATAAGAAAAAAAACTATCTGGTGCACAAAACCGAAAAAGAAAACTTGAGAAAGAAGTAAATAGTAAAAGAACACTGTTTCTATAGAAAAATGTTTGCTTGCCAGTAAGTTATGTTTATTTTATAACTTCCTTTTTTATTTACTCTTTTACCGCGGTTTACTTACCTACCGACGCAGAATTATTATTGTGCTATGTTATGATATGTGCCTTTTCTTTATCAGGCCCATCTTCGGCCGTCGATGATTTGCGCAGAGCTTTCCTCTCCGGCGCCGATGAATGTGCCGATGTGTCTTTGGGCGAGATAATTGATCCAGAGACAATGAATGATCTCGCTGTATGGCCTCAAGTGATATCAGACAAGCTTAGGAATAGATCACGGCCCAGTACACATAAACACATTTTGCTTATCCAATCAGTAATAACAGATCATTTTCAAATACGTATTATTTAAAGAAGTTATCAAATAACGAAACTGTTGAAAGAAACTGGCTCGTATATTCGAAATCAAGTGATTCTGTTTATTGTTTTCATTGTAAGCTTTTTAATAGTGATGTGCGTTCAATGGTAAAACGGGTTACAAAGATTGGCGACGCTTGTCTAGAAACATAGAACGCCATGAAAAAAGTGCGAGGCATCCAATGAGTGTCAAAAAATGTCTTGATTTAAAAATAGAAAAACTATAGACTCCGTGAACCAAGCTGAAATTGAACGCGAAAAAAAGGTGGGTGTCAGTTATCGAAAGAATAATTCACATTATTTATTTTTTAGCAAAACAATGTTTAGCGTTAAGAGGGAAATCGGAAAAACTTTTTCAACCAGAAAATGGAATTTTTTTGCAACTAATTGAATGTGTTTCTAAATTTGATGCCGTGTTAGATGATCACATTGCTTGCGTTCAGAAAGAACATTCTCGCGTAATTCATAATATTCAGAATTAAATTATTAATTTACTGGGAGAAAGAATTAGGAAAACTATTATTTTCAACTTACAACAATCAAAATACTATTCTATTATTTTAGATTGTACTCCCGATATTGCTCACGTAGAACAAATTTCAGTCGTTGTTAGATTTGTTTTTCTTAATTCATCTATAAATATGGTTGAAGTAAAAGAACATTTTTTGGGTTTTTACTGGACAGGCTTAACCACATTTCTGTTAGAATTTTTGTCATTACCTAACATTGATTTACAAAACATGCGCGGTCAAGGATACGATAATGGCGCGAATATGAAAAGTAAAAATATAGGTCTCCAGAAAAGAAAACTAGATCTGAATCCACGAGCGTTTTACATTCCTTGTCACACAGTCTCAATTTAGTAGTAAATGATGCCGCTAAAAGTTCACTAGAAATAACACATTTTTTCCTATCGTAAAGAAGTTTATGTATTTTTTGCTGCTTCAACTGCACGTTGGCAATCACTTATTAACGAAGTACCTAGCTTGACTCTTCAGCCCTTGTCAAGTACCCGGTGGGAGCAGAAGTCAACCTAGGAAAGGTTTATGACGCTCTGTATAACATTTATTCTGACGAGAATAGAGACACCGAAACAAGAACCTTATCCAATTCTTTAATATCAAAGATAAAGTCTTTTAAATTCATTTGCTTTATAGTTATTTGGTACGATATACTGTCGAAAATAAATATTGTTAGTAAAGCTTACAAAAATCCAACGTTGTACTTTCAGAGGCAGTTAAAATGATATCTCAAACAAAAAATAATTGAATCGAACTTCGAACCGATTCGGCGTTTATGGAAATGATTAGTAACGCAAAAACAGTGGCTGAAGAAGTTGACAGTGAAACAGAATTTCCCACTCCTACCCTATTTTACTATTATTTGCTCGACACGGCGATAACAAAAGTTGAAGAACGCTTTGACCTTTTAAATGAAAACAATAAAACCTTTTCCTTTTCACAAAATTTAAATATTTGGAAAAAAATAAATTCTGAAGAAAAAAGAACGCTCTGTTTAGATTTATATAATAAATTGAGCAGTGGCTTTAACTTTGATATTGAGTAAAACGATCTGTTCAATGAAATCGGACTTTTACCAATCTTCGTCAATGATTACACAACCCTATTAGATATTTTAAATTATTTATTTTCCAACTATTTAATTTCAATATTTCCAAATTTATCTACCGCACTCAGAATTTATTTAACATTACCAGTGACAGTAGCACAAAGTGAAAGGTCTTTTTCTAAATTAAAATTAATAAAAAATTACCTTCGGTCGACATTATCGCAAAGTAGATTATCAAATTTGGACTTCACCTCAAAAATTTTAAATGGAAAAGGGTGTCAAATATGACACAGTTCGAAAGGCCTTTCAATTCTCTTTTCAACAGTTTTTTTATTTTTGAAATCCGATCATTAGTTCCAGAGATATATCGTCTAGAAAAAAAATTAACAGGTGTTTAAAATTGCAATCAAGTAGGCTTAAACAAATGACAGAAACTCAAATATCAGTTTATTAGGTGTTCAAAATGTTTACCTTCAACTTCCATACAATAATAAAGATTTTGCTCAAAATTTGGGAGCTACGGTACGTTGCCGTAAATCTTCCAAAGATTCGGGTGGCGTGACATAAACTTTAGACTTCAAATAACCCCACAAAAAGAAATCAAACTTACAAATTACTTGTTTATTACAAACAACTTGTCGAAAAAATTGTTTATTTAGTTTCTGTCATTTGTTTAAGCCTAAAATGGCCTAAGTGGCATATTTTGATTTTCTTTGCATATTAGTGCATATTTTAAGACTTTTTTCAAAAACCAAAATTAATTTTTAACAAATTTTGTTCTTTTTGAAAACAGTATATTACAAGAAATATAATTTTGATCGTACTTTTAACAAGTGAGCATTTATATAAAATCTACTCATTGAAACCATTACAATCATATTTAATTTTTCGTCAGAACAAAAAAAAGTGATTCTATCAGTGTTTTAGAACTGCTTAGAACTTAAGTAATTCTTATTTTGTAAGTAATGTAAGTAAATAATATCTGTTACTGAAATTCGTATGTTTGGAACTATAACAACAATTAGTAATGCCGAAAAAAAAGTGTTAAAAATATGAGCAGCATATAGTAACTTTCTCGATAAAGTTGACTTTTTTGGTTTTTGTTTCAAAAAAGAGCTTTTGTAAATTTCAATATGAATACGAATTCGAAATTTTTTTATTTTTGTTAGAATTACCTGTGATATTTATTGTTTTTATACATTTCATGAAATGTTCCAAATAAAACACTGCATGTAAAAATAGAAATAAGAAAATGATTTCAGTAAAACGAGCCTGAAGACATTAGTTTTTTTTGCATATTTTTATTGTAAAGTGCATATTTATAACTTTTTTGCATATATCATGCATATTTTGATGATTTTTTAAAGCATATTGCATGCATATTTTGACACTTTTTAGTGCATATAATCCGCTCTTAAGTTATGTGCTATCAGCAAGAAATTTAGATCTTGTCCCAATTGATATAAATTTACCTCCAAATTCTCATTCTGATATTGTTTGCGTTAAATTAGCTATGACCCCTACTGTCTTTGTTTACATTGTTGTTATTTATTTACCTCCTTCAATCTATTTAGAACAACAATTATATATTTGAATCATTAGAAATTTCGAAAACTGATTCTAGTTTCATAATAGTTGCAGATTTGAACATAACAAATCTAATACAGAAATATCTAAACTGTCCACACATAGAAACTAAGCGACTTAGAGCTTTGGTTAAAAAAGAAATCAAAATTCACCACAAATAATACATGACGAACTTAGAACACAACTTATCTGCTAATCCAAGTAAATTTTGGTCATATGTTAGCAATAAGAAACAAAAATGTAATATACCTGAAATTATGCAGCTTAATAATGATGAATTATCCAATCCTTCTGATATAGTCCAAGGGTTCGCTGAGTTTTTCTCTAATGTTTACATTGATTCCGATCATTCTTTTTACTCTACTCTTTCTAACACAAATTCCTCTAATTCTAATATAGTTAACATTCCTAATATATCCGATGAAGATATATTATTAGCAATTCAACATCTTTTACCTTCGTATATTATAAAAGCATGCAGTCATAAAACCTTTAAAATATCTTTTTAATACCTTTAACAAACAATACTTTTCCTACTCTTCTAAAATCATCTATTATCAGTTCTATTTTTAAATCTGATGTTATAAGTGATATTTCCAACTATCGTCCTATAGCTATTCTCTCCAACCTTTTTGAAACTATTTTGTACAAACATTTATACAATGTGCAACATGGATTTATAAGAGGCAGATCGACAACAACTAATCTAATTAATTTCACTGAATGCACATTAAACTCCCTCCATGATAATTCTCAGGTAGATGTCATCTACACTGACTTCAAAAAAGCTTTTGATACTTTTGATCATTACGTTCTGATTCACAAATTAAATAACAACTTTTTTGTCAAATTTACTAGAATTCTTGTATTTTTATCTGACAAATCGTGAGCTCCAAGTTCAAATTAATGACGTTAAATCTGATTCATTCGTTGCGACTTCTGACGTTCCAATTTAGGACCACTATTATTTGTTTTGTTCATAAACGATATTGTTGATGTAATTAATAATTCCGAAGTGCTACTTTATACAGACGATTTAAAACTTTTTAAACAAATTAACTCTATTGATAACTGTAAACTTTTACAAAATGATATAAATAGTATTCTAGCCTGGTCTACTAGATCTAAACTATTTTTCAATTTTAGCAAGTGCAAAATAATGAGTTACCTCGTTAAAAAATTGTTTAAACTTTCCCGTACTTCATGGAAAATACACATCTTGAACGAGTACATCATTTTAAAGACCTCGGTGTAATTTTTGAGAAACAATTATCATTAACTTGCGCATAAGCAATCTAGCTAGATCATCGTTACGAATATTAGGTTTCATTATTCGCACTTGCAAATCTTTTCAAAAGTTGTCTACCCTCAAACAATTATATTTTTCATTGGTTAGATCAAAATTTGAATACTGCTGTCAAGTATGGAATCCTATTTATAACAAATATATTAATATTATTGATTCAATTCCGAAACGCTTCTTTAAGTACCGTTACTTTAAGATACATCATATTTATCCCAAATTTGATTTAACCTTTGAAAGTTTGTTAATTAAAATGAATATGTGTTCCTGAATTCATAGGAGAAAGATGCAATGCTGCCTGTTTCTGTACAAAATAATAAACAATGCTATTATTGATGCTTGCATTCTGAGCAAGCTTTCTTTAAAAATTCCACGCTCTGCTACTAGAAGTAAAAATACCTTTCATTGCAAAAGAGTAAAAACAAATTATGAAAAAAAATCTCCAATTTGGTAAATGTGCAGTATTTATAATAAAATTCCTTGTAACTTAGATATTTATGCAGATTCTTTTAATTTATCTTGGCTCGCGAAATTGCGATTTATAAAAATTGTTTTATTCTGTATGTATAAATATTTGTCCATTGTCCATTTAAATCACTATACTTAAATTTACTTTGTACATATATCAAACAAGGATGTTAAATTTTTCTCTAATTGTATATCATCCTGTAATTGGGACTTTAGTCCTGTAGGATATGGTATAAATAAATAAACCTACAAATCTAATACTTTGATTAGACGCATGCTCAGAGCATTCATTGAAGTATAACTACTTTTTTTTAATATTTTATTTTATTAAATTCGTTTTACATATAACAAAAGGTTACAAGTTAATCTTTTTTATTTTATAATGCAGTAATTTTTTTTTACTGATTTTAAACGGTTATCTCGATCTTCCACTGGACTAAAAATTAAATAAATTTGAACTGAAATAAATAAAAGCGTATTATATTTAATTACTATAATATAAAAGATTAACGTTTCTGCCTGGCGGTGTAGTATATTACAGTACACACTAGTGCCACCGACATTTCTAGTTCTTAAGTTTATTGTATTTGTCCTTATAAATAGATAACTTTAAGTAAAATCATGTGTTCGTTTTTCTCATTCTCGTGTGACGTTTACATGGACGGTGACGTCACCGGCGAGAAACTCTCTGTCCTTACAGACCACCTCCCAGTCACGCCAGTCATGGTAGGTTGGCGGGGGTGTGTAGGTGCGGGTGTGGCCCGCGCACTCCAGGCGCACCTCGCAGCGGTACCCGGGCAGCTGGCGGCCCGCCACCGGGGCGTACACCCACAGCCAGAACCTGTCCCCAGGGTACCCGCACCCGCACAGCACGTCCCCCACCCGGAACCACGGCCATGAGCCGCGCGGGACGCGGTGGCCGGCGCCGGCCGGGACCTCCGGGAACTCCGCGCAGGCCTGGTAGTGTCGGGCCTGCGTGCCGGGCTGCAGGGCCGCCAGGCACACCCCGCACTTCCTGCGCTGCTCGCACCAGTACCCGCTGTGCTTGTCTATCTTCCTGGGGAAGTCCTGCACACAGAGAACACGTTCATACTCTCCACACAGCGTGTCTCATCTGCGCTCTATTTATCACTTTCAATTGTTATCATCGATATAATAAACTATTGTTTTATATTTAATTTTTACATCGCTATTTTAAGAATAAGCAACAAATTAATACGGTTTCAATATAATTACGCAGACTGTCCGTTTTATGAGGGTAAGCGTTGGGATGTGGAGAGAGATACAAATTTGGTTAAATTGGGGCAAAGTTGCCGCTTTAGTTGCTCATTTTAATCATGTCTTTGTTTTCCCCAAAACATGCATAGCTGGCTAGATATGAGCAAAGAAACTGATTTTGGTGAATTTACTTTTTGACTTATAACTTTCTTGTTTCAATTCATATAAGGTTTTAGTTTCCACATTTTAGAGACAATTTTTTTTACGAGGAATTTAAAGCGGTCCTCAAAATTTTTGTGATTTGAATACTTTTCGAAAAATTTACACAAATTTTCAATTTTTATATCGGGCTCAAAGTTGTCTTTTATTACTGATAAATACAGATTTTTCCTCTTTCCAATGACATAAAAAACATTTCAAGTGTAGTAGCATTTCTGGATAAGATATATTCTAAAGTAATCTGCTTATATCGGTATTTGATTAAAAAAAGATTTTCGATTGTGTTTCTAAAGCACATGTGACCGAAATGAATGAACCCTGTGTGTATGTTTCATCTATTATTATATTTGTATATAAAGCCGTGGGGTGAGAACAATATGGTGTGCTTACGCGCAGGCTGGCTATGACGTCAGCAACGAGGCACTCATGCTATTACCCATGAGTACAATAATGAAATACAGACATTTTTTTAAAAATTATTAATACATTTCTAGCAAGACCGGATAAATGGCGGTCGTATTCGTTAAATATTATCGAATTGAATAAAATAGTATTCAAATTTATAAAGAAAATATTTAACTGAGAAATTTTACTTGACTGTTTATAAGTAAAGATATTCAATGATTTAAATTTAATGTATTGTTCATTTATTTAATTTTATGATCATTCATTACTAAACGCTAGTTAATATTTTTTTAATAATATTTTTGGTAATTTTTATTTGCGAGAAGTTTTCTAAAAAATTATACATTTATTTAGGTTCATTTTATATTCTATATTGGATAAATTAATTCTACATCCCCCGGAAGTTGAACAAGAGATAATAAAATATATAGGTTCTAATTTAAAAAAATACAAAATTTAAATGTTATAAATATGAACAATTTTTATTTTTTATTTGTAAATTTTGACATTTTTTTTGTAGTTTTCGTTTATAATTTTCGAAACTAATTTTTTTATTTAGATGTCTGAATCTGATATATGTCCTTGTTCTGATCATACACAATAATATTTCTTCAGGAAGTTTGTTTGATACTTCACCAAAGACTATTCTAATTTTCTCTAATAATTTATGAAAAATTTGAGGCTCATTAGAAAAGAAGTTTTTATGATATTTATGAAATTCTCCTTCAACCAAATGAGCCATTTCCATTAAACCATCACTCGGATGTATAAGGTCACCTCTTGATAAAAATTGTATCCAGTCTGGAGCTGTACTTGTTTGAATATGTTTTGTTTTGGTTCCTAAGTTTAAATTTGGATATTTATCTTTAAATCTATAAGCTACATATCCAGCAATAAATTTAAGCCCCTCATTAGAAATAATGTCAGCCATTTTGGTGCCCCCTAGAAAGTTCAAGGGTTTTTCATGATTTTCTGCCGAATTACCGGTTTCTAGTAAATTATTAGATTTATCCAAATTATAATCTGGATTCAAAAATGTATAGTTAGAAAAATCTACATTTTCAACGTCAGTTGATGAATTCATATGTTTTTTTAATTCGCTATCCAAAATGACATTGCTAAATAATTCTTGTGAGATGCAAATTTCACTTTCAGCGATGTCCTGAAAGACATGTTTTCTTTGTAATGGATTAAGTAAACAAGCTTCGGAACTATCCTCGGTATTTTTGTTTAAAGTAAAAATTGCACGTGATTGTTTTCCAAGAATGTACCATCTCAATCTATATTTGATATCAAGGTTCGTCGGATGATCATTCGCTGCCCTCATGCCGCGAATATACGAAAAAAAGTTTTCCAGGATATCCTGGTTAAGTCTATATGTAAGAATATATTCCAAATTATACTGACTTTTTAAATATTGATAAATTCCTTTCTGAAAAGGTAACAGAGTCTTATGTTTTCCAACAGTCATTGCGGCTATTGTATCAGTCGTTGTTTTGAGAATCAATAATTGTTTTTCCAAATCGACACCAAAGGCATTAGCTCCTGGATGGGCTCCGTATTTCATTTGAATGTTTATATTTGGAAGGAAACCTTGCAAACCCCACCATTCCTCTGCTTTTGCAACAGTATTGGATAATAACTGCGCTGCCGGACGTACTTTTTGACGTTCAGTTCCTTTAAGGTTCAAATGATATTCATTAATTTTATGAGCAATTTTCAGATCATTATTTGAACACCGAATAATTTTTTGTATACAATTTTTGTTGATGAATTTTCCATCTATGGAAAATCCTTGGTCATTAAAATGATTTCTCAAGAGTTTTAGTAAATGTGGTACGTCTGCAAACACAAATATTTACGAGCTTGAAATAACAGGATGGGCAAAATAAGATTTTTCTTTATAAGAAACATTCAACTGTGACCAAAGAGATACATTTTTGGTGCCCATGTCACTTGTGATAGAAACGACAGTATAACCACCTTGGTGTAATATCAATTAAAATATCTTTAGTCATGGGTGTATCAAAGTTGTAAAAAATTGGTTGCTTCCATTGGGAACACAAACCTCTTACCATTACGACCTGGCATGCTTTGTGTGTTCCAAGTACTCGTTGTTCATTTTGATCGGTACATAACTTATTGGATATATATATATATATATATATATATATATATATATATATATATTTCATCAAATGACAATGAACATAAGCGTTCATTATCACTTAGAGTTGAAGATTTCTGTTTCATAAGTTTAATGACGTCTGTTCATATGCCAGGATTTAATTTGAGATTCATAGCCCACCTTCTTAATGTACTTAATGCCGGCAAAGGATATCCATTGTTTTTCAAATACCTGTATTCTTTAGGGCTTACACTCCTTAGTGAAATTGCCGATGCAATGTCATCTGGACTCCAAGATGAGAATTTTTTATTAGAATTATTATTATTTTTATTTTCATGAGTTCTATTTCTTTCATTTCTTCCCTACAGAAAGTATAATTTATTATTATTACATAGTGCAAATACAAAGTAATATAAGATGACTAACACAGTGACAGAAGAATCTTTAACTTGCTCCGGCACTGCTTGACATTCCATCTGCTCGGGATTTACGTTCCTACTTGAATCTGTCAACATTTCTTTCATAATAGCCTGCCTACTTTCATAATCATTTTTGGGCTTGAATTCTTTGGGATCGAGAACTTGTTAATTCAATATTGCTACTTTTTTTAGGAAGGAATAAAGTTGGAGTGGCATCTGACTTTAAATTTCTAAATCTTTTTGGTGGTGTTATATTTAGTAATTCGTACTTTAAATTTCTTAAGAAACAGTTACTATCAAAATGTTTGGAACAAATAACAGCTGAAATAATTTATGTGTTATAAAAGTTTTTGATCTAAAATGTTATAAATTTACCGTTTTCACGATTAACTTTATCTTGTCTGCCACAAGCGTGAATCCATTGCAATGCTAGATCTTCATTTTTAGGAAAAGTGTAAAATTTTATGTTGTTTGCTTCCTTTTTCTTATTTTGGTTAATACAACCAAAAATAGCACAATGTGGCATTATATATACTTAATAAATTTGTTATAAAACAAATTATGTCTCAAAAATATTAGTTTTGTATGCTGCAATAACTGTCAACCACAGTGAATATAAGGCAGTCACCGGAATTTGCCTCGTTGCTGACGTCATGCGCAAGACGGACGAAAATGAACACGCTAGCGAGCACACCATATTATACTCACACCACGTATAAAACTATGAGTTTTGACAATTATTTACTTCGGAAATCACACGATTTCACCCGACAAGATGACGTCATCTATCCTCTTTCTCCCCAACGTTTTTAATTACATTCCTTAGTTACAATGAGGTATATGACCATATTTTTTTTTATCTTATGATTTTGTATAAAAAATAAAAATACCCGTTTTTTTAACCGCTTAATTGTTGATAATTCCGGAGAAAAACAATAAAACAATTGTAGAGAGAATATGTGACGTCACGTAAGAGAATTAGAGTATTTGAATTCATTCGATAAAAATCATGTATCATAGAATAACATATATTTGGCAGATTAGCCAAGTTCCATTTTTAAAACAAAGTATGTAAACAATTAACAGCCAACCAAATTTACACCAAATATATTTATTTTATTCTTTTTTCTAAAGCAGATGTTGAAGTGCAATTTTATCAACTCAAAATAGTGGATAAACAAAAAACTCACACTACTGACATTTTAAAATTGTTTTCAAATAAGAATTAAATTTTTCTAATTTCAATTTCTTTAAATGAGATACAAAAAAAATTGAATTTTATACACGACGATAAAATTAAATTATCTACACGCGAAAAATAACACTTTCCGCTTGTCGATAAAATATTATTTTATCGTCTTGTAAAATAAAACCAATGAATTGTCTATATTGTTATCTTATACATTTTCATTAATAGTTAGGACTGATTTATCATTAACAAAATTTATTCGATGCCAATGAGTAATACATTAGGTTATTTATATTCCCACTTTTAATCTCTCATTTTCGTACGTGACGTCAGAGTTATGGCGCCGCTACATAAATTTTAATTTGAAATGCTAATTTGAGTGAAATTATAAGGCAATATACAGTTTTTGCCATTATTATTGGTAGTCACAAAGGGTCATTTTTTAGTTTTTATACTTGTTTTCTTTCAATTCGACAGTGGTCATATAGCCCATTGAAGACGTGGAAATCAACTTCATGGCATTCACGGCCAAACAGAGCTCTAGCCTCACCTGGAAGTTACAGCCGCTGTAGCTGCAGGTCTCCAGGGCCGGAGCGCAGGCCTCACACAGCCAGCCCTGGTCCTTGTCCCGGTACAGCCGAGCCGTGGGGGCCCCACAGCGGCCACACTCCTCCAGCGGGGCCTCCGCCTCGTGGCGCCGCACCTCCACGGCGAGCGTCGCGCCGTCCCAGCCGCCCAGCACGCCAAGCACGCTGCTGACGTTCACAGCCAACGCCGAGTGCTGCTTCAGGTGTAGGTGCTCCTGCGGCAGGACGGGGTGAAAATATGAAGTCCCGCGCCGTCCCCGGCGGACGGCGACGCTGAAGTCGTAGTCCGCCGCCGCCTGGGGCTCGCCCAGCAGCCTCACACTGTAGAATAGGCTGCCGGACGCCACGCACACCCGCGTGAGCAGCAAGAAGAGCTGTTGGTAGGCTAGGACGATGTAGTTAGTGCTTGTGGAGCGACGGATATCGGGCGTGACGAGGGCGGGACAGGGCAGCACGCGGTCGGGGTGCTGCGCCTCGCAGTGCTGCCGCAGGGCGTCGCGGCGGCCCGCCCAGTCGCAGCCCTCGGGGCCGAGCACCGGGCACGTGTACAGCCGGTACTGGCAGGCGGCCTCGTGGCCCGGCCCGTCGGCCCCGGCCGGCGTGAAGGGCACGCTGGCCGGGCAGCCCTCCTCGCGGTAGCGGCAAGGGAAGGCGAGGGCGCGTGCGGCCGCCTCGTACACGTGGCAGCGGAAGGCGGGCGGCGCGCCCTCCTGCTCCTGGCACGGGCTGCACGCCGCCCCGTCCTGCCGCTGGAACACGGGGCCCCAGCGCAGCTGCGAGCCGCACTGCACGCACACCAGCTCCTTCAGAATGTCCTGAGATGTCTCCATGCCTGCAACACACTCCACTCTTCATATACAGCTAACAAACATACGCTCCTACTTACTTTGCTACTGTTCAGATGCTTCTTCTATACTAGCCTTTCTCTTCAGTTTCACGATGGAATCCTGTAAATTACAAACATCAGTTGTATACTAACAATATTGCGAGAATCTGTTACATTACAATCTATATTTTATATATAAGAAATGAGGGTATTATTAACACAGGTATAAAGACACAGTTTCGGTAGACTCCCGTTGTGCATCTGCTTTCTGTCTTTACACTGATAATGTAAATATGGAACTAATAGAAATATATTAACTTTGCTCTCTTCTAGCTTTAAACGTTCCTTTATTAATTTCCTCAATATGTATTCTATAGCGAGACATTTTACCATCTATGATAAAAATTAGGAATGATTTATGTAAATACAAAGTTTTAATTTTAAATTATAACCTGCATAAAGTATAAACAACAACAAAACCAGAGCCCTCTAACCCCTCTAAGCCCTGGCAGCGTGTCAGTTGGGATCGGCAAGTACAGATGGCGTAACTAGAGCAAACTTCTGACCACGGCTTAGTTTGTGATTCCAGTCTTGTCTATGCATGTCCACGTCTTAGATAACATAACTTATTTTGTTAATTATTGATTATTTTTATTCGTTTTTGATTTTAAGATCTTATCTTATCGCCTTATAGAACTCAACTCACTATCTACAACCAAATATCACTCATCTTTTTACATTTGATTTATTTTAGTTATTTAACTTTGTATTGTTTTAGGTATTTCTGTAATTGATAGAATGATGAATTTGTGTTGCTTTCATGATAAGAAATTGCACCGCAGAATGATCGTTCTCAAATTTAATTACTAAAAAATTGGTCAGAAACGACCATGACCGAAAAATATCTAATTCATCCAATATTTCTCAGCCTCAACAATCAACAATGGTATTTAAAGAGCATTATAATAATAATCATTTACTTAATATGGATTTTTAGTTTTTATTCCGACATAAAACCAGCTCTGCATTTTAATATCTTGTAAAAATAGACTGTATTAAACTAAAAGTGTTATTCTGTGAATTTTATGCATAGAATATTTTTATTTGTGATTATATTTAAATTAGACATTTTAAGAATTATGCTTTAAAAAATTGGCAATGCTCATAGGCGTAGAATAGGGGTAGTTTACTTGAATTTTTTTTGATATTTATTTAATATTTCTAAAACTAATAATGAGAAAATTATGGTACTTGCTATTTAATTTCAACATTTTAAAAGTCATGCTATAAAAAATTGGCAATGCTCATAAGTATAGAATAGGGGTAGTTTGTCTGAAGAATTTTTGTTATTAATTAAATATTTCTAAAATTAATAATGCGAAAATTATAGCATTTGGTAATTTAAGTTAGAAATTTTAAGTTTCATATTTAAAAAAATTAATATGCTCATAGGCGTAGAATAGAGGTAGTTTACTTGAAGATTTTTTGATATTTTTTTAATATTTCTAAAACTAATCATGCAAAAATTATGGTACCTGGTATCTCAGTTATTCAAATTATTTAATAATTTTAAAACTATATGTGACAGAATATTTTATGCTGTGAAATAATTAATATGAATTTTAAATCTAATCAACAAGAAAGAAATAGAAAATTGTGCTAATTGATGAACTTGCAAAATACAGACATTTTGATTAATAAAATTGTTTACAAAATATAATTATGTACGATGTAAAAATTGGTGTTAAGCGACTGGAGGGATGATGGAGTGAAGAAATAAGCAGGATTGCAGTCAACTGATTAATTTTATTAGTCTAAGGCCGACGTTTCGCTACCAATTGTAGCATCATCAGGGCAAAAGACTATTTTAAAATATTGTCATCATATACAGAAAATCAATCAAGTAGATGTCGTCATACATTAAAAAATAAATAAATAAATAATTAAAACACGTCATGTATTACAAATAAAAAAAAAATTCTTTTGTAAACATGACATGGGACAAAGAATGCACGGGAATTTAAATGTAAAACTCTTTTTTATAAAGCTATGTTTTTGACGCGCTTATTAGAGCCTTTACCATAGCCCTGGCGTCTAAATTTAATTTATTTATGCCCGGTTTCACCATTGTAGGTTCGATCTTCAGATAGTTATCTGACGAATAAATTTTATTCATTGAATAGTCAAAGTTTCGTTTCACCAACCAAAACTGTTGGATAGTTAGTTATTCGTAGAATAATATTTTTTCATAATATTTCTGCATTGAGTGTACAACATCGTCTAGGCGATGAATGCAAATAACAACATAACAACTGTCATCGAAAATTTAAATTTGTAAAATATTTTAAACATTTTTACTGGAATGTATCCCAATTGTCCATTTCATTATCAAATTCGAAATGATTTAAAAATTTTACTCTTCTGTTTTTATAAACGTAGATCATATTCACTTCATCATTAATTAATTAATTTGAGTGTTATTCTAACCTAAAGAATGGGGTCCTGTACTATTGTCGAAATATTATCATTTTGCCGAAGAATATGATAATATATATCAATTAATAAGTAGTAGTGAAAATAGTTCAATTAAATATTATTTCGTTCGCAAGCTCTAAGACATTAAGTTTTGTTACGGTTCCCTGTCATGTCATCACTCTTTAGCTATTTCATTGGTTGCCTGATTTTAAAAGGACAATCGCGCGTCCTTATTTCTTAGAACTAGTGGAATGTAATTGCATGTTTTTAGTTTTGTAACGAAAAATACATTCTACTTATGCCTAATAATATTTTTTTCATTCATATACATACAAATTTGCATATAAACATAGTTTAGCTATACGAATATGAAAAGAACCAATATCCTGTACAACTAACAGTTTGTTCATCACCGGTGAACAGAGATGACATCAAGGCCAGAATTTTCACTTAAAAATTTATATCTCGCTTATTACGACATATTTTTCAGTCGCGTTTTCACTAGTATGCTTATTTCACTCTGTTCTTTCAGAAAAAAAAACAAATGGTACAGGACCCCATTGTTAGAATTCAAATAGTTGAGATATTCTATGAAAAATATGATCGAATTTGTTTTAATCAAAGATATTATTTGATTATTTTTTAGGAGTTTTTTCCACCATGAAAATATTATTGCCTTTGTAATAATCAACTGCATTTTATTGGCGCAACAAAATTTTGATTACTATAAGTGATGTTGACACATAAAACACGATCCATTTATTGTAATCAAATAAAATATTTTGATTCAATACTACAAGGGTCTAAATTAGTAGAAAGTAATTTACATTTTAAATAATCGAAAAATGGACCTGTTGAGGTATCGAATCCCTGCTATGCAGTGAGTTATATTTAGGGAGCCATAGCATCCACTCGGCTATGAAACACTTAGTTTGAAAATTTCTTATTACATAAACAGTTGTCAGAACTAATTTTTTATCCAATATTTCTATTAAAAAAGATTATTTCATAATACTTGATACCAATAAATGCAAAATTAAATTATCTAACCAATGGTACAACATACACCCCATCATTTTAGCGGAACAGATGATAATTGCAAAAAACTGTCTTCCCATCTTAATTTACGATGTCAAGGTTTTTAGTATTCACCCTGTATTATATATGTAAATCAAATTATAGATAAAAATGAAAGGAAACGAAAATAAAAAAGAGAAAGAAGCAAAAGTTATATTGAAGAAGAAAAATAAAATGTATTAAATATAGTAGAATATTTGGAAATGATCGAAAATGGATCGTTCATACTTCTCATCGTTCTTTGCTGTTGTACTCGTTAAACAATTTCTTCATTAGAAAATATCAACGACAATAAAAATTACAATAACATAACATTCTATTAACAGATTTATTATCAAAAAAAAAATAACCTAAAAATATATAAATTTTTACAATAACCTTCAATTCATTTTTCATTTTATAGATTCTTTTTTGCTAATATAAATATATAACTTAATATATTCTAAAACAATTTCAAGAAATATTATAATAAAAATCAAAAAATATTTCAAACGTCACACTATTCGTCGTATGAATATTTAACTGGCCAAAAATCGTCAGTTAACTTAACCAACGATTTATTCGTCGAAAAAACACTAACTGACGTTGGTGGAACTAAATAAGGGAATTTTATTCGAAGAATAGTTTAACTGTCGAATAAAATATTTATTCATCGATGGTGAAACCGGGCATCAGTAATTCTATAACAAATCCTTCCCTGTACTACACAAGTTAATAATGTTTTTTTAAATATTTGTTTATTTATTTATTTATTTATTAAACAAATCCTACAGAACACGAAGTTCCAATTGCAGGATGTTATATAATAATAACAAATATTAAGCCTTGCAAAATACAGGTAAACAAAGAATTTAGCGGAAGAAGAATAAACATATAAAAAGTACATTAATTAAGTAAATATTAAAAGTAAGAATAATAATAATAATAATAATAATAATAATAGCTCTACTGCTAATACACGATAATATCAAATACAAGATTTATACACATGAACGAATATGTGCAACACCTAACATTTAAGAAGAAACAAAATATTTAACTAAATTAAACCTAAATACAAACAATGAAGAAGCAAATACATCAATGTTAATTGGAATATTGTTGTAGATTGTACACATTTGTCGGATAGGAGATTTCATTTCGTAATTTCTTCTAGCGATATTACAATAAAAAGTTAACTTATTTCTGGATGTTATACGGGGAACATTTATCGGGAGATGACCAAGTATAAAACTGTCATTAATGATATTGTTCAAAACTTTATATAAAAATAAACATGACTGTATTTTTCTACGACTATCTAATGAAACTATATTTTGTTCGGACAATAATGATTCGTAATTAATATCAAAACTGGGATAATGATTATATTCTTTTTGTAGTAACAAAATTTAATAAACCGTTTTTGTACTGATTCAAGTCGAAGAATATATTTGTTATATATAGGGTTCCATACTTGTAAACAATATTCCAGTTTTGATCTTACTAACGAAAAATAAAGTCTTTTCAAAGTCAACAAATTATAGAATGATTTACATGAGCGAATAACGAATCCCAGAATTTTAATAGACTAATTTGTGATGTAATCAATGTGCGAATGAAAATGAAGTTTTTTGTCAAAAATAACACCAAGATCCTTATACTGTATAAGCCGCTCAAGATATGAGTTATCCATTACATAAGGATAAGTATAAACAAATGTTTTCACTAGATAGCTCATAATCTTACATTTACTGAAATTAAAAAATAATTTTGAGTTTAGAGACCAAGCTCATAAACTATCTATATCATTTTGTAGTAGTATACAGTCTTCTAAAGAATTAATAGTTTTGAAAATTTTTAGATCATCTGCGTAAAGCAACACTTCAGAATTTTTAACAACATCTACAATATCATTTATGAATAAAATGTTTGTTGCCAGTAAAGTAAATATTTCATTTTGTATTTTATCTCCTAAATAGGAAGGCATATTTTTGAAATTACGATCATTAGTTATACACGTCGCGTAAGGTTTGATATGAAAAGATCAAACTTCTAACATTTCAAAACATTTTGAAAAATTACCATTATTGCGATCGTATAGTTTATTACTTTTACCACGAAATGCTAGATTTTGTTTGCTTAAAAACTGTATAACAAAAATTATTCTTTTTAAAACTTCATACCAACGTTATCTTTCATTATCTAAAGTTGTTTGTTGCAAGTAATGAATACTAATTTTATTTTTTAAAGATATAATCAATTCTGTCCACATTTTGTATTGCCTAAATGGTTCAAATTTTTCTCATGGCGATTTAAGTATAGTTTGACAAGAGATCTCAAGTTGACGTTTAAATTGTTTTTCCTACGACCACTGTTAAAAATAGTATTTTTAACGGTTGCTTAGCAAGTTAAAAATAACAGTTTATAACACAGTAAATACTTTTAAAACGTTGCCATTGACAACGTGTTAAAAGTAAAAAACAAATTTACTTTTAACACGTCTTATGTTCAGTTGTTCATAACAAATACATCATGACCTGTCATAAATGTCATTCTAATGCTTAGTTTTTATTTACTAATAGGTACATAACTGTGGTCGTAGGAAAAATAGTGTATGATATTTGTGTTAAAAGTGATTTTGTTTCATTCGTGGGGTTTGTTAAACTCGGCTTCGCCTCGTTTCCAACTTCCCCACTCACTCATAAAATGTCACTTTTAACACTTATATCATAAATAACTATTATGGTTGTGGTATCTATTCAAAGTTTTGCTCCAGGTACTCAGCTAAGCACTGGATTTGGAAATCACAAAATAACATTAGCATGCCTAACTTAATATAAATGGATTACTGTACGACATGGAAATAACTAGACAGGGATGTATTTAAAATTTTAATACCGTTAATTTCTTAGCAATAATCATTATCTTCGTGGAATTGCCAAAATTTTTTTCATGAAAGCGAAACTGCTATAACCTAGTGTTCTTATTACCAAGTGTACATCAACGTTACTACAACTTGTGACAATTATTAGAGTATTTTTCAAAAAACACGGTATTAAATTTTTAAATACATCGCTGTCTAGTTATTTCCATGTTGTACAGTAATCCATCTATATTAAGTAAGGCATACTAATGTTACATTGGGATTTCCAAATCCAGTGCTTAGCTGGGTACCTGGAACAAACAGTGTATTCTAATAGATTTCGTACAATTCTATACCCCATAGCAGAATGCATAAAGGTTACATTTCTTTCAATTCTTTCACTCAGGGAAAAACTTTGAATAGATACCACAACCATGAAACAATTTAAACGTCAACTCGAGATCTCTTGTCAAACTATATATTGCAAGATGTTGCTAGTCATTAAACCTGTGGATACATTTATTACGTTCGGATGTGTGAAGTTCGAAAAGTTTACAGCAAAAGTAATACACAGAGTTTTTCGAAACTGAATAAACTAACCAATTTCTGTTGTTTTCTTCGCCATTTTTCAAGTGTTTTTTGTAATATATATTTGAAAATTTTCGACCGGAAGAATGAGGCGGAAATGAAAGTCTTGAATTTGTTGAGGACCCGTTCCTACAATGGCTTGTCTTGTTGTATGGGAAAATGTTTCGGGCCAAAGTCCGGGATGAGCAAAATTAAAATCATTTATTGTACTTTCAGTAGATTGTGCACTTTCTGAATGGGGACTTCCGTCATTTTTTTTTTATTTTTTTAAATGAATCTAAATATAAAAATAAAAGACCCGTATTTTTTTATTTTGTAAATAAATTAATAGTTTTGCTAAAAAATGTTCGCAAATAGGTTTGTGACGTATTATCCCTGACAGACAAAGAAGATAAGATGTGAGAAAGAGATAGATATAGTAACCAATGTGAACATAGCATTACAAATGCCGCGCGTAACGTCAAATTCAAACTTGAATGTAAACATATTGCCAATGGAAACATAACCTCTCGTTTCAACCACGCTTGTTTATGAATTTCGCTCGTGTATTATCAAAGACTTGTTTTTATTAATATATTTTCTTAATTAAGTGCTTATTAAAGGACAAAATATGTTATCAGGTAATATTTTATTATATATGTATCTCAAAACACAAGTAAATAAGTACCTATGAAGTATGAAACAAGCTTGAACTGGCTGCTGATTTAAGTGATTTCGAGACATGCGCTCTAAGTCAGATTGGCTTCAGGGTTAACACGTCACACGCCTATTTGCTGAATTAGTTTTTCTAAAAAATGTTTAAGTCTAATAAATATTTTATGTATTTTTTAACTTTATACGAACTTATTTGAAGATAGAATTAATATGCAATTAAAATTTTGTGAAAAGCTCGCAACGCGGAAGTCGAAAATGTTTTTCAAATTTATAAATATTTTATCTTCTAAATTGTCTTCAACATCCAGAAGAGCGTCAATATTTTGTTCATGTTGATCTACTTGTACGTCATCCCTACTTGTCTTGTAAAGTAATTAGTAATTCTAGAAACATTTCTTTCTCTTTCTTCCTCCCGTTTTCTTTTATTTATTAAATTGTGATGTCCGGAAAGTTTCTTCTTCGTTATCTCTTGGGACATGTAATTAACAAAAAAATACTCATTTATAGATAATATATTTTTTTGTTAACGTAAATAACTTACTTTAAATATTATATTAATTTATTTCTTGTTTCTGATGAAGTGCACTATACTGTCTAATTAAAGAATATAACAAGAACAACATATAGTTTTTATTACTCGATAGCGATACGATAGCATTCAAAAAAATAACTCTTATATAGTATGGCTTTATTATTTTCTAAATTCAAAATATGAGATCCAAAGTTCTTTAAGTAACGACTTGAACTGATTAATATTGACACAAAATTACATTCTGAGCTGTGGGGGGCCATCATCGAAGCGTTTCATTATCGTACAAATTAGTGACCGACGATAAAAGGTACCGCAGGTACAATGCGACACAATAAACACGATAACCTATTAAAAATAAAAACACACCGAAAAGAGTATACTCAATTTGAAATGTAAATAAAAACGGCATTGGACACTTAATATTAATTAAAATAATAAAGATAAATTATTTATTGCTTGTAGGATCAGTTTGGCAGCCACCCGTCTTAACCACGAATTACAAATTGAACAAATAATTAATTTTATTATTTTAATACAATAATAAAGTTTTATACAAATATTTCTCGTCTTTCCTATTCAGGCTGACATTTATACATTACAAAAATCATAATTTGAAAAATTCTGCGTTTGTAAATTTTAAAGCAACATACGAATATTTTTATAATTTCATATTTTGTTTAGAAAATACTTTTTATATAAATATTGAAAAATTAATTTGTATTAATTAAAGGTGTAGGATATTGGTTTGGGTTTCAATTCGTGAAATTCTCCACTAGATTATTAAGGAAGTTTTATACAAGACAGAATATTTTATGCAATGAAATAAGTAATATGAATTTTAAATTTAATTAAAAAGAAAGAAATAGAAAATTGTGCTTATTGATAAACTTGCAAAATACAGACATTTTGTTTAATAAAATTGTTTATAAAATATAATTATGTACCTATTCATTTCATCTAATTTGCTTTTATTATATTGATAAATTTATAATTTTAGTACTTTTACATTCTAAACGCTATTTTATGATTGAAACCGAGATGTAAATGTGTTGTGTAAATGAGGCAACAAATAGAAAGGTCCACTGAATGCTCCAAGGGCCTAGAACTGACCAGGGAAACATGAACACGGAACCCCTCTAAACCCTGGCAGCCTGTCGGATGGCCTAACTCGAGCTAACTTCTCACCACGGCTTAGTTTGTGGTTCCAGTCTGGTCTACGCATGTCCACGTCGTAGGTAACACAACTTATTTTGTTAATTATTAATTATATTTACTCGTGTTTGATTTTTAAGATCTTATCTTATCGCTTTATCGAACTTTCAAGTGTTTTTGTTACGTATACTCTTCAAAATTTTTCACTGTTTTTTCTTTTATTTTACTTTATAATTAATTCTACACTATATCACTGATGTGTATACAGGGTGTTTGGCGAAAGGCCGGCACCCAGAATATTTCGTTTATTATGAGAGATACAGAAAATTGTTACGGAACAAAATTAAACTAGTCAAAGGGACTCATAAAATGATCTTAGTAAGAATTTTGTGTCACTTCCGGTTTTAGCGGAAGTGTGTACAACTTTGATTCTAGCATAGGGAATCGGTATTATTTTTTTTTGGAATGTACATACAATATCATAGTTTTACTTCAACCATTTCAAAATGGCGACAATTTATTTTCATATTTATGTACGTACAACTATAGGTAATCAACGAAAAAAAATATGTTTAAAATACCTTAAAACAATCAACACAATACAAAAACTCTTACTAAATATAACAAACAAAATTACATCGTCAGGAAAGGTAGATATAATATTTTTGACATTATTTTTTGGTTTTAGGTAACAAAATCTCAAATAGCTGGCTATGGTGTATTTTTTATGAAATTTTATTATAGCTCATCCAAAATAGAAAAGTACCTGTCAATCATTCTCGCGCATATAATGCAACAAACAAGTTGAAAAAGACGGCAACATAAATATAGTTTTTTTCTAATAGTGTTCAATGTGCCGCACAGTACATACGAGTACTATACGCAACGTAGACCTATGCCTGGTTCAAAACTGCACTGATCCAATAAAGTAGGGGCGTAAACCATAAATGGGAAAGCAATCTACCAGTGGCGTGGAATTATTTTAATACAAACGGAATTTTTGTAAATAGTTATATTTTAAAACAACAACATTTATGAACATCATCAACGTCTTCTCGGATACCGTTTGACTGTGCATTGATGTACAAATTAACAGTATATATACTATTTTTCTAATTAAGTAGAGGAGAATGGTTTATATCGGTTTGATCATTATCAATATTTTTCTTTGAAATAACAGCTTCTTTAATCTCTAGATTTTCAACCCAAATTATTGTAAATCCTTTTTCTGCTACATACAAGATTACCAATCACCCTTTCCATAAATGATTATTACCTGCTAATATAATCGTCGGCAAATTCTGTGCTGTTTTCTGTTTTTGCAGTTATATGTTCTTTAAATCTTAATTTCGAATTTCCTAAATATTACATAATAATTTCCTAATATAGTGTCCCCATATGAACTAGGAACTAAGTACGCCACTGGTAAAAAACGCAATGGGGGGTACCTTCTCCCATTGGTTGCTCAAAATATGAACGAAAATACGACATTCGCGCAGGTTCATTTCTATTTTGGACGAGCTATAGTAAATATTTTAAAAATGAAGTGTCGCCATTTTGAAGTACGTTGGCTGTAGGCGGGCCTTGCTCCCACTCCCAACGCTTTAAAGCAGCCAATCAGAAAAATGCAGAAGAATCACTGTTCATTGGGTTAAAGAAATATATTATAGGAGATCTACGAGTACGCTCGCAAAAGTCGTCAAAAAAATTCTTAACCCAAGAAAAAAGTGACCGATTGCTAGAAATAAGTGAAATCGAAGTAAAATTTTCTGCTCTATCGATCTATGATATTTGCAAGTCGATTTGGAATTGTGAAAGTACTAAAAATAGCAATTTTTAATTTTTTTATATTATTTTTTCTCGAGTTTTTTCATTTATCTCGTCATATATTGGAAACTACTGAACAAATCAACATCATTCTTTTTTTTTGTTTCGTAGCTGAATGTATGGGGAACATACTGATTGTACAAAATTAAACAATTTGTTTATTACAATAAAGTAAATAAATAAATAATTACACTGCGCGATACACGTGTAGTGAAAATATGACCAGTGGACAACATTACGTTTTCTTTAGATTCCAGAAAACTGTGAAAGGACGAAATGCGTAGAAAGATTCAACATTATTATAAGTTGTGTAGTACAGAAGTAAACAAATTGTAAAGTGAAGAGTTGGAGAGCGCGGTGATTGGCTCGCGGTACCCCGTAACACGGAACATAGGGACATCATAGTCAAAGGATTGGGTATTACTAAAAAAATCAATGTTTCCTAAATAAAAAATTAAATAATTTAATAAATATTGTTTTTTTCTTGCTATTTTATATACTGTTTTCTTTCCTTTGTACAGTAGTCACATCCAGTTAAAACATAGCAACACAACAATAAAGCTACCATAACTAAATAATAATATTAATATAATAATAATAATAATAATAAATTTCATTCCGTTTGATACATAAAATGCATATAGAATAGATTATAAAATAACAAAAGGAGGTTACAATATTGTAAATAAATCATTTCTTGTTTAGAAATTCTGTAATATTATAAAAAGAGTTTTCAAGTAGGAACAATTTTATATTTTTTTTAAAGACACTTAAGCTCCCGGCAGTTTTGATAGCCGAAGTCAGTTTATTAAATATAACCGGACCAAATTTGTCAGGAGAAATTTTAACCATATTTATTCTTGAATTGGGTATATAAAAATCATCTTTCTGTCTAGTATTGTAGTCATGTTTATCACTTACCAAAGAGTAGGAAGATTTATTTTTAAAAATAAAGATGCAAGTTTCCGTCAAGGTTAAAAGTTTTAAATTTTTGAAAATATCTTTACAGGATTCATTAGGTTTTGCTCCAGCCAAACATCTAATTATTCTCTTTTGGGATGTAAAAATTTCCGACTATCTTGAGAAGAGCCTCGTATGCAGATACCATAACGTATTCTACTTTCCACATAGGCATGATAAAATAATAAAAGTTTCTCTAAATTTAAAAGCTCTTTCAGGTGCGAATTTGATAACATAGAGAACTCAAGCTTTTAATAACTTCTTTACAGTTTAGACTCCAGTTTAAATTTTCGTGAAAAAGAATTCCCAAAACTTTAGCTGATTCGTCTCTAGACTTATACTTATCAGTTATCACCGATTACAATATCAAATTGAGTGAGATTCGAACATTGATACGTGTGGAATTGAAGAATCTTTGTTTTACTATCATTTAGAAACAGTTTACTTTCATTAAACCAAGAGCTTAAAGATTTGACGTTAGTGTTACATTTACTAATTAAATCATTTAAATCAAGGCTAGAAATAAATACAGAGGTATCATCTGCATATATCACAGAGGAACAATTATCTGGTAATGCAAGTGGCAGATCATTTATACAAACATAACAGCAGCAAGAATAGTACCTCGAGGCAATCCTACTTCTATTTCAATTTGATTTGAATTTTTAGTTAGGTTATGTGATGTGTACACAATCAGACGCTGTACTTAGATACCCACTGGAGATTCGCCCTTATCTATAAACTCCATAATACTGCTATAAGGGCAATGTAGAGCATTTGCTTCATCATACACAATAAATACACAAGGTAGTGACTCGAATACATAGGGATTTCACATATAAAATCATATTTTCGTAATTTCCTGCTTCCCTAAATATTTTAAATAAAAAGTCTTCAAATAACAGTTTTAGAGCATAAAATTCTGCATCTTAATCAATAAGCAAAATTTATTTTACGCGCCTTGCAAGCTCAGAACTTATGTATGAAAATGACGTAAATTACCCCAAAAATAGGAGTAGCCATGGAATTGGGACAAAAATAATAAATGTTTATCTGTCTAGAAAGCTGCGTTAGTTTATGGTTTTATTATCAAAGTTTTGTCAAATTACGATAAAAAAAATATAGCAAATTTATTTTGTTTTTATTTTTTAAATTGAAAATTAATTTAAGTAATATTGTTCACTTCAACAGTGATTTCAAATAGGTAATAATAAACATAAATTATCGCAGCTAACTTGGCAGATAAACCGTTAAACATTTGTTCATTTTTGTCTCAATAATTTCTGAGTTTACAAGGCTCGTAAAATTATTTTTGCTCATTGTTTTAGATGCAACATTTTATGGTGTACAGCTATTATTTGAAGCTTTTTTACCAAAAATAATTAGGTAGGCAGGAAATTACGAAAATATGATTTTGCATGTGAAATCCTTATGTTCGGGTGTTTGGGTCACTACCCTGTATGTTATTTCTACATAACCTTAGCCGATAAATATTTTTTTGCAAAAAAAAAAACAATGACAGGACAAAAACATCGGTATCATTTGTTAATATAATGCAATTATTAAAAACTTCTCTTTTACTCAAAAATTGCAGCATAATTTGGTTGGAAAATGACCAATTATATACACAGAAGGGAAGCCAAATATAAAAATAATGCACAACTGTACATGCAAAAATGAATTATTCGGTAAAAAATAAAAAATAAAAAAATAACATTGTATGTTATTGCATGGGTAAATGTTAAAAAACCTATTCACATTTTGCAAAATAAACAAATACATAGGTACTACATATTATAAAAATTATTATCAAATTTAGAAGTACTCTAAAGACTCTCTTAAATCAATACAGAAATAAACAATATTATTTAACATTTATATCATTAGTCCTGTCTTTATTCGTCGTCTTTCGGTTTAAATTTCAATATCGTGGAATAAAAGACTAAATATTGGTATAGTAGAAGTTTAGATACATGAAATTCACTTTCGGATAAGCCGATTGGCCCTTATAAAGTTGTATGGGACTTGCGGTATTGGTACTTTTGGGCAGGTAGATTTTTCTGTCGTATGATGTTAAGGGCCGTACCACAAATTTTCTTTCAAAATGTTTCCTAATTAAATATTTTAATATCTAGGGTAAAATATTCAAATAATTAATGCATTTTAAATGCCATCTTCTAATTTCAATTTGTAAATTGAGAAGAGATTAAATTATTAAAATAAATTCAACCGTAAATTTTAAATACAAACAGTTATTAAATAAATATAAGAAACACTTGGTTGTTTAAAAAAATCTGGTGTGTCCAACACAATACCTCCCGCTACTGTAGTAATATTTTCAATATAAGTTTTTCAATACATTTAATTTGTAGTTTTAAAATTAGTTTGTTATTGCAGTTAAGAATACTTTTAATTCATTTCATACCTAAAATTTCCTTCATAAAATTTGTGTGACCAATATGACAGATATTTTTGACGTTACTAAAACCGGAACCGAACTTATACTTTGATTCATGCATGCAAATACATTCCTTATATATTTCTTCCACCATTTTTAATTTTACAATAAAACTACTTCATATTTACTTATTTTATCTTTTAAACTTACTTACATCAAATTTGACATCATATGTCAAATTTTGTGAACATATGAATAACTCATCTGTTTTATCGAAATTTCTCAGCCTAAACGATATGCAAAATTGTTATAATTAAAGAGCGGATTATATGCACATATGCACTAAAAAAGTGTCAAAATATGCATGCAATATGCATTAAAAAATTATCAAAATATGCATGATATATGCAAAAAAGTTATAAATATGCACTTTACATTAAAAATATGCTAAAAAAACTAATGTCGTCAGGCTCGTTTTACTGATATCATTTTTTTATTTCTATTTTTACATGCAGTGTTTTATTCGGAACATTTCATGAAATGTATAAAGACATTAAATATCAAAGGTAATTCTAACAAAAAAAAGAAAATCTCGAATTTATATTCATATTGAAATTTACAAAAGCTCTTTTTTGAAACAAAAATCAAAAAAGTCATCTTTAACGAGAAAGTTGCTATATGCTCCTCATATTTTTAATAAATTTTTTTCGGCATTACTAATTGTTGTTATAGTTCCAAACATACAAATTTCAGTGACAGATATTATTTACTTAACTTACTTACAACAGTTCTAAAACACTGATAGAATCACTTTTTTTTGTTCTGACGAGAAATTAAATATGATTGTAATTGTTTCAATTACATTTTGTATAAATGCTCACTTGTTAAAAGTACGATCAAAATTATATTTCTTGTAATGTACTGTTTTCAAAAAAGAACAAAATTTGTCAAAAATTAATTTTTGTTTTTGAAAAAAGTCTTAAAATATGCAGTAATATGCAAAAAAAAAAACAAAATATGCAATAAAGTATCATTAAATGCAAAATTTGCATTATTTTTGTTTGATATTTGGCATTAATTTTTGATTAAACGTGAACACATGAAAACAGTGTGTTGATATATAAACAACACATGCAATTTCATAGAATCCGCTCTTTAGTTATAATTTATATATTTATTCTGTTTAGCTAGAAGTTACACATACAAACGTAATTATACAGATCGGTAGAAAATTTAAAAATCTGTATATTGAATAATAACTTAAATTACGAAAAAATGGTATTTACAGGTTTTTTCAAAGTAAAGTACTGCTTCCGGTTAACCAATTGTAGTCAGAATCTAATCAGTTCATCATATTTGAATATAAGTCTTAAATACCAAATATTATATATACCTACATATATGTTACATCGCTGTTCCCACCATCAAACTGCATAGGTTGCAGTTCCCACCGAGCAACCCTACACCCAACCTAGTTTAAGTATAAAATAGCTCTCTTGTAGTTTCATGTTAGTCTTTATCTACTGTACTGTTACTATGCTAGATTTGTTGTAACTTAGAATTGTAAATTAACAATAACCAACATTGTAATAAATAATAAACAATAAATTGTTTTTAAAAACGCAACGTCGGAAAATTAACTTATTATTTATATATATTTTACATGTCTCGTATTGGAGTTATCGTGGACGAAAAATCGTCACAGACACACACACACACACGGACATACAGACATCACGTTAAAAATAGTAAAATCATATTGTGGGGACCCTAATTCGTGCTCATATGTTGAAAACCCACACTCGAGAAATCTGACCAAAAACAATACCTCCCTTATCTATATATTGATAGGCGGGAGGTAAAAAAATGGATTTTATTTTTATTCATATTTCGAATTTTAAGGCCATTAAAAGGAAATATTAATAAATATACTTCACAGAAAATTTCTAGTATTTATACAAGAAGAACAAAGACAGAAACTAAGTATTAACCACCTTTTCAATGGTAACAATATCTAAAAAGGATTAAAGCGGAGAGATCAATAGAGATTTGACTAAGTCAAGTTGTTCATTCTAAAGATTTTTTTTTATTGGTGATCTTTAGATTTGCAATTACATATTCTAAGAACTCCATTATTAGTTATTTATTTATACAAAGTACAGTATGAATTTATTTAATAAGGACCTTTTCTTACTTTACAAGTTTGAGTTGGGGTAATTTATAACACCTGACCACAAAGCTTCTACCCGTCCATAAAAGGTTGTAAAACCCGCTTAAGTCAGTTTCATGTAACTACACTTCTACTATAAGCAAAGCCAGCCTTGGAGTCATCTTTCTATGCGTATATAAATTATGAATACTGTAGTTATAGTAAGAATACAATTTGTAATATAGCGAGGTCATTTTTTTTACTATAATTTTTTAGCAAGTGTACCGCCATAAGATCTTATCTTATCGCTTTATCGAACTTTCAAGTGTTTTTTGTTACGTATACTCTTCAAAATTTTCCACTGTTTTTTCTTTTATTTTACTTTAAAATTAATTATACAACTCATCACTGATGTGTATACAGGGTGTTTGGCGAAAGGCCGACACCCAGAATATTTCGTTTGTTATGAGAGATACAGAAAATTGTTACGAAACAAAATTAAACTAGTCAAAGGGATTCATAAAATGATCTTAGTAAGAATTATGTTTTATTATTTATTAGGTTTTAGCGGAAGTGTGTACAACTTTGATTCTAGCATAGGGAATTGGTATTATTTTTTTTTTTTCGGAATGTATATAAAATTAGCTTTAGAATGATATCAAAATATCATAGTTTTACTTCAACCATTTCAAAATGGCGACAGTTTATTTTCATATGTACTTACAACTATAGGTAATTAACGAAAAAAAATATGTTTAAAATACCTTATAACAATCAACACAATACAAAAACTCTTACTAAATATAACAAACAAAATTAAGATCAAAAATACTCAGAATGGCCGCCGTCATTTTCTGCACAATTTGTCACATATAACAAATTCTGCCATTGCATCGTCAGGGAAGGTAGATGTAATATTTTTTGTCATTATTTTTTGGTTTCAGGTAACAAAATCTCAAACAGGTGGCTATGGTGTATTTTTATGAATTTTTATTAATAAATATTTTAAAAATAAAGTGTCGCCATTTTGAAATGGTTGAAGTAAAACAATGATATTTTGGTATCCTTGTAAAACTAATTTTATGTACATTTCGAAAAGAAAAATATATAAAAATACCGATTCCCTATGCTAGAATTAATGTTGTACACATTTCTGCTAAAACCGGTGACACAATATTATTCGTACGATCATTTTAAGAGCCCCTTGTCTAGTTATATTTTTCTTCTTAACATTTTCTTGTATCTCTCAAAATAAAGGAAATATCCTAAGTGCCGGCCTTTCGCCAAACACCCTGTATATAGTTGTGGGTGGAACAGTGAAGGCGGCCATTTTCCTCTCCTCTCAATCTAATCCAAATAGCAGCAAATATCACTCAACTCACTATCTACAACCAAATATCACTCATCTTTTTACATTTGATTTGTTTTAATTATTTTATTTTGAATTGTTTTAGGTAATTATGTAATTGATAGAATGATGAATGTATGTTGCTTTCATGATAAGAAATTGCATCGCAGAATGATCCTTGTCAAATTTAATTACTAAAAAATAAGTTAGAAACGACTATGACCGAACAATGCCTAAATCATCTAATATTTCTCAGCTTCAACAATCAATAATGATATTTAAAAACCTGCTCTGCATTTTTATATCATGTAAAAATAGAGAGTATTAAACTAAGAATGATATTCTGTGAATTTTATGTATAGTATATTTTTTTTGTGATTTTTAGTATAACTTTTTTGCGCATGTTTTCCATCATTCTTTCAATTAAATAAACAGGTAATAATTTGATTTATTTTTGATTTTAAAAACTTATCTTATCGCGTTATCGCCTTATCAAAATTTCAAGTGTTTTTTAGTTACGTACACTTTTCAAAATTTTCCACTACTATTTTTATTTATTTTACATTATAATTATTTATATTTTCGGAGCAACGTCAAAACCTCTACACTACTTACATTAAGAAGAATATATTAAGTTTGTCAAACTGCATAACAATGAAAAAAGATTGCAATATGATAAACATTTTATACATTCATCGTTGTTAAAATGTCACGTAGCATTTTATTTACTTATTTACAGGGCATGTAACCGGTTAAAAAAACCAATTAATAAAAACCGGTAACCGATATTTTCAACCAAAATTGCGAACTTTAACAGTCATTTTAACCGATATTTTTCAGGCCAAAAATACCGTTAACCTTTAACCAAAAAAAATAAACCGGTTTTAGCGAACATTAACCTTTATTTTAATATCATTTAGCGAGAAAAAAATTTAATATTTTTTTTATATCTGTGTTTTCTATTTGTATTTGAACATGAGTCATGACAGTTTTTACAATTAACATTTTATTGGAGAGTCATAAATGTAGGTCTCTTTAGCCGTCAAGGTTACTTAAAAAGTCCCATATAAATACGGCCTTTGTCAACACAGGCAAGTTTAAAATTGAAAAATGATCTGTGTTTTTTGAAGATATTACGGGATGTTTTGTGAATATTCATTAATTAAATTGCTTTTTCTTAATTGTTATATTTTTCTGAGATGGTAATTTATTATTATTATTTTTTTAATTAATTATTCTGTAATTTTTATAATCAAATGTTTATGGGTAATTACTTTTTTTTAATTAATTCTAATTATTTTTTTAACCGATATATTAACCAGTTTAAACCGGTTTCCAATTTTTAAAAACCGGTTTTCGAACTAAAACCTTTATTATTATAACGTTCTCTATAAAGGTTAACCGTTAACCAGTATTTTTTTCGGTTACATGCCCTGCTTATTTAACGTATACAAGGGAAAGTAAATCTGTCTGTAGTAATCAGACCAATATAAACCTCAGTTTTCGAAGATAAAATTTAAACTACTCTTTCAGGTTAAAAATATTGTACAGTCTTAAGTTAATAACAAGTAAAAATAGTACTTACGTGTAATAAACAAGTGAGGAATTAAGAATGTAGAAGGTATTTTGTATAGTTAGTGTTGGTTGGTATTGAGACCTGCACAAAACTAGAACTAGTTGGGCGCGGCTCGTGTTTATATATTCGACAGATAAGATACTGGGCACGTGTAATCACGAAGCTTGTCTAATCTGCACACTTTGTCCCTAGATCAAGGGCCAGGAACACGAGCGGCTCCGATACACCTAATCTAGGGAGCGGCAACAACAAAGTCGCTCACATCTGAAGCATTTGTAAGTGTAACCAATCCAAAATGATTAGGAATTAGGAGAGATGATACTAACTACAGAGTGTCCGTTTTATTCTATCGATAATATAAATTTCTGCATAAAGGCAATCTATAGCGCCATCTCACTTGAAAACTTTGAATTAATAACTAATAATAGTAATAACTACCAATAGATAATACATATTGCTGCTTTTTTGTTTCATTTTATTTTGTCCACTATTGCTATCTCGAGAATTATTAGAGCTACGTGGTCGGTGAAATTAGCAAACAATTTCTATTTTACAACACTATTAAAATGAGACAAACACATTTTTTTTAAACCAGTGGTTCTCAAATTACGGGTCCCCACTTTTTTATTTTAAATGGGAACCTATTTTTTTATTTGCTTATTCAATAGAGAATTTTATTCTGAAGTCAATGATATAATATTATCATACCTTAACATAACGATTTTTTTTTGAGAAAAATGCATCTGAAGTTTTATCACAGAATAGGTTTATACAGAAGCGACAGTAAGACAGAGAAGCCAAAATTAGAGAGAGATGGAGAATGTGCACAAATTTAAAGGGCCTATTGTTTAAAATCGGAAAGTTTCCTCACATCTAAGAGAGAGATAGGGGAAGAGCACAAATTTAAAGGTCTACACAATGCTTCAGGGTCATAGAACTGACTAGGGGAACATGAAAGGTACCGACACGGAGTGTCGCTTCTGTGTGTAACTATTCTGTGGTTTTATATTAATTTGATTAAAATATGACAATAATAAGAGTGCCATGACGGAAAAAACGGAATACAAGTCATTTTTTAACCTGGAATTAGAGGGCCTTGAATTAAATATGTGAATACTTTTTATTGTTATTATACTTTTATTCACTTCTTCTGACAAGGCACTCTAATTATTGTCATATTTTAATCAAATTAATATAAAACTTCAGATGCATATTTCTCAAAAAAATCATTATGTTAAGGCATGATAATATTATATCATTGAATTCAGAATAAAATTCTATATTGAATAAGAAAATAAAAAAATATAGTTCCATTTAAAATAACTAAATTGGTACACACAGTTTGTGAACCACTGGTTGAAAAAAAATTTTTTTGTGCTCATTAAAATAGTGTTGTAAAATAGAAATTGTTTGCTAATTTAACCGACCTCGTAGCTCTTATAGTTCTCCAGATAACAATAGTGGACAAAATAAAATGAACACCTGTATATATATATATATATATATATATATATATATATATATATATATATATATATATATATACTAATGACATCTTGCGAGTATATTTGTGAACTAGTGTGTTTCGGACCAACGACAAAATATAGGGCACGAGAGCAGCACCGTCGACTGTGCCTAAGCCTCTCAGCTCATTTCACACCATTCTATGATTGTCTAAGTTCACACCATATACCTATTAGTAATATAGCGCTGATCCTCCGCTATCCAGACGTTCAACAAAGCGTAATAGAGACATATCTTGTATCGCACACGGCCGTTACAGTGCACTTAGTGCGCAGGCTCATCACGCAAGGAGATAGTGTTTCAAAGTCACATTTAATATTTAAAATAAAATAAATAAATATAGATATTTGAAGAAAGTAATGAATTATTGTACATAATACTGTAATAATCATTTAATATTGTTTATTGATAATAAAATTACTACAACGCGAAATTTAAAATATTTTAAGCTATGTTTTGTGTACTATGCACGATATGATAAAGCGAAATTTATTTTTTCTACTCCTGCATTGAAAATACAATTTTCTGGTTTGTTTTTTATGTTGAAAGTGACTCTTTGCAGCACGCGGTGCTGCAAAACTTTGCAGCACTAATAAATGTTTGTTGCATTGTTGCTGCCATGGATACGCATCAGTTGCGCATCACAAATACAAAATTTGCAATAAATGTCAAATTATGTTTAAAAAATAATTTTTTATTTCCTTATTTTTTATCTTGCAGGAGTAGAAAAAATAGTGTGTATAACACGTGTTGAAAGTCCTTTGTCGAACACAAACGATTGCAACCTTCGCTTCGCTCAGGCTGCAACTTTCGTTTTGGTTCAACAAAGATAGACTTTCAGCACTTGATATACAAATAACTATTATTTATATATTAAAACAAATTGATACAAAATTGACATTGAAAACCGTAAATGGTAAATCTACTTGCAATAAATATGTTCAAATTAAAATGAACAATAAAATAATCAAATGTTATGTGTTATAATTTCACAAAAATTATAATTTATTATTTGGAATGGAAGCATTTCGTATACTCGACATAAAATTAGATTTTAAAAATAATTATGTAACGATAAATGAAAAACATTACAAATTAAAAGAAATAAATTCAATAGAAATTCGTAACTCCCATTTGGATTCAATAGAAAAACAAAAATTAGATGAACTATTAAAAAATTATGAAGATTTATTCCCAAAAGAAAGTGAGCTCTTATCTCACACAAACATCCTAACACATAAAATAATAATGTCTGACGAAACAGCCACTTATACAAAAAACTATCGACTACCACAAATTTACGAGAAAGAAACCGAATTACATGTAAATAAATTGTTAGAAGAAAACGTTATTCAAAAATCGTACTCCCCTGGTCATCAGCTATTTGGATAGTCCCCAAAAAGGCAGATGCATCTAATAAAAATTAAACTAGAATGGTTATTGATTTTAGGAAAATTAATGCGAGAACAAAAGATGATAAATTCCCAATCCCAAATATTGACACACTTTTTGATCACATCGGTAAATCAAAATATTTTACAACGTTAGATTTACATTCCGGATTTCACCAGATACTCATGGATAAATCAGATAGAAAAAAAACAGCTTTTTCGACCCCTTCAGGGCACTAGGAATATTGTAGAATGCCGTTTGGTCTTAAAAATGCCCCGGCAACGTTTCAGAGAATGATAAATACGGCTTTAGGAGAATTGATTCATGAAATCCGTCTCGTATACTTGGACGATATTATAATTTTTGGAAAAACACTAGAAGAACACCTAATTAATATCAAACGCGAATTTGAAAAATTGCGTAAAGCAAATTTAAAAATTCAAAAAGACAAATCAGAATTTTTGCAACCAGAAGTTAAATATTTAGGCTATGTAATTAATCAAAACGGAATTATTACCGATGAAAGAAAATTGAAAGTATAAAAAAATTAAACATTCCCAAGACAAAAAAAAACATCAGTACTGCAAATCCCAGACTTAAACAAAGAATTCATACTGACAACTGATGCCTCTGACTATGCAATCGGAGCCGTATTAACACAAACACATGACAACCAGGAAAGACCTATCTGTTACGCTTCAAAAACTTTAAACTCAGCTGAACAAAATTATTCAACAATAGAGAAAGAATTAAAAGTAATTGTGTGGGCAATAAAAAACTTCAGACCATATTTATACGGAAGAAAATTTAAAATCAAAACTGATCACAAACCTTTGGTATGGCTTTTCAATATGAAAAACCCGAATCAAAAATTAATGCGCTTGAAAATTGAATTAGGAGAGTATAATTTTGAAATAAAATACCTAAACGGGAAACAGAATGTTATCGCTGACTTGTTATCAAGGCAGCGTCTCGAGCTGAAGATAACAGAAATTACTGGGAACATATTAGATAAAAAAATTATCGCACACTGTGTGGCACGCGACTTCGAAATGTCTGAAGGATTAGCAAAGAAAATATCAGAAGAATTTGATAGTAAAAATTTTGGCCAAAATTACGACTCATTGAATAAACATTTAATTATACAGAAATAAGGTGATAAAATAATAATTCATTTAATAACAAAACAAAATCATTACGATCGACACTCCATAAAAAATTTAGATAAGCCATTAAAAGAATTAAGAAACTTTTTAATAATGAATGAGTTACACGAAATAAATATTCCTAAATTAGACAGTGATTTATATGGATTAGCGTGGATAGATGTAAAACAAAAATTATACAAAATATTTGAGGATACTAATATTCAAATAAATGTCTTTAGTTTACCAGAAAATTACCATTTGACAAAAGTCAGTGATCAACCAAATAGCGAACAAAACGATATTAACACAGTGCATTCAGACAATGAGAATATTATAGCAGGAATTAAATATATATACAATCGGTTAAACATAGCAGATAACAAAATTATTTTTGACTCACATAATCAAGCAACAAATATTCAAATTACAATATTATTTAATAAGAAAAAAACAAAGAATACATATAACGATTAATGAACATAAATTTGTGGAAGAAACACTAAAATTTTAAAAAATATATATTGTACCAAAAGTTAGATATTTAGCTATATTTAATAAAGATCTTGATAAAAAGGTAACAAAAATCATATCAGAAAATTTTACTCCAGATTCAATAAATATAATAGCAGTTGACAAATTAGTTTCTGACATTGAACATGAGGAAGAACAATTGGAAATTATTCACGAATTTCACAATGGTATAACGAACCATAGAGGAATAAATGCTACTATTCAGGCACTGAAACAAAAATATGATTGGCCAAGAATGAATAAAGATTTTATAGAATACATAAACAAATGTGAGTTATGTAAGTTAAACAAATATGACAGAAAACCGATACCTGCAACAGATAATGTCACTGCAACCCCCGATAAACCTTCCAAAATAATTAATTTAGATTTGTTAACATTAGAGAGTAAATACTAAACTTTTTAACTATTATGGACCAGTTCTCAAAATACGCAGAAACATATTTCCTTACTAATAAAACAGCCAAAACCATATGTGATATATTAATTAAATACCACCAAACTTATAGAATACCCGATATGATAATAACAGACAGCGAAGGAGAATTTAAAAATACACTACTACAGGATTTATTAAAAATATACGGAATTAATATTCATTTTATTTGCATCCACAATCCAAAGAGTAATGCAATCGAAAGATTCCATTCTACAATAATAGAGTCATTACGAATGATTAACCAAAAAGAGCGAATAAAAGAACAAAGTTTAATTCAAAAGGTAGATCTCGCACTAATAGCATACAACAACACAAAACATAACACAACCAAATTAACACCCAACGAAATATTATTCGGACCTGATCAGAACAAATATTTCACTAGACCAAACCTTAAACGAACACCAAGATAACATTAATACGGTAAATGAATTAGTAAAAACTAGAATTATGAACGAAAAATTAAGCAGATATAAAGAAAATGATAACCCATTACAATTAAAGCAAGAAGTATTTATTAAACAAAATCCTAGATTAATTGGCAAAATTAAAAAACCTTTGTACAAAAATTATTCCCCGAAAGCTTACGACCCCTTGTTAGGAAAAATAAAAATTACTGACGAACCGTGACAAGAACGTACGAATAAATAGAATAAAACAGTAAAAATTACAACGACTACTGTTACAGACTATGCCACGGACAACTGACTGACATTTCCAAAAATAACGGATTCCATCTAATCGAACTAGGCGAATGCAAAATAAAAGAGTCCGAGCAATTAGTACATTATAATTACGATATATCCCAAAGAGAAACAGAATTTACTAAGGTTACAAATACTTTTATTAAAGTGCAAAAACAATTAGAGAATAAAGAATACGCCTTCCAAAATATTTTAAATATATTAAAATATAACTATGCTGACTTGAAAGATCAAGTTACAAAACTATTTCTGAGAAATAATAAAAGATTTAAACGAGGTCTTGTCAACGGTCTAGGATCTGTAATTAAAGTGGTTACAGGTAATTTAGATTCAAGTGACGAGGAAAAATATAATAAACTTTTTGAACAAATACAAATTAATGAAATAATGTTACAAAAACAAAATGAACTAAATTTACAAATTTCAAATAATATTTCCAAACAGTTTATTCAACAATTAGAAAATATAAAACATAACGAAGAAATTCTTCAGGAAAAATTAATATCAATAATAAATAAACTAAATAAAAATCAGGATTGGCAGAGTATTATGGGAGTCAATAACCAAATATTAGAATTAATATTGATAATAAAAACCTTAATGAATTCTGTAAACAAATAGAAGTAAGTTTATCTTTCTGCTCCCTACATAAAGTACACCCTAGCATTATCACATATGTCAGCCAGTACGGTTGTGTGGTCGTGGCGTGTCTTGTCTGATCGTGTAGATAAGCAACATAGCCCACCCTGTCCAATTGGATGGGTTGCCGCACAACGGCTCGGTGTGTGCTGGCCTTGCAGAGACTGTAGGCTGACAACCTGCATCACTAAAATGCAAGTAAAACATGTCACGAAACAAGTACTTCAGGTACTTGAGGCCTAATCGGCTTCACCAAAAATCCGGATCTACTTCCGGAAAATTAAGTAAGGGCTGTCACAATAGATCTTCTAGGTCGCGTTGACAAAAAAGCGACAAAAACGCTTAAAACCCTCATATACATACAATACAATACAATACAATCTTTCTGCTCTCTACATAAAGTACACCCTAGCATTATCACATATTATAATTTGAAAAAAAATACCCAAAATAAAGATATTTGGAATTTTAACGAACTCATTGAAACCCATTGTAAATACGAAAATAAACAAATTCATTTTATAATCATGATACCAAATTTCTCAAAACAATCCTATCCATTATTTCAATTCAGCCCCATTCCCACTTACAATGAAGAGCAAAAACTAATAACCATAAATGAAAATCAAAAATTGCTTTTTAAAATGGGTTAAGAAAATGGGGTATTCCAAGCCTACGGCTTTTAAAGTAATTCTTATTGGATATCATTGTTTACCATATATAAGTAATATTAAAGTGAATATAATCATTATTTTTCTGATTTTTAATACCATAATATCAAAATGAAATTGTAATGCATTTGAATCGAGTACGTAAAATTCAGAATCAGCCTTGTTGTGACGAAGAAGGCACTCGCTTCAGCCTATTGCCTCTTGTTCGAACGCGCCACGCCTCTGACTCAGACCTACGAATGATGTTCTCAGCTGATTCTCAGTGCCTGTGACGTCACACGCACGGCCGATTTTCTAGGGTGTAAATTATTGAAACTTTAAAAAAAAAAATTCTGGCGTGTTTGAAACCTTTCGGCGAAAAGAAAAAATACGGGTCTCATATTTTTATGCATAGAATAACATATTAAAAAATGAAAAAAACTTGGAATACCCCATTGTATATTTGTAGAAAATAAGTATATGTATGTTACACAATATTTTGAAATAAGCAAATGTAATAGATAAGAAAAAGGATGATACTTGTCTGTATCATTATACAAGTATGGAAAACGATATTGAACAAATCAGAAATACAAATGATATAATAATCATTAGCAACAAACAACAAATACAAATTAGTTGTTCGCATAAAAATATCTACAAAGAAATTAGAGGAATTTTTAAAATGAAAACAATTGAAAAATGTCAAATAAATAAAAATATTTTCGAAATTGTTAATCAACAATATAAAGAAATACAAATTCGAAATCTAGAAATAAATTATGAAAATAAAGTAAATGGAACAATGAATTTAAGAAAAGTAGAAAAAATAAAAGAATCAATAGCCGTTTTACCAAAAATAAAGAATCTTGAGTTAAACAACAATTACCATTCTTATGTAATACACATTTTATTAGCTGTAATTATTTTAATATGTATTTGTAAAATATTATTTATGTTCGTAATTTGTTTACGATAATTTTTATTTATTTTCTTATGAAAATGTACAAAATATATTTAATTATTGATATCAAGACAAATTATTGATAAATATTATGAAAAATTACATAAAATATTTTTATTTTGTATGATATATTTGAAAACAACAATACTTATGTAAACGTTTTTTGAACTTAAAACATTATAAGCAAATGTTTTGACATGCTACACATCTCCGTTGAGAACATGCCACAGGATAATGATTTGTTCCATCTAGACGAACTTCCATTACAGTAGAGCTGTAAACTGTAAGTGAGTTATATTTTGTTCCGGATTCAAATATTGATATAAAACTAGCAACTACAGCCATATTTATTTCATTAGAAAACAGATTCCACCACCATTTTTTTGAACGTATTCTGGGGCGGTAAGGGGCATTCATTCTGTCTAGAAGATCTACTCCACCCACACCTAAATCAGTTGTGCTTGAGGAATTTGTTTTTTATTGCTTTGTTTTACTGTACGTGTTGCAGTGTGAACTGGTGTAGTGATTGCTTGCCAGCGTTACAACTGAACTATCATTCCACTTTACACAAATTTTATTTCCATCTGAGCGATAGTTATAAGTTCCTCGATCACATTTTTTCAGAGGCGGACCGTAAACTTTGGGGGCCCCACCTTAAGTTTTTTTTAATAAAAAAATATGTAAGGCAACGGGCGTAGAACTTTTTTATTTTATATTCTAAATTAACATTAACAAAAAACAAAAAATAACACTTATTCTTATAAATAATAATAATTTAAATACGTATATGGGCAAATTCATAAAAATGATAAAACTAATCCTCAATTTTTGATAAGTGAATTCTATTTTATTCAGGTATTTAAAATTAAGATGAAAAAGAAAGTGACGTCGAAATTTATTTATTGTGATTGTCCGAAGAACGGGGCCCCTTGTATTGCGGGGCCCTGGGCTGCAGCCCATAAAGCCCCTGCCTACATCCGCCTCTGCATTTTTTCATATCATTTGAAATTCTAAGAGGACATTTGTTTGTTCTATTTTCTCTTATTGTACCGCAAGCACGTATTTGTTTTTCGGAAAGTTCTGTTAGCAAGGCATGGCTAGTAAAAAAAATATCAAAAGATACTACATGATATGAAGGATCTTTTATTATAGAAAGCATATTTGTAACTACCCGAGTCCCTAACGGTGTTTTATCGTCTCCAGACTTTCCACAATGAATCTCTAAATTAGACGGATAGCCGTCAGATCCACACAACATCCAAAGTTTATATCCAAAGCGGATTGGTTTATTCTTAATAAACATTTTAGCCGAATGATGTCCGTGGTATGGAATCATAGCTTCATCAATACTTCAATTTTGATGAAACACACCAAACTGTTGAAAATTAGTTTTTAATTTATCATAAAATGGAACTACTTTAGCAACCTTAGATTCTACCAACTTTGTATTATCTGCCAAATGAACACTTTTTTATAGTACGAAACTTTTCACGGCTCATTGTGCTACTAAATATTGGGGAACATAAATCATCCATCGTAGACCAATAATCATCTTCATTTGGAAGTCGATGATAACCACTTATTAGAAGAAGGCCAATAAATTGACGTATTTCTTGATCTGATATTTGAAAAGAATGATTGTTTTTGTCTCTTTGGGCATATAAAGTAGTTTGCTGGGTTATATAATCCAATATGTCAGAAGTCATCTACAAAGAAAATATTTGAAATTGAGTTTTTCCAGCGTGCTCTAATCCCAGTCTAGGCTGCTTTTCAATAGCGATTTCTTCAGTTTTCTTCCAACGTTGTGTAAGCTTCGTTTTCTTCACCGGATTTTCACATTCTTCATCGCTAGAATCTAACAAATCTTGTCCTTCTATGTTTCCTGCAACTTCTAGCGGCATATTTTCTGTATCGAGCAAACTGTCTTCTATTTCTTCATCGCTTTCAATATTCCGGTCACCTGAATCTGGAGGTAAAACTATAACATCCGACTGCCGATCACTAGTTGAATTTTGAACTGATTCAACCGCATCGGACAAAAATGTAAAGTGGCGAATACGTGTTTTCCTAAAATGTTCCTTATAAGTAGAAGTAAATACAATTATTACGGAAAATAAAAGTCCATGTACATACCCATAAAATGTTGAAGGATTCATATTGAAAATTATTTCAATTACACATAAAAATAAGAAATAAAAGAATATGAATAATACTTTGACAGCATGAATAGCAATACGCTGGAAGTAGAGGTGGGCGCGTGAGTAACTTTTTGTTGACGATCACGCACGCTCACGAAATTAAAAATTCAATCACGACCGATCACGCACGATATTTTGCATTTGACTCACGATCACTCACGCTCACGAATTTATTTTGATACTCACGCCCGATCACGCACGATACATTTTTGACACTCACGCTCACGCCCAATCACGATCCAAAATTGAAAGACTACTCACGCTCACGCGGGTCACGTCGAGACCCGCGTGACCCGACAAAATAGGCCTGTTTCACTATCCTGCTTTTTTAAAAAAACATGTTGCATCTTAACTTTAGTTGCGAATAGAGTATAATAAAATAGAAAAATGTTAAATTATTGACATTTTAATATTACTAATTATCAATTAAAAATTCACTGTGTTCAAAACGAACGCTATTTTGCTTACGAAAGCCGTACGACTAACGCATGCGCACAACAGTCGCAAACAAGTAGTTCTGAAGAACGTTTGTCTTTTCATACATCATTCGAAATACGCTAGGTATTATCACTACGCCTGTTTCACTCATTCCAGACTTCTCTTTCTAAGCAGTGACCGTGACGTCACTTTATACTACTGTTTTTCGCGAGAAATATGAAAATATTTACATTATATTATTTGAATTACAGGACCTTCCGCTATATGTAATGAACAATTTTAAACTAAATTTTCAAAGCATAAGCCTTCTGTAAAATAAACAACTCATGTTCCCATTTTGGGAACGTTGGCGCCTAAAAGGTTAAAACTTAATTTATATATATATATATATATATATATATATATATATATATATATATATATATATATACAAATTGTAAGAAGTTTTGCATTGTATAAATATGTACTCTCAGTGAGCGTGTTCATGACTCTCCAGGTGTTTCAAGTGTGTTTATGTAATGTTCTTAGTCTCCAGATTCCAAACTTGCTACCCTCGTGGCTGTATGTCTCTTAGTTTACAACTTGATTATTCAAAATGTTCCACATAAGAGCGATGAAAACTGAAATGACATTATTATTGCACTCGGTAACAGTGTTGGTGTTGATACTGCTCACAGACTACAAAACAATAACAACTCTAATTTTCCCGCTCCGATTGTTGTTAAATTTATTAATAGAAACATTAGAAATGATTTTTTTTCGGCTGCCAAAATTAAAAAGAACCTGTCCTCCACTTTGATTCGTGCTGAAGGTCCCGTGCACAAAATATATGTCAATGAACATTTATCTCCTAAGAATAATTGTCTTTTTAATAAAACTCGTGAACTCTGTCGCAATAAAGGCTTTAAGGACCAAGAACTGTAAGATATTCATCAGAAAGGATGATAATTCGCGTTCATTTATTATAAGCAGTGAAAAGGATTTGATTAAAATAAATTAGAACAAGCAGGATTTTCTTTAAATAAATTCCAATAGTAAATGGCTACTGTTTATTACCAAAATGTGCGGGGTCTACGGACTAAAACTGAAGAAATCCGCGTTAATTCTTCAGGGTGCAGCTATGATGTAATTTGTCTGACTGAAAGCAACTTAAACTCAAGTGTGTATGATAGTGAAGTACTCAGTAATGAGTACAGTGTGCTTAGAAGGGACAGATCTACAACTATCAGTTCTGAAGCAGAGGACATCTGGGTGAAACTGGACTTGAACGATAAGTACTCTTTATTTATTTGCTGCGTGTACATTCCTCCCTGTGATTCCCAAGCTTTAAGCGCGTTCTTAGTGAAACTGTGTGATATTATTGACAGCAATGATCAGGGGAATTTTCTGTATATGACTCTTCCAGGCCCTACATATTACCATCTAATACTTATAACTAGAGATGGGATTTTAGGTTTTAAAATTTGCAAAAATAGGTACCTAAATAGGTTTAAAAAATTCTTGTTTTAGGTACCAAATTTTTGGATTTAGGTACGAAAAATTATTTTTAGGTTATAAATTTTTAATAATTTTATTTATCTTTTGTAAATATAACATAAAAAACATTTATTATTAAATAAATTCAATTATTTTTATAATTCTAGAGACATACCTACGCATTTAGATATAGATATTTTAAGAATTCCAGCTCGATTTAAAATTAAAAATCACATTTGCAGTCTTTTTCGTATTTGACTCTGATTTATTTTTATAACTATAACAAACTAATATTTTCTCAATATTTTATACATTAAGATTGTGTCGCTTGTCTGTTAGTACATTTTTATAAAGAGAAAATGACCGCTCTACGTCACAAGATGTTATGGGGGCGTATTTAAAGTTGTTGGCTTCCTTCGTGGATAAATTTTCTGGCATATCTATATCCTCTCCCATATATATTTTACATAAAGTATTCATAATATGAAATCCATGATTTTTGTTTAGGACCTGAATCATTTTTAACTGAACAATGTGTGCTTCCTTCACATGATTTATTTTTTTCTCGTAATGTATTAAATATTTTCATAGACTCCATTAGTGAAGTTCCTACAGATTCTATTCTAGCTTTGTGATGGTTTCACTAATTGTTTGAAAATTATTCGATATATAAATTAAATCTCGTTCAATTGTTGACTTTGCAAATAATTCTTGAACTTTTCTCACGCTTATAGCTTCTTCAACTTTAAACTCCATTACTACGTTAAGTTTAGAAAACCATATGATACATAAAATTTAATAATTTTAAAATAAATACCTTTTTAACATCATCTAAATGTTTCGCATAAAATATAACTGCATTGCAAAATGAATATAACTGCAATACGCCACACCAATGTTGGTTACTGTGCGCGATGAAAATATTTGCACAAGATCAAGACTGCCAACCTCAAAATTACAAATATTTGTAAATGTGTGAGAATTAAAATATAAAAAAAAATCGTTTGGAAGTCACGATTTAGGTAAATAAAAATATGATTTAGGTTTTAAATATGGTAAATTAGGTCAAATTTAAAAAAACACATTATTTTAGGTAAAATAGGTAAAATCATATTGGGCTCAAATGAAAGCATTTTCCTCAAAACGGATTCTGGTCTATGACATAAAAATAGTACTCACGTAGAAAAAAAGGTAAAAACACTAAAATCCCATCTCTACTTATAACAGATCGTCATCTGAATTTGTCGATGCTATATCCTATTGTAGTCTCTTTCAATTTAACAATGTAATTCATTCTAACAATCATATTTTGGATTTAATTTTGAGTAATAATGAAAATGTAAAAGTTCTCGAATGTAACAGTCCACTTTCTAAATTAGATGATAAACATCATCAAGCGTTTGATGATTTTTTATAATTATGCTACTGTGAATTCACTACCTACACTGGGTCGTAAAATGTTCAAATATCATTCAGCTGATTATATTGAAATAAATCATTATCTCAATGATATTGACTGGACTGCGAGATTTCGTGATAAAGACGTGGAGTCTATGACTTCTGATTTTTTATTATTTATGAATGTATAAATCTTTTTGTGCCTTGCTCATCCAAAACCTTCAAAGATTGTCCGGTTTGGTTTACTAGTAATCTGATTATGTTAATAAAAGAAAAAGATAGAGCACATAAGAAATTTAAACTTTATAAAACTAGAGAATTATATAACGAATTTTCATTACTTCGTAAAAGATGTAAAATATTAAAACATCAATGTGTATGGGAATTAGAGTGATTTTTCTGAAAAAAAATTTTGTTAACTACATCTAGTAGCCACCCCTAAATTTTGGTAATTTTTGTATAGATGTCCCTTAGTATCTACTACTCAGGTACAGAGTTTTAATTTTTTTCCTTGAATGGGTATGAGAATTAGAGTGATTTTTCTGAAAAATCTTTAAGTAAACTATATATTGTAGCCACCTCTAAACTTTGGTAATTTTTTTATAGATGCCCCTTAGTATCTACAACTCAGATACAAAGTTCTAATTTTTTCCTCTTATTAGTTTGGGAGATATAATTAATTTTCCAATATTTGGGCTGTTTTCTAATCAAGTGTTTAGAGTGTTCAAGTGACGTCGAAACGAAGCACTAGCACTAGGTAGAGTTTGGAAAATAGCCCTTAGCTAAGTGTGCTGCCATCTATGGCAAAGGGCTTCAATTAATTTATCCTGTATATGTCGGTAATAAAGATGACTGCATTTTGGTGCTAGTGTTTATAAAAATATTTGTTATTATTAACGAATTTAGAGTATTTTCGAATACAAGGTATACTTCTGCATTTAATTGAAATTTTTTTATAGGTTATTGTATGAACTGACATCTGAGTACCCAACAAGAGAAAATCCTTTCTGGTTCTCATACCAGACCATCTCCAGACAACAAAATCACATGGTTTATGTCATAAACCACGAGGAATCTGAATCTGGCCACAAAATGAAGATATTTGTAACCTGAGGAGTTACGAGTCAGGGAAAGTAAACATTTCCAGACGAAGTTCAGAGATAAATACGTAAATAAATTTATAAATTTGGAATAGAATTCCATCCAAATCCAAGTCCCAAGAATTTGCCAAACAATTCTATTGTATTTATTTTTTCCTTAAATGTGTATTTCCTTTTTCAATAAAGTATTTACAGGCAAAGTGTTTCTTATTCCTTCCTTCCAGCTCCAAAAGTAATGTAGCTTAAGACATGTTTGTATTATTGCAGACAGCTGTCCGGAGTCCAGTGGCTGAAACTAGACACGAGGTAAGTGAAGAAATCGCCACTTAAATAGTTATAAAATTCGTGAAATTAAACTTGTGGCTCATTTCTTTGTTTTCCGACTGTAACTCCTACACGGTTAAATATACAAAACTGTGGCTAGAAAATATAAAATCTGCATTAAATTCTGTGTAAAATAAAATAAGAAAATATTTTTTACTGTTATTGGTTCAGAAGATAATGAATCCCAAACTTTGGAGATTTTGTATATTTGCTTTGTTTTCAGTTTTTGTATAATAACTATTAAATGAATTGAGATACAAAACTGGGTGTTAAATTTCCGGAATATATATTAAATTTTACGTAAAATAAGCCTTAGTAGTATTATTTCCGTTGAGTGGTTTCGGAGTTTGAAAGCTATAAACTTCTCATATTTAAATCCCACTTCCAAAATACGTCATCGGTCACGTGACTGATCCAAGTATTTTTTTTGTTGCACAAAATTTCGACAGATGTCTCTAGTTTAATCTCCTATATTTTATATTTTTAAATGCCATTCCCACACGGTTACAGATAATGCCTTTTTGTTTCAAAATTTGAATTCTACATGAAATTTGGCATTTCCAGGCAACAAAATCACATGGTTTATGTCATAAACCACAAGGAATCTGAATCTGGCCACAAAATGAAGATATTTGTAACCGTTGAGGAGTTGCAAGCCAGGAAAAGTGAAGTAACACTTCCAGACGATGTTTAAAGGTAAATAGGTACATATATTTATAACTGTGCACGTTGTAAGCGTTTGTATTGTGGCAGACAGCTGTCCGGAGCTGGTGCGGAGGGACAGACACGCCGGACACCTGGGGAACGTGTCCAGCGAGCCTCCAGGTCCGGACTTCAGGTCCGGGCTGATAAATCCACCACCGCTGCGAATTCTGCACCAATTCTTCCAGATTCCAACGCTGTGGGAAATTCTACTTTGATATTTGTAAAGCAGTTTGAAAATAAATGTCGTATTTTGTGAGTATCAAGACATAAAAATGAGTCAAGTGTTGTAGCGACAGTGAGTTGTAAACTCTGCACTTTTAATCAAATATTGACAAATTTGAAGAACAACAGAAGTGTTTCTTATTAGTTTTAAGTGTTTTGTATGTCTTAATCGGTTTTGTCTTTACCCGGAGTTCCAGGCTGCCAAAGAACTAAAGGAACAACTTACTGAAAAATATCATTTTTGTAATTTACCTTTTGGTTTCCCACTCGTACACAGTTAAAGATAACGCCTTTCTGTTTCAAAATTTGTATTCTACATGATTTTGGCATTAGATACATTATACCTTTATTTTTTCCGATGAGTGGTTTAACATTTATAAGCAATCAAAAAATGTCATATAAGAACTAATCTCGTATATTTATATATTGGTGACACAAGGGCGTGTTGGGTGTTGCCTACATTCACCACAATTAAAAATGACCTATTTTTGCGAATTAAGCGAGAACAGGGTGTTTCTGCGCAAAACGGACTTCGAATCCGTGAAGTACACTATAAAAACTTAAAAAAGTAAAGATATCGAACTTAAAAATTAAGAATAAACATTAAATTATGAATAAAATACAACCAAAAAACAATTCATTAGATTTGAATTACATGAGTGGTTGAGCTGTAAAATGCATGTGACTTACATGTTTCAAATAATACAAGAAACATTTTCATTTTTATACTTCTTGTGGCTACTCCTAAATTTTGGATAATTTTTTTTATAGGTGCCCCTTAGTATCTTGTTACGGTTTAAAATTATCGTAACATTTTTGGTTAATTCTGCCCCTGTGAACTAGGCATTCAGTAAAACTTTACGTCGAAGTCGGTTTATGCCCTTTTATTTATGTAGAATCGTTGAGTTTGCGCAAGATCGAAGATTAATTATTGGCAAGCGTGACGATCTTTCTTTTTCTATCGCTCGTGTGTTGCGAACCTTTCAGTGAAAGTTAAAATTGTTTAAAGTTTTGAAATTTGGATTTTTGGAAGCAAATTTGAATTGCCCGCTACCGGGAAGTATACTGAAGATTATCGCATCTGGAAATTGAGCATATTTCCGCGGATTTATCCGCATCTAATTACGCACGTGGCATTGAAATTCTTTTAGAACCGCCTTACACCTCAGCTGAGCGCTATATTCGTTTAGTCTGTTGTTTTACTTTATTCATTGTTATTGTTATATCTACCATTATTTCGATTGATGGTTTTAAAATGTTTAACTCCCTTTAAAATAATTCCAGTGGCGTGCCCGTGCCACGCTTGTTATAGTTGGGTTATTAACAAAATTCCTTCAGGTTCTTTATTGGTATCACTAGTTGATATTTTCGTTTCGTATTTTTTTCCTACTGTGCAATTCAAAATTCTCGTGCACAATTACGAGCATTATCGCCAGATACGCCGCACAAGAAACTGAGCTGAAGCGCTTGGAATGTTATTCGGATTTATGATTGAGTTGGAACGATCCTTGGGCCAAGGGGCTTAGCCTGGAACATTGTTGTGCATCCATCTTGCTCTGCCGGACTCGACGGCGCTGAACTTGCTGAGCCGTCATTAGGAACCACCAAGGACCACAGATAAGCTCCCTTTATTTTATTTTATTTTGTTTATTAACTTTATCCCCTTTATAAGCATAAGCTTCAAATGTACTATTTAGAGTAATTATTGACAATTGGAACCGTACATACACTTTGTATGTGAGAGCTCGCGCGAGCAGCGTTTACTTATTATTATATAGTTTGTATATATTTATTTATTCAGTCTTGAACTGGAATTCGGGATTGTGTGGTTGTAGAGAGAGTCAGGACTCACGTTGCTACGTCACTGTTAATGCGCCTGTATCGTCGTGTGCTTGGTCGACCAACCATCCGTCGTGCGTCGTTTTGCGCTTATTTAATGAGCACATTGCTTGCACTTCGCAGTCCTCGCCCTGTCGTGCGTACCGCATCCCCGAACTATAGCTACCAACGTGTTTAAATTACTTTATTTTCGTTCAATTTCGATCTCGCACGAGCTGCAATACTTTTCGTACTTCAGCAAAGATTTGAATTTTTATATTTACACTTGTTTAAAAGTATTATCGTTGCTCACATTTTATTCGTTCATTAAATTCAGTTGAATAGAGTTTTATTTTTACCTCCCGCCTATCAATATATAGATAAGGGAGGTATTGTTTTTGGTCAGATTTCTCCAGTGTGGGTTTTCAACATATGAGCACGAATTAGGGTCCCTACAATACGATTTTACTATTTTTACCGTGATGTCTGTATGTCTGTGTGTGTGTGTGTCTGTGTGTGTGTGTGTCTGTGACGATTTTTCGTCCACGATAACTCCAATACGATACATGTAAAAAATATAATATTTCGTATTTAAGAGTTCTATTCTAATATGATGAACTGATTAGATTTTGACTACAATTGGTTAACCGGAAGTAGTACTTTACTTGAAGCTTTAAACCGTTTTTCCTAAAAAATACCTCTAAATACCATATTTTCGCAAATTTCGTTATTATAAATACAAAGATTTTTTAATTTTCTACCGATCTGCATAATTACGTTTATATATGACTTCTAGCTAGATAGAAAAAAAATATATAAATTATAATAATTTTACATATCGTTTAGGCTGAGGAATTTCGATAAAACAGATGAGTTATTCATACGTTTACAAAATTTGACATATGATGTCAAATTTGATGTAAGTAGTGTAAAAGATAAAATAAGTAAAAAATTAAATAATTTTATTGTAAAATTTAAAAAGATGGAAGTAATATATTAGGAATGTATTTGCATGCGTGAATCAAAGTAAGTTCAGTTCCGGTTTTAGTAACGTCAAAAATAGCTGTCATATTGGTCATACAAAATTTATGAAGGAAATATTAGGTATGAAATGAATTAAAAATATTCTGAACTGCAATAACAAACTAATTTTAAAACAACAAATTAAATGTATTGAAAAACTTGTATAGAATATATTAATACAGTGGCGGGAGGTATTGTGTTGGACACACCAGATTTTTTTATTTGAATTATTATTCCTTGGGACCCCGATTTCAGGTAGTTTCGCGAATATTAACTGCAGGGCAGTAGGAAGTATTTTCGTGGTTGTAAACTAGGTTTATTTTTTTTAACAACAACTACGTGGCGCCCTATCATAGTTAACTATCATTATTGTTATTTTGAACCACCCCGGCTCCACTGTATAAAAGCTAGCGGCCACATTCCGAACAACTGTGAATGTGCTTTGCATTTTAATGGTACATCACCTAGGTGGAAGTACTGCGTAGCATAATATACAGGATGGCCCAGTGAAAATTATCAGCGCAATTTTTGGCCACTTAACATTAATTTTGCAAAAAACGCTCGAACACGTCAATTTTAATATAAAGGGGGACACCTGAATGGATTAGTACCAATGGCATAACTTCAACCCTAAAATGGGTGTGGACTGCACCTCAAAAATTTTAAATGGAAAAGGGTGTCAAACATGATACAGTTCGAAAGACCTTTCAATTCTCTTTTCAACAGTTTTTTTATTTTTCAAATCCGATCATTATCTCCACAGAAATATCGTTTAAAACAAATTTTATCAAGTGTTCAAAATTGCCATCAATTAGGCTAAAACAAATGACAAAAACTAAATAAACAATTCTTTCGACAAGTTGTTTGTCATAAACAAGTAATTTGTATGTTGGATTTTTTTTGTGGGGTTATTTGAAGTCTAAAATTTATGCCACGCTACCTGAATTTTTAGATTTACGGCAACGTACCGTATCTCCAAAATTTTGAGAAAAATCTTTATTATTGTATGGAAGTTGGAAATAGTCATTTTAAACACCTAATAAACAGATATTTGAATATATATATATGAATATATATTGTCATTTGTTTAAGCCTACTTGATTGCAGTTTTTCACACCTGATAAAATTAGTTTTAAACGATATTTCTCTGGAAGTAATGATCGGATTTTAAAAATAAAAAAACTGTTGAAAAGAGAATTGAAAGGCCTTTCGAACTGTGTCATATTTGATACCCTTTTCCATTTAAAATTTTTGAGGTGCAGTCCACGCCCATTTTAGGGTTGAAGTTATGCCATTGGTACTAATCCATTCAGGTGTCCCCCTTTATATTAAAATTGACGTGTTCGAGCGTTTTTAGCAAAATTAATGTTAAGTGGCCAAAAATTGCGCTGATAATTTTCACTGGGCCACCCTGTATATGATATAAACATGAAGTATGCCGAAATCATGAATTTTATTTTGTATTAGTACATTAAAAACAACACCAATTAAATTATTATTATTATTATTGTAAAATATTTAATATTTTTGAGGTGTCAAGTCTGTACTTTTAACCGTTTACAAGTTACAAGCGTCCAAACTTATTTTTTATATTTTTCATGTGTAACAATTTACAAATTGTTGTATAATTTCTAAAGCCTTTGTTGTATTTTAATGAAAATTATTAGATAGGGTAAAGAAACTATGGGGATTAATATTTTTGAGGTCTTAAGTCTGTACTTTTAACCGTTTACAAGTTACAAGCGTCCAAACTTATTTTTTATATTTTTCATGTGTAACAATTTACAAATTGTTGTATAATTTCTTAAGCCTTTGTTGTATTTTAATGAAAATTATTAGATAGGGTAAAGAAACTATGGGGATTAATATTTTTGAGGTCTTAAGTCTGTACTTTTAACCGTTTACAAGTTACAAGCGTCCAAACTTATTTTTTATATTTTTCATGTGTAACAATTTACAAATTGTTGTATAATTTCTAAACCCTTTGTTGTATTTTAATGAAAAATTATTAGATTGGGTAAAGAAACTATGGGGATTAATGTTTTTGAGGTCTCAAATCTGTACTTTTAACCGTTTACAAGTTACAAGCGTCCAAACTTATTTTTTATATTTTTCATGTGTAACAATTTACATATTGTTATTTTTATCAATTTCGGATAGTAAATATCGCCAATACACAAAAATTTTCATAAAATACACTTGACATTTCGCGGCTGGCCGCTAATTAAATACAAAATACAAAGCGTATTTCAGGGTGAATCTAAATTTAGAAAAAATAGTTTTAAATACTGTGCGATCAGGAACATTTGTGCAAAAAAAATATAGACGATATGAAAATGAAAGATATGTTGAATGACATATATGCACTGAACTATATACTATATTAGTATATAGTTCAGTGCTTTTGACATTGGAAACGTCAAAATTTATATTAATTAAATACGTTATGTTTTAAACTTAAATTAGTTATAACACCTTTGCTCAAGCCTATTATTCATGAAATTGTTTTTAAATCTTTGATATCAATACTCTAAGAAGATATAATCGTTTATAGTTTATAGTCTGATTGTCAAAGTGACGGATGACAGCGTGACACAGTGATTATTCTTAAATTTAAAAAATGAATCTTAGTAGTCCATTGTTTCATGGCATACATTTTACACATTTTTTATAACTTTATTCAAAAAACAAATGCCGGTCGAGTGAATTGGCAGCTCTCGCTTCGCTCGTGGCCAACTTCACACTCGGTGGAAGAAACCCGTACTTCTCCCACGAGTAAAGTACGCTATTTTTTCATACAAGTACGGCAGCTGTGCTTCAATTTAATTATTAATTGAATGCTAAGAAATCATTAGTTGATTTAAATTAAATAGTTTTCATTTGAATATAAACACTTTTAAAAAATAATTACATAAAATAAACTAATTTGAAATTTATTTATTCCAATTTGTGTATTTTATAAAGATTTTGTAGCCCATTAGTATAAAAATATAAATTTCGAAATGTTCGAAAGCATTAAAATTATTTCCCGACATTACTGGAATCGTTTGTCCGATTGCTGCTGTTGCCGCAGCAGCAATATCTCCCGGCAGATTCATTCCAGTTTTCATATGTAGTTAATTGGAAAATATATCATTTTAAAAATAATTAATTAATAATATAATAACAGGTATAATAATTAAAAATAATAGTTTCAAATAATAATAAATATAAAAATCGTCAAAATTAAAATTTATAATTCTTTGTAAAATTATAAAAAATTATTATTTTACTCAAAGAAAAAAATTTGAGTGTACTACGAGCTGAAAACACTCGTGCTGCAATCTCTAGCCTCGGTTTGCAAAGGGACAGTTTTAGCCCATAGTACACAAAAAACATTTTTTTAATAATTAATAATTTTTTAAAAATTTATTTTATTATTTTTAGATGTCTGATGGTAATAAGAAAAAAAACTATCTGGTGCACAAAACCGAAAAAGAAAACTTGAGAAAGAAGAAAATAGTAAAAGAACACTGTTTCTATAGAAAAATGTTTGCTTGCCAGTAAGTTATGTTTATTTTATAACTTCCTTTTTTATTTACTCTTTTACCGCGGTTTACTTACCTACCGACGCAGAATTATTATTGTGCTATGTTATGATATGTGCCTTTTCTTTATCAGGCCCATCTTCGGCCGTCGATGATTTGCGCAGAGCTTTCCTCTCCGGCGCCGATGAATGTGCCGATGTGTCTTTGGGCGAGATAATTGATCCAGAGACAATGAATGATCTCGCTTTATGGCCTCAAGTGATATCAGACAAGCTTAGGAATAGATCACGGCCCAGTACACATAAACACATTTTGCTTATCCAATCAGTAATAACAGATCATTTTCAAATTCATATTATTTAAAGAAGTTATCAAATAAGAAACTGTTGAAAGAAAGTGGCTCGTATATTCGAAATCAAGTGATTCTGTTTATTGTTTTCATTGTAAGCTTTTTAATAGTGATGTCACTGCGTTCAATGGTAAAACGGGTTACAAAGATTGGCGACGCTTGTCTAGAAACATAGAACGCCATGAAAAAAGTGCGAGGCATCCAATGACTGTCAAAAAATGTCTTGATTTAAAAACAGAAAAACTATAGACTCCGTGAACCAAGCTGAAATTGAACGCGAGAAAAAGGTGGGTGTCAGTTATCGAAAGAATAATTCACATTATTTATTTTTTAGCAAAACAATGTTTAGCGTTAAGAGGGAAATCGGAAAAACTTTTTCAACCAGAAAATGGAAATTTTTTGCAACTAATTGAATGTGTTTCTAAATTTGATGCCGTGTTAGATGATCACATTGCTTGCGTTCAGAAAGAACATTCTCGTGTAATTCATAATATTCAGAATTAAATTATTAATTTATTGGGAGAAAGAATTAGGAAAACTATTATTTTCAACTTACAACAATCAAAATACTATTCTATTATTTTGGATTGTACTCCCGATATTGCTCACGTAGAACAAATTTCAGTCGTTGTTAGATTTGTTTTTCTTAATTCATCTATAAATATGGTTGAACTAAAAAAAACATTTTTTGGGGTTTTTTTCCTGTAACAGATACTACTGGACAGGGCTTAACGACATTTCTGTTAGAATTTTTGTCATCACCTAACATTGATTTACAAAACATGCGCGGTCAAGGATATGATAATGGCGCGAATATGAAAAGTAAAAATATAGGTCTCCAGAAAAGAAAACTAGATCTGAATCCACGAGCGTTTTACATTCCTTGTCACACAGTCTCAATTTAGTAGTAAACGATGCCGCTGAAAGTTCACTAGAAATAACACTTTTTTTTTCTATCGTACAAGAAGTTTATGTATTTTTTGCTGCTCCAACTGCACGTTGGCAATCACTTATTGCATGTTTTCGTTTATTCTGTCTGAGAGGTTAGTCAGAGTTCTCTGGTGACGTCATCAGATGGTTCAGATTGTCCAGAGTGTTTGTGTAGTATAAGAACGGTTAAGAGCGTGTCAAAAGTGGGAATCATGTCTTTTTCAAATAAAACCAACGACTTGTTACCTTTCATTGCAAATAAATTATTTTTGAAGATGATGAAATGGAAGAAATGATTTTAAAACAAATTGTAAATGATTCTATTCAAATAAATAGAGTCAAACGTATTAAAATAAATGATTACATGGAAAAAAATGTTTCAAATTATAATGTGGACGGTAATGTTATAAATATAAAATTTCGGTTTACAATGTAATTGCAGTTACAATTAAAATATTTCAGGTTTTAAATCCCATTTCAAACGAAATATTAGATTTTCCAATGTGTGATTACTTATATGTATCAGCTTTAAGAAAATGAAGCTATAATAATATAAATACTTATTTAATATAGTCGTAATAAAATTTGCCGATAGATTTTGGTTTATTAATCATGACCCAAATTCAAAATTGGGTCGTACGAATTGGAATCGAAAACATTAAAACACTAATTATAAAATTCTATGATATTATTTTTTTTTTAAATATTTATGAATTATTTGTTCCCAATAATATAACGTATATTTTTATGTGATTATTTTCGTTTGTATTTTTTTAATAATAACTAGTACAGCTGGTGATGCTCTTATCAACGCTATGAATGTTTAGGGTTAAGATGAATTTCGCACATTCCCGCGCATTTCATGCTCTAACCCTACAGATTTGTCAGAGCGCTTGAAGACTCTCGGAGCGTTCCTCTCGGAGACATACGAAACAAAATACGAACGCAGATAGGTACGCTCCGAGACAATAAACGAAAACGCCTTAACGAAGTACCTAGCTTGACTCTTCAGCCCTTGTCAAGTACCCGGTGGGAGCAGAGGTCAACCTAGGAAAGGTTTATGACGCTCTGTATAACATTTATTCTGACGAGAATAGAGACACCGAAACAAGAACCTTATCCAATTCTTTAATATCAAAGATAAAGTCTTTTAAATTCATTTGCTTTATAGTTATTTGGTACGATATACTGTCGAAAATAAATATTGTTAGTAAAGCTTACAAAAATCCAACGTTGTACTTTCAGAGGCAGTTACAATGATATCTCAAACGAAAAACAATTGAATCGAACTTCGAACCGATTCGGCGTTTATGGAAATGATTAGTAACGCAAAAACAGTGGCTGAAGAAGTTGACAGCGAAACAGAATTTCCCACTCCTACCCTATTTTACTATTATTTGCTCGACACGGCGATAACAAAAGTTGAAGAACGCTTTGACCTTTTAAATGAAAGCAATAAAACGTTTTCCTTTTCACAAAATTTAAATATTTGGAAAAAAATAAATTCTGAAGAAAAAAGAACGCTCTGTTCAAATTTACATAATAAATTGAGTAGTGGCTTTAACTTTGATATTGATTAAAACGATCTGTTCAATGAAATCGGACTTTTACCAATCTTCGTCAATGATTACACAACCCTATTAGATATTTTAAATTATTTATTTTCCAACTATTTAATTTCAATATTTCCAAATTTATCCACCGCACTCAGAATTTATTTAACATTACCAGTGACAGTAGCACAAAGTGAAAGGTCTTTTTCTAAATTAAAATTAATAAAAAATTACCTTCGGTCGACATTATCGCAAAGTAGATTATCAAATTTGGACTTCACCTCAAAAATTTTAAATGGAAAAGGGTGTGAAATATGACACAGTTCGAAAGGCCTTTCAATTCTCTTTTCAACAGTTTTTTATTTTTGAAATCCGATCATTAGTTCCAGAGATATATCGTCTAGAAAAAAAATTAACAGGTGTTTAAAATTGCAATCAAGTAGGCTTAAACAAATGACAGAAACTCAAATATCAGTTTATTAGGTGTTCAAAATGTTTACCTTCAACTTCCATACAATAATAAAGATTTTGCTCAAAATTTGGGAGCTACGGTACGTTGCCGTAAATCTTCCAAAGATTCGGGTGGCGTGACATAAACTTTAGACTTCAAATAACCCCACAAAAAGAAATCAAACTTACAAATTACTTGTTTATTACAAACAACTTGTCGAAAAAATTGTTTATTTAGTTTCTGTCATTTGTTTAAGCCTAAAATGGCCTAAGTGGCCAAAAATTGCGCTGATAATTTTCGCTGGGCCAGCCTGTATTAGGCATATCGACAAACTGTTTTCATATGTTCACGATTCATCATAAATTAATGCCAAATATCAAAAAAAAAATGCATATTTTGCATTTAATGATACTTTATTGCATATTTTGATTTTCTTTGCATATTAGTGCATATTTTAAGACTTTTTTCAAAAACCAAAATTAATTTTTAACAAATTTTGTTCTTTTTGAAAACAGTATATTACAAGAAATATAATTTTGATCGTACTTTTAACAAGTGAGCATTTATATAAAATCTACTCATTGAAACCATTACAATCATATTTAATTTTTCGTCAGAACAAAAAAAAGTGATTCTATCAGTGTTTTAGAACTGCTTAGAACTTAAGTAATTCTTATTTTGTAAGTAAGGTAAGTAAATAATATCTGTTACTGAAATTCGTATGTTTGGAACTATAACAACAATTAGTAATGCCGAAAAAAAAGTGTTAAAAATATGAGCAGCATATAGTAACTTTCTCGATAAAGTTGACTTTTTTGGTTTTTGTTTCAAAAAAGAGCTTTTGTAAATTTCAATATGAATATGAATTCGAAATTTTTTTATTTTTGTTAGAATTACCTGTGATATTTATTGTTTTTATACATTTCATGAAATGTTCCAAATAAAACACTGCATGTAAAAATAGAAATAAGAAAATGATTTCAGTAAAACGAGCCTGAAGACATTAGTTTTTTTGCATATTTTTATTGTAAAGTGCATATTTATAACTTTTTTGCATATATCATGCATATTTTGATGATTTTTTAAAGCATATTGCATGCATATTTTGACACTTTTTAGTGCATATAATCCGCTCTTAAGTTATGTGCTATCAGCAAGAAATTTAGATCTTGTCCCAATTGATATAAATTTACCTCCAAATTCTCATTCTGATATTGTTTGCGTTAAATTAGCTATGACCCCTACTGTCTTTGTTTACATTGTTGTTATTTATTTACCTCCTTCAATCTATTTAGAACAACAATTATATATTTGAATCATTAGAAATGTTTATTTCGAAAACTGATTCTAGTTTCATAATAGTTGCAGATTTGAACATAACAAATCTAATACAGAAATATCTAAACTGTCCACACATAGAAACTAAGCGACTTAGAGCTTTGGTTAAAAAAGAAATCAAAATTCACCACAAATAATACATGACGAACTTAGAACACAACTTATCTGCTAATCCAAGTAAATTTTGGTCATATGTTAGCAATAAGAAACAAAAATGTAATATACCTGAAATTATGCAGCTTAATAATGATGAATTATCCAATCCTTCTGATATAGTCCAAGGGTTCGCTGAGTTTTTCTCTAATGTTTACATTGATTCCGATCATTCTTTTTACTCTACTCTTTCTAACACAAATTCCTCTAATTCTAATATAGTTAACATTCCTAATATATCCGATGAAGATATATTATTAGCAATTCAACATCTTTTACCTTCGTATATTATAAAAGCATGCAGTCATAAAACCTTTAAAATATCTTTTTAATACCTTTAACAAACAATACTTTTCCTACTCTTCTAAAATCATCTATTATCAGTTCTATTTTTAAATCTGGTGTTATAAGTGATATTTCCAACTATCGTCCTATAGCTATTCTCTCCAACCTTTTTGTAACTATTTTGTACAAACATTTATACAATGTGCAACATGAATTTATAAGAGGCAGATCGACAACAACTAATCTAATTAATTTCACTGAATGCACATTAAACTCCCTCCATGATAATGCTCAGGTAGATGTCATCTACACTGACTTCAAAAAAGCTTTTGATACTTTTGATCATTACGTTCTGATTCACAAATTAAATAACAACTTCAATTTTTTGTCAAATTTACTAGAATTCTTGTATTTTTATCTGACAAATCGTGAGCTCCAAGTTCAAATTAATGACGTTAAATCTGATTCATTCGTTGCGACTTCTGACGTTCCAATTTAGGACCACTATTATTTGTTTTGTTCATAAACGATATTGTTGATGTAATTAATAATTCCGAAGTGCTACTTTATACAGACGATTTAAAACTTTTTAAACAAATTAACTCTATTGATAACTGTAAACTTTTACAAAATGATATAAATAGTATTCTAGCCTGGTCTACTAGATCTAAACTATTTTTCAATTTTAGCAAGTGCAAAATAATGAGTTACCTCGTTAAAAAATTGTTTAAACTTTCCCGTACTTCATGGAAAATACACATCTTGAACGAGTACATCATTTTAAAGACCTCGGTGTAATTTTTGAGAAACAATTATCATTTAACTTGCGCATAAGCAATCTAGCTAGATCATCGTTACGAATATTAGGTTTCATTATTCGCACTTGCAAATCTTTTCAAAAGTTGTCTACCCTCAAACAATTATATTTTTCATTGGTTAGATCAAAATTTGAATATTGCTGTCAAGTATGGAATCCTATTTATAACAAATATATTAATATTATTGATTCAATTCAGAAACGCTTCTTTAAGTACCGTTACTTTAAGATACATCATATTTATCCCAAATTTGACTTAACCTTTGAAAGTTTGTTAATTAAAATGAATATGTGTTCCTGAATTCATAGGAGAAAGATGCAATGCTGCCTGTTTCTGTACAAAATAATAAACAATGCTATTATTGATGCTTGCATTCTGAGCAAGCTTTCTTTAAAAATTCCACGCTCTGCTGCTAGATAAAAATACCTTTCATTGCAAAAGAGTAAAAACAAATTATGAAAAAAAATCTCCAATTTGGTAAATGTGCAGTATTTATAATGAAATTCCTTGTAACTTAGATATTTATGCAGATTCTTTTAATTTATCTTGGCTCGCGAAATTGCGATTTATAAAAATTGTTTTATTCTGTATGTATATGTATTTGTCCATTGTCATTATTTAAATCACTATACTTAAATTTACTTTGTACATATATCAACAAGGATGTTAAATTTTTCTCTAATTGTATATCATCCTGTAATTGGGACTTTAGTCCTGTAGGATATGGTATAAATAAATAAACCTACAAATCTAATACTTTGATTAGACGCATGCTCAGAGCATTCATTGAAGTATAACTACTTTTTTTTAATATTTTATTTTATTAAATTCGTTTTACATATAACAAAAGGTTACAAGTTAATCTTTTTTATTTTATAATGCAGTATTTTTTTTTTACTGATTTTAAACGGTTATCTCGATTTTCCACTGGACTAAAAATTAAATAAATTTGAACTGAAATAAATAAAAGCGTATTATATTTAATTACTATAATATAAAAGATTAACGTTTCTGCCTGGCGGTGTAGTAGATTACAGTACACACTAGTGCCAGCGACATTTCTAGTTCTTAAGTTTATTGTATTTGTCCTTATAAATAGATAACTTTAAGTAAAATCATGTGTTCGTTTTTCTCATTCTCGTGTGACGTTTACATGGACGGTGACGTCACCGGCGAGGAACTCTCTGTCCTCGCACTCCACCTCCCAGTCACAACAGTAATGGTAGGTTGTCGGGGGCGTGTAGGTGCGGGTGTGGCCCGCGCACTCCAGGCGCACCTCGCAGCGGTACCCGGGCAGCTGGCGGCCCGCCACCGAGGCGTACACCCGCAGCCAGAACCTGTCCCCAGGGTACCTGCACCCGCACAGCACGTCCCCCACCCGGAACCACGTCCCTGTGCCGCGCGGGACGCGGTGGCCGGCGCCGGCCGGGACCTCCGGGAGCTTCCTGCAGGCCTGGTAGTGTCGGGCCTGCGTGCCGGGCTGCAGGGCCGCCTTGCACATCCAGCACTGGCTGCGCTGCTCGCACCAGTACTTGCTGTGCTTGTCTCTCTTCCCGGGGAAGTCCTGCACACAGAGAACACGTTCATACTCTCCACACAGCGTGTCCCATCTGCGCTCTATTTATCACTTTCATCTGTTATCATCGATACAATAAACTATTGTTTTATATTTAATTTTTACATCGCTATTTTAAGAATAAGCCACAATTTAATACGGTTTCAATATAATTACACAGACTGTCCGTTTTTTGAGGGTAAGCGTTAGGATGTGGAAAACCGTAAGAAATACAAATTTGGTTAAATTGGGGCAAAGTTGCCGCTTTAGTTGCTCATTTTAATCATGTCTTTGTTTTCCCCAAAACATGCATAGCTGGCTAGATATGAGCAAAGAAACTGATTTTGATGAATTTACTTTTTGACTTATAACTTTCTTGTTTCAATTCATATAAGTTTTTAGTTTCCACATTTTAAAGACAATTTTTTTACGAGGAATTTAAAGCGGTCCTCAAAATTTTTGTGATTCGAATACTTTTCGAGAAATTTACACAAATTTTCAATTTTTATATGGGGCTCAAAGTTGTCTTTTATTACTGATAAATACAGATTTTTTTCTCTTTCCAATGATATAAAACACATTTCAAGTGTAGTAGCCTTTCTGGATAACGCTAAAGATATATTTCTAAAGTAATCTGCTTATTTCGGTATTTGATTCAAACAAAAGATTTTTGATTGTTTCTAAAGCACATGTGACCGAAATGAATGAACCCTGTGTGTATGTTTCATCTATTATTATATTTGTATATAAAACTATGAGTTTTGACAATTATTTACTTCGGAAATCACACGATTTCACCCGACAAGATGACGTCATCTATCCTCTTTCTCCCCAACGTTTTTAATTACATTCCTTAGTTACAATGAGGTATATGACTATATTTTATGATTCTGTATAAAAAATAAAAATATCCGTTTTTTTAACCGCACAATTGTTGATAGTTCCGGAGAAAAACAATAAAAAAATTGTAGAGGGAATATGTGACGTCACGTAAGAGACTAATGCCCGGTTTTATAAACAAAAATTTAATCTCGGATTTCAAAATCCGGGTTTATATATAACTTTGGATTAAATATAATCGCGTGTTATAAAGATATTAGAAGAGCGAATTACGAAACTCGGATTAAATAAAGAGCTAATTGTGAATTTACCAGAAATGTAAGTCAATTGTCAGCTGTCAGTAGAGCACACAGTAGAGCAACGGTTACCAGATTGTGTAAGTCTTGTACAATAATCAATTTGCAATGGCGGGAAAACGGGAGAAATGTAGAAATTACACTGAAGAAGAAAAAATAGAATTATTAAAAATAATTGAGAAGTAAGTAATTATTTTACTTCATTGAAATATGTTGTTTCTATCACGCTCTTATAGAAAAAAAATAAAAGTTGGGTTATGTTTTAGATATTCGAATATTGTCGAAAATAAAGCCACTGATGGTAGAAATATTCAACAAAAAAATGATACTTGGGCAAAAATAGCGGAAGAATTTTCGGCGACTATTAAAACTGGAAAAAGAGATGTCCAGCAAATAAAAAATTTCTACAAAAACATGAAACAGAAAGTGAGAAAGGGCGTAGCTACAAATAATGTAAGTAAAACAAGTTTTAATAAATACTTATATACTTAACGAAAAGGGCATTAATGTGTATATTTCTTTTAAATTTTTAGAAAAGAAAATATCAAGACAATCTCGACAAAGAATTGGAGACAATAAAAAAAATTAAAGTTACTGATAAGGTAAAAACAAAAATATTTGCAGAGGGTTTATTATAATGTTACAATTTAAAATTTATAGAAAGAAATGAACAAAACAGGAGGTGGCAGTTACCATCCACTGCTTACTGAAGCCGATGCCATGGTATTGGCTATAGCTGGGGATCAAATGGAGCCGATTCCATTCGCTTTGGACAGTGCGGGATCATTCTTTGGTAAAGTATTTATATTTTATTTTTAATATTTTAATTTAATTAATTTTATTCAGTACGTATGAAGTATAGATTTACTTTTAATTAAGTATCTTTAATATTTTAGTATATCCTGGTCTAATTTTGTATTATTTAGATTAATCAGAATAAACTTTCTTTAATAGATAATGCAGAGATTGAAATTATTGACCCCGAAAACTTCCTCCAATCAAATTCCGTGCAAGAAATCCCATTGCAACCAGATCCTGTTCCAGCATCCCCAAAAGCTCCTCCCACCGTCCCCAGATCAGTACTAAAGAAGAAGAAAACTATACGTACAGCAGAAAATTTAAAAAAGACGTATTTTTCAAAAAAAAATGAGTTAGTACAAACTCAGATAAATCTTGCAAAAAGACAAGATGTTTTAGATAGAAAAATAAAAATCCTTAAAATAAAATTATTAAAAAAACAACTGGCAGAATAAATTGTTTAAAGAATTGTATATTTGTTTTATTCAATTTACGTATTAGTTTTATGTATTAATAGAATTTATAGAAAGAAATTATAAACTGGTATTTTTAACAACAGTTGGCAACTCTTCTAACCATTGAACTATACTTATACTGGAACGCGTTCTGCTTAACTCTGCTTGTCTTTGTTATATTGCTTTGCACATGCGCGAAGAGAGAACAGTCACCAACACGTAACCATGAACGAATGACAGAGCATCAAAACTCTTGAAAGAAGGACAGAGTTACCCCTTACGGACCTCTCTCTCGGATTGGGCTTGCAGTCCGAAAGCGCCTTCCAGTATAGTTACAGTGCAATGCTTATAATTTTCACGTAGGGATATTTTACTGGGTTTTCAGGGTAAAATCGTTCATTTTATTCTGCAAACGTTGTTCGCAACAGAGCTGCTCGAACCGAAGTATTGTCGTTGTTATTGTTATTTAAAATAACTTCAGGCTGTTCTGCATTATCTACTTCTTCCAAGTTATCCACGGCATCTCTTAACTTGATGCATATATTGTGAAGAACGCTTGTGGCAACAATAACAGGAAGTATATTACTTAAATTTAATTCTAAACGTCTTGATAAACATGGGAATCGTCTTTTTAGAACACCGAAACATCTTTCTATGATATTTCTTGTAGCAGAGTGCGCTTTATTGTATCTTATTTCTGCTGGTGTAATTGGATTTAATAGTGGTGTTAATAAATATGATCGACATGGGTAACCACTATCACCTAATAAATAGTCGTTTCCATATCTACCAGATTCGAAATCAACTGGCAACGGTGAATTATTAAAGATGGTACTATCATGAACAGAGCCAGGCCATCTTGAAATAATATGTCTAATTCGCAGATTGGAATCACAAATCATTTGCACGTTTATGGAAAAGTAGCCTTTTCGATTTCGAAATAATTCCGCATTAGCACCACCAGGAGATTTTATTGGAATATGGATGCAATCTACTGCACCGATGATACCAGGAAAACGTCTAATATTAAAAAAACCTTTCTTCACATCAGCGCATTGTTCTCTGGTGGGCATTTGTATGTATTGAGCGCTTTTTTCAGCTATAGCATGAGTCACCTTCTTAATAATACGACATACTGTTGCTTTATTGGCGCCAATTTCATCGCCTAGAAGTTGCTGAAACGCCCCCGTAGCATAAAAACGCAATGTAATAAGCAATTGCTGTTTAGCACTAAAAGATTGGTTCTTTTAGTTATGGGTTCTAAATTAGGATGTAGAACTTGTAGCAATTCCGTTACAGATTCTTTCAAAAGCCTGTAACGTAGTTTGAACTCGACATCATCAAGTTCTGTAAAAGGATTTTTACGGGAACAAAATTTTCGTGGTCGTCGCCTGAATTGAACTTCTACTTGTTCTTCAAAATCTGATAAAGAATTTAAGCTACTCAAGCTAGTTGAAGACATTTTCTAAAGGTGAAAATTAATGTAAAAGTAGTGCTTCTTTAGTATGTATTTTAATAGTATACCTAGGTTATGTTATTTAAAATAAACACTAAAAATTTGAACTTCTCTTTTCTTTATGGTAATCTGTCAATTTAATTCGCCGACAACGCCGAATTACGAAAACCCGAATTATATTGCGATATAATCCGGTGTTTTGTTTTATAAAACGCAAAAATCATATAATCTTAGATTAAATGACAAATTATCCGAGATTATGAAATCCGAGATTATATACTAGATATTCGTTTTTATGCAACGCGATTTTATATAAAATCTTGGATTATAATTATAATCCTGGATAAAATATTTAATTCGCTTTTATAAAACCGGGCATAAATGTCAAGTTTAGATTTTATTATTGTTTATATTTGTATTTCATAATCATTATCCATATTTCATTCCACATTTCATACATAGTATATAAACGACTGTAAAAACCGATTCTTCTTAGGTAAGATATTATTATTGTACTATGTTATTAATGTACAAGACATTAATAAAAATTATTCTTCTTAGACACTAATCGGTCTACAGTGTTTTAATTGAATAAAGAACATTATAAATCGGTTTTTTGTCTGAAATGGATCCAGTAAGAATAAAAATTAGAATAGAGGGAGATGAATCAACATGGAGAATAAAAACAATCAAACAGTTGGATGAAGAAGTTGTATATGAATTCCCAATCGATGACCAAGTAGCTGTGAAACATAAAGATTTATTTAATATGAGTACAGTGAAAAATGCATGTAAAGATTTAATAAAGAAAGGGCAATACAGAAACATAAATGTAACACTTAGTGGAAAAATGGTATCACAATACTTGGACGATGATAAAAATTTTGTATTTAATGGCAAATATTTAGATGAAGAACAAACAGTTAAAAATTCAGCAGATAAAGATAATGATGATTTATTGCGACAGATTAAAGAATTGACAGCTCGTCTAGAAATGAAAGAAAATAAAACTATTAATTTATCAAATGTTCAACAATTGTTTGTATTAGAAAATTTTTCGGGACACCAGAATGTTTTGGAATGGATTAAGAGATTTGAAGATGAATGCATACGTCACCATATTACGTCAGATGAGAAAAAAATTCAAGTATTAAGAATATTTCTGGAAGAAAATGCAATCGAGTGGTATGCAATAAATTTAGCAAAATTAACAATAAAAGAGAAATGGGAAACATGGAAAACATCACTTAAAGAAACTTATGCGGATAAAAGCTGGCAAACGGTACGATATGCCTACACTTTTCGGTATATAAATGGATCAATATTGGATTATGCTCTAAAGAAAGAACGTCTTCTATTAGAAACTGAATCTGGAATATCGACGAAATCACGTATAAACCATATTGTTATTGATTTACCTTTGTATATTCAAGATAGATTAGATAAAGAAGAGATTACTACAACTGAAAAACTCATGAATCAATTACGAAGATTTAATCAAAATATAATAACGTAATCGAAGAAAGAATTAACAATTAATCATCAAGGAAATATTACTAAAATAGAAAATCGAAGTAAGATTTTTGGACAAGAAAAAAAAACCATGCAATATTTGTGAATTGTTAGGAAAACAAGGTCGGTATCATCCAGTGGAGTTATGTCGAAATAAGAAGAATATTAATATGAAGAGTGTAAATATGTCAGAAAGTAATGAAGATCAATCCGAACAAAAAACGACGAATTGCACCAGTTAAATTAAATTAAATGTTATTCTGAATAAAGTAAAAGAAATACAAGCAATTTATGATAGTGGTGCAAATGTAACATTAGTAAATTATAAGATAATTCAGAATATAAAACACGAAATTATTCAGAAACAAATATTTAAAACGATTAATGGTACAACCGAGAGTTACGGAAAGATAAAGTTAAATTTAAGAATAAATAAGATTGAGAAAGAAATTGAAGCGATTATTATTAAAAACAATACGTTCTCATATGATATTTTGTTGGGTTTAGATGCCATTCAAGAATTCAAATTAATACAAGATGATAAACTAAACATTTACCAAAGAATAGATAATAAGAAAATTGAAAAAATTAGAGACGCTGAAGAAGAGAATAAAAATAAATTACAAACAAATACACATGAAATAAATATGAGTTATGACAAGAAAAAGAATATAAAGATGGGAAACAATTTAAATGAAATAGAAAGAGGAGAATTGTCTAATTTAGTAGAACAATTTTCACAAGTATTTGCTACGCATAAATATGATATTGGGTGTACTAAATTTTATGAAGCACATATTAAATTAACAGAAAATAAATATATTTCGAAGAAACCGTATCGTTGTTCATTGCCTGATCAAAAGGAAATTGAATCTCAGATAGAAAGTCTATTAAAATATAAGTTAATAGAAGAATCAAGTTCACCATACTCTTCACCAGTTACATTGGCATATAAAAAAGAAGAAGGAAAGAAATCTAGATTATGTATTGATTTCAGAGACCTTAATAAAATCCTTGTTCCTGAATCACAACCATTCCCTAGAATTGAAGACATTATAGTGAAAACTAGAAAATGTAAATGGTACACAACAATGGATATTAATTCTGCCTTCTGGACAATACCAATTTGTGAAAAAGATAAATACAAAACAGCTTTTGTTACTCAATCTGGTCATAATCAATGGTCACGTCTACCTTTTGGATTAAAAATATCACCTGCAATATTTCAACGTGTTCTGTCAAATATTCTGCGTAGAGAAGGACTACAAGACTTTTGTGTTAATTATATAGACGACATATTAATATTTTCGAAAGATTTTGACGAACATTTAGATCATATTAGAAGAGTTCTAGAGGCAATGCAGAAAGAAGGATATAAACTAAAATTATCAAAATGTTGCTTTGCACAATCAGAAGTAAAATATTTAGGTCATACTTTAGGATTTAATTTCGTTCGACCACATTATGATAACGTCCAAGCAATAAAAGATTTCCCCACTCCACAGAATAAGAAAAATGTAAGGCAATTTTTAGGGAAAACCAATTTTTATTATAAATATATTCCAGATGCTAGAATTCTAGAACCTCTTCACTCGCTTTTACGAAAATATGTTGTATTTGAGTGGACATCAGAATGAAAAAAAATCCTTTGAACAAATAAAAGAATACTTATGTACTCGTCCAATACTGGTAATCTTTGATCCAGATCGACAGACCTATATCTTTACAGATGCGAGTGGCATAGGCATAGGAGCAGTTTTAAAGCAGGTTCAAGATAATGGGGACTAACACCAACACAAAAAAAGAAGAAAGCAATGAATTTGGAATGTTTGGCAGTAAAAGAAGCTTTGCAGTTTTGGCAGTACTGGTTACTGGGACATCGTTTTGAAGTTATATCCGACCACAAACCTCTAGAGAATATAAAAGTCAAAGCCAGAACTGATGAAGAATTAGGAGATTTAGTGTACTATTTATCGCAATATAATTTTACAATACGTTATATGCCTGGAAAAACTAATGAAGAAGCAGATGCTCTTTCTAGAAACCCAGTTTTGGAGTGTTTTGAAAACAATGACGAAATTTTAAAAGTTGTAAGCCTTATTGAAATGGATGACATAAAGAAAGACCAAAAACGCCACACAATAGAGATGATGAAAAATAAATATACTTATAAAAAAGGAGATTTAATCTACAAAAAAATAAAAAACCGAGAGAGAATTTATATATCACATGAACTTGGATTACAAATTTTACACAAGGTTCACATATATTATGGTCATATTGGGGCACAACTCATGATAGAAAAAATACGTCCATTTTATTATTTTCAAAATTTTGATAAGTCAATTAGAGATTATTGAAATATATGCGATATATGTAAGAAAAACAAATCTCGTCGATCTAGAGAGATTGGTCTACTATCTCAATTAGGACCGGCAAAAGGACCATTTGAGATAATGTCGCTGGACACAATAGGTGGTTTTATGGGATATCGATCTACAAAAAAATATCTTCATCTGCTACTAGATCATTTTTCCAGATACGCCTATACATATTCTTCATCAACACAACGGACATCAGATTTTATAAAATTATTAAAACCAATTTTAAAGAAGAATAAAATAAAAGTTCTACTCGCAGATCAATATCCTAGTATAAATTCTAAAGAATTTAAGAATTTTCTCTGTCAACATGGTGTTACTTTAGTTCTTACTGCAGTAGTGTTAAGTAGTAATTATTTATTTTTATTTGTTATCTACTTTACCGACACTCAATCTACATATTTTTTTTGTTAATAATCTAGATACATGATATAAAATTTGTCAATTTTTTGTTACTGTTTTCTAATAAATGTAGCAACGAAGAAAGACGAAAATTTAGTCAGAATTACTGTCGAATGAATTACTTGTAATATTATATTGTAAACCTGCACATAAAAGGTAAATATTGTTTGTATGGCGTGCAAGAATATTTATTCTTTTCGGCCGTCTAAATTCAAAATATTCTCTTTTCTTTTAGGTACCTTTTATGTATCTGGTTATAATCCACATTTGGATAATCATTTGTAACTGCGTACTGCTTGCATTTATTAAATCATTTGAAAGTTAGTTGTTTATTGTGTCAGGAATACGTCAATAACTCAACAGGTTATGGGCCCAGAATTGCTTGTTGTCGAATATTCCTGAATAAAAAGCACAAACAAGTCAGCGTAACCTAGATCGCACAAATTTAAAAGACCAGATACAAGTCAGTCAGAGAGGTGCATCGAAGCTAGTCAAAACGCATCAAAGTCAGTCAATACATTAGTCATTAAAGAATTTAGAAATCAGTCAACACACAAGTCATCAAAAATCAGCTGAATCGTGACAGCTGTCATCGCCCTGTCATTGTCAGTCAAAATTTGTCAGAAAAGTCTTCTAATATGGATACGATTAAGACCCAACTAGAACTATTGTCCGAAACCGCACAAAAAGAAGTAAACTACACATCGTGGCGCTTCAAAATAAATTTAATTCTTAAATCAAAAGGGACATTTGCAGTTGCGACAGGTGCACAAGAAAAACCCGAAGGGGAAGAAACGGCAGCCAATGTAAGAGCATGGATTAAGCAAGATCTAGACTCGCAAGCATTGATAGGGTTAAATGTCGATAGTAATATAGCACGTAAGATAGCAAATTGTACGACGGCAAAACAAATGCTAGATAAGCTTGAAATGTTCTATGGTAAAAAGTCCGATATCACGATTGAAGGTCTTCAAAGACGCTTTTTTGGTTTCAAATATGATACCAATCTGTCAGCCATTGAAAATTGTATGAAAATTAAACAATTAGCTGAAGATCTTGAAGCAGAAGGTGAGGAAGTGAAAGAAAGCTGGATCTTGACCAGAATCATCGGTGTGTTGCCGCCTAAGCTACACCACTTTCGCACTGCATGGGATAACGTCAACGTTAATGAAAAGAATTTTAATCAACTTGTTGAAAAACTACGATTAGAAGAAGATAGACTGAACGAGAACGAACCATCGAACCAAAACGCCTTTATTTCTAGACAATCAGCTAAGGCAAACTCTTCTGAAGGTACTGGAGTCGAGTGTTTTAAATGCGGCAAGAGAGGACATGTCAAAAAGAACTGTAAAAACAAACCGTGCCCTAAATACTTGAATTACTGCAAAAATAAATATCCATGCAACAACTGTAAGCGTGTAGGGCATTTTGCAAAAGAGTGCCCAGAAAGTAATATAAATAGTCAGAAATCCAATAAGGATCAGTCCAAGAATTCAAGTCGACGAGCGTTTATCACCGTTGGATTCTCCACCGTCAAAATTAACGACATTAGCTGTCAGCAGAATAGTGACGACTTGTGGTACCAGGATTGTGCTGCCACGCAGCACATGACTTTTCGACGAGACTGGATGACCAACTTCTCAGAACTAAAGGTACCCACAATAGTCATGATAGGAGACGCTACCGAACTGAATGGAGTAGGAATAGGAGATGTGGAACTCGAAGCGTATAATGGAGAAAGTTGGGAAAAAGTGATACTTGAAAAAGTTCTGTTAGTTCCAGAAATGACCTTCAATTTATTCTCCGTTACGCAGATGCTGGACAAGGGATATATACAGTCAGCCCACGCAACTGAATCAATCTTTAAGACCGAAGATAATCAAGAAAAAGTTGCTATAGCCAAGCGTGTTGGTAAGCTATTTCAAATGATGTTTCGTCAAGAAAAGTCCGAAAAGTGTCTGGTAACAACTTCCTTGAAAACATGGCATACTAGACTGGCACACCAAAACGTCAACCATGTTAGAAAAATTCTAGACAGGAAAGGTATCAAGTACACGGACGACTGGGGAAACCATGTGTGCGAAGGATGTACTTACGGTAAACATCATTGTATTTCCCATCCTACAAATCCAAAGACTGCTGAGGCTGTCTTGGATCTGATTCACGTTGATCTGGGTGAAATGAACATTTCATCTTTAGGAGGAGCTCACTACTTCTTGCTGTTCAGGGACGATTACTCACGCTATCGCACGATCTATTTCTTGAAAACGAAAAATGAAGTAGTTGCAAAGCTAAACACCTTTACCAAGATGGTAGAAAATCAGTTTGACAAGAAAATCAAATGTCTGATGTCAGATAACGGTACTGAAATCAAGAACGCCAGAACAAAAGACCTACTTGAGAAACTTGGAATCTTCCACATGAAGTCAAACGCCTACAGTCCTCAACAGAACGGTCGAATTGAGAGAGACATGCGCACCGTAGTCGAGTTAGCTCGTACTGTTATACACGATCGAAACCTAAATGAAAATCTGTGGGCTGAAGCATTGAACTACGCTGTGTTCACACTTAACCAGACTGGAACCAGTTCTCTTACAGATAAAAGTCCTGCAGATCTATGGTTTGGACGCCAAATGAAATTGGATCGACTGCGAAGCTTCGGCTGTACATGTTATGTAATGATTCCAGAAAATAAGCGGAGAAAGATGGATCGAAAATCTCAGAAGGGCATATTTGTAGGCTACGACCCAGATACACCATGCTATCGAATTTATATGCCTGAAGAACAAAATGTCGTGTGCTCTGACAATGTCATCTTCGATGGAGAAACCGAAGATACAGAGATTTACACGAATCTGCTAAATTATAATCAAGACTCAGAAGTCTCGGAGAATTCTGAAAAGACTAACACCAACGAAGAACCAAGGATCATCTCTTCTAGACACGATAACGACGGAACTCGAGATGAAGGAGCACACAGTGGGAAACGAAAGCTTCGAGATCGAAGTACATTGAAAGAACCTGTCAGATATTCAAGCTACGTTACAGACTCTATTCGTGGAGGACGTCAAGATAATTTTGCAATGATCGGAGAAACAGAAGACATAACAGTGGAAGAAGCCCTGAAGCACGAAGGATGGCGCGCAGCTATGTATGATGAATTTAATTCACTTATAAAAATGGGAACATGGGAACTCGTGGAACCTCCAAAATCTGCCAAGCCACTAACAAGTCGGTGGGTATTAAGAGAAAAACAAGACGGTCGTTTAAAAGCACGTCTTGTAGCAAGAGGCTTCGAGCAACGACAAGGAATAGATTACACAGAGACGTTCAGTCCAGTTGCACGTCATGCATCGATAAGATTAATTCTCAGCATCGCAGCCTCTGAAAAATTAAAACTCATAACGTTCGATGTCAAGACTGCATTCCTATACGGAGATTTAGCGGAAGAAATATATATGTTCCAGCCTGAAGGTTTTCATGACGGTTCCAGACGTGTTTGCAAGTTGACGAAGAGCTTATATGGCTTGAAACAAGCTCCCAAAAAGTGGAACGAAAAAGTATCCGCTTGTCTGAAAATTTTAAGTTTTATAAATACAGATGATAATCCCTGTATTTACTATAGTGAAGATCAAACCATAATCATCGCTCTGTTTGTAGATGATGGTCTCATTGTTGGAAGAAATAACGAAGAAATACTTCAAGTACTCAACAAATTGAATCGCCAATTTGAGCTTACATATGATGAGAACTTTCCTAAACAAATGGAGTATCTTGGTATGAAAATCGATGTAGAACAACAAGGAATTTTTATTAGTCAGCCCAAATACACCCAGAAAATAATCAATCGATTCAACTTTGATTCCAACAACATATCATCAACACCCATTGAAAAAGGGATGGTCACAAGCAAAGACAACTATTTAAATGACCGACCTCTTTCGAAAGCCGAACCCTACCGTGAAGCCATTGGCAGCTTGTTATATCTAGCAACAATCTCTCGACCAGACATATGCTTCGCTGTCAATTACCTAAGTAGATTCTGCAATAAACCAATGAACAGCCACTGGAAAATGACCAAACGAGTATTCGAATACTTGAAAGGAACTCCAAGGTTTGGAATTTTCTTCGACGGAGATAACACAATATAGGGATACACTGATTCAGACTACGGAGGAGACAGAGAATCTGGACATTCAACCAGTGGAATCCTGATTGTACGAGGTGGGCCAGTTGTCTGGTATACACAGAAGCAACGGTTAGTAGCTACATCGACGGCCGAAGCTGAATACCGAGCCGCTGTCTCTTCAATCGATGACATCAGTTGGATTCGACGACTCGCCAGCGAACTCGGATTCTTAGAGTTGAACCAACCAACTGTACTGTGTATTGACAATCAGTCGGCTATTTTGATGCTGAAAAATGCACATGAAGGCAAGACAACCAAGGGGAAGAAACATATAGAAATACCGAGAAAATTTATTCAACAACACATTGGTGTCACCGTGGAGTTGAAACATGTTAAGAGTCAGAACCAATTGGCGGATATTCTGACGAAGCCCCTAAACCATAAGATCTTTACTGATCTAAGAAGAAAAATAATTAAGGAGGAGTGTTAAGTAGTAATTATTTATTTTTATTTGTTATCTACTTTACCGACACTCAATCTACATATTTTTTTTGTTAATAATCTAGATACATGATATAAAATTTGTCAATTTTTTGTTACTGTTTTCTAATAAATGTAGCAACGAAGAAAGACGAAAATTTAGTCAGAATTACTGTCGAATGAATTACTTGTAATATTATATTGTAAACCTGCACATAAAAGGTAAATATTGTTTGTATGGCGTGCAAGAATATTTATTCTTTTCGGCCGTCTAAATTCAAAATATTCTCTTTTCTTTTAGGTACCTTTTATGTATCTGGTTATAATCCACATTTGGATAATCATTTGTAACTGCGTACTGCTTGCATTTATTAAATCATTTGAAAGTTAGTTGTTTATTGTGTCAGGAATACGTCAATAACTCAACAAGTAGACTGTCCATTTTCAAATGGTCTCAATGAAAGGTTGAATCAAACTCTGGTAAATCGTATTCGGTGTAAAATACGTGAACAACCTAATAGCTCATGGTCTAAAATAACTGAAGAATGTACCCAAGAATACAACCGGACGACTCACAGTGTAACACGCTTTTCGCCAGAATATTTATTAAATGGGACAATATCAGCTATTATACCAAAAGAATTATGTTCACAAACAGATTTATTAACAGATCGAAAACAAGCATTTGAAAACTCTCAAAAACAGCACGAAGCAAATAAAGCTAGGGTAAATAAAAAAAAGAGTGCCTATGTATTAAAACCAGGGGAATTGGTATATGTAGAGAAAAGTAATAAACTAAACAGGAATAAATTAGAAGAGATTCGAGATGGTCCGTTCAAAATTATACAGAAAATATCAAACACAATTTATAAAGTAGATAGTGGAAAAAGACGCACAGATGCTAATTTGTATCATGCTAGTAAGCTGATTCCTTTTCGAAGGGGGGAGATGTAACAGTGATGTCACTGTCATAGTTATTAGAAACATTACTTGTTATGACATTAAATGTCAAGTTTAGATTTTATTATTGTTTATATTTGTATTTCATAATCATTATCCATATTTCATTCCACATTTCATACATAGTATACAGGGTGGCTGATTTTTCATTGTCCAGGCCATATCTTCTGAAATATTAAATATAAAAGAAAAAGCTAAATAGGAAACTTGTGTAACAAGACCTGGACTATAAAATAGCTATAACAGATGTTTTCCATGGCCTACTGATTTGGCGAAAAAATATTTAACTTTGGTTTTTTAAATGGAACACCCTATATGTTTTTACGGAATAAGATTCTACATCAATTTCTCGTTACAGTTATGTATAACAAGTGGGGGTTTGCCTTAAATTTATGCTTAATAATGCAAAAAATAAAATTATATAAGTCGGCTGTGTTTTCTCATTATTAATCACTATTTTTTTTATAAATCTGATACAAGTGTTTATTAGAAGTGTTTTATGGTTTTTATTTGATTTGTGAAAACAGCAGAGCATATCAACCTTTTCACTATTTGTGAAATTCATTTTAAATACTTCTGTCTGTTTCTTAGCAGTTGTCTACAGGTATAAATAATAAAATAATTGTAAATCACAGCCGTCTCACATAATTTTATTTTTGACATTATTAAGCATAAATTAAAGGCAAACCTCCAGTTGTTTTACATAATTGTAAAGAGAAATTGATGTAGAATCTTATTCCGTAAAAACATACAGGCTGTTCCATTTAAAAAACCAAAGTTGAATATATTTCCGCCAAATCAGTAGGCCATGGAAAACATCTGTTAACGCTGTTTTATAGGCAAGGTCTTATTACACAAGTTTCCTATTTACCTATTCTTGTATATTTATTATTTCAGGAGATATGGCCTGGACAATGAAAAATCAGCTACCCGGTATAAACGACTGTAAAAACCGATTCTTCTTAGGTAAGATATTATTATTGTACTGTTATTAATGTACAAGACATTAATAAAAATTATTCTTCTTAGACACTAATCGGTCTACAGTGTTTTAATTGAATAATAGTATATTGTGTTATTAAGAGTAAAAGTGATACTTTGTGTGGCGAGCATGGAAGTTTGCACGACGAGCGAAGCGAGTCGGACAATTGCATGCAAGGCACACAAAGACACTTTTACTCTGAATAACACACGCTATTTTTTCTTCAAACTTAGAAATTTAAAAAAATTAACTACTATTTGACGTTTAATATGTAGGTTACCTGTCAGTTATTCATAATTTTTAGTAACTTTATTCTTAGGTTATCTAATTTCTATAGTGACATTTAGGCCGATATTACAGATTTCTATAGTACAAGTTACTTCTTATTGGCTGATTCTACATACGGCGGCGACAATATTATACGGCGGCTAGAATAAAAAATTATATTACGGAGGCATAGAAATTAAACTTCAACCTTGTCAATCACGTCACAGAAGATGTCACTTTTATGACGTTTGAAGAAAAAGAACATTATATATATGTACTCTCTGTGAGCGTGTTCATGACTCTCCAGGTGTTTTAAGTGTGTTTATATAATGTTGTTAGTCTCCAGATTCCAAATTTTCTACCATCGTGGCTGTATGTCTCTTAGTTAACAAGTTATAAGAAGATTTACTTTGTATATATATGTACTCTCTGTGAGCGTGTTCATGACTCTCCAGGTGTTTTAAGTGTGTTTATATAATGTTCTTAGTCTCCAGATTCCAAATTTTCTACCATCGTGGCTGTATGTCTCTTAGATAACAAGTTATAAGAAGATTTACTTTGTATATATATGTACTCTCTGTGAGCGTGTTCATGACTCTCCAGGTGTTTTAAGTGGCTTTATATAATGTTCTTAGTCTACAAATTCCAAACTTGCTACCCTCGTGGCTGTATGTCTCTCAGTTAACAAGTTATAAGAAGATTTACTTTGTATATATATGTACTCTCTGTGAGCGTGTTCATGACTCTCCAGGTGTTTTAAGTGTGTTTATATAATGTTGTTAGTCTCCAGATTCAAAATTTTCAACCCTCGTGGCTGTATGTCTCTTACTTTACAAGTTATAAGAAGATTTACTTTGTATATATATGTACTCTCTGTGAGCGTGTTCATGACTCTCTAGGTGTTTTAAGTGTGTTTATATATTGTTCTTAGTCTCCAGATTCCAAATTTTCTACCTTCGTGACTGTATGTCTCTTCGTTTACGAATTATAAGAAGAATTAATTTGTATATATATATATATATATATATATATATATATATATATGTACTCTCTGTGAGCGTGTTCATGACTCTCCAGGTGTTTTAAGTGTGTTTATATAATGTTCTTAGTCTCCAGATTCCAAATTTTCTACCTTCGTGACTGTACGTCTCTTCGTTTACGAATTATAAGAAGATTTAATTTGTATATATATATATATATATATATATATATATATATATATATATATATGTACTCTCTGTGAGCGTGTTTATGCCTCTCCAGGTGTTTTAAGTGTGTTTATATATTGTTCTTAGTCTCCAGATTCCAAATTTTCAACCCTCGTGGCTGTATGTCTCTTAGTTATCAAATTATAAGAAGATTTACTTTGTATATATATGTACTCTCTGTGAGCGTGTTCATGACTCTCCAGGTGTTTTAAGTGTGTTTATATAATGTTGTTAGTCTCCAGATTCCAAATTTTCAACCCTCGTGGCTGTATGTCTCTTAGTTAACAAGTTATAAGAATATTTACTTGTATATATATGTACTCTCTGTGAGCGTATTCATGACTCTCCAGGTGTTTTAAGTGTGTTTATATAATGTTGTTAGTCTCCAGATTCCAAATTTTCTACCTTCGTGGCTGTATGTCTCTTCGTTTACGAATTATAAAAAGTTTTACTTTGTATATATATGTACTCTTAGTTAACAAGTTATAAGAAGATTTACTTTGTATATATATGAACTCTCTGTGAGCGTGTTCATGACTCACCAGGTGTTTTAAGTGTGTTTATAAAATGTTCTTAGTCTCCAGATTCCAAACTTGCTACCCTCGTGGCTGTATGACTCTCAGTTAACAAGTTATAAGAAGATTTACTTTGTATATATATGTACTCTCTGTGAGCGTGTTCATGAATCTCCAGGTGTTTTAAGTGTGTTTATATAATGTTCTTAGTCTCCAGATTACAAATTTTCTACCTTCGTGACTGTACGTCTCTTCGTTTACGAATTATAAGAAGATTTAATTTGTATATATATATATATATATATATATATATATATATATATATATGTACTCTCTGTGAGCGTGTTCATGACTCTCCAGGTGTTTTAAGTGTGTTTGTATAATGCTGTTAGTCTCCAGATTCCAAATTTTCTACCATCGTGGCTGTATGTCTCTTAGTTAACAAGTTATAAGAAGATTTACTTTGTATATATATGTACTCTCTGTGAGCGTGTTTATGACTCTCCAGGTGTTTTAAGTGTGTTTATATAATGCTGTTAGTCTCCAGATTCCAAATTTTCTACCATCGTGGCTGTATGTCTCTTAGTTAACAAGTTATAAGAATATTTACTTGTATATATATGTACTCTCTGTGAGCGTGTTCATGACTCTCCAGGTGTTTTAAGTGTGTTTATATAATGTTCTTAGTCTCCAGATTCCAAATTTTCAACCCTCGTGGCTGTATGTCTCTTAGTTATCAAATTATAAGAAGATTTACTTTGTATATATATGTACTCTCTGTGAGCGTGTTTATGACTCTCCAGGTGTTTTAAGTGTGTTTATATAATGTTCTTAGTCTCCAGATTCCAAATTTTCAACCCTCGTGGCTGTATGTTTCTTAGTTACAAATTATAAAAAGATTTACTTTGTATATATATATATATATATATATATATATATATATATATATATATATATATATATGTACTCTCTGTGAGCGTGTTCATGACTCTCTAGGTGTTTTAAGTGTGTTTATATAATGTTGTTAGTCTCCAGATTCCAAATTTTCTACCTTCGTGGCTGTATGTCTCTTCGTTTACGAATTATAAAAAGTTTTACTTTGTATATATATGTACTCTTAGTTAACAAGTTATAAGAAGATTTACTTTGTATATATATGTACTCTCTGTGAGCGTGTTCATGACTCACCAGGTGTTTTAAGTGTGTTTATATAATGTTCTTAGTCTCCAGATTCCAAACTTGCTACCCTCGTGGCTGTATGTTTCTTAGTTTACTAGTTATAAGAAGTTTTACTTTGTATATATATGTACTCTCTGTGAGCGTGTTCATGACTCTCCAGGTGTTTTAAGTGTGTTTATATAATGTTCTTAGTCTCCAGATTCCAAACTTGCTACCCTCGTGGCTGTATGTCTCTTAGTTAACAAGTTATAAAAAGATTTACTTTGTATATATATATATATATATATATATATATATATATATATATGTACTCTCTGTGAGCGTGTTCATGACTCTCTAGGTGTTTTAAGTGTGTTTATATAATGTTGTTAGTCTCCAGATTCCAAATTTTCTACCTTCGTGGCTGTATGTCTCTTCGTTTACGAATTATAAAAAGTTTTACTTTGTATATATATGTACTCTTAGTTAACAAGTTATAAGAAGATTTACTTTGTATATATATGTACTCTCTGTGAGCGTGTTCATGACTCTCCAGGTGTTTTAAGTGTGTTTATATAATGTTCTTAGTCTCCAGATTCCAAACTTGCTACCCTCGTGGCTGTATGTCTCTTAGTTAACAAGTTATAAAAAGATTTACTTTGTATATATATATATATATATATATATATATATATGTACTCTCTGTGAGCGTGTTCATGACTCTCTAGGTGTTTTAAGTGTGTTTATATAATGTTGTTAGTCTCCAGATTCCAAATTTTCTACCTTCGTGGCTGTATGTCTCTTCGTTTACGAATTATAAAAAGTTTTACTTTGTATATATATGTACTCTTAGTTAACAAGTTATAAGAAGATTTACTTTGTATATATATGTACTCTCTGTGAGCGTGTTCATGACTCACCAGGTGTTTTAAGTGTGTTTATATAATGTTCTTAGTCTCCAGATTCCAAATTTTCAACCCTCGTGGCTGTATGTCTCTTAGTTAACAAGTTATAAAAAGATTTACTTTGTATATATATATATATATATATATATATATATATATATATATATATATATATGTACTCTCTGTGAGCGTGTTCATGACTCTCTAGGTGTTTTAAGTGTGTTTATATAATGTTGTTAGTCTCCAGATTCCAAATTTTCTACCTTCGTGGCTGTATGTCTCTTCGTTTACGAATTATAAAAAGTTTTACTTTGTATATATATGTACTCTTAGTTAACAAGTTATAAGAAGATTTACTTTGTATATATATATGTACTCTCTGTGAGCGTGTTCATGACTCTCCAGGTTTTTTAAGTGTGCTTATATAATGTTCTTAGTCTCCAGATTCAAAATTTTCAACCCTCGTGGCTGTATGTCTCTTAGTTAATAAGTTATAAGAAGATTTACTTTGTATATATATCTACTCTCTGTGAGCGTGTTCATGACTCTCCAGGTGTTATAAGTGTGTTTATATAATGTTCTTAGTCTCCAGATTCCAAATTTTCAACCCTCGTGGCTGTATGTCTCTTAGTTAACAAGTTATAAGAAGATTTACTTTGTATATATATGTACTCTCTGTGAGCGTGTTCATGACTCTCCAGGTGTTTTAAGTGTGTTTATATAATGTTCTTAGTCTCCAGATTCTAAATTTTCAACCCTCGTGGCTGTATGTCTCTTAGTTAACAAGTTATAAAAAGATTTACTTTGTATATATATATATATATATATATATATATATATATATATATGTATGTACTCTCTGTGAGCGTGTTCATGACTCTCTAGGTGTTTTAAGTGTGTTTATATAATGTTGTTAGTCTCCAGATTCCAAATTTTCTACCTTCGTGGCTGTATGTCTCTTCGTTTACGAATTATAAAAAGTTTTACTTTGTATATATATGTACTCTTAGTTAACAAGTTATAAGAAGATTTACTTTGTATATATATGTACTCTCTGTGAGCGTGTTCATGACTCTCCAGGTGTTTTAAGTGGGTTTATATAATGTTCTTAGTCTACAAATTCCAAACTTGCTACCCTCGTGGCTGTATGTCTCTCAGTTAACAAGTTATAAGAAGATTTACTTTATATATATATATGTACTCTCTGTGAGCGTGTTCATGACTCTCCAGGTGTTTTAAGTGTGTTTATATAATGTTGTTAGTCTCCAGATTCCAAATTTTCTACCTTCGTGGCTGTATGTCTCTTCGTTTACGAATTATAAAAAGTTTTACTTTGTATATATATGTACTCTTAGTTAACAAGTTATAAGAAGATTTACTTTGTATATATATGTACTCTCTGTGAGCGTGTTCATGACTCTCCAGGTGTTTTAAGTGGGTTTATATAATGTTCTTAGTCTACAAATTCCAAACTTGCTACCCTCGTGGCTGTATGTCTCTCAGTTAACAAGTTATAAGAAGATTTACTTTATATATATATATGTACTCTCTGTGAGCGTGTTCATGACTCTCCAGGTGTTTTAAGTGGGTTTATATAATGTTCTTAGTCTACAAATTCCAAACTTGCTACCCTCGTGGCTGTATGTCTCTCAGTTACCAAGTTATAAGAAGATTTACTTTATATATATATATATATATATATATATATATATATATATATATATATGTACTCTCTGTGAGCGTGTTCATGACTCTCCAGGTGTTTTAAGTGTGTTTATATAATGTTCTTAGTCTCCAGATTCTAAATTTTCAACCCTCGTGGCTGTATGTCTCTTAGTTAACAAGTTATAAAAAGATTTACTTTGTATATATATATATATATATATATATATATATATATATATATATATATATATATGTACTCTCTGTGAGCGTGTTCATGATTCTCTAGGTGTTTTAAGTGTGTTTATATAATGTTGTTAGTCTCCAGATTCCAAATTTTCTACCTTCGTGGCTGTATGTCTCTTCGTTTACGAATTATATAAAGTTTTACTTTGTATATATATGTACTCTTAGTTAACAAGTTATAAGAAGATTTACTTTGTATATATATGTACTCTCTGTGAGCGTGTTCATGACTCTCCAGGTTTTTTAAGTGTGCTTATATAATGTTCTTAGTCTCCAGATTCAAAATTTTCAACCCTCGTGGCTGTATGTCTCTTAGTTAATAAGTTATAAGAAGATTTACTTTGTATATATATCTACTCTCTGTGAGCGTGTTTATGACTCTCCAGGTGTTTTAAGTGTGTTTATATAATGCTGTTAGTCTCCAGATTCCAAATTTTCTACCATCGTGGCTGTATGTTTCTTAGTTTACTAGTTATAAGAAGTTTTACTTTGTATATATATGTACTCTCTGTGAGCGTGTTCATGACTCTCCAGGTGTTATAAGTGTGTTTATATAATGTTCTTAGTCTCCAGATTCCAAATTTTCAACCCTCGTGGCTGTATGTCTCTTAGTTAACAAGTTATAAGAAGATTTACTTTGTATATATATGTACTCTCTGTGAGCGTGTTCATGACTCTCCAGGTGTTTTAAGTGTGTTTATATAATGTTCTTAGTCTCCAGATTCTAAATTTTCAACCCTCGTGGCTGTATGTCTCTTAGTTAACAAGTTATAAAAAGATTTACTTTGTATATATATATATATATATATATATATATATATATATGTATGTACTCTCTGTGAGCGTGTTCATGACTCTCTAGGTGTTTTAAGTGTGTTTATATAATGTTGTTAGTCTCCAGATTCCAAATTTTCTACCTTCGTGGCTGTATGTCTCTTCGTTTACGAATTATAAAAAGTTTTACTTTGTATATATATGTACTCTTAGTTAACAAGTTATAAGAAGATTTACTTTGTATATATATGTACTCTCTGTGAGCGTGTTCATGACTCTCCAGGTGTTTTAAGTGGGTTTATATAATGTTCTTAGTCTACAAATTCCAAACTTGCTACCCTCGTGGCTGTATGTCTCTCAGTTAACAAGTTATAAGAAGATTTACTTTATATATATATATGTACTCTCTGTGAGCGTGTTCATGACTCTCCAGGTGTTTTAAGTGTGTTTATATAATGTTGTTAGTCTCCAGATTCCAAATTTTCTACCTTCGTGGCTGTATGTCTCTTCGTTTACGAATTATAAAAAGTTTTACTTTGTATATATATGTACTCTTAGTTAACAAGTTATAAGAAGATTTACTTTGTATATATATGTACTCTCTGTGAGCGTGTTCATGACTCTCCAGGTGTTTTAAGTGGGTTTATATAATGTTCTTAGTCTACAAATTCCAAACTTGCTACCCTCGTGGCTGTATGTCTCTCAGTTAACAAGTTATAAGAAGATTTACTTTATATATATATATGTACTCTCTGTGAGCGTGTTCATGACTCTCCAGGTGTTTTAAGTGGGTTTATATAATGTTCTTAGTCTACAAATTCCAAACTTGCTACCCTCGTGGCTGTATGTCTCTCAGTTACCAAGTTATAAGAAGATTTACTTTATATATATATATATATATATATATATATATATATATATATATATATATATATATATATGTACTCTCTGTGAGCGTGTTCATGACTCTCCAGGTGTTTTAAGTGTGTTTATATAATGTTCTTAGTCTCCAGATTCTAAATTTTCAACCCTCGTGGCTGTATGTCTCTTAGTTAACAAGTTATAAAAAGATTTACTTTGTATATATATATATATATATATATATATATATATATATATATATATATATGTACTCTCTGTGAGCGTGTTCATGATTCTCTAGGTGTTTTAAGTGTGTTTATATAATGTTGTTAGTCTCCAGATTCCAAATTTTCTACCTTCGTGGCTGTATGTCTCTTCGTTTACGAATTATATAAAGTTTTACTTTGTATATATATGTACTCTTAGTTAACAAGTTATAAGAAGATTTACTTTGTATATATATGTACTCTCTGTGAGCGTGTTCATGACTCTCCAGGTTTTTTAAGTGTGCTTATATAATGTTCTTAGTCTCCAGATTCAAAATTTTCAACCCTCGTGGCTGTATGTCTCTTAGTTAATAAGTTATAAGAAGATTTACTTTGTATATATATCTACTCTCTGTGAGCGTGTTTATGACTCTCCAGGTGTTTTAAGTGTGTTTATATAATGCTGTTAGTCTCCAGATTCCAAATTTTCTACCATCGTGGCTGTATGTTTCTTAGTTTACTAGTTATAAGAAGTTTTACTTTGTATATATATGTACTCTCTGTGAGCGTGTTCATGACTCTCCAGGTGTTATAAGTGTGTTTATATAATGTTCTTAGTCTCCAGATTCCAAATTTTCAACCCTCGTGGCTGTATGTCTCTTAGTTAACAAGTTATAAGAAGATTTACTTTGTATATATATGTACTCTCTGTGAGCGTGTTCATGACTCTCCAGGTGTTTTAAGTGTGTTTATATAATGTTCTTAGTCTCCAGATTCTAAATTTTCAACCCTCGTGGCTGTATGTCTCTTAGTTAACAAGTTATAAAAAGATTTACTTTGTATATATATATATATATATATATATATATATATATATATATATATATGTACTCTCTGTGAGCGTGTTCATGACTCTCTAGGTGTTTTAAGTGTGTTTATATAATGTTGTTAGTCTCCAGATTCCAAATTTTCTACCTTCGTGGCTGTATGTCTCTTCGTTTACGAATTATAAAAAGTTTTACTTTGTATATATATGTACTCTTAGTTAACAAGTTATAAGAAGATTTACTTTGTATATATATGTACTCTCTGTGAGCGTGTTCATGACTCTCCAGGTGTTTTAAGTGGGTTTATATAATGTTCTTAGTCTACAAATTCCAAACTTGCTACCCTCGTGGCTGTATGTCTCTCAGTTACCAAGTTATAAGAAGATTTACTTTATATATATATATATGTACTCTCTGTGAGCGTGTTCATGACTCTCCAGGTGTTTTAAGTGTGTTTATATAATGTTCTTAGTCTCCAGATTCTAAATTTTCAACCCTCGTGGCTGTATGTCTCTTAGTTAACAAGTTATAAAAAGATTTACTTTGTATATATATATATATATATATATATATATATATATATATATGTACTCTCTGTGAGCGTGTTCATGACTCTCTAGGTGTTTTAAGTGTGTTTATATAATGTTGTTAGTCTCCAGATTCCAAATTTTCTACCTTCGTGGCTGTATGTCTCTTCGTTTACGAATTATAAAAAGTTTTACTTTGTATATATATGTACTCTTAGTTAACAAGTTATAAGAAGATTTACTTTGTATATATATGTACTCTCTGTGAGCGTGTTCATGACTCTCCAGGTTTTTTAAGTGTGCTTATATAATGTTCTTAGTCTCCAGATTCAAAATTTTCAACCCTCGTGGCTGTATGTCTCTTAGTTAATAAGTTATAAGAAGATTTACTTTGTATATATATCTACTCTCTGTGAGCGTGTTTATGACTCTCCAGGTGTTTTAAGTGTGTTTATATAATGCTGTTAGTCTCCAGATTCCAAATTTTCTACCATCGTGGCTGTATGTTTCTTAGTTTACTAGTTATAAGAAGTTTTACTTTGTATATATATGTACTCTCTGTGAGCGTGTTCATGACTCTCCAGGTGTTATAAGTGTGTTTATATAATGTTCTTAGTCTCCAGATTCCAAATTTTCAACCCTCGTGGCTGTATGTCTCTTAGTTAACAAGTTATAAGAAGATTTACTTTGTATATATATGTACTCTCTGTGAGCGTGTTCATGACTCTCCAGGTGTTTTAAGTGTGTTTATATAATGTTCTTAGTCTCCAGATTCCAAATTTTCAACCCTCGTGGCTGTATGTCTCTTAGTTAACAAGTTATAAGAAGATTTACTTTGTATATATATGTACTCTCTGTGAGCGTGTTCATGACTCTCCAGGTGTTTTAAGTGTGTTTATATAATGTTCTTAGTCTCTAGATTCTAAATTTTCAACCCTCGTGGCTGTATGTCTCTTAGTTAACAAGTTATAAAAAGATTTACTTTGTATATATATATATATATATATATATATATATATATATATATATATATATATATGTACTCTCTGTGAGCGTGTTCATGACTCTCTAGGTGTTTTAAGTGTGTTTATATAATGTTGTTAGTCTCCAGATTCCAAATTTTCTACCTTCGTGGCTGTATGTCTCTTCGTTTACGAATTATAAAAAGTTTTACTTTGTATATATATGTACTCTTAGTTAACAAGTTATAAGAAGATTTACTTTGTATATATATATGTACTCTCTGTGAGCGTGTTCATGACTCTCCAGGTTTTTTAAGTGTGCTTATATAATGTTCTTAGTCTCCAGATTCAAAATTTTCAACCCTCGTGGCTGTATGTCTCTTAGTTAATAAGTTATAAGAAGATTTACTTTGTATATATATCTACTCTCTGTGAGCGTGTTCATGACTCTCCAGGTGTTATAAGTGTGTTTATATAATGTTCTTAGTCTCCAGATTCCAAATTTTCAACCCTCGTGGCTGTATGTCTCTTAGTTAACAAGTTATAAGAAGATTTACTTTGTATATATATGTACTCTCTGTGAGCGTGTTCATGACTCTCCAGGTGTTTTAAGTGTGTTTATATAATGTTCTTAGTCTCCAGATTCTAAATTTTCAACCCTCGTGGCTGTATGTCTCTTAGTTAACAAGTTATAAAAAGATTTACTTTGTATATATATATATATATATATATATATATATATATGTATGTACTCTCTGTGAGCGTGTTCATGACTCTCTAGGTGTTTTAAGTGTGTTTATATAATGTTGTTAGTCTCCAGATTCCAAATTTTCTACCTTCGTGGCTGTATGTCTCTTCGTTTACGAATTATAAAAAGTTTTACTTTGTATATATATGTACTCTTAGTTAACAAGTTATAAGAAGATTTACTTTGTATATATATGTACTCTCTGTGAGCGTGTTCATGACTCTCCAGGTGTTTTAAGTGGGTTTATATAATGTTCTTAGTCTACAAATTCCAAACTTGCTACCCTCGTGGCTGTATGTCTCTCAGTTAACAAGTTATAAGAAGATTTACTTTATATATATATATGTACTCTCTGTGAGCGTGTTCATGACTCTCCAGGTGTTTTAAGTGTGTTTATATAATGTTGTTAGTCTCCAGATTCCAAATTTTCTACCTTCGTGGCTGTATGTCTCTTCGTTTACGAATTATAAAAAGTTTTACTTTGTATATATATGTACTCTTAGTTAACAAGTTATAAGAAGATTTACTTTGTATATATATGTACTCTCTGTGAGCGTGTTCATGACTCTCCAGGTGTTTTAAGTGGGTTTATATAATGTTCTTAGTCTACAAATTCCAAACTTGCTACCCTCGTGGCTGTATGTCTCTCAGTTAACAAGTTATAAGAAGATTTACTTTATATATATATATGTACTCTCTGTGAGCGTGTTCATGACTCTCCAGGTGTTTTAAGTGGGTTTATATAATGTTCTTAGTCTACAAATTCCAAACTTGCTACCCTCGTGGCTGTATGTCTCTCAGTTACCAAGTTATAAGAAGATTTACTTTATATATATATATATATATATATATATATATATATATATATATATATATATGTACTCTCTGTGAGCGTGTTCATGACTCTCCAGGTGTTTTAAGTGTGTTTATATAATGTTCTTAGTCTCCAGATTCTAAATTTTCAACCCTCGTGGCTGTATGTCTCTTAGTTAACAAGTTATAAAAAGATTTACTTTGTATATATATATATATATATATATATATATATATATATATATATATATATGTACTCTCTGTGAGCGTGTTCATGATTCTCTAGGTGTTTTAAGTGTGTTTATATAATGTTGTTAGTCTCCAGATTCCAAATTTTCTACCTTCGTGGCTGTATGTCTCTTCGTTTACGAATTATATAAAGTTTTACTTTGTATATATATGTACTCTTAGTTAACAAGTTATAAGAAGATTTACTTTGTATATATATGTACTCTCTGTGAGCGTGTTCATGACTCTCCAGGTTTTTTAAGTGTGCTTATATAATGTTCTTAGTCTCCAGATTCAAAATTTTCAACCCTCGTGGCTGTATGTCTCTTAGTTAATAAGTTATAAGAAGATTTACTTTGTATATATATCTACTCTCTGTGAGCGTGTTTATGACTCTCCAGGTGTTTTAAGTGTGTTTATATAATGCTGTTAGTCTCCAGATTCCAAATTTTCTACCATCGTGGCTGTATGTTTCTTAGTTTACTAGTTATAAGAAGTTTTACTTTGTATATATATGTACTCTCTGTGAGCGTGTTCATGACTCTCCAGGTGTTATAAGTGTGTTTATATAATGTTCTTAGTCTCCAGATTCCAAATTTTCAACCCTCGTGGCTGTATGTCTCTTAGTTAACAAGTTATAAGAAGATTTACTTTGTATATATATGTACTCTCTGTGAGCGTGTTCATGACTCTCCAGGTGTTTTAAGTGTGTTTATATAATGTTCTTAGTCTCCAGATTCTAAATTTTCAACCCTCGTGGCTGTATGTCTCTTAGTTAACAAGTTATAAAAAGATTTACTTTGTATATATATATATATATATATATATATATATATATATATATATATATATATGTACTCTCTGTGAGCGTGTTCATGACTCTCTAGGTGTTTTAAGTGTGTTTATATAATGTTGTTAGTCTCCAGATTCCAAATTTTCTACCTTCGTGGCTGTATGTCTCTTCGTTTACGAATTATAAAAAGTTTTACTTTGTATATATATGTACTCTTAGTTAACAAGTTATAAGAAGATTTACTTTGTATATATATGTACTCTCTGTGAGCGTGTTCATGACTCTCCAGGTGTTTTAAGTGGGTTTATATAATGTTCTTAGTCTACAAATTCCAAACTTGCTACCCTCGTGGCTGTATGTCTCTCAGTTACCAAGTTATAAGAAGATTTACTTTATATATATATATATGTACTCTCTGTGAGCGTGTTCATGACTCTCCAGGTGTTTTAAGTGTGTTTATATAATGTTCTTAGTCTCCAGATTCTAAATTTTCAACCCTCGTGGCTGTATGTCTCTTAGTTAACAAGTTATAAAAAGATTTACTTTGTATATATATATATATATATATATATATATATATATATATATATATATGTACTCTCTGTGAGCGTGTTCATGACTCTCTAGGTGTTTTAAGTGTGTTTATATAATGTTGTTAGTCTCCAGATTCCAAATTTTCTACCTTCGTGGCTGTATGTCTCTTCGTTTACGAATTATAAAAAGTTTTACTTTGTATATATATGTACTCTTAGTTAACAAGTTATAAGAAGATTTACTTTGTATATATATGTACTCTCTGTGAGCGTGTTCATGACTCTCCAGGTTTTTTAAGTGTGCTTATATAATGTTCTTAGTCTCCAGATTCAAAATTTTCAACCCTCGTGGCTGTATGTCTCTTAGTTAATAAGTTATAAGAAGATTTACTTTGTATATATATCTACTCTCTGTGAGCGTGTTTATGACTCTCCAGGTGTTTTAAGTGTGTTTATATAATGCTGTTAGTCTCCAGATTCCAAATTTTCTACCATCGTGGCTGTATGTTTCTTAGTTTACTAGTTATAAGAAGTTTTACTTTGTATATATATGTACTCTCTGTGAGCGTGTTCATGACTCTCCAGGTGTTATAAGTGTGTTTATATAATGTTCTTAGTCTCCAGATTCCAAATTTTCAACCCTCGTGGCTGTATGTCTCTTAGTTAACAAGTTATAAGAAGATTTACTTTGTATATATATGTACTCTCTGTGAGCGTGTTCATGACTCTCCAGGTGTTTTAAGTGTGTTTATATAATGTTCTTAGTCTCCAGATTCCAAATTTTCAACCCTCGTGGCTGTATGTCTCTTAGTTAACAAGTTATAAGAAGATTTACTTTGTATATATATGTACTCTCTGTGAGCGTGTTCATGACTCTCCAGGTGTTTTAAGTGTGTTTATATAATGTTCTTAGTCTCTAGATTCTAAATTTTCAACCCTCGTGGCTGTATGTCTCTTAGTTAACAAGTTATAAAAAGATTTACTTTGTATATATATATATATATATATATATATATATATATATATATATGTACTCTCTGTGAGCGTGTTCATGACTCTCTAGGTGTTTTAAGTGTGTTTATATAATGTTGTTAGTCTCCAGATTCCAAATTTTCTACCTTCGTGGCTGTATGTCTCTTCGTTTACGAATTATAAAAAGTTTTACTTTGTATATATATGTACTCTTAGTTAACAAGTTATAAGAAGATTTACTTTGTATATATATGTACTCTCTGTGAGCGTGTTCATGACTCTCCAGGTTTTTTAAGTGTGCTTATATAATGTTCTTAGTCTCCAGATTCAAAATTTTCAACCCTCGTGGCTGTATGTCTCTTAGTTAATAAGTTATAAGAAGATTTACTTTGTATATATATCTACTCTCTGTGAGCGTGTTCATGACTCTCCAGGTGTTTTAAGTGGGTTTATATAATGTTCTTAGTCTACAAATTCTAACTTGCTACCCTCGTGGCTGTATGTTTCTTAGTTTACTAGTTATAAGAAGTTTTACTTTGTATATATATGTACTCTCTGTGAGCGTGTTCATGACTCTCCAGGTGTTTTAAGTGGGTTTATATAATGTACTTAGTCTACAAATTCCAAACTTGCTACCCTCGTGGCTGTATGTCTCTCAGTTAACAAGTTATAAGAAGATTTACTTTGTATATATTTGTACTCTCTGTGAGCGTGTTCATGACTCTCCAAGTGTTTTAAGTGTGTTTATATAATGTTCTTAGTATCCAGATTCAAAATTTTCAACCCTCGTGGCTGTATGTCTCTTAGTTAACAAGTTATAAGAAGATTTACTTTGTATATATATGTACTCTCTGTGAGCGTGTTCATGACTCTCCAGGTGTTTTAAGTGGGTTTATATAATGTACTTAGTCTACAAATTCCAAACTTGCTACCCTCGTGGCTGTATGTCTCTCAGTTAACAAGTTATAAGACGATTTACTTTGTATATATATATGTACTCTCTGTGAGCGTGTTCATGAATCTCCAGGTGTTTTAAGTGTGTTTATATAATGTTCTTAGTCTCGAGATTCCAAATTTTCAACCCTCGTGGCTGTATGTCTCTTAGTTAACAAGTTATAAGAAGATTTACTTTGTATATATATGTACTCTCTGTGAGCGTATTCATGACTCTCCAGGTGTTTTAAGTGGGTTTATATAATGTACTTAGTCTACAAATTCCAAACTTGCTACCCTCGTGGCTGTATGTCTCTCAGTTAACAAGTTATAAGACGATTTACTTTGTATATATATATGTACTCTCTGTGAGCGTGTTCATGAATCTCCAGGTGTTTTAAGTGTGTTTATATAATGTTCTTAGTCTCGAGATTCCAAATTTTCAACCCTCGTGGCTGTATGTCTCTTAGTTAACAAGTTATAAGAAGATTTACTTTGTATATATATGTACTCTCTGTGAGCGTGTTCATGACTCTCCAGGTGTTTTAAGTGTGTTTATATAATGTTGTTAGTCTCCAGATTCCAAATTTTCTACCATCGTGGCAGTATGTCTCTTAGTTAACAAGTTATAAGAAGATTTACTTTGTATATATATGTACTCTCTGTGAGCGTGTTCATGACTCTCCAGGTGTTTTAAGTGTGTTTATATAATGTTGTTAGTCTCCAGATTCCAAATTTTCTACCATCGTGGCAGTATGTCTCTTAGTTAACAAGTTATAAGAAGATTTACTTTGTATATTTTTGTACTCTCTGTGAGCGTGTTCATGACTCTCCAAGTGTTTTAAGTGTGTTTATATAATGTTCTTAGTATCCAGATTCAAAATTTTCAACCCTCGTGGCTGTATGTCTCTTAGTTAACAAGTTATAAGAAGATTTACTTTGTATATATATGTACTCTCTGTGAGCGTGTTCATGACTCTCCAGGTGTTTTAAGTGTGTTTATATAATGTTGTTAGTCTCCAGATTTCAAATTTTCTACCATCGTGGCAGTATGTCTCTTAGTTAACAAGTTATAAGAAGATTTATTTTGTATATATATGTACTCTCTGTGAGCGTGTTCATGACTCTCCAGGTGTTTTAAGTGGGTTTATATAATGTTCTTTTTCTACAAATTCCAAACTTGCTACCCTCGTGGCTGTATGTCTCTCAGTTAACAAGTTATAAGAAGATTTACTTTGTATATATATGTACTCTCTGTGAGCGTGTTCATGACTCTCCAGGTTTTTTAAGTGTGCTTATATAATGTTCTTAGTCTCCAGATTCAAAATTTTCAACCCTCGTGGCTGTATGTCTCTTAGTTAATAAGTTATAAGAAGATTTACTTTGTATATATATCTACTCTCTGTGACCGTGTTCATGACTCTCTAGGTGTTTTAAGTGTGTTTATATAATATTCTTAGTCTCCAGATTCCAAATTTTCTACCCTCGTGGCTGTATGTCTCTTAGTTAACAAGTTATAAGAAGATTTACTTTGTATATATATGTACTCTCTGTGAGCGTGTTCATGACTCTCCAGGTGTTTTAAGTGTGTTTATATTATGTTCTTAGTATCCAGATTCAAAATTTTCAACCCTCGTGGCTGTATGTCTCTTAGATAACAAGTTATAAGAAGATTTACTTTGTTTATATATCTACTCTCTGTGAGCGTGTTCATGACTCTCCAGGTGTTTTAAGTGGGTTTATATAATGTTCTTAGTCTACAAATTCCAAACTTGCTACCCTCGTGGCTGTATGTCTCTCAGTTAACAAGTTATAAGAAGATTTACTTTGTATATATATGTACTCTCTGTGAGCGTGTTCATGACTCTCCAGGTGTTTTAAGTGTGTTTATATAATGTTCTTAGTCTCCAGATTCCAAATTTTCAACCCTCGTGGCTGTATGTCTCTTAGTTAACAAGTTATAAGAAGATTTACTTTGTATATATATGTACTCTCTGTGAGCGTGTTCATGACTCTCCAGGTGTTTTAAGTGTGTTTATATAATGTTCTTAGTCTCTAGATTCTAAATTTTCAACCCTCGTGGCTGTATGTCTCTTAGTTAACAAGTTATAAAAAGATTTACTTTGTATATACCGGGTGTCCTAGCTCGACCGACACATGGGAGTTTTACATAGGAAATCAGTTAATTATGAATAGTATCTCCCCAGTGCAAGATATTAACTTCAAATTTTGTATGCTTGTTGGGGAATATTATTTCTACGGATTACAGTTATTTGAAATATGTAATTTCGTCTGCAAGACGAGATTTATTAAATTATAAAATCTAACATTTTCGTTCAAAATCAGTCAGCCATGGAAATAAAAGAAAATATCTATGTGACAGTTCTGACAGTTAATGACATGCCATTGTAGATATTTATATTTTTGTAATATTGGTATATTATTTAACAAAAAGAAACTAAATTCAACTTAAATAAAATTAAAATACTGGGAATAAGAATTAAAATCAGTGATATGTCACTAAACTGTCAGATAAATATTTTCTTTTATTTCCATGGCTGACTGATTTTGAACGAAAATATTAGATTTTAAATTTAATAAATCTCGCCCTGCAGACGAAATTGCATATTTCAAATAAGTGTGATCCATAGAATTAATATTCTCCGATAAGTATACAAAATTTCAAGTTAATATCTTGCACTGGGGAGATACTATTCATAATTAACTGATTTCCCATGTAAAACTCCCATGTGTCGGTCGAGCTGGGACATCCGGTATATATATATATATATATATATATATATATATATATATGTACTCTCTGTGAGCGTGTTCATGACTCTCTAGGTGTTTTAAGTGTGTTTATATAATGTTGTTAGTCTCCAGATTCCAAATTTTCTACCTTCGTGGCTGTATGTCTCTTCGTTTACGAATTATAAAAAGTTTTACTTTGTATATATATGTACTCTTAGTTAACAAGTTATAAGAAGATTTACTTTGTATATATATGTACTCTCTGTGAGCGTGTTCATGACTCTCCAGGTTTTTTAAGTGTGCTTATATAATGTTCTTAGTCTCCAGATTCAAAATTTTCAACCCTCGTGGCTGTATGTCTCTTAGTTAATAAGTTATAAGAAGATTTACTTTGTATATATATCTACTCTCTGTGAGCGTGTTCATGACTCTCCAGGTGTTTTAAGTGGGTTTATATAATGTTCTTAGTCTACAAATTCTAACTTGCTACCCTCGTGGCTGTATGTTTCTTAGTTTACTAGTTATAAGAAGTTTTACTTTGTATATATATGTACTCTCTGTGAGCGTGTTCATGACTCTCCAGGTGTTTTAAGTGGGTTTATATAATGTACTTAGTCTACAAATTCCAAACTTGCTACCCTCGTGGCTGTATGTCTCTCAGTTAACAAGTTATAAGAAGATTTACTTTGTATATATTTGTACTCTCTGTGAGCGTGTTCATGACTCTCCAAGTGTTTTAAGTGTGTTTATATAATGTTCTTAGTATCCAGATTCAAAATTTTCAACCCTCGTGGCTGTATGTCTCTTAGTTAACAAGTTATAAGAAGATTTACTTTGTATATATATGTACTCTCTGTGAGCGTGTTCATGACTCTCCAGGTGTTTTAAGTGGGTTTATATAATGTACTTAGTCTACAAATTCCAAACTTGCTACCCTCGTGGCTGTATGTCTCTCAGTTAACAAGTTATAAGACGATTTACTTTGTATATATATATGTACTCTCTGTGAGCGTGTTCATGAATCTCCAGGTGTTTTAAGTGTGTTTATATAATGTTCTTAGTCTCGAGATTCCAAATTTTCAACCCTCGTGGCTGTATGTCTCTTAGTTAACAAGTTATAAGAAGATTTACTTTGTATATATATGTACTCTCTGTGAGCGTATTCATGACTCTCCAGGTGTTTTAAGTGGGTTTATATAATGTACTTAGTCTACAAATTCCAAACTTGCTACCCTCGTGGCTGTATGTCTCTCAGTTAACAAGTTATAAGACGATTTACTTTGTATATATATATGTACTCTCTGTGAGCGTGTTCATGAATCTCCAGGTGTTTTAAGTGTGTTTATATAATGTTCTTAGTCTCGAGATTCCAAATTTTCAACCCTCGTGGCTGTATGTCTCTTAGTTAACAAGTTATAAGAAGATTTACTTTGTATATATATGTACTCTCTGTGAGCGTGTTCATGACTCTCCAGGTGTTTTAAGTGTGTTTATATAATGTTGTTAGTCTCCAGATTCCAAATTTTCTACCATCGTGGCAGTATGTCTCTTAGTTAACAAGTTATAAGAAGATTTACTTTGTATATTTTTGTACTCTCTGTGAGCGTGTTCATGACTCTCCAAGTGTTTTAAGTGTGTTTATATAATGTTCTTAGTATCCAGATTCAAAATTTTCAACCCTCGTGGCTGTATGTCTCTTAGTTAACAAGTTATAAGAAGATTTACTTTGTATATATATGTACTCTCTGTGAGCGTGTTCATGACTCTCCAGGTGTTTTAAGTGTGTTTATATAATGTTGTTAGTCTCCAGATTTCAAATTTTCTACCATCGTGGCAGTATGTCTCTTAGTTAACAAGTTATAAGAAGATTTACTTTGTATATATATGTACTCTCTGTGAGCGTGTTCATGACTCTCCAGGTGTTTTAAGTGGGTTTATATAATGTTCTTTTTCTACAAATTCCAAACTTGCTACCCTCGTGGCTGTATGTCTCTCAGTTAACAAGTTATAAGAAGATTTACTTTGTATATATATGTACTCTCTGTGAGCGTGTTCATGACTCTCCAGGTTTTTTAAGTGTGCTTATATAATGTTCTTAGTCTCCAGATTCAAAATTTTCAACCCTCGTGGCTGTATGTCTCTTAGTTAATAAGTTATAAGAAGATTTACTTTGTATATATATCTACTCTCTGTGACCGTGTTCATGACTCTCTAGGTGTTTTAAGTGTGTTTATATAATATTCTTAGTCTCCAGATTCCAAATTTTCTACCCTCGTGGCTGTATGTCTCTTAGTTAACAAGTTATAAGAAGATTTACTTTGTATATATATGTACTCTCTGTGAGCGTGTTCATGACTCTCCAGGTGTTTTAAGTGTGTTTATATTATGTTCTTAGTATCCAGATTCAAAATTTTCAACCCTCGTGGCTGTATGTCTCTTAGATAACAAGTTATAAGAAGATTTACTTTGTTTATATATCTACTCTCTGTGAGCGTGTTCATGACTCTCCAGGTGTTTTAAGTGGGTTTATATAATGTTCTTAGTCTACAAATTCCAAACTTGCTACCCTCGTGGCTGTATGTCTCTCAGTTAACAAGTTATAAGAAGATTTACTTTGTATATATATGTACTCTCTGTGAGCGTGTTCATGACTCTCCAGGTGTTTTAAGTGTGTTTATATTATGTTCTTAGTATCCAGATTCAAAATTTTCAACCCTCGTGGCTGTATGTCTCTTAGATAACAAGTTATAAGAAGATTTACTTTGTTTATATATCTACTCTCTGTGAGCGTGTTCATGACTCTCCAGGTGTTTTAAGTGGGTTTATATAATGTTCTTAGTCTACAAATTCCAAACTTGCTACCCTCGTGGCTGTATGTCTCTCAGTTAACAAGTTATAAGAAGATTTACTTTGTTTATATATCTACTCTCTGTGAGCGTGTTCATGACTCTCCAGGTGTTTTAAGTGGGTTTATATAATGTTCTTAGTCTACAAATTCCAAACTTGCTACCCTCGTGGCTGTATGTCTCCCAGTTAACAAGTTATAAGAAGATTTACTTTGTATATATATCTACTCTCTGTGAGCGTGTTCATGACTCTCTAGGTGTTTTAAGTGTGTTTATATAATGTTCTTAGTCTCCAAATTCCAAATTTTCTACCTTCGTGGCTGTATGTCTCTTAGTTTACAAATTATAAGAAGATTTACTTTGTATATATATATGTACTCTCTGTGAGCGTGTTCATGACACTCCAGGTGTTTTAAGTGTGTTTATATAATGTTCTTAGTCTACAAATTCCAAACTTGCTACCCTCGTGGCTGTATGTCTCTTAGTTAACAAGTTATAAGAAGATTTACTTTGTATATATATATGTACTCTCTGTGAGCGTGTTCATGACTCTCCAGGTGTTTTAAGTGTGTTTATATAATATTCTTAGTATCCAGATTCCAAATTTTCTAACTTCGTCGCTGTATGTCTCTTAGTTTATAAATTATAAGAAGATTTACTTTGTATATATATATGTACTCTCTGTGAGCGTGTTCATGACTCTCCAGGTGTTTTAAGTGTGTTTATATAATGTTCTTAGTCTCCAGATTCCAAATTTTCAACCCTCGTTGCTGTATGTCTCTTAGTTAACAAGTTATAAGAAGATTTACTTTGTATATATATCTACTCTCAGTTGGCTTACAACCGTCGAGCAGTGCAGACGTGTGGTTCTATTCCGTGCGCGTGCAGTGTCGAAAAGTGTGTCATACAGTGTGTGCTTACAGTACAAATTTATTTCCTGTGTTCATCGCAATGAAGTATGTCGAAGAAGATTGAAAAGTCAATAGCTAAAATAACAAAAAGAGACGGCGTCTTCTTTTTGATTCCACCCAGCGGGAAAACATCTATACCGCCAGAGCTTAAGAATGCAGCATTGGTACCAGCCAAGCTCAGTAAATCAACCCGGCACATCCCCAACCAACCTAGCTATGCCTGTTAACCATTCACCACTTAGAAATTCCAACACAACACCAACTACGACTTATCCTCAGACACTTTCATCAACCAATACGCCCCCAGCCAACCCCATAACGGACGCTTCTCAGAATCCTCTCCAAACTAATACTCCAATTCCCTTTACACAGATATCCGAAATCGAAAATCAGCCTCAAACTCAAAACTCTCCTACAGGATACACCCAGATTTTTCCACCTTTATCGAACAGCGCGAACAGTAGCTCAGAATGGCAAACAGTTAAATCAAACAAAACAAAACGAAACAGTCCAGAAATTAACAGCAGGAACGTCAGACAAAAAACTCTAACTGATTTTGTGGTAAGGATAAATACTCAAAATAGATTCCAGGAATTAACTAATCAAGACCAAGAAAATGATAATGATGACGAAAATACAGTTGAAAAACGAAAACCTAAACCGCCACCTATTTTTATTCCTGATATAATTAAATTGCAACCATTACTGGAAATATTGAACTTAGTAGTCAAGGATGATTATTTTTTAAAATCATTGTCAAACAATCAGGTTAAAGTCCAACCCCATACATCTGAGAGTTACACAAAAATCATTAAGACCTTAACAGAGGAAAAAAAACGGCTTTTCATACATATCAGTTAAAACAGAAAAGAAACTTTAGAACAGTCCTAAGAAATATCCACTACTCTGCGGATATAGAATATTTGAAAACTGAAATAGAGTCGTATGGTCACAAAGTTATTAATATTCACAATATTAAAAATTGGAAAACTAAACAGCCGCTTCCCATGTTTTATGTGGACTTAGAACAGCAGGAAAATAATAAAAAAGTATACGACATTAAATATTTATTAAACTGCAAAATTGAATTCGAACCTCCGCGAGTAAAACGACAAATCGTACAGTGTACTAATTGCCAAAGATACGGACATACCCATAACTACTGCGAGCGGCAAGCACGCTGTGTGAAATGTGGGAAAAATCATCATACATCTACGTGTGAAAAACCATCTAATACAGATGCAACCTGTGCCTTATATGATGGAAAACACCCTGCAAATTACAAAGGTTGCGCAATATACAAAGAGATTCAAAAAAGAAAATATCCCACTTTACGTACTAAACAAATTACTCAACGACCTACAAATAATAATATCAACATCCGTCCAGCACAATATGTAAACAATAACAATACATATGCAAGTGTTGCAAAAATGTCTAATCAGCAACCTACTAATATTAATGCAATGTAACAGGTACGGTCGCCTAGGACGAAATCTAATACCTGACATACAAGGGGTGTTTAGAAAATTTACTTGACCCAAAGTAATCCACTAATTATATTAATGCAAGACTTATTTATGATCAAGGGTAACGAAGGTCGCTGCCACCACTATCACGAATTTATTAGTCTGCCGCGATAGAAGCAGACAAAAGAAAATGATGACAGACACGGCTGTCTTCCGACAAAATTTATATGTGACGGTATTTGCTAAAATACCTTAATTCGCAACAGGAATAATTAGGGGTTTCTAAATTCAAAGAGAACTGCTCAATATAACAATTTATTTACACACAATTATTTAACAACAACTTAATATTACTTAACTACTCTTGTGACATGGGAGAACGATACTAACAATTTGGACTCTCAACAATTAAAATAATAAAAATAGGGCGACCTCAGAGTTGCTATGCTATCAGCCTAGGTTCAACACCTCACACTACTACTACCAAAGTAATAATGTTAATTCTACTTACTATTCATCACTGGTCAGCCTCGGATGAAGCACTTTATTAGTTTATATTATAAGACTCTACAGTTAAAAATAGTAATTAATTAAGTTCGATCTGGACTCGGACGACGACGGCTTCAACACACAACACAAAAATATCTAAAGTCACTAAGACAATTTAGTTATCAAAATTTAGAAAGATTCGCAAGACTGTCACAAGAAGATCACTTAGATCTGTTCAGTTTGAAGTCAGCGGAGAGAATTCTCTTAGATAAAATTATGTGGAAGGAACTTCGCATAATTTTACCCCTACTTTTCCCAATAAGGGGGTGTTTCTTACACCCTCATTGGTCATTTCAAATATTGTACAGCGTTAGTTTCATTAACTGACTCCCGTCCGAGCGGCAACGCTGGAAGACGCAAAAAAAATCCCTAACGGACTTTTGAGACCTCCAAGTATTTGTCGCCGGACGCTGTCAATCATGAAATGTGATCTTAAGATTGCTTTCCCATTGTATTCTCAAAAACTGCCCTTTTCTATTTAGCTTTTAAAATTTATTGCTTCCTTAACCCCATGTAGTACCATTTACTTTATTGCTCTCAAATGTTCCAACGAAAAGCAATCTTAAAACCTTACAAAAAATCTACATTTACAATACTATGTTTTTCTACCATTGTCCTTTTATTACACCAGCTGCAAGTACAGCTGGCATATTACTTAATTTGTTTAAACAATTTCCTCTAAAACAAGGAGCCGCAGAGCGAGCGTGTTACAACTTCCCTATCCCCTTAAAATAAATTATCTTCCTGAAGGGCAAATAATTTATTATCCCAACTACTTAGTATTGGTAAGACCCGAGCTCCTGGGTAAGGGTCGCTGCTCTTCGGTACCTGTCCTCGACTGGAAACCGCAATGATCTTCGCCTTTTGAGTCGTTCGTCCGTAGTCCTTTCTGTGGTTACAGCCATCATTGGCCTCTGCGGGGCGCCTCTCTGGGCAGTCCTAAAACCATAACCCCACGGCAGAATCACTGGTCCTAACAATTTTATATTCTAACATGCAACTATTATACATACAATTCTTATAATACATTACAAAATGGGAATTCTAGTGTGAATAACATTATTTGCACGAACTTGTTCTTGAGGCAATAACTTTTCTTGTACCGCAGATCTGGTACGAGAGGATCCAGCTTCTAGTGCTGCTAAACTAATTATTTCCGTTCGAGGTGCAGTTCTTGTTACATACGGTTTAATATTAATAGGACATTTTTTATAAATCAGTATTAGTGCCAATATAATTCCTCCAATAACACCCAATATAATCGAACCATAGTAAGTAATTTCTTTATGACTTTTTCTCGTTCTTAAATTCTGGATTTCCGAATGCCAATCATTTACATCTACCCCAAGCTTAAGTTGATCTAATTTGATCGTCTTAATCAATTCATTTACTTCGTCCTTTGATCCACCTTTATTACTAAAATTACTAACATGTGAAATATTTGTCTCCAATGGTGGTACGATAACATTATCATAATATCTCGACTGCATACTACTCGTGGTAATCGACTGAGGTAATAAAAAGTAACTCTGACTATGCGCTATACAAGTGGATGGAATATTAACAATTCCCGTTCCTTTTAAAACAACATTCGTACTATTAAATCTTTGAGGATCTTTTTCACTCGGGCAACTAATTGTTAGTAAGTCCCTTTGCACACTATATATCCACGAATTACTATTTTTAGAGCGATACATGACTGATTTTGATTCTAGGACAACTTTATGTTTGCAAAGTTTACTCGCGGAGTCTGTATTACCTAAGAATAACGCGGTTAAACAAGATAACTCCGAAATTTTTCTAATTGGTTTTGAAGGCGGGCAAATTTTTATAAATCCATCTCTACACATTAATAAATCTTGAGTGTCCATTTCCATATAATACTGTCCGTCCTCTGATAATGCCAGATAATTATTTGGTGTCTCTACGACCAATTTAGTATGTTCGGCTCCTGATTCATACGGTAACGGCAATGCACGGTATACATTAAAATATCGACCAGGTGCTTTTAGCGGAATGGTAACAAAAATTCTTAGAGTTTCGTTAAAATATGCTGCTCTAACCTTCGCGATATCGTAATATAAAAACGCGTTTTTATCGAAATCAGATACTATTAGCGACAAGCCCGTAGGTAACTGATTTCTAATTGAATTTAATGCCTCCTTTAATAAACTCGGACTAATAAAGACAGGACTTAATTTCTGTAAAGCAGTTGCTTCTAAAGCATTGCCTAAATCCGAAATAACTTCTTTAACGTCATTCAATATATATTCAGCCGTTCTTAATGCCGAATTTAAATTTATACTTTGAATCAATTTTGCATCAAAATGTAAACTTTCTTTTTCTTTAAAAATCTGATCTACTTTGGTATTTAATAATGCAACAACAGTTTTTAATTTCGCGAAATTTTCTTTCATCATTTTATCGTTATCTTGTAATTTCTTTACTACGGTTACTTGCTCATTCATTACACTTAAAATACCATCCGATTTTTGATTTAACTCGGTAATTTTCTCATTAACATCTTCTAGATCGGCATTATCTGCGGTACCGAACAAAAATTTCAAAATATTACCGCCCAAATTAATAAGACCTCGTTTGCCTCTCTTTACCTCATATGGTGCAATTGTTCTATACAAATTATATAATTTCTCTTTCAATTTTGCTACATCATTGCTAATAATTCCTAACTCTCTACTTACTATATCATTTAAAGCAGTCTTGAAAGATGATTCCATGTCCTCTCCAAGTCGAACGTCCAACTTCATCACATCGCGTAGAACATCTTCGAATGCCTCCAACACGAGCCGACAATCACTCAGATTGATATCCGTGGATAGGATCCAATTATCACCGGTTAGCAGTACCTCTTCCTCCTTAATAAAAACAAGTCCCTTGTCCATCCCTGGCATGGAATCTTCTGCTGTTATTGAGCCCAATAACGCGAGCAACACTAGACCTCTGAACACTGAAATCACACATGATTAACACAAGAACAAATATGTTACAATGACACTGCGGATCTATATCCGACTTTTAGCTACCCATGGTTCATCGGGAACCCGACCGTAACTACGTAATGAATATCTACTTCGCGGAGTTTCGGTATTTTCACTTGGCCCGGTATTATTATTAATTATGGGTTGACTATGCACGTCCACCTCTACATTTACGGTGACTCCGCCCGGTTCATTTAATGATTCTAAACTTACGGCTCTGCTAATCGTATTATCACTCTCTCGTTGAGTATTATCGCTCTGACGCGGCGTATACATGTAATCAAACTTTTTCATGTCAATCACGCGTGGAACTGGACTCTTCTTTACTTCTAGAGTACTATGATTTGGTTCCACGTATAATTTCAACCGATTTACATTTACTAATATTTCTTTACCTCCGTCCACGTTCTGGATCACAAAGTTTACCGGACTAGTTTGTTTATTAATTCTATACGGACCTATCCATGGCTTCACAAATTTTCTACTTAATCCCTGTTTAACTACTTCATTATGTAGAAATACTAAATCTCCAACTTGAAAATTTCGGACTGCGGTCTTTTTATTGTATTGAACCTGATTCCTACTTTGAGCTTTGCTAATTCGTTCTTTTACTATTTTATACGCGTCTTTAATTCGTTCTTCGATACTCTGACTGTAATCTGTATCACTCTTTTTATCTAACGGTTCTATATTATCTTCAAGTGGTATCTCAAACTCCCGACCATACATTAAAAAGAATGGTGTTTCTCCCGTTGAGTTATGAACCGAATTTCTTATAGCCATTAATACGTAAGGAATCCATAAATCCCAATCTTTATGATCTTTACTAATATAATGCGACATTGTATCTGAAAAAGTTCTATGAAATCGTTCAATACACCCATTTCCCATAGGATGGTACGCGGTTGTTTGTAATTTTTTTATACCGAATAAATGACACACGCTCTTAAATAGTTTCGATAAAAAGTTGGTCCCTTTGTCTGTTAAAAGCTGTTTAGGTACTCCATGCCTTGCAATAATATGCGAAACAAACACATTAGCTACTGTCTCTGCTTTATCATCAGGTATCGGTATTGCCTCGGGATAACGCGTAAACGCATCAATAAAAGTTAAAATATACTTGTTACCTCGACTGGTTCTTTCAAATGGACCTACAATGTCCATAGCCGTACGCTCAAAAGGTTTACTAAGTTCATTGAACTGTTGCAAGGGTGCTGGTCTTAGATGAGGCGAAGTTTTTCTTTCGTTACACGATAAACAACGCTCACAATATTCCTTAATCTGCTTACCCATATTTTCCCAAAAGAATTTCTTTTTAATCAAATTATACGTCTTTTCGAAACCCGGATGACCTGCATACGACAGATCATGATGAATCCTTATGATTTTATTTACCATGGAGGCTGGAACCACTAATCTATCTTCGCGCTCATTTGAATCTCTTAATTTATAAATTAATCCGTCCCTGTCTTTATAAAATTTAGAAATTTGCGAATTTTGTTCATTTTCTAACAATTTATTTAATTTCAACTCTTTTTCTTGTTCTAATTTTATGGTTTCCCGATCACATATTGGCTCATAATTATCTACGCAATTAATTTCTATACGCGACAAGGTGTCCGCATTAGTATTTAATTTTCCCGGTTTGTGTATAATATCAAATACATACTCCGACAATTTTAAAGACCAATTTAACAATCGACTACTTGGGTCGTTTACTTTATTTAACCAGCGAAGTGGACTATGATCGGTTATCAATGTAAATTTTCTCCCGTATAAATAACATCTGAAAAATTTAACTGCCCATATAACTGCTAAACATTCTTTTTGTATTGTTGGATAATTAGTTTCGGCTTTATTTAAAACACGGCTCGCGTAAGCAATTGGGTGTTCTACTCCGTTGCGATTTTGACTCAAAATCGCACCTAATGCAATATTTGACGCGTCCGTTGTTAATGTAAATGGCTGACTAAAATCGGGGTATATTAATATCGGTTCTTTAATTAACGCGCTTCTCAATTTATCAAACGCAAATTTTGTTTCTGTCTCCCATTTAAATGGAATATCTTTCTTTAAAAGTGTAGTTAGTGGTTTCGCTGATTCTGCGAAGTCAGGTATAAACCGACGATAAAATCCTACTAATCCCAAAAATGACCTAACGTCTCTCACGGTTTTTGGTGTCGGAAATTTCTCTATTGCATCTATTTTTGACGGATCTGGTTTGACTCCTTCTGCCGAAATAATGTGACCTAAATACGCGGTTTCTCTACGTACAAATTCACATTTACTAGGTTTTAATTTTAAATTAAATTTCCGCAATCTATTAAACACGTCTTTAATTTTCATTAAATGTTCTTCTATATTATCTCCCGAAAATATGCATATATCATCTAAATAAACATAACATTTTTCCCCAACTAATCCACTTAGTACACAATACATCAGCCTTTGAAATGTACTTGGCGCATTACATAAACCGAACGGCATTCTATTCCACTGATAATGCCCCCACGGCGAACTAAACCCAGTCTTTTCCTTATCTTCCTCGGCAATTTCTACCTGGTGGTAACCTGATGCTAAATCTAAGGTTGTAAATAAAGCAGCGCCATTCATATGCGAAATTGTATCTTGCAAATTCGGCAACGGTAAGAAATCTTTCTTCGTTATTTTATTTAACTCGCGAAAGTCTACACACAGTCTAACTTTCTTCGAACCGTCCGACAGTTCTCGATTTACTAAGACAATAGGAGCTGACCAAGGTGAGTCACTCTCCTCAATAATACCGTCTTTTAACAATTCGTCAATTTGTTTTTGCAATGTCTCTTTTTGCGTGAATGGAACACGATACGGCCTTTTTGCAATTGGATGAACATCATCTGTTATAATCCGATGTTTCACTTTCGATGTGCAACCTAACTTTACTCCCGGCTGTATAAATATATCTTTGTATTCTAATAACACTTTTTCAACTTTTTGCCTATCGTTACTCGGTAAGTGATCTAATTGAAATAAGGTTCGAAAATCTACTTCTTGTACGGATGCTATTACGCTACTCGATTCGCTAAATGTACTAATGTCCTCTTTGACATTTTCCTCAAAACCCACAATGGTTTTAGCAGGGATAACCACACTGTCTTGCGACACATTCATGAGCTTTACCGGTACCACGGTCTCATCGCTCCTAGCAAGCACTCTAGCTGCTATAACTCCTTGAATTTCCAGTTCGACTGGCTCAATTAAGACACATCCTGCTTTATTTAAAACATTTAACTCAACATTCCTCTCTGCTAAGCACACAGCTTCAGACCTAGGAGGTATTGTAATATTCTTTTTAATACGAACCGATCTTATATCCTTGTTTGCATTTTCCGTACTATTTTCAATTTTAACTTCCGAAGAAATTCCGGTAATTTCCATATTATTGCCTGAACCGTTTGAAACGACCGCATTATGGTCAACCTTAACAATTTCCTCGAAATGAACCTTTTTCAATTTACTTGTTGGCACACTTTCCTTTAACAATACATCTTCAGGGTTTGTACCTGATGTTCCATCTCTTTCTAAGCTACTGTTTTGACACAGTGAGCTGCTACTTACAAAGTTACTTTGCAATCCGCTTTTTGAATTATTTAAATTTTCATCATTTTTACGGCATGTACCTACAGCTTTATTACTTTCGTCAAAATTACTTTCTTTGTTTTCACGATTACAAAATTTTGAACTATCGTGAGTGACCTCTGTACCGTACGAGTCACTGTTTTCGCTAGTGCAATCTCGCCTTTCAATTTTGATTTCTTCCCGATTAATTTCCCTACATTGCGAGTCATTCTTCTCGCTAACCGTTTCTCGATTTTCTTCACGATTTTTAGTTTTCGTTACTTCGCGATTTAATTCATTATCACGCGAATTACTTTCTTTATTCCATCGTACGTGATTTTCTTCGGGACTTTGAATATTTATACTCCTGTGAGTATCTTCCCTAACTCGCGAACCATGATCGTTTCTAAACCGTCCGTGATATTCTTCGCGACGTGGAGTCTTTTTACTACCGTGAATATCTTCTCTAACTCGCGAAACTTGTTCGTCGCTAAACCGTACGCGATGTTCTTCGCGACGTTGGGCCTTTATACTCCCGTGAGTATCTTGCTTTGTACTCGACAAATAATCGCGAACTGGGACTTCCGTGTCATACAAAGAACCTAACGATCGTTTTGTTTTATAGTTATTCGCAATACGAGGTGCTGAAATAAAATTATTTTCGATTAATTTTGGAACATAAAGTTCCTGATTCTCTGCTAGATTCGCTTTTTCGCTTAGAAATTCGTAACCGCTACTATTTGCCTTTCTTCCAAATTTATCTTTAGTGTTTTGTGTAATTGTTGAAATCGCGAGTCGTTCCGAACAAATTACTATCTCATTACATGCATAATTAATTTGAGCTTTATACTCCGTTAAAAAATCTACACCAAGTATCCCGTCGGTAGCTAAATTGATACTATCATCACACACTACAAAATTATGATAAATACTACTACGGCCTACATGTAATTTTACTCTCGTAGTCCCAACTACAGGTAATTCCTTCCCAGAAATACCTACAATACTACGCGTGTGTGCGATTGGAAACAACCGCTGTCCCTCAACTACATACCGCTTGATAATACTAACGCATGCACCAGTATCAATTAAAAATTCTAAATTTCTACCATTCACAACTAATTCTACTTTGTTACTTTTTCTACTACTAGGGAGAGTGGTTACTAAATCATTTTTTCGCGGTTCTCTATTACGGCCGCGCGAATCGGGACAAACATCCGCGGCCATATCTAGTTTAAATCTTTGTTATAAGTAATTTCTTTCATTCCCTTCTTTGGAAATTTAGGCGGGTTTATAATAGAACGACAAACATCTGCTTGATGTCCGCGCTTATTACATCTTTTACATATTATATTGTAACGGCAATCTTTTGCAAAATGCCCGAATTTTTGACAATTGAAACAACGGCTTTTATTTCTAAAATTAGATTCTGGACTCCTTTCTCGATTATTTTCGTTTTTATGCGTGTTCTTTTCTAAGTTCTTTTCCACGTTCTGCATGTGACTCAAAGTTAAAACTTGAATTAGTTTATCAATTGATGCCGTTAAATTTGATTCATTTGCTCGCGTACTTTCATTTTCGACCGGAGTTTTAACTGTTATTCTATTAACAAAATCTGAATCCTCGCGACGCATCATGTTAAATGCCGATTCTGATTTCTTTGCAACTTCTACTGCTTTATCAAAAGTTTTTGGATTTTCGTAAAATACATCTCTCTGTAAATGTGGTAAAATTCCCGAAACAAATTGATTTAATAACAGTTTTTCTATATATCGCGAATTATCTTCACGCGCTCCTTCCGAATTATCTTCGAAGCTCTCCATAAAGCAATTACCTAATGCATGCAGTCTACATACATATGCAGAAATTTTTTCGTCCCTATTCTGATAGCAACTATTAAAAGCCCTTTGTATCGTTCTCGAGTCTTGCTTGGGTTGATATCTTTCTAATAATTCTCTTTTGATTATTTTCCAATCTTTCGAATCTCTAGTTTTTGAATTATTTTTAATATACCATGCCGCGTCTCCAAGTAAATTTAATTTTACTACACTAATTACATAATCTGAACTCCATTTTCCAATATTTTTACAATTCTCAATTTTGTCTATAAAATCTACTACGCTTTCATCTGATTTTCCCGAAAATGTTGGAATTTTCATATTAACCCCAGATAAGGATGAAACTGCTACTAAGTAGTCTAACATCTGTTGATCATTCAATTGGAGTGAACGAGTTGTTTCACTCAAATCGGGTGAACCAGTTGTGTTCGGCATTTTACTTGCTTTACTTTATTAACAATGAAGCAATAACTACACAAAGTTCTTTATTGCTTTACACTTCTACCGACTTAGGGGCTCGGGACTACCTAACTGACCGTAATAAATCCACTAAGAATTTACTTACGTATATAAAACTCTTTTGTCGTTCTGCAAGTACGACAACTACCAATTTCCAAATAAAATGAACACAACAGGTACTTATTCTCAACAAATGCAAATATTGACTCTACAAATACCTCAAAAATCAAAATGTAATAATAACACACAGTAGTTTATTACAATTTTGAAAACTAAATTTTGTCGGTTTAAATGGCTTAACTGGAATGAGAGGGTTTAAGTATTAAAAAAAATATTTAGATCCCAGCGCTTTGCCACCAAAATATGTAACAGGTACGGTCGCCTAGGACGAAATCTAATACCTGACATACAAGGGGTGTTTAGAAAATTTACTTGACCCAAAGTAATCCACTAATTATATTAATGCAAGACTTATTTATGATCAAGGGTAACGAAGGTCGCTGCCACCACTATCACGAATTTATTAGTCTGCCGCGATAGAAGCAGACAAAAGAAAATGATGACAGACACGGCTGTCTTCCGACAAAATTTATATGTGACGGTATTTGCTAAAATACCTTAATTCGCAACAGGAATAATTAGGGGTTTCTAAATTCAAAGAGAACTGCTCAATATAACAATTTATTTACACACAATTATTTAACAACAACTTAATATTACTTAACTACTCTTGTGACATGGGAGAACGATACTAACAATTTGGACTCTCAACAATTAAAATAATAAAAATAGGGCGACCTCAGAGTTGCTATGCTATCAGCCTAGGTTCAACACCTCACACTACTACTACCAAAGTAATAATGTTAATTCTACTTACTATTCATCACTGGTCAGCCTCGGATGAAGCACTTTATTAGTTTATATTATAAGACTCTACAGTTAAAAATAGTAATTAATTAAGTTCGATCTGGACTCGGACGACGACGGCTTCAACACACAACACAAAAATATCTAAAGTCACTAAGACAATTTAGTTATCAAAATTTAGAAAGATTCGCAAGACTGTCACAAGAAGATCACTTAGATCTGTTCAGTTTGAAGTCAGCGGAGAGAATTCTCTTAGATAAAATTATGTGGAAGGAACTTCGCATAATTTTACCCCTACTTTTCCCAATAAGGGGGTGTTTCTTACACCCTCATTGGTCATTTCAAATATTGTACAGCGTTAGTTTCATTAACTGACTCCCGTCCGAGCGGCAACGCTGGAAGACGCAAAAAAAATCCCTAACGGACTTTTGAGACCTCCAAGTATTTGTCGCCGGACGCTGTCAATCATGAAATGTGATCTTAAGATTGCTTTCCCATTGTATTCTCAAAAACTGCCCTTTTCTATTTAGCTTTTAAAATTTATTGCTTCCTTAACCCCATGTAGTACCATTTACTTTATTGCTCTCAAATGTTCCAACGAAAAGCAATCTTAAAACCTTACAAAAAATCTACATTTACAATACTATGTTTTTCTACCATTGTCCTTTTATTACACCAGCTGCAAGTACAGCTGGCATATTACTTAATTTGTTTAAACAATTTCCTCTAAAACAAGGAGCCGCAGAGCGAGCGTGTTACAGCAAATACTGCAAAAAATTCACAGGTCGAGACGCCAGCTAATGAAATCGTTACCCCGGAAATAAACACACAAGGTAATTCTAATAAAAATCTAGAACAAATGTTATGTAAACTAATGTAACGTATGGACACAATGTTAAATATTTTAACAACATTAATTTCAAAAATAAAATGAATACTCAGATGAAAATTGTATTATGGAATGCCAACGGCTTGGCTCAACATAGCCAAGAATTAAAATCATTTATTATTAACCACCAACTAGATATAATACTTATATCAGAAACTCATTTCACGAATAAAAACTACCTTAAAATACCAAATTATTCAATATATTCAACAAATCATCCTGACGGAACGGCTCATGGTGGAACTGCAATTATTGTAAAAAATTCAATTAAACATTATGAACTTGTAAAATACCAGAAAGAATATTTGCAAGCCACAAATATAAAAATTGAAACGCTATCGGAATCTTTTGTAGTGTCAGCAATTTATATGCCACCGAAACATATAATTAAAAACGAAGAATGTACTACCTTTTTTAATACATTGGGAAATAAATTCATTGCTGGTGGAGATTACAATGCTAAACACCAAATTTGGGGATCGAGACTCATTACACCAAGAGGAAGAGAATTACTCAAAACTATCCAGAATAAACATTACATAACCCTTTCAACTGGAGAACCAACCTACTGGCCGACTGACCCAAATAAAATACCTGATCTACTTGACTTTTTCATAGTCAGTGGAAAATCAGAAAAATATTTTAAAGTTGAATCCTGCGTAGATTTATCATCAGACCACTCACCCGTAATTCTAATATTCAGTACACAAATACCAAAAGTAGATAAACCCGCCTCTCTCTGTAATAAAAAAACGAATTGGCACAAATTCAGGAACATACTAGAAAGTAAAATCTCGTTAAATGTCAGCTTAAAATCTCAAGAAGACTTAGATAATGCTGTAGAACATTTAACAAAATCAATTCAGGAATCTACTTGGCAATCGACCCCAATACAAAAATCTTGTAATACTGTAACAAACGTACCAGCGTACATCAAACATTTAATAGCTCATAAACGGAAAATTAGAAGAATCTGGCAGACAACTCGAGACCCCCAAGTAAAAAGTAAATTAAATAAAGCCACCAAAGACTTGAAAAAAATATTGCAACAAGAAAAAAATGAAACAATTCAAAACTATCTTGAGAATTTATCAGCAACAGAAGCAAGTGACTATTCTGGTGTTTTAAGTGTGTTTATATAATGTTCTTAGTCTCCAGATTCCAAATTTTCAACCCTCGTGGCTGTATGTCTCTTAGTTAACAAGTTATAAGAAGATTTACTTTGTATATATATGTACTCTCTGTGAGCGTGTTCATGACTCTCCAGGTGTTTTAAGTGTGTTTATATAATGTTCTTAGTCTCCAGATTTCAAATTTTCAACCCTCGTGGCTGTATGTCTCTTAGTAACAAGTTATAAGAAGATTTAATTTGTATGTATATGTACCCTCTGTGAGCGTGTTCATGACTCTCCAGGTGTTTTAAGTGTGTTTATATAATGTTCTTAGTCTCCAGATTCCAAATTTTCAACCCTCGTGGCTGTATGTCTCTTAGTTAACAAGTTATAAGAAGATTTACTTTGTATATATATGTACTCTCTGTGAGCGTGTTCATGACTCTCCAGGTGTTTTAAGTGTGTTTATATAATGTTTTTAGTCTCCAGATTCCAAATTTTCAACCCTCGTGGCTGTATGTCTCTTAGTTAACAAGTTATAAGAAGATTTACTTTGTATATATATGTACTCTCTGTGAGCGTGTTCATGACTCTCCAGGTGTTTTAAGTGTGTTTATATAATGTTCTTAGTCTCCAGATTTCAAATTTTCAACCCTCGTGGCTGTATATCTCTTAGTAACAAGTTATAAGAAGATTTAATTTGTATGTATATGTACCCTCTGTGAGCGTGTTCATGACTCTCCAGGTGTTTTAAGTGTGTTTATATAATGTTTTTAGTCTCCAGATTCCAAATTTTCAACCCTCGTGGCTGTATGTCTCTTAGTTAACAAGTTATAAAAAGATTTACTTTGTATATATATGTACTCTCTGTGAGCGTGTTCATGAATCTCCAGGTGTTTTAAGTGTGTTTATATAATGTTTTTAGTCTACAAATTCCAAACTTGCTACCCTCGTAGCTGTATGTCTCCCAGTTAACAAGTTATAAGAAGATTTACTTTGTATATATATGTACTCTCTGTGAGCGTGTTCATGACTATTCTGGTGTTTCAAGTGTGTTTATATAATGTTCTTAGTCTCCAGATTCCAAATTTTCAACTCTCGTGGCTGTATGTCTCTTTGTTAACAAGTTATAGGAAGATTTACTTTGTATATATATGTACTCTCTGTGAGCGTGTTCATGACTCTCTAGGTGTTTTAAGTGTGTTTATATAATATTCTTAGTCTCCAGATTCCAAATTTTCTACCCTCGTGGCTGTATGTCTCTTAGTTAACAAGTTATAAGAAGATTTACTTTGTATATATATGTACTCTCTGTGAGCGTGTTCATGACTCTCCAGGTGTTTTAAGTGTGCTTATATAATGTTCTTAGTCTTCAAATTCCAAACTTGCTACCCTCGTGGCTGTATGTCTCTTAGTTAACAAGTTATAAGAAGATTTACTTTGTACATATATGTACTCTATGTGAGCGTGTTCATGACTCTCCAGGTGTTTTAAGTGTGTTTATGTAATGTTGTTAGTCTCCAGATTCCAAATTTTCAACTCTCGTGGCTGTATGTCTCTTTGTTAACAAGTTATAGGAAGATTTACTTTGTATATATGTGTACTCTCTGTGAGCGTGTTCATGACTCTCCAGGTGTTTTAAGTGGGTTTATATAATGTTCTTAGTCTTCAAATTCCAAACTTGCTACCCTCGTGGCTGTATGTCTCTTAGTTAACAAGTTATAAGAAGATTTACTTTGTATATATATGTACTCTCTGTGAGCGTGTTCATGACTCTCTAGGTGTTTTAAGTGTGTTTATATAATGTTGTTAGTCTCCAGATTCCAAATTTTCAACTCTCGTGGCTGTATGTCTTTTTGTTAACAAGTTATAAGAAGATTTACTTTGTATATATATGTACTCTCTGTGAGCGTGTTCATGACTCTCCAGGTGTTTTAAGTGTGTTTATGTAATGTTGTTAGTCTCCAGATTCCAAATTTTCAACCCTCGTGGCTGTATGTCTCTTAGTTAACAAGTTATAAGAAGATTTACTTTGTATATATATGTACTCTCTGTGAGCGTGTTCATGACTCTCCAGGTGTTTTAAGTGTGCTTATATAATGTTCTTAGTCTTCAAATTCCAAACTTGCTACCCTCGTGGCTGTATGTCTCTTAGTTAACAAGTTATAAGAAGATTTACTTTGTATATATATGTACTCTCTGTGAGTGTGTTCATGACTCTCCAGGTGTTTTAAGTGTGTTTATGTAATGTTGTTAGTCTCCAGATTCCAAATTTTCAACTCTCGTGGCTGTATGTCTCTTTGTTAACAAGTTATAGGAAGATTTACTTTGTATATATGTGTACTCTCTGTGAGCGTGTTCATGACTCTCCAGGTGTTTTAAGTGGGTTTATATAATGTTCTTAGTCTTCAAATTCCAAACTTGCTACCCTCGTGGCTGTATGTCTCTTAGTTAACAAGTTATAAGAAGATTTACTTTGTATATATATGTACTCTCTGTGAGCGTGTTCATGACTCTCCAGGTGTTTTAAGTGTGTTTATGTAATGTTGTTAGTCTCCAGATTCCAAATTTTCAACTCTCGTGGCTGTATGTCTCTTTGTTAACAAGTTATAGGAAGATTTACTTTGTATATATGTGTACTCTCTGTGAGCGTGTTCATGACTCTCCAGGTGTTTTAAGTGGGTTTATATAATGTTCTTAGTCTTCAAATTCCAAACTTGCTACCCTCGTGGCTGTATGTCTCTTAGTTAACAAGTTATAAGAAGATTTACTTTGTATATATATGTACTCTCTGTGAGCGTGTTCATGACTCTCCAGGTGTTTTAAGTGTGTTTATATAATGTTGTTAGTCTCCAGATTCCAAATTTTCAACTCTCGTGGCTGTATGTCTCTCAGTTAACAAGTTATAAGAAGATTTACTTTGTATATATATGTACTCTCTGTGAGCGTGTTCATGACTCTCCAGGTGTTTTAAGTGTGTTTATGTAATGTTGTTAGTCTCCAGATTCCAAATTTTCAACTCTCGTGGCTGTATGTCTCTTAGTTAACAAGTTATAAGAAGATTTACTTTGTATATATATGTACTCTCTGTGAGCGTGTTCATGACTCTCCAAGTGTTTTAAGTGTGTTTATATAATGTTTTTAGTCTCCAGATTCCAAATTTTCAACCCTCGTGGCTGTATGTCTCTTAGTTAACAAGTTATAAGAAGATTTACTTTGTATATATATATGTACTCTCTGTGAGCGTGTTCATGACTCTCCAGGTGTTTTAAGTGGGTTTATATAATGTTCTTAGTATCCAGATTCAAAATTTTCAACCCTCGTGGCTGTATGTCTCTTAGTTAACAAGTTATAAGAAGATTTACTTTGTTTATATATCTACTCTCTGTGAGCGTGTTCATGACTCTCCAGGTGTTTTAAGCGAGTTTATATAATGTTCTTAGTCTACAAATTCCAAACTTGCTACCCTCGTAGCTGTATGTCTCCCAGTTAACAAGTTATAAGAAGATTTACTTTGTATATATATGTACTCTCTGTGAGCGTGTTCATGACTATTCTGGTGTTTCAAGTGTGTTTATATAATGTTCTTAGTCTCCAGATTCAAAATTTTCAACCCTCGTGGTTGTATGTCTCTTAGTTAACAAGTTATAGGAAGATTTACTTTGTATATATATGTACTCTCTGTGAGCGTGTTCATGACTCTCCAGGTGTTTTAAGTGTGTTTATATAATGTTCTTAGTCTCCAGATTCAAAATTTTCAACCCTCGTGGCTGTATGTCTCTTAGTTAACAAGTTATAAGAAGATTTACTTTGTATATATATGTACTCTCTGTGAGCGTGTTCATGACTCTCCAGGTGTTTTAAGTGTGTTTATATAATGTTCTTAGTCTCCAGATTCCAAATTTTCAACCCTCGTGGCTGTATGTCTCTTAGTTACCAAGTTATAAGAAGATTTACTTTGTATATATATGTACTCTCTGTGAGCGTGTTCATGACTCTCCAGGTGTTTTAAGTGTGTTTATATAATGTTCTTAGTCTCCAGATTCCAAATTTTCAACCCTCGTGGCTGTATGTCTCTTAGTTATCAAATTATAAGAAGATTTACTTTTTATATATGTACTCTCTGTGAGCGTGTTCATGACTCTCCAGGTGTTTTGAGTGGGTTTATATAATGTTCTTAGTCTATAAATTCCAAACTTGCTACCCTCGTGGCTGTATGTCTCTTAGTTAACAAGTTATAAGAAGATTTACTTTGTATATATATGTACTCTCTGTGAGCGTGTTCATGAATCTCCAGGTGTTTCAAGTGTGTTTGTATAATGTTTTTAGTCTCCAGATTTCAAACTTGCTACCCTCGTGGCTGTATGTCTCTCAGTTAACAAGTTATAAGAAGATTTACTTTGTATATATATGTACTCTTTGTGAGCGTGTTCATGACTCTCCAGGTGTTTTAAGTGTGCTTATATAATGTTCTTAGTCTCCAGATTCAAAATTTTCAACCCTCGTGGCTGTATGTCTCTTAGTTAACAAGTTATAAGAAGATTTACTTTGTATATATATCTACTCTCTGTGAGCGTGTTCATGACTCTCTAGGTGTTTTAAGTGTGTTTATATAATATTCTTAGTCTCCAGATTCCAAATTTTCTACCCTCGTGGCTGTATGTCTCTTAGTTAACAAGTTATAAGAAGATTTACTTTGTATATATATTTACTCTCTGTGAGCGTGTTCATGACTCTCCAGGTGTTTTAAGTGTGTTTATATAATGTTGTTAGTCTCCAGATTCCAAATTTTCTACCATCGTGGCTGTATGTCTCTTAGTTAACAAGTTATAGGAAGATTTACTTTGTATATATATGTACTCTCTGTGAGCGTGTTCATGACTCTTCAGGTGTTTTAAGTGGGTTTATATAATGTTCTTAGTCTACAAATTCCAAACTTGCTACCCTCGTGGCTGTATGTCTCTCAGTTAACAAGTTATAAGAAGATTTACTTCGTATATATATGTACTCTCTGTGAGCGTGTTCATGACTCTCCAGGTGTTTTAAGTGGGTTTATATAATGTTCTTAGTCTTCAAATTCCAAACTTGCTACCCTCGTGGCTGTATGTCTCTTAGTTAACAAGTTATAAGAAGATTTACTTTGTATATATATGTACTCTCTGTGAGCGTGTTCATGAATCTCCAGGTGTTTTAAGTGTGTTTATATAATGTTGTTAGTCTCCAGATTCCCAATTTTCTACCATCGTGGCTGTATGTCTCTTAGTTAACAAATTATAAGAAGATTTACTTTGTATATATATGTACTCTCTGTGAGCGTGTTCGTGAATCTCCAGGTGTTTTAAGTGTGTTTATATAATGTTCTTAGTCTCCAGATTCCAAATTTTCAACCCTCGTTGCTGTATGTCTCTTAGTTAACAAGTTATAAGACGATTTACTTTGTATATATATGTACTCTCTGTGAGCGTGTTCATGACACTCCAGGTATTTTAAGTGTGTTTATATGATGTTCTTAGTCTCCAAATTCCAAATTTTCTAGCTTCGTGGCTGTATGTCTCTTAGTTTACAAATTATAAGAAGATTTACTTTGTATATATATGTACTCTCTGTGAGCGTGTTCATGACTCTCCAGGTTTTTTAAGTGTGCTTATATAATGTTCTTAGTCTCCAGATTCAAAATTTTCAACCCTCGTGGCTGTATGTCTTTTTGTTAACAAGTTATAAAAAGATTTACTTTGTATTTATATCTACTCTCTGTGAGCGTGTTCATGAATCTCCAGGTGTTTTAAGTGTGTTTATATAATGTTCTTAGTCTCCAGATTCCAAATTTTCAACCCTCGTGGCTGTATGTCTCTTAGTTATCAAATTATAAGAAGATTTACTTTTTATATATGTACTCTCTGTGAACGTATTCATGACTCTCCAGGTGTTTTGAGTGGGTCTATATAATGTTCTTAGTCTCCAGATTCAAAATTTTCAACCCTCGTGGCTGTATGTCTCTTAGTTAACAAGTTATAGGAAGATTTACTTTGTATATATATGTACTCTCTGTGAGCGTGTTCATGACTATCCAGGTGTTTTAAGTGTGTTTATATAATGTTCTTAGTCTCCAGATTCCAAATTTTCAACCCTCGTGGCTGTATGTCTCTTAGTTAACAAGTTATAAGAAGATTTACTTTGTATATATATAAATATATATGTACTCTCTGTGAGCGTGTTCATGACTCTCTAGGTGTTTTAAGTGTGTTTATATAATGTTCTTAGTTTCCAGATTCCAAATTTTCAACCCTCGTGGCTGTATGTCTCTTAGTTATCAAATTATAAGAAGATTTACTTTTTATATATGTACTCTCTGTGAGCGTGTTCATGACTCTCCAGGTGTTTTGAGTGGGTTTATATAATGTTCTTAGTCTATAAATTCCAAACTTGCTACCCTCGTAGCTGTATGTCTCTTAGTTAACAAGTTATAAGAAGATTTACTTTGTATATATATGTACTCTCTGTGAGCGTGTTCATGAATCTCCAGGTGTTTCAAGTGTGTTTGTATAATGTTTTTAGTCTCCAGATTCCAAACTTGCTACCCTCGTGGCTGTATGTCTCTCAGTTAACCAGTTATAAGAAGATTTACTTTGTATATATATGTACTCTCTGTGAGCGTGTTCATGACTCTCCAGGTGTTTTAAGTGTGCTTATATAATGTTCTTAGTCTCCAGATTCAAAATTTTCAACCCTCGTGGCTGTATGTCTCTTAGTTAACAAGTTATAAGAAGATTTACTTTGTATATATATCTACTCTCTGTGAGCGTGTTCATGACTCTCTAGGTGTTTTAAGTGTGTTTATATAATATTCTTAGTCTCCAGATTCCAAATTTTCTACCCTCGTGGCTGTATGTCTCTTAGTTAACAAGTTATAAGAAGATTTACTTTGTATATATATTTACTCTCTGTGAGCGTGTTCATGACTCTCCAGGTGTTTTAAGTGTGTTTATATAATGTTGTTAGTCTCCAGATTCCAAATTTTCTACCATCGTGGCTGTATGTCTCTTAGTTAACAAGTTATAAGAAGATTTACTTTGTATATATATATATATATATATATATATATATATATATATATATATGTACTCTCTGCGAGCGTGTACATGACTCTCCAGGTGTTTTAAGTGTGTTTATATAATGTTGTTAGTCTCCAGATTCCAAATTTTCTACCATCGTGGCTGTATGTCTCTTAGTTAACAAGTTATAAGAAGATTTACTTTGTATATATATGTACTTTCTGTGAGCGTGTTCATGACTCTCCAGGTGTTTTAAGTGGGTTTATATAATGTTCTTAGTCTACAAATTCCAAACTTGCTACACTCGTGGCTGTATGTCTCTTAGTTAACAAGTTATAAGAAGATTTACTTTATATATATATGTACTCTCTGTGAGCGTGTTCATGAATCTCCAGGTGTTTTAAGTGTGTTTATATTATGTTGTTAGTCTCCAGATTTCAAATTTTCTACCATCGTGGCTGTATGTCTCTTAGTTAACAAGTTATAAGAAGATTTACTTTGTATATATATGTACTTTCTGTGAGCGTGTTCATGACTCTCCAGGTGTTTTAAGTGGGTTTATATAATGTTCTTAGTCTACAAATTCCAAACTTGCTACACTCGTGGCTGTATGTCTCTTAGTTAACAAGTTATAAGAAGATTTACTTTGTATATATATCTACTCTCTGTGAGCGTGTTCATGACTCTCCAGGTGTTTTAAGTGTGTTTATATAATGTTGTTAGTCTCCAGATTCCAAATTTTCTACCCTCGTGGCTGTATGTCTCTTAGTTAACAAGTTATAAGAAGATTTACTTTGTATATATATATATATATATATATATATATATATATATATATATATGTGTACTCTCTGCGAGCGTGTACATGACTCTCCAGGTGTTTTAAGTGTGTTTATATAATGTTGTTAGTCTCCAGATTCCAAATTTTCTACCATCGTGGCTGTATGTCTCTTAGTTAACAAGTTATAAGAAGATTTACTTTGTATATATATATATATATATATATATATATATATATATATATATATATATGTACTCTCTGCGAGCGTGTACATGACTCTCCAGGTGTTTTAAGTGTGTTTATATAATGTTGTTAGTCTCCAGATTCCAAATTTTCTACCATCGTGGCTGTATGTCTCTTAGTTAACAAGTTATATGAAGATTTACTTTGTATATATATGTACTTTCTGTGAGCGTGTTCATGACTCTCCAGGTGTTTTAAGTGGGTTTATATAATGTTCTTAGTCTACAAATTCCAAACTTGCTACACTCGTGGCTGTATGTCTCTTAGTTAACAAGTTATAAGAAGATTTACTTTGTATATATATGTACTCTCTGTGAGCGTGTTCATGACTCCCTAGGTGTTTTAAGGGTGTTTATATAATGTTCTTAGTCTACAAATTCCAAACTTGCTACCCTCGTGGCTGTATGTCTCTTAGTTAACAAGTTATAAGAAGATTTACTTTGTACATATATATATGTACTCTCTGTGAGCGTGTTCATGACTCTCCAGGTGTTTTAAGTGTGTTTATATAATGTTCTTAGTCTCCCAGATTCCAAATTTTCAACCCTCGTGGCTGTATGTCTCTTAGTTAACAAGTTATAAGAAGATTTACTTTATATATATATGTACTCTCTGTGAGCGTGTTCATGAATCCATAGGTGTTTTAAGTGTGTTTATATTATGTTGTTAGTCTCCAGATTTCAAATTTTCTACCATCGTGGCTGTATGTCTCTTAGTTAACAAGTTATAAGAAGATTTACTTTGTATATATATGTACTTTCTGTGAGCGTGTTCATGACTCTCCAGGTGTTTTAAGTGGGTTTATATAATGTTCTTAGTCTACAAATTCCAAACTTGCTACACTCGTGGCTGTATGTCTCTTAGTTAACAAGTTATAAGAAGATTTACTTTGTATATATATCTACTCTCTGTGAGCGTGTTCATGACTCTCCAGGTGTTTTAAGTGTGTTTATATAATGTTGTTAGTCTCCAGATTCCAAATTTTCTACCCTCGTGGCTGTATGTCTCTTAGTTAACAAGTTATAAGAAGATTTACTTTGTATATATATATATATATATATATATATATATATATATATATATATATATGTACTCTCTGCGAGCGTGTACATGACTCTCCAGGTGTTTTAAGTGTGTTTATATAATGTTCTTAGTCTCCAGATTTCAAATTTTCAACCCTCGTGGCTGTATGTCTCTTAGTAACAAGTTATAAAAAGATTTAATTTGTATATATATGTACTCTCTGTGAGCGTGTTCATGACTCTCCAGGTGTTTTAAGTGTGTTTATATAATGTTCTTAGTCTCCAAATTCCAAATTTTCTACCTTCGTGGCTGTATGTCTCTCAGTTAACAAGTTATAAGAAGATTTACTTTGTATATATATGTACTCTCTGTGAGCGTGTTCATGACTCTCCAGGTGTTTTAAGTGTGTTTATATAATGTTGTTAGTCTCCAGATTCCAAATTTTCTACCATCGTGGCTGTATGTCTCTTAGTTAACAAGTTATAAGAAGATTTACTTTGTATATATATGTACTCTCTGTGAGCGTGTTCATGACTCTCCAGGTGTTTTAAGTGGGTTTATATAATGTTCTTAGTCTACAAATTCCAAACTTGCTACCCTCGTGGCTGTATGTCTCTCAGTTAACAAGTTATAAGAAGATTTACTTTGTATATATATGTACTCTCTGTGAGCGTGTTCATGACTCTACAGGTGTTTTAAGTGTGTTTATATAATGTTCTTAGTCTCCAGATTCAAAATTTTCAACCCTCGTGTCTGTATGTCTCTTAGTTAACAAGTAATAAGAAGATTTACTTTGTTTATATATGTACTCTCTGTGAGCGTGTTCATGACTCTCTAGGTGTTTTAAGTATGTTTATATAATATTCTTAGTCTCCAGATTCCAAATTTTCTACCCTCGTGGCTGTATGTCTATTAGTATACAAGTTATAAGAAGATTTACTTTGTATATATATGTACTCTCTGTGAGCGTGTTCATGACTCTCTAGGTGTTTTAAGTGTGTTTATATAATATTCTTAGTCTCCAGATTCCAAATTTTCTACCCTCGTGGCTGTATGTCTCTTAGTTAACAAGTTATAAGAAGATTTACTTTGTATATATATGTACTCTCTGTGAGCGTGTTCATGACTCTCCAGGTGTTTTAAGTGTGTTTATATAATGTTGTTAGTCTCCAGATTCCAAATTTTCTACCATCGTGGCTGTATGTCTCTTAGTTAACAAGTTATAAGAAGATTTACTTTGTATATATATGTACTCTCTGTGAGCGTGTTCATGACACTCCAGGTGTTTTAAGTGTGTTTATATAATGTTCTTAATCTCCAAATTCCAAATTTTCTACCCTCGTGGCTGTATGTCTCTCAGTTAACATGTTATAAGAAGATTTACTTTGTACATATATGTACTCTCTGTGAGCGTGTTCATGACTCTCCAGGTGTTTTAAGTGTGTTTATATAATGTTCTTAGTCTCCAGATTCAAAATTTTCAACCCTCGTGTCTGTATGTCTATTAGTATACAAGTTATAAGAAGATTTACTTTGTATATATATGTACTCTCTGTGAGCGTGTTCATGACTCTCTAGGTGTTTTAAGTGTGTTTATATAATATTCTTAGGCTCCAAATTTCAAATTTTCTACCTTCGTGGCTGTATGTCTCTCAGTTAACATGTTATAAGACGATTTACTTTGTACATATATGTACTCACTGTGAGCGTGTTCATGACTCTCCAGGTGTTTTAAGTGGGTTTATATAATGTTCTTAGTCTACAAATTCTAACTTGCTACCCTCGTGGCTGTATGTTTCTTAGTTTACTAGTTATAAGAAGTTTTACTTTGTATATATATATATGTACTCTCTGTGAGCGTGTTCATGACACTCCAGGTGTTTTAAGTGTGTTTATATAATGTTCTTAGTCTCCAAATTCCAAATTTTCTACCTTCGTGGCTGTATGTCTCTCAGTTAACATGTTATAAGAAGATTTACTTTGTACATATATGTACTCTCTGTGAGCGTGTTCATGACTCTCCAGGTGTTTTAAGTGTGTTTATATAATGTTCTTAGTCTCCAGATTCCAAATTTTCAACCCTCGTGGCTGTATGTCTCTTAGTTAACAAGTTATAAGAAGATTTACTTTGTATATATATGTACTCTCTGTGAGCGTGTTCATGACTCTCCAGGTGTTTTAAGTGTGTTTATATAATGTTGTTAGTCTCCAGATTCCAAATTTTCTACCATCGTGGCTGTATGTCTCTTAGTTAACAAGTTATAAGAAGATTTACTTTGTATATATATGTACTCTCTGTGAGCGTGTTCATGACACTCCAGGTGTTTTAAGTGTGTTTATATAATGTTCTTAATCTCCAAATTCCAAATTTTCTACCCTCGTGGCTGTATGTCTCTCAGTTAACATGTTATAAGAAGATTTACTTTGTACATATATGTACTCTCTGTGAGCGTGTTCATGACTCTCCAGGTGTTTTAAGTGTGTTTATATAATGTTCTTAGTCTCCAGATTCAAAATTTTCAACCCTCGTGTCTGTATGTCTCTCAGTTAACATGTTATAAGAAGTTTTACTTTGTACATATATTTACTCTCTGTGAGCGTGTTTATGACTCTCCAGGTGTTTTAAGTGTGTTTATATAATGTTCTTAGTCTCCAGTTTCTAAATTTTCAACCCTCGTGGCTGTATGTCTCTTAGTAACAAGTTATAAAAAGATTTAATTTGTATATATATGTAGTCTCTGTGAGCGTGTTCATGACTCTCCAGGTGTTTTAAGTGTGTTTATATAATGTTCTTAGTCTCCAAATTCCAAATTTTCTACCTTCGTGGCTGTATGTCTCTCAGTTAACATGTTATAAGAAGATTTACTTTGTACATATATGTACTCTCTGTGAACGTGTTCATGAATCTCCAGGTGTTTTAAGTGTGTTTATATAATGTTTTTAGTCTCCAGATTCCAAATTTTCAACCCTCGTGGCTGTATGTCTCTTAGTTAACGAGTTATAAGAAGATTTACTTTGTATATATATATGTACTCTCTGTGAGCGTGTTCATGACTCTCTAGGTGTTTTAAGTGTGTTTATATAATATTCTTAGTCTCCAGATTCCAAATTTTCTACCCTCGTGGCTGTATGTCTCTTAGTTAACAAGTTATAAGAAGATTTACTTTGTATATATATATGTACTCTCTGTGAGCGTTTTCATGACTCTCCAGGTGTTTTAAGTGTGTTTATATAATGTTATTAGTCTCCAGATTCAAAATTTTCAACCCTCGTGTCTGTATGTCTATTAGTATACAAGTTATAAGAAGATTTACTTTGTATATATATGTACTCTCTGTGAGCGTGTTCATGACTCTCTAGGTGTTTTAAGTGTGTTTATATAATATTCTTAGTCTCCAGATTCCAAATTTTCTACCCTCGTGGCTGTATGTCTCTTAGTTAACAAGTTATAAGAAGATTTACTTTGTATATATATGTACTTTTTGTGAGCGTGTTCATGACTCTCCAGGTGTTTTAAGTGTGTTTATATAATGTTGTTAGTCTCCAGATTCCAAATTTTCTACCATCGTGGCTGTATGTCTCTTAGTTAACAAGTTATAAGAAGATTTACTTTGTATATATATGTACTCTCTGTGAGCGTGTTCATGACTCTCCAGGTGTTTTAAGTGTGCTTATATAATGTTCTTAGTCTCCAGATTCAAAATTTTTAACCCTCGTGGCTGTATGTCTCTTAGTTAACAAGTTATAAAAAGATTTACTTTGTATATATATCTACTCTCTGTGAGCGTGTTCATGACTCTCCAGGTGTTTTAAGTGTGTTTATATAATATTCTTAGGCTCCAAATTTCAAATTTTCTACCTTCGTGGCTGTATGTCTCTCAGTTAACATGTTATAAGACGATTTACTTTGTACATATATGTACTCACTGTGAGCGTGTTCATGACTCTCCAGGTGTTTTAAGTGGGTTTATATAATGTTCTTAGTCTACAAATTCTAACTTGCTACCCTCGTGGCTGTATGTTTCTTAGTTTACTAGTTATAAGAAGTTTTACTTTGTATATATATGTACTCTCTGTGAGCGTGTTCATGACACTCCAGGTGTTTTAAGTGTGTTTATATAATGTTCTTAGTCTCCAAATTCCAAATTTTCTACCTTCGTGGCTGTATGTCTCTCAGTTAACATGTTATAAGAAGATTTACTTTGTACATATATGTACTCTCTGTGAGCGTGTTCATGACTCTCCAGGTGTTTTAAGTGTGTTTATATAATGTTCTTAGTCTCCAGATTCCAAATTTTCAACCCTCGTGGCTGTATGTCTCTTAGTTAACAAGTTATAAGAAGATTTACTTTGTATATATATATGTACTCTCTGTGAGCGTGTTCATGACTCTCTAGGTGTTTTAAGTGTGTTTATATAATATTCTTAGTCTCCAGATTCCAAATTTTCTACCCTCGTGGCTGTATGTCTCTTAGTTAACAAGTTATAAGAAGATTTACTTTGTATATATATGTACTCTCTGTGAGCGTGTTCATGACTCTCCAGGTGTTATAAGTGTGTTTATATAATGTTGTTAGTCTCCAGATTCCAAATTTTCTACCATCGTGGCTGTATGTCTCTTAGTTAACAAGTTATAAGAAGATTTACTTTGTATATATATGTACTCTCTGTGAGCGTGTTCATGACACTCCAGGTGTTTTAAGTGTGTTTATATAATGTTCTTAATCTCCAAATTCAAAATTTTCTACTTTCGTGGCTGTATGTCTCTCAGTTAACATGTTATAAGAAGTTTTACTTTGTACATATATGTACTCTCTGTGAGCGTGTTCATGACTCTCCAGGTGTTTTAAGTGTGTTTATATAATGTTCTTAGTCTCCAGATTCAAAATTTTCAACCCTCGTGTCTGTATGTCTATTAGTATACAAGTTATAAGAAGATTTACTTTGTATATATATGTACTCTCTGTGAGCGTGTTCATGACTCCTCCAGGTGTTTTAAGTGTGTTTATATAATGTTCTTAGTCTCCAGATTCCAAATTTTCAACCCTCGTGGCTGTATGTCTCTTAGTTAACAAGTTATAAGAAGATTTAATTTGTATATATATGTACTCTCTGTGAGTGTGTTCATGGCTCCCCAGGTGTTTTAAGTGTGTTTATATAATGTTCTTAGTCTCCAGATTTCAAATTTTCAACCCTCGTGGCTGTATGTCTCTTAGTAACAAGTTATAAAAAGATTTAATTTGTATATATATGTACTCTCTGTGAGCGTGTTCATGACTCTCCAGGTGTTTTAAGTGTGTTTATATAATGTTCTTAGTCTCCAGATTTCAAATTTTCAACCCTCGTGGCTGTATGTCTCTTAGTAACAAGTTATAAAAAGATTTAATTCGTATATATATGTACTCTTTGCGAGCGTGTTCATGACTCTCCAGGTGTTTTAAGTGTGTTTATATAATGTTCTTAGTCTCCAGATTCTAAATTTTCAACCCTCGTGGCTGTATGTCTCTTAGTAACAAGTTATAAAAAGATTTAATTTGTATATATATGTAGTCTCTGTGAGCGTGTTCATGACTCTCCAGGTGTTTTAGGTGTGTTTATATAATGTTCTTAGTCTCCAAATTCCAAATTTTCTACCTTCGTGGCTGTATGTCTCTCAGTTAACATGTTATAAGAAGATTTACTTTGTACATATATGTACTCTCTGTGAACGTGTTCATGAATCTCCAGGTGTTTTAAGTGTGTTTATATAATGTTTTTAGTCTCCAGATTCCAAATTTTCAACCCTCGTGGCTGTATATCTCTTAGTTAACAAGTTATAAGAAGATTTACTTTGTATATATATATATGTACTCTCTGTGAGCGTGTTCATGACTCTCTAGGTGTTTTAAGTGTGTTTATATAATATTCTTAGTCTCCAGATTCCAAATTTTCTACCCTCGTGGCTGTATGTCTCTTAGTTAACAAGTTATAAGAAGATTTACTTTGTATATATATGTACTCTCTGTGAGCGTGTTCATGACTCTCCAGGTGTTTTAAGTGTGTTTATATAATGTTATTAGTCTCCAGATTCAAAATTTTCAACCCTCGTGTCTGTATGTCTATTAGTATACAAGTTATAAGAAGATTTACTTTGTATATATATGTACTCTCTGTGAGCGTGTTTATGACTCTCCAGGTGTTTTAAGTGTGCTTATATAATGTTCTTAGTCTCCAGATTCAAAATTTTTAACCCTCGTGGCTGTATGTCTCTTAGTTAACAAGTTATAAAAAGATTTACTTTGTATATATATCTACTCTCTGTGAGCGTGTTCATGACTCTCCAGGTGTTTTAAGTGTGTTTATATAATGTTGTTAGTCTCCAGATTCCAAATTTTCTACCATCGTGGCTGTATGTCTCTTAGTTAACAAGTTATAAGAAGATTTACTTTGTATATATATGTACTCTCTGTGAGCGTGTTCATGACTCTCCAGGTGTTTTAAGTGTGCTTATATAATTTTCTTAGTCTCCAGATTCAAAATTTTTAACCCTCGTGGCTGTATGTCTCTTAGTTAACAAGTTATAAAAAGATTTACTTTGTATATATATCTACTCTCTGTGAGCGTGTTCATGACTCTCTAGGTGTTTTAAGTGTGTTTTTATAATATTCTTAGGCTCCAAATTTCAAATTTTCTACCTTCGTGGCTGTATGTCTCTCAGTTAACATGTTATAAGACGATTTACTTTGTACATATATGTACTCACTGTGAGCGTGTTCATGACTCTCCAGGTGTTTTAAGTGGGTTTATATAATGTTCTTAGTCTACAAATTCTAACTTGCTACCCTCGTGGCTGTATGTTTCTTAGTTTCCTAGTTATAAGAAGTTTTACTTTGTATATATATGTACTCTCTGTGAGCGTGTTCATGACTCTCTAGATGTTTTAAGTGTGTTTATAAAATATTCTTAGTCTCCAGATTCCAAATTTTCTACCCTCGTGGCTGTATGTCTCTTAGTTAACAAGTTATAAGAAGATTTACTTTGTATATATATGTACTTTTTGTGAGCGTGTTCATGACTCTCCAGGTGTTTTAAGTGTGTTTATATAATGTTGTTAGTCTCCAGATTCCAAATTTTCTACCATCGTGGCTGTATGTCTCTTAGTTAACAAGTTATAAGAAGATTTACTTTGTATATATATGTACTCTCTGTGAGCGTGTTCATGACTCTCCAGGTGTTTTAAGTGTGCTTATATAATGTTCTTAGTCTCCAGATTCAAATTTTTTAACCCTCGTGGCTGTATGTCTCTTAGTTAACAAGTTATAAAAAGATTTACTTTGTATATATATCTACTCTCTGTGAGCGTGTTCATGACTCTCTAGGTGTTTTAAGTGTGTTTTTATAATATTCTTAGGCTCCAAATTTCAAATTTTCTACCTTCGTGGCTGTATGTCTCTCAGTTAACATGTTATAAGACGATTTACTTTGTACATATATGTACTCACTGTGAGCGTGTTCATGACTCTCCAGGTGTTTTAAGTGGGTTTATATAATGTTCTTAGTCTACAAATTCTAACTTGCTACCCTCGTGGCTGTATGTTTCTTAGTTTCCTAGTTATAAGAAGTTTTACTTTGTATATATATGTACTCTCTGTGAGCGTGTTCATGACTCTCTAGGTGTTTTAAATGTGTTTATAAAATATTCTTAGTCTCCAGATTCCAAATTTTCTACCCTCGTGGCTGCATGTCTCTCAGTTAACATGTTATAAGAAGATTTACTTTGTACATATATGTACTCTCTGTGAGCGTGTTCATGACTCTCCAGGTGTTTTAAGTGTGTTTATATAATGTTCTTAGTCTCCAGATTCAAAATTTTCAACCCTCGTGTCTGTATGTCTATTAGTATACAAGTTATAAGAAGATTTACTTTGTATATATATGTACTCTCTGTGAGCGTGTTCATGACTCTCCAGGTGTTTTAAGTGTGTTTATATAATATTCTTAGGCTCCAAATTTCAAATTTTCTACCTTCGTGGCTGTATGTCTCTCAGTTAACATGTTATAAGAAGATTTACTTTGTACATATATGTACTCTCTGTGAGCGTGTTCATGACTCTCCAGGTGTTTTAAGTGTGTTTATATAATATTCTTAGGCTCCAAATTTCAAATTTTCTACCTTCGTGGCTGTATGTCTCTCAGTTAACATGTTATAAGACGATTTACTTTGTACATATATGTACTCACTGTGAGCGTGTTCATGACTCTCCAGGTGTTTTAAGTGGGTTTATATAATGTTCTTAGTCTACAAATTCTAACTTGCTACCCTCGTGGCTGTATGTTTCTTAGTTTCCTAGTTATAAGAAGTTTTACTTTGTATATATATGTACTCTCTGTGAGCGTGTTCATGACTCTCTAGGTGTTTTAAGTGTGTTTATAAAATATTCTTAGTCTCCAGATTCCAAATTTTCTACCCTCGTGGCTGTATGTCTCTTAGTTAACAAGTTATAAGAAGATTTACTTTGTATATATATATGTACTCTCTGTGAGCGTGTTCATGACTCTCCAGGTGTTTTAAGTGTGTTTATATAATGTTGTTAGTCTCCAGATTCCAAATTTTCTACCATCGTGGCTGTATGTCTCTTAGTTAACAAGTTATAAGAAGATTTACTTTGTATATATATGTACTCTCTGTGAGCGTGTTCATGACTCTCCAGGTGTTTTAAGTGTGTTTATATAATGTTCTTAGTCTCCAAATTCCAAATTTTCTACCTTCGTGGCTGTATGTCTCTCAGTTAACATGTTATAAGAAGATTTACTTTGTACATATATGTACTCTCTGTGAGCGTGTTCATGACTCTCCAGGTGTTTTAAGTGTGTTTATATAATGTTCTTAGTCTCCAGATTTCAAATTTTCAACCCTCGTGGCTGTATGTCTCTTAGTAACAAGTTATAAAAAGATTTACTTTGTATATATATGTACTCTCTGTGAGCGTGTTCATGACTCTCCAGGTGTTTTAAGTGTGCTTATATAATGTTCTTAGTCTCCAGATTCAAAATTTTTAACCCTCGTGGCTGTATGTCTCTTAGTTAACAAGTTATAAAAAGATTTACTTTGTATATATATCTACTCTCTGTGAGCGTGTTCATGACTCTCTAGGTGTTTTAAGTGTGTTTTTATAATATTCTTAGGCTCCAAATTTCAAATTTTCTACCTTCGTGGCTGTATGTCTCCCAGTTAACATGTTATAAGACGATTTACTTTGTACATATATGTACTCACTGTGAGCGTGTTCATGACTCTCCAGGTGTTTTAAGTGGGTTTATATAATGTTCTTAGTCTACAAATTCTAACTTGCTACCCTCGTGGCTGTATGTTTCTTAGTTTCCTAGTTATAAGAAGTTTTACTTTGTATATATATGTACTCTCTGTGAGCGTGTTCATGACTCTCTAGGTGTTTTAAGTGTGTTTATATAATATTCTTAGTCTCCAGATTCCAAATTTTCAACCCTCGTGTCTGTATGTCTATTAGTATACAAGTTATAAGAAGATTTACTTTGTATATATATGTACTCTCTGTGAGCGTGTTCATGGCTCCCCAGGTGTTTTAAGTGTGTTTATATAATGTTCTTAGTCTCCAGATTCCAAATTTTCAACCCTCGTGGCTGTATGTCTCTTAGTTAACAAGTTATAAGAAGATTTAATTTGTATATATATGTACTCTCTGTGAGCGTGTTCATGGCTCCCCAGGTGTTTTAAGTGTGTTTATATAATGTTCTTAGTCTCCAGATTTCAAATTTTCAACCCTCGTGGCTGTATGTCTCTTAGTAACAAGTTATAAAAAGATTTAATTTGTATATATATATGTACTCTCTGTGAGCGTGTTCATGACTCTCCAGGTGTTTTAAGTGTGTTTATATAATGTTCTTAGTCTCCAGATTTCAAATTTTCAACCCTCGTGGCTGTATGTCTCTTAGTAACAAGTTATAAAAAGATTTAATTCGTATATATATGTACTCTTTGTGAGCGTGTTCATGACTCTCCAGGTGTTTTAAGTGTGTTTATATAATGTTCTTAGTCTCCAGATTCTAAATTTTCAACCCTCGTGGCTGTATGTCTCTTTGTAACAAGTTATAAAAAGATTTAATTTGTATATATATGTAGTATCTGTGAGCGTGTTCATGACTCTCCAGGTGTTTTAGGTGTGTTTATATAATGTTCTTAGTCTCCAAATTCCAAATTTTCTACCTTCCTGGCTGTATGTCTCTCAGTTAACATGTTATAAGACGATTTACTTTGTACATATATGTACTCACTGTGAGCGTGTTCATGACTCTCCAGGTGTTTTAAGTGGGTTTATATAATGTTCTTAGTCTACAAATTCTAACTTGCTACCCTCGTGGCTGTATGTTTCTTAGTTTCCTAGTTATAAGAAGTTTTACTTTGTATATATATGTACTCTCTGTGAGCGTGTTCATGACTCTCTAGGTGTTTTAAGTGTGTTTATATAATATTCTTAGTCTCCAGATTCCAAATTTTCAACCCTCGTGTCTGTATGTCTATTAGTATACAAGTTATAAGAAGATTTACTTTGTACATATATGTACTCTCTGTGAACGTGTTCATGAATCTCCAGGTGTTTTAAGTGTGTTTATATAATGTTTTTAGTCTCCAGATTCCAAATTTTCAACCCTCGTGACTGTATGTCTCTTAGTTAACAAGTTATAAGAAGATTTACTTTGTACATATATATATGTACTCTCTGTGAGCGTGTTCATGACTCTCTAGGTGTTTTAAGTGTGTTTATATAATGTTATTAGTCTCCAGATTCAAAATTTTCAACCCTCGTGTCTGTATGTCTATTAGTATACAAGTTATAAGAAGATTTACTTTGTATATATATGTACTCTCTGTGAGCGTGTTCATGACTCTCCAGGTGTTTTAAGTGTGCTTATATAATGTTCTTAGTCTCCAGATTCAAAACTTTTAACCCTCGTGGCTGTATGTCTCTTAGTTAACAAGTTATAAAAAGATTTACTTTGTATATATATCTACTCTCTGTGAGCGTGTTCATGACTCTCCAGGTGTTTTAAGTGTGTTTATATAATGTTGTTAGTCTCCAGATTCCAAATTTTCTACCATCGTGGCTGTATGTCTCTTAGTTAACAAGTTATAAGAAGATTTACTTTGTATATATATGTACTCTCTGTGAGCGTGTTCATGACTCTCCAGGTGTTTTAAGTGTGCTTATATAATGTTCTTAGTCTCCAGATTCAAAATTTTTAACCCTCGTGGCTGTATGTCTCTTAGTTAACAAGTTATAAAAAGATTTACTTTGTATATATATCTACTCTCTGTAAGCGTGTTCATGACTCTCTAGGTGTTTTAAGTGTGTTTTTATTATATTCTTAGGCTCCAAATTTCAAATTTTCTACCATCGTGGCTGTATGTCTCTCACTTAACATGTTATAAGACGATTTACTTTGTACATATATGTACTCACTGTGAGCGTGTTCATGACTCTCCAGGTGTTTTAAGTGGGTTTATATAATGTTCTTAGTCTACAAATTCTAACTTGCTACCCTCGTGGCTGTATGTTTCTTAGTTTCCTAGTTATAAGAAGTTTTACTTTGTATATATATGTACTCTCTGTGAGCGTGTTCATGACTCTCTAGGTGTTTTAAGTGTGTTTATATAATATTCTTAGTCTCCAGATTCCAAATTTTCTACCCTCGTGGCTGTATGTCTCTTAGTTAACAAGTTATAAGAAGATTTACTTTGTATATATATGTACTCTCTGTGAGCGTGTTCATGACTCTCCAGGTGTTTTAAGTGTGTTTATATAATGTTGTTAGTCTCCAGATTCCAAATTTTCTACCATCGTGGCTGTATGTCTCTTAGTTAACAAGTTATAAGAAGATTTACTTTGTATATATATGTACTCTCTGTGAGCGTGTTCATGACTCTCCAGGTGTTTTAAGTGTGTTTATATAATGTTCTTAGTCTCCAAATTCCAAATTTTCTACCTTCGTGGCTGTATGTCTCTCAGTTAACATGTTATAAGAAGATTTACTTTGTACATATATGTACTCTCTGTGAGCGTGTTCATGACTCTCCAGGTGTTTTAAGTGTGTTTATATAATGTTCTTAGTCTCCAGATTCCAAATTTTCAACCCTCGTGGCTGTATGTCTCTTAGTTAACAAGTTATAAGAAGATTTAATTTGTATATATATGTACTCTCTGTGAGCGTGTTCATGACTCTCCAGGTGTTTTAAGTGTGTTTATATAATGTTCTTAGTCTCCAGATTTCAAATTTTCAACCCTCGTGGCTGTATGTCTCTTAGTAACAAGTTATAAAAAGATTTAATTTGTATATATATGTACTCTCTGTGAGCGTGTTCATGACTCTCCAGGTGTTTTAAGTGTGTTTATATAATGTTCTTAGTCTCCAGATTCCAAATTTTCAACCCTCGTGGCTGTATGTCTCTTAGTTAACAAGTTATAAGAAGATTTAATTTGTATATATATGTACTCTCTGTGAGCGTGTTCATGACTCTCCAGGTGTTTTAAGTGTGTTTATATAATGTTCTTAGTCTCCAGATTTCAAATTTTCAACCCTCGTGGCTGTATGTCTCTGAGTTAACAAGTTATAAGAAGATTTAATTTGTATATATATATGTACTCTCTGTGAGCGTGTTTTGTTTTCTATCCAAAGCACTCTTATTTCAGCCAGATATAAATAAAATACAAATAAATCTACCATGCATTTTTCTCAGTTATTTTGTTATATTAGTATATGATATATTTATATCGTTGAATTCAGAAAAAAATACTCTATCGAATAACCTAAAAATAAACATACGTTCCCATTTAAAATAAGAAAATTGTGTCCCGTATTTTGAGAACCACTGGTTGAAAAAAATTTTTTTTTGCTCATTGTATTAGTCTTGTAAAATGGTGGTTCTTTGCTAATTTAACCAACCTCGTAGCTCTTATAGTTCTCGAGATAGCAATGGTGGCACTTTTAAATGGAACACCCTATATATGTACTCTCTGTGAGCGTGTTCATGACACTCCAGGTGTTTTAAGTGTGTTTATATAATGTTCTTAGTCTCTAGATTCCAAACTTGCTACTTTCGTGGCTGTAAGTCTCTCAGTTAACAAGTTATAAGAAGATTTACTTTGTATATATATGTACTCTCTGTGAGCGTGTTCATGACTCTCCAGGTTTTTTAAGTGTGTTTATATAATGTTCTTAGTCTCCAGATTCCAAACTTGCTACCCTCGTGGCTGTATGTTGCTTAGTTTACAAGTTATAAGAAGATTTACTTTGTATATATATGCACTCTCTGTGAGCGTGTTCATGACTCTCCAGGTGTTTTAAGTGTGTTTATATAATGTTCTTAGTCTCCAGATTCCAAACTTGCTACCCTCGTGGCTGTATGTCTCTTACTTTACAAGTTATAAGAAGTTTTGCTTTGTATATATATGTACTCTCTGTGAGCGTGTTCATGACTCTCCAGGTGTTTTAAGTGTGTTTATATAATGTTGTTAGTCTCCAGATTCCAAATTTTCTACCATCGTGGCTGTATGTCTCTTAGTTAACAAGTTATAAGAAGATTTACTTTGTATATATATGTACTCTCTGTGAGCGTGTTCATGACTCTCCAGGTGTTTTAAGTGTGCTTATATAATGTTCTTAGTCTCCAGATTCAAAATTTTTAACCCTCGTGGCTGTATGTCTCTTAGTTAACAAGTTATAAAAAGATTTACTTTGTATATATATCTACTCTCTGTAAGCGTGTTCATGACTCTCTAGGTGTTTTAAGTGTGTTTTTATTATATTCTTAGGCTCCAAATTTCAAATTTTCTACCATCGTGGCTGTATGTCTCTCACTTAACATGTTATAAGACGATTTACTTTGTACATATATGTACTCACTGTGAGCGTGTTCATGACTCTCCAGGTGTTTTAAGTGGGTTTATATAATGTTCTTAGTCTACAAATTCTAACTTGCTACCCTCGTGGCTGTATGTTTCTTAGTTTCCTAGTTATAAGAAGTTTTACTTTGTATATATATGTACTCTCTGTGAGCGTGTTCATGACTCTCTAGGTGTTTTAAGTGTGTTTATATAATATTCTTAGTCTCCAGATTCCAAATTTTCTACCCTCGTGGCTGTATGTCTCTTAGTTAACAAGTTATAAGAAGATTTACTTTGTATATATATGTACTCTCTGTGAGCGTGTTCATGACTCTCCAGGTGTTTTAAGTGTGTTTATATAATGTTGTTAGTCTCCAGATTCCAAATTTTCTACCATCGTGGCTGTATGTCTCTTAGTTAACAAGTTATAAGAAGATTTACTTTGTATATATATGTACTCTCTGTGAGCGTGTTCATGACTCTCCAGGTGTTTTAAGTGTGTTTATATAATGTTCTTAGTCTCCAAATTCCAAATTTTCTACCTTCGTGGCTGTATGTCTCTCAGTTAACATGTTATAAGAAGATTTACTTTGTACATATATGTACTCTCTGTGAGCGTGTTCATGACTCTCCAGGTGTTTTAAGTGTGTTTATATAATGTTCTTAGTCTCCAGATTCCAAATTTTCAACCCTCGTGGCTGTATGTCTCTTAGTTAACAAGTTATAAGAAGATTTAATTTGTATATATATGTACTCTCTGTGAGCGTGTTCATGACTCTCCAGGTGTTTTAAGTGTGTTTATATAATGTTCTTAGTCTCCAGATTTCAAATTTTCAACCCTCGTGGCTGTATGTCTCTTAGTAACAAGTTATAAAAAGATTTAATTTGTATATATATGTACTCTCTGTGAGCGTGTTCATGACTCTCCAGGTGTTTTAAGTGTGTTTATATAATGTTCTTAGTCTCCAGATTCCAAATTTTCAACCCTCGTGGCTGTATGTCTCTTAGTTAACAAGTTATAAGAAGATTTAATTTGTATATATATGTACTCTCTGTGAGCGTGTTCATGACTCTCCAGGTGTTTTAAGTGTGTTTATATAATGTTCTTAGTCTCCAGATTTCAAATTTTCAACCCTCGTGGCTGTATGTCTCTGAGTTAACAAGTTATAAGAAGATTTAATTTGTATATATATATGTACTCTCTGTGAGCGTGTTTTGTTTTCTATCCAAAGCACTCTTATTTCAGCCAGATATAAATAAAATACAAATAAATCTACCATGCATTTTTCTCAGTTATTTTGTTATATTAGTATATGATATATTTATATCGTTGAATTCAGAAAAAAATACTCTATCGAATAACCTAAAAATAAACATACGTTCCCATTTAAAATAAGAAAATTGTGTCCCGTATTTTGAGAACCACTGGTTGAAAAAAATTTTTTTTTGCTCATTGTATTAGTCTTGTAAAATGGTGGTTCTTTGCTAATTTAACCAACCTCGTAGCTCTTATAGTTCTCGAGATAGCAATGGTGGCACTTTTAAATGGAACACCCTATATATGTACTCTCTGTGAGCGTGTTCATGACACTCCAGGTGTTTTAAGTGTGTTTATATAATGTTCTTAGTCTCTAGATTCCAAACTTGCTACTTTCGTGGCTGTAAGTCTCTCAGTTAACAAGTTATAAGAAGATTTACTTTGTATATATATGTACTCTCTGTGAGCGTGTTCATGACTCTCCAGGTTTTTTAAGTGTGTTTATATAATGTTCTTAGTCTCCAGATTCCAAACTTGCTACCCTCGTGGCTGTATGTTGCTTAGTTTACAAGTTATAAGAAGATTTACTTTGTATATATATGCACTCTCTGTGAGCGTGTTCATGACTCTCCAGGTGTTTTAAGTGTGTTTATATAATGTTCTTAGTCTCCAGATTCCAAACTTGCTACCCTCGTGGCTGTATGTCTCTTACTTTACAAGTTATAAGAAGTTTTGCTTTGTATATATATGTACTCTCTGTGAGCGTGTTCATGACTCTCCAGGTGTTTTAAGTGTGTTTATATAATGTGACGTCACACAGCGCTGGCTGATAGCCGCTGCAAGTCCGCTGAACGCATTTCCCGCGCATTTTTAGGTGTCAAGTGGAAACAGTCAAATCAATTGAATTGTCAAACAAGTTTCTTTAATTATTATTTTTATATTCTTATTATTATTTAATAAAGAGTACAATTTAGTTTAATATGGATTTAGACGACCTTATAAACAATTTATTACAAAGAAATCCCATACAAAATATGATTGCACCAATAATAGAAATGTTAAATGAAAATAATAATTTAAATGAATTATATAATGATAGTAATGTTGGTATAAGAAATGAGCATTATTATGAAGAAATAATTCCTAATTATTCTTTAAACGAGTTTCGTGAACATTTTAGAATGACAAGAGAAACTTTTCAGGTAATACTTTATTGGAACTTCAAACAAAATACAATACAAAATGACATTTTTCTTGCATAGATACTCCTAGAAAATATTCAAGCATGTAGGCAACTTAATGTAGATATAATTCCATTAGAAAAAAAATTGTTATGCTTTTTGTGGACCCTGTCGAAACAGGAATCTTTTTTATCAATTGGAGACCGTTTTAACTTTCCTAAAAGCACCGCACATGAAATTTATTTTTCGCGCTACTTGTATTGTAAGTATGTATTGCAACCATAGTTACAATGTATGTAAGTTACTTTTTAGATTTGTTTATATTTTTTCCTTGACGACGGAACTTAATAATTTTACTTACGAGTACATTCCTAGGAAAATAATCACAGACTACTTTGATATTTTATTTTTGAAGAAATAAAATTTTTATACTACATACGTAAAAATTTATTTCTTGTTAATATTAAAGATTACAGTACTATTTGTAAATGTACAATTTTTTATAACTAAATTATCATTTTCTAATAAACTTGTTTGTTCTTTTGAAAAAGACAGAGTACTATTTTGTGGGTTTTGTTGTGCGGACGTTGAAGGTGAATTAACATGAGGAACCGAAGATGTTTCTTTAAATGTAGAAGCGGTATTCATGGTTTTGTCGTATAATATTTTATTGGAAATATCAATTTTGTTTTGAACTGATTCTGCCACGTAACCTTCGGCAACGGAACTAGATTTCCAGCCGCCATGTCTTTTTAAACATAAAATATCTGCACCAGTATTGGCGAGTAAAGTGGCTGAAGAGCGTCTAAAGCAATGCCAGTATAAAGATGTGGATCTTGACAATTTAAAAATTTAGCTATTACTGAAGGCATTTTTGCAAAAGTATGTTTTCCAACTGGTTGATTCATGCATTTGCCAGCTTGGTAGCGTAAAAAAAGCGAGGGTTTATATTAATTTTTTGACGAATTTCGAAATATTTTCTAAAGATTTCCAAATAGTCAATGTTTTCTTTATTATTTTCAACAATTGAAAAACTACGTTGCACATCATTTTTACTCTGAGGAATGTTTATAATGACATAATTTCCATGATCAATCACATCTGTTATTCTCATTTTACATAATTCATCAGTTCTACATGCCCCGGCAATGCCCATAATCATAACAGTCTATAATAAACAAAAAATATTAAGATATATGAATGCAGAAAATTAAATATAATTTATATCTTACTTTGATTAACAAATATGTATCATCGTCAGCTTCTTGAACAAATTTTACGATCTGTTCCCTAGTTAAAATATGAGATTTCTTTGGGCGATATCCTTTGTTTTTGCTCTTAAGAAAACCAATTAAATTAGAAAAGTTTGAAATATCCACATTATCTTTATATTTAATAGTGGCTTTTAACATGGAATATTCACACCATAAGCTGGATGGCGATTTTAGTGAACTGGATCTTTCCAACATATACGCTAACATTACATTTTCAGTAATTGTCTTCACTTTCTTCGCGGCACACCATTTTTTAAATACTTCATAGGTAAATTCATATCTTTTACCTGATTTTTCGGGTAAACAATTTAACAAAGCCACTCTTGCCGCTTCGTCAATATCCATTTTCAATATAACTTTTTTAATAAATGTCAACAGCAAACAACTTGGTTTGTTTTCTTTTTACATAGCAACAAACACAGGTAACATGGATTTAAATCGTTGTAAAAAAAGAATAATGTGGATGACAGATGTCAACCGGGCTATATTTTTAAATAATTAAGCCTAATTTTTCAGTAGCGCGAAAAATATAATAAGTTACACGGAATGTACATACATCTTAACATCCTCGCAAGTTACTAGGACCTCGGCATACGGCTCGGCCTAGTACAACTTCCTCGGATGTAAAGATGTACTTACATCTTGTTACTTAAATAACTATTTAAATAAGTCAAATAATTTGTAATTTAAAGTTGCAATATATAAAATGGCCTGATAATATTGAAAAAAATATAATTTCAAGAGAATTTGAAAGAAAATGTGGTAGGAACTGAAATAAAAACATGAGTATATATATATATATATATATATATATATATATATATATATATGTATATATATATATATATATATATATAGGATGTTTCACCGAAATGCCCGTCTTCGATATCTCCCTTGTCGTTAGAAATACAGCATAAATTTATGAACAGAAGTTATTCGTCAATTCAAGGAGCATAACGTAAAATTATTTTCAAATATACAGGGTGTTGCATTACGGCTCGGCGAAAATTGTTTGCCTTTTATTAAATGGAACACCCTGTATACAGGTGGCTGATTTTTCATTGTCCAGGGCATATCTCCTGATATATTAAATATACAAGAAAAAGCTAAATAGGAAACTTGTGTAATAAGACCTTGCCTATAAAATAGCGTTAACAGATGTTTTCCATGGCCTACTGATTTGGCGGAAATATATTTAACTTTGGTTTTTTAAATGTAACATCCTATATGTTTTTGCGGAATAAGATTTTACAATAATTTCTCTTTACAATTGTGTAAAACAACTGATGGTTTGCCTTTAATTTATGCTTAATAATGTAAAAAATAAAATTATGTGAGACAGCTGTGATTTGCAATTATTTTATTATTTATACTTGTAGACAACTGCCAAGAAACAGACAGAAGTATTTATTAGTTGAAAAGGTGTTGTACTTCGTAATTACAAAAGAAAAATGAATTTCACAAATGGTGAAAAGGTTGATATGCTTTGCTGTTGTCACAAATCAAATAATAATTAAATAAAAACCATAAAACACTTCTAATAAACACTTGTATCAGATTTATAAAAAAAAAATAGTGATTAACAATGGGAAAACACAGCCGACTTATATAATTTTATTTTTTGCATTATTAAGCATAAATTAAAGGCAAACCCCCACTTGTTATACATAATTGTAAAGAGAAATTGATGTAGAACCTTATTCCGTAAAAACATATAGGGTGTTCCATTAAAAAAAAGTTAAGTTAAATATTTTTTCGCCAAATCAGTAGGCCATGGAAAACATCTGTTAACGCTATTTTATAGACCAGGTCTTATTACACAAGTTTCCTATTTAGCTTTTTCTTATATATTTAATATTTCAGGAGTTATGGCCTGGATAATGAAAAATCAGCCACCCTGTATTTTTATATTTTTTCAAGTGTATTTCGTTCCCCTATACGGACATATGAATTTTGTTTTAGTTTTCCGCGGCGTTGCCAAGTTATTCCGTTTATTCTCTAAAAAAGACCAAATACACGCATTGCTTTATAATGACGTACTGAAGTTATTTTAATAGTAACAATTAAGAATATTTTTTTCTGTACAACTGTAACTACACTCTATGTTCTCACATATATTTTTTTAAATGTAATTGTACAGGGTGTTCAATAAAGCGAATCAAATTTACTCAATTTCAAATGACTAAAACTCGTCATTTTCAAATGGAACACCCTATATTTTATAATTCTGTTGTGCGTCTTTTTGTATTATCTTCATATTTTATTAAGAGTACCCTATGCCTAAAACCAATAATTTTGGAGATTGGCATTTGCCAATTTTTTTTAGACTTACCGTATGTTTTGTTTATTTTTCTAATATGTTTATTTTGTACTAAATTAATAATTCTATCAAATATATATACTTAATAATGAAATTATGTTATATTTTTTCATTAAAATATTAAAAAAAAAAATGACCAAAATGATTCAATATGACTGAAAATGACCTATAAAATGACTGTCACGTCACTTTATTTTAAAATGTCTGTTATTTTACAACACTAGTTGTGATAGACGAATGAAAGTACAAATTAAACGGACGCTCTAACTAACAACAATGAACGGAAGCTGTAATGATAGTGGGATGTATATATATAAAATATATATATATATATATATATATATATATATATATATATATATATATATGTTAGAAAGAACCTTTTATTTGTTTAATTACACATTAAACACACAACACATTTACTTATAAATCGTTATATTCTTTGAAATATCAAATGACACATCATTATCACACAAAAAACATTATTCTCCAACGGTCACTTAATTATTATCATGTAAATAAAATATAACAACTCGGCCTTCCTGACAGATATGTCGACCCGACATATGAAAATAACAATATACAAACATTATGAAGTTTAAATATGAAACATTTAATTTTTAGGTATTATTTTTAGTCTGTCCATACATATAACTCCTTCGTATGGTCTTGAACTTTGTTGCTCTCCATCAATATCTTTTATTAAAAAGCGGTCACCTCTTAATTCCTTTGCTACTTCATAAGGGCCTCGATACTTTTTCTCTAATTTTCTACTCAGTCCCGTACTTGGTGCTTCTGTTCTTACCAGTACAAGATCTCCAACTTGTACTCGTCGACCTTCTTTTCTGTTCTTGTCAAATTGTTTTTTCATCTTCGATCTGTTTTCTTCCAATAATTCTTCAACAGGTTTCAGTTCTTCTGTGTCCTTTATTTTCAATTTCTCATTTAATTGGACTATTTCTCTAGTTAGTGGGTTCTCAGTTAATCCTCGACTTCGATATTTGAAAATTATATTTGCTGGAGTTCTTTTTGTTACCTTATGTATTGCATTGTTTATTGCCCATTGCACTTCGCAAAGTCGTAAATCCCAATCATCGCTGTCTTCAGACACTGACGTAGTAGCTAAACAATTAATTATTATAGCATTTACTCGTTCAATTTGTCCATTTGCTCGAGGACTTCCAGAAGCAATTTTTAAATGTTGAATATCATACGATGAACAAAATGATTCAAATTCTTGTGCTGTAAAAGCCGTCCCTCGATCACTTATGATACGAATTGGTTTTCCATAGTGTGCTATAAATTCCATTAAAAATAGAATTGCCTCGTGAGCTCCTGTATTTGGTACAGCTTTCAGTACTGTATACTTACTGTACCCGTCGACTATTCCAATTACGTATTTATTATCATTATCGGTAATTATAAATGGTCCTAGATGATCAATTTGAACTGATTCAAAAGGATATTTTCCTTTGTCTAAAGGATGAAGATATCCAGGTTGTTGTCCTCTTGGTATTTTATAATATAAACAATTTATGCATCTATTTACATATTTTGTCACTGCTTCGCTCATTTTTGGAAAGTAATAATTTTCTTTTAATTTCATTAAGGTCTTCTCGGTGCCCAAATGTGCAATCGATTTATGTGTATCTGCTATTAAATCAGTTCTTAACTCTTCAGGTACATACAGTTGGAATCTTCCATTTTTACATTTGTAGACTCTTCCATTAATTATTGAAAATTTCTCATGGGTTTTTTGATCTCCTGCTTCAAGTTTATTTCGTACTTCAAGGATCTCCTCATTACTTCTTTGCATGGCAGCTACCCAGTCAGTGGTAATTGTGATCCCTCTGACAGGTAATCCTACTAGTTCTACTTCTTTTTCAATATTTACTGGGTTACGACTAAGTGCATCAGCTACTGCATTACTTGTTCCTGCTTGATAATCGATTGTATAATTAAATTCCGATAAGCGAATAAACCATCGTCCTATTCGCGCATTCATATCTTTTTTGCTTGACAACATTTTCAAACTGTTACAGTCGGTTTTTATGGTGAAATGAATTCCAATTAAATATATTCGAAATCGCTCTAAACTACACACTATAGCGAGAGCTTCCAATTCATACGAGTGGTACACAGATTCTTCTTTCGTTGTTTTTCTGCTGTAATATGCGACAGGATGTAACAGGTTATCTTCTTGCTCTTGCAGCAAAACTCCACCTATCCCTAACGCACATGCATCTGCGTGTACTTCTGTTCTTGCTGCTGGATTATATACAGACAATATAGGTTTATTTGGCAGTAATTCCTTTATTTTGTTAAAAGATTCTTCTTGTTTTTCTAACCAAATAAACTTCACATCTTTCTTTAAAAGGTCGGTTAAAGGTCTTGCTAGTAGTGAAAAATTTCTTATAAATCTTCTGAAGTAACTCGCTAATCCTACAAAACTTCGAAGAGTCTTAACATCAATAGGTGTTGGAAATTCATTAATTGCTTTTAGTTTTCTTTGTCCTGGTAGTATTCCTTCAAAAGTAATATATCCTAAATATTCAATTTGTGACATGAAGAAAAAACATTTTTCGATATTCAAAGTCAATTTTGCTTCTTTTAGTGCTTCTAGAATTTTTCTAAGATTATTGAATCCTTCTTCAAATGTTTCACTGGGTATTATTATATCATCAAGATATGCCATGGCTATGTCATACCTCATACTTCCCAGAATTAAATTAATCAATCGAGAGAAAACTGACGGTGCATTACATAGACCAAAACTCATTCGCTTGAATTGGTATTGTCCATCAGGGGTTATAAAACTTGTTATACTTCTCGATTCCGGATTGACAGGTACTTGGTAGTATCCACTGCTCAAATCTAACGTTGTAAAGTACTTTTTGTTTCTTAAACGATCAAGCTGATCATCAATGAGTGGTATGGGATACTTGTCTTTCACAGTTATTTTATTTAGTGCTCGATAATCCACACACATGCGAATATCTCCATTTCTCTTTTTAACAAGTAAAATAGGACTTGCAAATGGTGAAATGGTATCTTCTATTATATCTGCTTCTTTTAAATCTGTAATCATTTGCTTGACTTTTTCTCTTTCTGGGTACGATAGTCTATATGGTTTGTAATAGACAGGTGTGTTCGTTGTTAATTCAATCTTCATTTGAACCTTGTCTGTACATCCAATTTGTTTCATATTTCGTGCAACCAGAAATTTATATTCGTTCAATAACTTGATAAGTTCTTCTTTTTTATCTCCAATTAAATCTGTATGAATTTCTTCCTTTTTAATTTTTTCTGTATTCTCTTCTCGTGTGATGATTTCTTCTTGACATATTTCGCCTCTTGTTAGTAATTGTCCTCTTCTAATCTTCAATTCTTTCCCGGACAAATTCAACACCGGTAATTGGGTATGACCTTCGTGATCTGTAGCTACGATACATCTTGGTATGACTTGTCCAGTTTCCCTTATTCCTCCATCCACACATAATTCTTGATTTGTTAATTTAGTTTCAACGGTAATATGTCCTAAATAATTGTTTGGTACATTCACTGATTCTGTAGCTGTCAATATAGTTTTCATTTCTTCACTGGCTTCACTAATTGGAAGTTCATCTTCGATACATTGCACCTCCAAACTATTTGGTTTACTTATTATCATGACATGTTTTTGCTCTGTATAAGGATGTCCAACAAAAAGGAATTGTCTGAGTTTCATTTGGGACAACGTGAATTGTTACTTTAGCTGACACGTTATCAATTGTTAATGTAGCAGTAAATAATCCTAAAGGATACACTACATCTTTTCCATAGCCTATTAGAGGTTCGGTGCCGCATTCGTAATAGGAGAAATTAAAATTTTTGACATCATCCACTCTCATAGCACAGCAACTACTTCCTAAATCTATATAACATTTTATTTCTTTGTTATTCAAAAATGCATTTTTAAAATATTTAGTATGAGTGTCTCTTTCTTTTAAAACATTTAGTACGGCATTTGATGTACTGGTAACTCGGACTGCGTCATTGGAATTGTTCACTTTTTTATTTAATTTTAATAAGCAATTTCTAGCAAAATGTCCCTTTTCATTACATTTGAAACAAGTAATGTCATTGAATTTATTTCTATTAATGTTTTCCATATTTGAATTATTTTCTTTTTGTCCTAATTTTTGTTGAAGTGTGTCAGGATTATATTTTGGATTATATGTCTTGTTGATTATAAATTTTGACCCAGTCTTAAGATCAGGTAATAACTGATTCACCTTTGCATATCTGCTTAACGGACCAAGGTAATCACGAAATCTTGAATTATTTAATCCGTGAACAATCCATTCTATTGTTTCGCTTTCTGACATGTTACATTTATTGCACTTAGCTAATTTTTCGAAATAATATTCTACAATATCATGATTGGTTCGCCATTTATAATTTTGAGCTTCCAATCTAATGCTAATTTTACTCTCTTCAACACCAAAAGTATCTTTTAAAAGTTCGGTCCAATCATTCCATGTTCTAACTTTATCAGGTAGACTGTCTCTCCATGTTTTTGTCACTCCTGATAATTTAGATAACGCGAAATGTTTTATTGCAATTTCATCCCAGTTATATAGTTCTCCAAATGATTCGATTTTCTCTATCCATCTATTTATATTTATTGTTTCTTTTACCGGATCATACTCTGGTAGTACTTGATGAACGTTTTGAAATATTCTTGGTTCTAAATCCTCTTGTGGCATGATTAATATTCTGTTCTCTCGCTTATCAACCAAAATTATTCAGTATTCAGTTTGCAAATTCAGTATCTCACTGACAGACTTGCCTTCCGTCGAATACTAGTCGCCTCTTGATTGAAAATTGGGGTATTTATCCCACTTCTGATGTTAGAATGAACCTTTTATTTGTTTAATTACACATTAAACACACAACACATTTACTTATAAATCGTTATATTCTTTGAAATATCAAATGACACATCATTATCACACAAAAAACATTATTCTCCAACGGTCACTTAATTATTATCATGTAAATAAAATATAACATATATATATATATATATATATATATATATATATATATATATATATATATATATATAGGGTGTAAATGAAACTAGGGAACGCGATTTTTCTCGGAAGTTATAAGAGATACAAAAAAATCTTTCAAATAAAATTGTTAGTATTTTTAGTAATCTACACTAGCGAATGCTCAGCTACGCTTTCTGTTCCCTAGGCCTCCGACGTCAGTGAAATATTAACATTTGATAGTTAATTTTATTTCTGCAAGGCAGATCTTGTCGAATGATTTCAAGATTAACTTGGCAATTTTTTGTCACTTTTGCACATCAGCCCTCATCAAGACATTTAATTCGATACCAAACACGACATATTTCTGACAAAATTTTGCAAAAAAAAAAAAACAAAAGCCGATCGATATGGATCATTTTTGTCAATTCTGCTCGCCAGTCCTCATCGAGAAATTTCTTTTAATACCAAACACGAGATACATCTAACAATTTTCTGCAAAAAACAAAAGCCGATCGACATAGAACATTTTTGTCAATTTTGCAATTCATCCCTTAACGAGACCTCTCATTAGATACCAAACACGACATACTTCTATTAACTTTTTGCATAAAACAACTTTTTGCGCAAAACAAATGCAGATCGACATGACACATTTTTTTGTCATTTCAAAACCGGGCCGGTTTTCTTTCTTTTGATATCAAACACAGCAAAGTGTTCAATTTATTTTATTTAGGAATATTTGATTTTTATTTAGTTACTTCATAATTCGGCAACACTGTTTGTATTAAAAAATAGTACTTAAATTTTAAATTTATTAATTAATATTGTCAATCCTAATATAACTGCTACCGTCTACAGTGCAGTTAGTTTATGAATATTTGGCTTTAATTTAGTTACTTCATCACACATTTGGCAACATTGACTTTTGACATTGGAAACGTCAAAATTTATATTAATTAAATACGTTATGTTTTAAGCTTAAATTATAACACCTTTGCTCAAGCCTATTATTCATGAAATTGTTTTTAAATCTTTGATATCAATACTCTAAGAAGATATAATCGTTTATAGTTTATAGTCTGATTGTCAAAGTGACGGATGACAGCGTGATTCTTCTTAAATTTAAAAAATGAATCTTAGTAGTCCATTGTTTCATGGCATACATTTTACACATTTTTTATAACTTTATTCAAAAAACAAATGCCGGACGAGTGAATTGGCAGCACTCGCTTGGCTCGTGGCCAACTTCACACTCGGTGGAAGAAACCCGTACTTCTCCCACGAGTAAAGTACGCTATTTTTTTTTTTGTAGCCCATTGGTATAAAAATATAAATTTCGAAATGTTCGAAAGCATTAAAATTATTTCCCCACATTACTGGAATCGTTTGTCCGATTGCTGCTGTTGCCGCAGCAACAATATCTCCCGGCAGATTCATTCCAGTTTTCATATGTAGTTAATTGGAAAATATATCATTTTAAAAATAATTAATTAATAATATAATAAAAGGTATAATAATTAAAAATAATAGTTTCAAATAATAATAAATATAAAAATCGTCAAAATTAAAATTTATAATTCTTTGTAAAATTATAAAAAATTATTATTTTACTCAAAGAAAAAATTTTGAGTGTACTACGAGCTGAAAACACTCGTGCTGCAATCTCTAGCCTCGGTTTGCAAAGGGACAGTTTTAGCCCATAGTACACAAAAAACATTTTTTTAATAATTAATAATTTTTTAAAAATTTATTTTATTATTTTTAGATGTCTGATGGTAATAAGAAAAAAAACTATCTGGTGCACAAAACCGAAAAAGAAAACTTGAGAAAGAAGAAATTAGTAAAAGAACACTGTTTCTATAGAAAAATGTTTGCTTGCCAGTAAGTTATGTTTATTTTATAACTTCCTTTTTTATTTACTCTTTTACCGCGGTTTACTTACCTACCGACGCAGAATTATTATTGTGCTATGTTATGATATGTGCCTTTTCTTTATCAGGCCCATCTTCGGCCGTCGATGATTTGCGCAGAGCTTTCCTCTCCGGCGCCGATGAATGTGCCGATGTGTCTTTGGGCGAGATAATTGATCCAGAGACAATGAATGATCTCGCTTTATGGCCTCAAGTGATATCAGACAAGCTTAGGAATAGATCACGGCCCAGTACACATAAACACATTTTGCTTATCCAATCAGTAATAACAGATCATTTTCAAATTCATATTATTTAAAGAAGTTATCAAATAAGAAACTGTTGAAAGAAACTGGCTCGTATATTCGAAATCAAGTGATTCTGTTTATTGTTTTCATTGTAAGCTTTTTAATAGTGATGTGCGTTCAATGGTAAAACGGATTACAAAGATTGGCGACGCTTGTCTAGAAACATAGAACGCCATGAAAAAAGTGCGAGGCATCCAATGAGTGTCAAAAAATGTCTTGATTTAAAAATAGAAAAACTATAGACTCCGTGAACCAAGCTGAAATTGAACGCGAAAAAAAGGTGGGTGTCAGTTATCGAAAGAATAATTCACATTATTTATTTTTTAGCAAAACAATGTTTAGCGTTAAGCGGGAAATCGGAAAAACTTTTTCAACCAGAAAATGGAAATTTTTTGCAACTAATTGAATGTGTTTCTAAATTTGATGCAGTGTTAGATGATCACATTGCTTGCGTTCAGAAAGAACATTTTCGCGTAATTCATAATATTCAGAATGAAATTATTAATTTATTGGGAGAAAGAATTAGGAAAACTATTATTTTCAACTTACAACAATCAAAATACTATTCTTTTATTTTGGATTGTACTCCCGATATTGCTCACGTAGAACAAATTTCAGTCGTTGTTAGATTTGTTTTTCTTAATTCATCTATAAATATGGTTGAAGTAAAAGAACATTTTTTGGGTTTTTACTGGACTGGCTTAACCACATTTCTGTTAGAATTTTTGTCATTACCTAACATTGATTTACAAAACATGCGCGGTCAAGGATACGATAATGGCGCGAATATGAAAAGTAAAAATATAGGTCTCCAGAAAAGAAAACTAGATCTGAATCCACGAGTGTTTTACATTCCTTGTCACACAGTCTCAATTAATAGTAAACGATGCCGCTAAAAGTTCACTAGAAATAACACATTTTTTTTCTATCGTACAAGAAGTTTATGTATTTTTTGCTGCTTCAACTGCACGTTGGCAATCACTTATTAACGAAGTACCTAGCTTGACTCTTCAGCCCTTGTCAAGTACCCGGTGGGAGCAGAGGTCAACCTAGGAAAGGTTTATGACGCTCTGTATAATATTTATTCTGACGAGAATAGAGACACCGAAACAAGAACCTTATCCAATTCTTTAATATCAAAGATAAAGTCTTTTAAATTCATTTGCTTTATAGTTATTTGGTACGATATACTGTCGAAAATAAATATTGTTAGTAAAGCTTACAAAAATCCAACGTTGTACTTTCAGAGGTAGTTAAAATGATATCTCAAACAAAAAACAATTGAATCGAACTTCGAACCGATTCGGCGTTTATGGAAATGATTAGTAACGCAAAAACAGTGGCTGAAGAAGTTGACAGCGAAACAGAATTTCCCACTCCTACCCTATTTTACTATTATTTGCTCGACACGGCGATAACAAAAGTTGAAGAACGCTTTGACCTTTTAAATGAAAACAATAAAGCCTTTTCCTTTTTACAAAATTTAAATAATTGGAAAAAATTAAATTCTGAAGAAAAAAGAACGCTCTGTTTAGATTTACATAATAAACTGAGTAGTGGCTTAAACTTTGATATTGATTAAAACGATCTGTTCAATGAAATCGGACTTTTACCAATCTTCGTCAATGATTACACAACCCTATTAGATATTTTAAATTATTTATTTTCCAACAATTTAATTTCAATATTTCCAAATTTATCCACCGCACTCAGAATTTATTTAACATTACCAGTGACAGTAGCACAAAGTGAAAGGTCTTTTTCTAAATTAAAATTAATAAAAAATTACCTTCGGTCGACATTATCGCAAAGTAGATTATCAAATTTGGACTTCACCTCAAAAATTTTAAATGGAAAAGGGTGTCAAATATGACACAGTTCGAAAGGCCTTTCAATTCTCTTTTCAACAGTTTTTTTATTTTTGAAATCCGATAATTAGTTCCAGAGATATATCGTCTAGAAAAAAAATTAACAGGTGTTTAAAATTGCAATCAAGTAGGCTTAAACAAATGACAGAAACTCAAATATCAGTTTATTAGGTGTTCAAAATGTTTACCTTCAACTTCCATACAATAATAAAGATTTTGCTCAAAATTTGGGAGCTACGGTACGTTGCCGTAAATCTTCCAAAGATTCGGGTGGCGTGACATAAACTTTAGACTTCAAATAACCCCACAAAAAGAAATCAAACTTACAAATTACTTGTTTATTACAAACAACTTGTCGAAAAAATTGTTTATTTAGTTTCTGTCATTTGTTTAAGCCTAAAATGGCCTAAGTGGCCAAAAATTGCGCTGATAATTTTCGCTGGGCCAGCCTGTATTAGGCATATCGACAAACTGTTTTCATGTGTTCACGATTCATCATAAATTAATGCCAAATATTAAAAAAAAATGCATATTTTGCATTTAATGATACTTTATTGCATATTTTGATTTTCTTTGCATATTAGTGCATATTTTAAGACTTTTTTCAAAAACCAAAATTAATTTTTAACAAATTTTGTTCTTTTTGAAAACAGTATATTACAAGAAATATAATTTTGATCGTACTTTTAACAAGTGAGCATTTATATAAAATCTACTCATTGAAACCATTACAATCATATTTAATTTTTCGCCAGAACAAAAAAAAGTGATTCTATCAGTGTTTTAGAACTGCTTAGAACTCAAGTAATTCTTATTTTGTAAGTAAGGTAAGTAAATAATATCTGTTACTGAAATTCGTATGTTTGGAACTATAACAACAATTAGTAATGCCGAAAAAAAAGTGTTAAAAATATGAGCAGCATATAGTAACTTTCTCGATAAAGTTGACGTTTTGGTTTTTGTTTCAAAAAAGAGCTTTTGTAAATTTCAATATGAATATGAATTCGAAATTTTTTTATTTTTGTTAGAATTACCTGTGATATTTATTGTTTTTATACATTTCATGAAATGTTCCAAATAAAACACTGCATGTAAAAATAGAAATAAGAAAATGATTTCAGTAAAACGAGCCTGAAGACATTAGTTTTTTTTGCATATTTTTATTGTAAAGTGCATATTTATAACTTTTTTGCATATATCATGCATATTTTGATGATTTTTTAAAGCATATTGCATGCATATTTTAAAACTTTTTAGTGCATATAATCCGCTCTTAAGTTATGTGCTATCAGCAAGAAATTTAGATCTTGTCCCAATTGATATAAATTTACCTCCAAATTCTCATTCTGATATTGTTTACGTTAAATTAGCTATGACCCCTACTGTCTTTGTTTACATTGTTGTTATTTATTTACCTCCTTCAATCTCTTTAGAACAACAATTATATATTTGAATCATTAGAAATGTTTATTTCGAAAACTGATTCTAGTTTCATAATAGTTGCAGATTTGAACATAACAAATCTAATACAGAAATATCTAAACTGTCCACACATAGAAACTAAGCGACTTAGAGCTTTGGTTAAAAAAGAAATCAAAATTCACCACAAATAATACATGACGAACTTAGAACACAACTTATCTGCTAATCCAAGTAAATTTTGGTCATATGTTAGCAATAAGAAACAAAAATGTAATATACCTGAAATTATGCAGCTTAATAATGATGAATTATCCAATCCTTCTGATATAGTCCAAGGGTTCGCTGAGTTTTTCTCTAATGTTTACATTGATTCCGATCATTCTTTTTACTCTACTCTTTCTAACACAAATTCCTCTAATTCTAATATAGTTAACATTCCTAATATATCCGATGAAGATATATTATTAGCAATTCAACATCTTTTACCTTCGTATATTATAAAAGCATGCAGTCATAAAACCTTTAAAATATCTTTTTAATACCTTTAACAAACAATACTTTTCCTACTCTTCTAAAATCATCTATTATCAGTTCTATTTTTAAATCTGGTGTTATAAGTGATATTTCCAACTATCGTCCTATAGCTATTCTCTCCAACCTTTTTGAAACTATTTTGTACAAACATTTATACAATGTGCAACATGAATTTATAAGAGGCAGATCGACAACAACTAATCTAATTAATTTCACTGAATGCACATTAAACTCCCTCCATGATAATGCTCAGGTAGACGTCATCTACACTGACTTCAAAAAAGCTTTTGATACTTTTGATCATTACGTTCTGATTCACAAATTAAATAACAACTTCAATTTTTTGTCAAATTTACTAGAATTCTTGTATTTTTATCTGACAAATCGTGAGCTCCAAGTTCAAATTAATGACGTTAAATCTGATTCATTCGTTGCGACTTCTGACGTTCCAATTTAGGACCACTATTATTTGTTTTGTTCATAAACGATATTGTTGATGTAATTAATAATTCCGAAGTGCTACTTTATACAGACGATTTAAAACTTTTTAAACAAATTAACTCTATTGATAACTGTAAACTTTTACAAAATGATATAAATAGTATTCTAGCCTGGTCTACTAGATCTAAACTATTTTTCAATTTTAGCAAGTGCAAAATAATGAGTTACCTCGTTAAAAAATTGTTTAAACTTTCCCGTACTTCATGGAAAATACACATCTTGAACGAGTACATCATTTTAAAGACCTCGGTGTAATTTTTGAGAAACAATTATCATTTAAATCTAGCTAGATCATCGTTACGAATATTAGGTTTCATTATTCGCACTTGCAAATCTATTCAAAAGTTGTCTACCCTCAAACAATTATATTTTTCATTGGTTAGATCAAAATTTGAATACTGCTGTCAAGTATGGAATCCTATTTATAACAAATATATTAATATTATTGATTCAATTCAGAAACGCTTCTTTAAGTACCGTTACTTTAAGATACATCATATTTATCCCAAATTTGATTTAACCTTTGAAAGTTTGTTAATTAAAATGAATATGTGTTCCTGAATTCATAGGAGAAAGGACAATGCTGCCTGTTTCTGTACAAAATAATAAACAATGCTATTATTGATGCTTGCATTCTGAGCAAGCTTTCTTTAAAAATTCCACGCTCTACTACTAGAAGTAAAAATACCTTTCATTGCAAAAGAGTAAAAACAAATTATGAAAAAAAAATCTGGAATTTGGTAAATGTGCAGTATTTATAATGAAATTCCTTGTAACTTAGATATTTATGCAGATTCTTTTAATTTATCTTGGCTCGCGAAATTGCGATTTATAAAAATTGTTTTATTCTGTATGTATAAATATTTGTCCATTGTCCATTTAAATCACTATACTTAAATTTACTTTGTACATATATCAACAAGGATGTTAATTTTTTCTCTAATTGTATATCATCCTGTAATTGGGACTTTAGTCCTGTAGGATATGGTATAAATAAATAAACTTACAAATCTAATACTTTGATTAGACGCATGCTCAGAGCATTCATTGAAGTATAACTACTTTTTTTTAATATATTATTTTATTAAATTCGTTTTACATATAACAAAAGGTTACAAGTTAATCTTTTTTATTTTATAATGCAGTAATTTTTTTTACTGATTTTAAACGGTTATCTCGATCTTCCATTGGACTAAAAATTAAATAAATTTGAACTGAAATAAATAAAAGCGTATTATATTTAACTACTACAATATAAAATATAAAAGATTAACGTTTCTGCCTGGCGGTGTAGTAGATTACAGTACACACTAGTGCCACCGACATTTTTAGTTCTTTAGTTTATTGTATTTGTCCTTATAAATAAATAACTTTAAGTAAAATCATGTGCTCGTTTTTCTCATTCTCGTGTGACGTTTACATGGACGGTGACGTCACCGGCGAGGAACTCGCTGTCCTTACACTCCACCTCCCAGTCAGGCCAGTCATGGTAGGTTGGCGGGGGTGTGTAGGTGCGGGTGTGGCCCGCGCACTCCAGGCGCACCTCGCAGCGGTACCCGGGCAGCTGGCGGCCCGCCACCGGGGCGTACACCCACAGCCTGAACCTGTCCCCAAGGTACTCGCACCAGCACAGCACGTCCCCCACCCGGAAACACGTCCATGGGCCGCGCGTGACGCGGTGGCCGGCGCCAACTGGGACCTCCGGGAGCTCCTCGCAGGCCTGGTAGTGTTGGGCCAGCGTGCCGGGCTGTATGACCGCGTCGCACACCCAGCACTGGCTGCGCTGCTCGCACCAGTACCTGCTGTGCTTGTCTCTCTTCCCGGGGAAGTCCTGCACACAGAGAACACGTTCATACTCTTCTCCACACAGCGTGTCCCATCTAAGCTCTATTTATCACTTTCATCTGTTATCATCGATACAATAAACTATTGTTTTATATTTAATTTTTACATCGCTATTTTAAGAATAAGCCACAATTTAATACGGTTTCAATATAATTACACAGACTGTCCGTTTTATGAGGGTAAGCGTTGGGATGTGGAAAACCGTAAGAAATACAAATTTGGTTAAATTGGGGCAAAGTTGCCGCTTTAGTTGCTCATTTTAATCATGTCTTTGTTTTCCCCAAAACATTCATAGCTGGCTAGATATGAGCAAAGAAACTGATTTTGGTGAATTTACTTTTTGACTTATAACTTTCTTGTTTCAATTCATATAAGTTTTTAGTTTCCACGTTTTAGAGATAATTTTTTTACGAGGAATTTAAAGCGGTCCTCAAAATTTTTGTGATTCGAATACTTTTCGAGAAATTTACACAAATTTTCAATTTTTATATGGGGCTCAAAGTTGTCTTTTATTACTGATAAATACAGATATTTTCTCTTTCCAATGATATAAAACACATTGCAAGTGTAGTAGCCTTTCTGGATAACGCTAAAGATATATTCTAAAGTAATTTACTTATTTCGGTACAAAAGATTTTTGATTGTGTTTCTAAAGCACATGTGACTGAAATGAATGAACCCTGTGTGTATGTTTCATCTATTATTATATTTGTATATAAAACTATAAGTTTTGACCATTATTTACTTCGGAAATCACACGATTTCACCCGACAATCGTCATCTATCCTCTTTCTCCCCAACGTTTTTAATTACATTCCTTAGTTACAATGAGGTATATGACCATATTTTTTTTTTATCCTATGATTCTATATAAAAAATAAAAATACCCGTTTTTTAACCGCTTAATTGTTAATAATTCCGGAAAAAAACAATAAAACAATTGTAGAGAGAATATGTGACGTCACGTAAGAGAATTAGAGTATTTGAATTCATTCGATAAAAATCATATATCATAGAGTAACATACATTTGGCAGATTAGCCAAGTTCCATTTTTAAAACAAAGTATGTAAACAATTAACAGCCAACCAAATTTACACCAAATATATTTATTTTATTCTTTTTTTCTAAAGCAGATGTTAAAGTGCAATTTTATCAACTCAAAATAGTGGATAAAGTAGCACTTTAACCGCAAGGGTAGATAAAGTACTTTAACTTATATTTATTTAAAGTATATTTCCAATGCAACTCACACTACTGACATTTTAAAATTGTTTTCAAATAAAAATTAAATTTTTCTAATTTTAATTTCATTTAATCAGATACAGAAAAAATTTAATTTTATACACGACGATAAAATTAAATTATCTACACGCGAAAAATAACACTTTCCGCTTATCGATAAAATATTATTTTATCGTCTTGTAAAAAAAACAATGAATTGTCTATATTGTTATCTTATACATTATCATTAATAGTTAGGACTGATTTATCATTAACAAAATTTATTCGATGCCAATGAGTAATACATTAGGTTATTTATATTCCCACTTTTAATCTCTCATTTTCGTACGTGACGTCAAAGTTATGGCGCCGCTACATAAATTTTATTTTGAAATGGTAATTTGAGTGAAATTATAAGGCAATATACAGTTTTTGCCATTATTATTGGTAGTCACAAAGGGTAATTTTTAGTTTTTATACTTGTTTTCTTTCAATTCGACAGTGGTCATATAGCCCATTGAAGAGGTGGAAATCAACTTCATGGCATTCACGGCCAAACAGAGCTCTAGCCTCACCTGGAAGTTACAGCCGCTGTTGTCGCAGGTCTCCAGGGCCGGAGCGCAGGCCTCACACAGCCAGCCCTGGTCCTCGTCCCGGTACAGCCGAGCCGTGGGGGCCCCACAGCGGCCACACTCCTCCAGCGGGGCCTCCGCCTCGTGGCGCCGCACCTCCACGGCGAGCGTCGCGCCGTCCCAGCCGCCCAGCACGCCAAGCACGCTGCTGACGTTCACAGCCAACGCCGAGTGCTGCTTCAGGTGTAGGCGCTCCTGCGGCAGGACGGGGTGAAAATATGAAGTCCCGCGCCGTCCCCGGCGGACGGTGACGCTGAAGTCGTAGTCCGCCGCCGCCTGGGGCTCGCCCAGCAGCCTCACACTGTAGAATAGGCTGCCGGACGCCACGCACACCCGCGTGAGCAGCAAGAAGAGCTGTTGGTAGGCTAGGACGATGTAGTTAGCGCTTGTGGAGCGACGGATATCGGGCGTGACGAGGGCGGGACAGGGCAGCACGCGGTCGGGGTGCTGCGCCTCGCAGTGCTGCCGCAGGGCGTCGCGGCGGCCCGCCCAGTCGCAGCCCTCGGGGCCGAGCACCGGGCACGTGTACAGCCGGTACTGGCAGGCGGCCTCGTGGCCCGGCCCGTCGGCCCCGGCCGGCGTGAAGGGCACGCTGGCCGGGCAGCCCTCCTCGCGGTAGCGGCAAGGGAAGGCGAGGGCGCGTGCGGCCGCCTCGTACACGTGGCAGCGGAAGGCGGGCGGCGCGCCCTCCTGCTCCTGGCACGGGCTGCACGCCGCCCCGTCCTGCCGCTGGAACACGGGGCCCCGGCGCAGCTGCGAGCCGCACTGCACGCACACCAGATCCTTTAGAATGTCCTGAGATGTCTCCATGCCTGCAACACACTCCACTCTTCATATACAGCTAACGACCACACGCTCCTACTTACTTTATTACTGTTCAGATGCTTCTTCTATACTAGCCTTTCTCTTCAGTTTCACGCTGGAATCCTGTAAATTACAAACATCAGTTGTATACTAACAATATTGCGAGAATCTGTTACATTACAATCTATATTTTATATATAAGAAATGAGGGTATTATTAACACAGGTATAAAGACTTGTACACAATTTCGGTAGACTCCCGTTGTGCATCTGCTTCCTGTCTTTACACTGATAATGTAAATATGGAACTAATAGAAATATATTAACTTTGCCCTCTTCTAGCTTTAAATGTTCCTTTATTAATTTCCTCAATATGTATTCTATAGCGAGACATTTTACCATCCATGATAAAAATTAGGAATGATTTATATAAATATAAAGTTTTAATTTTAAATTATAACCTGAATAAAGTATAAACAACAACAAAACCAGAGCCCTCTAACCCCTCTAAGCCCTGGCAGCCTGTCAGTTGGGATCGGCAAGTACAGATGGCGTAACTAGAGCAAACTTCTGACCACGGCTTAGTTTGAGATTCCAGTCTTGTCTATGCATGTCCACGTTTTAGATAACATAACGAATTATTTTGTTAATTATTGAATATTTTTATTCGTTTTTGATTTTAAGATCTTATCTTATCGCCTTATTGAACTTTCTAGTGTTTTTTAGCTGCGTATACTCTACAAAATTGTGTTTTCTTTTATATTACTTTATAATTATTCATACACTACATCACTGATCTGTGTATATAGTTGTGTTTGGGGCACAGCCTATGGAAAAGTGAAGCCTGCGGCGGCCATTTTCCTCTCCTCTCAATCTAATCCAATTAGCAGCAAATATCAGTCAACTCACTATCTACAACCAAATATCACTAATCTTTATACATTTGATTTATTTTAGTTATTTAACTTTGTATTGTTTTAGGTATTTCTGTAATTGATAGAATGATGAATTTGTGTTGCTTTCCTGATAAGAAATTGCACCGCAGAATGATCGTTCTCAAATTTAATTACTAAAAAATTGGTCAGAAACGACCATGACCGAAAAATATCTAATTCATCCAATATTTCTCAGCCTCAACAATCAACAATGGTATTTAAAGAGCATTATAATAATAATCATTTACTTAATATGGATTTTTAGTTTTTATTCCGACATAAAACCAGCTCTGCATTTTTATATCTTGTAAAAATAGACTGTATTAAACTAAAAGTGTTATTCTGTGAATTTTATGCATAGAATATTTTTATTTGTGATTATATTTAAATTAGACATTTTAAGAATTATGCTTTAAAAAATTGGCAATGCTCAAAGGCGTAGAATAGGGGTAGATTTTTTGAAGAATTTTTGTTATTTATTAAATATTTCTAAAACTAATAATGCGAAAATTATGGTACTTGCTATTTAATTTAAACATTTTAAGAGTCATTCAATTATAGCATTTGGTAATTAAGTTAGAAATTTTAAGTTTCATGTTTAAAAAAATAAAAATGCTCATAGGCGTAGAATAGAGGTAGTTTACTTGAAGATTTTTTGATATTTTTTTTAATATTTCTAAAACTAATCATGCAAAAATTATGGTACCTGGTATCTCAGTTATTCAAATTATTTAATAATTTTAAAACTATATGTGACAGAATATTTTATGTTGTGAAATAAGTAATATGAATTTTAAATCTAATCAACAAGAAAGAAATAGAAAATTGTGCTAATTTATTTATTTATTTATTTATTAAACAAATCCCACAGAACACGAAGTTCCAATTGCAGGATGTTATATAATAATAACAAATATTAAGCCTTGCAAAACACAGGTAAACAAAGAATTTAGAGGAAGAAGAATAAACATATAAAAAGTACATTAAATAAGTAAATATTAAAAGTAAGAATAATAATAATAATAATAATAATAATTGCTCTACTGCTAATACACGATAATATCAAATACAAGATTTATACACATGAACGAATATATGCAACACCTAAGATTTAAGAAGAAACAAAATATTTAACTAAATTAAACCTAAATACAAACAATGAAGAAGCAAATACATCAATGTTAATTGGAATATTGTTGTAGATTGTACACATTTGTCGCATAGGAGATTTCATTTCGTAATTTCTTCTAGCGATATTACAATAAAAAGTTAACTTATTTCTGGATGTTATACGGGGAACATTTATCGGGAGATGACCAAGTATAAAACTGTCATTAATGATATTTTTCAAAACTTTATATAAAAATAAACATGACTGTATTTTTCTACGACTATCTAATGAAACTATATTTTGTTCGGACAATAATGATTCGTAATTAATATCAAAACTGGGATAATGATTATACTTTTTGTAGTAACAAAATTTAATAAACCGTTTTTGTACTGATTCAAGCCGAAGAATATATTTGTTATATATAGGGTTCCATACTTGTAAACAATATTCCAGTTTTGATCTTACTAACGAAAAATAAAGTCTTTTCAAAGTCAACAAATTATAGAATGATTTACATGAGCGAATAACGAATCCCAGAATTTTAATAGACGAATTTGTGATGTAATCAATGTGCGAATGAAAATGAAGTTTTTTGTCAAAAATAACACCAAGATCCTTATACTGTATAAGCCGCTCAAGATATGAGTTATCCATTACATAAGGATAAGTATAAACAAATTTTTTCACTAGATAGCTCATAATCTTACATTTACTGAAATTAAAAAATAATTTTGAGTTTAAAGACCAAGCTAATAAACTATCTATATCATTTTGTAGTAGTATACAGTCTTCTAAAGAATTAATAGTTTTGAAAATTTTTAGATCATCTGCGTAAAGCAACACTTCAGAATTTTTAACAACATCTACAATATCATTTATGAATAAAATGTTTGTTGCCAGTAAAGTAAATATTTCATTTTGTATTTTATCTCCTAAATAGGAAGGCATATTTTTGAAATTACGATCATTAGTTATACACGTCGCGTAAGGTTTGATATGAAAAGATCAAACTTCTAACATTTCAAAACATTTTGAAAAATTACCATTATTGCGATCGTATAGTTTATTACTTTTACCACGAAATGCTAGATTTTGTTTGCTTAAAACTGTATAACAAAAATTATTCTTTTTAAAACTTCATACCAACGTTATCTTTCATTATCTAAAGTTGTTTGTTGCAAATAATCAATACTAGTTTTATTTTTTAAAGATATAATCAATTCTGTCCACATTTTGTATTGTCTAAATGGTTCAAATTTTTCTCATGGCGATTTAAGTATAGTTTGACAAGAGATCTCAAGTTGACGTTTAAATTGTTTTATGGTTGTGGTATCTATTCAAAGTTTTGCTCCAGGTACTCAGCTAAGCACTGGATTTGGAAATCACAAAATAACATTAGCATGCCTAACTTAATATAGATGGATTACTGTACGACATGGAAATAACTAGACAGGGATGTATTTAAAATTTTAATACCGTTTATTTCTTAGCAATAATCATTATCTTTGTGGAATTGCCAAAATTTTTTTCATGAAAGCGAAACTGCTATAACCTAATGTTCTTATTACCAAGTGTACATCAACGTTACCACAACTTGTGACAATTATTAGAGTATTTTTCAAAAAACACGGTATTAAATTTTTAAATACATCGCTGTCTAGTTATTTCCATGTTGTACAGTAATCCATCTATATTAAGTAAGGCATACTAATGTTACATTGGGATTTCTAAATCCAGTGCTTAGCTGGGTACCTGGAACAGTGTATTCTAATAGATTTCGTACAATTCTATACCCTAGAGCAGAATGCATAAAGGCCACATTTCTTTCAATTCTTTCACTCAGGGCAAAACTTTGAATAGATACCACAACCATAAAACAATTTAAACGTCAACTTGAGATCTCTTGTCAAACTATACATTGCAAGATGTTGCTAGTCATTAAGCCTGTGGATATATTTATTACGTTCGGATATGTGAAGTTCGAAAAGTTTACAGCAAAAGCAATACACAGAGTTTTTCGAAACTGAATAAACTAACCAATTTCTGTTGTTTTCTACGCCAGTTTTCAAGTATTTTTTGTAATATATATTTGAAAATTTTCGACCGGAAGAATGAGGCGGAAATGAAAGTCTTGAATTTGTTGAGGACCCGTTCCTACAATGGCTTGTCTTGTTGTATGGGAAATTGTTTCGCGCCAAAGTCCGGGATCAGCAAAATTAAAATCATTTATTGTACTTTCAGTAGATTGTGCACTTTCTGAATGGGGACTTCCGTCATTTTTTTTTATTTTTTTAAATGAATCTAAATATAAAAATAAAAGACCCGTATTTTTTATTTTGCAAATAAATTAATAGTTTTGCTAAAAAATGTTCGCAAATAGGTTTGTGACGTATTATCCCTGACAGACAAAGAAGACAAGATGTGAGAAAGAGATAGATATAGTAACCAATGTGAACATAGCATTACAAATGCCGCGCGTAACGTCAAATTCAAACTTGAATGTAAACATATTGCCAATGCAAACATAACCTCTCGTTTCAACCACGCTTGTTTGTGAATTTCGCTCGTGTATTATCAAAGACTTGTTTTTATTAATATATTTTCTTAATTAAGTGCTTATTAATGGACAAAATATGTTATCAGGTAATATTTTATTATATATGTATCTCAAAACACAAGTAAATAAGTACCTATGAAGTATGAAACAAGCTTGAACTGGGTGCTGATTTAAGTGATTTCGAGACATGCGCTCTAAGTCAGATTGGCTTCAGGGTTAACACGTCACACGCCTATTTGCTGAATTAGTTTTTCTAAAAAATGTTTAAGTCTAATAAATATTTTATGTATTTTTTAACTTTATACGAACTTATTTGAAGATAGAATTAATATGCAATTAAAATTTTGTGAAAAGCTCGCAACGCGGAAGTCCCCATTATCGAAAATGTTTTTCAAATTTATACATATTTTATCTTCTAAATTGTCTTCAACATCCAGAAGAGCGTCAATATTTTGTTCATGTTGATCTACTTGTACGTCATCCCTACTTGTCTTGTAAAGTAATTAGTAATTCTAGAAGCATTTCTTTCTCTTTCTTCCTCCCGTTTTCTTTTATTTATTAAATTTTGATGTCCGGAAAGTTTCTTCTTCGTTATCTCTTGGGACATATAATTAACGAAAAAATACTCATTTATAGATAATTTTTTTTTAACATAAAAAACTTACTTTAAATATTATTCTACTTTATTTCTTGTTTCTGATGAAGTGCACTATACTGTCTAATTAAACAATATAACAAGAACAACATATAGTTTTTATTACTCGATAGCGATACGATAGCATTCAAAAAAATAACTCTTATATAGTATGGCTTTATTATTTTCTAAATTCAAAATTTGAGATCCAAAGTGCTTTAAGTAACGACTTCAACTGATTAATATTGACACTAAACTACATTCTGAGCTGTAAATAATAAAGTTTTATATAAATATTTCTCGGATTTCCTATTCAGGCTGACATTTATACATTACAAAAATCATAATTTGAAAAATTCTGCGTTTGTAAATTTTAAAGCAACACACGAATATTTTTATAATTTCATATTTTGTTAAGAAAATACTTTTTATATAAATATTGAAAAATTAATTTGTATTAATTAAAGGTGTAGGATATTGGTTTGGGTTTCAATTCGTGAAATTCTCCACTAGATTATTAAGAAAGTTTTATGTAAGACAGAATATTTTATGCTATGAAATAAGTAATATGAATTTTAAATTTAATTAAAAAGAAAGAAATAGAAAATTGTGCTTATTGATAAACTTGCAAAATACAGACATTTTGTTTAATAAAATTGTTTATAAAATATAATTATGTACCTATTCATTTCATCTAATTTGCTTTTATTATATTGATAAATTTATAATTTTAGTATTTTTACATTGTAAACGCTATTTTATGATTGAAACCGAGATGTAAATGTGTTATGTAAATGAGGCAACAAATAGAAAGGTGCACTGAATGCTCCAAGGGCCTAGAACTGACCAGGGAAACATGAACACGGAACCCCTCTAAACCCTGGCAGCCTGTCGGATGGCCTAACTCGAGCTAACTTCTCACCACGGCTTAGTTTGTGGTTTCAGTCTGGTCTATGCATGTCCATGGCGTAGATAACATAACTTATTTTGTTAATTATTAATTATATTTACTCGTGTTTGATTTTTAAGATCTTATCTTATCGCTTTATCGAACTTTCAAGTGTTTTTGTTACGTATACTCTTCAAAATTTTCCACTGTTTTTTTCTTCTATTTTACTTTATAATTAATTATACACTATATCACTGATGTGTATACAGGGTGTTTGGCGAAAGGCCGGCACCCTGAATATTTCGTTTATTATGAGAGATACAGAAAATTGTTACGGAACAAAATTAAACTAGTCAAAGGGACTCATAAAATGATCTTAGTAAGAATTTTTTGTCACTTCCGGTTTTAGCGGAAGTATGTACAACTTTGATTCTAGCATAGGGAATCGGTATTATTTTTTTTTTGGAATGTACATACAATATCATAGTTTTACTTCAACCATTTCAAAATGGCGACAATTTATTTTCATATTTATGTAAGTACAACTATAGGTAATCAACGAAAAAAAATATGTTTAAAATACCTTAAAACAATCAACACAATACAAAAACTCTTACTAAATAAAACAAACAAAATTACATCGTCAGGAAAGATAGATCTAATATTTTTGACATTATTTTTTGGTTTTAGGTAACAAAATCTCAAATAGCTGGCTATGGTGTATTTTTTATGAAATTTTATTATAGCTCATCCAAAATAGAAAAGTACCTGTCAATCATTCTCGCACATATAATGCAACAAACAAGTTGAAAGAGACGGCAACATAAATATAGTTTTTTTCTAATAGTGTTCAATGTGCCGCACAGTACATACTATACGCAACGTAGACATGGGCGCCCATAAAATATTTTTCAAAGGGGGGCAAAATAAAAAAAAACAATAAAAAAGATATACCTATCTACATTTTTATGTCCAATTGTACTAACAAGGCTTAAATTTTAAGCAACACTTAATAAAAAATACTAATCGAAATTTTTATAGCATTGTTGAATAGTTCATTTGATATTATACTCCAATTTGATATTGTCCATTCAAGGGAAACTTTTATATTATAGAGCTAGACTGCAAACATATATTTACTAGTAAAAAAATAGAAATGTTAAAAAAATAAACAGATATAATGTAATTTTTTGGATAGGTTTGTATGGCAATTTTCAAATTTATTCCATCTTACGAAAATTTCTCAAAAATTTCATTAGGAACCTCTTCAATAAAAGGAAGTTTATTGTAGTTAATTGTCTCAGATTTCTCTATTTTATAATGACAGTCAAAATAACTAAACACAAATACTAGCAGAATTATTTGTCCCACACACAAAAATACTAAGCCCTAAGATATAGCAAACATTAATAAATTTCTTATAGAACATAACAATGGTGAAAGAATTAAATAATAAATTTGCGAAAAGCCAGGGGGGGGCAAGTGCCCCCTCTTGCCCCCCCTTATGGGCGCCCATGAACGTAGACCTATGCCTGGTTCAAAACTGCACTGATCCAATAAAGTAGGGGCGTAAACCATAAATGGGAAAGCAATCTACCAGTGGCGTGGAATTATTTTAATACAAACGGAATTTTTGTAAATAGTTATATTTTAAAACAACAACATTTATGAACATCATCAACGTCTTCTCGGATACCGTTTGACTGTGCATTGATGTACAAATTAACAGTATATATACTATTTTTCTAATTAAGTAGAGGAGAATGGTTTATATCGGTTTGATCATTATCAATATTTTTCTTTGAAATAACAGCTTCTTTAATCTCTAGATTTTCAAGCCAAATTATTGTAAATCCTTTTTCTGCTACATACAAGATTACCAATCACCCTTTCCATAAATGATTATTACCTGCTAATATAATCGTCGGCAAATTCTGTGCAGTTTTCTGTTTATTGCAGTTATATGTTCTTTAAATCTTAATTTCGAATTTCCTAAATATTATATAATAATTTCCTAATATAGTGTCCCCATATGAACTAGGAACTAAGTACGCCACTGGTAAAACTGCAATGGGGGGTACCTTCTCCCATTGGTTGCTCAAAATATGAACGAAAATACGACATTCGCGCAGGTTCATTTCTATTTTGGACGAGCTACAGTAAATATTTTAAAAATGAAGTGTCGCCATTTTGAAGTACGTTGGCTGTAGGCGGGCCTTGCTCCCACTCCCAACGCTTTAAATCAGCCAATCAGAAAAATGCAGAAGAATCACTGTTCATTCGGTTAAAGAAATATATTAAAGGAGATCTACGAGTACGCTCGCAAAAGTCGTCAAAAAAATTCTTAACCCAAGAAAAAAGTGACCGTTTGTTAGAAATAAGTGAAATCGAAGTAAAATTTTCTGCTCTATCGATCTATGATATTTGCAAGTCGATTTGGAATTGCGAAAGTACTAAAAATAGTAATTTTTATTTTTTTTAGATATTATGTTTTCTCGTGTTTTTATATTTATCTCGTCATGCAGGTGGCCCAGTGAAAATTATCAGCGCAATTTTTGGCCACTTAACATTAATTTTTCAAAAGACGCTCGAACACGTCAATTTTAATATAAAGGGGGACACCTAAATGGATTAGTACCAATGGCATAACTTCAACCCTAAAATGGGTGTGGACTGCACCTCAAAAATTTTAAATGAAAAAGGGTGTCAAATATTACACAGTTCGAAAGGTCTTTCAATTCTCTTTTCAGCAGTTTTTTTATTTTTCAAATCCGATCGTTAGTTCCAGAGAAATATCGTTTAAAACAAATTTTATCAGGTGTGAAAAACTGCAATCAAGTAGGCTTAAACAAATGACAGAAACTCAAATATCAGTTTATTAGGTGTTCACAATGACTATTTTTAACTTCCATACAATAATAAAGATTTTTCTCAAAATTTTGGAGATACGGTACGTTGCCGTAAATCTTCTAAACATTTGGGTAGGCTGACCAAACCGTTTCATTAAAGTCCGCTGGCGTGGCATAAACTTTAGACTTCAAATAACCCCACAAAAGAAATCCAACTTACAAATTACTTGTTTATTACAAACAACTTGTCGAAAGAATTGTTTATTTAGTTTCTGTCATTTGTTTTAGCCTACTTGATGGCAATTTTGAACACCTGATATAAAATATGTTTTAAACGTTATTTCTGCGGAACTAATGATCGAATTTGAAAAATAAAAAAACTGTTGAAAAGAGAATTGAAAGGCCTTTCGAACTGTATTATGTTTGACACCCTTTTCCATTTAAAATTTTTGAGGTGCAGTCCACACCCATTTTAGGGTTGAAGTTATGCCATTGGTAATAATCCATTTAGGTGTCCCCCTTTATATTAAAATTGACGTGTTCGAGCGTTTTTTGCAAAATTAATGTTAAGTGGCCAAAAATTGCGCTGATAATTTTCACTGGGCAACCCTGTATTTTGGAAACTACTGAACAAATCAACATCATTCTTTTTTTTTGTTTCGTAGCTGAATGTATGGGGAACATACTGATTGTACAAAATTAAACAATTTGTTTATTACAATAAAGTAAATAAATAAATAATTACACTGCGCGATACACGTGTAGTGAAATATGACCAGTGGACAACATTACGTTTTCTTTAGATTCCAGAACACTGTGAAAGGACGAAATGCGTAGAAAGATTCAACATTATTTTAGTGAAAGGATTAAGTGTATAAGTTGTGTAGTACAGAAGTCCACCAATTGTAAAGTGAAGAGTTGGAGAGCGCGGTGATTGGCTCGCGGTACCCCGTAACACGGAACATAGGGACATCACAGTCAAAGGATTGGGTATTACTAAAAAAATCAATGTTTCCTAAATAAAAAATTAAAAAATTAACGAGTTTCGTAATCTTCAAAAAGTATTTTAATGTATCTAAAATAAAGCCGGCTTTAAAAATGTATAAAAATAATCTAGCACAATTTTTAAATTCTTCTGCGTTAATAACATTTATATTATTTTTCACAGCTTCTATTAAATAATTCAATAAATATTGTTTTTTTCTTGCTATTTTATATACTGTTTTCTTTCCTTTGTACAGTAGTCACATCCAGTTAAAACATAGCAAGACAACAATAAAGCTACCATAACTAAATAATAATATTAATATAATAATAATAATAATAAATTTCATTCCGTTTGATACATAATATGCATATAGAATAGATTATAAAATAACAAAAGGAGGTTACAATATTATAGATAAATCATTTCTTGTTTAGAAATTCTGTAATACCTATTATAAAAAGAGTTTTCAAGTAGGAACAATTTTATATTTTTTTTAAAGATACTTAAGCTCCCGGCAGTTTTGATAGCCGAAGGCAGTTTATTAAATATAACCGGACCAAATTTATCAGGAGAAAATTTAACCATATTTATTCTTGAATTGGGTATGTAAAAATCATCTTTCTGTCTAGTATTGTAGTCATGTTTATTACTTACCAAAGAGTAGGAAGATTTATTTTTAAAAATAAAGATGCAAGTTTCCGTCAAGGTTAAAAGTTTTAAATTTTTGAAAATATCTTTACAGGATTCATTAGGTTTTGCTCCAGCCAAACATCTAATTATTCTCTTTTGGGATGTAAAAATTTCCGACTATCTTGAGAAGAGCCTCGTATGCAGATACCATAACGTATTCTACTTTCCACATAGGCATGATAAAATAATAAAAGTTTCTCTAAATTTAAAAGCTCTTTCAGGTGCGAATTTGATAACATAGAGAACTCAAGCTTTTAATAACTTCTTTACAGTGTAGACTCCAGTTTAAATTTTCGTGAAAAAGAATTCCCAAAACTTTAGCTGATTCGTCTCTAGACTTATACTTATCACTAAAGAGCGGATTTTATGCAATTGCATGTGTTGTTTATATTAGGCATATCAATAAACTGTTTTTATATGTTCACGTTTCATCAAAAAATTAATGCTAAATATAAAAAAAAATATAATGCATATTTTGCATTTAATGATACTTTATTGCATATTTTGATTTTTTTTGCATATTAGTGCATATTTTAAGAATTTTTTCAAAAACAAAAATTCATTTTTGACAAATTTTGTTCTTTTTGAAAACAGTATATTACAAGAAATATAATTTTGATCGTACTTTTAACAAGTGAGAATTTATATAAAATGTACTTATTGAAAACATTACAATCATATTTAATTTCTCGTCAGAACAAAAAAAAAGTGATTCTATCAGTGTTTTAGATCTGCTTAGAACTTAAGTAATTCTTATTTTGTAAATAAGGTAAGTAAATAATATCTGTTACTGAAATTCGTATGTTTGGAACTATAACAACAATTAGTAATGCCGAAAAAAATGTATTAAAAATATGAGCAGCATATAATAGCAACTTTCTCGCGTTAAAGATGACCTTTTTTGGTTTTTGTTTCAAAAAAGAGCTTTTGTATATTTCAATATGAATATGAATTCGAGATTTTCTTATTTTTGTTAGAATTACCTGTGATATTTATTGTCTTTATACATTTCATGAAATGTTCCAAATAAAACACTGCATGTAAAAATAGAAATAAGAAAATGATTTCAGTAAAACTAGCCTGATGACAATATTTTTTTGCATATTTTTATTGTAAAGTGCATATTTATAACTTTTTTGCATATATCATGCATATTTTGATGATTTTTTAATGCATATTGCATGCATATTTTGACACTTTTTTAGTGCACATAATCCGCTCTTTACTTATCACCGATTACAATATCAAATTGAGTGAGATTCGAACTTTGATACGTGTGGAATTGAAGAATCTTTGTTTTACTATCATTTAGAAACAGTTTATTTTCATTAAACCAAGAGCTTAAAGATTTGACGTTAGTGTTACATTTACTAATTAAATCATTTAAATCAAGGCTAGAAATAAATACAGAGGTATCATCTGCATATATCACAGAGGAACAATTATCTGGTAATGCAAGTGGCAGATCATTTATACAAACATAACAGCAGCAAGAATAGTACCTCGAGGCAATCCTGCTTCTATTTCAATTTGATTTGAATTTTTAGTTAGGTTATGTGATGTGTACACAATCAGACGCTTTACTTAGATACCTACTGGAGATTCGCCCTTATCTATAAATTCCATAATACTGCTATAAGGGCAATGTAGAGCATTTGCTTCATCAGACACAATAAATACACAAGGTAGTGACTCGAATACATAGGGATTTCACATATAAAATCATATTTTCGTAATTTCCTGCTTCCCTAAATATTTCAAATAAAAAGTCTTCAAATAACAGTTTTAGAGCATAAAATTCTGCATCTTAATCAATAAGCAAAATTTATTTTACGTGCCTTGCAAGCTCAGATATTATGTATGAAAATGACGTAAATTACCCCAAAAATAGGAGTAGCCATGGAATTGGGACAAAAATAACAAATGTTTAACAGTTTATCTGTCTATAGTGAGCTGCGTTAGTTTATGGTTTTATTATCAAAGTTTTGTCAAATTACGATAAAAAAATCTGGTGTGTCCAACACAATACCTCCCACCACTCTAGTGTTCTATATAAATTTTTCAATATATTTAATTTGTAGATTTAAAATTAGTTTATTATTGCAGTTCAGAATATTTTTAATTCATTTCATACCTAAAATTTCCTTCATAAAATTTGTATGACCAATATGACAGCTATTTTTGACGTTACTAAAACCGGAACTGAACTTACTTTGATTCACGCATGCAAATACATTCCTAATATATTTCTTCCATCTTTTTAAATTTTACAATAAAATTACTTCATTTTTACTTATTTTATCTTTTACACTTACTTACATCAAATTTGACATCATATGTCAAATTTTGTGAACATATGAATAACTCATCTGTTTTATCGAAATTCCTCAGCCTAAACGATATGTAAAATTATTATAATTTATATATTTTTTTTCTATCTAGCTAGAAGTTATATATAAACGTAATTATGCAGATCGGTAGATAATTAAAAAATCTTTGTATTTATAATAACAAAATTTGCGAATATATGGTATTTACAGGTATTTTATAGGAAAAACGGTTTAAAGCTTCAAGTAAAGTACTACTTCCGGTTAACCAATTATAGTCAAAATCTAATTAGTTCATCATATTAGAATAGAACTCTTAAATAACAAATATTATATTTTTTACATGTATCGTATTGGAGTTATCGTCGACGAAAAATCGTCACAGACACACACACACACACACATACAGACACACACACAGACACACACACACACACACAGACACACACACACACATATACAGACATCACGATAAAAATAGCAAAATCGTATTCTAGGGACCCTAATTCGTGCTCATATGTTGAAAACCCACACTCGAGAAATCTGACCAAAAACAATACCTCCTTTATCTATATATTGATAGGCGGGAGGTAAAAATATAGCAATTTTATTTTGTTTTTATTTTTTAAACTGAAATTAATTTAAGTAATATTGCTCACTTCAACAGTGATTTCAAATAATAATAAACATAAATTATCGCAGCTAACTTGGCAGATAAACCGTTAAACATTTGTTCATTTTTGTCTCAATAATTTCTGAGTTTACAAGGCTCGTAAAATTATTTTTGCTCATTGTTTTAGATGTAACATTTTATGGTGTACAGCTATTATTTGAAGCTTTTTTAACAAAAATAATTAGGGAGGCAGGAAATTACGAAAATATGATTTTGCATGTGAAATCCTTATGTTCGGGTGTTTGGGTCACTACCCTGTATGTTATTTCTACATAACCTTAGCCGATAAATATTTTTTTGCAAAAAAAAACAATGATAGGACAAAAACATCGGTATCATTTGTTAATATAATGCAATTATTAAAAACTTCTCTTTTACTCAAAAATTGCAGCATAATTTGGTTGGAAAATGACCAATTATATACACAGAAGGGAAGCCAAATATAAAAATAATGCACAACTGTACATGCAAAAATGAATTATTCGGTAAAAAATAAAAAATAAAAAAATAACATTGTATGTTATTGCATGGGTAAATGTTAAAAAACCTATTCACATTTTGCAAAATAAACAAATACATAGGTACTACATATTATAAAAATTATTATCAAATTTAGAAGTACTCTAAAGACTCTCTTAAATCAATACAGAAATAAACAATATTATTTAACATTTATATCATTAGTCCTGTCTTTATTCGTCGTCTTTCGGTTTAAATTTCAATATCGTGGAATAAAAGACTAAATATTGGTATAGTAGAAGTTTAGATACATGAAATTCACTTTCGGATAAGCCGATTGGCCCTTATAAAGTTGTATGGACTTGCGGTATTGGTACTTTTAGGCAGGTAGATTTTTCTGTCGTATGATGTTAAGGGCCGTACCACAAATTTTCTTTCAAAATGTTTCTTAATGAAATACTTTTAAATCTAGGGTAAAATATTCAAATAATAATGCATTTTAAATGCCATCTTCTAATTTCAATTTGTAAATTGAGAAGAGATTAAATTATTAAAATAAATTCAACCGTAAATTTTAAATACAAACAGTTATTAAATAAATATAAGAAACACTTGGTTGTTTAAAAAAATTTGGTGTGTCCAACACAATACCTCCCGCTACTGTAGTAATATTTTCAATATAAGTTTTTCAATACATTTAATTTGTAGTTTTAAAATTAGTTTGTTATTGCAGTTAAGAATACTTTTAATTCATTTCATACCTAAAATTTCCTTCATAAAATTTGTGTGATCAATATGACAGCTATTTTTAACGTTACTAAAACCGGAACCGAACTTACTTTGAATCATGCATGCAAATACATTCCTTATATATTTCTTCCACCATTTTTAATTTTACAATAAAACTACTTCATATTTACTTATTTTATCTTTTAAACTTACTTACATCAAATTTGACATTATATGTCAAATTTTGTGAACATATGAATAACTCATAAGCACATACATACAATACCCAGTAGAAGGAAGAAATTTTGAGCAGGTATCGGAATTTACATACTTAGGGTCGTTAATAACATCCTCAAATGATGAATCAGCGGATATAGCCAAGAGGATAGCTGCAGGGACAAAAAGTTACTACGCGATAAGTAACCTTTTTAGAAGTAAGCTGGTATCAAGAACCACCAAAATCAGGATGTACAAAACACTAGTGAGACCAGTGGTATCGTATGCAGGGGAAACCTGGACACTAAGTAAAGATAATAGTGAGAAACTAGACATATTTGAACGCCGAATTCTGAGGAAAATATATGGCCCAACATATGAAAATAATGAATGGCGTATAAAGAGAAATGCCGAACTCTACGAACTATATGATGATGTTCGATTATCATCATTTATAAAACTGCAACGACTTAGGTGGTACGGACACCTAAACCGAATGAGCGAAGAACGCCAGGTAAAAAGGATCTATAAACATAATCCACAAGGAAGGAGACCAAGGGGCAGACCAAGAAACAGATGGAGAGTTAAGGTAGCAGAGGACATGAAGGAGACACAAATAAGATATTCCGGGGACAAGTTAGATTGGAAGAGGCAAATAAACCAGGCCAGGGACTTCTATAGTCTGTAGAGCCAGAAGAAGAAGAAGAGATGAATAACTCATCTGTTTTATCGAAATGTCTCAGCCTAAACGATATGCAAAATTGTTATAATTTATATATTTATTCTGTTTAGCTAGAAGTTACACATATAAACGTAATTATACAGATCGGTAGAAAATTTAAAAATCTTTATATTGAATAATAACTTAAATTGCGAAAAAATGGTATTTACAGGTTTTTTCAAAGTAAAGTACTGCTTCCGGTTAACCAATTGTAGTCAGAATCTAATCAGTTCATCATATTTGAATATAAGTCTTAAATACCAAATTTTATATATATATATATATATATATATATATATATATATATATATATATATATACAGGGTGAGTCACCGAAATGCCCGTCTTCGATATCTCCCTTGTCGTTAGAAATACAGCATAAATTTATTAACAAAAGTTATTGGTCAACTCAAGAAGCATAACGTAAAATTATTTTCACATATACAGGGTGTTACATTACGGCTCGGCGAAAATTGTTTGCCTTTTATTAAATGGAACACCCTGTATATTTTTATATTTTTTCAAGTGTATTTCATTCCTCTATACGGACATATAAATTTTGTTGTAGTTTTCCGCGGCGTTGCCAAGTTATTCCGTTTATTCTCTAAAAAAGACCAAATACACGCATTGCTTTATAATGACGTACTGAAGTTATTTTAATAGTAAAAATTAAGAATTTTTATTTCTGTACAACTGTAACTACACTCTATGTTCTCACATATATTTTTTAAAATGTAATTATACAGGGTGTTCAATAAAGCGAATCAAATTTACTCAATTTCAAATGACTAAAACTCGTCATTATCAAATGGAACATCCTATATTTTATAATTCAGTTGTGCGTCTTTTTGTATTATCTTCATATTTTATTAAGGGTACCCTATGCCTAAAACCAATAATTTTGTAGATTTTAACAATTTTTTTCTAAAATTATTTATTCAATTAAAAATTAAATCTAGTATACCATGGATATTACCCGGAGATTGTAGTTCCAACATGATGGTGCACCAGCTCACAACAGTCTTCGGGTTAGGAATCATTTAAATGAAGAATTTGCTATAGATGGATCGGAGGAGGTGGTCCAAGAAATTGGCCCGCTAGATTTTCGGATCTTCCAAATTAGATTAAAATTCGTAACTGTTTTAAAACTGTCGACGCAAATATCTGCGAAGAGTAAATTACTCATTTGTAAACTGTCTCAAACATGTTTCCGTGCGAATAGCTATTACATTAAAAATCTTTTGGAATCTAATTTTTAGAAATAAAATTAAAATGGTGAAAATCTCCAAAAATATTGGTTTTAGGCATAGGGTACCCTTAATAAAATATGAAGATAATACAAAAAGACACACAACTAAATTATAAAATATAGGGTGTTCCATTTGAAAATGACGAGTTTTAGTCATTTGAAATTGAGTAAATTTGATTCGCTTTATTGAACACCCTGTATAATTACATTTAAAAAAATATATGTGAGAACATAGAGTGTAGATACAGTTGTACAGAAAAAAAAATTCTTAATTTTTACTATTAAAATAACTTCAGTACGTCATTATAAAGCAATGCGTGTATTTGGTCTTTTTTAGAGAATAAACGGAATAACTTGGCAACGCCGCGGAAAACTAAAACAAAATTTATATGCTCGTATGGAGGAATGAAATACACTTAAAAAAAATATAAAAATATACAGGGTGTTCCATTTAATAAAAGGCAAACAATTTTCGCCGAGCCGTAACGCAACACCCTGTATATGTGAAAATAATTTTACGTTATGCTCCTTGAGTTGACCAATAACTTTTGTTAATAAATTTATGCTGTATTTCTAACGACAAGGGAGATATCGAAGATGGGCATTTCGGTGACTCACCCTGTATATTACATGTCTCGTATTGGAGTTATCGTGGACGAAAAATCGTCACAGACACACAAATACACATACACACGGACATACAGACATCACGTTAAAAATAGTAAAATCGTATTGTGGGGACCCTAATTCGTGCTCATATATTGAAAACCCACACTCGAGAAATCTGACCAAAAACAATACCTCCCTTATCTATATATTGATAGACGGGAGGTAAAAAAATTAATTTTATTTTTATTCATATTTCGAATTTTAAGGCCATTAAAAGGAAATATTAATAAATATACTTCACAGAAAATTTCTAGTATTTATACAAGAAGAACAAAGACAGAAACTAAGTATTAACCACATCTTCAATGGTAACAATATCTAAAAAGGATTAAAGCGGAGAGATCAATAGAGATTTGACTAAGTCAAGTTGTTCATTCTAAAGACTTTTTTTTATTGAGTGATCTTTAGATTTGCAATTACATATTCTAAGAACTCCATTATTAGTTATTTATTTATACAAAGTAAGTGCAGTATGAATTTATTTAATAAGGACCTTTTCTTACTTTCCAAGTGATACCTTTGAGTTGGGGTAATTTATAACACCTGACCACTAAGCTTCTTACCCGTCCATAAAAGGTTGTAAAACCCGCTTAAGTCAGTTTCATGTAACTACACTTCTACTATAAGCAAAGCCAGCCTTGGAGTCATCTTTCTATGCGTATATAAATTATGAATACTGTAGTTATAGTAAGAATACAATTTGTAATATAGCGAGGTCATTTTTTTTACTATAATTTTTTAGCAAGTGTACCGCCATAAGATCTTATCTTATCGCTTTATCGAACTTTCAAGTGTTTATTGTTACGTATACTCTTCAAAATTTTCCACTGTTTTTTCTTTTATTTTACTTTAAAATTAATTATACAACTCATCACTGATGTGTATACAGTGTGTTTGGCGAAAGGCCGGCACCCAGAATATTTCGTTTATTATGAGAGATACAGAAAATTGTTACGAAACAAAATTAAACTAGTCAATGGGACTCATAAAATGATCTTAGTAAGAATTATGTTTTATTATTTTTTAGGTTTTAGCGGAAGTGTGTACAACTTTGATTTTAGCATAGGAAATCGGTATTATTTTTTTTTTCGGAATGTATATAAAATTAGCTTTAGAATGATATCAAAATATCATAGTTTTACTTCAACCATTTCAAAATGGCGACAATTTATTTTCATATTTATGTACTTACAACTATAGGTAATTAACGAAAAAAAAATATGTTTCAAATACCTTACAACAATCAACACAATACAAAAACTAAATTTAACAAATAAAATTAAGATCAAAAATACTCAAAATGGCCGCCGTCATTTTCTGCACAATTTGTCACATATTACAAATTCTGCCAATGCATCGTCAGGGAAGGTAAATGTAATATTTTTTGTCATTATTTTTGGTTTCAGGTAACAAAATCTCAAACAGCTGGCTATGGTGTATTTTTTATGAATTTTTATTAATAAATATTTTAAAAATAAAATGTCGCCATTTTGAAATGGTTGAAGTAAAACAATGATATTTTGGTATCTTTGTAAAGCTAATTTTATGTACATTTCGAAAAAATATATATAAAAATACCGATTCCCTATGCTAGAATTAATGTTGTACACATTTCCGCTAAAACCGGAAGTGACACAATATTATTCGTACGATCATTTTAAGAGCCCCTTGTCTAGTTATGTTTTTCTTCTTAACATTTTCTTGTATCTCTCAAAATAAAGGAAATATCCTAAGTGCCGGCCTTTCGCCAAACACTCTGTATATAGTTGTGGGTGGGGCACAGGCCATGGAACAGTGAAGGCGGCCATTTTCCTCTCCTCTCAATCTAATCCAAATAGCAGCAAATATCACTCAACTCACTACAACCAAATATCACTCATCTTTTTACATTTGATTTGTTTTAATTATTTTATTTTGAATTGTTTTAGGTAATTATGAAATTGATAGAATGATGAATGTATGTTGCTTTCATGATAAGAAATTGCATCGCAGAATGATTCTTGTCAAATTTAATTACTAAAAAATAAGTTAGAAACGACTATGACCGAACAATGCCTAAATCATCTAATATTTCCCAGCTTCAACAATCAATAATGATAAAACCAGCTCTGCATTTTTATATCATGTAAAAATAGAGAGTATTAAACTAAGAATGATATTCTGTGAATTTTATGTATAGTATATTTTTTTTGTGATTTTTAGTATAACTTTTTTGCGCATTTTTTCCATCATTCTTTCAATTAAATAAACAGGTAATAATTTGATTTATTTTTGATTTTAAAAACTTATCTTATCGCATTATCGCTTTATCGAACTTTCAAGTGTTTTTTAGTTACGTACACTTTTCAAAATTTTCCACTACTATTTTTATTTATTTTACATCACAATTATTTATATTTTCGGAGCAACGTCAAAATCTCTACACTACTTACATTAAGAAGAATATATTAAGTTTGTCAAACTGCATAACAATGAATAAAGATTGCAATATGATAAACATTTTATACATTCATCGTTGTTAAAATGTCACGTAGCATTTTATTTACTTAATTACAGGGCATGTAACCGGTTAAAAAAACCGATTAATAAAAACCGGTAACCGATATTTTCAACGAAAATTGCGAACTTTAACAGTAATTTTAGCCGATATTTTTCAGGCCAAAAATACCGTTAACCGTTAACCAAAAAAAATAAACCGGTTTTAACGAACATTAACCTTTATTTTAATAACATTTAGCGAGAAAAAAATTTAATATTTTTTTTATATCTGTGTTTTCTATTGGAGAGTCATAAATGTAGGTAGTCTCTTTGGCCGTCAAGGTTACTTAAAAAGTCCCATATAAATACGGCCTTTGTCAACACAGGCACAAGTTTAAAATTGAAAAATGATCTGTGTTTTTTTGAAGATATTACGGGATGTTTTGTGAATATTCATTAATTGAATTGCTTTTTCTTAATTGTTATATTTTTCTCAGATGGTAATTTATTATTTTTTTTTTTAATTAATTATTCTGTAATTTTTTTAATCAAATTTTTATGGGTAATTACTTTTTTTTAATTAATTCTAATTATTTTTTTAACCGATATATTAACCAGTTTAAACCGGTTTCCAATTTTTAAAAACCGGTTTTCGAACTAAAACCTTTATTATTATAACGTTCTCTATAAAGGTTAACCGTTAACCAGTATTTTTTTCGGTTACATGCCCTGCTTATTTAACGTATATAACAAGGGAAAGTAAATCTGTTTGTCTGTAGTAATCAGACCAATATAAACCTCAGTTTTCGAAGATAAAATTTAAACTACTCTTTCAGGTTAAAAATATTGTACAGTTTTAAGTTAATAACAAGTAAAAATAGTACTTACGTGTAATAAACAAGTGAGGAATTAAGAATGTAGAAGGTATTTTGTATAGTTAGTGTTGGTTGGTATTGAGACCTGCACAAAACTAGAACTAGTTGGGCGCGGCTCGTGTTTATATATTCGACAGATAAGATACTGGGCACGTGTAATCACGAAGCTTGTCTAATCTGCACACTTTGTCCCTAGATCAAGGGCCAGGAACACGAGCGGCTCCGATACACCTAATCTAGGGAGCGGCAACAACAAAGTCGCTCACATCTGAAGCATTTGTAAGTGTAACCAATCGAAAATGATTAGGAATTAGGAGAGATGATACTAACTACAGAGTGTCCGTTTTAAAGAGGTACGAAGGCGGTTAAATTGGGGCTCATGAAATATCAGCAACAACGGATTTTGGTCGATTTACTTTTTGACGCCAACGGTAATTTTGTTTGTGAATATTTAAGAACTATTATCATTCTATCGATAATATAAATTTCTGCATAAAGGCAATCTATAGTGCCATCTCACTTGAAAACTTTGAACTAATAACTAATAATAGTAATAACTACCAATCGATAATAATATTGCTGCTTTTTTGTTTCATTTTATTTTGTCTGGTTGAAAAAAGTTTTTTGTGCTCATTAAAATAGTGTTGTAAGATAGAAATTGTTTGCTAATTTAACCGACCTCGTAGCTCTTATAGTTCTCGAGATAGCAATGGTGGCACTTTTAAATGGAACACCCTGTATATATATACAGGTGTTCATTTTATTTTGTCCACTATTGCTATTTCGAGAACTATAAGAGCTACGAGGTCGGTTAAATTAGCAAAGAACCACTATTTTACAAGACTAATACAATGAGCAAAAAAATTTTTTTTTTCAACCAGTGGTTCTCAAAATACGGGACACAACTTTCTTATTTTAAATGGGATCGTATGTTAATTTTTAGGTTATTCGATAGAGTATTTTTTTCTGAATTCAACAATATAACTATATCATACACTAATATAACAAAATAATTGAGAAAAATGCATGTTAAATTTATATGTATTTTATTTATATCTGGCTGAAATAAGAGTGCTTTGGATAGAAAACAATTCATTTTCTTCTTAAAACTGACAGTTTAAGAAAATAAAATTTAACAAAAAATAATCAAACAATGTTAGACAGAACTATATGTCTATGTTTTCTAACCATAGCACTCTTGTTTCAGCCAGATATAAATAAAATACATATAAATTTAACATGCATTTTTCTCAATTATTTTGTTATATTAGTATATGATATAGTTATATCGTTGAATTCAGAAAAAAATACTCTATCGAATAACCTAAAAATTAACATACGATCCCATTTAAAATAAGAAAGTTGTGTCCCGTATTTTGAGAACCACTGGTCGAAAAAAAAATGATTTTTGCTCATTGTATTAGTCTTGTAAAATGGTGGTTCTTTGCTAATTTAACCAACCTCGTAGCTCTTATAGTTTTTGAGATAGCAATGGTGGCACTTTTAAATGGAACACCCTGTATATATATATATATATATATATATATATATATATATATATACTAATGACATCTTGCGAGTATATTTGTGAACTAGTGTGTTTCGGACCAACGACAAAATATAGGGCACGAGAGCAGCACCGTCGACTGTGCCCAAGCCTCTCAGCTTATTTCACACCATTCTATGATTGTCTCAGTTCACACCATATACCTATTAGAGTAGACGCAAAATCTCGTGGCCCTGCGCGCAAAAGCGAAATTCATCATTGTAGGCCGGCCACTGACTATTGTACAACACAAAAACATTGACTTGTAAAATTTCTCATTTATCTTGTAGCGTTCGTACGGTGCAGGTCTCTAGAGTTGTTATTGATGTAAATTTTTTTAAATTTTGTATCTGACAAGTTATTCAACTTAATAGATAAATAAAATAAATTGACCAACGTTTTTAAGTTAGTTAATAAAATATGCCTCCCACCACTTTTTCTATCTAAAATAACCCCGCCCATGCGCGGAGTTGTGCCACGAGATTTTGCGTTTACTCTAGTAATATAGCGCTGATCCTCCGCTATCCAGACGTTCAACAAAGCGTAATAGAGATATATCTAGTATCGCACACAACTGTTACAGTGCACTTAGTGCGCAGGCTCATCACGCAAGGAGATAGTGTTTCAAAGTCACATTTAATATTTAAAATAAAATAAATAAATATAGAAATTTGAAGAAAATAATGAATTATTGTACATAATACTGTAATAATCATTTAATATTGTTTATTGATAATAAAATTACTACAGCGCGAAATTTAAAATATTTTAAGCTATGTTTTGTGTACTATGCACGATATGATAATGCGAAATTTATTTTCCCAGTTAATAATATGTAACCCTTCAATTGACAATCGAAATTTTGAAAGCAACATAATTTGTGTCATTAATAAAATATGTTTGAATTTGTTCATTTAAAATAAATTTACTGAAAAACTAAGTATAACTGACCCGGCATAAGAATTTATTATATTGAACTTGTTATTTTAACATGTCATTTTAAAATAAAAGAAATTAGCAAAAATTTTAAACAGGGAAATAAATTTCGCTTTATCATATCGTGCATAGTACACTTAGATTAGCATTGCAATTAAATGAAGGTGAAAAGAATAATATTTCAAAAGATATTGATGGGATCGAACTATTCGAGGAATTAAAAACATATAAAATTATACAACCTTCATTATTATCTCCAATTAAAAACTTAGAATATATTTTTAATAACGACTTACAAGCATCGTTTTTTTGCAGCACTCCGAATTTTTTGAACATACCTGTAAGGGTAGCCAGCGGGGAAAGGAGTTTTCCAAAGCTGAAACTTATCAAAAATTATCTACGGTCAACCATAAGTCAAGAAAGACTAACTAATTTGGCCGTATGAAGCATTGAACTAATACAATTAACACTTCTGATATTGTTGACAAATTTGCGGAAGTAAAGGCTAGATGGGCACATATGTAATTCATGTATAAAATTTTATTTCAAGAATAAATAAATTATGTTGCTGATAAATTGCTTTTATTTTCCTATTTTATTAAAAGAGTATAATTGCCTGAAAAGAGGAGAGACGTATAAGATGCACCTAGTGAACATTAATAATATAAGCACTATACAGGGTGTTCCATTTAAACGTGCCACCATTGCTATCTCGAGAACTACAAGAGCTACGAGGTTGGTTAAATTAGCAAAGAACCACCATTTTACAAGACTAATACAATGAGCAAAAAAAAAAATTTTTTTGACCTGTGGTTCTCAAAATACGAGACACAACTTTCTTATTTTAAATGGGAACATATGTTTATTTTTAGATTATTCGATAGAGTATTTTTTTCTGAATTCAGCGATATAATTATATCACATACTAATATATCAAAATAATTGCGAAAAATGTATGTTAGATTTATATGTATTTTATTTATATCTGGCTGAAAAAAGAGTGCTATGATTAGAAAACATAGACATATAGTTCTGTCTAACATTGTTTGATTATTTTTTGTTAAATTTTATGTTCTTAAACTGTCAATTTTAAGACGAAAATGAATTGTTTTCTATCCAAAGCACTTTTCTTTCAGCCAGATATAAATAAATTACATATAAATCTAACATGCATTTTTGTCAGTTATTTTGTTATATTAGTATATGATATAATTATATCGCTGAATTCAGAAAAAAATACTCTATCGAATAACCTAAAAATAAACATATGTTCCCATTTAAAATAAGAAAGTTGTGTCCCGTATTTTGAGAACCACAGGTCAAAAAAAATGTTTTTTTGCTCATTGTATTAGTCTTGTAAAATGGTGGTTCTATGCTAATTTAAACAACCTCGTAGCTCTTATAGTTCTCGAGATAGCAATGGTGGCACGCTTAAATGAAACACCCTGTATATATATAGAGCGACATGCAAAATTTTATTAACAGAAAGAAAATAAATCAAGTGTTGAAGTATGAAGCAAATGAAGTTTATCATCCCTGTTAATAAAATTTAAACGGTGAAAAAAACGGGCACCAAAAAATAAATGGCACGAAGCTGATAACATAGCCAGGAACGGCACTGTACCACCTATTTGGATAGTCCCCAAAAAGGCAGATGCATCTAATAAAAATAAAACTAGAATGGTCATTGATTTTAGGAAAATTAATGCGAGAACAAAAGATGATAAATTCCCAATCCCAAATATTGACACACTTTTTGATCACATCGGTAAATCAAAATATTTTACAATGTTAGATTTACATTCCGGATTTCACCAGATACTCATGGATAAATCAGATAGAAAAAAAAACAGCTTTTTCGACCCCTTCAGGGCACTAGGAATATTGTAGAATGCCGTTTGGTCTTAAAAATGCCCCGGCAACGTTTCAGAGAATGATAAATACGGCTTTAGGAGAATTGGTTCATGAAATCTGTCTCGTATACTTGGACGATATTATAATTTTTGGAAAAACACTAGAAGAACACCTAATTAATATCAAACGCGAATTTGAAAAATTGCGTAAAGCAAATTTAAAAATTCAAAAAGACAAATCAGAATTTTTGCAACCAAAAGTTAAATATTTAGGCTATGTAATTAATCAAAACGGAATTATTACCAATGAAAGAAAAATTGAAAGTATAAAAAAATTAAACATTCCCAAGACAAAAAAAAACATCAGTACTGCAAATCCCAGACTTAAACAAAGAATTCATACTGACAACTGATGCCTCTGACTATGCAATCGGAGCCGTATTAACACAAACACATGACAACCAGGAAAGACCTATCTGTTACGCTTCAAAAACTTTAAACTCAGCTGAACAAAATTATTCAACAATAGAGAAAGAATTAAAAGTAATTGTGTGGGCAATAAAAAAGTTCAGACCATATTTATACGGAAGAAAATTTAAAATCAAAACTGATCACAAACCTTTGGTATGGCTTTTCAATATGAAAAACCCGAATCAAAAATTAATGCGCTTGAAAATTGAATTAGGAGAGTATAATTTTGAAATAGAATACCTAAACGGGAAACAGAATGTTATCGCTGACTTGTTATCAAGACAGCGTCTCGAGCTGAAGATAACAGAAATTACTGGGAACATATTAGATAAAAAAATTATCGCACACTGTGTGGCACGCGACTTCGAAATGTCTGAAGGATTAGCAAAGAAAATATCAGAAGAATTTGATAGTAAAAATTTTGGCCAAAATTAAGACTCATTGAATAAACATTTAATTATACAGAAATTAGGTGATAAAATAATAATTCATTTAATAACAAAACAAAATCATTACGATCGACACTCCATAAAAAATTTAGATAAGCCATTAAAAGAATTAAGAAACTTTTTAATAATGAATGAGTTACACGAAATAAATATTCCTAAATTAGACAGTGATTTATATGGATTAGCGTGGGTAGATGTAAAACAAAAATTATACAAAATATTTGAGGATACTAATATTCAAATAAATGTCTTTAGTTTACCAGAAAATTACCATTTGACAAAAGTCAGTGATCAACCAAATAGCGAACAAAACGATATTAACACAGTGCATTGAGACAATGAGAATATTATAGCAGGAATTAAATATATATACAATCGGTTAAACGTAGCAGATAACAAAATTATTTTTGACTCACATAATCGAGCAACAAATATTCAAATTTCAATATTATTTAATAAGAAAAAAACAAAGAATACATATAACGAATAATGAACATAAATTTGTGGAAGAAACACTAAAATTTAAAAAAATATATATTGTACCTAAAGTTAGATATTTAGCTATATTTAATAAAGATCTTGATAAAAAGGTAACAAAAATCATATCAGAAAATTTTACTCCAGACTCAATAAATATAATAGCAGTTGACAAATTAGTTTCTGACATTGAACATGAGGAAGAACAATTGGAAATTATTCACGAATTTCACAATGGTATAACGAACCATAGAGGAATAAATGCTACTATTCAGGCACTGAAACAAAAATATGATTGGCCAAGAATGAATAAAGATATTATAGAATACATAAACAAATGTGAGTTATGTAAGTTAAACAAATATGACAGAAAACCGATACCTGCAACAGATAATGTCACTGCAACCCCCGATAAACCTTCCAAAATAATTAATTTAGATTTGTTAACATTAGAGGGTAAATACTTTTGTAACTATTATGGACCAGTTCTCAAAACACGCACAAGCATATTTCCTTGTTAATAAAACAGCCAAAACCATATGTGATATATTAATTAAATACCTCCAAACTTATAGAATACCCGATATGATAATAACAGACAGCGGAGGAGAATTTAAAAATACACTGCTCCAAGATTTATTAAAAAGATACGGAATTAATATTCATTTTATTTGCATCCACAATCCAAAGAGTAATGCAATCGAAAGATTCCATTCTACAATAATAGAGTCATTACGAATGATTAACCAAAAAGAGCGAATAAAAGAACAAAGTTTAATTCAAAAGGTAGATCTCGCACTAATAGCATACAACAACACAAAACATAACACAACCAAATTAACACCCAACGAAATATTATTCGGACCTGATCAGAACAAATATTTCACTAGACCAAACCTTAAACGAACATCAAGATAACATTAATACGGTAAATGAATTAGTAAAAACTAGAATTATGAACGAAAAAGTAAGCAGATATAAAGAAAATGATAACCCATTACAATTAAAGCAAGAAGTATTTATTAAACAAAATCCTAGATTAATTGGCAAAATTAAAAAACCTTTGTACAAAAAATATTTTCCGAAAGCTTACGACCCCTTGTTAGGAAAAATAAAAATTACTGACGAACCGTGACAAGAACGTACGAATAAATAGAATAAAACAGTAAAAATTACAACGACTATGTTACAGACTATGCCACGGACAACTGACTGACATTTCCAAAAATAACGGATTCCATCTAATCCAACTAGGCGAATGCAAAATAAAAGAGTCCGAGCAATTAGTACATTATAATTACGATATATCCCAAAGAGAAACAGAATTTACTAAGGTTACAAATACTTTTATTAAAGTGCAAAAACAATTAGAGAATAAAGAATACGCCTTCCAAAATATTTTAAATATATTAAAATATAATTATGCTGACTTGAAAGATCAAGTTACAAAACTATTTCTGAGAAATAATAAAAGATTTAAACGAGGTCTTGTCAACGGGCTAGGATCTGTAATTAAAGCGATTACAGGTACTTTAGATTCAAGTGACGAGGAAAGATATAATAAACTTTTTGAACAAATACAAATTAATGAAATAATGTTACAAAAACAAAATGAACTAAATTTACAAATTTCAAATAATATTTCCAAACAGTTTATTCAACAATTAGAAAATATAAAACATAACAAAGAAATTCTTCAGGAAAAATTAATATCAATAATAAATAAACTAAATAAAAATCAGGATTGGCAGAGTATTATGGGAGTCAATAACCAAATATTAGAATTAATATTGATAATAAAAACATTAATGAATTCTGTAAACAAATAGAAGTAAGTTTATCTTTCTGCTCTCTACATAAAGTACACCCTAGCATTATCACATATGATAATTTGAAAAAAATTACCCAAAATAAAGATATTTGGAATTTTAACGAACTCATTGAAACCCATTGTAAATATGAAAATAAACAAATTCATTTTATAATCATGATACCAAATTTCTCAAAACAATCCTATCCATTATTTCAATTCAGCCCCATTCCCACTTACAATGAAGAGCAAAAACTAATAATCATAAATGAAAATCAAAAATTGCTTTTTAAAATGGTTAAAGAAAATTATGTAACCAATAATTGCATATTTATAGAAAATAAGTATATGTGTGTTACACAATATTTTGAAATAAGCAAATGTATCTCTAACTTAATAGATAAGAAAAAGGATGATAATTGTCTGTATCATTATATAAGCATGGAAAACGATATTGAACAAATCAGAAATACAAATGATATAATAATTATTAGCCCTAACAAACAACAAATACAAATTAGTTGTTCGCATAAAAATATCTACAAAGAAATTACAGGAATTTTTAAAATGAAAACAAATGAAAAATGTCAAATAAATAAAAATGTTTTCGAAATTGTTAATCATCAATATAAAGAAATACAAATTCAAAATCTAGAAATAAATTATGAAAATAAAGTAAATGGAACAATGAATTTAAGAAAAGTAGAAAAAATAAAAGAATCAATAGCCGTTTTACCGAAAATAAAGAATCTTGACTTAAACAACAATTACCATTCTTATGTAATACACATTTTATTAGCTGTAATTATTTTAATATATATTTGTAAAATATTATTTAAATATAAGAAATATCTTTGTAAAAAGGGAAAACTCGAAGAAAAAGAAATAGAGTTAAAGCCTCTAGCTTAAAGTCATGCGTTATAGCAAAGTCTTGCAAGGGAGGAATTATGTTATATTATAAGTATCACACTTTGCTACTGCGCATGACCATCCCCTCTTAGTAACTAAGCAAACTAAGCATAATGTACAAATTATAAATGTCTTAGAATAAGTACGGACGGGCAATCGCCAGTCACTCGTAACATTATAACAACAAATTGCTCTATATTTTTATTTGTGTTTGAAAAATAAAAATATTTTTTTTAAAGACAAAAGACTTTAAAACTTAATTTGTACATTTCGGCTACTGAAAAATCCAACAATTCGTATACGTGTAAAACTTCTTTTTGTATTTGATTTGATTCAAATTTGGTATACGTAAAATAGACACATAGGGTTAGACTCTGGCCAAATTTGGGCACCTAAGGGTTGATATTAAGGGAGGAAATGAGTTTTCAAATAAAATTGTTATTTTGGAAATTATTAACTTTAAAGAAAAACTTTATTAAGCTTTTTTGATGAGAACAGGTTTCTAAACAACATTTATTTAAAAAATTTTCTACTACGACTTTTCATTTTCGAGAAAAATATTCAACCCCTAAAGGGTGCTCTAGATTTTTCATATTTTTTTTATAAATACACCTTAGTATATACAATTTATGTACAAAGTTTTAATATTTTCTTTTCATGGGTGTGGAAAATAGATCATTTTTTTTGGGAATTCTTAAAGTAAACTATATGTTGTAGTCACCTCTAATATTTGGTAATTTTTTTATAAATTCCCTTTAGAATATGCAACTCAGATACAAAGTTAATTTTTTTTTACTTGATGGGTATGGGAAATAGAATTATTTTTCTGAAAATTCTTTAAGTAAACTAAATCTTGTAGCCATTCCTAAATTTTGGTAATTTTTTTATAAATGCCCCTTAGCATCACAAACTCAGATACAAAGTTTCAATTTTTTCCTTTCATGCATTTGGGAGATATTTTCTAAAAGCTGGGCTGTGTTCTAATCAAGTGTTTAGCTGACAGCATTTTGGAGCTGTCTTTTATAAAAATATTTATTATTATTAACAAATTTAGAGTATTTTCGAGCACAAGACATACTTTTGCATTTAATTTTATGTATTTTGTGCAAATATGAATATTTTTAATGCAATAATAAAGAAGAAGGGGTTGTTATTAGAGGAGTTATTTAACAATAAAGATAATTAGTGGATTACGTAAGAACTACAGGTTGTAGAGAAATTTGATCACCAGATTCGGAATCTACGAGGTCGAAATACGGGTATACAACCAAAAAAAAACCACCCACTTAATATGAACACCCCTACACATAGGTTACTTCTAGACATAACGTTATACATTCCAAGATATTGTTGGGTCTCTCATATTTCATAAACCCAATAATGGTTATATAAGTACTACTTACTGCGCAGATTCCAAATTTTCAAACAGAATTTAAATATCTTTTCTCGTTCTTGAGATATGGACACCTAAAGTTGAAAAGGTTATTTGACAAAATACTTTCTGTTAGGTTCCTTCTTTAGTTTTTTATTTATAACTTTTGAAAGAGTAAAGATATCGAACTGAGATTTAAAAACTTGGAATCTATATTAAATTATGAATAATGTACAACCAGAAAACATTACATTAGATATGAATTACATGAGAGGTGAAGCTGATATTTTTTATAGATGTCCATTATTACCTTCTACTCAGATACAGAGTTTAAATCATTTCTCTTAATGGGTGTGGAAAATAGAACTGTTTTTCTGAAAAATCTTCAAGTAAACTATATGTTGTAGCCACCCCTAAATTTTGATAACTTTTTTATAGATGCCCCTTAGTATCTACAATTCAGATACAAAGTTTTAATTTTTTCCTTAAATGGGTATGGGAATTAGAGTGATTTTTCTGAAAAATTTTTTTGTAAACTACATCTAGTAGCCACCCCTAAATTTTGGTAATTTTTGTATAGATGCCCCTTAGTATCTACTACTCAGATACAGAGTTTTAATTTTTTTCCTTTAATGGGTATGAGAATTAGAGTGATTTTTCTGAAAAATCTTTAAGTAAACTATATATTGTAGCCACCTCCAAACTTTGGTAATTTTTTTATAGATGCCCCTTAGTATCTACAACTCAGATACAAAGTTCTAATTTTTTCCTCTTATTAGTTTGGGAGATATAATTAATTTTCCAAAATTTGGGCTGTGTTCTAATCAAGTGTTTAGAGTGTTCAAGTGACGTCGGAACGAAGCACTAGCACTAGGTAGAGTTTGGAAAACAGCCCTTAGCTAAGTGTGCTCCGTGAAGTACACTATAAAAACTTAAAAAAGTAAAGATATCGAACTTAAAAATTAAGAATAAACATTAAATTATGAATAAAATACAACCAAAAAACAATTAATTAGATTTGAATTACATGAGTGGTTGAGCTGTAAAATGCATGTGACTTACATGTTTCAAATAATACAAGAAACATTTTCATTTTTATACTCCTTGTGGCTACTCCTAAATTTTGGATAATTTTTTTATAGATGCCTCTTAGTATCTACAACTCAGATAGGAAGTTTTAATTTTTTGCCTAAATGGGTGTGGAAATAAAAGTGATTTTTCTGAAAAATCTTCAAGTAAACTAGGTACTTCTAGTAGCCACCCCTAAATTTTGGTAATTTTTATAGGTGCCCCTTAGTATCTACAATATAGATACAAAGTTTCAATTTTTTCCCTAAATGGGTGTGGGAATTACAGTAATTTTTCTGAAAAATCATCAAGTAAACTACATCTAGTAGCCACCCCTAAATTTTGGTAATTTTTTTATAGATGCCTCTTAGTATCTGCAACTCAGATACAAAGATTTAATTTTTTCCCTAAATGGGTGTGGGAATTAGAGTGATTTTTCTGAAAAATCTTCAAATAAACTACATCTAGTAGCCACCCTTAAATTTTGGTAATTTTTTTTATAGATGCCCCTTAGTATCTACGACTCAGATACGAAGTTTTAATTTTATCTTCTTATTACTTTAGAAGATATAATTAACTTTCCGAAATTTGGGCTGTGTTCTAATCAAGTGTTTAGAGTGTTCAAGTGACGTCGGAACGAAGCACTAGCACTAGGTAGAGTTTGGAAAACAGCCCTTAGCTAAGCGTGCTGCTATCTGTTAAAAAGAGCTTGAAATAATTAAACCTGCAGTTGTCGGTAATAAAGATGACTGCATTTTGGTGCTAGTGTTTATAAAAATATTTATTATTACTAACGAATTTAGAGTATTTTGGAATACAACACATACATATGCATTTAATTTTATGTAAGTGCAAAAAGAAATAGTTGTAATTTGTAATATGAATTTTTTTATAGGTTATTGGAGGAACTGACAGCTGACCAGCCAACAAGAGGAAATTTTCAAACAGAACATAAATATCTTTTAGAGTATCTTTTATCCAACACCATATAATTATAACGATATAAGTATGTTGTTTTTAGAGAAATTAAAGTAGGTCATAAGTCACTAGTGAGCTAAATATATTAGCTCACTGTTTTTTGGTTCGTATCATAGTAACTACCTTAGACTAGGAATAGTGGGGAGACAAGGCATATGGACGCGAATATTTCAAAATCATCAGAGCGATTTAGAGCCTTAATGACATGTCGAAATCAGCTGAAACAGTCTACTCGACCAGTTAAATATTGTGCAATTACAGTTGTCCAAATAAATACTTGATTATTCATGAATCAACACATAATTTTATTTTATAGATGTAAATACATATATTCCTATGAAATAACAATAAACAATACAATACAAATTACTAAAAATAATAAATATGTAAAAGTGTAAAACTATAAAAGTTTCATTTTCTCTAATTATTCCGTAGCAGCTGGTATAATATTATGTTGATCTACAAAACCATGTTCAAATTTATTTAATGGTGGTAATTTATGGTATAAAAGAATACAAAGTAAACTAAACTCAAATAAAGTAGAAAAAACTAATCCATTAAAATTAAAGATTTAAAACTAAGAAAACTGAGTCAAACTAAAAACGTGTTCTCGTGATCGTCAGTAAATACAAAATGGGGTTGATAAAATGAAGTTGCTGGGCTACCCTAGTTTGTAAACTTATGTGTTCGACTGTACTTGTTCGTAAAACGCCTTCTTTATTTACATTTAATTTTTTAATATTGTGGAAAATTGTTTTGTAGATCAACATAATATTACACCTATCTATATCTGCTATGGAATGATTAGAGAAAATGAATCTTTTATAATTGTTATACATTTACATATTTATTATTTTTAGTAATTTGTATTGTACTGTTTATTGTTATTTCATACGAATATACAGGGTGAATACTGAAAACCTTGACATAGGGAAATAACATGGGAAAACAGGTTTTTGCTGTTTCCATCTGTCCCGCTAAATAAAATCCCGTGTATACGGTATCGTTAGTTAGATTACTTAATTTTGCATCTAATAAAACCAAATGTTGTGTAATACGGCCTTTTCTAACTGAAATATTTGATAAAATAAATTGTATTTTGAAGGTTATCCTTCATATTTTCGAATAAGAAATGTCAAAAACAAAATGCTCCATAGCCAAGTGGATACGATGGCTGATTCATAAAATAAATAATCTACAAAACCTGGTTCGAGACCACCTCAGCCCTACTTTTTTTTAATTAAATTATGCTTAAAATATCTTTATTATATCAGACTATTTTAATAAAATAGCAATATTCATATTTTTATAAATAAAAAAATCCAAATATTTAATTGAATTATTATTTGCTGTCTGCCAAACTTAACAATTAATTCGAATTTAGTTTTTGGTGTATAATTTTGTATTTCATGTTTCGAAACATGATATTTTAAGTATAATTTAATTTAAAAAAAAATAGGGCCGAGGTGGTCTCGAACCAGGTCTTGTAGATTATTTATGTTATGAAACAGCCTTCGTATCCACTCGGCTATGGAGCATTTTGTTTGTGACGTTTCTTATTCGAAAATATGAAGGATAACCTTCAAAATACAATTTATTTGATCAAATATTTTAATTAGAAAAGGCCATATTACACAACATTTGGTTTTATTAGATGCAAAATTAAGTAATCTAACTAACGATACCATATACACCCGATTTTATTTAGCGGGACAGATGGAAACAGCAAAAAACTGTTTTCCCATGTTATTTCCCTATGTCAAGGTTTTCAGTATTCACCCTGTATATATTTACATCTATAAAATAAAATTATGTGTTGATACATGAATAATCAAGTATTTATTTGGATAACTGTAATTGTACAGTATTTAACTGGTCGAGTAGACTGTTTCAGCTGATTTCGACATGTCATTAAGGCTCAAAATCGCTCTGATGATTTTGAATTCCGTCTTACGGCGACTTACACAGCATGCCCTGTCTCCCCACTATTCCTAGTCTAAGGTATCTACGTTATAAAACATTCTCTGCACTATTTTGTTCCTAAATGTCATTTCGAAATTCCATCTGTCAAAAATCTTATATGTATTTTATATCAATGATTAAAATGTGTTGGATAAAATGTTGTATGGCACACGTGTGTTAATTACCTAAGTCACTTGACAAAATACCAAAACGGCCTCGTGAGCTAAACTTTTCCCACGTGACTTATCTGTAATGTAACACACTTGTACCATAAATAACTATTCTCGTTCTTGAGATATAGACACCTAAAGTTGAAAAGATTATTTGACAACTATCTGTTGGGTTCCTTCTTTAGTTTTTTGTTTATAACTTTTGAACGAGTAAAGATATCTAACTGAGATTTAAGAATCTATATTAAATTGTGAATAAAATACAAATTACATTAGATATGAATTACATGAGCGGTTGAGCTGTAAATATGCATGTAACATATGTATCAAATAATCAAAAAATCATTTCCCATTTTGTACTCTCTGTGGCTATCCATAATTTTTGTAATTTATTTATAGATGCCCCTTAATATATACTACTCAGATACAGAGTTTAATTTTTTTCCCGTAATAGATGTGGAAAATAGAACTTTTTCTGAAAAATCTTCAAGTAAACTACTTGTTGTAGACACCCCTAATTTTTTGTAAATTTTTTGTAGATGTCCCTTAGTATCTACTACTCAGATACGGAGTTTAAATTTTTCCCCTTAATGGGTGTGGAAAATAGAACTGTTTTTCTGAAAAATCCTCAAGTAAACTATATGTTGTAGCCACCCCTAATTTTTGGTAATTTTTTTATAGATGCTTCTTAGTATCTGCCACTTAGATACAGAGTTTAGATTTTTTTCCTAAATGGGTGTGGAATATAAAACTGTTTTTTTTGAAAATTTCAACCCCTAAATGCTATTTTAAATTTTTCTTATTTTTTTATAGATGTAGGCCTTAATATTCAATCCAAATACAATGTTTCAGAATTTTACTTATAAGAATGTATGAGTTATGCATAATTTTCTGAATTTTCTTCAAGTAAACTACCCCTAAGAATTGTCTTAGATTATACCTAATTCTTTTATAGATGCAGCATCAAATGATGAATCATTATACATATTTTCCATCTTTTATTTAAAGTAGTTTACTTGCTTTTAATGATGTATTATGTGCGTGCATTTCGGCTACTGAAAAATCCAGCAATTCGTATAAGTGTGGGAGAATTTTTTTGTTACCGATTTGATTCAAATTTCGCATACATAAAATGGACACATAGGGCTAGAGTCTGGCCAAATTTGAGCACTTAAGGGTTGATATTAAGGGAGGAAATGAATTTTCAAATAAAATTGTTATTTTGGAAACTATGAACTTTAGAGAAAAACTTTATTTGACTTTTTTGATGGGAATATAATTCTAAATAACTTTTATTTAAAAAATTTTCTTCTCCGGCTTTTCATTACGGAGAAAAATTTTCAACCCCTAAAGGGTGCTCTACATTTTTCTTAATTTTTTTATTGACATATCTTAGCATTTGCACCTTAGATGCAAAATTTCAATTTTTTTCCTTAATTGGGGTAGGAAATAAAATTAATTTTTCAAAAAATCTTCATGTAAACTACATCTTGTAGCCACCACTAAATTGCGGTAATTTTTTTATAGATGCCCCTTATTATCTACTACTCAGATACAGAGTTTAAATTGTTTCCCTTAATGGGTGTGGAAAATAGAACTGTTTTTCTGAAAAATCTTCAAGTAAACTACATGTTGTAGCCACCCCAAATTTTTGGTAAATTTTTTATAGATGCCGCTTAGTATCTACTACTCAGATACAGAGTTTAAATTGTTTCCCTTAATGGGTGTGGAAAATAGAACTGTTTTTCTGAAAAATCTTCAAGTAAACTACATGTTGTAGCCATCCCAAATTTTTGGTAAATTTTTTATAGATGCCGCTTGGTATCTACTACTCAGATACAGAGTTTAAATTTTTTCCCTTAATGGGTATGGAAAGTAGAACTGTTTTTCTGAACAATCTTCAAGTAAACTAAATGTTGTAGTCATCCCTAGGTTTTGGTATTTTTTTTATAGATGCCCTTTATTATCTACTACTCAGATACAGAATTTAAATTTTTTCCCTTAATGGGTGTGAAAAATAGAACTGTTTTTTTGAAAAATCTTCAAGTAAACTACATCTGGTAGCCACCCCTTAATTTTGGTATTTTTTTTATAGATGCTTCTTAGTATCTACAACTCAGATACGAAGTTCTAATTTTTTCTTCTTATTAGTTTGGCAGATATAATTAATTTTCAGAAATTGGGGCTGTGTTCTAATCAAGTGTGCAGAGTGTTCAAGTGACGTCGGAACGAAGCACTAGCACTTGTTAAAATTTTGGAAAGCTGCCCTTAGCTAAATGTGTGCTGCCATCTATGGCAAAGTGCTTGAGTTAATTTTTCCTGCATATGTCGGTAATGTAGATGACTGCATTTTAGTGCCATTGTTTATAAAAATATTTATTATTATTAACGAATTTAGAGTATTTTCGAATACATGACATACTTCAGCATTTAATTTTATGTATTCTGTGCAAATAGGAATAGTTGTAATGCATAATATGTAAATAAACATTGAATTTCTTTTATAGGTTATTGGAGGAACTGACACCTGATTACCCAACAAGAGGAAATTCTTTCTGGTTCTCATACCAGACCATCTACAGGTATGAAAATCAGAAGATTTGTATTTTAAACTTCGAGGAATCTAAATCTGGCCACCAAATGCAGATATTTGTAACTGTTGAGGAGTTACGAGCCAGGGAAAATAAAGTAACACTTCCAGACGATGTTTAGGTAAATAGGTACGTATATTTTTAACTGTGCACGTTGTAAGCGTTTGTATTGTGGCAGATAGCTGTCCGGAGCTGGTACGGAGGGACAGACACATGTATTTATTTATTGTATTGTAATATTAATATATTTATATGTATCGATTGTTATATAATAAAGGGATGATCAATTTATATCTTATCTATCATTACTCTACCCTTTCAACAATATGCCAACCCTCTTTTGCATCTCAGCCCTTATTTAAGGGTAGTTACGTAACGAAGGGTCGTATACGTTATATAAATGATTGCGGTAATCAATAACTATATTTTAAATTTTTTTTATCAACAAATTATTTTATATAGCTTTGAGAGGTCATTAACCTTTGCTGTACAGTTTAGACCCCCCGCTGAGATCGTGTTTTCCCGTTTTCCAGAAAATCGGATTTGGTATCCGGGTCACATGAATCCTATGAGCATTTTTTTTCTTTATTTTGCTTTTAACTCCAGAAATAAATTGTTTAAAAATTTACTTTATATAGCAAAGGGTAGAACTAAGGGTGCTGAAACGATTAAAATAATAAAATTTAACTTTCCTCAACTTTTTGGAAAATTACAAGAGTAGAGCTCCTACTGTTTCGTGTTACCCGAATACCAACCTGTCAAGTACCTTTTGAAACTTCGATAAAATCAGCCGATGGTCACCCATCCTAACTTACTGCACTCGTTGCTTGACTGATATTTTTTAATTCATTTTTAAGCCTTAAATAAATTGCTAGAGGGTTAAAAATTGCGTATCGGGGTAAGTTCAACCCCCTTTTTCGATTGGCGTTTACAGAATTGCTCTACAACTTCTAGTTCACAAGATATTCACCCCTAAATTTTCAGAAAGGGCGCTATATAACTCGGGAACTAGAAGTTGTAGAGCAATTCTGTGAACGCCAATCGAAAGAGGGGGATTGAACTTACCCCGATACACAATTTTCAACCCTCTAGCACTTTAAATGGAAGAAGGGCACAAGTGGAAATAATTATTACATAACTTGTATATTTAGTATTGTACTTATATGAACATAATCGTGTGTATTTATTGTTATATAATAAACAAACAGTTAAATTACATCATATCTTTTATTCCTGTACCTTTAACAATAATTTCACCCTTTCATCGCTCTCCGCCCTTTTTTAAGGGTTGGTTACGTAACGAAGGGTCGTAGGGCAAATCTGACCTTGGATTCGTGTTCTAGGGGTTCTAAATAGCTTAATAAAATTTATCCGGCCCTTCTAGGAGCACATATTTTCTTTGTTTTGCTTTTAACTCCAAAAATAAATTGTTAAAAAAATTAATTTATACAGCAAAGGGTAGAACTAAGTGTGCTGAAGCGAATAAAACAATAAAATTAAACTTTCCTCAACTTTTTGGAAAATTACAAGAGTAGAGCTCCTACTGTTTCGTGTTATCCGGATACTTCCATCGACTGATTTTGACTAAGTATCCGGATAACACGAAACAGTAGGAGCTCTACTCTTGTAATTTTCCAAAAAGTTGAGGAAAGTTTAATTTTATTGTTTTATTCGCTTCAGCACACTTAGTTCTACCCTTTGCTGTATAAATTAATTTTTTTAACAATTTTAACCCTTATTTAATAATGTATTATGCAATATGTATAAAAATATATACCTACCATTTCTTACTATATGTAGCAACCCTGGAATGTAAAAAATAAATGTCTTAAATAAAGAAATATATAAAATTAACATTTCTTTTATTAAAAAATAAAAATACATACATTTTATATTATTTTATCAACAAATTATTATTTATAACAAATACAAGGTAAGAAATATATACATAATAATATGATAGTTGTTTTTCTTTCTGCCCTTCTGGAACTGCAGCTACCGCATCCAGGGATGAAGTGCCAGTTATCCGCCCTCTAAATAAACAGAAAAATAACAATTAATATCTACATAACATATAGAATAAGTACATTAACTCATACAAGTACAGCACAAGATACACACAAGTTAACATATGGGTAGGAGTGTTTCTATTAAGGGGGTGATTTTTTAGTTGTATACCCCTAATTCGGCCTCGTAGATTCCGAATCTGGTCTCCAAATTTCTCTACGACCTATAGTTCTTGCGTAATCCGCTAATTAAATCTTTATTTCTAAATAACTCTCCTAATTACAACCCCAGGGCGGATTTGACTTCAGATGTTGTTAGCCCCATGTACCTAGTATGTGTATACCAAACTTGAGCCGGACAAAAAGTGTTTTTGGAGTTTCAAAACCATGGGTTTTTGAAGATGCAACTAATTAGTGAAATTAGGGTAAAAAAGTATGCTATCCTACAGAGTCAACCGTGAAACTAACGAATCTGATGTCCGTTTTGTGCGCCAACCCCTAGTTTAGGGGTAAATTCACCTTTCCCCTCGAATTAAATTTTAGGCAACACCCAACACGACCTTGTGTCACCAATACATAAATAAAGGAGGTTATTTCTTATATGATATTTTTTCATTCCTTATAAAAATTGAACCATTCATCAGCAAAAATAAAAGTATAACGTATCTTATACAAAATATTATGTAGAGTTCAAATTTTGATGCAGAAAGGCGTTATCTTTAACCGTATAGGAGTGGCAGGCCAAAATGTAAAATTTGAACCCATTACAAAAATGACATTTTTTTGATTTCTTATAAAAATTCAACCACACATCGGAGAAAATATAATTATAATGTATCTTATGCCAAATTTTATGTAGAGTTCAAATTTTGAAACAGAAAGACATTAAATTTAACCGTGTAGGAGTGGCAAACCAAAATGTAAAATTTGAATCCATTACAAAAATGACATTCTTTTTGATTTCTTATAAAAATTAAACCACTCATCGGAAAAAATAAAGTTATAATGTGTCTTATGCCAAATTTTATGTAGAGTTCAAATTTTGAAACAGAAAGGCATTATCTTTAACCGTGTAGGAGTGGCAAGCTAAAATGTAAAATTTGAACCCATTACAAAAATGACATTTTTTTTGATTTCTTATAAAAATTAAACCACTCATCGGGAAAAATAAAATTATAATGTATCTTATGCCAAATTTTATGTAGAGTTCAAATTTTGAAACAGAAAGGCATTATCTTTAACCGTGTAGGAGTGGCAAGCCAAAATGTAAAATTTGAACCCATTACAAAAATGACATTTTTTTTTGATTTATTATAAAAATTAAACCACTCATCGGGAAAAATAAAATTATAATGTATCTTATGCCAAATTTTATGTAGAGTTCAAATTTTGAAACAGAAAGGCATTATCTTTAACCGTGTAGGAGTGGCAGGCCAAAATGTAAAATTTGAACCCATTACAAAAATGACAAATTTTTTTTTCTTATAAAAATTAAACCACTCATCGGAAAAAATAAAATTATAATGTATCTTATGCCAAATTTTATGGAGAGTTCAAATTTTGAAACAGAAAGGCATTATCTTTAACCGTGTAGGAGTGACAGGCCAAAATGTAAAATTTGAACCCATTAGAAAAATGACATTTTTTTGATTTCTTATAAAAATTCAACCACTCATCGGAGAAAATATAATTATAATGTATCTTATGCCAAATTTTATGTAGAGTTCAAATATGGAAACAGAAAGGCATTATCTTTAACCGTGTCGGAGTGACAAGCCAAAATGTAAAATTTGAACCCATTACAAAAATGACATTTTTTTTTATTTCTTATAAAAATTAAACCACTCATCGGAAAAAATAAAATTATAATGTATCTTATGCCAAATTTTATGGAGAGTTCAAATTTTGCAACAGAACGGCATTATCTTTAACCGTGTAGGAGTGGCAGGCCAAAATGTAAAATTTGAACCCATTACAAAAATGACATTTTTTTTTGATTTCTTATAAAAATTAAACCACTCATCGGGAAAAATAAAATTATAATGTATCTTATGCCAAATTTTATGTAGAGTTCAAATATGGAAACAGAAAGGCATTATCTTTAACCGTGTCGGAGTGACAAGCCAAAATGTAAAATTTGAACCCATTACAAAAATGACATTTTTTTTTGACTTCTTATAAAAATTAAACCATTCGTCGGAAAAAATAAATTTGTAATATATCTTATGCCGAATTTTATATAGAGTTCAAATTTTGAAACAGAAAGGCATTATCTTTATTCGTGTAGGAGTGGCAAATCGAAAGGTAAATTACAAAAATGAGACTGTCGCTACAACACTTGGCACATTTTTTGGTCTTGATACTCACAAAATACAACATTTATTTTAAACAGTTTCACAAATATCAACGTAGAATTTCCCACAGCGATGGAAACTAGAAGAATTGGTGCCGAATTCGCAGCGGTGGTGGATTTATCAGCCCGGAACTGAAGTCCGGACCTGGAGGCTCGCTGGACACGTTCCCCAGATGTCCGGCGTGTCTGTCCCTCCGTACCAGCTCCGGACAGCTGTCTGCCACAATACAAACGCTTACAACATGCACAGTTAAAAATATACGTACCTATTTACCTCTAAACATCGTCTGGAAGTGTTACTTCACTTTTCCTGGCTCGTAACTCCTCAACGGTTACAAATATCTTCATTTCGTGGCCAGATTCAGATTCCTCGTAATTGAAAATATAAACTGTGTTATTTTCTTGCCTGGAGATGGTCTGGTATGAGAACCAGAAAGGATTTTCTCTTGTTGGGTAGTCAGCTGTCAGTTCCTACAATCCTTTACTACCCTATAAAAACATTCACAGCCGAATTCTCGAAAGAGTGTTAGCGTTAGCACCGGGTTAGTTAGCCGGTGTTAGCGCTAATCCTATTCTCAAAAAAGTTTAGTACTAAACTCTTAACACTCGGCTAACACCAGTGCTAGATACGCTAACCCTTGCCATATCCATGACAACGCAAAATAAATAACTTAATCCTATTCACAAAGAATAACACCGTCCGATATGGGTTAAATTTAGGACCAAAACTTAAAACTCGTTCCCAGCAGTTTTAGTGAAAATTTGTTAGGTACTTAATATATAATTTTTTTTTAAATGTTAATTTCTATCACTAACGTAATAAACTGAGACGATTTTAACTTTTTTAAAAAGAAATACAAGGCAAATAACAATGAATTAATAATTAAACCGCCCAAACAGAATACATCGTCCAAGCCAACATCTACATCTTAGTGTTGATTACACACAGCTTTTCTGTCATAAAATATACATCCCCCATTACTAAGCAAAATTTCAAAGTAATATTTTTCATACTTGTTTATTATCGAGCAATAATACATTTTTTTAATATCACTAGAAATTCGAAATAATGTTTAGATCAAATAGTTTAAGAATTTCGTGATTACAATAAGCCTCTCCTTCATCAGCAATGTGAGAGCGGGCATTATATGTACGGCACGGTAAACAATTTAAGATAAGGGCGATCTTCTACATCTAGCACTTGAAAATTTAATTATTTGACGACAATAATAGAATTGCCTATATCAATTCCTTCAAGGTGTTGCATTTTTATGGCGAGTAGTATATTTCAGAGCTTTATCTGAAACATCTATGAAATATTTCATTATTAAAATATTTGGAAAATTAATTTATTTTTTTACCACACATTACAGGTTTCCACGCAATTTTATTCTGGAAAAGTCCAACTTGATTAGACCATTTGTAGAAAGTAATATTAAAACATCAAATGCTATGTCTATTCCCACACAGTTGTTGATTACTGCGATTTTTAGCAAGTGGAGGCTTTCAAAATACAATGACAGATGTGATCTATGTTAGTCAAGCTAATTGCTCACTAATATCGATATAAATATTAACACTTTCACCACCTCTAGCCCAATACTTTTCTCAGATAGGGCTCAAATGATCTTGACAGCTGGAATACCAGTCGCCATTTTGATACGATGTGGTGCTAAGCTAGCACTGGGTTAGTCTAACACCGTGTTTGTTTCGAGAATACGGGTTAGACTAAATTTTAATACCGGGTTTAAGACGGTGCTAACTAACACTCATTTTGGTTTTAAGCTAACACCGTTTCGAGAATTCGGCTGTCAATGTTTTCTTTATTATTATTGCATTAAAAATATTCATATTTGCATAAAATACATAAAATTAAAGGTAGAAGTATGTCTTGTACTCAAAAATACTTTAAATTAGTTAATAATAATAAATATTTTTACAAATAGCAGCTCCAAAATGGTGTCATCTATATTACCGACATATGCAGATTTAGTTTGTACGAATACTTTGTCTCAGGTGGCAGGAATTAGTTAGTTTGTACACTTTGCCACAGATGGCGAAACTTGTGGGAACACAGCTAAATTTTCGGAAAATTACTTATACTTTCCAAACTAACTAAAGGAAAACACGAAAACTTTGTATCTAAATTTTAGATACTAAGGGGCATCTATAAAAAAATTACCGCAATTTAGTGGTGGCTACAAGATGTAATTTACTTGAACATTTTTTGAAGAATTAATTCTATTTCCCACCCCCATTAAGGGAAAAAATTGATACTTTGTATTTAAAGTACAAACGTTAAGATATGTTAATAAAAAAATTATGAAAAATCTAGACACCCTTTAAGGGTTGAAAATTTTTCTCTAGAATAAAAAGTCGGGGAAGAAAATTTTTAAATAAAAGTTGTTTAGAATCCTATTCTCATTAAAAAAGCCTTATACAGTTTTTCTCTAAAGTTAATAGTTTCCAAAATAGCAATTTTATTTGAAAATTCATTTCCTCCCTTAATATCAACCCTTAAGTGTTCAAATTTGGCCAGAGTCTAGCCCTATGTGTCTATTTTACGTATGCTAAATTTAAATCAAATCGGCAACAAAAAAATTCTCCCACACGTATACGAATTGCTGGATTTTTCAGTAGCCGAAATGCACGCACATAATACATCATTAAAAACAAGTAAACCACTCTAAGTAAAAGAAGGAAATTATGTATAATGATTCATCATTTGATGCTGCATCTATAAAAAAATTAGGTATGATCTAAGACAATTCTTAGGGGTAGTTTACTTGAAGAAAATTCAGAAAATTATTCATAAACTCATACATTTTTATGGGTAAAATTCTGAAACATTGTATTTGGATCGAATATTAAGGCCTACATCTCTAAAAAACTAAGAAAAATTTAAAACAGCATTTAGGGGTTGAAAATTTCAAAAAAACCGTTCTATTTTAGACACCCATTAAGGGAAAAAATTGAAACTCTGCATTTGTGTAGTAGATACTAAGGGGCACCTATAAAAAATTTACCAAAAATTAGAGGTGGCTACAACATGTAGTTTACTTGAAGATTTTTCAGAAAAACAGTTCTATTTTCCACACCCATTAAGGGAAAAAAATTAAACTGTGTATCTTAATAATAGATACTAAGGGGCATCTATAAAAAATTTACCAAAAATTAGGGGTGGCTACAACGTGTAATTTACTTGAAGATTTTTCAGAAAAACAGTTCTATTTTACACACCCATTAAGGGAAAAAATATAAACTCTGTGTCTGAGTAGTAGATACTATGGGGCATATATAAAAAATTTACCAAAAACTAGGGGTGGCTACAACATGTACTGTACTTAAAGATTTTTCAGAAAAACAGTCTATTTTCTACATCTATTATGGGAAAAAATTTAAACTCTTTATCTGAGTAGTAGATACTAAGGGGCATATACAAAAAATTTACCAAAAACTAGGGGTGGCTACAACATGTACTTTACTTGAAGATTTTTCAGAAAAACAGTTCTATTTTCCACACCCATTTAGGGAAAAAATTTAAATTTTGTATCTGAGTAGTAAATACTAAAAGGCATATATAAAAAATTTACCAAAAACTAGGGGTGGCTACAACATGTACTTTACTTAAAGATTTTTCAGAAAAACAGTCTATTTTCTACATCTATTATGGGAAAAAATTTAAACTCTTTATCTGAGTAGTAGATACTAAGGGGCATCTATAAAAAAATTACCAAAAACTAGGGGTGGTTACATGTACTTTACTTGAAGATTTTTCAGAAAAACAGTTCTATTTTCCACACCTATTAAGGGAAAAAATTTAAACTCTGTATCTGAGTAGTAGATACTAAGGGACATCTATAAAAAATTTACCAAAAACTAGGGGTGGCTAAAACATGTAGTTTACTTGAAGATTTTTCAGATAAACAGTTCTATTTTCCACACCCATTAAGGGAAAAAATTTAAACTCTGTATCTGAGTAGTAGATATTAAGGGGCATATATAAAAGATTTACTAAAAACTAGGGGTGGCTAAAACATGTAGTTTACTTGAAGATTTTTCAGATAAACAGTTCTATTTTCCACACCCATTAAGGGAAAAAATTTAAACTCTGTATCTGAGTAGTAGATATTAAGGGGCATATATAAAAGATTTACCAAAAATTAGGAATAGACACAAATAAAAACTGCTTAGAATTTTATTCTGGACAAAAATCCTAATAAAGTTTTTCTCTAAGATTAATATTTACACCCTTTCCAAAATACCACTTCAAAATTCAATAACTCCCTTACCATCAACCCTTAAAGGCTCAAGTTATATTCCGCACTAAGTTTAGGTCCCTACTACATGTATGCAAAGTTTTATCGAAATCGGAGACAAAAATTTTAATCGAGAGGAAACGTGAATTACCCCTAAACTAGGGGTTGGCGCACAAAACGGACATCAGATTCGTTAGTTTCACGGTTGACTCTATAGGATAGCATACTTTTTCTCCCTAATTTCACTAATTAGTTGCATCTTAAAAAACCCTGGGCTATTATAGCCCATGGTTTTTGACCTTGAACCCCAAATTTTAGTTAGACATGGCATCCCCTTAATTCGACCCTTCCGCTTCCCGTGCCGGTGTCCGTTTTTGTCGCTCTCGCTTCGTTCTTACGTAATTCGCGATTGAAGTTCCGCAAGTAGAGCAACATTTTACCCTCATAATATTGACGTGAAAATTTTAAAACTTTGTATATGAACTAAGCTTCCAATACTACGTTCATAAAAAAAATATAAACTTTTTAGAGCAACTTATAAGGGTAGTTCACTTGAAGATTTTTAACAAATTATTTTCTGTTGTCTATATTATTAGGGGTAGAGATCTCAAATATTGTATTTAGACTAAGAAATTGATGATACATCTATAAAAAAAATTACCAATTTTCTAGGGCACACCAAAGTGATAGTTCTCTTGAAGAAGTTTCGAACGGAACTTATCTTTAAGACAGATATGTACTTTAACAATTATCTTTAAAAAGAAATATCGGACAAGAAAATTTTTTAAATAAAAGATGCTTAGAATTTTATTTCCAACAAAAAACTCTTATAAATTTTTCCTCTAATGTTAATATTTTCCACCCTTGTAAAATATATAATTGAATAACTCCCTTAATATCAACCCCTAGATGCTCATATTTGGTTGTCTACTAGATTAATGTTCCTAGTTTATGTATGCCAAGTTTTATCAAAATCGGACACAAGAAAATACCACAGTGTATTACAAAATAAGAAGTACATTACTTATAATGTGTATAGGGGTGCTTTTATTAAAAGGGTGACATAATATCTGTAAGGGTAGTGAATTTAAATACTAGTATAGTAAGTACAAGTGATACCTAAATATAGAGCAAAGTTACGTTATTTTTTAAATTTAATTTAGCGTTAATTGATGTTGATGCTTACATAACCTCATTCAAATTATATTTAAATTCTAAAATCGCTGTTCTATTTCAAGCCATAGTTGTTAATATTCTAATGTTAAAATTAAATACATGCATGATACACATGATACATTTTAAAAAGAAAATGACCTAATTAACTACGAAACAAAAACACCAGCGGACAAAAAAGTGTTTCAAATAGAAGATGTTCAAAATTTCATTCTCTTTAAAATATCCTAAAAAAATTTTTTTAAACTTGTTGTATGTTTAAGAAATTTTATAAAAATAGCCCACAAGATATGTAAGGGTGTTCGTGTTTAAGGGGTGGTTTTTTTGGTTTTATCCTACTAATTCAACCTCGCAGATTCCGAATCTGGTGTCCAAATTTCACTACGACTTATAGTTCTTATGTAATCTGCTAATTAAATCTTTATTTTTAAATAACTCCCCTATTTACAACCCCTGGGTGGATTTGACTTCAGAAGTTGTTAGCCTCATGTACCTAGTATGTGGATACCAAATTTGAACCAGATCGGTGAAAAAAGGTTTTTTTTGCACATCCGGGCGTAAAAGTCGGACAAATAACATTGTTTTAAAGGCGAAATGACACTCTTTTTCGCCCGAGGGCGAAAAAGTAGTCATTTTCGCCCTAGAGCTTTTCGTGCCCAGCTTTTTTGCTACTTTGTTTACTTACTACTTGCTTATTTTCATTGTTATCCATGACAACGTACATATGTCAAATAGACTACTATGATCTGAATTTGATTTGAACATCGTTTTACTTTGACCGCGGTGATGAAGTAATACTACTTCGGATGTGCAAAAAATATTGTATGTATTACGAGCGAAATATATTTTGGCCCTAGGTGCATTGTAACCCTCCGCTGCGCGTCGGGCTTCAATTTTGCACCGCGGGCCAAAATCTATATCATTTCGCCCTTAATACATAAATAGCTATTTGCAATTTCAAAGCCATGGGCTATAGTCCACGATTTTTGAAGATGCAACTTATTAAATATTATAATTAAAATCAAACTGCCCATGACAAATATATATATATATATATATATATATATATATATATATATATATATATATATATAATTTAATTATCGCACCACCTGTTAGGAAAAAATATATTCAATTATTAGTTTATTGTGATAGTCTGTCATATATTTATATCCTGTCTTTGTATAATATATAATATATATAACTAAACTAAAAAAATGGCGACAGCTGACTTAACGTTGATAAGTGCTGAGTTAAGTAAACTCAAAAAAAGTGACTTAATTGATATTATAGTCAGCGGTGATATACCTGAACAATTAAATCCAAACGTGAAAAATTTCATCGTGAAAAAGTTTGGTGAGACACTTTTAATTAATAATGAAGATCACATAAAATGTGAAAATAACTACTGCACTATGCATAAATGTTTTTTGGAACAACAAATTACTTTAATGAAAAAACTCGAGATTAACTACGAGAATCGTATAAAAGATCTTCTAGAAATAAATATTTTATTAAAAGGAAAACACATTGACAAAAAAATCAATAAATCAATTTCTACAACAGAAAAATATGTGGAAGAGTCAATAGCTGACACCTACCTGGATAAATTAAAATCAAATAATAAAAACCAGTTGAATATACATTTGCCAACGCCGCAAACTCAACAAGATCCAACATCTACTCGCAAACCTACAAGTAAAGTTGTAAACAATAACGTGGTTAACCTGCAAAATAATGATGACAACTCAAAAGATTCCGAATGGATTACTCCTAAAAATAAGAAAAATAAGCGAAGACAAACCACTATCTCTACCCTTGTATATGGAAACCAGGAAGATAGTACTATAGGTAGTGTTGCCAAATATTTTGATTTCCATGTTTCTAGATTAGCAACTACTATCTCAGAAGAAGAATTAAAAATATATTTAAAATCAAAAAACTGCATTAAAGTCAAATGCAAAAAAGTGCAGTCAAAATATCCAGATGAGTACCTATGCATCGTTCAAAGTATCTGTTCCGACAGATGAAGTGGATATTATTAAAAATCCAAATACATGGCCGAAATACACTTGTGTGAATCGTTTTTTAGCGAGACTCAGCAACGAAAACAAGATAAAATAACTGAAGAAAATATCAACTTCTCAATAACACATTTTAATACCCAATCAGTTCGCAATAAAACACACGAAATAGAAGACTTCATTCGTGGTACAAATCAAAAACCCGACATTATCTGTTTCAGTGAGCATTGGCTGAAAATCAATGAAATAAAATACTTTAAATTAGATGACTACATTGTAGCCTCAGCCTTTTGCAGACCTGAGAGCTATGGTGGATCCATGATTCTTCTAAATAATCGAAATTTGAATTATATCCATTTAGAACAATTAACTGACTTGTCAATTCCAAATATATGCGAAATAAGTGCTGTTAAAATCACTGAGCTAAATTTGATCGTTGTTTGTGTTTATAGACCACCACGAGGAGATTTTAATAAATTCCTGTACATCATGTCAGAAATATTTAATAATCCTGCTTATATACATAAGAAGGTAATAGTATGTGGTGATTTTAACATTACTTTTATGAGTAACACTTATGAAAATCAGCGTTTTATGGACTTATTACAATCTTTTGGCTATAGGATAACTATAACAACTAACACAAGAAAACAAAATTGCCTTGACAATATAATTGTCAATCATAATGTCTTTATAAATATTTCCTTTTGTACTGATGTTCTAATAACTAGTTTCTCAGATCATGATGGCCAAAAAATTGTCTTAAAATTTCCTAATACGATTGTACAAAAATCTAAAATTCAAATTATTAGACCAATAACTGAATTAGGGTTGTTTACTTTTTTTAATATAATAAATTCAGTAAATTGGAATTTTCTGGATAAAAATGACTGTATTACAAATATTTGTAACAAATTTATTGATATTTTTACAAACGCAGCAAATGTCGCATTCCCTATGAAACAAATCAACACTGGTTCCAAAAATTTAAAATGGTTTAATTCTAAACTTGACTCAATGCGTAATGATATAATATTTTTTGTCCATCTTAGTAATAACTTTCCAGAACTAAATTTATTAAATCATATTAAATACCTTAAAAAAAATTATAGATCAGAAATTAAAAAAGCTAAAAGATTAGCTCACGATAACTTTATCAAAAGTAGTAAAAATATGTCTAAAGCAATGTGGAATATAATTAACAGAAAACGAGAATCTTTACCAACTCAAATAGAAATATCACCTTCCTGCTTTAATACTTATTTTACCACTGTTGCAGGTGACCTAATACAAAAATTGCCTCATTTAAATATTGATACATTGTCTGAATTGCATTGCAAATTCGACTCAATTAAACCAAAATTTGAATTAAATGAATTAACTTACATTGAAGTTAGAGATATTATTAAAAATTTAAGTAGTAGCAACAGTGTAGACTGCTATGGATTAAATAGTAAAATTATAAAATCAGTCATTGATATAATTTACATACCTCTTACTAAATTGTACAACAAGATTATAAGAGAAAAAATATTTCCTGATAAATTAAAAATCTCTCGTGTAATTCCAATTTATAAAAAAGGCGAAACTAAAAATATTAACAATTACAGGCCTATCTCAATAATTACAATTTTCAGCAAAATATTAGAAATTGCAATAACTAAACAGTTAACATGCTATTTTGAAGATAACGAAATATTACAAAATTTTCAATATGGTTTCAGATCAGGAAGAAGTACTGTACATGCTCTACTAGACTTTATTAATTATATTGTTGACTCTAACGAGAAAGGTAATTTTACTAGTGCTCTCCTACGTGACTTATCCAAGGCGTTTGACTGTGTGTCACACGATTTACTTCTTAAAAAACTATCGCTATATAATATTAGTGATTCCACAATGCAATTCTTAAGAGCTTACTTTACAAATAGACATCAATTTGTAGAAATTAATGGAAAAAATCTAATTTACTTAGTATTGAACACGGAGTGTTGCAAGGTTCAGTTCTCGGGCCTTTATTGTTTATAATATATCTGAATGATATGTCGCTATATTTGCAAAACTCTAAATTGATCACTTTTGCAGATGATACAACAGCTCTAAATGCCTCCAAAGATCTCAATACTGTTATAAACAATGCTAATGAATTAAAAGTTAAATTGTTCGAATGGTTTAGTACAAATAAACTGTGCATGAATGAAGATAAAACCCAACAAATGATTTTCACAACACGTAACTTGTCCGATTTTAGTAATCCTAAACATATAAAATTACTTGGCTTGTACTTTGACCCATCTCTAACTTGGTCAGAACATTGTAACTACATTGCAACCAAACTTTCATCAACTATCTTTCTCTTGAAAAATCTAAGTGGTATAGTATCTGAATTAACAATAAAATCAGCTTATCACTCTTTATTTGAAAGTGTCATGTCTTACGGCATTTTAATATGGGGTCACTCTACTGCAGCAAACAGAATATTTGCTTTACAACGACGGTGTATTAGATCTATAACTAACAGCCATTTTAGAGCTGATACCAAACCCCTATTCCAAAGTCTAAATTTACTAACTTTCCCTAGTATCTATATTTTCCATTGCTTAATATATATTAAACAAAATATTCTAAGTTATCCTCTAACCAATGACATTCACTCTTATGATACTAGAAATAATTCTGCCATATCTCAACCGTATCTACGCCTCAATAAGTCAAAGTTTAGTAACAACTTTTACGGTATAAAATTATTTAACACATTGCCACAATCAGTAGGTAATTTAAATTTTAATAACTTTAAAAATAAAATTAAACAAACCTTAATTGAGAATGCGCCATTTTCTGTTAATGAATTCATAAACAGCATCAATACTTACAAATTTTAACATTACTTAATATGTTCTCTATTTCTTTTGTATTATGTATTATTATGTACTTTTTCTGACTTATGTAAATACTCAATGTATAGTTAGCATCAAATAAAATTATTATTATTATTATTATTATTAATGTGTTGTATTTGCGTTAAGTCTTGTTATTGTTTCGTTTTGTGTTAATATAGTGTTCTTAGTTCAGTTTGTGTTGTGTTTTTTATCATTTGCGCTAACACAACTAATTAGTGAAATTAGGAATGTTATCCTATAGAGTCAACCGTGAAACTAACGAATCTGATGTCCGTTTTGTGCGCCAACCCCTAGTTTAGGGGTAATTCATGTTTCCCCTCGAATTAAATTTTAGGCAACACCCAACACGACCTTGTGTCACCAATACATAAATATAGGAGATTATTTCTTATGATATTTTTTGATATCTTATAAATCTGAAACCACTTAACGGTAAAAATGAAAAGAAAATTTATCTTATGCCAAATTTCATGTAGATTTCAAATTTTTAAATACAACGTCTATATCTTTAACCGCGTAGGAGTGACAAGCCAAAGTTTGAAATATGAGCAATTGATAAAATTGACATTGTTTGAATCCTTATAAAGATTAAACCACTCGTCGGAAAAAATAAAAGTATAATGTATCCTATGCCAAATTTCATGTAGAGTTCAAATTTTAAAACAGCAAGGCTTTATTTTTAACCGTGTAGGAGTGGCAAACCGAAATGTAAAATATGATTACATTACAAAAATGATATTTTTAATTGCTTATAAAAATTAAACCACTCACCGGAAAAAATAAAACTATAATGTATCCTATGCCAAATTTCATGTAGAGTTCAAATTTTAAAACAGCAAGGCTTTATTTTTAACCGTGTAGGAGTGGCAAGCCGAAATGTAAAATATGATTACATTACAAAAATGATATTTTTTAATTGCTTATAAAAATTAAACCACTCACCGGAAAAAATAAAACTATAATGTATCTTATGTCCAATTTCATGTGGAGTTCAAAATTTGAAACAGAAAGGCGTTATCTTTAACTGTGTATGAGTGGGAAAGCAAAAGGTAAATTACAAAAATGATATTTTTCAGTAAGTTGTTCCTTCAGTTCTTTGGCAGCCTGGAACTCCGGGTAAAAACAAAACCGATTAAGACATACAAAACATTTAAAACTAATAAGAAATACTTCTGTTGTTCTTCAAATTTGTCAATATTTGATTAAAAGTGCAGAGTTTACAACTCACTGTCGCTACAACACACACTCATTTTTATGTCTTGATACTCACAAAATACGACATTTATTTTCAAACTATTTTACAAATATCAAAGTAGAATTTCCCACAGCGTTGGAATCTGGAAGAATTGGTGCAGAATTCGCAGCGGTGGTGGATTTATCAGCCCGGACCTGAAGTCCGGACCTGAAGGCTCGCTGGACACGTTCCCCAGGTGTCCGGCGTGTCTGTCCCTCCGCACCAGCTCCGGACAGCTGTCTGCCACAATACAAACGCTTACAACATGCAAAGTTATAAATATATTTACCTCTAAACATCATATGAAAACGTTACTTCACTTTCCCTGGCTCGTAACTCTTCAACGGTTACAAATATCTTCATTTCATGGCCAGATTCAGATTCCTCGTGGTTTAAAATATAAACCATATTATTTTCTTGCCTGGAGATAGTCTGGTATGAGAATCAGCAAGAATTTTCTCTTGTAGGATAGTCAGCTGTCAGTTCCTCCAATCCATAACTAACCTATAAAATAAAATCAATGTTTACTTCATTATTATTGCATTCAAAATACTATAAATTAGTTAATAATAATAAATATTTTTATAAAAGGCAGCTCCAAAATGCTGTCACCTATATTACCGACATATGCAAATTTAACTACTTCGAGCACTTTGCCACAGATGGCAGAATTTAGTTAGTTCATGCCCTTGGCAACAGATGGCTACTGGAGGCTGTTTTCCACAATGCTACCTAGAATTAATGCTTCGTTCGGACGTCGCTTGAATACACTAAACACTTGTTTAGAACACAGCCCAGTTTTCAGAAAATTAATTGTATCTCCCAAATGCATACAAGGAAAAATTTAAAACTTTGTATCTGAGTTTTTGATACTAAGGTGCACCTATAAAAAAATTACCGAAATTTAAAAGCAGGTACAAGATGTAGTTTACTTATAGATTTTTCAAAAAAATAATTCTATTTCTCATACCCATCTAGTGAATTTTTTTTAACTTTGTATCTGAGTTGTATATTCTAAAGGGCATTTATAAAAAAATTACCAAATAACAGAGTTGGCTACAACATGTAGTTTACTTGAAGAATTCTCAAAAAAATTGTTCTATTTTCCACACCCATGAAAGGAAAAAAATTAAACTTTGTATATAAGTTGTATATAATAAGTACTATTTATAAAAAAAATTATGAAAAATCTAGAGCACCCTTCAGGGGATAAAAATTTATCTCAAAAATGGAAAGTCGTAGAAGAAAATTTTTCAAATAAAAGTTGTTTAGAAACATATTTTCATCAAAAAAGCCTATTAAAGTTTTTCTCTAAAGTTAATAGTTTCCAAAATAGCAATTTTATTTTAAAATTAATTTCTTCCCTTAATATCAACCCTTTGGTGCCCAAATTTGGCCAGAGTCTAGCCCTATATGTCTATGTTATGTATAATAAATTTGTATCAAATTGGCTACAAAAAATTCTTTCACACGTATAGAAATTGTTAGATTTTTCAGTAGCCGAAATGTACGCACATAACATGTATAAGGGTGCTTATATTAAGGGGTGATTCATACATGTTACCCCACTAACTCGACGTCGTAGATTCCGAATCTGACGCCTAAACTTCGATATGACCCACAAATCTTACGTAATTCACCACTTAAAATAACAACATTTAATAACTACCCTATTATCAACGTCTAGAGGTTCTAAATTTATCAGATACAGAAATGCTCTCGTGAAAAGAATAAAAGAAGTAAAATTATCTCTAAAACGTGGTCACCCATCTTGCAAGAAACTGCCCTTTTACAAGCTTGACTAGTTAATTATTTACTATCCGAAATGTAGCTTAAAAAACATAGCTAATAACTCTAACAAATACTGTATAATCTAGTTGCAACCTACATGAAATACAAGTAAAGTTATCTCTGAAACGCGGTCACCCATCTTGCTCGTAACTGCCCTGAAACAAGCTTGACTAAAACTATATGGAAGGTAATTTAATAATAATATTTCACATTCGATTTTGATTTTAGTTGAAAAGTACATAGTTCCAAGAGTTGTTAATAGATGGCATATGCGTTCAGTTTTTGAGTTGAATTGAAAACCGAGTGAAATATGAATTCGTGTTGTTCAGACAAGTACTGTTTACTTTCTACTTATTTTAAAGGTGATAATTTAGTTGGATAGGAGATAAATATTTGTTGATTTTATGAAAATTTGACTCTCTTAAAAAGTGTATAACTCAAAAACTACGGCCCTGGGATTTTTTTCACTATTTTTCCCGTAATGTAGAGGGTTGAAATAATAGGATAACATATTGTTCACTAAAAATAGAGAATAAGATTTTAAGACATTTTGACTGTCTTAAGAAGTGTCTTTTTTGACACCCACAAAAAGCAATCGATTTTGAAATAAAGAGTCTATAAATAAATATGTCTAGTGATGTTGAAGAAATTAAAAGATTGTTTTTTTAATAATTATTACAACTAATATGAAATAAATATTAATTATGTTTCTGTTTTAATTATCTGCTCAGCCAAGAAATCAAAGACATCAGTTGAAGATCCTGTAAAGCAAAAATACAAGTAAAAAACAATGTAAAACAAAAGGGAACAGAAAAATCGTCTACTTAAAAATTGCTTTTAAAATATATGAATCAACGACTAAATATATTATATTCTGTCGTTGATATGAATACTCAAGTGGCCAGTATAGTAGTTACTAGACTCCTCAATAGATGGCACATGCATTCACTTTTCGCATTAAATAGAAACTTGGCTTTGAAAACGAAATCATTGGAACAGACAAGTCCTTTACTTGAAAATTGCACTTAAAATATATGAATACTCAGCTGGCCAGTACAGTACTTACTAGAATGCTTAATAGATGGCATATGTATTCACTTTTTAAAATAAACTGACAATTTGAAATAGGTACATCCCTTAAAATTACATAACATGGACCCCTTAAAATTACATAACAATTTTTCAAGATTCTACCAAAATTTGATTGTCTTAAAAAGTGAATCTGTCAAAAACTACGGCTCTGGGATTTTTTTTCTATTTTTCCCGTAATAGAGAGGGTTGAAATAATAGGATAACATACTTTTCGCTAAAAATACATTCAAATTTAAATACTTTTTGATCTTGTTCTTTAGATATGTCTTTATTTATAAAAAGAAATTATTTACTACTTTATATTCAAAAGTTATTTGCATAATTTGTATATAAAAAAGCATAATTATCAAAACATTGTTGCACTTTGTAAAAATGTATCTTGCAATTCAATTTGAATAAAAACTTCGTTTAGACAGATGTTTCAGACAAATGTTAATAAATAGTTTAAAGCTTTCATAAATGTTTTATTTTTAAAAATCGATCGCCTGGTTTTCAAAATATCTGGTTTTGAAATTTTACCTACAAAATAATTCTAAATACAAATATTTTAGAGATTCGAAAGCAAATGCTGAAAATTTTTGTATTTTTTAAATATTCCTTAAAATAAGGGAGTAATGAAGATTTTTCGGAAAACTAAAGAACGCCAATAACTATTGGGGCTCCAAATCAAAAATTTGAACTAAGAAAAGTTGCTTGTTTCAATGTCGTTTTCAGGTGTTACAACTTAGTATTAACACCCTGTATAACTAATCATATTAGCGAATAACTTAAGATATAAAAGCTCAATTGTTGTATTTTAAATGTATTGTTTGCAAGAAGTCTTCCTTAGAGTTGTATCCGAACAAAAAACCTTCACAGTCAACCCATTCCAAGATCCAAAACCCCAATTAAAAATTTATTTCTTCCCTTCAAATCAACCCCTAGGGGCTCAACTTAGTCAGACACTAACTCTACGTCTCTGGCGTCTACCAAGCTTGAACCAAATCGGCAACAAACTATCTTCAAATAAGGGTTGCATGGGAGTCCACCCCCTAAATCAACCCCTGGGATTTCAAATCCAGGGCCTAAACTCAGCCCTGACCCTTCGTTCTTACTTAATTCACACGTTTGTAACAACTACTGACTTCTAGACATCGGGTATTGCGTTTAAACAAATCAAAACTTACTACACAATAATTTGTTAGTGTTTATTTAAATACAGACAATTATTGACAAGAAGGAAACAGTTTAACCGTTATAGAAACTATGTAGTATTGAAATATAAATATATTTAGTACAAATTCACCTCTGTTGTTATTATTATTGTGAAACACAGTTTGTTTACCAAGCACTACAAGCTGCAGCTCTATTCTAAACGTCTACATGTACTACCACTGCAATTATCACAAAATCTACTAGAGTTATTACCTGGAGCTCCATTTAGAAGCCAAACATTGTCAGCAAACCGGTTCTTGTAGCTGTCTCGGCTTCATAACCAGTTTGACGAGTTGTAGAACCAGTTTTGTTGACTGCAAACCGGTTTTATTTATGTCCACCCACAAAAAACTGGTTTTAAACACACACTTATTGTTTTAAAGCACTACACATGTAATATTAATGTTGTTTTGTTGTTGTTTACTGCAGTTAACCACGAAATGTCACTTTTGATGTTGTTATTGTGTAGGCCATCTTATCCCCACTACCTGTGACCTTCACACCTGATATTTATATTTATTATTGCTTTTTACACTCAATAACATATGTATAATTAAATTCTATAGTTCAAAATATGTGTTATAGATTAATCTAGAATAATAATTTGATATATTTAAATGGTATTAACAATACTTAAAACTACATTATGTTGATTAAAACAACAAATAAGTCGATTGCAGCAAAAATTAAAGATTTTAATAAACAAAATGTTGATTACAATAAATAAAACGATGTTTTTATCAAAAACATGTTGATTTTATAAGTAAAACGATGGTTTCAGTTCAAAAAATATTGATTAAAAGAACAAATATGTTGATTACAACAAGATAAATGTTCATTACAATTAATAATCGGAATTTTTATCAAAAAAATTGTTGATTTTAATTAAAAAAAAACAAGTTGATTATGGCGACAAATATATTTTTTCAATGGAGAAATGTTGTTTACAACAAAAATAGTAATTTCTAGTAAGAAAATATTGATTACAAGTTAATTGTTGAGTGCAGCAAAGATTATAGATTTTAATAAACAAAATGTTCTTTACAATAAGTTGATTAAAATAAGATAATTATTGATTACAATAAATAAAACTATGTTTTTACAAAAAATGCGTAGATTTCAAGATGAAAACTGTTTATGGAAGTCAAAAGATTTTTGATTATAGCAACAAATAAAGAATTTTCAATGGACAAATGTTGATTACAAAAAAAAATATTTCTAGCTAAAAAATGTTGATTACAACAAGATAATTGTTGATTGCAATAAATTTACGATGTTTTTAGCAAAAAATGTTGATTACAGTTGATTACAAAAACAAATATTTTGATTTTAATAAAAAAATATTGATTATGGCTTAGAAAGTGTTGTCTTTATTATCGTAATCAACTAAAAAATGTTACTGTTGTTTGTCACAAAATTAATTTAAAATTATAACATTTCATGTACTTACCACAAATTCAAATTCAAATACTGAAAAAGAAACACATTTTTACATTTAAATTGCAAAGTAATTTTTAAGTATTTATTGATTTTTTAAGTAGGCTTAAACAAATGACAGAAACTAAATAAACAATTCTTTCGACAAGTTGTTTGTAATAAACAAGTAATTTGTAAGTTAGATTTTTTTGTGTGGTTATTTGAAGTCTAAAGTTTATGCCACGCTACCCGTATCTTTAGAAGATTTACGGCAACGTATCGTAGCTCCAAAATTTTGAGCAATATCTTTATTATTGTATGGAAGTTGGTGGTAGTCATTTTGAACATCTAATAAACTGATACTTGAGTTTCTGTCATTTGTTTAAGCCTACTTGATTGCAGTTTTGCACACCTGATAAAATTTGTTTTAAACGATATATCTCTGGAACTAATGATCGGATTTGAAAAATAAAAAAACTGTTGGATAGAGAATTGAAAGGCCTTTCGAACTGTGTCATGTTTGACACCCTTTTCCATTTAACATTTTTGAGGTGCAGTCCACCCCCATTTTAGGGTTGAAGTTATACCATTGGTACTAATCCATTCAGGTGTCCTCCTTTATACTAAAATTGACGTGTTCGAGCGTTTTTTGCAAAATTGATGTTAAGTGGCCAAAAATTGCGCTGATAATTTTCGCTGGGCCACCCTGTATACTACAGTGGTCATATTCATGAACAAATATTTATATTTATTTCATCTTAAGACACTCATTTACATTTCAAAGTCAAAAAATCTCACTTCAAGCTCTCTCCGCGATAGTTACGAGTGCCCAAATGGCTGTTGAAAAAATATTACAAGCTTGTAAAATGATTTGTAGCAATTGTACAAGAAGTTAAAGAGTTTTAGAACAAAGTTGTGATTGTGAAGCGATGAAGTGAGAGTTTTTGAGTTTAGTTTTAAGTTGGAACAAACAGAGACATGTATAGTTATTTTTTACTAACTTTCCGTACGTATTTAGGTTAAGTTGTGTCGGTTTCGTAGAATCTCAGCCTTCAAAAGGTTTCTATGTCTGAATTTTATATTTTCCGTGTTTAGGCTTTCTCAGTGTTATGCAAAATTGTATTTTTAATGTTCGGAAAGTCGTTTTACACTTAAAATTACTTGTTTTTTGTGTTTAACTACTTAAGCACATAAGGGAATGGAGATTTTAAATAAATTAATAAAAACACGACGAGGACAACAGGAAGATAATGATAGAAAGGAGGAGATAAGATAGGATTAAAAATCAATGAAACAAAAACCAAAATAATGGTGCGCTAGAAAAGAGGGCTGAAAACAAAGGAATAAAAATCGGAGAACACACATGTAGATACGTTTAAATATCTAGGAATTATGTTATCAAATAAAGGAGAAAGAGAAACAGAAATTAAGGAAAAGATTATAGCAACAAATAGAGTTTTTTACGCAAATAAAAATATAAAAAAGCAAACTATTAACAAAAATAGAATGTTAAAGTGGATTCTCTCTCGGAAACAATATATACTTACTGTTTAGCAATAAATACATTGCAGATTATGAAGAGTGTGTGTTTTTATCCTTTCCATGCATTAACCAATTGAACATTTACAATTCGTAATGCTTACCAATATTTTCATTTGTTTGTTACATGGAGGTAAGAACACTCTTGTTTCAGCCAGATTTAAATAAAATACATATAAATCTAACATGCATTTTTCACAATTATTTTGTTATATTAGTATATGATATGTTCATATCGTTGAATTCAGAAAAAAAATACTCTATCGAATAACCTAAAAATAAACATATGTTCCCATTTAAAATAAGAATGTTGTGTCCCGTAATTTCTGAACCACTGGTTGAAAAAAAAATATTTTTTGCTCATTGTATTAGTCTTGTAAAATGGTGGTTCTTTGCTAATTTAACCAACCTCGTAGCTCTTATAGTTCTCGAGATAGCAATGGTGGCACTTTTAAATGGAACACCCTGTATATGATATAAACATGAAGTATGCCGAAAACATGAATTTTATTTTGTATTAGTACATTAAAAACAACACCAATTAAATGCGAGAAACTCACAAAATGTGTAAAAATGAGTAGGTGAAAGCCCAATCATACAGTCTGCCTAAAGTCACAGTCGATATGATTAAAAAGCAGCAGAAGTAATAAGTTCAGAAGTACAATAAATAATATTAAATGTGATACACAAATGTATTTATTATTTATATATGAGTGCTACCAACAAATTATGTCGTTTTAACATAAAAAAAAATATTTAAATTGTAAAACATTCAAATTATTTTATTTGATTACAATAAACGTATCATATTTTATGTTAATTCCACACTTTGTGCCAAAATCACAATTTTATTGCACCAATAATTGCAGTTGATTATTACAAAGTCAGTTATTATTGTGGAAAAACTCCTAAAACTAATCAAATCATTTGTTTGATTACAACTCAGTCATATTTTTGGTTGATTATCTCAAGTATTTTGATTGTAAGTGTTTTCCACTGATGTCTACATAGGTAGGTGTAATAATAGACGTTTCGTACTATTATAATATTTTTATTTATGGGTCTAATGTTTATTACAGACTTTCAGACTTATAAATATGTTGACACTCAGCAGCCATGTTGTGTAGGACAACTCTCACATGAGATCAGCAACAAGACACAATGTACTCTACATTTCAAAAACATCAAATTAAAATAAAATATTATTATTATTATGACACCTCCCTTTTTTAATAGCTATTTATGTATTAAGGGCGAAATGATATAGATTTTGGCCCGCGGTGCAAAATTGAAGCCCGACGCGCAGCGGAGGGTTACAATGCACCTAGGGCCAAAATATATTTCGCTCGTAATACATACAATATTTTTTGCACATCCGAAGTAGTATTACTTCATCACCGCGATCAAAGCAAAACGATGTTCAAATCAAATTGAGACCATATTTGACATATATACGTTGTCATGGATAACAATGAAAACAAGCAAGTAGTAAGTAAACAAAGTAGCAAAAAAGCGGTGACACGTCAAAAATTTATTATAAAAATGGCTGAAAATAGTACAGAAAATGAACTCTCAGATGCTATTAAACTAGCGGCAGAGAATGCATCACGAAATTTGCTGCCACATAGATGTAATAATCACAGATGTAATTATTTTAACTGGGCACGAAAAGTTCTAGGGCGAAAGTGACTACTTTTTCGCCCTCGGGCGAAAAAGAGTGTCATTTCGCCCTTAAAACAATGTTATTTGTCCGACTTTTACGCCCGGATGTGCAAAAAAGTATTTATTTATAAATATAGAAGTCTTTGTATCTTGCTGGTACATTTATTTGCCTTTTTGGTCTAACAGGCTCTGGCACTTTAACATCACAGTTTTCTTGGTTGTTATTATGACTGTCAGATACAAGTGAAGAATTCACAGGATCAATATCCTCTTGAAACTTGTTATATGATTTCCTCAAATGAAAACTGTTTCTCCGCACATTATTACCAACTTCATTCTTAATAATGAATGAACGAGGCGAGTCATGTGTTGAGATAATTTTAGCAGGTTTCCATTTATTTTGATCTCTATATACCTCATCATCACCCTCTTTGAAATTATTACTTACACTTCTTGTCTGACGATCATAATAATACTTGTACAATTGTCTTTTAACATCTAAATTTTCTTTAAATTCTCTATTTAATTTGTTATCATAAGCAACTCTTATGGGTAATTTTGTTTTTTGACTAATATTAAATATTAGTTGAGCAGGCGAACGTTTTAAACTAGTAATCGGTGTATTACGGTATTCCATAAGAGCAATGTTTAAATCATTATTTTACGTAGCATATTCTTTGCTATCTGAACTGCTCGTTCAGATAAGCCATTTGATCTTGGGTACCTCGGACTGCTTGTAACAAATTCAAACCCCCAGTCTTTAGCAAATTTCCGACATTCCCAAGATGAAAAAGGATTATTATCTGAAATTACAGTATCAGGTACACCATGAGTAGAAAGAATAGTCTTAAATGCGATTATCACATCTTTGGCTTGTTTACTTTTAAGTGGAATGACTTCTAGCCACTTTGTCAAGTAATCAATTAATACTAAGTAATATTTGTTTTGATATTCGAATATATCAGATCCTACTTTTTGAAAGGGCAGTTCAGACATTTTATGTAATATTAAAGGTTCCCTGGTATTCACAGACCTATAAGTTTCGCAGTTTTTACAATGTTTTATCATTGTTTCAATATCTGTCATCATACCTGGCCAATACATAATTTCTCTGGCCCTATCACGAGTTCTGTTGATACCAAAGTGACCTTCATGTAATAGCTTTAACATTTTACATCTTAATTCAAAAGGAACTATGATTCTGTCATGAAGAAACATCAGGTCTTCTACTACATTTATATCATTTCTTATTTTATAATAACAACTAATTTCACCTGTTTTACACTGGTCTGCAATCCAACCATTAAAGTGGAATTGCTTTACCTTTTGCAATGTTTTGTCTAATTTTGTAAATGTCTGAAACTTCTTTTTTCTCCTTGCTAATTCTTAAATACTTCGCTACTTCATGCACAACTTCACTTAATTCAGGATCATCTGTTGTTCTTTCATTACAGACATATCTGGACAAATAATCTGCTATAACCAAATATTTTCCTGGAACATACTCTATTTTTATATCATACTTAAGTAATTTTAATCCAAGTCTTTGAAGTCTAGCAGAATTAATTTTACACAAGTCTTTGGGTTTATGGTCTGTAATTACTTTAATTGGGTGACCATAGACATAGTTATGAAATTTATTTACAGCATAGACAATTGCTAGTAGTCCTTCTCTATAACAGCATACTGTTTTTCAGTATCGGTTAAAGATCGGGAAGCATACGCAATTGGACGCTTATCTTGAATCAAACAACAGCCTAAGCCATTATTTGATGCATCAGTTTGCAAAGTGATTTCTTTAGTACTGTCAAAATGCAACAAAGTTTGGGCATTTTCAACTTCAGCTTTAATGTTATTAAGTACTTCAGTATGAACGTCGAACCACTGAAATGTGACATTCTTTTTCAATAGTTCTCTAAGGGGAGCTGTCTTACTAGCTAAATTGGGGACGAATTCTCTCAATGAATTTAAAAATCCTAACAAGCTCTGGAGCTCTTTTCTATTTGTTGGCGTTTTCAAGTCTTTTATTACTTTAATTTTTTCTTGATCAATCTTTTTACCATGCTTGTTAAACAAATATCCCAAGTACTTTACTTCACTTAAACAAAACTGTACTTTAGTTCTATTAAATTTTATATTTAATTCTTTAGCTCTCTTGGCCACAGCTAGTAATGTTTTATCATGCTCTTCTTGATTATTTGCATAGATTAACAAATCATCGAAATAGATTATTACGTTAGGAATGTCAGCAAAATTTTGCGTATTTAGTTTCTGAAAAATTTCTGGTGCTATATTCAAACCAAATGGTAGACGTTCAAACTTGTAAGTACCAAATGGAGTAGAAAAAGTACAAAGTTTACTGGATTCAGAGTCAAGTTCTATCTGATAAAACCCCTCTTTAAAATCTAAAACTGTAAATATTTGTTTTCCAGTCAACCTTGAACAAATCTCTTCAGTTTTTGGAATTTCAAAAAAATCTCGCTTAATATTTTTATTCAATTCTTTAGGATCTAAACATAATCTTAAATTTCCATCAGTCTTCTCGATGATCACCAGATTACTTACCCAATCAGAGGGTGTGTCTACTTTACTAATTATTTTCTGTTCAACTAATTTATCTAGCTTTTTCTTTAACCTATCTTTAATAGCAAGTGGTACACGCCGTGCTGGACGTGCAACAGGTGTAGCATTTTCTTTTAATTCTATTTTACATTTAGTCTTAAATTTCCCTAAACCTTCAAAAATTTCTGCATAATCTTTGAGAAACTGATTTTTGTTCATTGCTTGTACATTGTCAATTCGCTTTACTAACCCAATATTTGAGCATGCACTTAAACCTAACAATGGTTTGACATCTAAATCTACTATTATGAAAGCTAATTCTGCACATTTCTGTCTTACTTTGCACTTTAAACTTACACTTCCCAAAGGAATTATTTTCGTACCGCCATATGCCTCAAGTGTGACCTGGGTTGGCTGGACGCTGACTTTACGGCCCTTGCTTACTTCTTGGAACAGCTTGTTTGGTATAATGTTCACCTCGGCTCCAGTGTCTATCTTGAACGGTATGGGACGACCATCTATCTCCACATCTTCAAGCCAGGCACTGCTAGTGAGCGCACCAATGGAGCTAATTTCCCCGATGAAAACATCTTCATCAGCACTCACTTCTTTAATTTGCCTTACTCTGCATGCGCTGCTAAAATGACCAATCTTGTTACACTTATGGCATGTTTTGCCAAAAGCTGGACACTTCTTCTACACTTAAATTCTTTATCTTCTTTGCTCGAACCCCTGCTGTCACATCCTTTTTGTCGCACTTTTGCTTTTACTTGATCTATGTTGCTATGTTCATCTTCTAATAATATGGTCTTCACTCGTTCCTTTGTTATTTCTGCATGCTTGCATATTTCCACTGCTTGTTTCAAGGTTACTGTCGGCATGGTTAACAGCTTTTCTTGCAGCTTCCTATCGCTGACTCCAAGTACTATGCGATCAACTAAAATTGATTCTTCCTGGTCTCCATATTCACAGGATTTTATTAACTTTTTAATATCATTTAAATAGTTATCAAATGGTTCACTTGCCTGTTGACATCTGGAGTTGAATACAAATCTCTCGTAAATTTTATTCTTCTTTGGAGTGCAAAACTTTTTGAACTCTTCAACTACTACGTCGTATGATTTTTGTTGTTCATCAGAAAGCTTCAGGTTATTATATATTTCTATTCCTTCAGGTCCCACAACATTTAAAAATAAAGCAATTTTTACTTTATCTGCGGATGAATCCTTTCCCGATGCAGTGAGAAATATTTCAAACTGTTGGAGAAATCTTTTAAAATTATTCTCCACGTTGCCTTCAAAAGACATGGGCTCAGGTAATCTGACGCCATCCATCTCGTACTGCACTTTTTACAATGAACTTTTCACCGGCTGCGCCATGTAATAATAGACGTTTCGTACTATTATAATATTTTTATTTATGGGTCTAATATTTATTACAGACTTTCAGACTTATAAATATGTTGACACTCAGCAGCCATGTTGTGTAGGACAACTCTCACATGAGATCAGCAACAAGACACAATGTACTCTACATTTCAAAAACATCAAACTAAAATAAAATATTATTATTATTATGACAGTAGGTAAACATAGACATATAGGGCTAGACTCTGGCCAAATTTGGGCACCAAAGGGTTGATATTAAAATAAAATTGCTTTTTTGGAAACTATTAACTTTAGAGAAAAACTTTAATAGGCTTTTTTGATGAAAATATGTTTCTTTTCATTTTTGAGATAAATTTTTATCCCCTGAAGGGTGCTCTAGATTTTTCATAATTTTTTTATAAATAGTACTTAGTATATACAACTTATATACAAAGTTTAATTTTTTTCCTTTCATGGGTGTGGAAAATAGAACAGATTTTTTGAGAATTTTTCAAGTAAACTACATCTTGTAGCTACCCCTAAATTTTGATAATTTTTTTGTAGATGCCCCTTAGTATCTACTACTCAGATACAAAGTTTAAATTTTTTTCCTTAATGGGTGTGGAAAATAGAACATTTTTTTTGAGAATTCTTAAAGTAAACTACATGTTGTAGCCACCCCTATAATTTGGTATTTTTTTTATAGATTCAACTTAATATCTGCTATTCATATACAAAGTTTAATATTTTTCCCTTAATGGGTGTGGAAAATAGAACAATTTTTTTGAGAATTCTTCAATTAAACTACATGTTGTAGCCACCTCTGATATTTGGTAATTTTTTTATAAATGCCCTTTAGAATATACAACTCAGATACAAAGTTAAAAAAAATTCACTTGATGGGTATGAGAAATAGAATTATTTTTTTGAAAAATCTTTAAGTAAACTACACCTTGTACCCACTTAGAAATTTCGGTAATTTTTTTATAGGTGCACCTTAGTATAGTCAAACCGGAGAAGGAGAAGACTCACGTCATCAACCTGAAAAAAAACTTTATAAAATGAAATATAACGTGTTAAGATTATTGGGTGTTATTTATTTTTAAAAAAAGAAGAATAAAAATATTTGTATTAAGAAACGTATATATTACTGAATTTACAATTATTTCTAAAGTCAATCCGTATTCCTCTTAGAGAATTTAAAATTATTTGAAATAATTGTAGTTGATTTTCATACCATACATTGGCAATAATAAAAATGATCTTGTTTATATTATATTTTATACCGATCGAATATTGATCTTGTCATTCGATTGTCAGTGTCAGTCAGAAAGTATCGTGTCAGTTTTTTTATGTTACTGACAAATCATGCTTAAAGTTTTATCAAAGCAGTCAAAAAACTGACAATGAATGTAGTGCATTATTTTGAACGGGAACTGGACAATGATGGCCCATTAATTCCATTGAAAGCCGTACGAGAGGTAATTTTTTATCTATTTTTTTTTAAATTTAATTGAATTATGTACTTTTAGAAAACAGCTAATGCCCTTCAATTTACTAAATGCACTTATTCACTATCGTTTCCGTCACAAGTTAACTGTGATGACGCCGACAGACTTCGAGAGGTTGTGGTTATTAATTTGTCAACTGTCACTTGAAGAAATAGGTTATAGTAAGTTATGCAACATGCACTGCACTTTTATTCTAAAAAAAATCAGTATCCCATATATTCATAGTAGTACATGACGTCATTACTTTAGTAATATTATTTGATGACGTGAGTCTTCTCCTTCTCCGGTTTGACAATATCAAAAACTCAGATACAGAGTTTTAAATTTTTCCTTGTATGCATTTGGGAGATACAATTAATTTTCTGAAAACTGGGCTGTGTTCTAAACAAGTGTTTAGTATATTCAAGCGAGGTCCGAACGAAGCATTAATTCTAGGTAGCATTGTGGAAAGCAGCCTCTAGTAGCCATCTGTTGCAAAACGGCATGAACTAAATTTGCCATCTGTGGCAAAGTGCTCGAAGTAGTTTTAATTTGCATATGTCGGTAATATAGGTGACAGCATTTTGGAGCTGCCTTTTATAAAAATATTTATTATTATTAACTAATTTATAGTATTTTGAATGCAATAATAATGAAGTAAACATTGATTTTATTTTATAGGTTAGTTACAGATTGAAGGAACTGACAGCTGACTATCCTACAAGAGAAAATTCTTGCTGATTCTCATATTAGACTATAGTCGAAATTTTTAAGCAGTAGAGAGACGTCATCAATATTTGTAACTAGATTATGACGTCACGAATTACAAAGTTTATAGTGCATTAGTTTAGAAAATGTGTTGCGTGTTGCATATGGCAATGCCAAATTTAATAACAACAAATAAAATGATAACATACCTCTCGAACTGCTTTTAACGGCAGTAATGGTCCACTATCAGTTCTTTTTCAAAATATGTAGTCGCATTTGCAGTTAGCACTTGCGACTGCTTCGATAATGCTTTAGGCATTATTACTTACGCTAATAAAATAAACGTATAACAAGAAACAAAGAACACGAATACGAACAATTATAAGGAACAATACAACTTAAACGAACAAACAAAGATTTTATATTATATTATTTGACAACTCAATCAATCGGCGTGACAAGAAACAGATATATGTAAACATATTTTATTTGAGTCGTAGCCAACGTGTGTTAAAAAAAATACACGGCAATTATTATAAATAAATTGAAATGTCATTAAATACCTTATATTTTAATTTGAAATAATAGTAAATATAATAAATAAGTAATTTTTTTATGATACCTTTTTTTACTACTCTGTTTTCTAAATAAAAATATCTTTCGAAAATTTCTACAAGTTTTATTTCGTTTTGTAACGTTTTTTTCAGGTCTATGACGTCTCTCTACTGCTTAAAAATTTCGACTATATATCTCCAGGCAAGAAAATAATATGGTTTATATTTTAAACCACGAGGAATCTGAATCTGGCCATGAAATGAAGATATTTGTAACCGTTGAAGAGTTACGAGCCAGGGAAAGTGAAGTAACGTTTTCATATGATGTTTAGAGGTAAATAGGTACATATATTTATAACCGTGCACGTTGTAAGCGTTTGTATTGTGGCAGACAGCTGTCCGGAGCTGGTGCGGAGGGACAGACACGCCGGACACCTGGGGAACGTGTCCAGCGAGCCTCCAGGTCCGGACTTCAGGTCCGGACTAATAAATCCACCACCGCTGCGAATTCTGCACCAATTCTTCCAGATTCCAACGCTGTGGGAAATTCTACTTTGATATTTGTAAAACAGTTTGAAAATAAATGTCTCATTTTGTGAGTATCAAGACATGAAAATGAGTCAAGTGTTGTAGCGACAGTGAGTTGTGAACTCTGCACTTTTAATCAAATATTGACAAATTTGAAGAACAACAGAAGTGTTTCTTATTAGTTTTAAATGTTTTGTATGTCTTGATCGGTTTTGTCTTTACCCGGAGTTCCAGGCTGCCAAAGAACTGAAGGAACAACTTACTGAAAAATATCATTTTTGTAATTTACCTTTTGCTTTCCCACTCGTACACAGTTAAAGATAATTTTATTTTTTCCGGTGAGTGGTTTAATTTTTATAAGCAATTAAAAAATATCATTTTTTTAATGTAATCATATTTTACATTTCGGCTTGCCACTCCTACACGGTTAAAGATAACGCCTTGCTGTTTTAAAATTTGAACTCTACATGAAATTTGGCATAGGATACATTATAATTTTATTTTTTCCGGTGAGAGGTTTAATTTTTATAAGCAATTAAAAAATGTCAATTTTATCAATTGCTCATATTTCAAACTTTGGCTTGTCACTCCTACGCGGTTAAAGATATAGACGTTGTATTTAAAAATTTGAAATCAACATGAAATTTGGCATAAGATACATTTTTTTTTCATTTTTACCGTTAAGTGGTTTCAGATTTATAAGATATCAAAAAATATCATAAGAAATAACCTCTTATATTTATGTATTGGTGACACAAGGTCGTGTTGGGTGTTGCCTAAAATTTAATTCGAGGGGAAACGTGAATTACCCCTAAACTAGGGGTTGGCGCACAAAACGGACATCAGATTCGTTAGTTTCACGGTTGACTCTATAGGATAACATTCTTGTATTTCCTAATTTCACTAATTAGTTGTGTTAGCGCAAATGATAAAAAACACAACACAAACTGAACTAAGAACACTATATTAACACAAAACGAAACAATAACAAGACTTAACGCAAATACAACACATTATACAAAGACAGGATATAAATATATGACAGACTATCACAATAAACTAATAATTGAATATATTTTTTCTAACAGGTGGTGCGATAATTAAATTATATATATATATATATATATATATATATATATATATATATATATATATATATTTGTCATGGGCAGTTTGATTTTAATTATAATCTTTAACAAGTTGCATCTTCAAAAACCGTGGACTATAGCCCATGGTTTTGAAGTTGCAAAAAACCTTTTTGTCACCGATCTGGTTCAAATTTGGTATCCACATACTAGGTACATGAGGCTAACAACTTCTGAAGTCAAATCCACCCAGGGGTTGTAAATAGGGGAGTTATTTAAAAATAAAGATTTAATTAGCAGATTACATAAGAACTATAAGTCGTAGTGAAATTTGGACACCGGATTCGGAATCTGCGAGGTTGAATTAGTAGAATAAAACCAAAAAACCACCCCTTAAACACGAACACCCTTACATATCTTGTGGGCTATTTTTATAAAATTTCTTAAACATACAACAAGTTTAAAGAAATTTTTTTTAGGATATTTTAAAGAGAATGAAATTTTGAACATCTTCTATTTGAAACACTTTTTTGTCCGCTGGTGTTTTTGTTTCGTAGTTAATTAGGTCATTTTCTTTTTAAAATGTATCATGTGTATCATGCATGTAGATAATTTTAACATTAGAATATTAACAACTATGGCTTGAAATAGAACAGCGATTTTAGAATTTAAATATAATTTGAATGAGGTTATGTAAGCATCAACAACAATTAACGCTAAATTAAATTTAAAAAATAACGTAACTTTGCTCTATATTTAGGTATCACTTGTACTTACTATACTAGTATTTAAATTCACTACCCTTACAGATATTATGTCACCCTTTTAATAAAAGCACCCCTATACACATTATAAGTTAGATTTTAGATTTGAGGTGGAGGGTGGATAAACTCCACGTGCACTGAGGCCTCGCATATGGGCCCATTGTACTGCCTCCAGGTGCACAGCTCCCTAGCTATCTTGAAGCCATTCTACGCTACGGAAGAAGGCTAACAAGTTGGCAGGTGGGGTTGTGCTGAGTGTTGCCTCGGAAGGCCACATATCCCCAAGCATGGAACCTCTTTTTAATGATAAAGTGGGGCATTCCTGAAGAATGTGCTCCACTGTTTCATCATCCATATCACATCCTCTGCAAAGTGAGGTGTTTGAGATTTTTATACGATGCATGTGCTTGTTGAAACGACCATGCCCTGTAAATACTTCAATAAGGAGTTTGAGATTGTTCCTCGAAAGCCTTATTAGGTAATTAGCCAGCTTGAAAGTTGGCTTAAAGATAAAAGATTTCGTCTGTTTGCAGTTAGATCTAGTGTTCCAACTAGCTGAAAATTTGTCGAAAGTAATGGTTCGAATGATGTTATGAAGAGTCGATTTACTTAGCGGCAAGATGGGCTCGGGCCCACAAGGTGGGGTAGATGAGCCTTGCTTTGCTAAATAGTCGGCACGAATGTTACCTTCATTGTCACTATGTCCTTTTACCCATATGAGTTCAAGAGTATTATCTTGGCATACGTTTGACAGGGCGGTGTGACAGAGTTCAGTTAAACCTGAGGTAAATTTAAAACCATTCAGGCTTTGAAGAGCTGCTCTACTGTCAGATGCTATCCTTATATGCTTATTTAGAACGTTGTGTTCTTTAATCAGCAATGCACTATGCAGGATCCCCAGCATTTCTGCTTGGAAGACAGTAGCATATTTGCCTAGTGGAATACTGACGTCCAGGTTCATTTGTTCAGAGAAAATGCCTGAACCGGAGCCTTTCCCATTTTTGGAACCGTCAGTGGAAATTAGAATGTCGGGATTTGATGATATCTGACAGTCTAGTATAATCCGATAGGGTTTATCAAAGTATAATTTTGGAGCAATGCAGTCAGTGTTCATTTGCAGAAGAGGAGCACTTTGAGCTGCTTCTTTGAAAATAGAACAATGCCTGCAACTTGGTCCTATTTTGGGCCAGTGGCCTAATTGTGAGAGGCGTAGGACTGCTTTCAGCGCGACTTCCTCTATGTGAAGGTTTAGAGGAGGAAGGCATAGAAGGACTTCCATTGCCGCTGTTGGTGTGGTGCGCATTGCACCGGTTATGGCTAGACATGCCAATCTTTGTACATGTTCTAGTTTTGATATTGCTACGGATTGTTTGATTCTGGGCCACCAGACAAGAGCTCCGTAGGTGATCATTGGCCTGATTATGGATACGTATAACCATAAAGCGAGTTTTGGAGTCAGACCCCAGGTTTTACCTAAGATCCGTCGACACTGCCAGAATGCTATGCAGGCTTTTTCAACTTTGTAGTTTAAATGTAGACTCCAGTTAAGTTTGCTGTCAATTATGACTCCCAGATATTTGACGTTACTGGACAAACTTAGAGACTGATTGAATATTTTTGGCATTGTGAGAGTGCCAATTTTCCGCTTTCTTGTGAAAAGAACCATTTCAGTTTTGGCAGGATTTACCGAAAGAGAGTGGTCTTTGCACCAGTTTTCAATGAGTTTGAGAGCAGCGCTTGCTAGATTTGCAAGGATGTTCTCAAATTTTCCGTTTAGCAGGACAGTGATGTCGTCTGCATATCCAATAGAGTGATATCCATTGTTGTTGAGGAGTAGCAGAAGATTGTTTACTAATATCGCCCAAAGAAGGGGTGACAGAACACCACCTTGGGGACAGCCTCTTGTAACATAGCCTCTTATGGTTGTTTCTCCAGAGGAGAATTCGATCGCCCTATGTTCTAGCATGAACTTTATCCACCTGATAAGAGGAGATTCTACTTCATGGAACTCTAGAGCATGGACTATAGAGTTGAAGGTAGCTTTGTCGAAAGCGCCTTCTATATCTATGAAAATACCCAGGGAGGAATTGTTATGTTCCAAAGAGTTTTCGATCCTGCTAACCACAGCATGAAGAGCAGTTTCGGTCGATTTTCCCTGAATATAAGCATGTTGGTTGGGGTGCAGCGGATTTTGAACCAGTGCAGTTTCCCTTATGTATCTATCACAAAGTCTTTCCAGAGTTTTAAGAAGAACTGAGGTAAGGCTTATTGGGCGATATGATTTAGGTATTGAGTAGTCTACGCGTCCGGGTTTGGGAATGTAAACTACTTTAACTTCCCTCCATCCTATAGGGACATATGCGAGGGTTATGCAAGCTCTAAAGATCCAAACCAGGTAGGGTGTTAATTGCTTGCAGCCCCATTGAAGAAGGGCTGCAACAATACCATCTAGACCTGGTGATTTATAAGGCTTTAGGGAGTTTATTGCCCAGGTTGTGCGTGTCTCATCAATGATTACCTTAGAGAGCTCGAGCGCCTCCTCTGAAAAGGAGTGATCGTTGTCCTTCCAGGTACATCTTTCAGAGATCACACAGCCGGGGAAATGACATTTTAGAAGTATTTCATTGTTTTCAATGATTGAGGAAGCGAAGGTGCCATCTTCTTTTTCGAGGCAGCCTAGCTGTTGGTTTGGTTCTTTGCAGAACATTTTTTTCAAGCGAGCTACGGGGGCAGATTTGTCAATATTGCTGACATATTGTTGCCAGGCGTTCCTTTGCCATTGCCTGATAGCTTTTTTGTATTTTGTTTTCTCCAATTTGTACGAGAGCCAGTCAGCTTCCATTTTGGAGTTTTTGGCTTTGTTGAACAATTTCCTAATAGAAGTTCTCATTTTACTCAATTCCTTGCACCACCATGGGGCGTTCTTTGAGTTAATTGTACTTAAGGGACATGCCCTTTCATATGAATTGATAAGAATGTGCTGGAGTTTGCTGACGCAATCCTCAAGCGAATCCTTGCTAATTTGATTTGGAATATGACATCCCTCTATTCTAGAATGAAGAAGATCTAGGAATAGAGTTTTGTCTGTTTTCCTGGGGTTCCGAAAGACCTTTTTATCAATATGCTTAGCGTTCAGCGTAAAGTGAATTGATTTGTGATCAGACATTGAGACATCAGGTGATACATACCATCCTGATATGTCATTAGATATCTTAGGTGTTGCCAGGGTGATGTCAATCCTAGATTGTGCACGAGACGTGACGAAAGTAGGTTCATCGCCTTGGTTGAGAATTTCTAGATTGGTACTAGTGATGTATTCACATAAAGATTTACCTCTGGGGTTAATGTCTTTGCTGCCCCAGACAGTATGGTGTGAGTTAGAGTCACATCCTACAATTAGATGTTTGTGATTTTCTTCACAAAACTCGACCAGTTTGACAAGTTCAAGGCTAGGAGGTGATTGTGAAGAATCTGAGGGAAGGTAGCAGGAGGCAAGAATGATGTCTTCCTTCCTGTTGTTTGTGACTTTACTAAGAAGGATGGCAGTAATATCACGTGTACACAGGTGTTGGAGAATAACAGCCTGAAGGTTGTTAGGCACTACTATACATGTCCTCGGATTTTCAATACCAAAACCTGTAAAGGTAAAGGTATTTTTGTCGCCTAGTCCACAGATCTTTGATTTTACAATCCAGGGTTCTTGAACCAGGGCTATACTGTGCTGCCTACTGTCTAGGTGTCGTCTCAATATTGAGGTCGCCGCCCGACAGTGTTGCAGGTTTATTTGGATGAAGGATAGAGGTGAAGAAGAGGGAGATTTAGGATTGGGATGGGTCATTTAAGGTTTCGGATGTAAGGAGGAGAGACTCGAGCTCCTGCAGTTCAGCATCCTCTTTGGAGCAAACCTCCATTGAGGTTGCACTCTGCGAGGACTGAGCTGCGGTCCCAGGGGTTGGTTGAGGTGGTACTGAACTACCAACCTTCAACTTGACGGTGAGGGAGGAGAAAAGATACCGAAGTTTCTTCCCTCTCTCCGTAAGGGTTTTGGCATCCTCTTCGTTGACGCCGAAGACTAACAATCTGCCCAGTGGTTTCTCCTTAGGTGCATCATGAAAGACGCACCAGTTGGAAACCTTGAGGTCTTTGTTCTGAGCTGCCAGCCTCCGAAGGACAGTCTGCCTGTCATCGGCTTTACCCGGAATCCAGACAGCTGCCTTCACCAGCCGAGGAAGGCAGTCCAGGCCAACAACCTCAAGTTGGGCGTTGTCCCAAAGGGGGGGGAGTTTGCTCACCGCAGATTTCAGCCATTCCAGGGAATGGTTGTCACCGCAGGTGATGCGAAGAATTTCCCCGGAATGAAGCCATCCATCGAAGACAGGAGGCTGTTCTTCATCCTTCAGGGTAAATAATGCGGTGTCCAGTTGTTCATACAGCCGGTCCTGCAGTATCTGCACCTGAGAGGAGGAGGTCTTCCCAAGGGGATTACTGCGACAGATGATCGCCACTTTCAGATGTCTCTTAGAGGCATCTGCGTAGCTCACACTTGAGGCAGGGGGTTTTGCTGATGGGAGAGGGCGGTTTCTTTTCCTGACATTGGGAGAAGGTTCCGACCCTTCCGATCGTTGGCGTTTGGTGTTTCCTGGGCAGCCAGCCGTCTTCACCGGTTTAGACGATTGTCTAGAGCCAGCGGGGTTAGCTTTTCCCAAGTGCACCGAAGACGCGGAAGGTGGTTTGCCGGCTGAGTTAGCTTTCGCCAGCTCAGCTTCACGTGCCTTCTTCCGACGTTTTTGCTCCGCTCCGCTAATGCGGTGCCTCTTGGGCTTGGGAGCAGTTGATGGGGTGTCCGACGACGCACCCATTGGTAATGGGGTGTCCGAAGACGCACCCACTGGTGTTGTTAGCGGTGTATCCGAAGACGCGCCCGCTGGGGTTATGGTGGTCTTTACAAATCCATCCATGGGGACACATTATAAAAAAAAAAAATAAGAAGTACATATACTTACACATTAAAAGTATATGTACTTCTTATTTTGTAATACACTGTGGTATTTTCTTGTGTCCGATTTTGATAAAACTTGGCATACATAAACTAGGAACATTAATCTAGTAGACAACCAAATATGAGCATCTAGGGGTTGATATTAAGGGAGTTATTCAATTATATATTTTACAAGGGTGGAAAATACTAACATTAGAGGAAAAATTTATTAGAATTTTTTGTTGGAAATAAAATTCTAAGCATCTTTTATTTAAAAAATTTTCTTGTCCGATATTTCTTTTTAAAGATAATTGTTTAAGTACATATCTGTCTTAAAGATAAGTTCCGTTCGAAACTTCTTCAAGAGAACTATCACTTTGGTGTGCCCTAGAAAATTGGTAATTTTTTTATAGATGTATCATCAATTTCTTAGTCTAAATACAATATTTGAGATCTCTACCCCTAATAATATAGACAACAGAAAATAATTTGTTAAAAATCTTGAAGTGAACTACCCTTATAAGTAGCTCTAAAAAGTTTATATTTTTTTATGAAGGTAGTATTGGAAGCTTAGTTCATATACAAAGTTTTAAAATTTTCACGTCAATATTATGAGGGTAAAATGTTGCTCTACTTGCGGAACTTCAATCCCGAATTACGTAAGAACGAAGCGAGAGCGCCAAAAACGGACACCGGCACGGGAAGCGGAAGGGTCGAATTAAGGGGATGCCATGTCTAACTAAAATTTGGGGTTCAAGGTCAAAAACCATGGGCTATAATAGCCCAGGGTTTTTTAAGATGCAACTAATTAGTGAAATTAGGGAGAAAAAGTATGCTATCCTATAGAGTCAACCGTGAAACTAACGAATCTGATGTCCGTTTTGTGCGCCAACCCCTAGTTTAGGGGAAATTCACGTTTCCTCTCGATTAAAATTTTTGTCTCCGATTTCGATAAAACTTTGCATACATGTAGTAGGGACCTAAACTTAGTGCGGAATATAACTTGGGCCTTTAAGGGTTGATGGTAAGGGAGTTATTGAATTTTGAAGTGGGATTTTGGAAAGGGTGTAAATATTAATCTTAGAGAAAAACTTTATTAGGATTTTTTGTCCAGAATAAAATTCTAAGCAACTTTTATTTGTGTCTATTCCTAATTTTTGGTAAATCTTTTATATATGCCCCTTAATATCTACTACTCAGATACAGAGTTTAAATTTTTTCCCTTAATGGGTGTGGAAAATAGAACTGTTTTTCTGAAAAATCTTCAAGTAAAGTACATGTTGTAGCCACCCCTAGTTTTTAGTAATTTTTTTATATATGCCCCTTAGTATCTACTACTCAGATACAGAGTTTAATTTTTTTCCCTTAATGGGTGTGGAAAATAGAACTGTTTTTCTGAAAAATCTTCAAGTAAACTACATGTAGTAGCCACCTCTAATTTTTGGTAATTTTTTTATAGGTTCCCCTTAGTATCTACTACAGAAATACAGAGTTTCAATTTTTTCCCTTAATGGGTGTAAAATAGAACTGTTTTTTTGAAATTTGCAACCCCTAAATGCTGTTTTAAATTTTTCTTATTTTTTTAGAGATGTAGGCCTTAATATTCGATCCAAATACAATGGTTCAGAATTTTACCCATTAAAATGTATGAGTTTATGCATAATTTTCTGAATTTTCTTCAAGTAAACTACCCCTAAGAATTGTCTTAGATCATACCTAATTTTTTTATAGATGCAGCATCAAATGATGAATCATTATACATAATTTCCGTCTTTTACTTAGAGTGGTTTACTTGTTTTTAATGATGTATTATGTGCGTGCATTTCGGCTACTGAAAAATCCAGCAATTCGTATACGTGTGGGAGAATTTTTTTGTTGCCGATTTGATTTAGATTTAGCATACGTAAAATAGACACATAGGGCTAGACTCTGGCCAAATTTGAACACTTAAGGGTTGATATTAAGGGAGGAAATGAATTTTCAAATAAAATTGCTATTTTGGAAACTATTAACTTTAGAGAAAAACTTTATAAGGCTTTTTTGATGAGAATAGGATTCTAAACAACTTTTATTTGAAAAATTTTCATCTCCGACTTTTCATTCTAGAGAAAAATTTTCAACCTTTAAAGGGTGTCTAGATTTTTCATAATTTTTTTATTAATATATCTTAACGTTAAATACAAAGTATCAATTTTTTCCCTTAATGGGGGTGGGAAATAGAATTAATTCTTCAAAAAATGTTCAAGTAAATTACATCTTGTAGCCACCACTAAATTGCGGTAATTTTTTTATAGATGCCCCTTTAGTTGGTTTGGAAAGTATAAGTAATTTTCCGAAAATTTAGCTGTGTTCCCACAAGTTTCGCCATCTGTGGCAAAGTGTACAAACTAACTACTTAATTCCTGCCACCTGAGACAAAGTATTCGTACAAACTAAATCTGCATATGTCGGTAATATAGATGACAGCATTTTGGAGCTGCTATTTGTAAAAATATTTATTATTATTAACTAATTTAAAGTATTTTTGAGTACAAGACATACTTCTACCTTTAATTTTATGTATTTTATGCAAATATGAATATTTTTAATGCAATAATAATAAAGAAAACATTAAATGTTTTTATAGGGTAGTAAAGGATTGTAGGAACTGACAGCTGACTACCCAACAAGAGAAAATCGTTTCTGGTTCTTATACCAGACCATCTCCAGGCAAGAAAATAACATAGTTTATATTTTCAACTACGAGGAATCTGAATCTGGCCACGAAATAAAGATATTTGTAACCGTTGAGGAGTTACGAGCCAGGGAAAGTGAAGTAACATTTCCAGACAATGTTTAGAGGTAAATAGGTACATATATTTATAAGTGTGCACGTTGTAAGCGTTTGTATTGTGGCAGACAGCTGTCCGGAGCTGGTGCGGAGGGACAGACACGCCGGACACCTGGGGAACGTGTCCAGCGAGCCTCCAGGTCCGGACTTCAGGTCCGGGCTGATAAATCCACCACCGCTGCGAATTCTGCACCGATTCTTCTAGTTTCCATCGCTGTGGGAAATTCTACGTTGATATTTGTGAAACTGTTTAAAAATAAATGTTGTATTTTGTGAGTATCAAGACCAAAAAATGTGCCAAGTGTTGTAGCGACAGTCTCATTGTAACAAACCGCCAAAATTTAAATAATTAGCTGATGTCATTCATTATTAGTGGGGTAAAAATGCTGAGCAAGTCAGTTTTTTCAATCTTCTTGCTCTCGGAGAATTCATTCATTCATTCGCATGCAGATTCATTCGCAAGCAGGCGTCTCAACAGTAATTAGTTAATTTTATCTATCGTTCGGTTTTTTAAAAATTATTCTAAATTCATATTAAATTACAATCAACCAACCTCAAGTGTCTCTCCTACAACTCCCTGAACTAAATTGTAACTATAAACTTTTATTATTTTACAATATTGTAGTTTGTAAGAATAAATTAGTGTGTAGAGCTAAGAAAATCCATTATTTACCTACGAGGGCTACGAACCCAAAACCTCCTAAAACCTTTTAATCCTTTTATCCTTCTGTCTTTTTTTTATAATAAATTATTAGGAAGATAATAATACTTCAAGTATTTATTAATCTTTTTTATTTTAAATATATAATATAATTAGTCTTTATTACATTTCTATTAACAAATATATATATAAAGTACGTTACAAATTTGGTGGCAGCGAAAAGGGATTTTTTATTAGCTCTGCAGACTGATTATTTATTTTAAGAATATATATAAATAATAATAATGTCGAACAACGAAAATACCCCCATTACTTCTGAAACAGGAAATGAAAATACCCCCTCTACTTCTGAAACAGGAAATCAAAATCCTCTAAATTTTTTTAACATGCCATTAGGCATGATTGCAAACACTATAGATAGTTTTTCAGGAAAAGACCCAAAATCATATTTTCAGAAAATAGAACGCAGAGCAAAATTAGATAACTGGAACCAGGCTACGACGCTAAATTTAATCAAATATAGATTATCAGGGGATGCATTGAAATTTTTCGAAGTTAATTCAAATTTAGATACGTTAGATTATGAAAATTTTAAAAAAGAAATGTTTAAACGATTCTTAATACATAAATCACCAGGTTTAGCATTAAATAATTTAAGTAAATGTTATCAGAGACATGACGAAACTGTGTCTCAATTTGTTACACGACTTCAAGCAATTGGGGCTGATATTTTGGCCGAAGATTTATTAAATGCTACGAATGAAGAAAAGCCTGGAATTGAAAAACAAAATTCAAAATTAATTTTAAATCAATTTAAATCAGGGTTAAAAAGGGAAATTATAGACAAAATAGGTTTGGCACTTATGAGGGAAAAGAATTTAAATTTAGAAATAGCACAAGAAATTGCGTGCTATGAAGAACAAAATCAGTTATCCTTGAAAATTAGATATAAAAATTTTAATAATATTGCACAGCGGGAATATCAAAAGCCCGTAAGTAATTTTAAACAAATTAAAAATTATCCTAATGCAAATTTTAAACAGGATAACAATGAACATAATCAAAATAATAAATTATATTGTCCATTATTTACCTCGAGGGCTACGAACCCAAAACCTCTCAAACCTCCCTTAATCCTTTTATCCTTCTGTCTTTTTTTTATAATAAATTATTAGGAAGATAATAATACTTCAAGTAAGTATTTATTAATTTTTTTTTTTAATATTTAATATAATTAGTCTTTATTACATTTCTATTAAGAAATATATTTAAAGCACGTTACAGCATCTTTGTAATTTACCTTTCGATTTGCCAGTCCTACACGAATAAAGATAATGCCTTTCTGTTTCAAAATTTGAACTCTACATAAAATTTGGCATAAGATACATTATGATTATATTTTTTCCGATGAGTGGTTTAATATTTATAAAAAATCAAAAAAATATCATTTTTAGGCGGCTGGTACATAAATTGTTGTTTTTCGTATCTGCTGACAACCTTAAAGTATCAATTTTTATTTGACATATGTCAAAGTCAAAATTTTTGGCCGCTTGTTTGTTCATTATTGATTTACATAGCTCATATTAATGTGATTAATTATTTTAGAATATAATAACAAGAGTAAGTAAAATTTTAACTATTCCTTTACAGATATTAATGAAAATGTAATGAATTTGCGAGTAAAAATAGCGGCCGTAAGGTAAATGCGGCCGTAAAGTAATTGCGGCCGTAAAGTAAATGCGGCCGTAAAGTAAATTTTGACAGATGTCAAAAATTGATTTTGAATTGAAAATTCATAATTTCTTGTTGTAATCGCCTAAAAAATGTTGTGTGCACCTCGGCTAAAAGTTCTTTTTGGGCCTCATCTGATTTGTAGCCTCGGCTTTGCCTCGGCTGCAAACTTTAGTTTCGGCCCAAAAAGATTACTTTTAGAACCTTGATACACAAATAACTATTTTAGGCGGCTGGTACATAAATTGTTGTTTTTCGTATCTGCTGGCAACCTTAAAGTATCAATTTTTATTTGACATCTGTCAAAGTCAAAATTTTTGGCCGCTAGTTTGTTCATTATTGATTTACATAGTTTATATTAATATGATTAATTATTTTAAAATATAATAACAAATGTAAGTAATATTTTAACTATTCCTTTACAAATATTAATGAAAAAGTAATGAATTTGCAACTAAAAATAGCGGCCGTAAAGTAAATGCGGTCGTAAAGTAAATGCGACCGTAAAGCAAATTTTGACAGATATCAAAAATTGATTTTGAATGAAAATTCATAATTTCTTGTTGTAATCGCCTAAAAAATGTTGTGTGCACCTCGGCTAAAAGTTCTTTTTGGGCCTCATCTGATTTGTAGCCTCGGCTTTGCCTCGGCTGCAAACTTCGGTTTCGGCCCAAAAAGATTACTTTTAGAACCTTGATACACAAATAACTATTTTGTAATGGGTTCAAATTTTACATTTTGGCCTGCCACTCCTACACGGTTAAATATAATGCCTTTCTGTTTCAAAATTTGAACTCTACATAAAATTTGGCATAAGATACATTATCATTTTATTTTTTCCGATGAGTGGTTTAATATATCAATATCTTTCAAAGTGCAGACGTGTTTTTTATCATCCCGTATTTTTTAATAAAATTTTCGTTAAAATTTATTGGTAAAAAGTGAACTTTATACCAAATTGTGTGTTTATGTTACGCGCAGAGTACAGTGAAGTTTATTTTATATTATCTAATAATCTAGAGCAATTATAGTCGAAAAAGTGTATCATATTCAGTGTTTCATTTCTTTCTGACATTTACAAGAACTTATCAACTCTCAACAAGTTAATTAGTTTCTCCAAGGTCAGAAATTTACTTAAATATGGCAGGGTCGTGCAATACTTGCAAAAATAAACTAAAAAGGAACGAGTCGTTTATAACATGCGCTGGCGCCTGTCAACAAGGCTACCATATCAACTGTCTCTCAATTCCGGTTGCAGAAAGAAATTTGTTGACAACCAGTAAATTTCTATACTGGATCTGCGATAATTGCAAAAGTCAAGCTCGCTCAGCTTTAAAACTTTCCAACCCCGATGGTCCGATTCTTGACAATGCGACTATGTCTGATGTGGTCAACACCTTAGCTGCTCTCAAAACATCGGTGGATTACTGCTGCAGTAAAATCGACGACTTCCAATTGAAAACTGATAGTTGGTCCGAAAAAATTAAAATGATTGAGCCTCTGCAAGCAGAATGTGAAGCTTTAAGAGCTAAAGTGGATGATCTGGAGCAACGATCAAGGGCTAACAATTTAGAGATAGCTGGTGTCCCCGAAAAACCTAATGAAAATCTAATCGATATAATTTGCAATCTTGGTAACGTCATTCAATGTCCGCTTACCCAAAACGACATTGATGCTATCCACAGGGTCTCACCTTTCCATCATATTGCGAATAAACCAAAACAAATCATCGTACGATTCGTGTCACGCTTGAAACGTGATCATTTTATTGCATTGGCTCGTCAAAACAAAGATTTAAATTCAAGCCATCTTGATTTTGCAGAAAAATCCAAAATTTTTGTGAATGACCATCTTAGCCCTAAAAACAAATCACTTCTTTTTAGAACTAAAGAATGTGCACGTGAGAAAAAGTTCAAATACATTTGGGTACGCAATAGCAAAATTTTTGCACGTAAGCAGGATAATTCACCAATCATTTTAATAAATTCCGAAAATGATTTTGTCAAGATGAAATAAATTAAACACAGCACACTATACCTACTAAGTTCACTGTTCTTGAATGATAAGCGCATATTACCAAAATGTCCGAGGTTTAAAAACCAAACTAACTAACGTGTACAACGACTTATCTTCTAGAGATTACGATGTGGTGTGTCTAACTGAGACTTGGCTTAACAACACCGTGTCTGACAGTGAAATTTGTGATTTGAATAATTACTGTATATATAGACGCGATCGTGACAATCCTCTAACAAAACAAGGTGGTGGTGTATTAGTGTTGGTGTCCAAGAAATTTTACTCCCAGGTTCATTTAGAGTGGTGCTCATCAGCAGAGGACATTTGGGTGACCATAACCAGCTCCAATTTCAAAAAAATACATCTGTGCTGTGTTTATATTCCCCCAAAATCTGATATAGACATCTACAACAGTCATTTTAATAAAATTAGTGATATCTCGCTCCATTTGGCTGACAACAATACCGTTTTAGTGGTTGGAGACTACAATCTTCCCGATTTTGATTGGGTACCTACTGATAATAGTAGCCTACAAGCTCAATATGTGGGTAGATCGGACTTTTATAAATTTTATAAACAATGTATCTTTGTGTAACCTAAAACAGTTTAATAACGTTCGGAATCACCTCAACAAAATCCTTGATTTAATTTTTTGCATATCAGATATTATAGTAACACATTGTACACTACCAATTAGCACTCTAGACACTTATCACCCTGCTCTTGAAATTGATGTTCTCCTTAATGATTTTAAGGCACTTCACACCAAGTATGAACCTAAATACAACTTTAAGAAATGTGATTACGAGAACTTGATTTATAAATTATCAGCTATTAACTGGGACTTAAAATTTAAAAATACTGACGTTAATCACAATGTAAAATTATTTTATGGAATTTTATATTACTTGTTAGATTGTTATTGTCCCACTTACAAAAAACATAATAATAAATATCCCATCTGGTTCTCAAAATCTTTACTTAAAATCATAAGAGAAAAAAATAAATTTCATAAAAAGTGGAAAGCATACGGTGACATTACTGCCTACAACACATTTTCTATGTTGCGACAAAGAGTTAAAAATAAGTTAGCTAGTGATTATAAAAATTATATTACTTACTTAGAGGCAAATCTTAAATCAAATGTAATGTACTTCTGGAATCACACCAGAAAACTTAGAAATGATAACAGCATTCCAAATTCAATGCATTTTAACAAAAACAATGCTTATACTGGTGACGACATTTGTAACCTTTTCGCACAATATTTCGAATCTGTATACACTACGTCTGACGCTGCAAGTTCAGACACAAACGATATAAACTTTATTGATAATTCTACCGTTTCAATAAGTTGTGTAGCTATTTCTGAGAATGACATTTTAAATACACTACTGAATTTAGATATCAAAAAAGGTTATAGTCCAGACTTAATACATCCATTATTTATAAAATCCTGTGCTCATTATTTAGTTTACCCTCTACACTTGATATTTAACAAATCTCTAAATAGCGGAGTTTTCCCTGATTTATGGAAATGTTCATATGTTACTCCTATCCACAAATCCGGCGACAGAAGTGACGTCAAGAACTATCGCCCAATATCAATACTTTCGGTGTTTGGGAAAATTTTTGAATCAATAGTGACTAGCAAAATAAAATTTGAACTACAAAACTTAATAATACCGCACCAGGCAGGTTTCTGTAGTAGAAAATCTGTACTTAATAATCTAGTCCCATTCACTGAATTTATTAGTGGGCAAATGGACAAAAGAATACAGGTTGACGTAGTGTATACAGATTTTATGAAAGCTTTTGATCGTGTTAATCACATAAAATTATTAAAAAAGTTATACAGCAGTGGTATTCACGGCACTTTATTACGGTGGGTTGAATCTTGCGTAAAAAATCGGTCACAAATAGTTTCTTGCATAGGTTTTAAATCGAGAAAAATTGCAGTAACTTCAGGCGTTCCCCAAGGATCACACTTAGGCCCTCTTTTATTTATTTTATACATTAATTCCATTGGGGAGTGCTTTAAATACTGCGAATATTTTCTATATGCTGACGATCTAAAAATCTTGAAACCTATAACTTCAATTATCGACTGCATAAAACTTCAAGAAGATTTGGAACGGTTGCAGGACTATTGTGACTTGAACGACTTAACATTAAACATTAATAAATGTCATTTCATAAGATTCACCAGAAACACAAATGTCATCACTTACCCGTATAGTTTAAATGGTATTCATTTGGAATGCAAGTTAAACACTAGAGATTTAGGTGTGCTATATGACTCCAAATTATTGTTCAATGAACATATTTTAAATATAGTCAGAATAGCTTATAGAACTTTAGGCTACATTTTTCGAATCTCTAAATTATATAACCATAAAGAGTCTCTTATCCTTTTATATAACTGTTTAATTCGACCATTAGTTGAATATGCCTCTCTTGTGTGGAATCCAGTATACAATACAAATACAATTCTAATAGAGTCTGTACTGTTATGGTATGCAATATAATAAAAACAATTATAATATTTGCCCAAACTAAGTTTAATCTTTTATAATAATTCCAAGTCACATGTATCTAAATGGCGGGTATAACAACGACTTCCGGCTTCCTTTTTCCACCAACAGATGGTATTACACTTTCGTATTACGGTTATTTAAAAACATTTAGAACAATATTACAACATCTTCTCTTTTTTCTTTAAAGTAAATACAAAAACTCTTAAAATAAATTCTTCTAAATATAAAACTATTATATCTTTATTTATAAATGACAAACTCCCTAAATTTATTAGGTATTTTGGTTGTTCTCTTTGGTCTAGTAGCTGCTGCAGTTTCTAAGCGGTTAGCTATATCTTCTTTAGCTACAGATACTTTTTGTCCTACTGATCTAGCAGGAGGCGTACAATCTTCCACGACGGAATCTAGTTTGTTACTAAGTTGTGGTATTTCTTTTTCTCCGTTTGGTGAATAACGAGTATTGTTTAATATCGTGTTGCCATCTTTTCTCTGCATAGAATTTGATTGAGTTCCAATATTTTGATTTCTTTCTATGGGACCATAATATGGTAATATATGAACCAGATTTCGTCGGTACTTGGCGCCTTCTACATTTACTAAGTAGTCCCTTTGATTATATTTCTCTTCAATAATGCCTTTCTCCCACAATTTACTAAGGTTTGGTTGCAACTGTACAGAGACTGGTTGTCCGATTTCTAGCTGTGGTAGAGGTCTTGTCTTCTTATCGTAATAGCATTTACTTTTACGACGCTGATATTGAATTTTCTCCGAAACATGATTAATTACTTTAGGAAGTAATTTATTGGTGGTCACTGGAATACCAGTACGTGTGCGTCTGGAAAATATTCTCTGAGTTGGACTCGCACCGATTTTATTAGGAGTATTTCTCCAGTGTAAAAGCATGAACCATAAATCTTCTCCGCTTTTATTTGCTTTCTTCACGAGTCTTTTAGCTATTTTCACGGTAGCTTCAGCTTTTCCATTACCTCGTTGGTGGTAAGGAGCTGATGTGTTGAAGTCAAATCCCCAACAGTGACTAAGTTTTATCATAAGTTTATTTTCGAAATTCGTACCATTATCGCTGCATACACGTAGAGGAATTCCATGTCGGCTAAAATTTCTTTTACAGGTTTCGATAAGAGTCTCTGCAGACATATCCTGTAGTAAATCAAGTTCAAAATAATCTGAATAATGATCTACTGTGACTAAAAATTTGCATTTTTTTCCTTTATACTCAGTAAAAAATACATCCATAGATATAAACTGGAATGGATACATTGGAATTTCATGTGACTGCATTGGAGGTTGTTGTTGTGACTTTCGAAACTTCGTGCATGTCTCGCATGTTGCTAATTTCTGCTGGATATGTTTAGACATACCAGGCCAAAAAATGGTTTCCCTCGCAAGTTTTAAAGTTGCTTCTATGCCTGTATGCGCTACATGAATTCGATCAAGCATGGTTTTCCTAAGCTCGAACGGAATTAGAATTCGGTCGTTTTTAAAAATCAAACCTCCTTGAGTGAATAATTCATCTTTGTACTTGAAATATATTCTACAATCTTCTTCGACATCTTGAATATATCTCGGCCATCCGTTTATAATGTATTTTTTCAATTTCTGTAGTGTATTATCTATTTCTGTTTCTTTTCTAATTTGTTCTACTCGTTCAGGTGTAATTTGTACTGACTTTTCAAAACAAATCTTTTCTGTCATTCGACTTACCAAGATTTCTTTTTCTACTTTAAAAATATTTTTGTCTTGCATTACACGTTCTTCAGCGTTGCTTTCTTCTATGGTAGCCCTTGATAGTGCATCAGCCACTACATTTTCTTTGCCTTTCACGAACTTTACTTCAAGGTTGTATCTTTGAAGTATCATAAGCATAAGTTGAAGTCTTTTGGGTGCTTTCAATAAAGGTTTTTTAAAAATAGAAATGAGTGGTTTGTGGTCAGTTTTTACTATAGTTTTTTTACTACCAGCTATTATTTGGTCAAATCTTAGGCATCCAAATTCAATTGCTAATAGCTCCTTCTCAATTTGAGCATAATTCCTCTCGGTTTTCGTAAGAGTTCTAGACGCATAACCAATCACTCTGTCCTCTTGATACACGGCTACTCCTAATCCTGTAGAACTAGAATCGCATTCTATTGTTACTGGTTGACGTACATCAAAATATTGTTGTTTCTGAATGTTAGAAACTAAGTACTTTATTCTTTCAAAATCCTTATCTTCTTTTGATGTCCATTTCCAAATACTATCTTCTCTTGTCAACCTTCTTAAGCTTTCTGCTTCTGTTGATAAATTTTTTATGTACCTTCCTAAATAGGTAACCATGCCCAAAAAGCGTTGTAAATCCTTCTTATTATTTGGTTTAGGCATGTTCCTAATAGCCTCTGTTTTTGCATCGTCTGGTTGTAATCCTTCACTTGTTAGAATGTGACCAAAAATCTTTACAGATTGTTGGCATAAGTTCAATTTATCTTTGTTAAGTTTACAGTTTTTTTCTTCTAAGCGTATAAGCAACTTTTCTAGATTTTTGTTGTGATTCTGTAAAGCTTCACTCATGGTATCTCCAGAACCATATACGAGAATATCGTCAATGAGTACCTCAATTCCTGTCAAATCACATGTTAATTCATGCATTTTCTGAGAGAAAATTTCAGGAGCTGGAGAAATTCCAAAGGGTAATCTAAGCCAACGATATCGCCCAAATGGTGTCCAAAAAGTAGTAAGTTTACTACTCTCTTCATCTAATTTCAATTGCCAAAAACCTTTTTTAGCGTCAACAGTGGAAAAAATTTTCGCTTTGCCTATTTCCGGTAATATTTCGTCCAAGGTGGTGAACTGAAAATGAGGCCTTTTTAAAGCAGCATTCAATGGAATCGGATCAATACAGATTCTCAGAGAGCTCTTATTTTTCTTGACAAGTAAAAGATTATTGACCCAAGCAGTATGCTTTTTTTCTTTCACTATGATTCCTTCTTCTTCCAGTTTTCGTAATTCTTTTTTTAGATCGTTTCTTAAACCAACTGGTATACGACGAGCAGGTTGTATAACGGGTTTAGCCATTTCATCTACTTCCAGATTAATTTCACCTGGGAGTAATCCATAACCCTTAAATACGTTAGCATGACGCTGTATAATCCTTTCTGCTTCTTTCTTTCCTTCTTGTATAATATTATCTTCATTAAGTTTCTCGAGTTTAAAGCAGTATTTTACCAGTCCCAATTTCAGGCATGCGTTTTCCGATAATAAAGCTCCATGATCTACATTTACAACTTGAAATATTAGGCAGTACCTTCTTCCTTTATATTTACATGGTATTTCAGCCTCACCTACTACTTCAATGCGTTGCCCACAGAAGCTTTTCAGTCTATTTTCTGAGTGTTTTAAGTTCGGTTGTGCCTCACCGGATAGCTGTCGATAATTCTTTATTCCAATAACGTTAGCGTCAGAGCATGTATCTAAATCACATGGTACTTGTTGCCATTTATTTCCCATTTTCAGTTGTAGTTCAATTTTACCTTTTCTTCTTTCTTTATTAGATTCGTTTATTTTGTAAATCTACATAGTATCGTACTCATCTTCTAACTCACTTGACGTTTCATCTTTAATTTCATTAACCTCTTTTTTAATATTACTTTTCTTCTTAACGTTATTAATATTATTATTCTTCTCTTTATTCTTCTTCTTGCAAGCTCTTGCAAAATGATTTCGGCCCTGACAATTAGAGCACGTTTTACCCCATGCTGGACACATTTTCTTCTGAAATTCATGTTTAGTAGAACAGAACCTACACGTATTCTTGTCAATATTTCTTTTTTCATTTTATTCACAGTTTTTTCTTCAGAATTAATGGCTTTAAATCTCTTTTCAGTCAGTTCACTTACTTTACATTCTTGTCTTAGTCTGTCAAGCGTTAAAGTCTCAGGATCATCACGTAAAAATTTCTTCTTCAGATTTGTATCTTTTATACCGAATGCCAATCTATCTCGTAGCATTGTCTCAGATGATACATTCTCATTATACTTGCATACTTCTAGAATTTTCTTGAGTCTTAAATAATATTCATCGAAACTTTCATCTTCTCGCTGATTACATGAATGGAAAGTATATCTATCATCTAATAAATTTCTATCTGACACAAGACTTTTCTTAATTACTTCAAGTACATTAATGACGTTTGTTTTGTCAGTTTCTGTTAGATGAAAATTGGAGTATTTCTTTTTAGCGTTATCTCCTACAACAGACAAAAGAATGTTGATTTTTCGTACCTCTTGAGAGCTGTCCCATTTGTCGATGCCTGTTGCTGCGCAATACGTATCCCAACTTTGCTTAAAATGTTCGAAATTTTCATTAATATCACCAGTTTCTACCTCTAGTGGTTGCGGCCAAGGAATACTCTGTATGATTTGAGAATTTGGAATACTTTGTGCAACACTGTCGTCCAGTGTACAACTCTGTTGTTGTGTCTTCATTTGCTTTTGTAATTCTTCAAAATTCTTCTCAATTGCATTAAATATTTTAGCATTATTAGCAGCTGCTTTCAGATATTCTTGTTGCATATGAGCTATCTGATTATTTTGAATTTTCAACAATTTTGCTAGAGCTCCTTCCATTGTTTCTTACAAAATAGGGTGATCGTAACCTCAAAATTTTTGTTTCTATTTTTCTTAGAATTGTAGACTTCTGTGATCTCTGGTTTATTAGAATCAGAGCACCACTTCTGACACCATGTTATGGCATGCAATATAATAAAAACAATTATAATATTTGCCCAAACTAAGTTTAATCTTTTATAATAATTCCAAGTCACATGTATCTAAATGGCGGGTATAACAACGACTTCCGGCTTCCTTTTTCCACCAACAGATGGTATTACACTTTCGTATTACAGTTATTTAAAAACATTTAGAACAATATTACAACAGTACAACGAAAATTTATTTCTTTATTAAAATATAAATTTTCTTTGAATAGACTTAACTATGATCAATTAACACTACTTTTTAATCTAGAATCACTTGAGCAAAGAAGAACCAATCACGATATGACTTTTTTGTTCAAGGTATTAAATAATCATATTGATAACTTTAGAATTGTAGATTATATTAATTTCCATGTTCCCTGTGTTAATATACGAAACAAGAACCTGTTTTATATCATTAAATGTAACACAAACAGTTATAAAAACTCACCCTTAAATAGAATTATGTCAACATATAACAACTCATACAGTCAAATTGACATCTTCAATACAACATTACTTCAATTTAAGGGTGCACTAAAAAAAAAAATTTGTAAATCTCTCTTTATGTAATTCTTTCTGTGCTTTAACTTTGAATGTTTTTTATTATTTTCTAATTGTATTTGTAACACTTTGATGGTATACTCTATGTAAATTATTTTGTTAGTTCTTGGAAGCCTTTAATTGGGTAATCTGTTGGCTTCCTAAATATATAAATAAATAAAATAAAAAATAAAAATAAAATAAAATATTTATAAGATATCAAAAAAAATGTAATTTTTGTAATGGGTTCAAATTTTACATTTTGGCCTGCCACTCCTACACGGTTAAAGATAATGCCTTTCCGTTTCAAAATTTGAACTCTACATAAAATTTGGCATAAGATACATTATAATTTTATTTTTTTCGATGAGTGGTTTAGTTTTTATAAGCAATTAAAAAATAGTTATTTTTTATACAAGACGATAAAATAATATTTTATCGACAAGCGGAAAGTGTTAATTCACGAGCGATATAATCGCGAGTCAATTATTTTTCGCGAGTCGATAATTTAATTTTATCGTCGTGTACAAAATTCTATTTTTTTCTATAGCAGGTTTTGAAGAGGAAAGAATTAGAAAAATTAATTTAATATTTAAGTACAATTTGAAAATGTCAGTAGTGTGCGTTGTTATGGAAATGTACTTCTAATACACAAAAGTTAAAGTACTTTATCTACCCTTGCTGTTAAAGTGTTACTTTAAATATCCTTGCGGTTAAAGTGCTACTTTATCCACTATTTTGAGTTGATAAAATTACACTTTAACATCTGCTATAGAAAAAATGTTATTTTTTTAATTTGTTCATATTTTACCTTTTAGCTTGCCACTCCTACACGGTTAAAGATAACGCCTTTCTGCATCAAAATTTGAACTCTACATAATATTTTGCATAAGATACGTTATACTTTTATTTTAGCTGATGAGTGGTTCAATTTTTATAAGGAATCAAAAAATATCATATAAGAAATAACCTCCTTTATTTATGTATTGGTGACACAAGGTCGTGTTGGGTGTTGCCAAAAATTTAATTCGAGGGGAAACGTGAATTAGTCCTAAACTAGGGGTTGGCGCACAAAACGGACATCAGATTCGTTAGTTTCACGGTTGACTCTGTAGGATAGCATACTTTTTTACCCTAATTTCACTAAAAACCCTGGACTTATAGCCCATGGTTTTGAAACTCCAAAAACACTTTTTGTCACCGATCCGGCTCAAATTTGGTATACACATACTAGGTACATGGGGCTAACAACATCTGAAGTCAAATCCGCCCTGGGGTTGTAATTAGGGGAGTTATTTAAAAATAAAGATTTAATTAGCGGATTAAGCAAGAACTATAGGTCGTAGAGAAATTTGGACACCAGATTCGGAATCTACGAGGCCGAATTAGGGGTATACAACCAAAAAATCACCCCCTTAATAGAAACACTCCTACCCATATGTTAACTTGTGTGTATATTGTGCTGTACTTGTATGAGTTAATGTACTTATTCTATATGTTATGTAGATATTAATTGTTATTTTTCTGTTTATTTAGAGGGCGGATAACCGGCACTTCATCCCTGGATGCGGTAGCTGCAGTTCCAGAAGGGCAGAAAGAAAAACAACTATCATATTATTATGTATATATTTCTTACCTTGTATTTGTTGTAAATAATAATTTGTTGATAAAATAATATAAAATGTATGTATTTTTATTTTTTAATAAAAGAAATGTTAATTTTATATATTTCTTTATTTAAGACATTTATTTTTTACATTCCAAGGTTGCTACATATAGTAAGAAATGGTAGGTATATATTTTTATACATATTGCATAATACATTATTAAATAAGGGTAAAAAACAAAATTATTTTCTTTGTTTTGCTTTTAACTCCAAATATAAACTGTTAAAAAAATTAATTTATATAGCAAAGGGTAGAATTAAGGGTGCTGAAGCGAATAAAACAATAAAATTCAACTTTCCTAAACTTTTTGGAAAATTACAAGAGTAGAGCTCCTACTGTTTCGTGTTATCCGGATACTTGGTCAAAATCAGTCGATGGAAGTATCCGGATAACACGAAACAGTAGGAGCTCTACTCTTGTAATTTTCCAAAAAGTTGAGGAAAGTTTAATTTTATTGTTTTATTCGCTTCAGCACCCTTAGTTCTACCCTTTGCTATATAAAGTAAATTTTTAAACAATTTATTTCTGGAGTTAAAAGCAAAATAAAGAAAAAAAGTGCTCCTAGGATTCATGTGACCCGGATACCAAATCCGATTTTCTGGAAAACGGGAAAACACGATCTCAGCGGGGGGTCTAAACTGTACAGCAAAGGTCAATGACCTCTCAAAGCTATATAAAATAATTTGTTGATAAAAATAATTTAAAATATAGTTATTTATTACCGCAATCATTTATATAACGTATACGACCCTGCGTTACGTAACTACCCTTAAATAAGGGCTGAGCTGCAAAAGAGGGTTGGGATATTGTTGAAAGGGTAGAGTAATGATAGATAAGATATAAATTGATCATCCCTTTATTATATAATAATCGATACATATAAATATATTAATATTACAATACAATAAATAAATGGAGTTATTTGCGAGAGCCGACACGAGTAACACGCGTTTTAGATACAGCGATCGAAAAATCTTTAAATTAAAGAGTTTATCTTGTATTTAAAATCGCGAAAAGTAGAGTAGTGGATAGTTAGTGCCAATATTAATTTGATGAACTTTATTTTCACAAAACTAGAGTTGTTCACAAGAAAACTGTAATAAATAGTGTATAAGCGAAGCAAGGTCACAGTGGTAGTGTTAATCAAATTTAAATAAATTGGTAACGTGATAGTGCGAGAGTGGAGTGCATTAAAAATAAGTTAAAACAGTTGAATAAAAGAAATAAAATATAACTTATAAATTAAATGTAACGCGAGCCGAATATAGACCAAAAAGACCCAGACAACAGGAAAAGAGGAAGGGAAAACGAAGAAAACATGTCACTAAACGACAAAAAGGACGAAACCATCTCTCCAGATAAAAGAGGAAAACATGGAAATGGAATGGAAATGCAATTATTGGAAACAATATTAAGTGAAATCCAAAAAATGAGTCAAGAAGTAAAAGAGCTAAAAGTAGAATTAAAACAAACTAAAGAAGAATTCAAACTAAAAGAAGTGAAATGGGAAAAAGAAAAAGACACACTGCTTGAAACAATAGATACAATGAAAATAAAAATCGAGAAGTTAGAAAAAAACAGTATGAAGAACAACATAATTATTACAGGTTTCACATAAAAAATATCAACATTAAAGAAGAAATACAAGAATTAATGGAAAATAAATTAAAAATAAAACCTGAATTAGAAGATTGCTTTAAAATCAAAAATTCTGCCAGGATTATTGTCATTTGTAAAAATTGGGAGGATAAACAAAAAATAATGCAGAATAAATATAAACTTAAAGGCTTAAATCCTCCTATATATATATAGATAATCAAATGACAAAAAAAGAACAGTATATACAAGCTAAGTTAAGGCAGTTGGCTAAAGAACAGAGGCAGTCGAACCATACGGTAAAAATTGGATACCAAAAAATTACTATTGATGGCACAACTTACAAATGGACAGATCTGAACATAAATGAAGTTCAAGTAGAAGAAATGATACTAGATTCAAAAAACTAAAAACAAATATACGGACGACATCAAAGACAAAAAGGAAACGAACAATTTTAAAGATGGGTACATGGAATATTAGAAGTATTATGGGAAAAGAAATAGAATTAAGCAAAGAATTTGAAAAATCGGGTTTGGAAATTTTGGGTATAACAGAAACGAAGAAAAAGGGTAAGGGGATACAGAAAATAAATGGGGATCATATATTAATTTATAGCGGGGTATCACCGACTGACGGTGCAAGAGCTGGTGTAGGGTGTATAATAAGAAAAGAGTTAGCAAAAAATATAATAAAATGGAACTTTATATCGGAGAGAATAATAACTATAACAATGAAAATTGGAAATAAAAATACAGAAGTGATAATAATATATGGACCGAATGAGGACGACAATAACACTTATAAAGATAAATTTTGGAATGATTTACAAAATGCAGCAGACAACTGTAACAATCCTCTTTATATCTTAGGAGATTTCAATGCGAGAGTCGGGAGAAAGAATGAAGGTTTAGAAAATATTATGGGAAAATTCGGAGAAACACCAATAAATAACAATGGGAGAAGATTAATAGATTTTTGTATAATAAACGACTTATTAATTACGAACACAATATTTAAACACAAAGATATACATAAATACACAAGGGAGGTAAGAAGTCGAAACGAAAAATCAATTATAGACTACATTTTATGCAGTAAAGAACACCAAAAATATATATTAGACACAAGAGTTTATAGGAGCTACGAAATAGGAAGTGACCACTACCTAGTATATACTAAAGTGGATATAAGTGAAAACACGGGAAAAAGAGACACTAATAAAATTGGTATAAAGCTGAATAAAGAAATAATAAATACATATAAACTAAAAGAAGAAGATATAAAACAAAAATATATAGACCATATCGAATCAAGTCTAAGCAAATCATCTTTAAAAAATAAAAAAGATATAGAAGAACTATGGATGATTCAAAATTCACTAAATGAAGCAGCCAAACAAACATGCGGCACAAAAAGAATATATTTGAACAAAAAGCAAAGCAATTGGTGGAATAAAGAAATACAAATAGAAGTAAAACGCAAAAAACAGATGTGGAAAGAATACTTAAACTCACATGACATGGAAAAATACGAAAAATACAAAGAGCAAAGGACTAAAGTAAAGAAATTAGTAACAGAAGCAAAGAAACAATCATGGAATAATTTTGGACAGATACTTCAAAACAATTATAAAGAAAACCGCAAACTCTTCTTCAGAACAACAAAAGCAGCACGACGAGATAAGATTTCCCCGCTAAAACAAATTAAAGATACAAATGGACATATATTAACAGATAACGAGGAAATAATGAACAGGTGGAAACAACATTTCGAGGAACTAATGGAAATAAATTCTGGAATAACGCAAGACGGAATAAATCGGAGAATACCCACAGAATCACAAAACGATGAAATTATGCTAAGTGAAGTAGAGGAAGTATTAATAAAAATAAAATCCAATAAAGCACCAGGCCATGACAACATTAAGCCAGAACAACTAAAATATATGGGAGAAACAGCAATAAATTTACTGCACCAGCTACTAAATCAGTGCTGGAAACAATAAAATACCCAAAGATTGGGAAACAGCAGTAATACTACCATTATTTAAGAAAGGGGACAATCGAATTTGTGGTAATTACCGGGGAATTTCATTACTGTGCACAGCATCCAAAATCTACGAAACGATTTTAGAAAAGAAGTTACGAGCAGAACTAAAGGGGAAGCTTGAACCATCACAAAGCGGTTTCCAAAAAGGACATAGCATACAAGACCATATTTTCACTATAAACAACATGATTGAAAGAACGTTAAAGCACAACACCACGCTTCACATTTGTTTTATCGACTTACAAAAAGCATTTGACATGGTCCCGAGGAACATACTGTGGGAAATAATGGAGAACAAAGGTATTAAAAAAGAGCTGATATACGCAATACAGAGTATATATAAAACAACTAGGAACTACATTAGAACAGGCAACCATATATCAAAGGAGTTTGAATCTAGAAAAGGAGTAAGGCAAGGGGGTTCGCTAAGTCCGCTATTATTCATCACTTTCATGGATGAAATTATAAAAAGAGTAAAACCACATATAAGAGAAGTTCAGGTGGGGTATCTCAATTTAGAACCAGTGAAAGTTTCAGTATGCGCATTTGCGGATGATCTAGCCATCTTTGGCAGAACAGAAAAATAACTTCAATCAAACTTAAACGCGTGGCAAAAATAATTAAAGAAAGTGAATATGATAATAAATGAGCAAAAAACAAAAGTAATGTCCATCTCTAATAATGCAATAGACATAAACATAGAAATAAACAATAACAAAACAGAACAAGTCAGCAGCTACAAATACTTAGGAAACATAATAGAAAGTAAAGGACATCATGAAGAAAACATAAATCACAGAATAAAGCAAGCTAAGAAATGCTACTACACTAAAATGACGGTATATAAAACCATTTATCAACCAATACTAATTTTTGGTAGTGAAACATGGGTTATAAACAACAGACAACAAAGCAAAGTCCAAGCCGCAGAAATGAAATTTTTAAGAAGTGTTACAAAAATGGACAGAGTTAGAAGTGAGAAAATAAGAGAAGACCTCGAAATTAAATCAGTCTTACTAAAAATTGAAGAGAAAGAGCTACAATGGTTCGGACATCTTGTAAGAATGGAAGAAGATAGATCAGTTAAAAGAATTTGGAAATGTAAGACCCAAGGCAAGAAGAAAAGAGGAAGATCACAGAAGACTTGGGACGAAACCATAAATAAAATATTGGAAAAGAAAAACTCAGACATAAAAGAAGCAAGAACATTGGCACTAAACAGAAAAGAATGGCTAAATTTCACTAAACACAATTAAAAACAAATAGAATTAAAATTCAAAATTAAAATTAAAATTAAACACTCGACACCCGACATGGGTATAAGAGTTAATGATTATACATATAAAAATTAAACCACTCATCGGAAAAAATAAAATTATAATGTATCTTATGCCAAATATTATGTAGAGTTCAAATTTTGAAACAGAAAGGCATTATCTTTAACCGTGTAGGAGTGGCAAGCCAAAATGTAAAATTTGAACCCATTACAAAAATGACATTCTTTTTCATTTCTTATAAAAATTAAACCACTCATCGGAAAAATAAAATTATAATGTATCTTATGCCAAATTTTATGTAGAGTTCAAATTTTGAAACAGAAAGGCATTATTTTTAACCGTGTAGGAGTGGCAAGCCAAATTGTAAATTACAAAAATGAGACTGTCGCTACAACACTTGGCACATTTTTATACTGACAAAATACAACATTTATTTTTAAACAGTTTCACAAATATCAACGTAGAATTTCCCACAGCGATGGAAACTAGAAGAATTGGTGCAGAATTCGCAGCGGTGGTGGATTTATCAGCCCGGACCTGAAGTCCGGACCTGGAGGCTCGCTGGACACGTTCCCCAGATGTCCGGCGTGTCTGTCCCTCCGTACCAGCTCCGGACAGCTGTCTGCCACAATACAAACGCTTACAACGTGCACAGTTAAAAATATATGTACCTATTTACCTCCAAACATCGTCTGGAAGTGTTACTTCATTTTCCCTGGCTCGTAACTCCTCAACATTTACAAATATCTGCATTTGGTGACCAGATTTAGATTCCTCGAAGTTTAAAATACAAATCTTCTGATTTTCATACCTGTAGATGGTCTGGGATGAGAACCAGAAAGAATTTCCTCTTGTTGGGTAATCAGGTGTCAGTTCCTCCAATAACCTATAAAAGAAATTCAATGTTTATTTACATATTATGCATTACAACTATTCCTATTTGCACAGAATACATAAAATTAAATGCTGAAGTATGTCATGTATTCGAAAATACTCTAAATTCGTTAATAATAATAAATATTTTTATAAACAATGGCAAAAATGCAGTCATCTACATTACCGACATATGCAGGAAAAATTAACTCAAGCACTTTGCCATAGATGGCAGCACACATTTAGCTAAGGGCTGCTTTCCAAAATTCTAACAAGTGCTAGTGCTTCGTTCGACGTTACTTGAACACTCTGCACACTTGATTAGAGCACAGCCCCAATTTCTGAAAATTAATTATATCTGCCAAACTAATAAGAAGAAAAAATTAAAACTTCGTATCTGAGTTGTAGATACTAAGAAGCATCTATAAAAAAATACCAAAATTAAGGGGTGGCTACCAGATGTAGTTTACTTGAAGATTGTTCAGAAAAATAGTTCTACTTTCCATACCCATTAAGGGAAAAAATTTAAACTCTGTATCTGAGTAGTAGATACCAAGCGGCATCTATAAAAAATTTACCAAAAATTTGGGGTGGCTACAACATGTAGTTTACTTGAAGATTTTTCAGATAAACAGTTCTATTTTCCACACCCATTAAGGGAAAAAATTTAAACTCTGTATCTGAGTAGTAGATACTAAGCGGCATCTATAAAAAATTTACCAAAAATTTGGGGTGGCTACAACATGTAGTTTACTAGAAGAAAATTTTTCAAATAAAAGTTGTTTAGAATCCTATTCTCATCAAAAAAGCCTTATAAAGTTTTTCTCTAAAGTTAATAGTTTCCAAAATAGCAATTTTATTTGAAAATTCATTTCCTCCCTTAATATCAACCCTTAAGTGTTCAAATTTGGCCAGAGTCTAGCCCTATGTGTCTATTTTACGTATGCTAAATCTAAATCAAATCGGCAACAAAAAAATTCTCCCACACGTATACGAATTGCTGGATTTTTCAGTAGCCGAAATGCACGCACATAATACATCACTAAAAATAAGTAAACCACTCTAAGTAAAAGACGGAAATTATGTATAATGATTCATCATTTGATGCTGCATCTATAAAAAAATTAGGTATGATCTAAGACAATTCTTAGGGGTAGTTTACTTGAAGAAAATTCAGAAAATTATGCATAAACTCATACATTTTAATGGGTAAAATTCTGAACCATTGTATTTGGATCGAATATTAAGGCCTACATCTCTAAAAAAATAAGAAAAATTTAAAACAGCATTTAGGGGTTGAAAATTTCAAAAAAACAGTTCTATTTTAGACACCCATTAAGGGAAAAAATTGAAACTCTGTATTTGTGTAGTAGATACTAAGGGGAACCTATAAAAAATTTACCAAAATTAGAGGTGGCTACTACATGTAGTTTACTTGAAGATTTTTCAGAAAAACAGTTCTATTTTCCACACCCATTAAGGGAAAAAATTTAAACTCTGTATCTGAGTAGTAGATACTAAGCGGCATCTATAAAAAATTTACCAAAAATTTGGGGTGGCTACAACATGTAGTTTACTTGAAGATTTTTCAGAAAAACAGTTCTACTTTCTATACCCATTAAGGGAAAAAATTTAAACTCTGTATCTGAGTAGTAGATGATAAGGGGCATCTATACAAAAATTACCGCAATTTAGTGGTGGCTACAAGATGTAGTTTACATGAAGATTTTTTGAAAAATTAATTTTATTTCCTACCCCCATTAAGGAAAAAAATTGAAATTTTGCATCTAAGGTGCAAATGCTAAGATATGTCAATAAAAAAATTAAGAAAAATGTAGAGCACCCTTTAGGGGTTGAAAATTTTTCTCCGTAATGAAAAGCCGGAGAAGAAAATTTTTTAAATAAAAGTTATTTAGAATTATATTCATAGCAAAAAAGTCAAATAAAGTTTTTCTCTAAAGTTAATAGTTTCCAAAATAGCAATTTTATTTGAAAATTCATTTCCTCCCTTAATATCAACCCTTAAGTGTTCAAATTTGGCCAGAGTCTAGCCCTATGTGTCTATTTTACGTATGCTAAATCTAAATCAAATCGGCAACAAAAAAATTCTCCCACACGTATACGAATTGCTGGATTTTTCAGTAGCCGAAATGCACGCACATAATACATCACTAAAAATAAGTAAACCACTCTAAGTAAAAGACGGAAATTATGTATAATGATTCATCATTTGATGCTGCATCTATAAAAAAATTAGGTATGATCTAAGACAATTCTTAGGGGTAGTTTACTTGAAGAAAATTCAGAAAATTATGCATAAACTCATACATTTTAATGGGTAAAATTCTGAACCATTGTATTTGGATCGAATATTAAGGCCTACATCTCTAAAAAAATAAGAAAAATTTAAAACAGCATTTAGGGGTTGAAAATTTCAAAAAAACAGTTCTATTTTAGACACCCATTAAGGGAAAAAATTGAAACTCTGTATTTGTGTAGTAGATACTAAGGGGAACCTATAAAAAATTTACCAAAATTAGAGGTGGCTACTACATGTAGTTTACTTGAAGATTTTTCAGAAAAACAGTTCTATTTTCCACACCCATTAAGGGAAAAAATTTAAACTCTGTATCTGAGTAGTAGATACTAAGCGGCATCTATAAAAAATTTACCAAAAATTTGGGGTGGCTACAACATGTAGTTTACTTGAAGATTTTTCAGAAAAACAGTTCTACTTTCTATACCCATTAAGGGAAAAAATTTAAACTCTGTATCTGAGTAGTAGATGATAAGGGGCATCTATACAAAAATTACCGCAATTTAGTGGTGGCTACAAGATGTAGTTTACATGAAGATTTTTTGAAAAATTAATTTTATTTCCTACCCCCATTAAGGAAAAAAATTGAAATTTTGCATCTAAGGTGCAAATGCTAAGATATGTCAATAAAAAAATTAAGAAAAATGTAGAGCACCCTTTAGGGGTTGAAAATTTTTCTCCGTAATGAAAAGCCGGAGAAGAAAATTTTTTAAATAAAAGTTATTTAGAATTATATTCATAGCAAAAAAGTCAAATAAAGTTTTTCTCTAAAGTTAATAGTTTCCAAAATAGCAATTTTATTTGAAAATTCATTTCCTCCCTTAATATCAACCCTTAAGTGTTCAAATTTGGCCAGAGTCTAGCCCTATGTGTCTATTTTACGTATGCTAAATCTAAATCAAATCGGCAACAAAAAAATTCTCCCACACGTATACGAATTGCTGGATTTTTCAGTAGCCGAAATGCACGCACATAATACATCACTAAAAATAAGTAAACCACTCTAAGTAAAAGACGGAAATTATGTATAATGATTCATCATTTGATGCTGCATCTATAAAAAAATTAGGTATGATCTAAGACAATTCTTAGGGGTAGTTTACTTGAAGAAAATTCAGAAAATTATGCATAAACTCATACATTTTAATGGGTAAAATTCTGAACCATTGTATTTGGATCGAATATTAAGGCCTACATCTCTAAAAAAATAAGAAAAATTTAAAACAGCATTTAGGGGTTGAAAATTTCAAAAAAACAGTTCTATTTTAGACACCCATTAAGGGAAAAAATTGAAACTCTGTATTTGTGTAGTAGATACTAAGGGGAACCTATAAAAAATTTACCAAAATTAGAGGTGGCTACTACATGTAGTTTACTTGAAGATTTTTCAGAAAAACAGTTCTATTTTCCACACCCATTAAGGGAAAAAATTTAAACTCTGTATCTGAGTAGTAGATACTAAGCGGCATCTATAAAAAATTTACCAAAAATTTGGGGTGGCTACAACATGTAGTTTACTTGAAGATTTTTCAGAAAAACAGTTCTACTTTCCATACCCATTAAGGGAAAAAATTTAAACTCTGTATCTGAGTAGTAGATGATAAGGGGCATCTATACAAAAATTACCGCAATTTAGTGGTGGCTACAAGATGTAGTTTACATGAAGATTTTTTGAAAAATTAATTTTATTTCCTACCCCCATTAAGGAAAAAAATTGAAATTTTGCATCTAAGGTGCAAATGCTAAGATATGTCAATAAAAAAATTAAGAAAAATGTAGAGCACCCTTTAGGGGTTGAAAATTTTTCTCCGTAATGAAAAGCCGGAGAAGAAAATTTTTTAAATAAAAGTTATTTAGAATTATATTCATAGCAAAAAAGTCAAATAAAGTTTTTCTCTAAAGTTCATAGTTTCCAAAATAACAATTTTATTTGAAAATTTATTTCCTCCCTTAATATTAACCCTTAAGTGCTCAAATTTGGCCAGACTCTAGCCCTATGTGTCCATTTTATGTATGCGAAATTTGAATCAAATCGGTAACAAAAAAAATTCTCCCACACTTATACGAATTGCTGGATTTTTCAGTAGCCGAAATGCACGCACATAATACATCATTAAAAGCAAGTAAACTACTTTAAATAAAAGATGGAAATTATGTATAATGATTCATCATTTGATGCTGCATCTATAAAAGAATTAGGTATAATCTAAGACAATTCTTAGGGGTAGTTTACTTGAAGAAAATTCAGAAAATTATGCATAACTCATACATTCTTATGGGTAAAATTCTGAAACATTGTATTTGGATTGAACATTAAGGCCTACATCTATAAAAAAATAAGAAAAATTTAAAACAGCATTTAGGGGTTGAAATTTTCAAAAAAAAAAACAGTTTTATATTCCACACCCATTTAGGAAAAAAATCTAAACTCTGTATCTAAGTGGCAGATACTAAGAAGCATCTATAAAAAAATTACCAAAAATTAGGGGTGGCTACAACATGTAGTTTACTTGAGGATTTTTCAGAAAAACAGTTCTATTTTCCACACCCATTAAGGGGAAAAATTTAAACTCCGTATCTGAGTAGTAGATACTAAGGGGCATCTACAAAAAATTTACAAAAAATTAGGGGTGTCTACAACAAGTAGTTTACTTGAAGATTTTTCAGAAAAAGTTCTATTTTCCACATCTATTACGGGAAAAAAATTAAACTCTGTATCTGAGTAGTATATATTAAGGGGCATCTATAAATAAATTACCAAAAATTATGGATAGCCACAGGGAGTACAAAATGGGAAATGATTTTTTGATTATTTGATACATATGTTACATGCATATTTACAGCTCAACCGCTCATGTAATTCATATCTAATGTAATTTGTATTTTATTCACAATTTAATATAGATTCTTAAATCTCAGTTATATATCTTTACTCGTTCAAAAGTTATAAACAAAAAACTAAAGAAGGAACCCAACAGATAGTTGTCAAATAATCTTTTCAACTTTAGGTGTCTATATCTCAAGAACGAGAATAGTTATTTATGGTAGAAGTGTGTTACATTACAGATAAGTCACGTGGGAAAAGTGTAGCTCACGAGGCCGTTTTGGTATTTTTTCAAGTGACTTAGGTAATTAACACACGTGTGCCATACAACATTTTATCCAACACATTTTAATCATTGATATAAAATACATATAAGATTTTTGACAGATGGAATTTCGAAATGACATTTAGGAACAAAATAGTGCAGAGAAGGTTTTATAACGTAGTTACCTTAGACTAGGAATAGTGGGGAGACAGGGCATACTGTGTAAGTCGCCGTAACACGGAATTCAAAATCATCAGAGCGATTTTGAGCCTTAATAACATGTCGAAATCAGCTGAAACATTCTACTCGACCAGTACGTATTTATTATACTTTTATAATAATTTATATTGATATTTATAATAAAAAATATATTATTAATAAATTAACAGTTTATTAAAATGTTATGTATTAAATTATATGCTCTATTTATTACAGAAAAGTGTAGCGTGTAATATAACATTTCATACTACACTTGGGTAATATGAGTAGTATATTATATGTAGTATCACACGTATAATGTACCCATATTTCAATAGTTGTAGATAAAAGATATTTATGTTCTGTTTGAAAATTTCCTCTTGTTGGATAGTCAGCTGTCAGTTCCTCCAATAACCTATAAAAAAATTCATATTACAAATTACAACTATTTCTTTTTGCACTTACATAAAATTAAATGCATATGTATGTGTAGTATTCCAAAATACTCTAAATTCGTTAGTAATAATAAATATTTTTATAAACACTAGCACCAAAATGCAGTCATCTTTATTACCGACAACTGCAGGTTTAATTATTTCAAGCTCTTTTTAACAGATAGCAGCACGCTTAGCTAAGGGCTGTTTTCCAAACTCTACCTAGTGCTAGTGCTTCGTTCCGACGTCACTTGAACACTCTAAGCACTTGATTAGAACACAGCCCAAATTTCGGAAAATTAATTATATCTTCTAAAGTAATGAGAAGATAAAATTAAAACTTCGTATCTGAGTCGTAGATACTAAGGGGCATCTATAAAAAAATTACCAAAATTTAGGGGTTGCTACTAGATGTAGTTTACTTGAAGATTTTTCAGAAAAATCACTGTAATTCCCACACCCATTTAGGGAAAAAATTTAAACTTTGTATCTGTATTGTAGATACTAAGGGGCACCTATAAAAAAGTACCAAAATTTAGGGGTGGCTACTAGATGTAGTTTACTTGAAAATTTTTCAGAAAAATCACTCTTATTTCCACACTCATTTAGGCAAAAAATTAAAACTTCCTATCTGAGTTGTAGATACTAAGGGGCATCTATAAAAAAATTACCAAAATTTAGGGGTGGCTACTAGAAGTAGTTTACTTGAAGATTTTTCAGAAAAATCACTGTAATTCCCACACCCATTTAGGGAAAAAATTGAAACTTTGTATCTATATTGTAGATACTAAGGGGCACCTATAAAAAATTACCAAAATTTAGGGGTGGCTACTAGATGTAGTTTACTTGAAGATTTTTCAGAAAAATCACTGTAATTCCCACACCCATTTAGGGAAAAAATTAAAACTTTGTATCTATATTGTAGATACTAAGGGGCACCTATAAAAATTACCAAAATTTAGGGGTGGCTACTAGATGTAGTTTACATGAAGATTTTTCAGAAAAATCACTCTTATTTCCACACCCATTTAGGCAAAAAATTAGAACTTCCTATCTGAGTTGTAGATACTAAGGGGCATCTATAAAAAAATTACCAAAATTTAGGGGTGGCTACTAGAAGTAGTTTACTTAAAGATTTTTCAGAAAAATCACTCTTATTTCCACACCCATTTAGGCAAAAAATTAAAACTTCCTATCTGAGTTGTAGATACTAAGGGGCATCTATAAAAAAATTATCCAAAATTTAGGAGTAGCCACAAGGAGTATAAAAATGAAAATGTTTCTTATATTATTTGAAACATGTAAGTCACATGCATTTTACAGCTCAACCACTCATGTAATTCAAATCTAATGAATTGTTTTCTGGTTGTATTTTATTCATAATTTAATGTTTATTCTTCATTTTTAAGTACGATATTTTTACTTTTTTTAAGTTTTTATAGTGTACTTCACGGATTCGAAGTCCGTTTTGCGCAGAAACACCCTGTTCTCGCTTAATTCGCAAAAATAGGTCATTTTTAATTGTGGTGAATGTAGGCAATACCCAACACGCCCTTGTGTCACCAATATATAAATATACGAGATTAGTTCTTATATGATATTTTTTGATTGCTTATAAATGTTAAACCACTCATCGGAAAAAATAAAGGTATAATGTATCTAATGCCAAAATCATGTAGAATACAAATTTTGAAACAGAAAGGCGTTATCTTTAACTCTGTACGAGTGGGAAACCAAAAGGTAAATTACAAAAATGATATTTTTCAGTAAGTTGTTCCTTCAGTTCTTTGGCAGCCTGGAACTCCGGGTAAAGACAAAACCGATCAAGACATACAAAACACTTAAAACTAATAAGAAACACTTCTGTTCTTCAAATTTGTCAATATTTGATTAAAAGTGCAGAGTTTACAACTCACTGTCGCTACAACACTTGACTCATTTTTATGTCTTGATACTCACAAAATACGACATGTCTGCTGTCTGCAATAATACAAACATGTCTTAAGCTACATTACTTTTGGAGCTGGAAGGAAGGAATAAGAAACACTTTGCCTGTAAATACTTTATTGAAAAAGGAAATACACATTTAAGGAAAAAATAAATACAATAGAATTGTTTGGCAAATTTTTGGGACTTGGATTTGGATGGAATTCTATTCCAAATTTATAAATTTATTCACGTATTTACCTCTGAACTTCGTCTGGAAATGTTTACTTTCCCTGACTCGTAACTCCTCAACGGTTACAAATATCTTCATTTTGTGGCCAGATTCAGATTCCTCGTGGTTTATGACATAAACCATGTGATTTTGTTGCCTGGAGATGGTCTGGTATGAGAACCAGAAAGGATTTTCTCTTGTTGGGTAGTCAGATGTCAGTTCATACAATAACCTATAAAAAAAATTCAATTAAATGCAGAAGTATATCTTGTATTCGAAAATACTCTAAATTCGTTAATAATAACAAATATTTTTATAAACACTAGCACCAAAATGCAGTCATCTTTATTACCGACATATACAGGATAAATTAGTTGAAGTCCTTTGCCATAGATGGCAGCACACTTAGCTAAGGGCTGTTTTCCAAACTCTACCTAGTGCTAGTGCTTCGTTTCAACGTCACTTGAACACTCTAAACACTTGATTAGAAAACAGCCCAAATTTTGAAAAATTAATTATATCTCCCAAACTAATAAGAGGAAAAAAATAGAACTTTGTATCTGAGTTGTAGATACTAAGGGGCATCTATAAAAAAATTACCAAAGTTTAGAGGTGGCTACAATATATAGTTTACTTAAAGATTTTTCAGAAAAATCACTCTAATTCTCATACCCATTCAAGGAAAAAAATTAAAACTCTGTATCTGAGTAGTAGATACTAAGGGGCATCTATAAAAAAAATTACCAAAATTTAGGGATGGCTACTAGATATAGTTTACAAAAAATTTTTTCAGAAAAATCACTCTAATTCCCATAGCCATTTAAGGAAAAAATTAAAACTTTGTATCTGAATTGTAGATACTAAGGGGCATCTATAAAAAAATTATCAAAATTTATGGGTGGCTACAACATGTAGTTTACTTGAAAATTTTTCATAAAAACAGTTCTATTTTCCACACCCATTAAGAGAAAAATTTAAACTCTGTATCTGAGTAGAAGGTAATAATGGACATCTATATAAAATATCAAAAACTATGGATAGCCACAAGGAGTACAAAATGGAAAATGATGTTTTGATTATTTGATACATTTGTCACATGTATTTTTACAGCTTCACCTCTCATGTAATTCATATCTAATGTAATGTTTTCTGGTTGTACATTATTCATAATTTAATATAGATTCCAAATTTTTAAATCTCAGTTCGATATCTTTACTCTTTCAAAAGTTATAAATAAAAAACTAAAGAAGGAACCTAACAGAAAGTATTTTGTCAAATAATCTTTTCAACTTTAGGTGTCCATATCTCAAGAACGAGAAAAGATATTTAAATTTTGTTTGAAAATTTGGAATCTGCGCAGTAAGTAGTACTTATAACCATTATTGGGTTTATGAAATATGAGAGACCCAACAATATCTTGGAATGTATAACGTTATGTCTAGAAGTAACCTATGTGTAGGGGTGTTCATATTAAGTGGGTGATTTTTTTTTTGGTTGTATACCCGTATTTCTACCTCGTAGATTCCGAATCTGGTGATCAAATTTCTCTACAACCTGTAGTTCTTACGTAATCCACTAATTATCTTTATTGTTAAATAACTCCTCTAATTACAACCCCTTCTTCTTTATTATTGCATTAAAAATATTCATATTTGCACAAAATACATAAAATTAAATGCAAAAGTATGTCTTGTGCTCGAAAATACTCTAAATTTGTTAATAATAATAAATATTTTTATAAAAGACAGCTCCAAAATGCTGTCAGCTATATTACCGACATATGTAAATTTAATTAGTTCGAGCACTTTGCCACAGATGGCAGAATTTAGTTAGTTCGTGCCATTGGCAACAGATGGCTACCGGAGGCTGTTTTCCACAATGCTACCTAGGGTTAATGCTTCGTTCGGACATCACTCGAACACACTAAACACTTGTTTAGAACACAGCCCAGCTTTCAGAAACTTAATTGTATCTCTTAAACGCATGGAAGGAAAAAGTTAAAACTTTGTATCTGAGTTTTTAATAGAATGGGGCATCTATAAAAAAATTACCAAAATTGAGGAATGGGTACAAGATGTAGTTTACTTGAAGATTTTTCAACAAAATAATTCTATTTCCCATACCTATCAAGTGAAAAAAGTTTAACTTTGTATCTGAGTTGTATATTCTAAAGGACATTTATAAAAAAATTACCAAAAATTAGAGGTGGTTACAAGATGTTTACTTCTTTATTATTGCATTAAAAATATTCATATTTGCATAAAATACATAAAATTAAATGTAAAAAGTATATCTTGTGCACGAAAATACTATAAATTAGTTAATATTAATAAATACTTTCATAATTAGCAACTCCAAAAAGCTGTTACCTATATTACCGACATATGTAAATTTAATTAGTTCGAGCATTTTGCTACAGATGGCAGAATTTAGTTAGTTCGTGCCGTTGGCAACAGATGGCTACTGGAGGCTGTTTTCCACAATGTTACCTAGAGTTAATGCTTCGTTCAGTCGTCACTTGAATACACTAAACACTTGATTAGAACACAGCCCAGCTTTTAGAAAATATCTCCCAAATGCATGAAAGGAAAAAATTGAAACTTTGTATCTGAGTTTGTGATGCTATGGGGCATTTATAAAAAAATTACCAAAATTAAGAATGGCTACAAGATTTAGTTTACTTGAAGAATTTGCAGAAAAATAATTCTATTTCCCATACCCATCAAGTAAAAAAAAAATTAACTTTGTATCTGAGTTGCATATTCTAAAGGGCATTTATAAAAAAATTACCAAATATTAGAGGTGGCTACAACATATAGTTTACTTGAAGAATTCCCAAAAAAAATGATCTATTTTCCACACCCATGAAAAGAAAATATTAAAACTTTGTATATAAATTGTATATACTAAGGTGTATTTATAAAAAAATTATGAAAAATCTAGAGCACCCTTTAGGGGTTGAAAATTTTTCTCGAAAATGAAAAGTCGTAGTAGAAATTTTTTTAAATAAAAGTTGTTTAGAAACCTGTTCTCATCAAAAAAGCTTAATAAAGTTTTTCTTTAAAGTTAATAGTTTCCAAAATAGCAATTTTATTTGAAAACTCATTTCCTCCCTTAATATCGACCCTTAGGTGCCCAAATTTGGCCAGAGTCTAGCCCTATGTGTCTATTTTACGTATACCAAATTTGAATCAAATCAAATACAAAAAGAAGTTTTACACGTATACGAATTGTTGGATTTTTCAGTAGCTGAAATGTACACACATAACATGTATAAGGGTGCTTATATTAAGGGGTGATTCATACATGTTACCCCACTAACTCGACAGCGTAGATTCCGAAACTGACGCCCAAACTTCGATATGACCCACAGGTCTTATATAATCCACCACTTAAATTATCAACATTTAATAACTACCCTATTATCAACCTCTAGAGGTTCTAATTTTAAACTTTACTTGAGCAAGTGAGTAGTTCCAGGAGTTGTAGATAGATGGCATAGGCGTTCAGTTTTTGAGTTAAATTGAAAACCGAGTGAAATATGAATTCGTGTTGTTCAGACAAGTACTGCCAATTTATTTTAGAGCTGATAATTTAGTTGGCCAGTACAGAAGTGAGAAATTGAAATTTGAAATAAATATTAAACAAAGTATAAAATTTAACATGTAGGAGATAAGTATTTGATGATTTTATGAAAATTTGACTGTCTTAAAAAATGTCTAACTCAAAAACTACGAGTCTGTGATTTTTTTCACTATTTTTCTCGTAATGTAGAGGGTTGAAATAATAGGATAACATACTTTTCGCTAAAATATAGACGGGGTCAATTTTTCATAATTTGAAGACAATATGACTGTCTTAAAAAGTGTCTAAGTCAAAAACTACGGTTCTGGGATTTTTTTCACTATTTTTCCCGTAATGTAGAGGGTTGAAATAATAGGATAACATACTTTCCGCTCAAATATAGAAGGGGTCAATTTTTCATAATTTGAAGGCAATATGACTGTCTTAAAAATTGTTTAAGTCAAAAACTACGGCTCTGGGAATGTTTTCACTATTTTTCCCGTAATGTAGAGGGTTGAAATAATAGGATGACATACTTTTCGTTAAAGAAATAGAGGTGGTCATTTTTTTAAGATTTTAAGACATTTTGACTGTCTTAAGAAGTGTCTTTTTAAAGACCCACAAAAAATTTCAAAGCAATCGATTTTGAAATAAAGAGTCTATAAATAGATATGTCTAGTGATGTTGAAGAAATTAAAAGATTGTTTTTTTTTAATAATTGTTACAACAAATGTGAAATAAATATTAATTATGTTTCTGTTGTAATTACCTGGTCAGCCGAGAAATCAAAGACATCAGTTGAAGATCCTGTAAAGCAAAAATACAAGTAAAACACAATGTAAAAGGAAATTAAATAGAAAAGTCGTCTACTTAAAAATGGCTTTTATAATATATGAATACTCAAGTGGCCAGTATAGTAGTTACTAGACTCCTCAATAGATGGCACATGCATTCACTTTTCGCATTAAATAGAAACTTGGCTTCGAAAACGAAATCATTGGAACAGACAAGTCGTTTACTTGAAAATTGTATATAAAATATATGAATACTCAGCTGGCCAGTGCAGTAGTTACTAGAATGCTTAATAGATGGCATATGCATTCACATTTTAAAATAAACTGATAATTTGAAGTAGGTACATCCCTTAAAATTACATAACATGGACCCCTTAAAATTACATAACAATTTTTCAAGATTTAACAAAAATTTGATTGTCTTAAAAAGTGTATCAGTCAAAAACTACGGCTCTGGGATTTTTTTACTATTTTTCCTGTAATAGAGAGGGTTGAAATAATAGGATAATGTAACAAGATGAAAAAACGACAAGGCTTTTCATCTTGTTACGGCTTGTCATAGTTTCTGAGGTCTATGACTCTGGTGTTGGTAGATCAGCAAAATGCTGACTTCAGCAAATAGCAACGGTCGTCTTTGCTGATTAAGCAGACTATGATAATACCGGCCAGAACACGACGCATAGATTCAGAACAATGGATTTAATTATATCTTCTGCGAAGATATAATTAAATCTTCAAGGGGTGGTAATGTAACAGTAATTGACGAATTATTCCAAATCATTATTGTTTGATAGATTTCATAATATAAATTGCGCGTTAACAAAAATGCACCGTGGACAAGTTACATTTCGTAAAGTTTAATAACCTATTGACGTTTTGTAACTTATCCACGTGATGTGCGTAATAGTTACATTGCCAACCCTAGCACTTTTTAGGATATAAATAGGATTTAATTTAATAGAGTTAGTGCAGTCAGCGTCAATAGAGTCGGTTAAGCAGAGTAGAGTCTTAAGTGGTAAGTTGATGTTGTCGCAATGTAGTCAACGACTCAGTAGCAGTCATCTGACATGGTTCAGACTGACTTTAGTCCAGAGTGACTAGCTCTGTAGTATTTGTTTTGGTGTTCTTATTGTAAATAATGTAAATAAATTTAAAGTTAGTTAAAGCAAATATGTGTGTGCCATGTTGTCGTTATTATGGGTTCATCTGGGTCATCAGTTAGCATCATCATGTCCTCCTCAAAGTAAAAATGACAACATTCATCGCCTTCATCGTCGTCAACCCCCACTGTTACAATAACATAGTTTTCGCTAAAAAATACATTCAAATTTAAATACTTTTTGATCTTGTTCTTTGGATATGACTTTGTTTATAAAAAGAAATTATTTACTACTTTATCTTCAAAAGTTATTTGCATAATTTGTATATAAAAATGCATAATTATCAAAACATTGTTGCAGTTTGTAAAAATGTATCCTGCAGTTCAATTTGAATAAAAACTTCGTTTAGACAGACGTTTCAGACAAATGTTAATAGATAGTTTAAAGATTTTATAAATGTTTTATTTTCAAAAATCGATCGACTGGTTTTCAAAATATCATTGTTAAAATTTTTAATCGGTCGCTATTTTGTTATTTGATAAAATAGAAAATAATTCTAAATAAAATTTTAGAGAACCGAAAGCAAATGCTGAAAATTTTTGTATTTTTTTAAATATTCCTTAAAATAAGAGAGTAATGACAATTTTTTAAAAAACAAAAGAACGCCAATAACTATTGGGGTTTCAAATAAAAAATTTGAACTAAGAAAAGTTGCTTGTTTCAATGAGTTCTAACTGCCCTATCTATAACTAATAATATTAGCGAATAACATAAGATAAAAAAGCTCTATTGTTGTAATTTAAATGTATTGTTTGCTAGAAGTTTTCTTTAGAGTTGTATCCGAACAAAAAACCTTCAAAAAATTCTTCCTTAAAGTCAATCCACCCCAAGATCCAAAATCCCAAGTAAAAATTTATTTCTTACCTTCAAATCAACCCCTAGGGGCTCAACTTAGTCAGACACTAACTCTACGTCTCTGGCGTCTACCAAGCTTGAACCAAATCGGCAACAAACTATCTTGAAATAAGGGTTGCATGTGTGTCCACCCCCTAAATCAACCCCTAGGATTTCAAATCCAGGGCCTAAACTTAGTCCTGACCCTTCGTTCTTACTTAATTCACACGTTTGTAACAACTACTGACTTCTAGACATCGGGTACTGCGTTTATACAAATCAGAACTTATTACACAATAATTTGTTAGTGTTTATTTAAAAGCAGACAATTATTGACAAGAGGGAAGCACTATAACCGTTATAGAAACTATGTAGTATTGAAATATAAATATATTTAGTACAAATTCACCTCTGTTGTTATTATTATTGTGAAACACAGTTTGTTTACCAAGCACTACAAGCTGTAGCTCTATTCTAAACGTCTACATGTACTACCACTGCAATTATCACTAAATCTACTTGAGTTATTACCTGGAGCTACATTTAGAAGCCAAACGTTGTCTGTAAACCGGTTCTTGTAGCTGTGTTGGCTTCAAAACCAGTTTGACGAGTTGTAGAACTAGTTTTGTTGACTGCAAACCGGTTTTATTTGTGTCCACCCACAAAAAACTGGTTTTAAATACACACTTATTGTTTTAAAGCACTACACATGTAATATTAATGTTGTTTTGTTGTTGTTTACTGCAGTTAACGACGAAATGTCACTTTTGTTGTTGTTATTGTGTCGGCCATCTTATCCCCACTACCTGTGACCTTGACACCTGATATTTATATTTATTATTGCTTATTACACTCTATAAAATATGTATAATTATATACTATAGTTTATAATATGAGTTATACTTTAATCTGGAATAATAATTTGACTTATTTAAATGATATTAACAATATTTAGAACTATTTTATTATTTAGGGAAAGTTACAAATTAAATATCATCATGAGTGCATTATAAATTTTGTAAGGGTGGAATAAAAAAAAAATTAATATAAATACACATGTATTCAATAAACATAGTTATTATTTTTGTTACCTGTACCTAAAAATGCCAAGATATGCTGTAATATTTATATTCTTTAATTAATTTTCGTACAGACAAAAACTGATAAAGAAATTGATTAATAACCAAAATAATAACATGAATTGTTAGTAAGATTATCAAAATTTGAATTGCAATAAAAATGTGTTGAGAACAATATTTTTTATGAATTCAAATTCAGCTGTAGATTATAAATATTAAAATATAATTGTAGCAAACATATGGACATTAAAATTCAACAATAAAAACTAGTATTTACTTATTACTGCTTTATAGACATTAAGCTTTACTTATAAAGAATGTGTGTTGTATATTCAACTGTGTTTTTATTACTTAACCAATATTTCGTAAAGAAAAAATCTGGGAAGAAAATGTTTCAAATAAAACTTACACGTATTTATGTCCTCTATAATAAACCCTTATAAAGTTTTCGCTTAAAATCAACCCTTTCATAATTAAGGGGTTGATTTTAGGCAACACCCATGACGAATTTGTTGCACCAATACATAAATATAGGCGTAGTTTTTATCTGAAAGAATAAAATCAGTAAATGTGTTGTTGTGTTTTTAGTTTTTTATGATTTGTTAGCTTTCTACGCTTATATATTTAACGTCTAATTTTATTCCAAGATAAGTTACTTCATCTTTTTGTTCTAATGGTATTAATTTGAATTGGTGGACATATTAAATTTCTGTTTATGAATGTAATGTGTGCAGATTTGTTACTAAATTGGCAAAAATATTTAAAAACAAAAAGAAAACAAATAGATTTGAAATTAAAAAAAATTACTGGCTTCTAGAAAAAAAAAACCACAACTTTCATTAAAAATAAATTACTACTCACAAATCATTATCCCCATCTGTACTTATGGTATTCAATTATGGGGTTGTGCCAAAATTTCTAATATTAACATTATACAAAATTCGCAAAACAAAATCGTAAGAATGATAGCACAAGCCCCATGGTATGTTAGTAACCACACGCTACATAAGGACCTCAAAATTAAATAAGAGAAAGATCAGATTCAGGAATTTGCCATAATACACCAGAACAAAATAGACAACCATTGTAATGAACTAGCTATAAATTTACTTAATAATGAAGAAGATTTAAGACGCCAAAAAAGAACCAAGTCATTGGATTTAGTATTTTAATAAAATTTATTGTAATTTAAAAAGAGAAAAGCTAGTTCTAAATCAATTTTTAATAAACAAAAACAAAAAATATATACAGGGTGAGTCTGGGAAGACGCTACCCCCTTCAACTTTTTTATTATAAGTAATAGAAAAAAATGGCTCATATAAAAATTTTATGATTTTACATATACTATTTGATGGCAGATGTAAATATTTTTTATAAAGACAGGTTTACAAGATACGACTATCAACTTTTATTTAAATCCATTCAAGACAACACATTGTTTTCTCTCTTTCAAGTATGAAATGAACCAACGAAGCAAATTGCCATGTATACCTATTTCGGCTAATCTGTAAATTAATATGTCGTGAGGCAGTTTGTCAAAAGCTTTTGAAAAATCGGTATATATGGCATCGACCTCAATCTGATCATCCATAGCCTTTAAAATATAATCCGTCTACTCAAGAAGGTTGGTTTCAACTGTACGCCGGGGAACAAATCCATGTTGTTCAGGGATAATAATATTTTTTACAAATGCGTAGAGATTCCTATAAATAAGTGTTTCAAAAATTTTCTCAAATATACATAATTTTGATATAGGTCGATAGTTTTCTACCATGCCTTTATTACCGGATTTATGTATAGGTTTTTTAATTATAACAAATTAAATTACATTTGCGCTAGCAAATGGAAAACACACATTATTGATATATGTGCAAATACTACATATTTTTAAACTATTTATGCACATTTTTATATATAATGGGAGTCTACTTGAGTATTTTTTATGTAAAAGTACTCCATAGGTTTCCTAATTATAACAAATTAAATTACGTTTGCGCTAGCGAATGGAAAACACACATTATTGATATATGTGCAAATACTACATATTTTTAAACTATTTATGCACATTTTTATATATAATGGGAGTCTATTTGAGTATTTTTTATGTAAAAGTACTCCATAGGTTTCCTAATTATAACAAATTAAATTACGTTTGCGCTAGCAAATGGAAAACACACATTATTGATATATGTGCAAATACTACATATTTTTAAACTATTTATGCACATTTTTATATATAATGGGAGTCTCTTTGAGTATTTTTTATTTAAATGTACCCTACAGGTTTCTTAATTATAACAAATTTATTTACGATTGCGCTAGCGAATGGAAAACACACATTATTGATATATGTGCAAATACTACATATTTTTAAACTATTTATGCACATTTTTATATATAATGGGAGTCTATTTGAGTATTTTTTATGTAAAAGTACTCCATAGGTTTCCTAATTATAACAAATTAAATTACGTTTGCGCTAGCAAATGGAAAACACACATTATTGATATATGTGCAAATACTACATATTTTTAAACTATTTATGCACATTTTTATATATAATGGGAGTCTATTTGAGTATTTTTTATGTAAATGTACCCCATAGGTTTTTAATTATAACAAATTCATTTACGTTTGCGGTAGCAAATCGAAAACACACATGATTGATATATGTTCAAATACTACATATTTTTACACTATTTATTGCACACCTAAATAGTGTGAAAATGTTTCCTCTGTGTAAACGTTAAGTGGCGTGCAAAACAGGTCTTCACTATTTTTTACACAAATATATTTTCTTATAAGGTTGGTATTGATTTCAAACAAGAATTAGAACGAACATCCATTATTTGAGTTGAAAGGCGGCAGGGGGTGCTGGCGGGGGTTTTCAAAATTTCCTCATGAAAAAAAATAAATTAATTAAACAAATCTGAAAATATTTGTATAATTTTATTACAATGTTCAATATGCTACCGCACAGGTCCGTACGTAGAATATTTTTATCAATTTTACTGAAACCTAAGCAAAATACTTTTTATGATATTTTTATAAAACCAAAATTTAAGTACTTTAGACATAATGATAGAGTTATCTTTATATTATCGTAAAAGCAACGGCTATTTTGAGTTCAGATACTCGCTTTAAATTATACATTTCAGCTCGCTAGTCTATCAGTTAATATCATTGTACCCTACCAACAACGAGCTCTTCTTCAGAGAGGTGCTTTACCTTACTGAATTGTTACTGGATTTTGCTGACTGGATATTTTAAATTAAGATATTTGCTTTAAACTAAACATTTTATTTAACAAGTTCCTAATTTCATATTATACTCTACAAACAACGAGCTCTACTTCAGAGAGGTACTTTATCCTACTGAATTGTTACTAGATTTTGATAACTGGCTAATTTAGATTAAGATATTTGCTGCAAACTAAACATTGGACCTCGCAAGTCCCTACATTAATATTGTACTCTACCAACAACGAACTCTTCTTCCAAAAGGTTATTTACCCTAGTAAATTGTTACTAGATTTTGCGTACAGGCTAATTTAAATTCAGATACTCGCTTCAAAATAAACAATTAAGCTCGCAAGTCCATCAGTTAATATAATTTTACCCTAACAACAACAAGCTTTCCTTCAACAAGTGGCGCAATTATAAATACTCGGTTAGTAAGGATATAATAAATATAGTTAGAGTAAAGTAACTCTCTAGAGAGGTCTACGTCTTTCATATGCGGGTGCTTGATGTACTAGGTAATAGTAAGCCCATAGCGAAATTATAAATACTCGGTCAACAAGGATATATTAAATATCAATAGAATAAAGTAACTTTCTGTAGAGGTCTACGTCTTTAATAGGCGTGTGCTTGATGTACTAGATGATAGTAAGCTCGAATATGAAATTTAAAGCAAGTGGCGCAATTATCTATGAATACTCGGTCAGCAAGGATTTGTTACATATCTGTAGACTAAAGTAACTCTCTAGGGAAGTGTACGTATTTCATATGCGGGTGCTCAAGGTACTAGGTGATAACAAGCTAAGCACAGATATGAAATTTAAAGCACGTAGCGCAATTATAAATACTCAGCAAGGATATGTTAAATATCACTAGAGTAAGGTAACTGTCTGGAGGGGTCTATGTCTTTTATATGCGGGTACTTGATCTTCTAGATGATGTAGAGTAAAGTACCTCTCTGGGGAAGTGTATGTATTTCATATGTGGGCGCTTAATGTACTAGGTGATAGTTATAGCTCGGATATGAAATTTAAAGCAAGTGGCGCAATTATCTAACAACACTCAATCAGCAAGGATTTGTTAAATATCTGCAGAGTAAAGTACCTCTCTGGAAGAGGACATCATATTGATACTTTACAAAATAATGTCGCACCTAATTTGGAGAGGAAATATTAAATTTGAATCGATTCCATCTATAAGCGAATATCTGAATTTAAAATGGACAGTCTGCAAAATCTAGTATTAAGTCATCAGAGTAAAGTACCTTTCTCAAGGAGAGGTCGTTGTTGATTGGGTACAACGATATTAACTTATGTACTAGCGAGTTTAAATGTTTAATTTGAAGCGAATTACTTAATTTAAAATAGCAAGGCAGAAAAATTTAGAAAATAATTCACTAGAGTAAAGTACCTCTTTGAAGGAGAGCTCGTTGTTTGTTAGGTACAATGATATTAATTTTGTGACTAGCGAGCTTAAATTTTCTATTTGAAGGAAAAGTTTTAGTTTACTATAGCCAGTCAGCAAAATCAAGTAATAATACACAAGAGTAAAGACCTCTCCGAAGGAGAGCACGTTGTTGGAAGAGTACAATGATATTAATTTAGGGACTAGCTAGTTTAAATGTTACGTTTGAAGCGATTATATTAATTTAAAATAGCCAGTCAGCAAAATCTAGTAATATTTCACTAGATTAAAAAAATACCTCTCTGAAGGAGAGGTCGTTCCTTTTACGGTACTGTAATGATAACTCGATTTCTTGTGAGTTTCATTATTCAATTCAAAGGTAAAATAACAATTTTAAATATATTTGATGACGTCATAAGTACGTAATTATACATATTTTTAATTGCTACAGACAAACAGCAACAATGGGCAAATACTCTTAAAGTATCTGTTAATTGCAGTAACATAACTTACTTATTAAGACTTAAAAAATACTTATATTTGCAAAAAGAAAACTTGTATTTACACGTACATTACTGTTTAATCACTAAAAATCATTGTTAATTATCTAATAAGAATAAGTTAATGCAAATTCAAATAACAGCGCCCTACATTAACGACATAGCCAGTTAATTGTTTATCCGTAAAGATGTTACTAGTAGTTGTAGTTCAGCAAGCGGCCGTAAGATGTAAGTATTAAGTTATATGTATTTTTATTTAATTTTGCATTCAAATAAACAGAAACATATAACTTTTAAATTTATGTATTCTGTGTAAATATTAATATTTTTAGTACAATATTATGGAAGTTAAAAGTTTGGTACCATTGACAAGTAACATATAGAGATTCTTGTTAAATTGTACTTATATATTGTTAAATTTGTGTGTAATTTTACTAAAAAATATATTTTTTATGTTAAGACATTATATTATTATAATTAGTGCAATTTTATGGTTTCTTACTATTTACGATTTACAAGATACAAATTGTAAAATCTCGGTAACATGTTATCATAATCCTAGACTTTTTTTGTGAAATTTTACTATAAAAATAAATTTTTTAGTTAAAATTATCATATGTCCATTGTAAATACTATAATATAATATCCAGCAAGAAGAGAAAGGTAATCAATGCTTATTTACATAGATTTTTGATTAATAACTTTTATTTGACAGGTTAGGTTATCATCATTTAAACAATATATAGAGTGATTCAGACCACGAAATCAGTAATGAACAATTGTTTTGGTTATATTTATGCTGGATTAAGCATCAGAAATTAAGTTCATCAAGAGAAACATTGTTTATGTACACCTAGCAACAATGAGATAAATGTAAGGTGTTGGATCAATAATTTATTATAGTATATACTTACTGATATTATGTTAAACTACATATATTTATTGTAAACATTGATATTTTTCATAAAAACATTTAGTTTGCTATTCTTAAAGTAAACAAAATGAATTGTTGTTAAATATACACATAGTACCTTGTTATAACCATTTATTTATAAATATATAATACATTTCATGAAAATATTTGTAATAATATAGTCAATTTTATGTGCTGTCAAATCTATGTTACGTTATTTTGAACCAAAACACGTATACACAGCTACTTGTAGCAACAAACTGAGTAATAATACGTTCTTTTATTGCTAATTTATCATTATACACATCCTATCTGGAATCTGGTATTAATACACTTTAATTTTGTTTAACACTTCCTCTTGAGTCGTAAAATTCACATGCATCAACATATATCCTCAATACATTGCAACAAACACTTTAATTGTTGTCTCTTATAGTGTCTCCACTAGTATTGTTGTCTGGACTTGTTCTGAAACAATAAAATTATGTAACTTCTTTCAATCTTTCCGGCTAATCTCAACACTTATTTACATTATTTATACTCTCAGCCAATATCCACATTTAATTGTATTTATTACTTTTATTGTTGCAGTTTAAATAGGATATGTTGTCCTAAAATAGCTATTTATGTAACCAGTTAGAAAATGCCTTATTTTGTGTAACGGTGGGATATTTGCGGGGCGAGCGAAGCGAGACCCCGCAAAATCGCGCAAGTTACACAAAATTGCATTTTCTAACGTGTTACATAAAAGATTTTTTCTAATTTTGATAATATTATTGCAATTTTACTCTTTTGAAATTATTTATTTTTATGAATTAATAAAAAATCAAATACGTGGGTGCGCTTTATTTCGATTGTTAATGTTGTTTTTCTAATTTTGACATATAAAGTGTCACTTTTCAAAACTGAAATTCTTGGTGAAAGAAGGTGCGTATCCCAAATTACTGCAACAAGTTCTACTAATCAAACTTCCGTAACATCAGGAATTAACATAACAGAATGTAAAAACTGTGTTATTAATATTTATCAATAAATTTAAAATATAGTATTTGTTTCATTTATTTTGTAACTGGTGATGAAATTTACTTTTCAGACCATCACATATGAAAGTAGCCATATTTACACTGTAATTAACACCAGAAAATGTAACATAGCACACGGCGTGTGTTATAATAACACACTAGTGTGTTATATAACCGGATATGACGATTAGTGGTCAATAGATGGAACTTTGATAATGAAATGTAACAAAATTAATAAAAATTTGCTTAAAACTATGTTTTTAAAATTGGTAGTAAATTAATAACAAAAATAAAGAGTCAAAATGTACTGATAGTTTTATTAATTGTTCAAATAATACGTACTAGACTTCCAAATCAGTTTCCGGTTAACTAGTGATACTTAACCTCAAACCCAAACGTCAATGCTTTCGTAAGTTGTGTTTGACATTGTCACTTTTGTATAAACTCTGTTTTTATTATAATATTTTGTGGTCGTCTGAAAAATAGTGTACATAACTCGCTTGAAAGTGCATAGCAACGCTCGTGTATTAAATCACTCGGCGCTACACGCCTCGTTCTTCAATGTCTACACACGCTTGCTATTTACCACTTTCCACGCTTGTTATGTAAATAACTATTTCGTCACCCAGTTATGAAAGATTTTTCTTTCGTAACTGGTTACGAAAAGTTTGACGTTTCAAAACGTCAGTCAGTTTTGAAAAGTGACACTTTATATGTCAAAATTAGAAAAAATATTTTTTGTTACTAAAATCAGACTGACAGATCAAGTGATATATGGATTTGTAATCTAGATTTTGTAATGGAAACAGTTTCAGTTTTTATGCCATTTAAATATGTTTAAAAGTACAAAGTTCTTGTTTAATTAAATATACGCTATGTTAATCAAAAACATAAATTATTTAATGCTCCTCGAGACATCTTACGGCAGAATGTTGAACTAGAACAAAATTTAATATTTAAATGACATTTCAATGTATTATATGTTATTATAAATTGTTATTAAATAATTACAAGTATTTTTAAAGAAATAAAAGTATTCTAGGCATATTATTAAGTATTTTATGTAAATATGAGTGATTTTTGCAATAATAAGTAAATAAACATTGCAAAAATGAATTTGAGGTTAGCTCAAGAAGATTTGTTAAAAGGTAAATGGCTATATGTATTCATAATTAGAAATCTTGTAAATGTTTCTAATATTGTTTATTATAGACAAATGTCCGAAGCTTGCCGCTGGTCAGAAACAACAAAGGAAAACACCACACTGTGAACGTGTTCATCAAGCTATTTGGGCATCTTAAAATTGTTGCTATTGTGATAGAACTCTATAACAAATAAATATGTGTATACTTATATGTAATACGTAGTAAACATGTATAATTAATATGTATTAATAATTTATGCTAAATAAAGGAATATTGTAGTCTATTTTTTACAAGAACTATTTGTCCAATAACATAGGAACTGTACACAATACTTCAAGTATAGTTTGTATTTCTTTTAATTATTAGAATTATTCTTTAAGTTTTCTATTAGAAAAATTAAAATTAGAGTACATTGTATATATATACAGGGTGCTAATACTAAGTTGTACCATCCGAAAACGGTAGTTAGAACTCATTGAGATAAACAACTTTTCTTAGTACAAATTTTTGATTTGGAGCCCCAGTTCATAGTTATTGGCGTTCTTTTGTTTTTAGAAAAATCGTCATTACTCCCTTAATTTAAGAGATATTAAAAAAATACAAAAACTCTCAGCATTTGCTTTTAGTTCTCTAAAACTTTTGTATTTACAATTATTTTCTATTTTATCGAATGACAAAATGGCGACCGATCAAAAATTTCAAAACAAGATATTTTGAAAAGCACTCGATCGATTTTTGAAAATAAAACTTTATAAAATCCTTATACAAACTTCTAACAAGTGCCTGAAACATTTTGATTCGATCTGTCGATAAAAAAAATTTATTCAAATTTAATTACAAGATAAATTTTAACAAACTGCAATAATAATTTAAAACAAAGTAGGCTTGCTGCCATTAAACAAAAAAATAAACAAGAAAAACAAGAAACAAACAAGAAAAAATACAATGAACAATGAAACTGCAAGGGAGGTACTAAATTTGATTTTCAAAATGGCCACCATTCGCAGCAACACAAGCTCGGCAGCGTGTTTTAATATTACAAGAGACACTTGCAAGAGCTGCCTGCCTGTCTTTTATATCTTCTGCTGCAGCTACTACTCTAGCCACCAGTTCGAATTCAGTATTTACTGGTGTCTCATATACCAAGGTCTTCATCTGACCTCAGAAAAAAAAATCTAGGGGAGTTAGGTCGGGGCCCCGGGCTGGCCACGCAACGGGACCTCCTCTCCCAATCCACTTATTCGGATATTCTCTATTTAGAAGTACTGTGACTTCTCGGGCTGTGTGAGCCGGTGCTCCATCATGTTGAAACCAAAGTCTTTGTCTAATGTTTAGCGGTAAGTCATCAAGAAGCTCTGGCAGAACGTTATTTAAGAAAGTAAAATAATTTTCACCATTCAAACGGTTTGGCAGATTGTACGGTCCAATAATGTACTCCCCTACGATTCCAGCCCATACATTTACATTTTCATCACACCATAGGTGATTATTACGAGAATTAAATACATCGTCCCTTCTGAAACAAGCTTCGTCAGTAAATAAAACAAACTTTTCAAAATGCCTCTGAAGATTGCAACGTTCAAGAAACCAACGACAAAACAACAATCTTGGCTGGAAGTCTGCAGGTCCCAAAGCTTGCACTTTTTGTCTTGAAAATGGATGGAGACCTTGTTCCTTCAGAACTTGCCAAACTGACACATGATTTACATCTAATCTATTTGCAATCGTTCTTGTGCTCGACGATGGCTCATCTTCAATAATATTAAGAACTGCTTCTTCAAATGCAGGGGTTCGACGAAATCTATTGGAATTCCCACCAATTGTAGGATGAAAACTTCTAGTTTCTGACAATCGTCTGCATATTCTTCTAAAAATGCGGCAGCTTGGTTGCTGACGGTTCGGATATCTTCTCCGATAAATTCTTAGAGCTTCTGGTGCATTACACCTTGCCAAATAACTTTTCAAGATGAAGCAGTAAATAATTTTCAAGTTTGAAGTACGCGTTTATTATTCGGTTTTTGTTTAATTGTTTAATAGAAGCAAGCCTACTTTGTTTTAAATTATTGTTGCAGTTTGTTAAAATTTATCTTGTAATTAAATTTGAATAAAATTTTTTTTTCGACAGATCGAATAAAAATGTTTCAGGCATTTGTTAGTAGATAGAATAAGGATTTTATAAATGTTTTATTTTCAAAAATCGATCGAGTGGTTTTACAAAATATCTTGTTTTGAAATTTTTGATTGGTCGCCATTTTGTTATTTGATAAAATAGAAAATAATTGTAAATACAAAAGTTTTAGAGAATTAAAAACAAATGCTGAAAGTTTTTGTATTTTTTCAATATCTCTTAAAATAAGGGAGTAATGACGATTTTTCGAAAAACAAAAGAACGTCAATAACTATGAACTGGGGCTCCAAATCAAAAATTTGAACTAAGAAAAGTTGTTTATCTCAATGAGTTCTAACTGCCGTTTTCGGATGGTACAACTTAGTATTAACACCCTGTATACAGGGTGTAAATGAAACTAGGGAACGCGATTTTTCTCGAAAGTTATAAGAGTTACAAAAAAATCTTTCAAATAAAATTGTTAGTGTTTTTAGAAGCTACATAAATTAATGTAAATCAGAAAAAATATATTTTAATTTTCGGAGATACACCTATTTTTGACTTTTTTTTAAATGGTACGCCCTGTATATTTTTATATTATTTAGTACGAAATAATTTTTGCTTTAAAAAAGTTCCATAAGTTATACCTTCTAAACTTAATAGTATTCGAGATATTGAAGAAAATATTAAAATAATTTTACTGGAAAATAAAGCTGGCTATGGAACAAAATTTGACATTTGTATTAGTTTATTGTTATAAGTTTGTGAAAAAGATTGATAACTTAGACTATTATTTGTTGTAAAAATGGAAGAATACTCAATTAACGAGAATGTGAAGAATTTGATGCACATTTGTAAATTAAAATGTGTCGTAATTCAATAATTTTGTATTCATAGCCAGCTTTAATTTCGAGTAAAACTATTTTAATATTTTCTTCAATATCTCGAATTCTATGAAGTTTAGAAGGTACAACTTATGAAACTTTTTTAAAGCAAAAATTATTTCGTACTAAATAGTATAAAAATATACAGGGCGTACCATTTAAAAAAAAGTCAAAAATAGGTATATCTCCGAAAAGGAAAATATTTTTTTTCTGATTTACATTAATTCATGTAGCTTACTAAAAACACTAACAATTTTATTTGAAAGATTTCTTTGTAACTCTTATAACTTCCAAGAAAAATCGCGTCCGTACTTATTCTAAGACATTTATAATTTGTACATTATGCTTAGTTTGCTTAGTTACTAAGAGGGGATGGTCATGCGCAGTAGCAAAGTGTGATACTTATAATATAACATAATTCCTCCCTTGCAAGACTTTGCTATAACGCATGATTTTAGGCTAGAGGCTTTAACTCTATTTCTTTTTCTTCGAGTATTCCCTTTTTACAAAGATATTTCTTATATTTAAATAATATTTTACAAATACATATTAAAATAATTACAGCTAATAAAATGTGTATTACATAAGAATGGTAATTGTTGTTTAACTCAAGATTTTTTATTTTCGGTAAAACGGCTATTGATTCTTTTATTTTTTCTACTTTTCTTAAATTCATTGTTCCATTTACTTTATTTTCATAATTTATTTCTAGATTTTGAATTTGTATTTCTTTATATTGTTGATTAACAATTTCGAAAACATTTTTATTTATTTGACATTTTTCATTTGTTTTCATTTTAAAAATTCCTGTAATTTCTTTGTAGATATTTTTATGCGAACAACTAATTTGTATTTGTTGTTTGTTAGGGCTAATGATTATTATATCATTTGTATTTCTGATTTGTTCAATATCGTTTTCCATGCTTATATAATGATACAGACAATTATCATCCTTTTTCTTATCTATTAAGTTAGAGATACATTTGCTTATTTCAAAATATTGTGTAACACACATATACTTATTTTCTATAAATATGCAATTATTGGTTACATAATTTTCTTTACCCATTTTAAAAAGCAATTTTTGATTTTCATTTATGGTTATTAGTTTTTCCTCTTCATTGTAAGTGGGAATGGGGCTGAATTGAAATAATGGATAGGATTGTTTTGAGAAATTTGGTATCATGATTATAAAATGAATTTGTTTATTTTCATATTTACAATGGGTTTCAATGAGTTCGTTAAAATTCCAAATATCTTTATTTTGGGTAATTTTTTTCAAATTATCATATATGATAATGCTAGGGTCAGGGTTGTTAAGAAAAAGCCACTATGGTTTAAACCAGCGGTTTATATATAGTTTTAACCAGTGGTTCTTATTAAAAATAATAGTAAAAAATACACTTTTTGATTTGTGTGTTCTGCATTGTATTGCATTTGTAAGTTACAAAGTTATACTTGTATTTATATTATTAATAATAGGTACAATAAATTTACAGAGACAAATTTATATGTTCGAAATATTGAAAACTATTTATACATTTTTGTATTTAGACATTTTTGTCTTTATGTTATTACAGAATGAAGTAATTGTCAATTGAGCTATCATATTTTATATTAGTATTAGGGCCGGTTTTTTATAAAAATTTAATACCCACTTAAATTTATAGTTCAGTAAATTCTTTTTTTTTTCATTAAATACACATCGTTTTAATTTATCAAATGATGATTTTATCATACATTCGTTTATCATTTGGACTAGATGATGGAAATTTGCTGTGGAAGTAGATTTAAGTGGGTATTAAATTTGTTTATAAAACCGGCCCTTAGTGTATTTGACTCAAAATATTAACTAATATGTATTTATTTAATTTTAAGTGATTTAAACCACTTTCAGCCGGTTTAAACCAATTTCTTCCGGTTTAAACCAATTTAAACCACTGGTCTGGCTTTTATTACAAAAAGTGGCTTTTATAACAACCCTGGCTAGGGGTACTTTATGTAGAGAGCAGAAAATTAAACTTACTTCTATTTGTTTACAGAATTCATTAAGGTTTTTATTATCAATATTAATTGTAATATTTGGTTATTGACTCCCATGATACTCTGCCAATCCTGATTTTTATTTAGTTTATTTATTATTGCTATTAATTTTTCCTGAAAAATTTCTTCGTTATGTTTTATATTTTCTAATTGTTGAATAAACTGTTTGGAAATATTATTTGAAATTTGTAAATTTAGTTCATTTTGTTTTTGTAACGTTATTTCATTACTTTGTATTTGTTCAAAAAGTTTATTATATTTTTCCTCGTCACTTGAATCTAAATTACCTGTAATCGCTTTAATTACAGATCCTAGCCCGTTGACTAGACCTCGTTTAAATCTTTTATTATTTCTCAGAAATAGTTTTGTAACTTGATCTTTCAAGTCAGCATAGTTATATTTTAATATATTTAAAATATTTTGGAAGGCGTATTCTTTATTCTCTAATTGTTTTTGCACTTTAATAAAAGTATTTGTAACCCAGTGGCGGCTGGTGATATTTTATAAGGTAGAGCACAAAAATTAAAAATATGTAAATACAATTTAAACATAAAATCCATCTTGCGTTCGTTTGCATGAATGAAATGTTCGATTACTTCGTTGTTGTTTAAGAAGGTTTTTCATCATAGTTTTTTCGTTTGACATCGCTAGCGCGTTAAATAATACTATTTCGTATTTGTAACAATAATAAAGCACCATCTACATTTGCAAAATCATCATCAGAAGTAATTTTCGTTCAATACATGAACTTTGACCACAAACAATGCTAACTGATTACCTCAGAAATTGTCGGACACATTCGGAAATCTTCGCCTAAATTCTGGGCACTGCCCCATTTCAAGTTATTCTAGCGTCATGGAAATACGCTCCCATTGGTCAAAATAGCGAAAACTCGAGAAAAAGTGGTGGGAGACCGGGGCAATACTATGAGTGCCCTAGCTAGCTATGTAGCCACCAAACTTTCAGCTGTGTATTGAAGGGTGCATTACATGATATTAAATATATACCAATGAAAGCCCCCAAACTAACTGTGTTGTATTGAGGGATGAATTATATGATATTAAATAAAAAATAATTGATATTAACTTAAAATTGACACGCACAAATACTGCCTTATTTTTTCTCATAATTATTCAATTATTAGTAGGGCTGCGCCCCTGTGCCCCATAGTACAAGCCGCCACTGTTGTAACCTTAGTAAATTCTGTTTCTCTTTGAGATATATCATAATTATAATGTACTAATTGGCTTATTATACAAAATTAAAAAAACACTGCCTGACCAATATTATATCATAATCAAATCCTATTTAAGTGACCGATATTTTCAAGTTAATCATCAGGGATCCTCCTCTCAGATACACAAAATTAATGCCGGCGTACCCCAAGGAAGCGTCTTAGGACCAGTCCTTTACCAACTATTCACAGCTGACCTTCCCTGCTATGAAAATGTCATAACTGCAACATATGCAGACGACACGGCGATCATTGCAACACACGATGATCCAAAACAAGCATCCACAATACTGCAAAAATCCCTGGATAAGATTGAGAAATGGGCCTCAGATTGGCGAATCAAAATAAACGAGAATAAGACAACACATATAGTTTTCACAAACAGAAGAGTAATTTGTCCCTGGATTAAAATAAACAACAAAGAATTAGAAACAAAAGAACAAGTCACATACCTAGGCATGGTCCTTGGAAAAAGAAACACATGGCAAGAACATACAAAATCTAAAAGGAAACAATTGGACATAAAAGCTAAAAAATGTATTGGCTATTCGGGCATAAGTCACAACTATCATTAGAAAACAAATTACTACTCTATAAGACTATACTCGTCCCCATTTGGACGTATGGAATACAACTATGGGGATGCACAAAAAAATCAAACATTAGCGTCATACAAAGATTCCAGAACAAAACACTGAGAACGATCATCAATCCTCCTTGGTATGTGAGCAACCACACACTCCATAAAGATTTCAACTTCCCTTATGTCAAAGACCTAATCCGGAAATACGCCACTAAATATGAAAATAAACTATACGATCACCCGAACGAACTAGCGATCAATCTCCTAAATAATGAAGACGACCTTCGAAGATTAAATAGGACCAAACCACTAGATCTCAAATTCTCATAGAAATGTATAATAAAATGTAATTATTATAAATACGAGGAAATTTCACTGGGAATTTACCTCTCACATGATATGTAATAGAACAAATTTGCTGGTTGGCCTGCAAAGGCCAGTTGTACATATATTTTGCAATTAAAAAAAAAAAAAATTAATCGTTATATGTATTCTTTGTTTTTTCTTATTAAATAATTTTGTAATTTGAATATTTGTTGCTTGATTATGTGAGTCAAAAATAATTTGGTTATCTGCTATGTTTAACCGATTGTTTATATATTTAATTCCTGCTATAATATTCTCATATTGTCTGAATGCACTGTGTTAATATCGTTTTGTCCGCTATTTGGTTGATCACTGACTTTTGTCAAATGGTAATTTTCTGGTAAACTAAAGACATTTCTTTGAATATTAGTATCCTCAAATATTTTGTATAATTTTTGTTTTACATCTATCCACGCTAATCCATATAAATCACTGTCTAATTTAAGAATATTTATTTCGTGTAACTCATTCATTATTAAAAAGTTTCTTTTTAGGCGGCTGGTACATAAATTGTTGTTTTTCGTATCTGCTGGCAACCTTAAAGTATCAATTTTTATTTGACATGTGTCAAAGTCAAAATTTTTGGCCGCTAGTTTGTTCATTATTGATTTACATAGTTCATATTAATGTGATTAATTATTTTAGAATATAATAACAAATGTAAGTAAAATTTTAACTATTCCTTTACAAATATTAATGAAAAAGTAATGAATTTGCGAGTAAAACTAGCGGCCGTAAAGTAAATGCGGCCGTAAGGTAAATGCGGCCGTAAAGTAAATGCGGCCGTAAAGTAAATTTTGACAGATGTCAAAAATTGATTTTGAATGAAAATTCATAATTTCTTGTTGTAATCGCCTAAAAAATGTTGTGTGCACCTCGGCTAAAAGATCTTTTTGGGCCTCATCTGATTTGTAGCCTCGGCTTTGCCTCGGCTGCAAACTTCTGTTTCGGCCCAAAAAGATTACTTTTAGAACCTTGATACACAAATAAATATAATTCATTTAATGGCTTATCTAAATTTTTTATGGAGTGTCGATCGTAATGATTTTGTTTTGTTATTAAATGAATTATTATTTTATCACCTTATTTCTGTATAATTAAATGTTTATTCAATGAGTCGTAATTTTGGCCAAAATTTTTACTATCAAATTCTTCTGATATTTTCTTTGCTAATCCTTCAGACATTTCGAAGTCGCGTGCCGCACAGTGTGCGATAATTTTTTTATCTAATATGTTCCCAGTAATTTCTGTTATCTTCAGCTCGAGACGCTGCCTTGATAACAAGTCAGCGATAACATTCTGTTTCCCGTTTAGGTATTTTATTTCAAAATTATACTCTCCTAATTCAATTTTCAAGCGCATTAATTTTTGATTCGGGTTTTTCATATTGAAAAGCCATACCAAAGGTTTGTGATCAGTTTTGATTTTAAATTTTCTTCCGTATGAATATGGTCTGAAGTTTTTTATTGCCCACACAATTACTTTTAATTCTTTCTCTATTGTTGAATAATTTTGTTCAGCTGAGTTTAAAGTTTTTGAAGCGTAACAGATAGGTCTTTCCTGGTTGTCATGTGTTTGTATTAATACGGCTCCGATTGCATAGTCAGAGGCATCAGTTGTCAGTATGAATTCTTTGTTTAAGTCTGGGATTTGCAGTACTGATGTTTTTTTTGTCTTGGGAATGTTTAATTTTTTTATACTTTCAATTTTTCATTCATCGGTAATAATTCCGTTTTGATTAATTACATAGCCTAAATATTTAACTTCTGGTTTCAAAAATTCTGATTTGTCTTTTTGAATTTTTAAATTTGCTTCACGCAATTTTTCAAATACGCGTTTGATATTAATTAGGTGTTCTTCTAGTGTTTTTCCAAAAATTATAATATCGTCCAAGTATACGAGACAGATTTCATGAACCAATTCTCCTAAAGCCGTATTTATCATTCTCTGAAACGTTGCCGGGGCATTTTTAAGACCAAACGGCATTCTACAATATTCCTAGTGCCCTGAAGGGGTTGAAAAAGCTGTTTTTTTTTCTATCTGATTTATCCATGAGTATCTGGTGAAATCCGGAATGTAAATCTAACGTTGTAAAATATTTTGATTTACCGATGTGATCAAAAAGTGTGTCAATATTTGGGATTGGGAATTTATCATCTTTTGTTCTCGCATTAATTTTCCTAAAATCAATAACCATTCTAGTTTTATTTTTATTAGATGCATCTGCCTTTTTGGGGACTATCCAAATAGCTGATGACCAGGGGAGTACGATTTTTGAATAACGTTTTCTTCTAATAATTTATTTACATGTAATTCGGTTTCTTTCTCGTAAATTTGTGGTAGTCGATAGTTTTTTGTAGAAGGGGCTGTTTCGTCAGACATTATTATTTTATGTGTTAGGATGTTTGTGTGAGATAAGAGCTCACTTTCTTTTGGGAATAAATCTTCATAATTTTTTAATAGTTCATCTAATTTTTGTTTTTCTATTGAATCCAAATGGGAGTTACGAATTTCTATTGAATTTATTTCTTTTAATTTGTAATGTTTTTCATTTATCGTTACATAATTATTTTTAAAATCTAATTTTATGTCGAGTATACGAAATGCTTCCATTCCAAATAATAAATTATAATTTTTGTGAAATTATAATACATAACATTTGATTATTTTATTGTTCATTTTAATTTGAACATATTTATTGCAAGTAGATTTACCATTTACGGTTTTCAATGTCAATTTTGTATCAATTTGTTTTAATATATAAATAATAGTTATTTGTATATCAAGTGCTGAAAGTCTATCTTTGTCGAACCAAAACGAAAGTTGCAGCCTGCCTGAGCGAAGCGAAGGTTGCAATCGTTTGTGTTCGACAAAGGACTTTCAACACGTGTTATACACACTATTTTTTCTACTCCTGCAAGATAAAAAATAAGGAAATAAAAAATTATTTTTTAAACATAATTTGACATTTATTGCAAATTTTGTATTTGTGATGCGCAACTGATGCGTATCCATGGCAGCAACAATGCAACAAACATTTATTAGTGCTGCAAAGTTTTGCAGCACCGCGTGCTGCAAAGAGTCACTTTCAACATAAAAAACAAACCAGAAAATTGTATTTTCAATGCAGGAGTAGAAAAAATAAATTTCGCTTTATCATATCGTGCATAGTACACAAAACATAGCTTAAAATATTTTAAATTTCGCGTTGTAGTAATTTTATTATCAATAAACAATATTAAATGATTATTACAGTATTATGTACAATAATTCATTACTTTCTTCAAATATCTATATTTATTTATTTTATTTTAAATATTAAATGTGACATTGAAACACTATCTCCTTGCGTGATGAGCCTGCGCACTAAGTGCACTGTAACGGCCGTGTGCGATACAAGATATGTCTCTATTACGCTTTGTTGAACGTCTGGATAGCGGAGGATCAGCGCTATATTACTAATAGGTATATGGTGTGAACTGAGACAATCATAGAATGGTGTGAAATGAGCTGAGAGGCTTGGGCACAGTCGACGGTGCTGCTCTCGTGCCCTATATTTTGTCGTTGGTCCGAAACACACTAGTTCACAAATATACTCGCAAGATGACATTAGTTCATATATATATATATATATATATATATATATATATATATATATATATATATATATATATATATATATATGTACAGGTGTTCATTTTATTTTGTCCACTATTGTTATCTGGAGAACTATAAGAGCTACGAGGTCGGTTAAATTAGCAAACAATTTCTATTTTACAACACTATTTTAATGAGCACAAAAAAAAATTTTTTTCAACCAGTGGTTCACAAACTGTGGGTACCAATTTTGTTATTTTAAATGGAACTATATTTTTTTATTTTCTTATTCAATAGAGAATTTTATTCTGAATTCAAAGATATAATATTATCATGCCTTAACATAATGATTTTTTTGAGAAATATGCATCTGAAGTTTTATATTAATTTGATTAAAATATGACAATAATTAGAGTGCCTTGTCAGAAGAAGTGAATAAAAGTATAATAACAATAAAAAGTATTCACATATTTAATTCAAGGCCCTCTAATTCCAGGTTAAAAAATGACTTGTATTCCGTTTTTTCCGTCATGGCACTCTTATTATTGTCATATTTTAATCAAATTAATATAAAACCACAGAATAGTTACACACAGGAGCGACACTCAGTGTCGGTACCTTTCATATTCCCCTAGTCAGTTCTATGACCTTGAAGCATTGTGTAGACCTTTAAATTTGTGCTCTTCCCCTATCTCTCTCTCAAATGTGAGGAAACTTTCCGATTTTAAACAATAGACCCTTTAAATTTGTGCACATTCTCCATCTCTCTCTAATTTTGGCTTCTCTGTCTTACTGTCGCTTCTGTATAAACCTATTCTGTTATAAAACTTCAGATGCATTTTTCTCAAAAAAATCGTTATGTTAGGGTATCATAATATTATATCATTGAATTCAGAATAAAATTCTCTATTGAATAAGCAAATAAAAAAAATAGGTTCCCATTTAAAATAAAAAAGTGGGGACCCGTAATTTGAGAACCACTGGTTTAAAAAAAATGTGTTTGTCTCATTTTAATAGTGTTGTAAAATAGAAATTGTTTGCTAATTTCACCGACCACGTAGCTCTAATAATTCTCGAGATAGTAATAGTGGACAAAATAAAATGAAACAAAAAAGCAGCAATATGTATTATCGATTGGTAGTTATTACTATTATTAGTTATTAATTCAAAGTTTTCAAGTGAGATGGCACTATAGATTGCCTTTATGCAGAAATTTATATTATCGATAGAATAAAACGGACACTCTGTAGTTAGTATCATCTCTCCTAATTCCTAATCATTTTCGATTGGTTACACTTACAAATGCTTCAGATGTGAGCGACTTTGTTGTTGCCGCTCCCTAGATTAGGTGTATCGGAGCCGCTCGTGTTCCTGGCCCTTGATCTAGGGACAAAGTGTGCAGATTAGACAAGCTTCGTGATTACACGTGCCCAGTATCTTATCTGTCGAAGATATAAACACGAGCCGCGCCCAACTAGTTCTAGTTTTGTGCAGGTCTCAATACCAACCAACACTAACTATACAAAATACCTTCTACATTCTTAATTCCTCACTTGTTTATTACACGTAAGTACTATTTTTACTTGTTATTAACTTAAGACTGTACAATATTTTTAACCTGAAAGAGTAGTTTAAATTTTATCTTCGAAAACTGAGGTTTATGTTGGTCTGATTACTACAGACAAACAGATTTACTTTCCCTTGTTGTATACGTTAAATAAGCAGGGCATGTAACCGAAAAAAATACTGGTTAACGGTTAACCTTTATAGAGAACGTTATAATAATAAAGGTTTTAGTTCGAAAACCGGTTTTTAAAAATTGGAAACCGGTTTAAACTGGTTAATATATCGGTTAAAAAAATAATTAGAATTAATTAAAAAAAAGTAATTACCTATAAAAATTTGATTAAAAAAAAATTACAGAATAATTAATTAAAAAAAAATAATAATAAATTACCATCTGAGAAAAATATAACAATTAAAAAAAGCAATTTAATTAATGAATATTCACAAAACATCCCGTAAATCTTCAAAAAACACAGATCATTTTTCAATTTTAAACTTGCCTGTGTTGACAAAGGCAGTATTTATATGGGACTTTTTAAGTAACCTTGACGGCCAAAGAGACTACCTACATTTATGACTCTCCAATAAAATGTTAATTGTAAAAACTGTCATGACTCATGTTCAAATACAAATAGAAAAGACAGATATAAAAAAAATATTAAAATTTTTTCTCGCTAAATGATATTAAAATAAAGGTTAATGTTCGCTAAAACCGGTTTATTTTTTTTGGTTAACGGTTGACGGTATTTTTGGCCTGAAAAATATCGGTTAAAATGACTGTTAAAGTTCGCAATTTTGGTTGAAAATATCGGTTACCGGTTTTTATTAATTGGTTTTTTAACCGGTTACATGCCCTGTAAATAAGTAAATAAAATGCTACGTGACATTTTAACAACGATGAATGTATAAAATGTTTATCATATTGCAATCTTTTTTCATTGTTATGCAGTTTGACAAACTTAATATATTCTTCTTAATGTACGTAGTGTAGAGGTTTTGACGTTGCTCCGAAAATATAAATAATTATGATGTAAAATAAATAAAAATAGTAGTGGAAAATTTTGAAAAGTGTACGTAACTAAAAAACACTTGAAATTTTGATAAGGCGATAACGCGATAAGATAAGTTTTTAAAATCAAAAATAAATCAAATTATTACCTGTTTATTTAATTGAAAGAATGATGGAAAACATGCGCAAAATAGTTATACTAAAAATCACAAAAAAAAAATATACTATACATAAAATTCACAGAATATCATCTTAATTTAATACTCTCTATTTTTACATGATATAAAAATGCAGAGCAGGTTTTTAAATATCATTATTGATTGTTGAAGTTAGGAAATATTAGATGATTTAGGCATTGTTCGGTCATAGTCGTTTCTAACTTATTTTTTATAATTAAATTTGACAAGGATCATTCTGCGATGCAATTTCTTATCATGAAAGCAACATACATTCATCATTCTATCAATTACATAATTACCTAAAACAATTCAAAATAAAATAATTAAAACGAATCAAATGTAAAAAGATGAGTGATATTTGGTTGCAGTGAGTTGAGTGATATTTGGATTAGATTGAGAGGAGAGGAAAATGGCCGCCTTCACTGTTCCACCCACATCTATATACAGGGTGTTTGGCGAGAGGCCGGCACTTAGGATATTTCCTTTATTTTAAGAGATACAAGAAAATGTTAAAAAGAAAAATATAACTAGACAAGGGGCTCTTAAAATGATCGTACGAATAATATTGTGTCACTTCCGGTTTTAGCGGAAATGTGTACAACATTAATTCTAGCATAGGGAATCGGTATTTTTATATATTTTTTTTCGAAATGTACATAAAATTAGCTTTACAAAGATACCAAAATATCATTGTTTTACTTCAACCATTTCAAAATGGCGACACTTTATTTTTAAAATATTTATTAATAAAAATTCATAAAAAATACACCATAGCCAGCTGTTTGAGATTTTGTTACCTGAAACCAAAAATAATGACAAAAAATATTACATCTACCTTCCCTGACGATGCAATGGCAGAATTTGTTATATGTGACAAATTGTGCAGAAAATGACGGCGGCCATTTTGAGTATTTTTGATCTTAATTTTATTTGTTAAATTTAGTAAGAGTTTTTGTATTGTGTTGATTGTTGTAAGGTATTTGAAACATATTTTTTTTCGTTAATTACCTATAGTTGTAAGTACATAAATATGAAAATAAATTGTCGCCATTTTGAAATGGATGAAGTAAAACTATGATATTTTGATATCATTCTAAAGCTAATTTTATATACATTCCAAAAAAAAAAATAATACCGATTCCCTATGCTAAAATCAAAGTTGTACACACTTCCGCTAAAACCTAATAAATAATAAAACATAATTCTTACTAAGATCATTTTATGAGTCCCTTTGACTAGTTTAATTTTGTTTCGTAACAATTTTCTGTATCTCTCATAACAAACGAAATATTCTGGGTGTCGGCCTTTCGCCAAACACCCTGTATACACATCAGTGATGAGTTGTATAATTAATTTTAAAGTAAAATAAAAGAAAAAACAGTGGAAAATTTTGAAGAGTATACGTAACAAAAAACACTTGAAAGTTCGATAAAGCGATAAGATAAGATCTTAAGGCGGTACACTTGCTAAAAAATTATAGTAAAAAAAATGACCTCGCTATATTACAAATTGTATTCTTACTATAACAAGTACAGTATTTATAATTTATATACGCATAGAAAGATGACTCCAAGGCTGGCTTTGCTTATAGTAGAAGTGTAGTTACATGAAACTGACTTAAGCGGGTTTTACAACCTTTTATGGACGGGTAAGAAGCTTAGTGGTCAGGTGTTATAAATTACCCCAACTCAAACTTGGAAAGTAAGAAAAGGTCCTTATTAAATAAATTCATACTGCACTTACTTTGTATAAATAAATAACTAATAATGGAGTTCTTAGAATATGTAATTGCAAATCTAAAGATCACTCAATAAAAAAAAGTCTTTAGAATGAACAACTTGACTTAGTCAAATCTCTATTGATCTCTCCACTTTAATCCTTTTTAGATATTGTTACCATTGAAAAGGTGGTTAATACTTAGTTTCTGTCTTTGTTCTTCTTGTATAAATACTAGAAATTTTCTGTGAAGTATATTTATTAATATTTCCTTTTAATGGCCTTAAAATTTGAAATATGAATAAAAATAAAATCCATTTTTTTACCTCCCGCCTATCAATATATATGAGCACGAATTAGGGTCCCCACAATACGATTTTACTATTTTTAACGTGATGTCTGTATGTCCGTGTGTGTGTGTGCGTGTGTCTGTGACGATTTTTCGTCCACGATAACTCCAATATGATACATGTAAAAAATATAATATTTGGTATTTATGACTTATATTCAAATATGATGAACTGATTAGATTCTGACTACAATTGGTTAACCGGAAGCAGTACTTTACTTCAGGGTCGCATTTACCATTAGGCGCATGAGGCGCATGCTGAGGGCCTCGCTTTGTGGGGGGCTCCAGCCTCCACCCTTGAGTACAAACAAAATAATAGAAAAAAAAAATATTGCCCCATCGTATAAACATACAACTTTTTTATACTGTTAAAAACAGTTTGTTTTTATTAAATACACGCTTATATAGTAGGCCCTGTGCCGCACAAATATTTGAATCTCATTACAGAATAATCTGATTGGCCGTCCCCGTTATAAAGTTTTTCGGGTCTAGCGGTAAAGGTTCCTTTATGCAGGTAGTTTCTTCTGTCATATAATATTATAGACCGTACCAGAAATTTGCTTTCAAGTTGTTTCCTAACTATGTACTTTTAAATCTAGATTAAAGTATTCAAATAATGCATTTTAAAAATACTTTTTTAGGCGGCTGGTACATAAATTGTTGTTTTTCGTATCTACTGGCAACCTTAAAGTATCAATTTTTATTTGACATCTGTCAAAGTCAAAATTTTTGGCCGCTAGTTTGTTCATTATTGATTTACATAGTTCATATTAATGTGATTAATTATTTTAGAATATAATAACAAATGTAAGTAAAATTTTAACTATTCCTTTACAAATATTAATGAAAAAGTAATGAATTTGCGAGTAAAAATAGCGGCCGTAAAGTAAATGCGGCCGTAAGGTAAATGCGGCCGTAAAGTAAATGCGGCCGTAAAGTAATTTTGACAGAGGTCAAAAATTGATTTTGAATGAAAATTCATAATTTCTTGTTGTAATCGCCTAAAAAATGTTGTGTGCACCTCGGCTAAAAGTTCTTTTTGGGCCTCATCTGATTTGTAGCCTCGGCTGCAAACTTCGGTTTCGGCCCAAAAAGATTACTTTTAGAACCTTGATACACAAATAACTATTTCTAATTTCAATTTGTAACTAGAAAAGAGATTATATGTATTATTATAGAGATAAATATAAATTCATTAGTAAATTTTAAATACGAACAGTTATGGAAAATTAATTTCTTTAATATGGCCGATTTCTTACTCTTGAAGTTGGAATAATTTATAACTCATATATGTGCAGTGTATTATAAATAATAAACTAAAACAGAAAGATAATTTCAATTTCGATAAAAGTGAAATTTATTAAATTAAATGTTCTGATTGCGAAGCCATTCATATGTCGGACAAAACAGGTCGTAGCTTTGATTTAGATTTAAAGAACACACGAGCCCCTGGGTTTAAATTAATATCAATCTAACGTTGCTAAACTGTTTACCTATTGTTCATACCAATTCTGTTGATATTAATAATTTAAATATAAACCATTTGGGCAAAAAGAGATTAAATGTGGATCTATTAGAATCATTTTAAATCCAAAGAAAATGAATGAAAAAAATTTCTACGAACGAACAACTTGATTTCGTCGAACCTCCGTTGATTTTTTCCTTCGCTTTAATCCCTTTAATTTTTCCGTCTATTTCATTCTACTTATATATCCCCATACTAAACTCACTGTATTTCCTGATGATGGTAATCCGATAATATAACTATAGTAAATGTTTCTTATTGTTCTATTCTTTGTATAATGCGACAAGTGTCGCATGCGTTCTTTATTTCTGTGATGAAAATATTTAAGTACCGATTTCAGTATTTTTACTTTTTTCAGTTTTTGTACGAGAAAGTGGATTTTTCTTAATGTTACTTCCATTCATATACTAGGTGAGTACAGATTGCTATTTAATATTTTTTTATAAAACTAATACAAAAGAAATAAATTCTATTGTGAAATATAGAACTAAATACTTTTTAAATTATTGGAGTAAAATTGATAAAATTAAAAACATATATTTCGGTATCCAAAATTTTCCATTTTAAGGAGTTATTCAGTTTAGTTTTTGAACTCTACAATTCATATATACAGACTGTCTACTGAACTCGGGCCACTTAAGGGAATTCCTAAACTAGAAGAGTTACGACTTCGGTTAAATTAGACAAAAGTTGCCTTATCAGGGGGCTATTCCTGTGATGTATTTGTTTTTCCAAAAATATGCATAGGTCACTAGACAGAAGAAAAAATATGAAAGTAGTGAAAATTAATAAATCGTTTTTATTCTTAAACGACGATAGATAGACAAAAATGTTCCAGATAAAACTTTTAGAAGACAAAATGCGCCATAAAGAGAAAAAATAATAAAAAAATTTTGGCCAACTGTTTGCGAGATATGGCAAGAAAAAATTTTTTTTTAAATGGTAATCATAGGTGACTATGGCATCATTAAAAGTAGTATTTTTATCTCTTTTTAGCAGTAGGTACTTTTATATCATTTATTTTAAAAATTATTGTTTTATGTACATAAATCATAAAACACTTCTTTCTAATGGCATTTTTAAAGTAAGTTTTGGTACAAACAATTTAAAACAACTGATTTTATAATATTTCTGTCATATTGTTAAAGTTTTTTGTGTCAAACTGTTAAATATAGGCCAATTCTGAACAAATCTGTAAGTCTTACAGATCTGTAAAACTGTAAATAATGAACAAAATCGCAACGAAACCAGTCGCTGTTATGCACAACTTTACATTAATCAACAAAAATTGATGCGTTTTTGTCAGTTTTTTACAGATTTATAGATCTGTAAGACTTACAGATTTGTTCAGAATTGGTCCATAAAAATAATTATGGACAGATTTACTTTTATTTAGTGCTTCTTATGTTTCATTTTTTGTTATTAATCTTATCTTAGGAATAAGTAAATTTGTTTACAATTAATTATAATAGATTATTGTTACGTTTTATATAGGTAATTAAGACATAATCTAGATTAAAAAAATAAATGAATACAAAAAAATCAGTTGTTTTCAATTGTTTGTACCAAAGCCTACTTTAAAAATGCCATTAGAAAGAAATGTTTTAGGTTTTATGTAAATAAAACAATAATTTATAAAATGAATGATATAAAAGTACCTTCTGTTGAAAAGAGATAAAAATACTACTTTTAACGATGCCATAGCCACCTATGATTACCATTTAAAAAAAAATTTTTCTTGCCATATCTCGGAAACAGTTGACTAAAATTTTTTTATTATTATTTCTCTTTATGGCGCACTTTATCTTCTAAAAGTTTTATCTGAAACATTTTTCTCTATTTGTCATCGTTTAAGAATAAAAACGATTTATTAATTTTCACTAATTTCGTATTTTTTCTTCTGTCTAGTGACCTATGCATATTTTTGGAAAAACAAATACATTACAGGAATAGCCCCCTGATAAGGCAACTTTTGTCTAATTTAACCGAAGTCGTACCTCTGCTAGTTTAGGAATTCCCTTAAGTGGCCCGAATTCAGTAGACAGTCTGTATATTTTCTAAAAATTTTGAATATTTTATTATATTTAGCGTGTTTTGTTTTGTAATAATTAATAACGTATATTTTTTATTATACCTTCGAGAAGAAAAATTTTTAATATATTGTATTTCGAGAAATGTGACAAAAATAACGATTTGAATCCCTGTTTGGTAATCACTTATTATGGTTAAATTAGAAAACTATCGAAAATACTTTATTTAGGGACGGGGCTTTTAACATATTTCGTCAGGGGCCTCAAAACCTACCTCTACTCAAATATAAGGCCATCTACCTACATCTACATGAATTTAATTATAATATTAGTGCTGTAAATTTTTAAAGTAAAAAATGAAATAACTACACTCTCAGAACAGAAGTTTAAATTATTGCCCAAATAGAGTGTTTTTCCACTCGACTAGGGGGTTGAAAATGCATCGCTCTAATTGAGTTCTTTTATAATCTTTTACGATTAATTTCAATTTACACCTAGAAGAGTATTTTTATATTTAATCTAAAAAAGATGAAATGTTAATTTTTAAAGACGAAAATTTATATTCTTTCAAAGTACATATAGTAATCCACGAAAAAGTAAAATATTATCTATTTTGTCAAAAATTACTCTTTAGAAGAGTAACATCTACTTTTTATAAAAGTAAAATTTAACTCTTTGCAATAGTACTATTTCGCTTTACAAATCCACAAAAAAAGGAAAATATTATCTTTTGTTTATTAAAAAATCACTACTTACAAGAGGAATGTTTACTTATAAAAAAAATTAAATTTAACTCTGTGCAATAGTAAGTACTATTTCTCTTGACAAATACGAAATTTGATCTACAATTTAGTGATTTTAAAAAGGTGGGAAGGAAAATTAATTGTACAAGATAATTGATAACAAGCAATTTATTTATAAATGTTTTTTTTTGAATTTTAATTTAGTTTATAAGGCTGAAATTAATGACTTTACTCATATAAAATAAAATGGTTTTTAAATTGTAACAGTAAATAGTCTAAAGTATTTAAAAATATTATATAAAGAAAATCGCTTCCTATACAGGCAAGATTAAATTAAATCTGTAGTCACAAACTCTGTCCCATCGAAAGAATGACTTGGAGTAAGGTGAAAGACGTCGTAGGGAGCTTAGGTTCACCGAAAGTTGATTTGGAGTGGTGCTGTCCGTAAGGATGATTGAGAAATAATTAATGAATAATTCTTAAATGTTTTTTTAAACAAATTAAGGATCCATTTTAAATTGGAATTTTACAAACAAAACATACCAGGTGTTTTAAACTTGAAGCATTACATGTGGCATTATCTAAAAACATTTTATTTACTTTATATTATAAAACAGATATGCATTTCGCATTTATTATTACAATTTTTAATTTTTGTAAAATTATTAGGTTATGTATCTGTATTTTGTAAAACAAGTGAATGTACATGTTTCCTGCGTAATATTATATAAAATATTATAGCTTATACCTTCTATTTTTTTGCCGTGTCCTCGTCCATTTTCTATAATATATTTTTTTAATTTGTCGCTGTTCATTTTTGTTTACTTCGCAACACAACTTGAACAAGTACAAGTAGCAACTTGCAAGTATTACATGGGGTGCTAGGCTGGTAATCCCAGTCGCTGCCTAAATGTGCCAATAGCGCAAGCGCAAAGAATAAAAATACTCCAAATCGAGAACATTTGAATTTTAAGGAGTTGTTTTTACCATTGTAAATTTAATTTTAACTAGTTATAAGATTAATTCACTAGAAGTTATCACATTAGAATACAATTTGCTATTTCTAGCGTAACATTTACTTTTCTAAAGAATAAATAAAGGCGAAGAAAAGAGTACATTTTAATCGATGGTAGGATGAAAAGAATTATACTCTTATAGACAAAAAATAATACACTCAAAGACAAAAATATTTAAATCTTCGTTTGAGTACTTATATTTTAATCAACTCGATTGAAATTTAAACAAATAGACCAAAGAATGCTCAAATTTGACTAAAAATGTTTTTACTCCGTAGAAGACAATAATTTTCGCTCTTCTGTTCTGAGAGTGTACTTTCAAAAATAATAACTCCTTCAAATGGCGACAAAAGATTTTTTCTCATTTGTGAACTTTCAGATTTTTTAGTAATCTATTTTTTTAAAAAAAGCAGCCTGAAGACAACGTGTCACATTTGACGAAGAATTTTATACCACTCCTCTGAATGATTCCTATTTTTGCTTTATATTCATATAATTTTTCTAAATAAAATGCCAAGGAAATTTGAATCTGGTGCTAGTAAAAGACAACGACAAAAAGAAAAAGAAAAGCAGTTAGAAAGTTAACGAGAAGCTCTCTTAAATCTTTTAAAATCTAATATGTACTTTCGTCTGCAGGGCGAGATTTATTAAATTTAAAATCTAATATTTTCGTTTAAAATCAGACAGCCATGGAAATAAAAGAAAATATTTATCTGACAGTTTATTGAAGTATCACTGATTTTAATTCTTATTCTCTGTATTTTAATATTATTTAAGTTGAATTTAGTTTCTTTTTGATAAATAATATACCAATATTACAAAAATATGAATATCTACAATGGCATGTCATTAACTGTCAGAACTGTCACATAGATATTTTCTTTTATTTCCATGGCTGACTGATTTTGAACGAAAATGTTAGATTTTATAATTTAATAAATCTCGTCTTGCAGACGAAAGAACATATTTCAAATAAGTTTGATCCATAGAATTAATATTCTCCGATAAGTATACAAAATTTCAAATTAATATCTTGCAGTGGGGAGATACTATTCATAATGAACTGATTTCCCATGTAAAACTTCCATGTGTCGGTCGAGCTGGGACACCCGGTATATATATATATATATATATATATATATATATATATATATATATGTATATATAGGGGCCTCATGTAGATGTTGCGCCTCGGGCCTCCGGTAACGTAAATGCGACACTTTACTTTGAAAAAACCTGTAAATACCATTTTTTTGCAATTTATGTTATTATTCAATATAAAGAATTTTTAATTTTCTACCGATCTGTATAATTACGTTTATATGTATAACTTCTAGCTAAACAGAATAAATATATAAATTATAACAATTTTGCATATCGTTTAGGGTGAGAAATTTCGATAAAACAGATGAGTTATTCATATGTTCACAAAATTTGACATATAATGTCAAAATTAATGTAAGTAAGTTTAAAAGATAAAATAAGTAAATATGAAGTAGTTTTATTGTAAAATTAAAAATGGTGGAAGAAATATATAAGGAATGTATTTGCATGCATGAATCAAAGTATAAGTTCGGTTCCGGTTTTAGTAACGTCCAAAATAGCTGCCATATTGGTCACACAAATTTTATGAAGGAAATTTTAGGTATGAAATGAATTAAAAGTATTCTTAACTGCAATAACAAACTAATTTTAAAACTACAAATTAAATGTATTGAAAAACTTATATTGAAAATATTACTACAGTAGCGGGAAGTATTGTGTTGGACACACCAGATTTTTTTAAACAACCAAGTGTTTCTTATATTTATTTAATAACTGTTTGTATTTAAAATTTACGGTTGAATTTATTTTAATAATTTAATCTCTTCTCAATTTACAAATTGAAATTAGAAGATGGCATTTAAAATGCATTATTATTTGAATATTTTACCCTAGATATTAAAATATTTAATTAGGAAACATTTTGAAAGAAAATTTGTGGTACGGCCCTTAACATCATACGACAGAAACATCTACCTGCCTAAAAGTACCAATACCGCAAGTCCCATACAACTTTATAAGGGCCAATCGGCTTATCCGAAAGTGAATTTCAAGTATCTAAACTTCTACTATACCAATATTTAGTCTTTTATTCCATGATATTGAAATTTAAACCGAAAGACGACGAATAAAGACAGGACTAATGATATAAATGTTAAATAATATTGTTTATTTCTGTATTGATTTAAGAGAGTCTTTAGAGTATTTCTAAATTTGATAATAATTTTTATAATATATAGTACCTATGTATTTGTTTATTTTGCAAAATGTGAATAGGTTTTTTAACATTTACCCATGCAATAACATACAATGTTATTTTTTTATCTTTTACCGAATAATTCATTTTTCTGTGTATATAATTGGTCATTTTCCAACCAAATTATACTGCAATTTTTGAGTAAAAGAGAAGTTTTTAATAATTGCATTATATTAACAAATGTTTTTGTCCTTGGTTGAAATAGAAGTAGGATTGCCTCGAGGTACTATTCTTGCTGCTGTTATGTTTGTATTATATATAAATGATCTATGCCACTTGCATTACCAGATAATTGTTCCTCTGTGATATATGCAGATGATACCTCTGTATTTATTTCTAGCCTTGATTTAAATGATTTAATTAGTAAATGTAACACTAACGTCAAATCTTTAAGCTCTTGGTTTAATGAAAATAAACTGTTTCTAAATGATAGTAAAACAAAGATTCTTCAATTCCACACGTATCAAGGTTCGAATCTCACTCAATTTGATATTGTAATCGGTGATAAGTATAAGTCTAGAGACGAATCAGCTAAAGTTTTGGGAATTCTTTTTCACGAAAATTTAAACTGGAGTCTAAACTGTAAAGAAGTTATTAAAAGCTTGAGTTCTCTATGTTAACAAATTCGCACCTGAAAGAGCTTTTAAATTTAGAGAAACTTTTATTATTTTATCATGCCTATGTGGAAAGTAGAATACGTTATGGTATCTGCATACGAGGCTCTTCTCAAGATAGTCGGAAATTTTTACATCCCAAAAGAGAATAATTAGATGTTTGGCTGGAGCAAAACCTAATGAATCCTGTAGAGATATTTTCAAAAATTTAAATCTTTTAACCTTGACGGAAACTTGCATCTTTATTTTTAAAAATAAATCTTCCTACTCTTTGGTAAGTGATAAACATGACTACAATACTAGACAGAAAGATGATTTTTACATACCCAATTCAAGAATAAATATGGTTAAAATTTCTCCTGACAAATTTAGTCCGGTTATATTTAATAAACTGACTTCGGCTATCAAAACTGCCGGGAGCTTAAGTGTCTTTAAAAAAAATATAAAATTGTTCCTACTTGAAAACTCTTTTTATAATATTACAGAATTTCTAAACAAGAAATGATTTATGTACAGTATTGTAACCTCCTTTTGTTATTTTATAATCTATTCTATATGCATTTTATGTATCAAACGGAATGAAATTTATTATTATTATATTAATATTATTATTTAGTTATGGTAGCTTTATTGTTGCCTTGCTATGTTTTAACTGGGTGTGACTACTGTACAAAGGAAAGAAAACAGTATACAAAATAGCAAGAAAAAAACAATATTTATTGAATTATTTAATAGAAGCTGTGAAAAATAATATAAATGTTATTAACGCAGAAGAATTTAAAAATTGTGCTAGATTATTTTTATACATTTTTAAAGCCGGCTTTATTTTAGATACATTAAAATACTTTTTGAAGATTACGAAACTCGTTAATTTTTTAATTTTTTATTTAGGAAACATTGATTTTTTTAGTAATACCCAATCCTTTGACTGTGATGTCCCTATGTTCCGTGTTACGGGGTACCGCGAGCCAATCACCGCGCTCTCCAACTCTTCACTTTACAATTGGTTGACTTCTGTACTACACAACTTATACACTTAATCCTTTCACTAAAATAATGTTGAATCTTTCTACGCATTTCATCCTTTCACAGTTTTCTGGAATCTCAAGAAAACGTAATGTTGTCCACTGGTCATATTTTCACTACACGTGTATCGCGCAGTGTAATTATTTATTTATTTACTTTATTGTAATAAACAAATTGTTTAATTTTGTACAATCAGTATGTTCCCCATACCTTCAGCTACGAAACAAAAAAAAAAAAGAATGATGTTGATTTGTTCAGTAGTTTCCAATATATGACGAGATAAATGAAAAAACTCGAGAAAAAATAATATCTAAAAAAAAATTAAAAATTGCTATTTTTAGTACTTTCGCAATTCCAAATCGACTTGCAAATATCATAGATCGATAGAGCAGAAAATTTTACTTCGATTTCACTTGTTTCTAGCAATCGGTCACTTTTTTCTTGGGTTAAGAATTTTTTTGACGACTTTTGCGAGCGTACTCGTAGATCTCCTTTAATATATTTCTTTAACCGAATGAACAGTGATTCTTCTGCATTTTTCTGATTGGCTGATTTAAAGCGTTGGGACTGGGAGCAAGGCCCGCCTACAGCCAACGTACTTCAAAATGGCGACACTTCATTTTTAAAATATTTACTATAGCTCGTCCAAAATAGAAATGAACCTGCGCGAATGTCGTATTTTCGTTCATATTTTGAGCGACCAATGGAAGAAGGTACCCCCATTGCATTTTTACCAGTGGCGTACTTAGTTCCTAGTTCATATGGGGACACTATATTAGGAAATTATTATATAATATTTAGGAAATTCGAAATTAAGATTTAAAGAACATATAACTGCAATAAACAGAAAACAGCACAGAATTTGCCGACGATTATATTAGCAGGTAATAATCATTTATGGAAAGGGTGATTGGTAATCTTGTATGTAGCAGAAAAAGGATTTACAATAATTTGGCTTGAAAATCTAGAGATTAAAGAAGCTGTTATTTCAAAGAAAAATATTGATAATGATCAAACCGATATAAACCATTCTCCTCTACTTAATTAGAAAAATAGTATATATACTGTTAATTTGTACATCAATGCACAGTCAAACGGTATCCGAGAAGACGTTGATGATGTTCATAAATGTTGTTGTTTTAAAATATAACTATTTACAAAAATTCCGTTTGTATTAAAATAATTCCACGCCACTGGTAGATTGCTTTCCCATTTATGGTTTACGCCCCTACTTTATTGGATCAGTGCAGTTTTGAACCAGGCATAGGTCTACGTTGCGTATAGTATGTACTGTGCGGCACATTGAACACTATTAGAAAAAAAAACTATATTTATGTTGCCGTCTCTTTCAACTTGTTTGTTGCATTATATGCGCGAGAATGATTGACAGGTACATTTCTATTTTGGATGAGCTATAATAAAATTTCATAAAAAAATACACCATAGCCAGCTATTTGAGATTTTGTTACCTAAAACCAAAAAATAATGTCAAAAATATTAGATCTACCTTTCCTGACGATGTAATTTTGTTTGTTATATTTAGTAAGAGTTTTTGTATTGTGTTGATTGTTTTAAGGTATTTTAAACATATTTTTTTTCGTTGATTACCTATAGTTGTACGTACATAAATATGAAAATAAATTGTCGCCATTTTGAAATGGTTGAAGTAAAACTATGATATTGTATGTACATTCCAAAAAAAAAAAATACCGATTCCCTATGCTAGAATCAAAGTTGTACACACTTCTGCTAAAACCGGAAGTGACATAAAATTCTTACTAAGATCATTTTATGAGTCCCTTTGACTAGTTTAATTTTGTTCCGTAACAATTTTCAGTATCTCTCATAATAAACGAAATATTCTGGGTGCCGGCCTTTCGCCAAACACCCTGTATACACATCAGTGATATAGTGTATAATTAATTGTAAAGTAAAATAGAAGAAAAAAACAGTGGAAAATTTTGAAGAGTATACGTAACAAAAACACTTGAAAGTTCGATAAAGCGATAAGATAAGATCTTAAAAATCAAACACGAGTAAATATAATTAATAATTAACAAAATAAGTTATGTTATCTACGCCGTGGACATGCATAGACCAGACTGGAACCACAAACTAAGCCGTGGTGAGAAGTTAGCTCGAGTTAGGCCATCCGACAGGCTGCCAGGGTTTAGAGGGGTTCCGTGTTCATGTTTCCCTGGTCAGTTCTAGGCCCTTGGAGCATTCAGTGCACCTTTCTATTTGTTGCCTCATTTACACAACACATTTACATCTCTGTTTCAATCATAAAATAGCGTTTAGAATGTAAAAATACTAAAATTATAAATTTATCAATATAATAAAAGCAAATTAGATGAAATGAATAGGTACATAATTATATTTTATAAACAATTTTATTAAACAAAATGTCTGTATTTTGCAAGTTTATCAATAAGCACAATTTTCTATTTCTTTCTTTTTAATTAAATTTAAAATTCATATTACTTATTTCATTGCATAAAATATTCTGTCTTGTATAAAACTTTCTTAATAACCTAGTGGAGAATTTCACGAATTGAAACCCAAACCAATATCCTACACCTTTAATTAATACAAATTAATTTTTCAATATTTATATAAAAAGTATTTTCTAAACAAAATATGAAATTATAAAAATATTCGTGTGTTGCTTTAAAATTTACAAACGCAGAATTTTTCAAATTATGATTTTTGTAATGTATAAATGTCAGCCTGAATAGGAAAGGCGAGAAATGTTTATATAAAACTTTATTATTGTATTAAAATAATAAGATGAATTATTTGTTAAATTTGTAATTCGTGGTTAAGACGGGTGGCTGCCAAACTGATCCTACAAGCAATAAATAATTTATCTTTATTATTTTAATTAATATTAAGTGTCCAATGCCGTTTTTATTTACATTTAAAATTGAGTATACTCTTTTCGGTGTGTTTTTATTTTTAATAGGTAAACGTGTTTATTGTGTCGCATTGTATCTGCGGTACCTTTTATCGTCGGTCACTAATTTGTACGATAATGAAACGCTTCGATGATGGCCCCCCACAGCTCAGAATGTAGTTTTGTGTCAATATTAATCAGTTCAAATCGTTACTTAAAGCACTTTGGATCTCATATTTTGAATTTAGAAAATAATAAAGCCATACTATATAAGAGTTATTTTTTTGAATGCTATCGTATCGCTATCGAGTAATAAAAACTATATGTTGTTCTTGTTATATTCTTTAATTAGACAGTATAGTGCACTTCATCAGAAACAAGAAATAAATTAATATAATATTTAAAGTAAGTTATTTATGTTAACAAAAAAATATATTATCTATAAATGAGTATTTTTTCGTTAATTACATGTCCCAAGAGATAACAAAGAAGAAACTTTCCGGACATCAAAATTTAATAAATAAAAGAAAACGGGAGGAAGAAAGAGAAAGAAATGCTTCTAGAATTACTAATTACTTTACAAGACAAGTAGGGATGACGTACAAGTAGATCAACATCAACAAAATATTAACGCTCTTCTGGATGTTGAAGACAATTTAGAAGATAAAATATGTATAAATTTGAAAAACATTTTCGATAATGGAGACTTTCGCGTTGTGAGCTTTTCACAAAATTTTAATTGCATATTAATTCTATCTTCAAATAAGTTCGTATAAAGTTAAAAAATACATAAAATATTTATTAGACTTAAATATTTTTTAGAAAAACTAATTCAGCAAATAGCCTCGTGACGTATGAACCCTGAAGCCAATCTGACTTAGAGCGCATGTCTCGAAATCACTTAAATCAGCAGCCAGTTCCAGCTTGTTTCATACTTCATAGGTACTTATTTACTTGTGTTTTGAGATACATATATAATAAAATATTACCTGATAACATATTTTGTCCTTTAATAAGCACTTAATTAAGAAAATATATTAATAAAAACAAGTCTTTGATAATACACGAGCGAAATTCACAAACAAGCGTGGTTGAAACAAGAGGTTATGTTTGCATTGGCAATATGTTTACATTCAAGTTTGAATTTGACGTTACGCGCGGCATTTGTAATGCTATGTTCACATTGGTTACTATATCTATCTCTTTCTCACATCTTGTCTTCTTTGTCTGTCAGGGATAATACGTCACAAACCTATTTGCGAACATTTTTTAGCAAAACTATTAATTTATTTGCAAAATAAAAAATACGGGTCTTTTATTTTTATATTTAGATTCATTTAAAAAAATAAAAAAAAAATGACGGAAGTCCCCATTCAGAAAGTGCACAATCTACTGAAAGTACAATAAATGATTTTAATTTTGCTGATCCCGGACTTTGGCCCGAAACATTTTTCCATACAACAAGACAAGCCATTGTAGGAACGGGTCCTCAACAAATTCAAGACTTTCATTTCCGCCTCATTCTTCCGGTCGAAAATTTTCAAATATATATTACAAAAAATACTTGAAAACTGGCGTAGAAAACAACAGAAATTGGTTAGTTTATTCAGTTTCGAAAAACTCTGTGTATTGCTTTTGCTGTAAACTTTTCGAACTTCACATATCCGAACGTAATAAATGTATCCACAGGCTTAATGACTAGCAACATCTTGCAATGTATAGTTTGACAAGAGATCTCAAGTTGACGTTTAAATTGTTTTATGGTTGTGGTATCTATTCAAAGTTTTGCCCTGAGTGAAAGAATTGAAAGAAATGTGGCCTTTATGCATTCTGCTCTAGGGTATAGAATTGTGCGAAATCTATTAGAATACACTGTTCCAGGTACCCAGTTAAGCACTGGATTTAGAAATCCCAATGTAACATTAGTATGCCTTACTTAATATAGATGGATTACTGTACAACATGGAAATAACTAGACAGCGATGTATTTAAAAATTTAATACCGTGTTTTTTGAAAAATACTCTAATAATTGTCACAAGTTGTGGTAACGTTGATGTACACTTGGTAATAAGAACATTAGGTTATAGCAGTTTCGCTTTCATGAAAAAAATTTTGGCAATTCCACAAAGATAATGATTATTGCTAAGAAATTAACGGTATTAAAATTTTAAATACATCCCTGTCTAGTTATTTCCATGTCGTACAGTAATCCATCTATATTAAGTTAGGCATGCTAATGTTATTTTGTGATTTCCAAATCCAGTGCTTAGCTGAGTACCTGGAGCAAAACTTTGAATAGATACCACAACCATAAAACAATTTAAACGTCAACTTGAGATCTCTTGTCAAACTATACTTAAATCGCCATGAGAAAAATTTGAACCATTTAGACAATACAAAATGTGGACAGAATTGATTATATCTTTAAAAAATAAAACTAGTATTGATTATTTGCAACAAACAACTTTAGATAATGAAAGATAACGTTGGTATGAAGTTTTAAAAAGAATAATTTTTGTTATACAGTTTTAAGCAAACAAAATCTAGCATTTCGTGGTAAAAGTAATAAACTATACGATCGCAATAATGGTAATTTTTCAAAATGTTTTGAAATGTTAGAAGTTTGATCTTTTCATATCAAACCTTACGCGACGTGTATAACTAATGATCGTAATTTCAAAAATATGCCTTCCTATTTAGGAGATAAAATACAAAATGAAATATTTACTTTACTGGCAACAAACATTTTATTCATAAATGATATTGTAGATGTTGTTAAAAATTCTGAAGTGTTGCTTTACGCAGATGATCTAAAAATTTTCAAAACTATTAATTCTTTAGAAGACTGTATACTACTACAAAATGATATAGATAGTTTATTAGCTTGGTCTGTGTAAGATGTAAGATTATGAGCTATCTAGTGAAAAAATTTGTTTATACTTATCCTTATGTAATGGATAACTCATATCTTGAGCGGCTTATACAGTATAAGGATCTTGGTGTTACTTTGACAAAAAACTTCATTTTCATTCGCACATTGATTACATCACAAATTCGTCTATTAAAATTCTGGGATTCGTTATTCGCTCATGTAAATCATTCTATAATTTGTTGACTTTGAAAAGACTTTATTTTTCGTTAGTAAGATCAAAACTGGAATATTGTTTACAAGTATGGAACCCTATATATAACAAATATATTCTTCGACTTGAATCAGTACAAAAACGGTTTATTAAATTTTGTTACTACAAAAAGTATAATCATTATCCCAGTTTTGATATTAATTACGAATCATTATTGTCCGAACAAAATATAGTTTCATTAGATAGTCGTAGAAAAATACAGTCATGTTTATTTTTATATAAAGTTTTGAACAATATCATTAATGACAGTTTTATACTTGGTCATCTCCCGATAAATGTTCCCCGTATAACATCCAGAAATAAGTTAACTTTTTATTGTAATATCGCTAGAAGAAATTACGAAATGAAATCTCCTATGCGACAAATGTGTACAATCTACAACAATATTCCAATTAACATTGATGTATTTGCTTCTTCATTGTTTGTATTTAGGTTTAATTTAGTTAAATATTTTGTTTCTTCTTAAATCTTAGGTGTTGCATATATTCGTTCATGTGTATAAATCTTGTATTTGATATTATCGTGTATTAGCAGTAGAGCAATTATTATTATTATTATTATTATTATTATTCTTACTTTTAATATTTACTTATTTAATGTACTTTTTATATGTTTATTCTTCTTCCTCTAAATTCTTTGTTTACCTGTATTTTGCAAGGCTTAATATTTGTTATTATTAGATAACATCCTGTAATTGGAACTTCGTGTTCTGTGGGATTTGTTTAATAAATAAATAAATAAATAAATTAGCACAATTTTCTATTTCTTTCTTGTTGATTAGATTTAAAATTCATATTACTTATTTCACAACATAAAATATTCTGTCACATATAGTTTTAAAATTATTAAATAATTTGAATAACTGAGATACCAGGTACCATAATTTTTGCATGATTAGTTTTAGAAATATTAAAAAAATATCAAAAAATCTTCAAGTAAACTACCTCTATTCTACGCCTATGAGCATTTTTATTTTTTTAAACATGAAACTTAAAATTTCTAACTTAATTACCAAATGCTATAATTGAATGACTCTTAAAATGTTTAAATTAAATAGCAAGTACCATAATTTTCGCATTATTAGTTTTAGAAATATTTAATAAATAACAAAAATTCTTCAAAAAATCTACCCCTATTCTACGCCTATGAGCATTGCCAATTTTTTAAAGCATGATTCTTAAAATGTCTAATTTAAATATAATCACAAATAAAAATATTCTATGCATAAAATTCACAGAATAACACTTTTAGTTTAATACAGTCTATTTTTACAAGATATAAAAATGCAGAGCTGGTTTTATGTCGGAATAAAAACTAAAAATCCATATTAAGTAAATGATTATTATTATAATGCTCGTTAAATACCATTGTTGATTGTTGAGGCTGAGAAATATTGGATGAATTAGATATTTTTCGGTCATGGTCGTTTCTGACCAATTTTTTAGTAATTAAATTTGAGAACGATCATTCTGCGGTGCAATTTCTTATCAGGAAAGCAACACAAATTCATCATTCTATCAATTACAGTAATACCTAAAACAATACAAAGTTAAATAACTAAAATAAATCAAATGTATAAAGATGAGTGATATTTGGTTGTAGATAGTGAGTTGATTGATATTTGCTGCTAATTGGATTAGATTGAGAGGAGAGGAAAATGGCCGCCGCAGGCTTCACTTTCTCATAGGCTGTGCCCCACCCACAACTATATACACAGATCAGTGATGTAGTGTATGAATAATTATAAAGTAATATAAAAGAAAACACAATTTTGTAGAGTATACGTAGCTAAAAAACACTACAAAGTTCAATAAGGCGATAAGATAAGATCTTAAAATCAAAAACGAATAAAAATATTCAATAATTAACAAAATAATTCGTTATGTTATCTAAGACGTGGACATGCATAGACAAGACTGGAATCACAAACTAAGCCGTGGTCAGAAGTTTGCTCTAGTTACGCCATCTGTACTTGCCGATCCCAACTGACACGCTGCCAGGGCTTAGAGGGGTTAGAGGGCTCTGGTTTTGTTGTTGTTTATACTTTATTCAGGTTATAATTTAAAATTAAAACTTTATATTTATATAAATCATTCCTAATTTTTATCATGGATGGTAAAATGTCTCGCTATAGAATACATATTGAGGAAATTAATAAAGGAACATTTAAAGCTAGAAGAGGGCAAAGTTAATATATTTCTATTAGTTCCATATTTACATTATCAGTGTAAAGACAGGAAGCAGATGCACAACGGGAGTGTACCGAAATTGTGTACAAGTCTTTATACCTGTGTTAATAATACCCTCATTTCTTATATATAAAATATAGATTGTAATGTAACAGATTCTCGCAATATTGTTAGTATACAACTGATGTTTGTAATTTACAGGATTTCAGCGTGAAACTGAAGAGAAAGGCTAATATAGAAGAAGCATCTGAACAGTAACAAAGTAAGTAGGAGCGTGTGGTCGTTAGCTGTATATGAAGAGTGGAGTGTGTTGCAGGCATGGAGACATCTCAGGACATTGTAAAGGAGCTGGTGTGCGGGCAGTGCGGCTCGCACGTGAAGGTGCGGCGCCACGAGGCGGAGGCCCCGCTGGAGGAGTGTGGCAGGTGTAGGGCCCCCACGGCGCGGCTGTACCGGGACGAGGACCAGGGCTGGCTGTGTGAGGCCTGCGCTCCGGCCCTGAAGAACTGCCGCCGCGACGGCTGTAACTTCCAGGTGAGGCTGGAGCTCTGTTTGGCCGTGAATGCCATGAAGTTGATTTCCACGTCTTCAATGGGCTATATGACCACTGTCGAATTGAAAGAAAACAAGTATAAAAACTAAAAATGACCCTTTGTGACTACCAATAAAAATGGCAAAAACTGTATATTGCCTTATAATTTCACTCAAATTACCATTTCAAAATAAAATTTATGTAGCGGCGCCATAACTTTGACGTCACGTACGAAAATGAGAGATTAAAAGTGGGAATATAAATAACCTAATGTATTACTCATTGGCATCGAATAAATTTTGTTAATGATAAATCAGTCCTAACTATTAATGATAATGTATAAGATAACAATATAGACAATTCATTGTTTTTTTTACAAGACGATAAAATAATATTTTATCGATAAGCGGAAAGTGTTATTTTTCGCGTGTAGATAATTTAATTTTATCGTCGTGTATAAAATTCATTTTTTTCTGTATCTGATTAAATGAAATTAAAATTAGAAAAATTTAATTTTTATTTGAAAACAATTTTAAAATGTCAGTAGTGTGAGTTGCATTGGAAATATACTTTAAATAAATATAAGTTAAAGTACTTTATCTACCCTTGCGGTTAAAGTGCTACTTTATCCACTATTTTGAGTTGATAAAATTCACTTTAACATCTGCTTTAGAAAAAAAGAATAAAATAAATATATTTGGTGTAAATTTGGTTGGCTGTTAATTGTTTACATACTTTATTTTAAAAATGGAACATGGCTAATCTGCCAAATGTATGTTACTCTAAGATACATGATTTTTATCGAATGAATTCAAATACTCTTAGTCTCTTACGTGACGTCACATATTCCCTCTACAATTTTTTTATTGTTTTTCTCAACTATCAACAATTATGCGGTTAAAAAGAACGGGTATTTTTATTTTTTTATACAGAATCATAAAATATAGTCATATACCTCATTGTAACTAAGGTATGTAATTAAAAACGTTGGGGAGAAAGAGGATAGATGATGTCATCTTGTCGGGTGAAATCGTGTGATTTCCGAAGTAAATAAATGTCGAAACTCATAGTTTTATATACAAATATAATAATAGATAAAACATACAAACAGGGTTCATTCATTTCGGTCACATGTGCTTTAGAAACACAATCAAAAATCTTTTGTTTGAATCAAATACCGAAATAAGCAGATTACTTTAGAATATATCTTTAGCGTTATCCAGAAAGGCTACTAAACTTGAAATGTGTTTTATATCATTGGAAAGAGAAAAAATCTGTATTTATCAGTAATAAAAGACAACTTTGAGCCCGATATAAAAATTGAAAATTTGTGTAAATTTCTCGAAAAGTATTCAAATCACAAAAATTTTGAGAACCGCTTTAAATTCCTCGTAAAAAAATTGTCTCTAAAATTTGGAAACTAAAAACTTATATGAATTGAAACAAGAAAGTTATAAGTCAAAAAGTAAATTCACCAAAATCAGTTTCTTTGCTCATATCTAGCCAGCTATGCATGTTTTGGGGAAAACAAAGACATGATTAAAATGAGCAACTAAAGCGGCAACTTTGCCCCAATTTAACCAAATTTGTATCTCTTACGGTTCTCCACATCCCAACGCTTACCCTCATAAAACGGACAGTCTGTGTAATTATATTGAAACCGTATTAAATTGTGGCTTATTCTTAAAATAGCGATGTAAAAATTAAATATAAAACAATAGTTTATTGTATCGATGATAACAGATGAAAGTGATAAATAGAGTGCAGATGGGACACGCTGTGTGGAGAAGAGTATGAACGTGTTCTCTGTGTGCAGGACTTCCCCGGGAAGAGAGACAAGCACTGGTGGTTGTGGTGCGAGCAGCGCAGGCAGTGCGGGGTGTGCGGGGCGGCCCTGCAGCCCGGCACGCTGGCCCAACACTACCAGGCCTGCGGGAGGCTCCCGGAGGTCCCGGCCGGCGCCGGCCACCGCGTCCCGCGCGGCCCAGGGACGTGGTTCCGGGTGGGGAACGTGCTGTGCGTGTGCGGGTACCGTGGGGACTGGTTCAAGCTGGAGGTGTTCGCCCCGGTGACGGGCCGCCAGCTGCCCGGGTACCGCTGCGAGGTGCGCCTGGAGTGCGCGGGCCACACCCGCACCTACACGCCCCCGACAACCTACCATTTGCCGTGGGACTGGGTGGTGAAGTGCGAGGACAGAGAGTTCCTCGCCGGTGACGTCACCGTCCATGTAAGCGTCACACGAGAATGAGAAAAAAGAACTTAGTTATTTATTTATAAGGACAAATATAATAAACTAAAGAACTAGAAATGTCGGTGGCACTAGTGTGTACTGTAATATACTAGACCGCCAGGCAGAAACGTTAATCTTTTATATTTTATATTATAGTAATTAAATATAATACGCTTTTATTTATTTCAGTTCAAATTTATTTAATTTTTAGTCCAATGGAAGATCGAGATAACCGTTTAAAATTAGTAAAAAAAATAATTACTGCATTATAAAATAAAAAAGATTAACTTGTAACCTTTTGTTATATGTAAAACGAATTTAATAAAATAAAATATTAAAAAAAAGTAGTTATACTTCAATGAATGCTCTAAGCATGCGTCTAATCGAAGTATTAGAATTGTAGGTTTATTTATTTATTTATACCATATCCTACAGGACTAAATTCCCAATTACAGGATGATATACAATTAGAGAAAAATTTAACATCCTTGTTTGATATATGTACAAAGTAAATTTAAGTATAGTGATTTAAATGGACAATGGACAAATATTTATACATACAGAATAAAACAATTTTTATAAATCGCAATTTCGCGAGCCAAGATAAATTAAAAGAATCTGCATAAATATCTAAGTTACAAGGAATTTTATTATAAATACTGCACATTTACCAAATTGGAGATTTTTTTTCATAATTTGTTTTTACTCTTTTGCAATGAAAGGTATTTTTACTTCTAGTAGCAGAGCGTGGAATTTTTAAAGAAAGCTTGCTCAGTATGCAAGAATCAATAATAGCATTGTTTATTATTTTGTACAGAAACAGGCAGCATTGCATCTTTCTCCTATGAATTCAGGAACACATATTCATTTTAATTAACAAACTTTCAAAGGTTAAATCAAATTTGGGATAAATATGATGTATCTTAAAGTAACGGTACTTAAAGAAGCGTTTCGGAATTGAATCAATAATATTAATATATTTGTTATAAATAGGATTCCATACTTGACAGCAGTATTCAAATTTTGATCTAACCAATGAAAAATATAATTGTTTGAGGGTAGACAACTTTTGAAAAGATTTGCAAGTGCGAATAATGAAACCTAATATTCGTAACGATGATCTAGCTAGATTGCTTATGCGCAAGTTAATGATAATTGTTTCTCAAAAATTACACCGAGGTCTTTAAAATGATGTACTCGTTCAAGATGTGTATTTTCCATAAAGTACGGGAAAGTTTAAACAATTTTTTAACGAGGTAACTCATTATTTTGCACTTGCTAAAATTGAAAAATAGTTTAGATCTAGTAGACCAGGCTAGAATACTATTTATATCATTTTGTAAAAGTTTACAGTTATCAATAGAGTTAATTTGTTTAAAAAGTTTTAAATCGTCTGTATAAAGTAGCACTTCGGAATTATTAATTACATCAACAATATCGTTTATGAACAAAACAAATAATAGTGGTCCTAAATTGGAACGTCAGAAGTCGCAACGAATGAATCAGATTTAACGTCATTAATTTGAACTTGGAGCTCACGATTTGTCAGATAAAAATACAAGAATTCTAGTAAATTTGACAAAAAAGTTGTTATTTAATTTGTGAATCAGAACGTAATGATCAAAAGTATCAAAAGCTTTTTTGAAGTCAGTGTAGATGACATCTACCTGAGCATTATCATGGAGGGAGTTTAATGTGCATTCAGTGAAATTAATTAGATTAGTTGTTGTCGATCTGCCTCTTATAAATCCATGTTGCCGAGGAGAGATAAGATGTTGCACATGTATAAATGTTTGTACAAAATAGTTTCAAAAAGGTTGGAGAGAATAGCTATAGGACGATAGTTGGAAATATCACTTATAACACCAGATTTAAAAATAGAACTGATAATAGATGATTTTAGAAGAGTAGGAAAAGTATTGTTTGTTAAAGGTATTAAAAAGATATTTTAAAGGTTTTATGACTGCATGCTTTTATAATATACGAAGGTAAAAGATGTTGAATTGCTAATAATATATCTTCATCGGATATATTAGGAATGTTAACTATATTAGAATTAGAGGAATTTGTGTTAGAAAGAGTAGAGTAAAAAGAATGATCGGAATCAATGTAAACATTAGAGAAAAACTCAGCGAACCCTTGGACTATATCAGAAGGATTGGATAATTCATCATTATTAAGCTGCATAATTTCAGGTATATTACATTTTTGTTTCTTATTGCTAACATATGACCAAAATTTACTTGGATTAGCAGATAAGTTGTGTTCTAAGTTCGTCATGTATTATTTGTGGTGAATTTTGATTTCTTTTTTAACCAAAGCTCTAAGTCGCTTAGTTTCTATGTGTGGACAGTTTAGATATTTCTGTATTAGATTTGTTATGTTCAAATCTGCAACTATTATGAAACTAGAATCAGTTTTCGAAATTTCTAATGATTCAAATATATAATTGTTGTTCTAAATAGATTGAAGGAGGTAAATAAACAATGTAAACAAAGACAGTAGGGGTCATAGCTAATTTAACGCAAACAATATCAGAATGAGAATTTGGAGGTAAATTTATATCAATTGGGACAAGATCTAAATTTCTTGCTGATAGCACATAACTTAAGAGCGGATTATATGCACTAAAAAGTGTCAAAATATGCATGCAATATGCTTTAAAAAATCATCAAAATATGCATGATATATGCAAAAAAGTTATAAATATGCACTTTACAATAAAAATATGCAAAAAAAACTAATGTCTTCAGGCTCGTTTTACTGAAATCATTTTCTTATTTCTATTTTTACATGCAGTGTTTTATTTGGAACATTTCATGAAATGTATAAAAACAATAAATATCACAGGTAATTCTAACAAAAATAAAAAAATTTCGAATTCGTATTCATATTGAAATTTACAAAAGCTCTTTTTTGAAACAAAAACCAAAAAAGTCAACTTTATCGAGAAAGTTACTATATGCTGCTCATATTTTTAACACTTTTTTTTCGGCATTACTAATTGTTGTTATAGTTCCAAACATACGAATTTCAGTAACAGATATTATTTACTTACATTACTTACAAAATAAGAATTACTTAAGTTCTAAGCAGTTCTAAAACACTGATAGAATCACTTTTTTTTGTTCTGACGAAAAATTAAATATGATTGTAATGGTTTCAATGAGTAGATTTTATATAAATGCTCACTTGTTAAAAGTACGATCAAAATTATATTTCTTGTAATATACTGTTTTCAAAAAGAACAAAATTTGTTAAAAATTAATTTTGGTTTTTGAAAAAAGTCTTAAAATATGCACTAATATGCAAAGAAAATCAAAATATGCCACTTAGGCCATTTTAGGCTTAAACAAATGACAGAAACTAAATAAACAATTTTTTCGACAAGTTGTTTGTAATAAACAAGTAATTTGTAAGTTTAATTTCTTTTTGTGGGGTTATTTGAAGTCTAAAGTTTATGTCACGCCACCCGAATCTTTGGAAGATTTACGGCAACGTACCGTAGCTCCCAAATTTTGAGCAAAATCTTTATTATTGTATGGAAGTTGAAGGTAAACATTTTGAACACCTAATAAACTGATATTTGAGTTTCTGTCATTTGTTTAAGCCTACTTGATTGCAATTTTAAACACCTGTTAATTTTTTTTCTAGACGATATATCTCTGGAACTAATGATCGGATTTCAAAAATAAAAAAACTGTTGAAAAGAGAATTGAAAAGCCTTTCGAACTGTGTCATATTTGACACCCTTTTCCATTTAAAATTTTTGAGGTGAAGTCCAAATTTGATAATCTACTTTGCGATAATGTCGACCGAAGGTAATTTTTTATTAATTTTAATTTAGAAAAAGACCTTTCACTTTGTGCTACTGTCACTGGTAATGTTAAATAAATTCTGAGTGCGGTGGATAAATTTGGAAATATTGAAATTAAATAGTTGGAAAATAAATAATTTAAAATATCTAATAGGGTTGTGTAATCATTGACGAAGATTGGTAAAAGTCCGATTTCATTGAACAGATCGTTTTACTCAATATCAAAGTTAAAGCCACTGCTCAATTTATTATATAAATCTAAACAGAGCGTTCTTTTTTCTTCAGAATTTATTTTTTTCCAAATATTTAAATTTTGTGAAAAGGAAAAGGCTTTATTGCTTTCATTTAAAAGGTCAAAGCGTTCTTCAACTTTTGTTATCGCCGTGTCGAGCAAATAATAGTAAAATAGGGTAGGAGTGGGAAATTCTGTTTCGCTGTCAACTTCTTCAGCCACTGTTTTTGCGTTACTAATCATTTCCATAAACGCCGAATCGGTTCGAAGTTCGATTCAATTGTTTTTTGTTTGAGATATCATTTTAACTACCTCTGAAAGTACAACGTTGGATTTCTGTAAGCTTTACTAACAATATTTATTTTCGACAGTATATCGTACCAAATAACTATAAAGCAAATGAATTTAAAAGACTTTATCTTTGATATTAAAGAATTGGATAAGGTTCTTGTTTCGGTGTCTCTATTCTCGTCAGAATAAATGTTATACAGAGCGTCATAAACCTTTCCTAGGTTGACCTCTGCTCCCACCGGGTACTTGACAAGGGCTGAAGAGTCAAGCTAGGTACTTCGTTAATAAGTGATTGCCAACGTGCAGTTGAAGCAGCAAAAAATACATAAACTTCTTTACGATAGGAAAAAATGTGTTATTTCTAGTGAACTTTTAGCGGCATCGTTTACTACTAAATTGAGACTGTGTGACAAGGAATGTAAAACGCTCGTCGATTCAGATCTAGTTTTCTTTTCTGGAGACCTATATTTTTACTTTTCATATTCGCGCCATTATCGTATCCTTTGTAAATCAATGTTAGGTAATGACAAAAATTCTAACAGAAATGTGGTTAAGCCTGTCCAGTAAAAACCCAAAAAATGTTCTTTTACTTCAACCATATTTATAGATGAATTAAGAAAAACAAATCTAACAACGACTGAAATTTGTTCTACGTGAGCAATATCGGGAGTACAATCCAAAATAATAGAACAGTATTTTGATTGTTGTAAGTTGAAAATAATAGTTTTCATAATTCTTTCCCCCAATAAATTAATAATTTCATTCTGAATATTATGAATTACGCGAGAATGTTCTTTCTGAACGCAAGCAATGTGATCATCTAACACGGCATCAAATTTAGAAACACATTCAATTAGTTGCAAAAAATTCCATTTTCTGGTTGAAAAAGTTTTTCCGATTTCCCTCTAAACGCTAAACATTGTTTTGTTAAAAAATAAATAATGCGAATTATTCTTTCGATAACTGACACCCACCTTTTTTTCGCGTTCAATTTCAGCTTGGTTCACGGAGTCTATAGTTTTTCCTTTTAAAATATATGTTTTTAAATCAAGACTAAGAACATTATATAAACACACTTAAAACACCTGGAGAGTCATGAACACGCTCACAGAGAGTACATATATATATATATATATATATATATATATATATATATATATATATATATATATATATATATATGTACATCCCACTATCATTACAGCTTCCGTTCATTGTTGTTAGTTAGAGCGTCCGTTTAATTTGTACTTTCATTCGTCTATCACAACTAGTGTTGTAAAATGACAGACATTTTAAAATAAAGTCACGTGACAGTCATTTTATAGGTCATTTTCAGTCATATTGAATCATTTTGGTCATTTTATTTTTTTTTAATATTTTAATGAAAAAATATAACATAATTTCATTATTAAGTATATATATTTGATAGAATTATTAATTTAGTACAAAATAAACGTATTACAAAAATAAACAAAAAATACGGTAAGTCTAAAAAAAATTGGCAAATGCCAATCTCCAAAATTATCGGTTTTAGGCATAGGGTACTCTTAATAAAATATGAAGATAATACAAAAAGACGCACAACAGAATTATAAAATATAGGGGTTCCATTCGAAAATGAAGAGTTTTAGTCATTTGAAATTGAGTAAATTTGATTCGCTTTATTGAACACCCTGTACAATTACATTTAAAAAAATATATGTGAGAACATAGAGTGTAGTTACAGTTGTACAGAAAAAAAATATTCTTAATTGTTACTATTAAAATAACTTCAGTACGTCATTATAAAACAATGCGTGAATTTGGTCTTTTTTAGAGAATAAACGGAATAACTTGGCAACGCCGCGGAAAACTAAAACAAAATTCATATGTCCGTATAGGGGAACGAAATACACTTGAAAAAATATAAAAATACAGGGTGGCTGATTTTTCATTATCCAGGCCATAACTCCTGAAATATTAAATATATAAGAAAAAGCTAAATAGGAAACATTACTGAAAATGTAATGTTAGCGTATATGTTGGAAAGATCCAGTTCACTAAAATCGCCTTCCAGCTTATGGTGTGAATATTCCATGTTAAAAGCCACTATTAAAAATAAAGATAATGTGGATATTTCAATTTTTTCTAATTTAATTGGTTTTCTTAAGAGCAAAAACAAAGGATATCGCCCAAAGAAATCCCATATTTTAACTAGGGAACAGATCGTAAAATTTGTTCAAGAAGCTGACGATGATACATATTTGTTAATCAAAGTAAGATATAAATTATATTTAATTTTCTGCATTCATATATCTTAATATTTTTTGTTTATTATAGACTGTTATGATTATGGGCATTGCCGGGGCATGTAGAACTGATGAATTATGTAAAATGAGAATAACAGATGTGATTGATCATGGAAATTATGTCATTATAAACATTCCTCAGAGTAAAAATGACGTGCAATGTAGTTTTTCAATTGTTGAAAATAATAAAGAAAACATTGACTATTTGGGAATCTTTAGAAAATATTTCGAAATTCGTCAAAAAATTAATATAAATCCTCGCTTTTTTTACGCTACCAAGCTGGCAAATGCATGAATCAACCAGTTGGAAAACATACTTTTGCAAAAATGCCTTCAGTAATAGCTAAATTTTTAAATTGTCAAGATCCACATCTTTATACTGGGCATTGCTTTAGACGCTCTTCAGCCACTTTACTCGCCAATACTGGTGCAGATATTTTATGTTTAAAAAGACATGGCGGCTGGAAATCTAGTTCCGTTGCCGAAGGTTACGTGGCAGAATCAGTTCAAAACAAAATTGATATTTCCAATAAAATATTATACGACAAAACCATGAATACCGCTTCTACATTTAAAGAAACATCTTCGGTTCCTCATGTTAATTCACCTTCAACGTCCGCACAACAAAACCCACAAAATAGTACTCTGTCTTTTTCAAAAGTACAAACAAGTTTATTAGAAAATGATAATTTAGTTATAAAAAATCGTACATTTACAAATAGTACTGTAATCTTTAATATTAATAAGAAATAAATTTTTACATATGTAGTATAAAAATTTTATTTCTTCAAAAATAAAATAACAAAGTAGTCTGTGATTATTTTCCTAGGAATGTAAGTAAAATTATTAAGTTCCGTCGTCAAGGAAAAAATATAAACAAATATAAAAAGTAACTTACATACATTGTAACTATGGTTGCAATACATACTTACAATACAAGTAGCGCGAAAAATAAATTTCATGTGCGGTGCTTTTAAGAAAGTTAAAACGGTCTCCAATTGATAAAAAAGATTCCTGTTTCGACAGGGTCCACAAAAAGCATAACAATTTTTTTTCTAATGGAATTATATCTACATTAAGTTGCCTACATGCTTGAATATTTTCTAGGAGTATCTATGCAAGAAAAATGTCTTTTTGTATTGTATTTTGTTTGAAGTTCCAATAAAGTATTACCTGAAAAGTTTCTCTTGTCATTCTAAAATGTTCACGAAACTCGTTTAAAGAATAATTAGGAATTATTTCTTCATAATAATGCTCATTTCTTATACCAACATTACTATCATTATATAATTCATTTATATTATTATTTTCATTTAACATTTCTATTATTGGTGCAATCATATTTTGAATGGGATTTCTTTGTAATAAATTGTTTAAAATGTCGTCTAAATCCAAATTAAACTAAATTGTACTCTTTATTAAATAATAATAAGAATATAAAAATAATAATTAAAGAAACTTGTTTGACAATTCAATTGATTTGATTGTTTCCACTTGACAGTTAAAAATGCGCGGGAAATGCGTTCAGCGGACTTGCAGCGGCTATCAGCCAGCGCTGTGTGACGTCACATTATATAAACACACTTAAAACACCTGGAGAGTCATGAACACGCTCACATAAAGTACATATATTGTGACGTATGCCAGAAATTTAAAAATAACGTTTAAAAAATTACCGTGATTTCTCGAAGAGAAATCACGCGTCACACACTTACCTCGACAGCTCAGAATTGGTCGTGGTATCGCTAGGTCGTGGGTCACTAAGATATTTGTAATAACAATAATAGAGATGGGCGCCAGTTGTGCCGAAAGGAAAAATGGTGGACACAACAACACCGAAAATAACAAATTGAAAATAAAACTAATTTTTTTTACGGCTAGTAACTACAATAAGAAAATTAACGGGGACAATTATTGCATATTACAAAAAAAAAGAAAATACCTTTTACGGGGTAACAAAATATCGATGGGTCTGGAATGGCTAGGTCGTTGGAGTGAGTCCCTGGACGTCTTGGTACCGAGGTTCGGCTTGTCGACGGAATGTGTACTGTTCGTGTTAGTATTAAGCAGCACCGCAGGATGTCGGACACAAGCAGTGTAGTAGCGTAAAGCAGGATAGCAGGATAATGCGTGATGTCACCGGACTAAGCGTGTCTGGCGGTTGCGTGAATTGTTTGTGTGTAACTGCAAACTGCTGTTTTTTGTGCGTGATGCCTGAGTACTGTGTGTAAGTTGGTACTGTGTACGTGAGCACGTGTCGCAGTACTATTCAGTTTGGATTGGAACTCCACACTCCACTACCAACAAACCTCGACCATCCAGGACCAGGAGGGAATATAAAACATAAAAATTTTTAGCAGATAATTGACCCAAAAAAATAACTTGCCGTGGCAAAAATACAAAAAATCTTTATAATAAAAAATGAACAAATAATTTATTTAACAATAAATAAATGCAAAAATTATTATTTACAAAAATTTTGTGCACAAAAAATACTACAAATACTTTTATAAAAAAAACTATCAGCTGGCCAGGCTGTAAAAGACCAGAAAATAAGAGAAAGAAAGAATATAACAGACTTGAAAGGTTTTCAAAAACTAACGTTTTTAACTGCGGGACTTGTAAAATTTATTATTTACTTTTTGGCTGCCAAAAAAAAAAAATAAACGGTAAAAAGGTAACTAATGGCATCCAAAAACAAAGAGAAAAATAAAATTGGAACGATAAAAATTCTACTTACGACAGTAAATCAGCGTGAGCTCTGTCTAAATCCCACAGTATAAAAAATAACCTAAATCGTATTCAAAAAAAAATATTAAGCAAACTAATAAAAAATGAATCTTTCCTATGAAAGATACACGAGAAATTTTGAATAAAAGATATAGCAAAAAAGAAACAAAGTTGAGGAGGTTTCCTCGCAAGCTTTGACAACACGTGGTTATCTAAATATTTCTTTAAAAAATAAAGGTTCGAATAAAATAAAAAATCTCACTTTACTCACCAAAATCAGTGAAATAAAAAATCCGGAGTAAGAATATTTTAAATAAAATGTTGAAGATTTATAAAATAACTTTAGATAAAAATTTTTAGAACAAACAAATTGCTATCAAATACGTCCGTTGTCTCAGCTTGCAGAAACTCAACTCCTCTGTACAGACCGCGCTCGCCTCTCAAGCAGTCAGCAGCACTAGAGATGTCGTATGTTTAATTAAATATAAAAGATTTAAATAAAAAAACCGCGAAACGAATGAAATCTTTTCACTGCCCCCCCTCCAAAAAGGATGATGACGTAACGGAATCACCAAAAGTTGTGTCAGGATCATCGGGAACAGTAGATGCAGGTTTAAGGTCCTTTATGTGGTAGATGCCAGCATCAGTTCCGTCGGTATCGTGAAGGTGATACGCGAGAGGAGATAGTTTCCGAAAAACCTTGCTTTCGACATAACGAGGTGCTAGAGCCGAAGAGAAACATCTAGAACCAACAGATAAAACTCGATTTCTACGATAAACAAGATCACCTTCATCAAATTCGAGCTGACGACGATGTTTATTATAATATTTCGCGTTTCGCTCATAAGCTTGATGAATACGGTCTTGAACGACTAAGAAAAATTCAGACATCTCTGATAATGAGTTGCCATAATCAGCTGGGGAATCGGAACAGATATTGTCAGGTAAAGAACGGTAAAAGTTTCCTGAAACTGGAACATGCCTACCAAAAGTAAGGAAAGCTGGAGTAAATCGAGTAACTTCGTGCACACTCGTACGAATGGCCTGAGCGATGGCTTGAAGATTTTTATCCCAAGCACGATGATTATTGTCGAGATAAGACCTAATAGCTGTTTTAATTACCCGATTGGTACGCTCAACAAAATTCACCTGGGGGTGAAACTTGGCGTTATACCATAATTTAGGTATTTCATATTTAGCGATAAGATCTGTAAATAATTTAGAGACGAACTGAGTTCCATTATCGCACATGACAATTTGTGGTACACCAAATAAAAGAAAAACATTTTCTTCTAAAATTTTACAAATTTTTGGAGCGTGAGCTTCACGCATAGGGTGAACAATGACAAATTTGGAAAACCAATCGGTCACTACTAAAATATAGCGATTTCCAGCTGACGAAGGAGGTAATGGTCCCATAAGATCAACCGAGATAGCTTGCCAAGGAAACTTTATAATCTTTTCCCTGCCCATTAAACCAGGAGGAGGGATTTGAGGAACTTTTTGAGACAAACAAGTCTTGCAACGTTTTACATAACCAGCAATAAAATGATGCATCTTAGGCCAGTAATATTCTAATGCAACACGGTGAAAAGTTTTAAAGATTCCAAAATGAGCGGCAGTTGTATCATCGTGACATCGTGAGACAATTTCTTTACGAAACTCCCGGGGTACAACTAATTTCCATGTAGACAAATTAGAAGGAAGGGAATAGGGAGATAAGATGTTTTTGTACAAAAAATTATTTTCCACGCGCCAGTCCGGATAGTCGTTTGGACTTAAAACTACCTTTTCACGCATTCGACAATACCAATTGTCCCGGGTATTTAAAAAAGTCTTATTATCGATGACACAAACCTCAAGAGGACACCTAGATAGAGCATCTGGTAATTCATGGAGTTTACCAGGGCGGTGAGTGATGCTAAAGTCAAATTGTTGTAATTGTACCGACCAGCGAGCTAATCTTCCATGCGGATCCTGCATGCGAAGCAGCCACAAAAGAGAGTAGTGGTCGGTAATAACTTCGAAATGAAGCCCTTCGATAAAAGAACGAAATTTTAAGATACCGAAAATTACGGCAAGACATTCTTTTTCTGTAACTGAATAATTTTTCTCAGCTTTATTCAAAGTACGACTTGCATATGAAATAGGATGTTCCTCATTATCATCGCCAATCTGTGTAAGCACAGCTCCAAGTCCATAATTGGAAGCGTCAGTATAAATCTTAAAAGGTTTAATAGGTTTATTATAATCAGGGCTAGCAAGAGTTGGAGCAGATATTAGCGCATTTTTTAATTGGTTAAAAGCTTCGTCAGCAGCTGACGTCCAAGAAATGGTGGACTTTTTACCTTTCCCTTTAGTAAGGTCCGAAATAACAGCAGACATAGAGGCAAAGTTTGGTACAAATCTCCTGTACCACGAGAATAAACCTAAAGCCCTACGCACTTCGGTTACGGTATTAGGTCTAGGAAGATTTGCAATAGCAGATACCTTATCGGGATCAGTGCGAAGACCGTGTTGATCGACAACAAAACCAAGGTATTTGAGAGAAGGTAAACAAAATTCGCATTTCTTGACATTTACGGTGAAACCGGCCGCTTTGAGGCGATCTAAGACTTTATAGAGAATAACGATATGTTCTTCAAAAGAAGAAGTAGCGATAATTAAATCGTCCAGGTAGACAAAAACGTTTGGGTCTAATTCTGGACCGAAAACTTCATCCATTAGTCTTTGAAGAGTTTGAGGGGCATTACAGAGACCGAATGGCATTCGAACGAACTCAAACAGACCGCGACCTGGTACAGAGAAAGCGGTTTTTTCTTTAGACGAAGCCGATAAAGGAATTTGCCAAAATGCACTCTTTAGATCAACAGAAGACAGAAACTTTGCATTACCCAGCTTACTTAAGATGTAATCTACGCGAGGCAAGGGATAGCTATCCTTACGCGTAACCGAATTAAGTTTCCGACCATCAAAACATAACCGATATTCTGCCGATTTCTTTTTGACAAGTAATATTGGACTAGACCACGGACTCACAGATGGACGAACCACTCCCAATTCCAACATTTTGTCCAGTTCTTTATTAACGAACTCCATCATAACTGGAGAAAGAGGATATTGGCGCTGTTTTAAGGGAAGCGCGTCACCAGTATCAATAACATGTTGAATTTTATTGGTACAACCGAGTCCTAAAGATCCGAGCTTTTCAAAATCAGCAACAACGGAATTAAGAATTTCTTGCGGACGGGAAGATAAGTTTTCACGGCTAGAAACACCACTAAGAGAAGCAATTTCATTTTGGGCTTGCCACGAATTCTTAGAAAAGTCTAACTTAAGACCAAAACAACGACAAAAGTCCATACCTAATATTACAGGGTGTTTTACAGAAGGAACGACAGTAAAAGAAAAATGACTACTCGTTTTACCCAACGAGAAAGGTACAAAAACGTTGCCTAGGGTTGGATGAGATTTACCATCGGCAGTTGAAACGGTAGAAACAACACTAGGTTTTAGAGAAAATAGATGTTTTAGCATTAAATAGCCTCGACCACCTACAATAGAAATATTAGCACCCGAATCAACTAAGGCTGTCATAGGTACTCCGTGAATGAAGATAGTAACGAAAGGTCGGTTATCATCACTTGATTTATTAAAAATAGGTGAAATGACACTATTCGTGAAAAAGTTAGAGACTTGGTTTAACCATTGAGACCACTCGTCTCTGTCAGTTTTTCTAACGACTTTACCAGCGTTGGGGTGGCGTTTTCCTCGACAGCTGGCAAGACCGAGACGCCGCACACGTTTTTTGAACAGTTGGGACATTTAAGTTTGGTAACGTTTCTTTTACCACAAGAAAAGCAAAAGAGATTACGAGACTTTGGACATTTTGGATAAAGATGTTCCGTACTATTACAGTTCCAGCAACTAAGAACACGCCCTTGACCTACAGCTGCAACGACTGAACGAGAAAAATTTCTATCCAATTTACAGGATGATTTAGAACTACTTTGAAATGAAAGATCGGGTTCTAAAGTATTTGAGGAACGAGTTGGTGGATTTTTAAACTGCGAGACATTAAATTCAGTGTCTTCAAGTCTCTTGCAAATAGTAATCAATTCTGATAGAGAGTTAATATTTTGAAGTGAACAAAATCTCTGAAAATGCGGTTGTAAATTACGAATAATGTAACTAACCCTGGTTTGTTCGTCAAGAGTTTTAGTTAAACGACAGAATAAGTTTTCCATGATGGCAATAAAAATCTCTACCTTCTCACAAGAAGCTTGAGTTCGATTCCGAATCTCATCCATGAGAGCTAGGTCATAATTAGCAGGTAAAAAGGTAGAACGAAGTTTAGAAACAAGTTCCGACCAAGAAGATATAGAGTTGCGTATCATGCGATACCAAACGAGAGCATGGCCGGTAAAGAGATCACCAGCTTGGCGAAATAATTGTTCGTGAGAGACGCCACGAGAATAAGCCGTGCTTTCGATATTTTCGAGAAAACTATTAAGGCCGATATTTCCATCAAAGGTAATATTCCATTTGGCAACTAAATTTTTATGATCGCAAGTCGCGGAACGAGGTAAAACAGTACTGCTTGGTAGATGAGGTGGTAGCGGTGTCGGTGGAATTTCAGAATGTACATTAGATACCGTAGGGGTAATATTTACGTTACTAAATCTAATAGCATTCAATTTTTGCAAAAAGCTCTGGCAACTATCATCGAACGAACTTAGCATGGCAATAGGAATAGATAGAGTAGTTGGAAAAGAATTAGTGGAAGGTATTTCATCAAAATCAATTAAATTTACTACCTGGTTAGTATCAACTACATGGGACATGGAAGAAAGGGCAGATTTGATCATAGAGAGCAATCTCAAAAGCTCGCCACTTAAATGTTGAGGCAAACGAGAAATACGAAGATACAAGGCAACTAAACGAGAATTTATTTCAACTTGAAATTGCTCTATATGAGAACGATTTCTACTATTAAAATTTTGAATCATACCTGACATCTCTTTAAGTGTTTCCAGACATGTCCGAGAGTCATTGATGGGATCAGGAAAATAATCAGCATAAACTGTAGTTTGCCCAATACTTTCCACCTCGATTAATCCACATAATATGTTTAAATTTTCCTCATTTGATCCGGGATAGAAACAATTTCGAATTTTGAGCTCGTAACTGATTTCCTCTCCTCGTAGATATTGGATGTGTTCCACGGTGAGTGACATTTTTGAAAAAAATAATATTAGTGCCAAATAATAAATGTAAAAATAATGTAAAGAGAAAAGCAAAGAGAAAGATAGAAATAAAAGAGTAAAGAGAGATGTTGAAAAGACCAAGCAAAACCACGAAAAATAACTTTAAATTTAAAAATATGACCAACAAAATATTAACCACGGGCCCCACGTTGGGCGCCAAAATTATTTGTGTGACGTGTGCCAGAAATTTAAAAATAATGTTCAAAAAATTACCGTGATTTCTCGAAGAGAAATCACGCGTCACACACTTACCTCGACAGCTCAGAATTGGTCGTGGTATCGCTAGGTCGTGGGTCAGTAAGATATTTGTAATAACAATAATAGGAATGGGCGCCAGTTGTGCCGAAAGGAAAATGGTGGACACAACAACACCGAAAATAACAAATTGAAAATAAAACTAATTTTATTTACGGCTAGTAAATACAATAGGGAACTTTAAGGGGACAATTATTGCATATTACAAAAAAAAAGAAAATACCTTTTGCGGGGTAACAAAATATCGATGGGTCTGGAATGGCTAGGTCGTTGGAGTGAGTCCCTGGACGTCTTGGTACCGAGGTTCGGCTTGTCGACGGAATGTGTACTGTTCGTGTTAGTATTAAGCAGCACCGCAGGATGTCGGACACAAGCAGTGTAGTAGCGTAAAGCAGGATAGCAGGATAATGCGTGATGTCACCGGACTAAGCGTGTCTGGCGGTTGCGTGAATTGTTTGTGTGTAACTGCAAACTGCTGTTTTTTGTGCGTGATGCCTGAGTACTGTGTGTAAGTTGGTACTGTGTACGTGAGCACGTGTCGCAGTACTATTCAGTTTGGATTGGAACTCCACACTCCACTACCAACAAACCTCGACCATCCAGGACCAGGAGGGAATATAAAACATAAAAATTTTTAGCAGATAATTGACCCAAAAAAATAACTTGCCGTGGTAAAAATACAAAAAATCTTTATAATAAAAAATGAACAAATAATTTATTTAACAATAAATAAATGCAAAAATTATTATTTACAAAAATTTTATGCACAAAAAATACTACAAATACTTTTATAAAAAAAACTATCAGCTGGCCAGGCTGTAAAAGACCAGAAAATAAGAGAAAGAAAGAATATAACAGACTTGAAAGGTTTTCAAAAACTAACGTTTTTAACTGCGGGACTTGTAAAATTTATTATTTACTTTTTGGCTGCCAAAAAAAAATAATAAACGGTAAAAAGGTAACTAATGGCATCCAAAAACAAAGAGAAAAATAAAATTGGAACGATAAAAATTCTACTTACGACAGTAAATCAGCGTGAGCTCTGTCTAAATCCCACAGTATAAAAAATAACCTAAATCGTATTCAAAAAAAATATTAAGCAAACTAATAAAAAAATGAATCTTTCCTATGAAAGATACACGAGAAATTTTGAATAAAAGATATAGCAAAAAAGAAACAAAGTTGAGGAGGTTTCCTCGCAATCTTTGACAACACGTGGTTATCTAAATATTTATTTAAAACAAAAGTTTCGAATAAAATAAAAAATATCACTTTACTCACCAAAATCAGTGAAATAAAAAATCCGGAGTAAGAATATTTTAAATAAAATCTTGAAGATTTTAAAAATAACTTTAGATAAAAAATTTTAGAACAAACAAAATTGCTATCAAAATACGTCCGTTGTCTCAGCTTGCAGAAACTCAACTCTCTGTACAGACCGCGCTCGCCTCTCAAGCAGTCAGCAGCACTAGAGATGTCGTATGTTTAATTAAATATAAAAGATTTAAATAAAAAAACCGCGAAACGAATGAAATCTTTTCAATATACAGGTGTCCATTTTAAGTGGTACACTATTGCTATCTCGGGAACTATAAGAGCTACGAGGTCGGTTAAATTAGCAAAAAAATTCTATTTTACAACACTATTAAAAAGAGACAAACAAATTTTATTTTTAACCAGCGGTTCTCAAGATATGGAGCCCAACTTTTTTATTTTATTTGGGACATCATATATATTTTTACATATTTGGAGTCTACATGAAATTACAAATCTAACGGTATGGTTAGTGTTAATTTTTAGTTAAATAATAAAATTCCTATGTTGTTATTAATTTTGTATTCTTTTACCTGAAAATAGCAGTTGCCATGAATAAATAAAAAAACAAAAAACGACAAATTCTGCGTTCTTATTACGCTAATTCTATCTCTGAATTAAAAATTCTCGGTAAAAGAACGAAAAATTTGACGTTTGTTTCTCTAAAGTAAAAAATAAAAAAGAGGTTAGTTTTCCTTTAATATATATATACAGGTGTCCATTTTAAGTGGTACACTATTGCTATCTTAGGAACTATAAGAGCTACGAGGTCGGTTAAATTAGCAAAAAAAATCTATTTTACAACACTATTAAAATGAGACAAACAAATTTTATTTTAAACCAGCGGTTCTCAAGATATGGAGCCCAACTTTATTATTTTAAATTGGACATCATATATATTTTTACATATTTGGAGTCGACTTGAAATTACAAATCCAACGGTATGGTTAATGTTAATTTTTAGTTAAATAATAAAATTCCTATGTTGTTATTAATTTTGTATTCTTTTACCTGAAAATAGCAGTTGCCATGAATAAATAAAAAAACAAAAAACGACAAATTCTGCGTTCTTATTACGCTAATTCTATCTCTGAATTAAAAATTCTCGGTAAAAGAACGCAAAATTTGACGTTTGTTTCTCTAAAGTGAAAAATAAAAAAGAGGTTAGTTTTCCTTTAATATATATATACAGGTGTCCATTTTAAGTGGTACACTATTGCTATCTCGGGAACTATAAGAGCTACGAGGTCGGTTAAATTAGCAAAAAAATTCTATTTTCCAACACTATTAAAAAGAGACAAACAAATTTTATTTTTAACCAGCGGTTCTCAAGATATGGAGCCCAACTTTTTTATTTTATATAGGACATCATATATATTTTTACATATTTAGAGTCCACATGAAATTACAAATCTAACGGTATGGTTAGTGTTAATTTTTAGTTAAATAATAAAATTCCTATGTTGTTATTAATTTTGTATTCTTTTACCTGAAAATAGCAGTTGCCATGAATAAATAAAAAAACAAAAAACGACAAATTCTGCGTTCTTATTACGCTAATTCTATCTCTGAATTAAAAATTCTCGGTAAAAGAACGCAAAATTTGACGTTTGTTTCTCTAAAGTGAAAAATAAAAAAGAGGTTAGTTTTCCTTTAATATATATATACAGGTGTCTATTTTAAGTGGTACACTATTGCTATCTCAGGAACTATAAGAGCTACGAGGTCGGTTAAATTAGCAAAAAAATTCTATTTTACAACACTATTAAAATGAGACAAACAATTTTTATTTTAAACCAGCGGTTCTTAAGATATGGAGCCCAACTTTTTTATTTTAAATGGGACATTATATATATTTTTACATATTTGGAGTCTACATGAAATTGCAAATCCAACGGTATGGTTATAGTTAATTTTTAGTTAAATAATAAAATTCCTATGTTGTTATTAATTTTGTATTCTTTTACCTGAAAATAGCAGTTGCCATGAATAAATGAAAAAACAAAAAACGACAAATTCTGCGTTCTTATTACGCTAATTCTATCTCTGAATTGAAAATTCTCGGTAAAAGAACGCAAAATTTGACGTTTGTTTCTCTAAAGTGAAAAATAAAAAAGAGGTTAGTTTTCCTTTAATATATATATACAGGTGTCCATTTTAAGTGGTACACTATTGCTATCTCGGGAACTATAAGAGCTACGAGGTCGGTTAAATTAGCAAAAAAATTCTATTTTACAACACTATTAAAATGAGACAAACAAATTTTATTTTAAACCAGCGGTTCTCAAGATATGGAGCCCAACTTTTTTATTTTAAATGGGACATCATATATATTTTTACATATTTGGAGTCTACATGAAATTACAAATCCAACGGTATGGTTAATGTTAATTTTTAGTTAAATAATAAAATTCCTATGTTGTTATTAATTTTGTATTCTTTTACCTGAAAATAGCAGTTGCCATGAATAAATAAAAAAACAAAAAACGACAAATTCTGCGTTCTTATTACGCTAATTCTATCTCTGAATTAAAAATTCTCGGTAAAAGAACGCAAAATTTGACGTTTGTTTCTCTAAAGTGAAAAATAAAAAAGAGGTTAGTTTTCCTTTAATATATATACAGTGTCCATTTTAAGTGGTACACTATTGCTATCTCAGGAACTATAAGAGCTACGAGGTCGGTTAAATTAGCAAAAAAATTCTATTTTACAACACTATTAAAATGAGACAAACAAATTTTATTTTAAACTAGCGGTTCTCAAGATATGGAGCCCAACTTTTTTATTTTAAATGGGACATCATATATATTTTTACATATTTGGAGTCGACATGAAATTACAAATCCAACGGTATGGTTAAAGTTAATTTTTAGTTAAATAATAAAATTCCTATGTTGTTATTAATTTTGTATTCTTTTACCTGAAAATAGCACTTGCCATGAATAAATAAAAAAACAAAAAACGACAAACTCTGCGTTCTTATTACGCTAATTCTATCTCTGAATTAAAAATTCTCGGTAAAAGAACGAAAAATTTGACGTTTGTTTCTCTAAAGTGAAAAATAAAAAAGAGGTTAGTTTTCCTTTAATATATATATACAGGTGTCCATTTTAAGTGGTACACTATTGCTATCTTAGGAACTATAAGAGCTACGAGATCGGTTAAATTAGCAAAAAAAATCTATTTTACAACACTATTAAAATGAGACAAACAAATTTTATTTTAAACCAGCGGTTCTCAAGATATGGAGCCCAACTTTTTTATTTTAAATGGGACATCATATATATTTTTACATATTTGGAGTCTACATGAAATTGCAAATCCAACGGTATGGTTAAAGTTAATTTTTAGTTAAATAATAAAATTCCTATGTTGTTATTAATTTTGTATTCTTTTACCTGAAAATAGCAGTTGCCATGAATAAATAAAAAAACAAAAAACGACAAATTCTGCGTTCTTATTACGCTAATTCTATCTCTGAATTAAAAATTCTCGGTAAAAGAACGCAAAATTTGACGTTTGTTTCTCGAAAGTGAAAAATAAAAAAGAGGTTAGTTTTCCTTTAATATATATATACAGGTGTCCATTTTAAGTGGTACACTATTGCTATCTCGGGAACTATAAGAGCTACGAGGTCGGTTAAATTAGCAAAAAAATTCTATTTTACAACACTATTAAAATGAGACAAACAAATTTTATTTTAAACCAGCGGTTCTCAAGATATGGAGCCCAACTTTTTTATTTTAAATGGGACATCATATATATTTTTACATATTTGGAGTCTGCATGAAATTATAAATCCAACGGTATGGTTATAGTTAATTTTTAGTTAAATAATAAAATTCCTATGTTGTTATTAATTTTGTATTCTTTTACCTGAAAATAGCAGTTGCCATGAATAAATAAAAAAACAAAAAACGACAAATTCTGCGTTCTTATTACGCTAATTCTATCTCTGAATTAAAAATTCTCGGTAAAAGAACGCAAAATTTGACGTTTGTTTCTCTAAAGTGAAAAATAAAAAAAAAGGTTAGTTTTCCTTTAATATATATATACAGGTGTCCATTTTAAGTGGTACACTATTGCTATCTCGGGAACTATAAGAGCTACGAGGTCGGTTAAATTAGCAAAAAAATTCTATTTTACAACACTATTAAAATGAGACAAACAAATTTTATTTTAAACCAGCGGTTCTCAAGATATGGAGCCCAACTTTTTTATTTTAAATGGGACATCATATATATTTTTACATATTTGGAGTCTACATGAAATTACAAATCCAACGGTATGGTTTATGTTAATTTTTAGTTAAATAATAAAATTCCTATGTTGTTATTAATTTTGTATTCTTTTACCTGAAAATAGCAGTTGCCATGAATAAATGAAAAAACAAAAAACGACAAATTCTGCGTTCTTATTACGCTAATTCTATCTCTGAATTAAAAATTCTCGGTAAAAGAACGCAAAATTTGACGTTTGTTTCTCTAAAGTGAAAAATATAAAAGAGGTTAGTTTTCCTTTAAGATATATATACAGGTGTCCATTTTAAGTGGTACACTATTGCTATCTCGGGAACTATAAGAGCTACGAGGACGGTTAAATTAGCAAAAAAATTCTATTTTACAACACTATTAAAATGAGACAAACAAATTTTATTTTAAACCAGCGGTTCTCAAGATATGGAGCCCAACTTTTTTATTTTAAATGGGACATCATATATATTTTTACATATTTGGAGTCTACATGAAATTACAAATCCAACGGTATGGGTATAGTTAATTTTTAGTTAAATAATAAAATTCCTATGTTGTTATTAATTTTGTATTCTTTTACATGAAAATAGCAGTTGCCATGAATAAATAAAAAAACAAAAAACGACAAATTCTGCGTTCTTATTACGCTAATTCTATCTCTGAATTAAAAATTCTCGGTAAAAGAACGCAAAATTTGACGTTTGTTTCTCTAAAGTGAAAAATAAAAAAGAGGTTAGTTTTCCTTTAATATATATATACAGGTGTCCATTTTAAGTGGTACACTATTGCTATCTCGGGAACTATAAGAGCTACGAGGTCGGTTAAATTAGCAAAAAAATTCTATTTTACAACACTATTAAAATGAGACAAACAAATTTTATTTTAAACCAGCGGTTCTCAAGATATGGAGCCCAACTTTTTTATTTTAAATGGGACATCATATATATTTTTACATATTTGGAGTCTACATGAAATTACAAATCCAACGGTATGGTTAAAGTTAATTTTTCGTTAAATAATAAAATTCCTATGTTGTTATTAATTTTGTATTCTTTTACCTGAAAATAGCAGTTGCCATGAATAAATAAAAAAACAAAAAACGACAAATTCTGCGTTCTTATTACGCTAATTCTATCTCTGAATTAAAAATTCTCGGTAAAAGAACGCAAAATTTGACGTTTGTTTCTCTAAAGTGAAAAATAAAAAAGAGGTTAGTTTTCCTTTAATATATATATACAGGTGTCCATTTTAAGTGGTACACTATTGCTATCTCGGGAACTATAAGAGCTACGAGGTCGGTTAAATTAGCAAAAAAATTCTATTTTACAACACTATTAAAATGAGACAAACAAATTTTATTTTAAACCAGCGGTTCTCAAGATATGGAGCCCAACTTTTTTATTTTAAATGGGACATCATATATATTTTTACATATTTGGAGTCTACATGAAATTACAAATCCAACGGTATGGTTAAAGTTAATTTTTAGTTAAATAATAAAATTCCTATGTTGTTATTAATTTTGTATTCTTTTACCTGAAAATAGCAGTTGCCATGAATAAATGAAAAAACAAAAAACGACAAATTCTGCGTTCTTATTACGCTAATTCTATCTCTGAATTAAAAATTCTCGGTAAAAGAACGCAAAATTTGACGTTTGTTTCTCTAAAGTGAAAAATAAAAAAGAGGTTAGTTTTCCTTTAATATATATATATATATACAGGTGTCCATTTTAAGTGGTACACTATTGTTATCTCGGGAACTATAAGAACTACGAGGTCGGTTAAATTAGCAAAAAAATTCTATTTTACAACACTATTAAAATGAGACAAACAAATTTTATTTTAAACCAGCGGTTCTCAAGATATGGAGCCCAACTTTTTTATTTTAAAAGGGACATCATATATATTTTTACATATTTGGAGTCTACATGAAATTACAAATCCAACGGTATGGTTAAAGTTAATTTTTAGTTAAATAATAAAATTCCTATGTTGTTATTAATTTTGTATTCTTTTACCTGAAAATAGCAGTTGCCATGAATAAATAAAAAAACAAAAAACGACAAATTCTGCGTTTTTATTACGCTAATTCTATCTCTGAATTTAAAAATCTCGGTAAAAGAACGCAAAATTTGACGTTTGTTTCTCTAAAGTGAAAAATAAAAAAGAGGTTAGTTTTCCTTTAATATATATATACAGGTGTCCATTTTAAGTGGTACACTATTGCTATCTCGGGAACTATAAGAGCTACGAGGTCGGTTAAATTAGCAAAAAAATTCTATTTTACAACACTATTAAAATGAGACAAACAAATTTTATTTTAAACCAGCGGTTCTCAAGATATGGAGCCCAACTTTTTTATTTTAAATGGGACATCATATATATTTTTACATATTTGGAGTCTACATGAAATTACAAATCCAACGGTATGGGTATAGTTAATTTTTAGTTAAATAATAAAATTCCTATGTTGTTATTAATTTTGTATTCTTTTACCTGAAAATAGCAGTTGCCATGAATAAATAAAAAAACAAAAAACGACAAATTCTGCGTTCTTATTACGCTAATTCTATCTCTGAATTAAAAATTCTCGGTAAAAGAACGCAAAATTTGACGTTTGTTTCTCTAAAGTGAAAAATAAAAAAGAGGTTAGTTTTCCTTTAATATACAGGGTGTCCCATTTAAGGTACGAATGCATTGGTATCTCGAGAACCGTAAGAGCTACGAGGTTGGTTAAATTAGACAAAAGGTGCCCCGTGAGGAGGCTATTTTAGTAGTATTTTGTTATTTGCGAAAAAATGCATAGATCACTAGATACAGGGGAAAATGTAAATTTAACGATTTTCTTTTTTTACTTATAACATTGTTATATGAAATAATACGAGATTCTGGTTTGCACTTTCTTAAGGCACTTTTAAATGGTGAATTTGCAGAAGTGCTCAATTTTTTTTATATCTAACCATTTACGTGTTACTGATAGCAACTTTTATTTTTCATATGGAGGTCATATTAAGCTATGGTATTTTTAAATAGAGATTTTTTTTAGCTTTACAATGATTTAAAACAGTAATAATTTATTTTTATAATTAACAGAAAAATTAACAAAAATTGTTATTTATACTCAAATTGCATTGAAAAAAGTAAATCGAAGGCTGCTGTGGAAGAAAATAACTATTTAATAACATATATTGCAACAAGTTTATTTAATTAAAGTTAAAAAAACAAAAATAATTTGCGAAAACTTAACAATAAATTTAGTTAGAAAAAAGTAAATCGAAGCCGGCTGTGGAAGAAAATAACTAAATTTATTGTAAAGTTTTCGCAATTTTTTTTGTATTTTTAACTTTAATTAAATAAACTTGTTCCCATATATGTTATGAAATAGTTATTTTCTTCCACAGAAGCCTTCGATTTACTTTTTTCAATGCAAATTTAGTATAAATAACAATTTTTGTTAATTTTTCTGTTAATTATAAAAATAAATTATTACTGTTTTATATCAGTGTAAAACTAAAAAAAATCTCTATTTAAAAATACCATAGCTTAATATGACCTCCATATGAAAAATAAAATTTGCTATTATATATATATATATATATATATATATATATATATATATACTCATGTTTTTATTTCAGTTCCTACCACATTTTCTTTCAAATTCTCTTGAAATTATTTTTTTTTTCAATATTATCAGGCCATTTTATATATTGCAACTTTAAATTACAAATTATTTGACTTATTTAAATAGTTATTTAAGTAACAAGGAATGTAAGTACATCTTTACATCCGAGGAAGTTGTACTAGTAACTAGTAACTTGCGAGGATGTTAAGATGTATGTACATTCCGTGTAACTTATTATATTTTTCGCGCTACTGAAAAATTAGGCTTAATTATTTAAAAATATAGCCCGGTTGACATCTGTCATCCACATTATTCTTTTTTTACAACGATTTAAATCCATGTTACCTGTGTTTGTTGCTATGTAAAAAGAAAACAAACCAAGCTGTTTGCTGTTAACATTTATTAAAAAAGTTATATTGAAAATGGATATTGACGAAGCGGCAAGAGTGGCTTTGTTAAATTGTTTACCCGAAAAATCAGGTAAAAGATATGAATTTACCTATGAAGTATTTAAAAAATGGTGTGCCGCGAAGAAAGTGAAGACAATTACTGAAAATGTAATGTTAGCGTATATGTTGGAAAGATCCAGTTCACTAAAATCGCCATCCAGCTTATGGTGTGAATATTCCATGTTAAAAGCCACTATTAAAAATAAAGATAATGTGGATATTTCAAACTTTTCTAATTTAATTGGTTTTCTTAAGAGCAAAAACAAAGGATATCGCCCAAAGAAATCCCATATTTTAACTAGGGAACAGATCGTAAAATTTGTTCAAGAAGCTGACGATGATACATATTTGTTAATCAAAGTAAGATATAAATTATATTTAATTTTCTGCATTCATATATCTTAATATTTTTTGTTTATTATAGACTGTTATGATTATGGGCATTGCCGGGGCATGTAGAACTGATGAATTATGTAAAATGAGAATAACAGATGTGATTGATCATGGAAATTATGTCATTATAAACATTCCTCAGAGTAAAAATGATGTGCAACGTAGTTTTTCAATTATTGAAAATAATAAAGAAAACATTGACTATTTGGGAATCTTTAGAAAATATTTCGAAATTCGTCAAAAAATTAATATAAATCCTCGCTTTTTTACGCTACCAAGCTGGCAAATGCATGAATCAACCAGTTGGAAAACATACTTTTGCAAAAATGCCTTCAGTAATAGCTAAATTTTTAAATTGCCAAGATCCACATCTTTATACTGGGCATTGCTTTAGACGCTCTTCAGCCACTTTACTCGCCAATACTGGTGCAGATATTTTATGTTTAAAAAGACATGGCGGCTGGAAATCTATAGTCCATTTTTTTAAAGAATGCAATAACTAGAAACCTGATTTACACTATGACAAATTGACAATCTAGTTACAAATTTGGCGGTAAATTCAAATATAGTTACTTGAAATAAATGAAGATAAATGTCAAATTTCCTTTTTAAAATACTAATTTAAAATGAGAAATTAAATAAATTATAATTATTAAAAAAGCATATGGAAACGCATATATTTCAATTTAAAACATATTTAACTTTATTATAATAAAACTGCATTTAAATAAATATGTAATACTTTCACAAAGATATGATAATAATAATAAAAAAATTATCTTATTATGTGGTATTAGTCTGAATCTGTAAACTCCATTTCACTGGACGAGCCAGTATTTACAACAAATTGCATTTGCATTGCTTCAACGGTATTGTCAAGTTGGTATAATTCATTTTCCTCTTTTATAATATGAGCAATGCAATTTGACCACTTCTCACCTGTAACTTGCGCTAAGCCATCATGAAATAATTTGGATACGTCGGACATTCTAAATGTTGTATTATTTTATACATAGATCTTATAGAGATTCCAACAACTGCTGCAGTGAGAGAACCAAATAACTGTTGTAGGCCATTATTTTTTGTCCACTATTCAGAAGTTTTCCCTTCGAATTTTTCTTTATATCCATGGAAGTAATGGGCGCCCCGTTATCAGCCATGGTAGTATAAATATCAAAATTATACGACGCCGACGGTGCACACTTTCTTCAAAAAAATAAAACAACAAAACCAGAAACAACGAACGAATACATCAAATGGCAACAATAATAATCAAATGCAAACAAATAAATGGAGAAAAACGCAAAAATCAAAATAATACAAACAGATTAGATGAAACTTGAGAATTGACACTTCAACAATTGACAGCTGACAGCTCAATATGCAATGGTGTACAAACAAAAATATATTTGGAGTTAATGAATTATTTGGTCTTTAAATTTTAAATTGAATATTAAATTATATATAAAACATTATTGTGTATAGCAGTTATTAGCCGTAATATAATTTAACGGTCTATTATATTTAGAAATTATTCGTAATATTATATTCATTTAATTACATAATTATCACCAAATTCTGCGCCAATGACTGAAAATTTATGTGAAAAGAGAGAGAGATGAGTAGAGAAAAGGCTGAGATGGAGAAGTAAATATCGTCGGTGTAAACTTCTCCTCGATTTAAGCCAATCAGAGACCAAGGTCAAATAAGCCTTATCTTCCCTATACTGCATGCTTAAAAAAAATGAACTTTAGTTCCGTTGCCGAAGGTTACGTGGCAGAATCAGTTCAAAACAAAATTGATATTTCCAATAAAATATTATACGACAAAACCATGAATACCGCTTCTACATTTAAAGAAACATCTTCGGTTCCTCATGTTAATTCACCTTCAACGTCCGCACAACAAAACCCACAAAATAGTACTCTGTCTTTTTCAAAAGAACAAACAAGTTTATTAGAAAATGATAATTTAGTTATAAAAAATTGTACATTTACAAATAGTACTGTAATCTTTAATATTAATAAGAAATAAATTTTTACGTATGTAGTATAAAAAATTTATTTCTTCAAAAATAAAATATCAAAGTAATCTGTGATTATTTTCCTAGGAATGTAAGTAAAATTATTAAGTTCCGTCGTCAAGGAAAAAATATAAACAAATATAAAAAGTAACTTACATACATTGTAACTATGGTTGCAATACATACTTACAATACAAGTAGCGCGAAAAATAAATTTCATGTGCGGTGCTTTTAAGAAAGTTAAAACGGTCTCCAATTGATAAAAAAGATTCCTGTTTCGACAGGGTCCACAAAAAGCATAACAATTTTTTTTCTAATGGAATTATATCTACATTAAGTTGCCTACATGCTTGAATATTATCTAGGAGTATCTATGCAAGAAAAATGTCTTTTTGTATTGTATTTTGTTTGAAGTTCCAATAAAGTATTACCTGAAAAGTTTCTCTTGTCATTCTAAAATGTTCACGAAACTCGTTTAAAGAATAATTAGGAATTATTTCTTCATAATAATGCTCATTTCTTATACCAACATTACTATCATTATATAATTCATTTAAATTATTATTTTCATTTAACATTTCTATTATTGGTGCAATCATATTTTCTATGGGATTTCTTTGTAATAAATTGTTTATAATGTCGTCTAAATCCATATTAAACTAAATTGTACTCTTTATTAAATAATAATAAGAATATAAAAATAATAATTAAAGAAACTTGTTTGACAATTCAATTGATTTGACTGTTTCCACTTGACAGCTAAAAATGCGCGGGAAATGCGTTCAGCTGACTTGCAGCGGCTATCAGCCAGCGCTGTGTGACGTCACATTATATAAACACACTTAAAACACCTGGAGAGTCATGAGCACGCTCACAGAGAGTACATATATATACAAAGTAAATCTTCTTCTAACTTGTTAACTGAGAGTCATACAGCCACGAAGGTAGAAAATTTGGAATCTGGAGACTAAGAACATTATATAAACACACTTAAAACACCTGGAGAGTCATGAACACGCTCACAGAGAGTATATATATATATATTATATATATATATATATATATATATATATATATATATATATATATATATATATATATACAAAGTAAATCTTCTCATAACTTGTTAACTGAGAGACATACAGCCACGAACGTAGAAAATTTGGAATCTAGAGACTAAGAACATTATATAAACACACTTAAAACACCTGGAAAATCATGAACACGCTCACAGAGAGTACATATATATACAAAGTATATCTTCTTATAACTTGTTAACTGAGAGACATACAGCCACGAAGGTAGAAAATTTGGAATTTGTAGACTAAGAACATTATATAAACCCACTTAAAACACCTGGAGAGTCATGAACACGCTCACAGAGAGTAGATATATATACAAAGTAAATCTTCTTATAACTTGTTAACTAAGAGACATACAGCCACGAGGGTAGCAAGATTGGAATTTGTAGACTAAGAACATTATATAAACACACTTAAAACACCTGGAGAGTCATGAACACGCTCACAGTGAGTACATATATGTACAAAGTAAATCTTCTTATAACTTGTTAACTAAAAGACATACAGCCACGAGGGTAGCAAGTTTGGAATTTGTAGACTAAGAACATTATATAAACCCACTTAAAACACCTGGAGAGTCATGAACACGCTCACAGTGAGTACATATATGTACAAAGTAAATCTTCTTATAACTTGTTAACTAAGAGACATACAGCCACGAGGGTAGCAAGTTTGGAATTTGTAGACTAAGAACATTATATAAACCCACTTAAAACACCTGGAGAGTCATGAACACGCTCACAGAGAGTACATATATATACAAAGTAAATCTTCTTATAACTTGTTAACTAAGAGACATACAGCCACGAGGGTAGCAAGTTTGGAATTTGTAGACTAAGAACATTATATAAACCCACTTAAAACACCTGGAGAGTCATGAACACGCTCACAGAGAGTGGATATATATACAAAGTAAATCTTCTTATAATTTGTAAACTAAGAGACATACAGCCACGAAGGTAGCAAGTTTGGAATTTGTAGACTAAGAACATTATATAAACCCACTTAAAACACCTGGAGAGTCATGAACACGCTTACAGAGAGTAGATATATATACAAAGTAAATCTTCTTATAACTTGTTAACTAAGAGACATACAGACACGAGGGTAGCAAGTTTGGAATTTGTAGACTAAGAACATTATATAAACCCACTTAAAACACCTGGAGAGTCATGAACACGCTCACAGTGAGTAGATATATGTACAAAGTAAATCTTCTTATAACTTGTTAACTAAGAGACATACAGCCACGAGGGTAGCAAGTTTGGAATTTGTAGACTAAGAACATTATATAAACCCACTTAAAACACCTGGAGAGTCATGAACACGCTCACAGAGAGTAGATATATATACAAAGTAAATCTTCTTATAATTTGTAAACTAAGAGACATACAGCCACGAAGGTAGAAAATTTGGCATTTGGAGACTAAGAATATTATATAAACACACTTAAAACACCTAGAGAGTCATGAACACGCTCACAGAGAGTAGATATATATATACAAAGTAAATCTTCTTATAACTTGTTAACTAAGAGACATACAGCCACGAAGGTAGCAAGTTTGGAATTTGTAGACTAAGAACATTATATAAACCCACTTAAAACACCTGGAGAGTCATGAACACGCTCACAGTGAGTAGATATATGTACAAAGTAAATCTTCTTATAACTTGTTAACTAAGAGACATACAGCCACGAAGGTAGCAAGTTTGGAATTTGTAGACTAAGAACATTATATAAACCCACTTAAAACACCTGGAGAGTCATGAACACGCTCACAGTGAGTAGATATATGTACAAAGTAAATCTTCTTATAACTTGTTAACTAAGAGACATACAGCCACGAGGGTAGCAAGTTTGGAATTTGTAGACTAAGAACATTATATAAACACACTTAAAACACCTAGAGAGTCATGAACACACTCACAGAGAGCACATATATATACAAAATAAATCTTCTTATAACTTGTTAACTGAGAGACATACAGCCACGAGGGTAGCAAGTTTGAAATCTGGAGACTAAGAACATTATATAAACCCACTTAAAACACCTGGAGAGTCATGAACACGCTCACAGTGAGTAGATATATGTACAAAGTAAATCTTCTTATAACTTGTTAACTAAGAGACATACAGCCACGAAGGTAGCAAGTTTGGAATTTGTAGACTAAGAACATTATATAAACCCACTTAAAACACCTGGAGAGTCATGAACACGCTCACAGTGAGTAGATATATGTACAAAGTAAATCTTCTTATAACTTGTTAACTAAGAGACATACAGCCACGAAGGTAGCAAGTTTGGAATTTGTGGACTAAGAACATTATATAAACCCACTTAAAACACCTGGAGAGTCATGAACACGCTCACAGTGAGTAGATATATGTACAAAGTAAATCTTCTTATAACTTGTTAACTAAGAGACATACAGCCACGAGGGTAGCAAGTTTGGAATTTGTAGACTAAGAACATTATATAAACACACTTAAAACACCTAGAGAGTCATGAACACACTCACAGAGAGCACATATATATACAAAATAAATCTTCTTATAACTTGTTAACTGAGAGACATACAGCCACGAGGGTAGCAAGTTTGAAATCTGGAGACTAAGAACATTATATAAACCCACTTAAAACACCTGGAGAGTCATGAACACGCTCACAGTGAGTAGATATATGTACAAAGTAAATCTTCTTATAACTTGTTAACTAAGAGACATACAGCCACGAAGGTAGCAAGTTTGGAATTTGTAGACTAAGAACATTATATAAACCCACTTAAAACACCTGGAGTGTCATGAACAAGCTCACAAAGAGGACATATATATACAAAGTAAATCTTCTTATAACTTGTTAACTAATAGACATACAGACACGAGGGTTAAAATTTTGAATCTGGAGACTAAGAACATTATATAAACACACTTAAAACACCTGGAGAGTCATGAACACGCTCACAGTGAGTACATATATATACAAAGTAAATCTTCTTATAACTTGTTAACTAAGAGACATACAGCCACGATCGTAGAAAATTTGGAATCTGGAGACTAACAACATTATATAAACATACTTAAAACACCTGTAGATTCATGAACACGCTCACAGAGAGTAGATATATATATACAAAATAAATCTTCTTATAATTTGATAACTAAGAGACATACAGCCACGAGGGTTGAAAATTTGGAATCTGGAGACTAAGAACAATATATAAACACACTTAAAACACCTGGAGAGTCATGAACACGCTCACAGAGAGTACATATATATATACAAAGTAAAACTTCTTATAACTAGTAAACTAAGAAACATACAGCCACGATGGTTGAAAATTTGGAATCTGGAGACTAAAAACATTATATAAACACACTTAAAACACCTGGAGAGTCATGAACACGCTCACAGAGAGTACATATATATGCAAAGTAAATCTTCTTATAACTTGTTAACTAAGAGACATACAGCCACGATGGTAGAAAATTTGGAATCTGGAGACTAAGAACATTATATAAACATACATAAAACACCTGTAGAGTCATGAACACGCTCACAGAGAGTACATATATATACAAAGTAAATCTTCTTATAACTTGTTAACTAAGAGACATACAGCCACGATCGTAGAAAATTTGGAATCTGGAGACTAACAACATTATATAAACATACTTAAAACACCTGTAGAGTCATGAACACGCTCACAGAGAGTGGATATATATATATACAAAGTAAATCTTCTTATAATTTGATAACTAAGAGACATACAGCCACACGGGTTGAAAATTTGGAATCTGGAGACTAAGAACAATATATAAACACACTTAAAACACCTGGAGAGTCATGAACACGCTCACAGAGAGTACATATATATACAAAGTAAATCTTCTTATAACTTGTTAACTAAGAGACATACAGCCACGATGGTAGAAAATTTGGAATCTGGAGACTAAGAACATTATATAAACACACTTAGAACACCTGGAGAGTCATGAACACGCTCACAGAGAGTACATATATATACAAAGTAAATCTTCTTATAACTTGTTAACTAAGAGACATACAGCCACGAGGGTTGAAAATTTGGAATCTGGAGACTAAGAACATTATGTAAACACACTTAAAACACCTGGAGAGTCATGAACACGCTCACAGAGAGTACATATATATACAAAGTAATTCTTCTTATAACTTGTTAACTAAGAGACATACAGCCACGAGGGTTGAAAATTTGGAATCTGGAGACTAAGAACAATATATAAACCCACTTAAAACACCTGGAGAGTCATGAACACGCTCACAGAGAGTACATATACACACAAAGTAAAACTTCTTATAACTAGTAAACTAAGAAACATACAGCCACGAGGGTTGAAAATTTAGAATCAGGAGACTAAAAACATTATATAAACACACTTAAAACACCTGGAGATTCATGAACACGCTCACAGAGAGTACATATATATACAAAGTAAAACTTCTTATAACTAGTAAACTAAGAAACATACAGCCACGATGGTTGAAAATTTGGAATCTGGAGACTAAGAACATTATATAAACACACTTAGAAAACCTGGAGAGTCATGAACACGCTCACAGAGAGTACATATATATACAAAGTAAATCTTCTTATAACTTGTTAACTAAGAGACATACAGCCACGAAGGTAGCAAGTTTGGAATTTGTAGACTAAGAACATTATATAAACACACTTAAAACACCTGGAGAGTCATGAACACGCTCACAGAGAGTACATATATGTACAAAGTAAATCTTCTTATAACATGTTAACTGAGAGACATATAGCCACAAGGGTAGCAAGTTTGGAATTTGTAGACTAAGAACATTATATAAACCCACTTAAAACACCTGGAGAGTCATGAACACGCTCACAAAAAGTAGATATATATACAAAGTAAATCTTCTTATAACTTGTTAACTAAGAGACATACAGCCACGAGGGTTGAAAATTTGGAATCTGGAGACTAAGAACATTATATAAACACACTTAAAATACCTGGAGAGTCATGAACACGCTCACAGAGAGTACATATATATACAAAGTAAATCTTCTTATAACTTGTTAACTAAGAGACATACAGCCACGATGGTAGAAAATTTGGAATCTGGAGACTAACAACATTATATAAACACACTTAAAACACCTGGAGAGTCATGAACACGTTTACAGAGAGTACATATATATACAAATTAAATCTTCTTATAATCCGTAAACGAAGAGACATACAGTCACGAAGGTAGAAAATTTGGAATCTGGAGACTAACAACATTATACAAACACACTTAAAACACCTGGAGAGTCATGAACACGCTCACAGAGAGTACATATATATACAAAGTAAATCTTCTTATAACTTGTTAACTAAGAGACATACAGCCACGAGGGTTGAAAATTTGGAATCTGGAGACTAAGAACATTATATAAACACACTTAAAACACCCGGAGAGTCATGAACACGCTCACAGAGAGTACATATATATACAAAGTAAATCTTCTTATAACTTGTTAACTAAGAGACATACAGCCACGAGGGTTGAAAATTTAGAATCTGGAGACTAAGAACATTATATAAACACACTTAAAACACCTGGAGAGTCATGAACACGTTCACAGAGAGTACATATATATACAAAGTAAATCTTCTTATAACTTGTTAACTAAGAGACATACAGCCACGATGGTAGAAAATTTGGAATCTGGAGACTAACAACATTACATAAACACACTTAAAACACCTGGAGAGTCATGAACACGCTCACAGAGAGTACATATATATACAAAGTAAATCTTCTTATAACTTGTTAACTAAGAGACATACAGCCACGAGGGTTGAAAATTTGGAATCTGGAGACTAAGAACATTATATAAACACACTTAAAACACCCGGAGAGTCATGAACACGCTCACAGAGAGTACATATATATACAAAGTAAATCTTCTTATAACTTGTTAACTAAGGGACATACAGCCACGAGGGTTGAAAATTTGGAATCTGGAGACTGAGAACATTATATAAACACACTTAAAACACCTGGAGAGTCATGAACACGCTCACAGAGAGTACATATATATACAAATTAAATCTTCTTATAATTCGTAAACGAAGAGACATACAGTCACGAAGGTAGAAAATTTGGAATCTGGAGACTAAAAACATTATATAAACACACTTAAAACACCTGGAGATTCATGAACACGCTCACAGAGAGTACATATATATACAAAGTAAATCTTCTTATAACTTGTTAACTAAGAGACATACAGCCACGAGGGTTGAAAATTTGGAATCTGGAGACTAAGAACATTATATAAACACACTTAAAACACCTGGAGAGTCTTGAACACGCTCGCAGAGAGTACATGTATATACAAAGTAAATCTTCTTATAACTTGTTAACTAAGAGACATACAGCCACGATGGTAGAAAATTTGGAATCTGGAGACTAACAACATTATATAAACACACTGAAAACACCTGGAGAGTCATGAACACGCTCACAGAGAGTACATATATATACAACGTAAAACTTCTTATAACTAGTAAACTGAGAAACATACAGCCACGAGGGTTGAAAATTTAGAATCTAGAGATTAAAAACATTATATAAACACACTAAAAACACCTGGAGATTCATGAACACGCTCACAAAGAGTACATATATAGACAAAGTAAATCTTCTTATAACTTGTAAACTAAGAAACGTACAGCCACGATAGTTGAAAATTTGGAATCTGGAGACTAAGAACATTATATAAACACACTTAAAACACCTGGAGAGTCATGAACACGCTCACAGAGAGTACATATATATACAAAGTAAATCTTCTTATAACTAGTAAACTAAGAAACGTACAGCCACGATAGTTGAAAATTTGGAATCTGGAGACTAAGAACATTATATAAACACACTTAAAACACCTGGAGAGTCATGAACACGCTCACAGAGAGTACATATATATACAAAGTAAATCTTCTTATAACTTGTTAACTAAGAGACATACAGACACGAGGGTTAAAAATTTGGAATCTGGAGACTAAGAACATTATATAAACACACTTAAAACACCTGGAGAGTCATGAACACGCTCACAGAGAGTAGATATATATACAAAGTAAATCTTCTTATAACTTGTTAACTAAGAGACATACAGCCACGAGGGTAGCAAGTTTGGAATTTGTAGACTAAGAACATTATATAAACCCACTTAAAACACCTGGAGAGTCATGAACACGCTCACAGAGAGTAGATATATATACAAAGTAAATCTTCTTATAACTAGTAAACTAAGAGACATACAGCCACGAGGGTAGCAAGTTTGGAATTTAGAGACTAAGCATATTATATAAACACACTTAAAACACCTAGAGAGTCATGAACACGCTCACAGAGAGTAGATATATATATAGACAAAGTAAATCTTCTTATAACTTGTTAACTAAGAGACATACAGCCACGAGGGTAGCAAGTTTGGAATTTGTAGACTAAGAACATTATATAAACACACTTAAAACACCTGGAGAGTCATGAACACGCTCACAGAGAGTACATATATGTACAGAGTAAATCTTCTTATAACATGTTAACTGAGAGACATATAGCCACAAGGGTAGCAAGTTTGGAATTTGTAGACTAAGAACATTATATAAACCCACTTAAAACACCTGGAGAGTCATGAACACGCTCACAAAGAGTACATATATAGACAAAGTAAAACTTCTTATAACTAGTAAACTAAGAAACATACAGCCACGAGAGTTGAAAGTTTGGAATCTGGAGAATAAAAAAATTATATAAACACACTTAAAACACCTGGAGATTCATGAACACGCTCACAGAGAGTACATATATATACAAAGTAAAACTTCTTATAACTAGTAAACTAAGAAACGTACAGCCACGATAGTTGAAAATTTGGGATCTGGAGACTAAGAACATTATATAAACACACTTAAAACACCTGGAGAGTCATGAACACGCTCACAGAGAGTACATATATATACAAAGTAAATCTTCTTATAACTTGTTAACTAAGAGACATACAGACACGAGGGTTAAAAATTTGGAATCTGGAGACTAAGAACATTATATAAACACACTTAAAACACCTGGAGAGTCATGAACACGCTCACAGAGAGTACATATATATACAAAGTAAACCTTCTTATAATTTGTAAACTAAGAGACATACAGCCACGAAGGTAGAAAATTTGAAATCTGGAGATTAAGGATATTATATAAACACACTTAAAACACCTGGAGAGTCATGAACACGTTCACAGAGAGTACATATATATATACAAAGTAAATCTTCTTATAACTTGTTAACTAAGAGACATACAGCCACGAGGGTAGCAAGTTTGGAATTTGGAGACTAAGAATATTATATAAACACACTTAAAACACCTAGAGAGTCATGAACACGCTCACAGAGAGTAGATATATATATATACAAAGTAAATCTTCTTATAACTTGTTAACTAAGAGACATACAGCCACGAGGGTAGCAAGTTTGGAATTTGTAGACTAAGAACATTATATAAACCCACTTAGAACACCTGGAGAGTCATGAACACGCTCACAGAGAGTAGATATATATACAAAGTAAATCTTCTTATAACTTGTTAACTAAGAGACATACAGCCACGAGGGTAGCAAGATTGGAATTTGTAGACTAAGAACATTATATAAACCCACTTAAAACACCTGGAGAGTCATGAACACGCTCACAGAGAGTAGATATATATACAAAGTAAATCTTCTTATAACTTGTTAACTAAGAGACATACAGCCACGAGGGTAGCAAGTTTGGAATTTGTAGACTAAGAACATTATATAAACACACTTAAAACACCTGGAGAGTCATGAACACGCTCACAGTGAGTACATATATGTACAAAGTAAATCTTCTTATAACTTGTTAACTAAGAGACATACAGCCACGAGGGTAGCAAGTTTGGAATTTGTAGACTAAGAACATTATATAAACCCACTTAAAACACCTGGAGAATCATGAACACGCTCACAGAGAGTACATATATATACAAAGTAAATCTTCTTATAATTTGTAAACTAAGAGACATACAGCCACGAAGGTAGAAAATTTGGAATTTGGAGACTAAGAACATTATATAAACACACTTAAAATACCTGGAGAGTCATGAACACGCTCACAGAGAGTACATATATATACAAAGTAAATCTTCTTATAACTTGTTAACTAAGAGACATACAGCCATGAGGGTTGAAAATTTGGAATCTGGAGACTAAGAACATTATATAAACACACTTAGAACACCTGGAGAGTCATGAACACGCTTACAGAGAGTACATATATATACAAAGTAAATCTTCTTATAACTTGTTAACTAAGAGACATACAGCCACGATGGTAGAAAATTTGGAATCTGGAGACTAACAACATTATATAAACACACTTAAAACACCTGGAGAGTCATGAACACGTTTACAGAGAGTACATATATATACAAATTAAATCTTCTTATAATCCGTAAACGAAGAGACATACAGTCACGAAGGTAGAAAATTTGGAATCTGGAGACTAACAACATTATACAAACACACTTAAAACACCTGGAGAGTCATGAACACGCTCACAGAGAGTACATATATATACAAAGTAAATCTTCTTATAACTTGTTAACTAAGAGACATACAGCCACGAGGGTAGCAAGTTTGGAATTTGTAGACTAAGAACATTATATAAACCCACTTAAAACACCTGGAGAGTCATGAACACGCTCACAGAGAGTACATATATATACAAAGTAAAACTTCTTATAACTAGTAAACTAAGAAACATACAGCCACGAGGGTTGAAAATTTGGAATCTGGAGACTAAGAACATTATATAAACACACTTAAAACACCAGGGGTGGGATTCTGTAACTACGTACGTTATGGTTTGAGTGCGTTATATAACCGATGGAAATAATAGACATAAACATAAAATTTTATAGTAATTAAATATTTAATTTCAGATAAAATAAGTATCATACCATCCTCATTTAACAAAAAAATACAATTTTATTGATTATTTAGGTATTACTTACTTATGAATTAAGTTTTAGTCTTTGAAGTGGTCAAAATAATGTTCAGTGACAGATACTTTTTATCTTTTGTTATGATAACGGACTCAAATAACGCATTAACTGTTATTTGAGTGCGTTATGTAGTTACAGAATCCCACCCCTGGAGAGTCATAAACACGCTCACAGAGAGTACATATATATACAAAGTAAATCTTCTTATAACTTGTTAACTAAGAGACATACAGCCACGAGGGTTGAAAATTTGGAATCTGGAGACTAAGAACATTATATAAACACACTTAAAACACCCGGAGAGTCATGAACACGCTCACAGAGAGTACATATATATACAAAGTAAATCTTCTTATAACTTGTTAACTAAGAGACATACAGCCACGAGGGTTGAAAATTTAGAATCTGGAGACTAAGAACATTATATAAACACACTTAAAACACCTGGAGAGTCATGAACACGTTCACAGAGAGTACATATATATACAAAGTAAATCTTCTTATAACTTGTTAACTAAGAGACATACAGCCACGATGGTAGAAAATTTGGAATCTGGAGACTAACAACATTACATAAACACACTTAAAACACCTGGAGAGTCATGAACACGCTCACAGAGAGTACATATATATACAAAGTAAATCTTCTTATAACTTGTTAACTAAGAGACATACAGCCACGAGGGTTGAAAATTTGGAATCTGGAGACTAAGAACATTATATAAACACACTTAAAACACCCGGAGAGTCATGAACACGCTCACAGAGAGTACATATATATACAAAGTAAATCTTCTTATAACTTGTTAACTAAGAGACATACAGCCACGAGGGTTGAAAATTTAGAATCTGGAGACTAAGAACATTATATAAACACACTTAAAACACCTGGAGAGTCATGAACACGTTCACAGAGAGTACATATATATACAAAGTAAATCTTCTTATAACTTGTTAACTAAGAGACATACAGCCACGATGGTAGAAAATTTGGAATCTGGAGACTAACAACATTACATAAACACACTTAAAACACCTGGAGAGTCATGAACACGCTCACAGAGAGTACATATATATACAAAGTAAATCTTCTTATAACTTGTTAACTAAGAGACATACAGACACGAGGGTTAAAAATTTGGAATCTGGAGACTAAGAACATTATACAAACACACTTAAAACACCTGGAGAGTCATGAACACGCTCACAGAGAGTAGATATATATACAAAGTAAATCTTCTTATAACTTGTTAACTAAGAGACATACAGCCACGAGGGTAGCAAGTTTGGAATTTGTAGACTAAGAACATTATATAAACCCACTTAAAACACCTGGAGAGTCATGAACACGCTCACAGAGAGTAGATATATATACAAAGTAAATCTTCTTATAACTAGTAAACTAAGAGACATACAGCCACGAGGGTAGCAAGTTTGGAATTTAGAGACTAAGCATATTATATAAACACACTTAAAACACCTAGAGAGTCATGAACACGCTCACAGAGAGTAGATATATATATATACAAAGTAAATCTTCTTATAACTTGTTAACTAAGAGACATACAGACACGAGGGTTAAAAATTTGGAATCTGGAGACTAAGAACATTATATAAACACACTTAAAACACCTGGAGAGTCATGAACACGCTCACAGAGAGTACATATATATACAAAGTAAACCTTCTTATAATTTGTAAACTAAGAGACATACAGCCACGAAGGTAGAAAATTTGAAATCTGGAGACTAAGGATATTATATAAACACACTTAAAACACCTGGAGAGTCATGAACACGTTCACAGAGAGTACATATATATATACAAAGTAAATCTTCTTATAACTTGTTAACTAAGAGACATACAGCCACGAGGGTAGCAAGTTTGGAATTTGGAGACTAAGAATATTATATAAACACACTTAAAACACCTAGAGAGTCATGAACACGCTCACAGAGAGTAGATATATATATATACAAAGTAAATCTTCTTATAACTTGTTAACTAAGAGACATACAGCCACGAGGGTAGCAAGTTTGGAATTTGTAGACTAAGAACATTATATAAACCCACTTAGAACACCTGGAGAGTCATGAACACGCTCACAGAGAGTAGATATATATACAAAGTAAATCTTCTTATAACTTGTTAACTAAGAGACATACAGCCACGAGGGTAGCAAGATTGGAATTTGTAGACTAAGAACATTATATAAACCCACTTAAAACACCTGGAGAGTCATGAACACGCTCACAGAGAGTAGATATATATACAAAGTAAATCTTCTTATAACTTGTTAACTAAGAGACATACAGCCACGAGGGTAGCAAGTTTGGAATTTGTAGACTAAGAACATTATATAAACACACTTAAAACACCTGGAGAGTCATGAACACGCTCACAGTGAGTACATATATGTACAAAGTAAATCTTCTTATAACTTGTTAACTAAGAGACATACAGCCACGAGGGTAGCAAGTTTGGAATTTGTAGACTAAGAACATTATATAAACCCACTTAAAACACCTGGAGAATCATGAACACGCTCACAGAGAGTACATATATATACAAAGTAAATCTTCTTATAATTTGTAAACTAAGAGACATACAGCCACGAAGGTAGAAAATTTGGAATTTGGAGACTAAGAATATTATATAAACACACTTAAAACACCTAGAGAGTCATGAACACGCTCACAGACAGTACATATATATACAAAGTAAATCTTCTTATAACTTGTTAACTAAGAGACATACAGCCACAAGGGTTGAAAATTTGGAATCTGGAGACTAAAAACATTATATAAACACACTTAAAACACCTGGAGATTCATGAACACGGTCACAGAGAGTACATATATATACAAAGTATATCTTCTTATAACTTGTTAACTAAGAGACATACAGCCACGAGGGTAGCAAGTTTGGAATTTGTAGACTAAGAACATTATATAAACCCACTTAAAACACCTGGAGAGTCATGATCACGCTCACAGAGAGTATATATAAATATACAAAGTAAAACTTCTTATAACTTGTTAACTAAGAGACATACAGCCACGATGGTAGAAAATTTGGAATCTGAAGACTAACAACATTATATAAACACACTTAAAACACCTGGATAGTCATGAACACGCTCACAGACAGTACATATATATACAAAGTAAATCTTCTTATAACTTGTTAACTAAGAGACATACAGCCACGATGGTAGAAAATTTGGAATCTGGAGACTAACAACATTATATAAACACACTTAGAACACCTGGAGAGTCATGAACACAATCACAGAGAGTACATATATATACAAAGTAAATCTTCTTATAACTTGTTAACTAAGAGACATACAGCCACGAGGGTTGAAAATTTGGAATCTGGAGACTAAGAACAATATATAAACACACTTAAAACAACCTGGAGAGTCATAAACACGCTCACAGAGAGTACATATATATACAAATTAAATCTTCTTATAACTTGTTAACTAAGAGACATACAGCCACGAGGGTTGAAAATTTGGAATCTGGAGACTAAGAACATTATATAAACACACTTAAAACACCTGGATAGTCATGAACACGCTCACAGACAGTACATATATATACAAAGTAAATCTTCTTATAACTTGTTAACTAAGAGACATACAGCCACGATGGTAGAAAATTTGGAATCTGGAGACTAACAACATTATATAAACACACTTAAAACACCTGGAGAGTCATGAACACAATCACAGAGAGTACATATATATACAAAGTAAATCTTCTTATAATTTGATAACTAAGAGACATACAGCCACGAGGGTTGAAAATTTGGAATCTGGAGACTAAGAATAATATATAAACACACTTAAAACACCTGGAGAGTCATGAACACGCTCACAGAGAGTACATATATATACAAAGTAAATCTTCTTATAACTTGTTAATTAAGAGACATACAGCCATGAGGGTTAAAATTTGGAATCTGGAGACTAAGAACATTATATAAACACACTTAAAACACCAGGAGAGTCATGAACACGCTTACAGAGATTACATATATATACAAAGTAAATCTTCTTATAACTTGTTAACTAAGAGACATACAGCCACGATGGTAGAAAATTTGGAATCTGGAGACTAACAACATTATTTAAACACACTTAAAACACCTGGAGAGTCATGAACACGTTTACAGAGAGTACATATATATACAAATTAAATCTTCTTATAATTCGTAAACGAAGAGACATACAGTCACGAAGGTAGAAAATTTGGAATCTAGAGACTAACAACATTATATAAACACACTTAAAACACCTGGAGAGTCATGAACACAATCACAGAGAGTACATATATATACAAAGTAAATCTTCTTATAATTTGATAACTAAGAGACATACAGCCACGAGGGTTGAAAATTTGGAATCTGGAGACTAAGAATAATATATAAACACACTTAAAACACCTGGAGAGTCATGAACACGCTCACAGAGAGTACATATATATACAAAGTAAATCTTCTTATAACTTGTTAATTAAGAGACATACAGCCATGAGGGTTGAAATTTGGAATCTGGAGACTAAGAACATTATATAAACACACTTAAAACACCAGGAGAGTCATGAACACGCTTACAGAGATTACATATATATACAAAGTAAATCTTCTTATAACTTGTTAACTAAGAGACATACAGCCACGAGGGTTGAAAATTTGGAATCTGGAGACTAAGAACATTATATAAACACACTTAAAACCCCTAGAGATTCATGAACACGCTCACAGAGAGTACATATATATACAAAGTAAATCTTCTTATAACTTGTTAACTAAGAGACATACAGCCACGATGGTAGAAAATTTGGAATCTGGAGACTAACAACATTATATAAACACACTTAAAACACCTGGAGAGTCATGAACACGCTCACAGAGAGTACATATATATACAAAGTAAATCTTCTTATAACTTGTTAACTAAGTGACATACAGCCACGAGGGTTGAAAATTTGGAATCTGGAGACTAAGAACATTATATAAACACACTTAAAACACCTGGAGAGTCTTGAACACGCTCACAGAGAGTACATGTATATACAAAGTAAATCTTCTTATAACTTGTTAACTAAGAGACATACAGCCACGAAGGTAGAAAATTTGGAATCTGGAGACTAAAAACATTATATAAACACACTTAAAACCCCTAGAGATTCATGAACACGCTCACAGAGAGTACATATATATACAAAGTAAATCTTCTTATAACTTGTTAACTAAGTGACATACAGCCACGAGGGTTGAAAATTTGGAATCTGGAGACTAAGAACATTATATAAACACACTTAAAACACCTGGAGAGTCTTGAACACGCTCACAGAGAGTACATGTATATACAAAGTAAATCTTCTTATAACTTGTTAACTAAGAGACATACAGTCACGAAGGTAGAAAATTTGGAATCTGGAGACTAACAACATTATATAAACACACTTAAAACACCTGGAGAGTCATGAACACGCTCACAGAGAGTACATATATATACAAAGTAAATCTTCTTATAACTTGTTAATTAAGAGACATACAGCCATGAGGGTTGAAATTTGGAATCTGGAGACTAAGAACATTATATAAACACACTTAAAACACCAGGAGAGTCATGAACACGCTTACAGAGATTACATATATATACAAAGTAAATCTTCTTATAACTTGTTAACTAAGAGACATACAGCCACGAGGGTTGAAAATTTGGAATCTGGAGACTAAGAACATTATATAAACACACTTAAAACCCCTAGAGATTCATGAACACGCTCACAGAGAGTACATATATATACAAAGTAAATCTTCTTATAACTTGTTAACTAAGAGACATACAGCCACGATGGTAGAAAATTTGGAATCTGGAGACTAACAACATTATATAAACACACTTAAAACACCTGGAGAGTCATGAACACAATCACAGAGAGTACATATATATACAAAGTAAATCTTCTTATAATTTGATAACTAAGAGACATAGAGCCACGAGGGTTGAAAATTTGGAATCTGGAGACTAAGAACATTATATAAACACACTTAAAACACCTGGAGAGTCATGAACACGCTCACAGAGAGTACATATATATACAAATTAAATCTTCTTATAATTCGTAAACGAAGAGACATACAGTCACGAAGGTAGAAAATTTGGAATCTGGAGACTAAAAACATTATATAAACACACTTAAAACACCTATAGATTCATGAACACGCTCACAGAGAGTACATATATATACAAAGTAAATCTTCTTATAACTTGTTAACTAAGAGACATACAGCCACGAGGGTTGAAACTTTGGAATCTGGAGACTAAGAACATTATATAAACACACTTAAAACACCTGGAGAGTCATGAACACGCTTACAGAGATTACATATATATACAAAGTAAATCTTTTTATAACTTGTTAACTAAGAGACATACAGCCACGATGGTAGAAAATTTGGAATCTGGAGACTAACAACATTATATAAACACACTTAAAACACCTGGAGAGTCATGAACACGTTTACAGAGAGTACATATATATACAAATTAAATCTTCTTATAATTCGTAAACGAAGAGACATACAGTCACGAAGGTAGAAAATTTGGAATCTGGAGACTAACAACACTATATAAACACACTTAAAACACCTGGAGAGTCATGAACACGCTCACAGAGAGTACATATATATACAAAGTAAATCTTCTTATAACTTGTTAACTAAGAGACATACAGCCACGAGGTTTGAAAATTTGGATTTTGGAGACAAAAAACATTATATAAACACACTTAAAACACCTGGAGATTCATGAACACGCTCACAGAGAGTATATATATATATACAAAGTAAATCTTCTTATAACTTGTTAACTAAGAGACATACAGCCACGAGGGTAGCAAGTTTGGAATTTGTAGACTAAGAACATTATATAAACCCACTTAAAACACCTGGAGAGTCATGAACACGCTCACAGAGAGTACATATATATACAAAGTAAAACTTCTTATAACTAGTAAACTAAGAAACATACAGCCACGAGGGTTGAAAATTTGGAATCTGGAGACTAAGAACATTATATAAACACACTTAAAACACCTGGAGAGTCATAAACACGCTCACAGAGAGTACATATATATATATACAAAGTATTTCTTCTTATAACTTGTTAACTAAGAGACATACAGCCACGAGGGTTGAAAATTTGGAATCTGGAGACTAAGAACATTATATAAACACACTTAAAACACCTGGAGAGTCATAAACACGCTCACAGAGAGTACATATATATACAAAGTAAATCTTCTTATAACTTGTTAACTAAGAGACATACAGCCACGAGGGTTGAAAATTTGGAATCTGGAGACAAAAAACATTATATAAACACACTTAAAACACCTGGAGATTCATGAACACGCTCACAGAGAGTACATATATATACAAAGTAAATCTTCTTATAACTTGTTAACTAAGAGACATACAGCCACGAGGGTAGCAAGTTTGGAATTTGTAGACTAAGAACATTATATAAACCCACTTCAAACACCTGGAGAGTCATGAACACGCTCACAGAGAGTACATATATATACAAAGTAAAACTTCTTATAACTAGTAAACTAAGAAACATACAGCCACGAGGGTTGAAAATTTGGAATCTGGAGACTAAGAACATTATATAAACACACTTAAAACACCTGGAGAGTCATAAACACGCTCACAGAGAGTACATATATATACAAAGTAATTCTTCTTATAACTTGTTAACTAAGAGACATACAGCTACGAGGGTTGAAAATTTGGAATCTGGAGACTAAGAACATTATATAAACACACTTAAAACACCTGGAGAGTCATAAACACGCTCACAGAGAGTACATATATATACAAAGTAAATCTTCTTATAACTTGTTAACTAAGAGACATACAGCCACGAGGGTTGAAAATTTGGAATCTGGAGACAAAAAACATTATATAAACACACTTAAAACACCTGGAGATTCATGAACACGCTCACAGAGAGTACATATATATACAAAGTAAATCTTCTTATAACTTGTTAACTAAGAGACATACAGCCACGAGGGTAGCAAGTTTGGAATTTGTAGACTAAGAACATTATATAAACCCACTTAAAACACCTGGAGAGTCATGAACACGCTCACAGAGAGTACATATATATACAAAGTAATTCTTCTTATAACTTGTTAACTAAGAGACATACAGCTACGAGGGTTGAAAATTTGGAATCTGGAGACTAAGAACATTATATAAACACACTTAAAACACCTGGAGAGTCATAAACACGCTCACAGAGAGTACATATATATACAAAGTAAATCTTCTTATAACTTGTTAACTAAGAGACATACAGCCACGAGGGTTGAAAATTTGGAATCTGGAGACTAAGAACATTATATAAACACACTTAAAACACCCGGAGAGTCATGAACACGCTCACAGAGAGTACATATATATACAAAGTAAATCTTCTTATAACTTGTTAACTAAGAGACATACAGCCACGAGGGTAGCAAGTTTGGAATTTGTAGACTAAGAACATTATATAAACCCACTTAAAACACCTGGAGAGTCATGAACACGCTCACAGAGAGTACATATATATACAAAGTAAATCTTCTTATAACTTGTTAACTAAGAGACATACAGCCACGATGGTAGAAAATTTGAAATCTGGAGACTAACAACATTATATAAACACACTTAAAACACCTGGAGAGTCATGAACACGCTCACAGAGAGTACATATATATACAAATTAAATCTTCTTATAATTCGTAAACGAAGAGACATACAGTCACGAAGGTAGAAAATTTGGAATCTGGAGACTAAAAACATTATATAAACACACTTAAAACACCTGGAGATTCATGAACATGCTCACAGAGAGTACATTTATATACAAAGTAAATCTTCTTATAACTTGTTAACTAAGAGACATACAGCCACGAGGGTTGAAAATTTGGAATCTGGAGACTAAGAACATTATATAAACACACTCAAAACACCTGGAGATTCATGAACACGCTCACAGAGAGTACATATATATACAAAGTAAATCTTCTTATAACTTGTTAACTAAGAGACATACAGCCACGAGGGTAGCAAGTTTGGAATTTGTAGACTAAGAACATTATATAAACCCACTTAAAACACCTGGAGAGTCATGAACACGCTCACAGAGAGTACATATATATACAAAGTAAAACTTCTTATAACTAGTAAACTAAGAAACATACAGCCACGAGGGTTGAAAATTTGGAATCTGGAGACTAAGAACATTATATAAACACACTTAAAACACCTGGAGAGTCATAAACACGCTCACAGAGAGTACATATATATACAAAGTATTTCTTCTTATAACTTGTTAACTAAGAGACATACAGCCACGAGGGTTGAAAATTTGGAATCTGGAGACTAAGAACATTATATAAACACACTTAAAACACCTGGAGAGTCATAAACACGCTCACAGAGAGTACATATATATACAAAGTAAATCTTCTTATAACTTGTTAACTAAGAGACATACAGCCACGAGGGTAGCAAGTTTGGAATTTGTAGAATAAGAACATTATATAAACCCACTTAAAACACCTGGAGAGTCATGAACACGCTCACAGAGAGTACATATATATACAAAGTAAAACTTCTTATAACTAGTAAACTAAGAAACATACAGCCACGAGGGTTGAAAATTTGGAATCTGGAGACTAAGAACATTATATAAACACACTTAAAACACCTGGAGAGTCATAAACACGCTCACAGAGAGTACATATATATACAAAGTAAATCTTCTTATAACTTGTTAACTAAGAGACATACAGCCACGAGGGTTGAAAATTTGGAATCTGGAGACTAAGAACATTATATAAACCCACTTAAAACACCTGGAGAGTCATGAACACGCTCACAGAGAGTACATAAATATACAAAGTAATTCTTCTTATAACTTGTTAACTAAGAGACATACAGCTACGAGGGTTGAAAATTTGGAATCTGGAGACTAAGAACATTATATAAACACACTTAAAACACCTGGAGAGTCATAAACACGCTCACAGAGAGTACATATATATACAAAGTAAATCTTCTTATAACTTGTTAACTAAGAGACATACAGCCACGATGGTAGAAAATTTGGAATCTGGAGACTAACAACATTATATAAACACACTTAAAACACCTGGAGAGTCATGAACACGCTCACAGAGAGTACATATATATACAAATTAAATCTTCTTATAATTCGTAAACGAAGAGACATACAGTCACGAAGGTAGAAAATTTGGAATCTGGAGACTAAAAACATTATATAAACACACTTAAAACACCTGGAGATTCATGAACATGCTCACAGAGAGTACATTTATATACAAAGTAAATCTTCTTATAACTTGTTAACTAAGAGACATACAGCCACGAGGGTTGAAAATTTGGAATCTGGAGACTAAGAACATTATATAAACACACTTAAAACACCTAGAGAGTCTTGAACACGCTCACAGAGAGTACATATATATACAAAGTAAATCTTCTTATAACTTGTTAACTAAGAGACATACAGCCACGAGGGTTGAAAATTTGGAATCTGGAGACTAAGAACATTATATATACACACTTAAAACACCTTAAGAGTCATGAACACGCTTACAGAGATTACATATATATACAAAGTAAATCTTCTTATAACTTGTTAACTAAGAGACATACAGCCACGATGGTAGAAAATTTGGAATCTGGAGACTAACAACATTATATAAACACACTTAAAACACCTGGAGAGTCATGAACACGTTTACAGAGAGTACATATATATACAAATTAAATCTTCTTATAATTCGTAAACGAAGAGACATACAGTCACGAAGGTAGAAAATTTGGAATCTGGAGACTAACAACACTATATAAACACACTTAAAACACCTGGAGAGTCATGAACACGCTCACAGAGAGTACATTTATATACAAAGTAAATCATCTTATAACTTGTTAACTAAGAGACATACAGCCACGAGGGTTGAAAATATGGAATCTGGAGACAAAAAACATTATATAAACACACTTAAAACACCTGGAGATTCATGAACACGCTCACAGAGAGTACATATATATACAAAGTAAATCTTCTTATAACTTGTTAACTAAGAGACATACAGCCACGAGGGTAGCAAGTTTGGAATTTGTAGACTAAGAACATTATATAAACCCACTTAAAACACCTGGAGAGTCATGAACACGCTCACAGAGAGTACATATATATACAAAGTAAAACTTCTTATAACTAGTAAACTAAGAAACATACAGCCACGAGGGTTGAAAATTTGGAATCTGGAGACTAAGAACATTATATAAACACACTTAAAAAACCTGGAGAGTCATAAACACGCTCACAGAGAGTACATATATATACAAAGTAATTCTTCTTATAACTTGTTAACTAAGAGACATACAGCCACGAGGGTTGAAAATTTGGAATCTGGAGACTAAGAACATTATATAAACACACTTAAAACACCTGGAGAGTCATAAACACGCTCACAGAGAGTACATATATATACAAAGTAAATCTTCTTATAACTTGTTAACTAAGAGACATACAGCCACGAGGGTTGAAAATTTGGAATCTGGAGACTAAGAACATTATATAAACACACTTAAAACACCTAGAGAGTCTTGAACACGCTCACAGAGAGTACATATATATACAAAGTAATTCTTCTTATAACTTGTTAACTAAGAGACATACAGCCACGAGGGTTGAAAATTTGGAATCTGGAGACTAAGAACATTATATAAACACACTTAAAACACCTGGAGAGACATAAACACGCTCACAGAGAGTACATATATATACAAAGTAAATCTTCTTATAACTTGTTAACTAAGAGACATACAGCCACGAGGGTTGAAAATTTGGAATCTGGAGACTAAGAACATTATATAAACACACTTAAAACACCTAGAGAGTCTTGAACACGCTCACAGAGAGTACATATATATACAAAGTAAAACTTCTTATAACTAGTAAACTAAGAAACATACAGCCACGAGGGTTGAAAATTTAGAATCTAGAGACTAAAAACATTATATAAACACACTTAAAACACCTGGAGATTCATGAACACGCTCACAGAGAGTACATATATATATAGAAAGTAAATCTTCTTGTAACTTGTTAACTAAGAGACATACAGCCACGAGGGTAGCAAGTTTGGAATTTGTAGACTAAGAACATTATATAAACCCACTTAAAACACCTGGAGAGTCATGAACACGCTCACAGAGAGTACATATATAGACAAAGTAAAACTTCTTATAACTAGTAAACTAAGAAACATACAGCCACGAGGGTTGAAAGTTTGGAATCTGGAGACTAAAAAAATTATATAAACACACTTAAAACACCTGGAGATTCATGAACACGCTCAAAGAGAGTACATATATATACAAAGTAAAACTTCTTATAACTAGTAAACTAAGAGACATACAGCCACGATGGTAGAAAATTTGGAATCTGGAGATTAACAACATTATATAAACACACTGAAAACACCTGGAGAGTCATGAACACGCTCACAGAGAGTACATATATATAGAAAGTAAAACTTCTTATAACTAGTAAACTAAGAAACATACAGCCACGAGGGTTGAAAATTTGGAATCTGGAGACTAAAAACATTATATAAACACACTTAAAACACCTGGAGATTCATGAACACGCTCACAGAGAGTACATATATATACAAAGTAAATCTTCTTATAACTTGTGAACTAAGAGACATACAGCCACGAGGGTAGCAAGTTTGGAATTTGTAGTCTAAGAACATTATATAAACCCACTTAAAACACCTGGAGAGTCATGAACACGCTCACAGAGAGTACATATATATACAAAGTAAAACTTCTTATAACTAGTAAACTAAGAAACGTACAGCCACGATGGTTGAAAATTTGGAATCTGGAGACTAAGAACATTATATAAACACACTTAAAACACCTGGAGAGTCATGAACACGCTCACAGAGAGTACATATATATACAAAGTAAATCTTCTTATAACTTGTTAACTAAGAGACATACAGACACGAGGGTTAAAAATTTGGAATCTGGAGACTAAGAACATTATATAAACCCACTTAAAACACCTGGAGAGTCATGAACACGCTCACAGAGAGTAGATATATATACAAAGTAAATCTTCTTATAATTTGTAAACTAAGAGACATACAGCCACGAAGGTAGAAAATTTGGAATTTGGAGACTAAGAATATTATATAAACACACTTAAAACACCTGGAGAGTCATGAACACGCTCACAGTGAGTACATATATGTACAAAGTAAATCTTCTTATAACTTGTTAACTAAGAGACATACAGCCACGAGGGTAGCAAGTTTGGAATTTGTAGACTAAGAACATTATATAAACCCACTTAAAACACCTGGAGAGTCATGAACACGCTCACAGTGAGTACATATATGTACAAAGTAAATCTTCTTATAACTTGTTAACTAAGAGACATACAGCCACGAGGGTAGCAAGTTTGGAATTTGTAGACTAAGAACATTATATAAACCCACTTAAAACACCTGGAGAGTCATGAACACGCTCACAGAGAGTACATATATATACAAAGTAAATCTTCTTATAACTTGTTAACTAAGAGACATACAGCCACGAGGGTAGCAAGTTTGGAATTTGTAGACTAAGAACATTATATAAACCCACTTAAAAAACCTGGAGAGTCATGAACACGCTCACAGTGAGTACATATATGTACAAAGTAAATCTTCTTATAACTTGTTAACTAAGAGACATACAGCCACGAGGGTAGCAAGTTTGGAATTTGTAGACTAAGAACATTATATAAACCCACTTAAAACACCTGGAGAATCATGAACACGCTCACAGAGAGTACATATATATACAAAGTAAATCTTCTTATAATTTGTAAACTAAGAGACATACAGCCACGAAGGTAGAAAATTTGGAATTTGGAGACTAAGAATATTATATAAACACACTTAAAACACCTAGAGAGTCATGAACACGCTCACAGAGAGTAGATATATATATACAAAGTAAATCTTCTTATAACTTGTTCACTAAGAGACATACAGCCACGAGGGTAGCAAGTTTGGAATTTGTAGACTAAGAACATTATATAAACCCACTTAAAACACCTGGAGAGTCATGAACACGCTCACAGAGAGTAAATATATATACAAAGTAAATCTTCTTATAACTTGTTAACTAAGAGACATACAGCCACGAGGGTAGCAATTTTGGAATTTGTAGACTAAGAACATTATATAAACCCACTTAAAACACCTGGAGAGACATGAACACGCTCACAGAGAGTAGATATATATACAAAGTAAATCTTCTTATAACTTGTTCACTAAGAGACATACAGCCACGAGGGTAGCAAGTTTGGAATTTGTAGACTAAGAACATTATATAAACCCACTTAAAACACCTGGAGAGTCATGAACACGCTCACAGAGAGTAGATATATATACAAAGTAAATCTTCTTATAACTTGTTAACTAAGAGACATACAGACACGAGGGTTAAAAATTTGGAATCTGGAGACTAAGAACATTATATAAACACACTTAAAACACCTGGAGAGTCATGAACACGCTCACAGAGAGTACATATATATACAAAGTAAATCTTCTTATAACTTGTTAACTAAGAGACATACAGCCACGAGGGTAGCAAGTTTGGAATTTGTAGACTAAGAACATTATATAAACCCACTTAAAACACCTGGAGAGTCATGAACACGCTCACAGAGAGTACATATATATACAAAGTAAATCTTCTTATAACTTGTTAACTAAGAGACATACAGCCACGAGGGTAGCAAGTTTGGAATTTGGAGACTAAGAACATTATATAAACCCACTTAAAACACCTGGAGAATCATGAACACGCTCACAGAGAGTACATATATATACAAAGTAAATCTTCTTATAATTTGTAAACTAAGAGACATACAGCCACGAAGGTAGAAAATTTGGAATTTGGAGACTAAGAATATTATATAAACACACTTAAAACACCTAGAGAGTCATGAACACGCTCAGAGAGAGTAGATATATATATACAAAGTAAATCTTCTTATAACTTGTTAACTAAGAGACATACAGCCACGAGGGTAGCAAGTTTGGAATTTGTAGACGAAGAACATTATATAAACCCACTTAAAACACCTGGAGAGTCATGAACACGCTCACAGAGAGTAGATATATATACAAAGTAAATCTTCTTATAACTTGTTAACTAAGAGACATACAGCCACGAGGGTAGCAAGATTGGAATTTGTAGACTAAGAACATTATATAAACCCACTTAAAACACCTGGAGAGTCATGAACACGCTCACAGAGAGTAGATATATATATATAAAGTAAATCTTCTTATAACTTGTTAACTAAGAGACATACAGACACGAGGGTTAAAAATTTGGAATCTGGAGACTAAGAACATTATATAAACCCACTTAAAACACCCGGAGAGTCATGAACACGCTCACAGAGAGTACATATATGTACAAAGTAAATCTTCTTATAACATGTTAACTGAGAGACATATAGCCACGAGGGTAGCAAGTTTGGAATTTGTAGACTAAGAACATTATATAAACCCACTTAAAACACCTGGAGAGTCATGAACACGCTCACAGTGAGTACATATATGTACAAAGTAAATCTTCTTATAACTTGTTAACTAAGAGACATACAGCCACGAGGGTAGCAAGTTTGGAATTTGTAGACTAAGAACATTATATAAACCCACTTAAAACACCTGGAGAGTCATGAACACGCTCACAGTGAGTACATATATGTACAAAGTAAATCTTCTTATAACTTGTTAACTAAGAGACATACAGCCACGAGGGTAGCAAGTTTGGAATTTGTAGACTAAGAACATTATATAAACCCACTTAAAACACCCGGAGAGTCATGAACACGCTCACAGAGAGTACATATATGTACAAAGTAAATCTTCTTATAACATGTTAACTGAGAGACATATAGCCACGAGGGTAGCAAGTTTGGAATTTGTAGACTAAGAACATTATATAAACCCACTTAAAACACCTGGAGAGTCATGAACACGCTCACAGAGAGTAGATATATATATATACAAAGTAAATCTTCTTATAACTTGTTAACTAAGAGACATACAGCCACGAGGGTAGCAAGTTTGGAATTTGTAGACTAAGAACATTATATAAACCCACTTAAAACACCTGGAGAATCATGAACACGCTCACAGAGAGTACATATATATACAAAGTAAATCTTCTTATAATTTGTAAACTAAGAGACATACAGCCACGAAGGTAGAAAATTTGGAATTTGGAGACTAAGAATATTATATAAACACACTTAAAACACCTAGAGAGTCATGAACACGCTCACAGAGAGTAGATATATATATACAAAGTAAATCTTCTTATAACTTGTTCACTAAGAGACATACAGCCACGAGGGTAGCAAGTTTGGAATTTGTAGACTAAGAACATTATATAAACCCACTTAAAACACCTGGAGAGACATGAACACGCTCACAGAGAGTAGATATATATACAAAGTAAATCTTCTTATAACTTGTTAACTAAGAGACATACAGACACGAGGGTTAAAAATTTGGAATCTGGAGACTAAGAACATTATATAAACCCACTTAAAACACCCGGAGAGTCATGAACACGCTCACAGAGAGTACATATATGTACAAAGTAAATCTTCTTATAACATGTTAACTGAGAGACATATAGCCACGAGGGTAGAAAGTTTGGAATTTGTAGACTAAGAACATTATATAAACCCACTTAAAACACCTGGAGAGTCATGAACACGCTCACAGTGAGTACATATATGTACAAAGTAAATCTTCTTATAACTTGTTAACTAAGAGACATACAGCCACGAGGGTAGCAAGTTTGGAATTTGTAGACTAAGAACATTATATAAACCCACTTAAAACACCTGGAGAGTCATGAACACGCTCACAGTGAGTACATATATGTACAAAGTAAATCTTCTTATAACTTGTTAACTAAGAGACATACAGCCACGAGGGTAGCAAGTTTGGAATTTGTAGACTAAGAACATTATATAAACCCACTTAAAACACCTGGAGAATCATGAACACGCTCACAGAGAGTACATATATATACAAAGTAAATCTTCTTATAATTTGTAAACTAAGAGACATACAGCCACGAAGGTAGAAAATTTGGAATTTGGAGACTAAGAATATTATATAAATGTAACACGCTCGCTCTGCGGCTCCTCGTTATAGAGGAAATTGTTTAAATAAATTAAGTAATATGCCAGCTGTACTTGCAGCTGGCGTAATAAAAGAACAATGGTAGAAAACATAGTATTGTAAATGTAGATTTTTGTAAGGTTTTAAGATTGCTCTTCGTTGGAACATTTGAGAGCAATAAAGTAAATGGTACTACATGGGGTTAAGGAAGCAATAAATTTTAAAAGCTAAATAGAAAAGGGCAGTTTTTGAGAACACAATGGGAAAGCAATCTTAAGATCACATTTCATGATTGACAGCGTCCGGCGACAAATACTCGGAGGTCTCAAAAGTCCGTTAGAGATTTTTTGCGTCTTCCAGCGTTGCCGCTCGGACGGGAGTCAGTTAATGAAACTAACGCTGTAAAATATTTGAAATGACCAATGAGGGTGTAAGAAACACCCCCTTATTGGGAAAAGTAGGGGTAAAATTATGCGAAGTTCCTTCCACATAATTTTATCTAAAATAATTCTCTCCGCTGACTTCAAACTGAACAGATCTGAGTGATCTTCTTGTGACAGTCTTGCGAATCTTTCTAAATTTTGATAACTAAATTGTCTTAGTGACTTTAGATATTTTTGTGTTGTGTGTTGAAGCCGTCGTCGTCCAAGTCCAGATCGAACTTAATTAATTTTAATTATTTTAATTCATTTACTATTTTTAACTGTAGAGTCGTATAATATAAACTAATAAGTGCTTCATCCGAGGCTGACCAGTGATGAATAGTAAGTAGAATAAACATTATTACTTTGGTAGTAGTAGTGTGAGGTGTTGAACCTAGGCTGATAGCATAGCAACTCTGAGGTCGCCCTATTTTTATTATATTAATTGTTGAGAGTCCAAATTGTTAGTATCGTTCTCCCATGTCACAAGAGTAGTTAAGTAATATTAAGTTGTTAATAATTGTGTGTAAATAAATTGTTATATTGAGCAGTACTGTTTGAATTTAGAAACCCCTAGTTATTCCTGTTGCGAATTAAGGTATTTTGGCAAATACCGTCACATATAAATTTTGTCGGAAGACAGCCGTGTCTGTCATCATTTTCTTTTGTCTGCTTCTATCGCGGCAGACCAATAAATTCGTGATAGTGGTGGCAGCGACCTTCGTTACCCTTGATTATAATAAGTCTTGCATTAATATAATTAGTGGATTACTTTGGGTCAAGTAAAATTTCTAAGCACCCCTTGTATGTCAGGTATTAGATTTCGTCCTAGGCGACAGTACCTGTTACATATTTTGGTGGCAAAGCGCTGGGATCTAAATATTTTTTTAATACTTAAACCCTCTCATTCCAGTTAAGCCATTTAAACCGACAAAATTTAGTTTTCAAAATTGTAATAAACTACTGTGTGTTATTATTACATTTTGATTTTTGAGGTATTTGTAGAGTCAATATTTGCATTTGTTGAGAATAAGTATCTGTTGTGTTCATTTTATTTGGAAAATTGGTAGTTGTCGTACTTGCAGAACGACAAAAGAGTTTTATATACGTAAGTAAATTCTGAGTGGATTTATTACGGTCAGTTAGGTAGTCCCGAGCCCCTAAGTCGGTAGAAGTGTAAAGCAATAAAGAACTTTGTGTAGTTATTGCTTCATTGTTAATAAAGTAAAGCAAGCAAAATGCCGAACACAACTGATTCACCCGATTTGAGTGAAACAACTGGTTCACTCAGATTCAATGATCAACAGATGTTAGACTACTTAGTAGCAGTTTCATCCTTATCTGGGGTTAATATGAAAATTCCTACATTTTCGGGAAAATCAGATGAAAGCGTAGTAGATTTTATAGACAAAATTGAGAATTGTAAGAATATTGGAAAATGGAGTTCAGATTATGTAATTAGTGTAGTAAAATTAAATTTACTTGGAGACGCGGCATGGTATATTAAAAATAATTCAAAAACTAGAGATTCGAAAAATTGGAAAGTAATCAAAAGAGAATTATTGGAAAGATATCAACCCAAGCAAGACTCGAGAACGATACAAAGGGCATTTAATAGTTGCTATCAGAATAGGGACGAAACAATTTCTGCATATGTATGTAGACTGCATGCGTTAGGTAACTGTTTTATGGAGAGCTTCGAAGATAATTCGGAAGGAGCGCGTGAAGATAATTCGCGATATATAGAAAAACTGTTATTAAATCAATTTGTTTCGGGAATTTTACCACATTTACAGAGAGATGTGTTTTACGAAAATCCAAAAACTTTTGATAAAGCAGTAGAAGTTGCAAAGAAATCAGAATCGGCATTTAACATGATGCGTCGCGAGGATTCAGATTTTGTTAATAGAATAACAGTTAATACTCCGGTGGAAAATGAAAGTACGCGAGTAAATGAATCAAATTTAACGGCATCAATTGATAAACTAATTCAAGTTTTAACTTTGAGTCACATGCAAAATGTGGAAAAGAACTTAGAAAAGAACACGCATAAAAACGAAAATAATCGAGAAAGGAGTCCAGAATCTAATTTTAGAAATAAAAGCCGTTGCTTCAATTGTCAAAAATTCGGGCATTTTGCAAAAGATTGTCGTTACAATATAATATGCAAAAGATGTAATAAGCGCGGACACCAAGCAGATATTTGTCGTTCTACTATAAACCCGTCTAAATTTCTAAAGAAGGGAATGAAAGAAATTACTTATAACAAAGATTTAAACTAGATATGGCCGCGGATGTTTGTCCCGATTCGCGCGGCCGTAATAGAGAACCGCGAAAAAACGATTTAGTAACCACTCTCCCAAGTAGTAAAAAAAGTAACAAAGTAGAATTAGTTGTGAATGGTAGAAATTTAGAATTTTTAATTGATACTGGTGCATGCGTTAGTATTATCAAGCGGTATGTAGTTGAGGGACAGCGGTTGTTTCCAATCGCACGCACGCGTAGTATTGTAGGTATTTCTGGGAAGGAATTACCTGTAGTTGGGACTACAAGAGTAAAATTACGTGTAGGTCGTAGTAGTATTTATCATAATTTTGTAGTGTGTGATGATAGTATAAATTTAGCTACCGACGGGATACTTGGTGTAGATTTTTTAACGGAGTATAAAGCTCAAATTAATTATGCATGTAATGAGATAGTAATTTGTTCGGAACGACTCGCGATTTCAACAATTACACAAAACACTAAAGATAAATTTGGAAGAAAGGCAAATAGTAGCGGTTACGAATTTCTAAGCGAAAAAGCGAATCTAGCAGAGAATCAGGAACTTTATGTTCCAAAATTAATCGAAAATCATTTTATTTCAGCACCTCGTACTGCGAATAACTATAAAACAAAACGATCGTTAGGTTCTTTGTATGACACGGAAGTCCCAGTTCGCGATTATTTGTCGAGTACAAAGCAAGATACTCACGGGAGTATAAAGGCCCAACGTCGCGAAGAACATCGCGTACGGTTTTGCGACGAACAAGTTTCGCGAGTTAGAGAAGATATTCACTGTAGTAAAAAGACTCCACGTCGCGAAGAATATCACGGACAGTTTAGAAACGATCATGGTTCGCGAGTTAGGGAAGATACTCACAGGAGTATAAAGATTCAAAGTCCCGAAGAAATTCACGTACGAATGAGTAAAGAAAGTAATTCGCGTGATAATGAATTAAATCGCGAAGTAACGAAAACTAAAAATCGTGAAGAAAATCGAGAAACGGTTAGCGAGAAGAATGACTCGCAATGTAGGGAAATTAATCGGGAAGAAATCAAAATTGAAAGGCGAGATTGCACTAGCGGAAACAGTGACTCGTACAGTACAGAGGTCACTCACGATAGTTCAAAATTTTGTAATCGTGAAAGCAAGGAAAATAATTTTGACGAAAGTAATAAAGCTGTAGGTACATGCCGTAAAAATGATGAAAATTTAAATAATTCAAAAAGCGGATTGCAAAGTAACTTTGTAAGTAGCAGCTCACTGTGTCAAAACAGTAGCTTAGAAAGAGATGGAACATCAGGTACAAACCCTGAAGATGTATTGTTAAAGGAAAGTGTGCCAACAAGTAAATTGAAAAAGGTTCATTTCGAGGAAATTGTTAAGGTTGACCATAATGCGGTCGTTTCAAACGGTTCAGGCAATAATATGGAAATTACCGGAATTTCTTCGGAAGTTAAAATTGAAAATAGTACGGAAAATGCAAACAAGGATATAAGATCGGTTCGTATTAAAAAGAATATTACAATACCTCCTAGGTCTGAAGCTGTGTGCTTAGCAGAGAGGAATGTTGAGTTAAATGTTTTAAATAAAGCAGGATGTGTCTTAATTGAGCCAGTCGAACTGGAAATTCAAGGAGTTATAGCAGCTAGAGTGCTTGCTAGGAGCGATGAGACCGTGGTACCGGTAAAGCTCATGAATGTGTCGCAAGACAGTGTGTTTATCCCTGCTAAAACCATTGTGGGTTTTGAGGAAAATGTCAAAGAGGACATTAGTACATTTAGCGAATCGAGTAGCGTAATAGCATCCGTACAAGAAGTAGATTTTCGAACCTTATTTCAATTAGATCACTTACCGAGTAACGATAGGCAAAAAGTTGAAAAAGTGTTATTAGAATACAAAGATATATTTATACAGCCGGGAGTAAAGTTAGGTTGCACATCGAAAGTGAAACATCGGATTATAACAGATGATGTTCATCCAATTGCAAAAAGGCCGTATCGTGTTCCATTCACGCAAAAAGAGACATTGCAAAAACAAATTGACGAATTGTTAAAAGACGGTATTATTGAGGAGAGTGACTCACCGTGGTCAGCTCCTATTGTCTTAGTAAATCGAGAACTGTCGGACGGTTCGACGAAAGTTAGACTGTGTGTAGACTTTCGCGAGTTAAATAAAATAACGAAGAAAGATTTCTTACCGTTGCCGAATTTGCAAGATACAATTTCGCATATGAATGGCGCTGCTTTATTTACAACCTTAGATTTAGCATCAGGTTACCACCAGGTAGAAATTGCCGACGAAGATAAGGAAAAGACTGGGTTTAGTTCGCCGTGGGGGCATTATCAGTGGAATAGAATGCCGTTCGGTTTATGTAATGCGCCAAGTACATTTCAAAGACTGATGTATTGTGTACTAAGTGGATTAGTTGGGGAAAAATGTTATGTTTATTTAGATGATATATGCATATTTTCGGGAGATAATATAGAAGAACATTTAATGAAAATTAAAGACGTGTTTAATAGATTGCGGAAATTTAATTTAAAATTAAAACCTAGTAAATGTGAATTTGTACGTAGAGAAACCGCGTATTTAGGTCACATTATTTCGGCAGAAGGAGTCAAACCAGATCCGTCAAAAATAGATGCAATAGAGAAATTTCCGACACCAAAAACCGTGAGAGACGTTAGGTCATTTTTGGGATTAGTAGGATTTTATCGTCGGTTTATACCTGATTTCGCAGAATCAGCGAAACCACTAACTACACTTTTAAAGAAAGATATTCCATTTAAATGGGGGACAGAAACAAAATTTGCGTTTGATAAATTGAGAAGCGCGTTAATTAAAGAACCGATATTAATATACCCCGATTTTAGTCAGCCATTTACATTAACAACGGACGCGTCAAATATTGCATTAGGTGCGATTTTGAGTCAAAATCGCAACGGAGTAGAACACCCAATTGCTTACGCGAGCCGTGTTTTAAATAAAGCCGAAACTAATTATCCAACAATACAAAAAGAATGTTTAGCAGTTATATGGGCAGTTAAATTTTTCAGATGTTATTTATACGGGAGAAAATTTACATTGATAACCGATCATAGTCCACTTCGCTGGTTAAATAAAGTAAACGACCCAAGTAGTCGATTGTTAAATTGGTCTTTAAAATTGTCGGAGTATGTATTTGATATTATACACAAACCGGGAAAATTAAATACTAATGCGGACACCTTGTCGCGTATAGAAATTAATTGCGTAGATAATTATGAGCCAATATGTGATCGGGAAACCATAAAATTAGAACAAGAAAAAGAGTTGAAATTAAATAAATTGTTAGAAAATGAACAAAATTCGCAAATTTCAAAATTTTATAAAGACAGGGACGGATTAATTTATAAATTAAGAAATTCAAATGAGCGCGAAGATAGATTAGTGGTTCCAGCCACTATGGTAAATAAAATCATAAGGATTCATCATGATCTGTCGTATGCAGGTCATCCGGGTTTCGAAAAGACGTATAATTTGATTAAAAAGAAATTCTTTTGGGAAAATATGGGTAAGCAGATTAAGGAATATTGCGAGCGTTGTTTATCGTGTAACGAAAGAAAAACTTCGCCTCATCTAAGACCAGCACCCTTGCAACAGTTCAATGAACTTAGTAAACCTTTTGAGCGTACGGCTATGGACATTGTAGGTTCATTTGAAAGAACCAGTCGAGGTAACAAGTATATTTTAACTTTTATTGATGCGTTTACGCGTTATCCCGAGGCAATACCGATACCTGATGATAAAGCAGAGACAGTAGCTAATGTGTTTGTTTCGCATATTATTGCAAGGCATGGAGTACCTAAACAGCTTTTAACAGACAAAGGGACCAACTTTTTATCGAAACTATTTAAGAGCGTGTGTCATTTATTCGGTATAAAAAAATTACAAACAACCGCGTACCATCCTATGGGAAATGGGTGTATTGAACGATTTCATAGAACTTTTTCAGATACAATGTCGCATTATATTAGTAAAGATCATAAAGATTGGGATTTATGGATTCCGTACGTATTAATGGCTATAAGAAATTCGGTTCATAACTCAACGGGAGAAACACCATTCTTTTTAATGTATGGACGGGAGTTTGAGATACCACTTGAAGATAATATAGAACCGTTAGATAAAAAGACTGATACAGATTACAGTCAGAGTATCGAAGAAAGAATTAAAGACGCGTATAAAATAGTAAAAGAACGAATTAGCAAAGCTCAAAGTAGGAATCAGGTTCAATACAATAAAAAGACCGCAGTCCGAAATTTTCAAGTTGGAGATTTAGTATTTCTACATAATGAAGTAGTTAAACAGGGATTAAGTAGAAAATTTGTGAAGCCATGGATAGGTCCGTATAAAATTAATAAACAAACTAGTCCGGTAAACTTTGTGATCCAGAACGTGGACGGAGGTAAAGAAATATTAGTAAATGTAAATCGTTTGAAATTATATGTGGAACCAAATAATAGTACTCTAGAAGTAAAGAAGAGTCCAGTTCCACGCGTGATTGACATGAAAAAGTTTGATTACGTATATACGCCGCGTCAGAGCGATAATACTCAACGAGAGAGTGATAATACGATTAGCAGAACCGTAAGTTTAGAATCATTAAATGAACCGGGCGGAGTCACCGTAAATGTAGAGGTGGACGTGCATAGTCAACCCATAATTAATAATAATACCGGGCCAAGTGAAAATACCGAAACTCCGCGAAGTAGATATTCATTACGTAGTTACGGTCGGGTTCCCGATGAACCATGGGTAGCTAAAAGTCGGATATAGATCCGCAGTGTCATTGTAACATATTTGTTCTTGTGTTAATCATGTGTGATTTCAGTGTTCAGAGGTCTAGTGTTGCTCGCGTTATTGGGCTCAATAACAGCAGAAGATTCCATGCCAGGGATGGACAAGGGACTTGTTTTTATTAAGGAGGAAGAGGTACTGCAAACCGGTGATAATTGGATCCTATCCACGGATATCAATCTAAGTGATTGTCGGCTCGTGTTGGAGGCATTCGAAGATGTTCTACGCGATGTGATGAAGTTGGACGTTCGACTTGGAGAGGACATGGAATCATCTTTCAAGACGGCTTTAAATGATATAGTAAGTAGAGAGTTAGGAATTATTAGCAATGATGTAGCAAAATTGAAAGAGAAATTATATAATTTGTATAAAACAATTGCACCATATGAGGTAAAGAGAGGCAAACGAGGTCTTATTAATTTGGGCGGTAATATTTTGAAATTTTTGTTCGGTACCGCAGATAATGCTGATCTAGAAGATGTTAATGAGAAAATTACCGAGTTAAATCAAAAATCGGATGGTATTTTAAGTGTAATGAATGAGCAAGTAACCGTAGTAAAGAAATTACAAGATAACGATAAAATGATGAAAGAAAATTTCGCGAAATTAAAAACTGTTGTTGCATTATTAAATACCAAAGTAGATCAGATTTTTAAAGAAAAAGAAAGTTTACATTTTGATGCAAAATTGATTCAAAGTATAAATTTAAATTCGGCATTAAGAACGGCTGAATATATATTGAATGACGTTAAAGAAATTATTTCGGATTTAGGCAATGCTTTAGAAGCAACTGCTTTACAGAAATTAAGTCCTGTCTTTATTAGTCCGAGTTTATTAAAGGAGGCATTAAATTCAATTAGAAATCAGTTACCTACGGGCTTGTCGCTAATAGTATCTGATTTCGATAAAAACGCATTTTTATATTACGATATCGCGAAGGTTAGAGCAGCATATTTTAACGAAACTCTAAGAATTTTTGTTACCATTCCGCTAAAAGCACCTGGTCGATATTTTAATGTATACCGTGCATTGCCGTTACCGTATGAATCAGGAGCCGAACATACTAAATTGGTCGTAGAGACACCAAATAATTATCTGGCACTATCAGAAGACGGACAGTATTATATGGAAATGGACACTCAAGATTTATTAATGTGTAGAGATGGATTTATAAAAATTTGCCCGCCTTCAAAACCAATTAGAAAAATTTCGGTGTTATCTTGTTTAACCGCGTTATTCTTAGGTAATACAGACTCCGCGAGTAAACTTTGCAAACATAAAGTTGTCCTAGAATCAAAATCAGTCATGTATCGCTCTAAAAATAGTAATTCGTGGATATATAGCGTGCAAAGGGACTTACTAACAATTAGTTGCCCGAGTGAAAAAGATCCTCAAAGATTTAATAGTACAAATGTTGTTTTAAAAGGAACGGGAATTGTTAATATTCCATCCACTTGTATAGCGCATAGTCAGAGTTACTTTTTATTACCTCAGTCGATTACCACGAGTAGTATGCAGTCGAGATATTATGATAATGTTATCGTACCACCATTGGAGACAAATATTTCACATGTTAGTAATTTTAGTAATAAAGGTGGATCAAAGGACGAAGTAAATGAATTGATTAAGACGATCAAATTAGATCAACTTAAGCTTGGGGTAGATGTAAATGATTGGCATTCGGAAATCCAGAATTTAAGAACGAGAAAAAGTCATAAAGAAATTACTTACTATGGTTCGATTATATTGGGTGTTATTGGAGGAATTATATTGGCACTAATACTGATTTATAAAAAAATGTCCTATTAATATTAAACCGTATGTAACAAGAACTGCACCTCGAACGGAAATAATTAGTTTAGCAGCACTAGAAGCTGGATCCTCTCGTACCAGATCTGCGGTACAAGAAAAGTTATTGCCTCAAGAACAAGTTCGTGCAAATAATGTTATTCACACTAGAATTCCCATTTTGTAATGTATTGTAAGAATTGTATGTATAATAGTTGCATGTTAGATTATAAAATTGTTAGGGCCAGTGATTCTGCCGTGGGGTTATGGTTTTAGGACTGCCCAGAGAGGCGCCCCGCAGAGGCCAATGATAGCAGTAACCACAGAAAGGACTACGGACGAACGGCTCAAAAGGCGAAGATCATTGCGGTTTCCAGTCGAGGACAGGTACCGAAGAGCAGCGACCCTTGCCCAGGAGCTCGAGTATTACCAATACTAAGTAGTTGGGATAATAAATTATTTGCCCTTCAGGAAGATAATTTATTTTAAGGGGATAGGGAAGTTGTAACACGCTCGCTCTGCGGCTCCTCGTTTTAGAGGAAATTGTTTAAATAAATTAAGTAATATGCCAGCTGTACTTGCAGCTGGCGTAATAAAAGGACAATGGTAGAAAAACATACTATTGTAAATGTAGATTTTTGTAAGGTTTTAAGATTGCTTTTCGTTGGAACATTTGAGAGCAATAAAGTAAATGGTACTGCATGGGGTTAAGGAAGCAATAAATTTTAAAAGCTAAATAGAAAAGGGCAGTTTTTGAGAACACAATGGGAAAGCAATCTTAAGATCACATTTCATGATTGACAGCGTCCGGCGACAAATACTTGGAGGTCTCGAAAAGTCCGTTAGGGATTTTTTTGCGTCTTCCAGCGTTGCCGCTCGGACGGGAGTCAGTTAATGAAACTAACGCTGTAAAATATTTGAAATGACCAATGAGGGTGTAAGAAACACCCCCTTATTGGGAAAAGTAGGGGTAAAATTATGCGGAGTTCCTTCCACATAATTTTATCTAAGATAATTCTCTCCGCTGACTTCAAACTGAACAGATCTGAGTGATCTTCTTGTGACAGTCTTGCGAATCTTTCTAAATTTTGATAACTAAATTGTCTTAGTGACTTTAGATATTTTTGTGTTGTGTGTTGAAGCCGTCGTCGTCCGAGTCCAGATCGAACTTAATTAATTTTAATTATTTTAATTCATTTACTATTTTTAACTGTAGAGTCGTATAATATAACTAATAAAGTGCTTCATCCGAGGCTGACCAGTGATGAATAGTAAGTAGAATTAACATTATTACTTTGGTAGTAGTAGTGTGAGGTGTTGAACCTAGGCTGATAGCATAGCAACTCTGAGGTCGCCCTATTTTTATTATTTTAATTGTTGAGAGTCCAAATTGTTAGTATCGTTCTCCTATGTCACAAGAGTAGTTAAGTAATATTAAGTTGTTATTAATAATTGTGTGTAAATAAATTGTTATATTGAGCAGTTCTCTTTGAATTTAGAAACCCCTAATTATTCCTGTTGCGAATTAAGGTAATTTAGCAAATACCGTCACATATAAATTTTGTCGGAAGACAGCCGTGTCTGTCATCATTTTCTTTTGTCTGCTTCTATCGCGGCAGACTAATAAATTCGTGATAGTGGTGGCAGCGACCTTCGTTACCCTTGATCATAAATAAGTCTTGCATTAATATAATTAGTGGATTACTTTGGGTCAAGTAAATTTTCTAAGCACCCCTTGTATGTCAGGTATTAGATTTCGTCCTAGGCGACCGTACCTGTTACACTATGAAATAAGTAATATGAATTTTAAATTTAATTAAAAAGAAAGAAATAGAAAATTATGCTTATTGATAAACTTGCAAAATACAGACATTTTGTTTAATAAAATTGTTTATAAAATATAATTATGTACCTATTCATTTCATCTAATTTGCTTTTATTATATTGATAAATTTATAATTTTAGTATTTTTACAGTCTAAAAATGATTTTATGATTCAAACAAAGATGTAAATGGGTACATGAGGCAACGAATACTCAATGCCCCAAGGGCCTAGAACTGACCAGGGAAACATGAACACGGAACCCCTCTAAACCCTGGCAGCCTGTCGGATGGCCTAACTCGAGCTAACTTCTCACCACGGCTTAGTTTGTGGTTCCAGTCTGGTCTACGCATGTCCACGTCGTAGATAACATAACTTATTTTGTTAATTATTAATTATATTTACTCGTGTTTGATTTTTAAGATCTTATCTTATCGCTTTATCGAACTTTCAAGTGTTTTTGTTACGTATACTCTTCAAAATTTTCCACTGTTTTTTTCTTCTCTTTTACTTTATTATAATTATACACTATATCACTGATGTGTATACAGGGTGTTTGGCGAAAGGCCGGCACCCAGAATATTTCGTTTATTACGAGAGATACAGAAAATTGTTAAGGAACAAAATTAAACTAGTCAAAGGGACTCATAAAATGATCTTAGTAAGAATTTTGTGTTACTTCCGGTTTTAGCGGAAGTGTGTACAACTTTGATTTTAGCATAGGGAATCGGTATTACTATTTTTTTTTTCGGAATGTAGGTACATAAAATTAGCTCTACAATGATATCAAAATATCATAGTTTTACTTCAACCATTTCAAAATGGCGACAATTTATTTTCATATTTATGTACGTACAACTATAGGTAATCAACGAAAAAAAAATATGTTTAAAATACCTTAAAACAATCAACACAATACAAAAACTCTTACTAAATATAACAAACAAAATTACATCGTCAGGAAAGGTAGATCTAATATTTTAGACATTATTTTTTGGTTTTAGATAACAAAATCTCAAATAGCTGGCTATGGTGTATTTTTTATGAAATTTTATTAGTAAATATTTTAAAAATGAAGTGTCGCCATTTTGTACGTTGGCTGTAGGCGGGCCTTGCTCCCACTCCCAACGCTTTAAATCAGCCAATCAGAAAAATGCAGAAGAATCACTGTTCATTCGGTTAAAGAAATATATTAAAGGAGATCTACGAGTACGCTCGCAAAAGTCGTCAAAAAAATTCTTAACCCAAGAAAAAAGTGACCGATTGTTAGAAATAAGTGAAATCGAAGTAAAATTTTCTGCTCTATCGATCTATGATATTTGCAAGTCGATTTGGAATTGCGAAAGTACTAAAAATAGCAATTTTTAATTTTTTTAGATATTATTTTTTCTCGAGTTTTTTCATTTATCTCGTCATATATTGGAAACTACTGAACAAATCAACATAATTCTTTTTTTTTGTTTCGTAGCTGAATGTATGGGGAACATACTGATTGTACAAAATTAAACAATTTGTTTATTACAATAAAGTAAATAAATAAATAATTACACTGCGCGATACACGTGTAGTGAAAATATGATCAGTGGACAACATTACGTTTTCTTGAGATTCCAGAAAACTGTGAAAGAATGAAATGCGTAGAAAGATTCAACATTATTTTAGTGAAAGGATTAAGTGTATAAGTTGTGTAGTACAGAAGTCAACCAATTGTAAAGTGAAGAGTTGGAGAGCGCGGTGATTGGCTCGCGGTACCCCGTAACACGGAACATAGGGACATCACAGTCAAAGGATTGGGTATTACTAAAAAAATCAATGTTTCCTAAATAAAAAATTAAAAAATTAACGAGTTTCGTAATCTTCAAAAAGTATTTTAATGTATCTAAAATAAAGCCGGCTTTAAAAATGTATAAAAATAATCTAGCACAATTTTTAAATTCTTCTGCGTTAATAACATTTATATTATTTTTCACAGCTTCTATTAAATAATTCAATAAATATTGTTTTTTTCTTGCTATTTTATATACTGTTTTCTTTCCTTTGTACAGTAGTCACACCCAGTTAAAACATAGCAAGACAACAATAAAGCTACCATAACTAAATAATAATAATAATAATAATAATAAATTTCATTCCGTTTGATAAATAAAATGCATATAGAATAGATTATAAAATAACAAAAGGAGGTTACAATATTGTACATAAATCATTTCTTGTTTAGAAATTCTGTAATATTATAAAAAGAGTTTTCAAGTAGGAACAATTTTGTATATTTTTTAAAGATACTTAAGCTCCCGGCAGTTTTGATAGCCGAAGTCAGTTTATTAAATATAACCGGACCAAATTTATCAGGAGAAAATTTAACCATATTTATTCTTGAATTGGGTATATAAAAATCATCTTTCTGTCTAGTATTGTAGTCATGTTTATCACTTACCAAAGAGTAGGAAGATTTATTTTTAAAAATAAAGATGCAAGTTTCCGTCAAGGTTAAAAGTTTTAAATTTTTGAAAATATCTCTACAGGATTCATTAGGTTTTGCTCCAGCCAAACATCTAATTATTCTCTTTTGGGATGTAAAAATTTCCGACTATCTTGAGAAGAGCCTCGTATGCAGATACCATAACGTATTCTACTTTCCACATAGGCATGATAAAATAATAAAAGTTTCTCTAAATTTAAAAGCTCTTTCAGGTGCGAATTTGATAACATAGAGAACTGAAGCTTTTAATAACTTCTTTACAGTGTAGACTCCAGTTTAAATTTTCGTGAAAAAGAATTCCCAAAACTTTAGCTGATTCGTCTCCAGACTTATACTTATCACCGATTACAATATCAAATTGAGTGAGATTCGAACTTTGATACGTGTGGAATTAAAGAATCTTTGTTTTACTATCATTTAGAAACAGTTTATTTTCATTAAACCAAGAGCATTATTAAGCGTAAATTAAAGGCAAACCTCCACTTGTTATACATAATTGTAAAGAGAAATTGATGTAGAATCTTATTTTGTAAAAACATACAGGGTGTTCCGTTTAAAAAACCAAAGTTAAATATATTTCCGCCAAATCAGTAGGCCATGGAAAACGTCTGTTAACGCTATTTTCTTTCAAAATGTTTCCTAATTAAATATTTTAAAATCTAGGGTAAAATATTCAAATAATAATGCATTTTAAACGCCATCTTCTAATTTCAATTTGTAAATTGAGAAGAGATTAAATTATTAAAATAAATTCAACCGTAAATATTAAATACAAACAGTTATTAAATAAATATAAGAAACACTTGGTTGTTTAAAAAAATCTGGTATGTCCAACACAATACCTCCCGCTACTGTAGTAATATTTTCAATATAAGTTTTTCAATACATTTAATTTGTAGTTTTAAAATTAGTTTGTTATTGCAGTTAAGAATACTTTTAATTCATTTCATACCTAAAATTTCCTTCATAAAATTTGTGTGACCAATATGACAGCTATTTTTGACGTTACTAAAACCGGAACCGAACTTATACTTTGATTCATGCATGCAAATACATTCCTTATATATTTCTTCCACCATTTTTAATTTTACAATAAAACTACTTCATATTTACTTATTTTATCTTTTAAACTTACTTACATCAAATTTGACATTATATGTCAAATTTTGTGAACATATGAATAACTCATCTGTTTTATCGGAATTTCTCAGCCTAAACGATATGCAAAATTTTTATAATTTATATATTTATTCTGTTTAGCTAGAAGTTACACATATAAACGTAATTATACAGATCGGTAGAAAATTAAAAAATCTTTATATTGAATAATAACACAAATTGCAAAAAAATGGTATTTACAGGTTTTTTCAAAGTAAAGTGTCGCATTTACGTTACCGGAGGCCCGAGGCGCAACATCTACATGAGGCCCCTATATATACATACAGGGTGAATACTGAAAACCTTGACATAGGGAAATAACATGGGAAAACAGTTTTTTGCTGTTTCCATCTGTCCCGCTAAATAAAATCCCGTGTATATGGTATCGTTAGTTAGATTACTTAATTTTGCATCTAATAAAACTAAATGTTGTGTAATAAGGCCTTTTCTAACTGAAATATTTGATAAAATAAATTGTATTTTGAAGGTTATCATTCATATTTCCGAATAAGAAACGTCAAAAGCAAAATGCTCCATAGCCGAGTGGATACGAGGGCTGATTCATAAAATAAATAATCTACAAGACCTGGTTCGAGACCACCTCGGCCCTACTTTTTTTTAATTAAATTATGCTTAAAATATCTTTATTATATCAGACTATTTTAATAAAATAGCAATATTCATATTTTTATAAATAAAAAAAACCAAATATTTAATAGAATTATTATTTGCTGTCTGTCAAACTTAACAATTAATTCGAATTTAGTTTTTGGTGTATAATTTTGTATTTCATGTTTCGAAACATGATATTTTAAGTATAATTTAATTAAAAAAAAAATCAGATGAGGCCCAAATAGAACTTTTAGCCGAGGTGCACACAACATTTTTTAGGCGATTACAACAAGAAATTATGAATTTTCATCCGAAATCAATTTTTGACATCTGTCAAAATTTACTTTACGGCCGCATTTACTTTACGGCCGCATTTACCTTACGGCCGCATTTACTTTACGGCCGCTATTTTTACTCGCAAATTCATTACTTTTTCATTAATATTCGTAAAAGAATAGTTAAAATTTTACTTACATTTGTTAATATATTCTAAAATAATTAATCACATTAATATGAACTATGTAAATCAATAATGAACAAACTAGCGGCCAAAAATTTTGACTTTGACAGATGTCAAATAAAAATTGATATTTTAAGGTTGCCAGCAGATACGAAAAACAACAATTTATGTACCAGCCACCTAAAAAAGTATTTTTAAAATGCATTATTTGAATACTTTAATCTAGATTTAAAAGTACATAGTTAGGAAACAACTTGAAAGCAAATTTCTGGTATATACGGTCTATAATATTATATGACAGAAGAAACTACCTGCATAAAGGAACCTTTACCGCTAGACCCGAAAAACTTTATAACGGGGACGGCCAATCAGATTATTCTGTAATGAGATTCAAATATTTGTGCGGCACAGGGCCTACTATATAAGCGTGTTTTTAATAAAAACAAACTATTTTTAACAGTATAAAAAAGTTGAATGTTTATACGATGGGGCAATATTTTTTTTTCTATTATTTTCTTTATACTCAAGGGTGGAGGCTGGAGGCCCCCCACAAAGCGAGGCCCCCAGCATGCGCCTCATGCGCCTAATGGTAAATGCGACCCTGAAGTAAAGTACTGCTTCCGGTTAACCAATTGTAGTCAGAATCTAATCAGTTCATCATATTTGAATATAAGTCTTAAATACCAAATATTATATTTTATACATGTATCATATTGGAGTTATCGTGGACGAAAAATCGTCACAGATACACAAACACACACACACACACACACACACACACGGACATACAGACATTACCTTAAAAATAGTAAAATCGTATTGTGGGGACCCTAATTCGTGCTCATATATATTGATAGGCGGGAGGTAAAAAAATGGATTTTATTTTTATTCATATTTCGAATTTTAAGGCCATTAAAAGGAAATATTAATAAATATACTTCAAAGAAAATTTCTAGTATTTATACAAGAAGAACAAAGACAGAAACTAAGTATTAACCACCTTTTCAATGGTAACAATATCTAAAAAGGATTAAAGCGGAGAGATCAATAGAGATTTGACTAAGTCAAGTTGTTCATTCTAAAGATTTTTTTTTATTGAGTGATCTTTAGATTTGCAATTACATATTCTAAGAACTCCATTATTAGTTATTTATTTATACAAAGTAAGTACAGTATGAATTTATTTAATAAGGACCTTTTCTTACTTTCCAAGTTTGAGTTGGGGTAATTTATAACACCTGACCACAAAGCTTCTTACCCGTCCATAAAAGGTTGTAAAACCCGCTTAAGTCAGTTTCATGTAACTACACTTCTACTATAAGCAAAGCCAGCCTTGGAGTCATCTTTCTATGCGTATATAAATTATGAATACTGTACTTGTTATAGTAAGAATACAATTTGTAATATAGCGAGGTCATTTTTTTACTATAAATTTTTAGCAAGTGTACCGCCATAAGATCTTATCTTATCGCTTTATCGAACTTTCAAGTGTTTTTTGTTACGTATACTCTTCAAAATTTTCCACTGTTTTTTCTTTTATTTTACTTTAAAATTAATTATACAACACATCACTGATGTGTATACAGGGTGTTTGGCGAAAGGCCGGCACCCAGAATATTTCGTTTATTATGAGAGATAGGTACAGAAAATTGTTACGGAACAAAATTAAACTAGTCAAAAGGATTCATAAAATGATCTTAGTAAGAATTATGTTTTATTATTTATTAGGTTTTAGCGGAAGTGTGTACAACTTTGATTTTAGCATAGGGAATCGGTATTATTATTTTTTTTTCGGAATGTATATAACCATTTCAAAATGGCGACAATTTATTTTCATATTTATGTACTTACAACTATAGGTAATTAACGAAAAAAAAATATGTTTCAAATACCTTACAACAATCAACACAATACAAAAACACTTACTAAATTTAACAAACAAAATTAAGATCAAAAATATTCAAAATGGCCGCCGTCATTTTCTGCACAATTTGTCACATATAACAAATTCTGCCATTGCATCGTCAGGGAAGGTAGATGTAATATTTTTTGTCATTATTTTTGGTTTCAGGTAACAAAATCTCAAACAGCTGGCTATGGTGTATTTTTTATGAATTTTTATTAATAAATATTTTAAAAATAAAGTGTCGCCATTTTGAAATGGTTGAAGTAAAACAATGATATTTTGGTATCTTTGTAAAGCTAATTTTATGTACATTTCGAAAAAAAAATATATAAAAATACCGATTCCCTATGCTAGAATTAATGTTGTACACATTTCCGCTAAAACCGGAAGTGACACAATATTATTCGTACGATCATTTTAAGAGCCCCTTGTCTAGTTATATTTTTCTTCTTAACATTTTCTTGTATCTCTCAAAATAAAGGAAATATCCTAAGTGCCGGCCTTTCGCCAAACACCCTGTATATAGTTGTGGGTGGGGCACAGCCCATGGAACAGTGAAGGCGGCCATTTTCCTCTCCTCTCAATCTAATCCAAATAGCAGCAAATATCACTCAACTCACTATCTACAACCAAATATCACTCATCTTTTTATATTTGATTTGTTTTAATTATTTTATTTTGAATTGTTTTAGGTAATTATGTAATTGATAGAATGAAGAATGTATGTTGCTTTCATGATAAGAAATTGCATCGCAGAATGATCCTTGTCAAATTTAATTACTAAAAAATAAGTTAGAAACGACTATGACCGAACAATGCCTAAATCATCTAATATTTCTCAGCTTCAACAATCAATAATGATATTTAAAAACCTGCTCTGCATTTTTATATCATGTAAAAATAGAGAGTATTAAACTAAGAATGATATTCTGTGAATTTTATGTATAGTATATATTTTTTTGTGATTTTTAGTATAACTTTTTTGCGCATGTTTTCCATCATTCTTTCAATTAAATAAACAGGTAATAATTTGATTTATTTTTATTTTAAAAACTTATCTTATCGCGTTATCGCCTTATCAAAATTTCAAGTGTTTTTTAGTTACGTACACTTTTCAAAATTTTCCACTACTATTTTTATTTATTTTACATCATAATTATTTAAATTTTCGGAGCAACGTCAAAACCTCTACACTACTTACATTAAGAAGAATATATTAAGTTTGCCAAACTGCATAACAATGAAAAAAGATTGCAATATGATAAACACTTTATACATTCATCGTTGTTAAAATGTCACGTAGCATTTTATTTACTTATTTACAGGGCATGTAACCGGTTAAAAAACCAATTAATAAAAACCGGTAACCGATATTTTCAACCAAAATTGCGAACTTTAACAGTCATTTTAACCGATATTTTTCAGGCCAAAAATACCGTTAACCGTTAACCAAAAAAAATAAACCGTTTTTAGCGAACATTAACCTTTATTTTAATATCATTTAGCGAAAAAAAAATTTAATATTTTTTTATATCTGTGTTTTTTATTTGTATTTGAAAATGAGTCATGACAGTTTTTACAATTAACATTTTAATGGAGAGTCATAAATGTAGGTAGTCTCTTTGGCCGTCAAGGTTACTTAAAAAGTCCCATATAAATACGGCCTTTGTCAACACAGGCAAGTTTAAAATTGAAAAATGATCTGTGTTTTTTGAAGATATTACGGGATGTTTTGTGAATATTCATTAATTAAATTGCTTTTTCTTAATTGTTATATTTTTCTCAGATGGTAATTTATTATTATTTTTTTTTAATTAATTATTCTGTAATTTTTTTTAATCAAATTTTTATGGGTAATTACTTTTTTTTAATTAATTCTAATTATTTTTTTAACCGATATATTAACCGGTTTAAACCGGTTTCCAATTTTTAAAAACCGGTTTTCGAATTAAAACCTTTATTATTATAACGTTCTCTATAAAGGTTAACCGTTAACCAGTATTTTTTTCGGTTACATGCCCTGCTTATTTAACGTATACAACAAGGGAAAGTAAATCTCTTTGTCTGTAGTAATCAGACCAACATAAACCTCAGTTTTCGAAGATAAAATTTAAACTACTCTTTCAGGTTAAAAATATTGTACAGTCTTAAGTTAATAACAAGTAAAAATAGTACTTACGTGTTATAAACAAGTGAGGAATTAAGAATGTAGAAGGTATTTTGTATAGTTAGTGTTGGTTGGTATTGAGACCTGCACAAAACTAGAACTAGTTGGGCGCGGCTCGTGTTTATATCTTCGACAGATAAGATACTGGGCACGTGTAATCACGAAGCTTGTCTAATCTGCACACTTTGTCCCTAGATCAAGGGCCAGGAACACGAGCGGCTCCGATACACCTAATCTAGGGAGCGGCAACAACAAAGTCGCTCACATCTGAAGCATTTGTAAGTGTAACCAATCGAAAATGATTAGGAGAGATGATACTAACTACAGAGTGTCCGTTTTATTCTATCGATAATATAAATTTCTGCATAAAGGCAATCTATAGTGCCATCTCACTTGAAAACTTTGAATTAATAACTAATAATAGTAATAACTACCAATCGATAATACATATTGCTGCTTTTTTGTTTCATTTTATTTTGTCCACTATTGCTATCTCGAGAATTATTAGAACTACGTGGTCGGTGAAATTAGCAAACAATTTCTATTTTACAACACTATTAAAATGAGACAAACACATTTTTTTTAAACCAGTGGTTCTCAAATTACGGGTCCCCACTTTTTTATTTTAAATGGGAACCTATTTTTTTTATTTGCTTATTCAATAGAGAATTTTTTTCTGAATTCAATGATATAATATTATGATACCCTAACATAACGATTTTTTTGAGAAAAATGCATCTGAAGTTTTATCACAGAATAGGTTTATACAGAAGCGACAGTAAGACAGAGAAGCCAAAATTAGAGAGAGATGGAGAATGTGCACAAATTTAAAGGGCACATTGTTTAAAATCGGAAAGTTTCCTCACATCTGAGAGAGAGATAGGGGAAGAGCACAAATTTAAAGGTCTACACAATGCTTCAAGGTCATAGAACTGACTAGGGGAACATGAAAGGTACCGACACGGAGTGTCGCTTCTGTGTGTAACTATTCTGTGGTTTTATATTAATTTAATTAAAATATGACAATAATTAGAGTGCCATGACGGAAAAAACGGAATACAAGTCATTTTTTAACCTAGAATTAGAGGGCCTTGAATTAAATATGTGAATACTTTTTATTGTTATTATACTTTTATTCACTTCTTCTGACAAGGCACTCTAATGATTGTCATATTTTAATCAAATTAATATAAAACTTCAGATGCATATTTCTCAAAAAAATCATTATGTTAAGACATGATAATATTATATCATTGAATTCAGAATAAAATTCTATATTGAATAAGAAAATAAAAAAATATAGTTCCATTTAAAATAACAAAATTGGTACCCACAGTTTGTGAACCACTGGTTGAAAAAAAATTTTTTGTGTTCATTAAAATAGTGTTGTAAAATGAAAATTGTTTGGTAATTTAACCGACCTCGTAGCTCTTATAGTTCTCGAGATAGCAATAGTGGACAAAATAAAATGAACACCTGTATATATATACTAATGACATCTTGCGAGTATATTTGTGAACTAGTGTGTTTCGGACCAACGACAAAATATAGGGCACGAGAGCAGCACCGTCGACTGTGCCTAAGCCTCTCAGCTCATTTCACACCATTCTATGATTGTCTCAGTTCACACCATATACCTATTAGTATTATAGCGCTGATCCTCCGCTATCCAGACGTTCAACAAAGCGTAATAGAGACATATCTAGTATCGCACACAACTGTTACTGGGCACTTAGTGCGCAGGCTCATCATGCAAGGAGATAGTGTTTCAAAGTCACATTTAATATTTAAATAAAATAAATAAATATAGAAATTTGAAGAAAATAATGAATTATTGTACATAACACTGTAATAATCATTTAATATTGTTTATTGATAATTAAACTACTACAGCGCGAAATTTAAAATATTTTAAGCTATGTTTTGTGTACTATGCACGATATGATAAAGCGAAATTTATTTGATTTATATATTAAAACAAATTGATCCAAAATTGACATTCAAAACCGTAAATGGTAAATCTACTTGCAATAAATATGTTCAAATTAAAATGAACAATAAAATAATCAAATGTTATGTATTATAATTTCACAAAAATTATAATTTATTATTTGGAATGGAAGCATTTCGTATACTCGACATAAAATTAGATTTTAAAAATAATTATGTAACGATAAATGAAAAACATTACAAATTAAAAGAAATAAATTCATTAGAAACTCGTAACTCCCATTTGGATTCAATAGAAAAACAAAAATTAGATGAACTATTAAAAAATTATGAAGATTTATTCCCAAAAGAAAGTAAGCCCTTATCTCACACAAACATCCTAACACATAAAATAATAATGTCTGACGAAACAGCCCCTTATACAAAAAACTATCGACTACCACAAATTTACGAGAAAGAAACCGAATTACATGTAAATAAATTATTAGAAGAAAACGTTATTCAAAAATCGTACTCCCCCTGGTCATCAACTATTTGGATAGTCCCCAAAAAGGCAGATGCATCTAATAAAAATAAAACTAGAATGGTTATTGATTTTAGGAAAATTAATGCGAGAACAAAAGGTGATAAATTCCCAATCCCAAATATTGACAAACTTTTTGATCACATCGGTAAATCAAAATATTTTACAACGTTAGATTTACATTCCGGATTTCACCAAATACTCTTGGATAAATCAGATAGAAAAAAAAAACAGCTTTTTCGACCCCTTCAGGGCACTAGGAATATTGTAGAATGCCGTTTGGTCTTAAAAATGCCCCGGCAACGTTTCAGAGAATGATAAATACGGCTTTAGGAGAATTGGTTCATGAAATCTGTCTCGTATACTTGGACGATATTATAATTTTTGGAAAACACTAGAAGAACACCTAATTAATATCAAACGCGAATTTGAAAAATTGCGTAAAGCAAATTTAAAAATTCAAAAAGACAAATCAGAATTTTTGCAACCAGAAGTTAAATATTTAGGCTATGTAATTAATCAAAACGGAATTATTACCGATGAAAGAAAAATTGAAAGTATAAAAAAATTAAACATTCCCAAGACAAAAAAAAACATCAGTACTGCAAATCCCAGAGTTAAATAAAGAATTCATACTGACAACTGATGCCTCTGACTATGCAATCGGAGCCGTATTAACACAAACACATGACAACCAGGAAAGACCTATCTGTTACGCTTCAAAAACTTTAAACTCAGCTGAACAAAATTATTCAACAATAGAGAAAGAATTAAAAGTAATTGTGTGGGCAATAAAAAACTTCAGACCATATTCATACGGAAGAAAATTTAAAATCAAAACTGATCACAAACCTTTGGTATGGCTTTTCAATATGAAAAACCCGAATCAAAAATTAATGCGCTGGAAAATTGAATTAGGAGAGTATAATTTTGAAATAGAATACTTAAACGGGAAACAGAATGTTATCGCTGACTTGTTATCAGGACAGCGTCTCGAGCTGAAGATAACAGAAATTACTGGGAACATATTAGATAAAAAAATTATCGCACACTGTGTGGCACGCGACTTCGAAATGTCTGAAGGATTAGCAAAGAAAATATCAGAAGAATTTGATAGTAAAAATTTTTGCCAAAATTACGACTCATTAAATAAACATTTAATTATACAGAAATAAGGTGATAAAATAATAATTCATTTAATATCAAAACAAAATCATTACGATCGACACTCCATAAAAAATTTAGATAAGCCATTAAAAGAATTAAGAAACTTTTTAATAATGAATGAGTTACACGAAATAAATATTCCTAAATTAGATTTATATGGATTAGCGTGGGTAGATGTAAAACAAAAATTATACAAAATATTTCAGGATACTAATATTCAAATAAATGTCTTTAGTTTACCAGAAAATTACCATTTGACAAAAGTCAGTGATCAACTAAATAGCGAACAAAACGATATTAACACAGTGCATTCAGACAATGAGAATATTATAGCAGGAATTAAATTTATATACAATCGGTTAAACATAACAGATAACCAAATTATTTTTGACTCACATAATCAAGCAACAAATATTTAAATTACAAAATTATTTAATAAGAAAAAATCTGGTGTGTCCAACACAATACCTCCCGCCACTGTAGTAATATATTCTATATAAGTTTTTCAATACATTTATGCTGCAATTCTGTGCGTATCTGTAAGACCTGTAAGAAAATCTGTAAGACCTGTAAGTCGTTACGGTTAGAATGCAATTCTATGCATAACTCGTAGCTTACAGTTTCTCGTAACTCGCTTACGATTTGTAAAATATTTACAGTGACAGTTTTCTTCCCTGTAAGGTCTGAATACTACAATATTATATGTTAAATAGTGAAACAAATTTTTTTTTTGTATTTTAAACTGAATAATCAGATCAGAATTTTATTTATTGGAGTGCTTGTAGAAGATGATCGTAATAGGAAATAATTTTGTTAAATGCGTTAACCTAAAAAAGTTGTACAATAGAAATTTTATGTTTTAAGGAATTTGTTAGCGTCAAATACATTTCATATCTGTCTTTAGTGGTATTTTTGGTTGTTTTTATTTTTTAATAACTTGCTTAAAAACTGCTTGTATGTGTTCAGCACTAAAAATAAAAAATGTTACAAACAAAATTTATATAATAAAATAAATATAATAACATTATGAGTATAATAATTTATAATACGTCATGTTAAAATTTGACACTGACACTACACGTATTTGAAAATATAACCTATAAATTCTTCAAAAAACAAGTAGGTAGTTATTTTTATAAAAATGAGTAAAGTACCAACTTAATTCAATTTAAAGAAAAAAAAATATTCAGTTTTTCTGAATATTTTATTGCATTTACTTTGTACAGGGAAAAATAATTAATAATATATATTACTATTATTTAAAATAACTATCCTTGATACTATTATAATAGTATTCACGAAGAAATTAAATACCAATATAAAGCATGAATATACAGTTGGCAACACTTAAGAAATGTCAAAATATATGTAGCAACCGTGAACAAACCTTTTTCATAAGAAATAATCTGTAACTTCAAGTGTTATAGATGTGCACACAGAATTGCATTTTTCATAAATCTGTAAAGAACATTTTTACGAATTTTCTGTAAGCTACAGATTTATGAATTTACAAATTTATAGGTTGTGG